>CM035145.1:5247500-6547500 GCA_020205605.1 Panax ginseng | reverse complement strand
TGGATCGCTTCGCGTAATAAAAACAGAATATGCGAATAACAACAAATAAAAGGTAGGCTAATAAGTATATAGGGGTAAATATGTAATATCAACAACCAAAAACTCAGAATATTATATCCACTATATATATACAGACACCACAATCGATACCATAGGGTCTTGAAGGTCTTAAAATTTCTCCCTCGTTAATCATGACTCGCCCAAATATCACTCGCAACACAATCAAATTCCTCTACAGTTACGGCGGTAAGGTTCTTCCTCGTCCCACCGACGGCCAGCTTCGTTACGTCGGCGGTTACACCAGAGTTCTCGCCGTTGATCGTTCCATCACTTATGCAGGTGAATTTTGTTCCCCTTCGATTTTTTATCTATTTTTACGGGATAACTAATCGATTCCTGAATTTGTGAAACAGAGCTGATGCTGAAATTTGGGGAATTGTGCGGGTCGTCGATGAACTTGAAGTGTAAGTTTCCTAATGAAGATCTAGACCTGTTGGTTACGATCACCTGCGACGAGGACCTTGCTAGTGCCATCGAAGAATACGATCGCGTTTCAATCTCTTCAAATAAGGACATGAAGATCACAGCTCTACTATTTCCGCATACATCTCTTAAAAAAATTTCTCCTCCTTCGTCTCCGTCTACTTCTTCTTGTCTCGATTACTCCCCATCAAAACCGCTGCTGTATCCACGAAGAACAGCGAATCTAGATTATCAATCGGCCAGTCGGTGTTATTCGAATATACCGGTTTATCAATGTCACTTGCCGGCGGTCGGATTCCCCTTAGGTGTTGAGAAGGCCGCCGCAAAGGTCCAGCCTAGGCAATGGTACTCTGTTCGTCGATGGAATCAGTGGTTATAATTAGAAACCTAATCAATTTTCCTATAATCAAATTTGAACACCAATATTAAAATTACAAAGATTAATTAATATACAAGAGTTTTGAGTAATATTTTTTTGTTGTTGTATGAATCAATTGTAAATGATTATAAGGACTGTGACGTTCTTCATTCAGCATTCGAGGAAGATTGATTTCAATTTAGAAAAAAATATTTGTAATATCTTCGCCCTTTCAATTTGGGAGATTGGACAAATTTTGACGCTAGGGGTCTGAATTTTAACAAATCGAATCGATGCTGTTGCTTCCGGTAAGTTTTGCGTTTACCCTGCCGTTAACGTGTTGCCCCCACAAATTATACATGTGTTTGTATATAGTACCTCCGTCTCAAATTAATTGTTCAGTTTTGATTTTTTAAAATTAAATTGACCATTTTTAAAACTAATTTTTTTTACTATTTTTGCTAAAATATAGGTGAAGAGATTATAACCAAAAGAAAATATATACAATTTATTACTAATCCTAATTTTTATAATTTTAAAAATATATTTATATATGCTTAATTATTAATTCTAAAAATAGTTAATTTGACTTTAAAAAGTCAAAACTGAGCAGTTAATTTGGGAGTGAAGGAGTAATAAATTGTACGAGTCTGGTTGGCACGTGAGTTTTCTTACTTTAATGTACTAATTTTTATTACAAGTTATATTAAAAATAATTTTTTTATTTGTTAGTTTTAGGAGAGAAATTTAATATTTTTATATAGACTTGTTCGCATAGATATAAATTTTATTTATTAGTCATGTAAGGTAAAAATTATAAAACAATTAACTTCCGTTTATTTATTTAGTTGAGTTAATTAATTTGGCTTTTCAGGTCAATACCGGTAGTTGTATTCCCTTGAACCAGTAAAGTGGAGGAAGACAACCTGGTTTTGATTTGGAGTTTTGGACAAGTTGCGAAAATTCTTGGATATAAGAAGTATAGGTGTCGTATTCTAAAAGCAAAGTAGGTAATCACATGTAAGAGTGAAAATGAATCGGTCGAATATTGAGTTATTTAGATTTGGTTCACAAAATTTATCAAGTAAAATAAGATTTGATTGAGACTCATTTAACTATCTAGTTGTCCCGAATCGAGCAGTTTGAACTCTTAAAAAAAAAATTGATACGAGTATCAATAGAAAATTATAATTTGAGGAGGTTCGAGTAATTTATCAAATTTTAAAATTTGCTAATATTTGACTCATTTATATTTTGAGTCGAGCTCAAATCGAATTTTTAGTCAAACGAATACGAATTAAGCCTGAACGGTTTGCTCATTTTACCGCCTTCGTCTTATTATACCAGTCACCAGTAGACCTGACAATATAGTTGGTTAACTGCCGGGTCAACCCATATTAACTGGAACCAAATGGGTTGGTTAACTATATTTATTTATTTGGGTTGGTTAAAATTTGGAACCATATTTTAAAAATGAAATATAGTTCCAACCCGGTTAACTATTTTTCGACCCATATTTTATTCCAAATTCAAATTAAAAGTTTTTTCCACTCATATTTACATATTCAAGAAGCTCAACCACTCACCCCCACCAAAAAAATTATTATGTGATTATGTATACACCCCTTACCCTCCACCCTTCCCCCACCCCTACCCCCTACCCCACTCCACTCCATAAAAAAAATATTATGTGATTATATATACACCCTTTACCCCCATCCATTTTACCCCACCCCTACCCCCCCCCTCACCCACCCACCCCACCTCACTTGTATCAAAAAAAAATATTATGTGATTATGTATACACCCCTTACCCCTACCCCTTACCCCCCCCCACCCCCCCCACCCTCACCCCTCACCCCATCATCCCCCCCCCACCCCATCCCATCCCACAAAAAAATATATTATGTGATTATGTATACACCTCTTTTACCCCCACTCTACCCCACTCACCCCCACCCACCCCTACCCCTACCCCCCCCACCCACCACCCCACCCACCACTCCCACCCAAAAAAAATATTATGTGATTATGTATACACCCCTTTTAGATCCCACCCACCCCACTCCACTCCACTCCACAAAAAAATATTATGTGATTATATATACACCCTTTACCTCCATTCATTACCCCTCACCCCCCTACCCCCACCCACCCTCACCCCCCCCCCCTCGCCCCATCAAAAAAAAAATATTATGTGATTATGTATACACCCTTTACCCCTACCCCTACCCCCCCCCACCCCACCCCCCACCCCCACCCCCCCACCCCATCCCATCCCATCCCATCCCACAAAACAAATATATTATGTGATTATGTATACACCTCTTACCCCCACTTCACCCCACCCACCCCTATCCCCTACCCCTACCCCCACCCACCACCCCACCCACCACTCCCACCCAAAAATAATAATATTATGTATACATATAAATGTATACACCCCAGATCCCCCACCCCACCCCCCACTCGCCCACCCTACCCCATTCCACCCCCACTCCCACTCCCACCTCCTCAAAAAAAATAATATTATGTGATTATGTATACACCCCTTACCCCACCCATTCACTCCACCCGTCCCCCGCCTGGTCCACCTCCACCTTCACCCAAAAAAAGATAATATTACGTGATTATGTATATCTCATAAGCATTACTTAAGCAAATTCTAAATTTCACCCCCCCTTATATCCGTCTCTCTATCTATAGTATATATTAATTTTATTTTTTAAAATTTTTGTTTAAAAGTCAAAACATCTTAAAATGGTTAATATGGTTAATATGGTTTTTAACCATAACCATATGGTTCCAACCCATATTATCCATATTAAAAATGGTTAATATGATTTTAGTTCTTAAATTGTTGGTTAATCATATTTTAAAAATCAAAACCAACCCATAATTATATTTTGTCAAGTCTAGTCACCAGCTAAAAATAGAGAGAGAATAAAGGCGAGTTGACAAAGTTGGGGATTGGACAAATCTTTAAGGAAAGTAGTGGTATATGAATTATGATTGTGGCAACCAAAACATGTTTAAGTAAAGCAATTGTGAGTGTTGGGGATTTGAATAATCATATGTGGGGATTGGAATCTAGATTAAAGAATATTATTTTATCTATTTCAAAATTAAACATATAATTTAATTTTTAAAATTAAACCACGACATATTAAATTTTAAAATTAATATAATTCATAAAAATTTAGAATAACATAATTTTGTGATTAATAATTTTTGTTATATACTATACAATTATAATAATTATATCAATTAAAACTAAATAAATTCACATCAATTTAAAGTTTAATATATGTAAATCGTTTGATCTTAAAAATTAAATTAAATTGTATGTTTAATTTTAGAACAGAGGGTATTATTTGTTGAAACATTTCCTATAAAATTCTAAAAATAATAATAATAATAGTACTTTCTGAATAAACTGCACGGAGTTGCATCAAATTCGTTTCCTAATATAAAACAGACCCATAGTTTAATATGTATTAAATATTATGTATAGAATAATATTTATTCAAAATTATAATTTGAAAAAAACAGAAAATAATAACACCAAAATTGTTTTAAAAGAGAAGAAAATAATAATATAGAGACGAGACGGCATCGATCCAAAATCATTTTGACATGCTTAATTGTGAGGAAATAATTAATAATTTATTCTATACATATATACTCTCTGGACTCTGGAGTGTATAATCTTCTCTCCTGAGATATACACGTACAGTTGGGCAAATATATTGTCAAATCATTAGATGCTAGTGCTAGAAAAGGAACTAAAACAAAGTACGTAGAGTCACGTAACGTGCGTGTGAAGAAGATGTATTCAAAGGCAGAGCCAGTCCTGAGTTTTTTAAGACAGTATGCCCTTTTTATACAAATTAAATTAAAAAATAAATAAATTATCAATTAATTATTTTTATTAAAATTATAAGAATTTATAAAAAATAAAAAAAAATATTTTAAAATATCCTCGAAGCAAAGAATCATCAAATGTACCTACAAAATAAAAATATAAATAAAATCGGTAAAACTAATGAAATACCAATTGTAGTTGTCAAGTTTTAATGATTACACAATTGAACTTTTAATTTTTCAAATTACTCCACTAAACTAATTATTATTTTGAAATTGGGTTATTCCATTAAAAAAAATAATCGGACGTTAATTTTTTATCTACAAAACTAATGAATTACCCATTGTAGTTGGCACGTTTTACTGATTACATAATTGAACTTTTAATTTTTTAAATTACCCAATTAAACTAATTAAAAATGATTGTTTTAAATATTTTTAAAAATAATTATTATTTTTAGTAAAAAATATTAGAAACTTTAATTTTTTTTTCATAAAATGAGTAAAGTTTTATAAAATATAGATTTAAAAAAATTAATGTTTTATGAAACGTTACTGATTTTTAAAAAAAAATCTCTTTTTTCTTTTTGAAAATAAAGTTTATTTTTTGGATCTATATTTTATAAAATTTTACTCATTTTTTTAAAATATGAAGAATTTTCCAATTTTGTCTTGAAAATAATATTTATTTATAAAAATTATTAATTTCATTTTTGAAAAATTGAATCAATTTTTTATTTATCATTTACTATTTTTTATTTTAATGTCTATTTTTAGTTTTTTAAAATTTCTAATATTAAGAATGGGTCATTCATTAAAAATTAAGTAGACATTAATTTAATTTAAAATCACTTTAATTTGTTTTAATCTATATTTTATGAAACTCTACTCATTTTATGAAGAAAAAAAAGTTTCTAATATTTTTTACTTAAAACAATAATAATTTTTAAAATATTTAAAATAATTATTTTTATTGGTTTGATGAGGTAATTTGAAAAATTAAAAGTTCAATGGTGTAATCAAGAAATGTGCCAACTACAAATGGTAATTCATTAGTTTTGTAGATAAAAATTAACGTTAGTTTATTTTTTTAACAAAATGACTCAATTTCAAAATAATAATTAGTTTAGTGGTGTAATTTGAAAAATTAAAAGTTCAATGATATAATCAGTAAAACCTACCAACTACAGTGAATATTTCTTTAGTTTTGCCCAATGAAATCTAAACCACAAAACATCATTTAAATTATCTTCTTGTTGCACTTTTAGATGTAAAATCATCAATTATAATATCATATTTAATATTTTCTAACATGTCATTTTGAATACATAATATCGTTAATCTTTTTATTATTTTATTTTTTTTATACACATAAATACATAAATTTATAAAAAATTTTGAACCCTGAACGGTTGCCCTGGTGGCCCTTGTCCAAGGGCCGCTTTGCTCAAAGGTAATTTGCAAGTTGCATGGCGAAGCACAAACTGAAAGCCCCCCCCCCCCCCACCCCCCCCCCACCCCCACACCCCACCACCCCACAAAACAAGGGAATCTTATAGTAATAAATACAAAAAAAGATAAGAGCTTCCTTCAAATTGATTATATCATTGTGAGAGAGGTAAACTCCGAGAGTCAAAACATAAAAATAAGAAACAAATCTAAAACTTGATACCACCGTTTTCTTTTCTTCTCTGGCCCGGCCCGGCCAATATATTAATTTACTTGCGGACTTTAGGCCAGGTGAGCCCAACGTTTTATTCTCTCTCTCTCTCTCCTCGACCATTGATCATACGCATCCCACTAGTTCGTTCGTTCGTTCGTTATTTTCGCTCTCCCCTTGGTTGGTTGCTTGGTTGAGAAGATGCTTTAATTAATAAATAAACGCTTGACCTTCAGAAATTTCTTGTTTCTTTTCTGTACATCACATCAGACCATACTAGAAATGGATCCAAACCCTAATTCCTTCCCAATTCTCTCCTACGTCATGTCCAAGCTTCCAAGTTTTGGAGCTAGACGCTCAACCTCCGATTCATCGGAAATCGACATCGAACAACCTCCGCTACACTCCCCGACTTCTTCCGTCTCCAAGGAACCATACTTCGAATTAACAGAGCAGATGCCTCACCTCACGGATCCCAAACTCCTTGCCGATATGCGAGCGGCCGTGGTCGACGTCTCACAGACCCGATCCATCCTCAAAACCCTAGGGGATCGACCCGATCACGAGTCCGTAGATACTGCCAGGACCAAGCTCGCCGAGATCGAGTTTAAGCTTTCCGAACAGCTCGATGAGATTTCCTTGTCGCCGCTGACTAGTGACGCTGAGAAGGACGAGGATTCCCGTAAGAAAGCTGCGGAGAGGCAGAAGCAGATGTACAAGGCGGTCATCTCCTTGGATGAAATGCATGAGGCGTATGGAAAGTTATTAAAGCAAGCGGAGGAGAGGCTCCAGAAAATTTATGACTTGGCCGTTGCTGGCCGCTGCAGTAATGCTGCGGAGGAGAATGTTCCGGCGGTGGTGGCAGAGGAGGTAAATGAGGAAGTGATCAGGATTTTGCAGGATGCGTCTGAGAAGGGGGTTGAAAGGATTGATTTGTCCGACCAGCAGTTGCGGTTTCTTCCGGAGGCTTTTGGAAAGATTCGAACATTGGTCGCGCTTAATCTCTCCTCCAATCAACTAGAGGTTAGCCTTCTTTTGGATTATATCAGATAACGTTAGATAATTAATTTAAATAACAATCTATTGTAAACCAATAAGTGATGATGAATGTGTTCAATGAACTGATGAAGTATACTTATCACGAGTGTGACGCCCCCAAAATAGGTCTACATCCCCATTCTGAGTTGTCAATACACGGTACAGAAACAACTACAACTTTATTATTACAATAGTAAAACTGTGAGTTTAAATACAGATATTGCCATCTAGACAATATCCACATACAAATAAATCCTCATCATAATTATTGATACATTATTTTACAACAATGGTGAGGACTACTAAACAACTCTCCCTAGAACTTTCATTCCATACCCCGACTACGTTTTTGCTATATTCTCGCCTCACGAGAAGAAAAATGGAACAAAAAGGAAAAGGTGAGCTCGACTAGCCCATAAAAAGAATATTATGACTAAGATAATATACAACAAAATTATCGTTAGTCTTCAACAGGAAAAATATAATAGAATACAATAGACAACAAGTTTTAAATCAATATTCGCAGTGAAATAATAATTCATTAGAAGAGTTAAGTAGAGAATGCAAACTACTATCTTCTATGTATGAATTTTAAAGTTCATCGCCTATTTTATCCTGTAACATCAATCAATATATATCTGAGATCAAATATTCATCCTCGCACTACAGAGCCAAGGACATTCACCACCGGGTCATGTTCATCTAAACACTGCTTCATCTTTTTGCACTACGGGCCAAAGATATTCATCGAAAACCATTCATCTTTGCACTACGGGCCAAAGATATTCATCGAAATCATTCATCTTTGCACCATTCTCGGCCAAAGATATTCATCATAAATCATTCATCTTTGCACTTCTGAGCCAAAGATATTCAATAATATCATCATTTAAGACTGAGGATGATGAAAAATATTTTTTAAAGAAACGAATCCAGTGAATAATGACAAGGATTAAGGATTCGTACTTTGTTTTATCCACGTCCAAAAATACCTCAAAAATAATCATAGTGGTGTAAAATTCAAGAATGATCAAAACATGGATACAATCAAAGCTAGTATCCACAATAGATATTTTGGACGAAAAGAAGAAATTTCATTTTTCTATGAATAGTCTTAAGATAAGTGAATAGTCTCAGATATCGTGAATAGTCTTGTATATCGTGAATAGTAATTCCGACACCAAAAGATAGAAATTTCACAAAAACATCATCATGCTTCATGAATAGTACTCGTGAATAAGAACTCATGAATAGTAACTCGTGAATAAGAACTCATGAATAAGAACCCCGACATGAAAAAGTTCCAAATTTAATAAAAAGTTCCAACTAATATTTCAAAGATAATGATATTGAAGAAATAATATCATTTGAGAAGAAAATAACATCCACTTACCTCGAAAAGACAAGATTACTTAGTTGAAACACCTGGATATAAAGGCTATGACTTGAACTTGCACGTATATAGCAATACTCAAAGTATACTCAAAATACTCACAAGAATACGCTCGATAATATAGAGAGAAAACTTGAGTTTACGGTGTGATTTTCAATTCTAACCTAAGCACTATTTATAGGAAATTGCTTAGAACACCAAAGCAAAAATTTAATATAATATTAATATGTATAAAAATATTATCGTATTCCTTGAAATCTTAATCTCAAAGAATTCACACATGCCAACTTTCTAGAAAAAAATAAAAAAAACGTTTTTCTAATTTAAACTTCCAAAATCAATTATTTGAGACTTGAACTTCAATAATTCATAATAAATAGCCCTTTTATCGGAAAATTGAATCTCGCGAGTTTTTACAAATTCAATTCTCTACAACTTTCCGGAAGAAAGTTTTTCCAAATTTCAACGAAATTGGCCAAATCCACAAACGGGTGATTTTAGAGGCTATAATCAAATTTCGATCGATAAATGGGGTCCAATTTACATGTTTAACATGTTTTAAACATTTTTGGTAACAAAAATACTCCTCCTCCACATATACTCATATATCCCACATTCGTTGTAAAATATCACCATTATTATATTATTAAAATATAATATTATATATATATAAATGAATTATTTTATCGAGAAAAAGATAAAATTTCAATTTTCAACAATTGTCACATTAAAAATTTTCTCCATCTATATCCACATAAAATCAATATTTTCTCTCATCATATGAATCAATAATTAATTATTCACAAATAATATTACGAGAATCACAATATTGATGAACCGGTGTTTCGGGAAAGAGGGGCTTTCGAATAAGAATTTCTCCTTCTTGCGCGCGCAATTAGGTGACCAAACCTCTCCTTAGATGAACTTTCTAGACATTGCCAATAATGTTATCTAATAATATTATTCGATAATATGAATTATTGCTTCGATAATGAAAAATCTTGTGTAATGACAATTATTGAAACAACAAACAATATAAAATATCAACGCAACAATTATTGAATCAATAAAATAAAATCTTTGAGCGATAATTACAGTAACCATTATTGAGTAGTGCCTTCTTTACGTAAGAATCAATAATTGGTGCAATCTGTGCAAGTGTCATCTTGTGTTTTAACCACCGGGTATTCCATCGATTAAATTCAGTAACAACTTCTGCCGATTATTTTTAAACAACTTATATTTGTCATTTTCTTCCTCCAATCGCTTTTTAGTTATGGGGCCCACACGGTGGCTACTTGCCGTCATCGAATATTCCCGACAAGATCGAATATTCCACGACCAAACGAATATTCCCGACAACAATGAATATTTTATAACCACTTGCTTATTTTGAAATATTTAAGTATTTTACCCGTAATTATCCACATTAATCACATCAACCCTTACTATTTCAAAATAATAATTAGAGGAAATTAAATTTCATTTATTAATTATTTGGGATCTTACAACCTCCTCTCCTTATGAAATTTCGTCCTCGAAATTGACGTGACGTACTGGTGTTTCAAAAGATGAGGATACCTCGCTTTCATTTCCGCTTTCAACTCCCGTGTCATTTCCTCTATAAGATGGTTTCTCCACAAGACTTTAACTTGTGGTATGACCTTCGTCATCGTAGGACATGCTCCTTCCTATCCAAGATCTTGGCGGTACTTCCTCATCGTTAAGTCTTCTTATCTCGTCCTGGTTCT
Organism: Panax ginseng; assembly: GCA_020205605.1. Taxonomy (NCBI): domain Eukaryota; kingdom Viridiplantae; phylum Streptophyta; class Magnoliopsida; order Apiales; family Araliaceae; genus Panax; species Panax ginseng. Next base: position 6,536,953 of record CM035145.1, on the reverse strand, counting down.
AACTCGATAACGTGATTCGGGTCTTTCACATATTTACTGAAGTACGGATATATGAAACACATTATGAACACGAGACATACTTGGAGGTAACGCTAGCGAGTCTATAGGCTACATTTCTACTTTCGGTCGAGAATTTGAAATGGACCAATAAATCGAAGGTTTGAGTTTTCCTCACCTCACCGATTCTCGCTTTTGAAATAACAACTTCTTGCGTCTCCTTCTTCAAATTCATCACTCGGTGTGTAGCTTGAATAACTTTAACTTTATCGATTAAAGTCGATTATACTCAGATATCATCACGTGGGTACCTAGAGTTTTCATCTCCATCTCTATTATTTGTAAATTATACAAAATTAGTTTTTGACAATATCGTACTCAGATTTTGTATACGATCTTCTACTCAACACGTCCACCACCACGTTCGCTTTTCCGGATGGCGTGGTCGAACATGTCTTTGAAATGAGTCTCCTCTTGAGTTCTTGAAGCTCTTCCCACATTCCTTGCTCCATTCGAATTTTGTATATCTACGAGTCAATTTGCATTAATGGAATAGCGATTCGAGAATATCCTTCAACGAATCTCCGATAATAACCAACTAAGCTTCAAAGCTACATGTTTCGATTCTGAGAGCTTAGGTTGTTCTCAATGTGACTCACATCCCAATGACACCTATCAGTTTACTATCGCGACGCGAATATGTCCTACGAGAGTCCGACTTTGGTGTATTCCCACAAAGCGAAGTCACCGGATAAAGGTTCGTATCAACTTCTACAATTGGGTTTTAACTCCTCGAAGTTCAATAGGAGCCATTCGATATGAAATTTTAGAAATGGGTTTTGTCTCTGGATTTAAAGTCGATACAAATCCAATATCACACTTTAGAAGTAAGCGAAATTCTTCAGAAATACGTCGGGAAAAATCAATAACAACAGGAATATTATTCAAATCGACGTGTCTTTATTCAAATCCATAACATGGACTAAGAAAGCTTGACATTAGTTTTTCAATAAATAAATGGCTTTATAATTTAATATGAAAGAGTTTGACTTGATGGTTTGGTTGTTGAATTGAATAATAGGTTGCTTAAGAATATGAAAACTAACAACCTTACGAAAAGCAATCAATTTTGGCACGATGAGTAGTTAACCTTAAAATCACATCAAAACAAATATCTCTATAGAAATAAGGTTAACGGTAATGTGATAATGCCCGACTGAATCAAACAAGATTTCTAAACAACGGGTGTAATAAAAGTTTCTCTTAATCTGAGTCTCCACGAGATAGGTCAAAGTCTAATTTCTCCGTAGTTAAATTCAAACGTTGGCGCAAGCAAGAGAGATAAAAGAATGGGGTAGAACCAGATCTAGTAAGGTATAAACTTCGCAAAAAATTATAATTAACTAACTCGTGCTAACTTCGTTCGGGTTACTCGCTTTTTGAGAAGTCACGAAAAACGCTTTTCTAGTAATCGTTGACTTTGACTTTTCTGTATCCGCCTCTTGGTGCCAACGTCCCAACCGGACTTGATTTCACTTTATAGACAAAATCGAGCTATGTGACCGCTCTTTCCCACAACTAAAACATACCTTGGAAGACTTTGAACAGTTTGACCTTATATGTCCCTCCTCTCGCATCTGTAGCATCTAACCGGACGATTGTTCTCTTCCCTAGAATTTGTTCTTTGGTCTTTGATGCTTTGCCGACGTCTTCCGTCATCGTTAAGTCTTCTTTTTTAGATTGGACATCTCTTTCCATAATATCAACGCGTCGCTGCGGCTTTTATCCATGCATCACTCATTCTCACTCGTTCGATTATTTCTTCTTTCAAATTTCGATTCCACTTTATCATCTTATACTCGCCAAAGAGTGCTTCGCATTCAAGCATCACATATCGGGTAACCTGAAGCTTGAATCGTTGCATCCTTTTGCTCCACATTTTCTGCAATTCTTGACTGCTTCTTCTAACTCATAAATACGATTTTGCAATTCTACATTTTGATCATAAAATACCTCTAATAAACTCTCCTCGGTACCTCTTCTTCCTCTTCTTCCTCACTCTCACCGTTACCTCTGCGGCTATCTCTAAAAAGCAACTATCAATTCTTCACTCACCACACGGATATCTCTAATTCCTTCTTCACTTTGACATCACATTATCCCGATTGGCGATTAGAGGTGTCTCCACGATTTCATTCACTCCATTGTTAACGTTCTCGGTAGCCATTCTTAAAAACTATCATAAAACAAGGGTTAATTAAGGAAATCAATATATCACATAATATCCCTATATCTTGACCAACTAACAAATAAGCTTAGGTAGGACACACTTAGCGAAGGATTTACTCGCTCTCCCTCCTAGTTCTATTCCCGATCTCCGCCAGAGATCATATCCTAAGCTCGATACCAACCGTGACGCCCCCAAAAATAGGTCTACATCCCCATTCTGAGTTGTCAATACACTGCATGAAACAACTACAACTTTATTATTACAATAGTAAAATCGTGAGTTTAAATACGAGATATTGCCATCTGCATAATATCCACATACAAATAAATCCTCATCATAATTATTGATACATTATTTTACAACAATGGTGAGGACTACTAAACAACTCTCCCTAGAACTTTCATTCCATACCCACTCGTACTTGCTATATTCTCGCCTCCGAGAAGAAAAATGGAACAAAAAGGAAAAGGGTGAGCTCGACTAGCCCAAGAAAGAATATTATGACTAAGATAATATCTGACAAAATTATCGTTAGTCTTGAACAGGAAAAATATAATAGAATACAATAGACAACAAGTTTTAAATCAATATTCGCAATGAAATAATAATTCATTAGAAGAGTTAAGTAGAGAATGCAAACTACTATCTTCTATGTATGAATTTTAAAGTTCATCGCCTATTTTTATCCTGTAACATCAATCAATATATATCTGGGGATCAAATATTCATCCTTTTTACTGAGAGCCGAGGACATTCACCCAATTGGTCATGTTCATCTAAACACTGTTCATCTTTGCCTACGGGCCAAAGATATTCATCGAAACCATTCATCTTTGCACTACGGGCCAAAGATATTCATCGAAATCATTCATCTTTTGCACTCTCGGCCAAAGATATTCATCATAAATCATTCATCTTTGCACTACAGGCCAAAGATATTCAATAATATCATCATTTAAGACTGAGGATGATGAAAAATATTTTTTAAAGAAACGAATCCAGTGAATAATGACAAGGATTAAGGATTCGTACTTTGTTTTATCCACGTCCAAAAATACCTCAAAAATAATCATAGTGGTGTAAAATTCAAGAATGATCAAAACATGGATACAATCAAAGCTAGTATCCACAATAGATATTTTGACGAAAAAGAAGAAATTTCATTTTTCTATGAATAGTCCGTGATTAAGTGAATAGTCTCAGATATCGTGAATAGTCTTGAGTATCGTGAATAGTAATTCCACAACACCAAAAGATAGAAATTTCACAAAAACATCATCATGCTTCATGAATAGTACTAAGTGAATAGTAACTCATGAATAGTAACTCGTGAATAAGTAACTCATGAATAAGAACCCCATATGAAAAAGTTCCAAATTTAATAAAAGTTCCAACTAATATTTCAAAGATAATGATATTGAAGAAATAATATCATTTGAGAAGAAAATAACATCCCTTACCTCGAAAAGCAGACTTCTAGTTGAAACACCTGGATATAGGCTATGACTTGAACTTGCACTTGGTATATAGCAATACTCAAAGTATACTCAAAATACTCACAAGAATACGCTCGATAATATAGAGAGAAAACTTGAGCTTTACGGTGTGATTTTCAATTCTAACCTAAGCACTTATTTATAGAAATTGCTTAGAACACCAAAGCAAAAAATTTAATATAATATTAATATGTATAAAAATATTATCGTATTCCTTGAAATCTTAATCTCAAAGAATTCACACATGCCAACCTTACAGAAAAAAAAAAAAAAAAGCGTTTTCTAATTTAAACTTCCAAAATCAATTATTTGAACTTGAACTTCAATAATTCATAATAAATAGCCCTTTTATCGGAAAATTGAATCTCGCGAGTTTTATAGGAAATTCAATTCTCTACAACTTTCCGGAAGAAAGTTTTTCCAAATTTCAACGTAAATTGACCAAATCCACAAACGGGTGATTTTAGAGGCTATAATCAAATTTCAAATAATAAATGGGGTCCACCGCATGTTTAACATGTTTTAAACATTTTGGTAACAAAAATACTCCTCCTCCACATATACTCATATATCCCACATTCGTTGTAAAAATATCACCATTATTATATTATTAAAATATAATATTATATATATATAAATGAATTATTTTATCGGAAAAGATAAAATTTCAATTTTCAACAATTGTCACATTAAAATTTTCTCCATCTATATCCACATAAAATCAATATTTTCCTCATCATATGAATCAATAATTAATTATTCACAAATAATATTACAGAATCACAATATTGACAACGAGGCGCAGGTTCCGAAGAAGGGGGCTTTCAATAAGAATTTCTCCTTCTTGGCGCATGATTAGGTGACCAAACCTCTCCTTAGAGCAGAACTTTCTAGACATTGCCAATAATGTTATCTAATAATATTATTCGGATAATATGAATTATTGCTTCGATAATGAAAAATCTTGTGTAATGACAATTATTGAAACAACAACAATATAAAATATCAACGCAGCAATTATTGAATCAATAAAATAAAATCTTTGAATAAATAATTATAAGAACCATTATTGAAAGCGATTGCCTTTTTACGTAAGAATCAATAATTGGTGCAATACCATGTCATCTTCTCGTGTTTTAACCACCGGGTATTCCATCGATTAAAATTAGTAACAACTACTGTAGTTATTTTTAAACAACTTATATTTGTCATTTTCTTCCTCCAATCGCTTTTTAGTTATGGGGCCCAAACATGGTGTTTGCTACTTGTCGCATTTAATATTCCTGAAGCAGCGATCTGAATATTCCACGACCAAACGAATATTCCCCGACAACAATGAATATTTTATAACCACTTGCTTATTTTGAAATATTTGCGTATTTTACCCGTAACTATCCACATTAATCACATCAACCCTTACTATTTCAAAATAATAATTAGAAGAAATTAAATTTCATTTATTAATTATTTGGGATCTTACAACGAGATATTGTTTATATTAATTATACCATTGTAATAACGTAGGTACATTAAAGATTAACTATGAAGTTACTGGCCATTGAAAAGTAGACATGGATGATGAGGCCAAAGCCTATATTTATTCTTAATCACTAATAAGTGATGATTTATTAATTCTATATGCTTTTATTAGTTAGTTGATAGTATCTCATTTGTCATAAATTTTTAATTAAAGCATGTTGATTAATATGAAATGAAGTTGCCAAAAAAATTGACATATGGAGAAGGAATTTCTTTTTCCCCTTTCACCCTGGTCAAACTTATCAATTATTACTTCCGTTCCTAAAAGATTGTCGTTTAAGGTTTTTGCACATGTATTAAGAAAGTACTCCATCGGTTCCCTTTTATCAGTCGTTGGAGGCCAATGCACAATTATTAAGAAAAGTAATGACATTACATTGTTAAGTGTAAAATTAAACTCAAATGACTAAACTGGTCTTTTTTTACTAGACACCCTTCTTCTTGAAAAGAGAGATATTTAGGGGTAAATCAGGAAAATATGAGAAAATTTATCCTAAAAATCTGCAAACAACACTTAATTAGGAATCCGTTTTTTTCTCTAAAACGACACTTAATATGGAACCGAGGGAGTATCATTTACCAAGTACTCCCTTCGTCCCTAATTATTTGACGTTTTACACAAGAATTAAGATAATGATTGAAAAGCATTAAATATAGTACTCAATTGTCTATAATACCCTTAAATCTTTTGTAGGGATAAAGAGAGTTTTGTTGAGATAAAGAGAGAAAAAGTTTAAAGTATCAAAAAATAGGCAAAGTAATGAGGGTTAATTTTGGAAAAATTGTCATTAATTTTCCTAGATTTAAACAAACGTCAAATAATTAGGGACAAATCAAAAACTCTAAAACGTCAAATAATTAGGGACGAAAGAAGTAAAATTTGTTTGAAATTCCATCACTACCCCTTTATGGGAAGTTAAAAACTATTACTCCCTTCATTCCTAAATAAGTGTCGTTTAAGGTTTTTGCACATGAATTAAGAAAGTCATTTACTACTTTCATTTAATAATTAAAATCTGTGTGAAATTCCATCACTACCCTTTTATGGAAAGTTGAAAAGTATTAATATTAAGGGTGAGAATTTCTTGGGATAATGAGAGAAGGTAAGGGTGATATAGGAAAGTAAATAATTTATTCTCCTAGAAAGTTGTAAGCGACAGATAATTTGGAACACATTTTTTCTTCCAAAACGTCACTTATTTAGGAATGGAGGGAGTAATAAATAAGAGAATTTTTTGGGACAATGAGAGAAGGTAAATGTAATATAAGAAAGTAAATAATTTATTCTCCTCGAAATTGTAAACGACAAACTTTTTGGAACAAATTTTTTCTTTTAAAACGACAATCTTTTAGGAACGGAGGGAGTAATTTTTTTAAAAAGAAAACTGCAAATGCGGTTATAAATGATTGACATATAAATGATTGGCGGTTGACTAGAGCTTAATTGTTCAAAGGTCATTGATATGCATTACTAGTCCACTTCCCCATGTCATACTCAGCATCTCCCTACTAAAGTCAGAAAACGCATTTGTTGTACTCTGCAGACCTAATCATATTTTTAGTCCGACGTAGTCACGTAGCTAGTCCTAGCGTTCATGGTAGGCATTCAAAAAGCTCGAGGGGAAGTTAGTGTGATTTTAAATTAAGCAGCTAAGTTCCCCCACTCCCCCCCAACCCCTACCTAATATTTGGTTTACCTGTGCATTTGGACAGGTGGTTCCGGATTCAATTGCAGGACTTGAAAATCTTGAAGAGCTTAATCTTTCTTCTAATCTTTTGGAGATATTACCAGAATCCATTGGATTGCTACTCAATATGAAGGTCCTAAATGTCTCCAGCAACAAACTCACTGCCTTGCCTGACAGCATTTGTCATTGCAGGTAATCCTGGAGAATTTTACAGATCTAGTGCAACTTCTTCTTTAAGTTCCCTACATTTTTCTTCATTATTTATTTAACTTATGGATTGTTCCAGGTCATTAGTAGAATTGGATGCCAGCTTTAATAAACTGACTTACTTACCGACAAACATTGGGTACGAACTAGTTAATCTAAGAAGACTTTCAATCCAATTGAACAAGATCCGTTCTCTTCCCACTTCTATTGGTGAGATGAGCTCTTTGTGCCTTGTGGATGTGCATTTTAATGAGCTTCGAGGCCTTCCACTTTCCATAGGGAGGTTGACAAACCTTGAGATTCTTAATTTGAGCAGTAATTTCAATGACCTAACTGAACTTCCTGACACATTTGGTGATTTGATCAACCTCAAAGAGCTTGATCTCAGCAACAATCAGATTCATGTACTGCCTATTACATTTGGTCGGCTGGACAATCTTGTCAACCTTAACTTAGAGGAGAACCCTATGATAATTCCTCCGAAGGAGGTTGTAGATGGAGGGGTTGAAGCTGTTAAGGCTTTTATGTCCAAGATGTGGCTCAACTCATTCGTGGAGGAAGAGGAGCATACACCAATGGGTTGGTTAACTCGCAGCACCTCCTGGTTGAAAGATTCTGTTTCTGTTGTTTCTGAGAGTGTTTCAGGGTATCTTGGAGTGAAGGAAAAATCTGATGAAGACCCTTACCTTAATCAGGAGTTGTGATCAGTCTTTTCAATGTCTTTTCTTTAATGGCATGTTGACCTTATAAGATTGAAGAAATGGTTATCTGAAGCAGGTACTACATGAAAAAATCTCCATTGTTTAGTTCATCATTCTAGAATTTGAGGTTGAATTTAGGAAATATCATAAAGTTTTGCAGGATAAGTTATAGATTTTATGTTGTTTACTGCTAGTAACTTTGCTGCTGGCAGCAACTGCATTAAATATTGTAAATTTACATAAACTGATGTTATTTTTTTTGGTTGATATATTCCATTTCCTGTGATAAATTATTGCTGTTATGTACACTATTTCTATTTATGTTATATATTAGATTACATTTTTAAAAATTAGTTAAATTAGATTGTTTAAATATTTTTTTACTTTTTAATTATTTGGCGGTGCACTGCACCAGTGCGTGCATCTTTGGTACCAATATTTCTGGCACCGGAGCTGATGCGGTGCGGTTTCGCTGTAAGCCTCATTGAAGGCAATGCGATATCGGGTCACCTAAAAACTGAACCTAATAAAACTGTTCATGTGCAATAGTATGTGTACTGTACACTAAATTTGATATTAAAATTTCTGAGTTTGATATTTTTTTTCTTAAACCAAAAAAATACTCTATTTTTTAAGTTTGATAATTTTTCAAATTAATTTCAACTCTCAATTAATCAATTGAACGATCACAGATCTGTTAGCTGTAATAGTGCACCCAACTAACACTAATCGTGGTACGGGTATATGTATAAATAGTATTCTCATGCTAATCGTGGTACGGGTATATGTATAAATAGTATTCTCATTCATAGAAATCTTAGTTGTTGATTTCGATAATGAATAAACGATATTCCACTCATTTTCTCCACTGCCGTGGGACAACAAAAGAACTTGTTGCAGTACGGGTAATGACCACACTGACCTTCATCCCCTTGATTTATTTATACATCTCCTTTCTTTATGCATGCTTCTTATACCATTACTAATATTATTTCTACTTATGCATGTATTAGTTAGTATTACCATTAATGTTAATATTAATATTATTTAATACTTGAGATAATATTAAAAATTAAGCAATTAATATTTATTTTAAATTCTCAAACTACATATATTATATTAAGAGACAAAAATACTTATCTAAAAGTTAAAACGACTTGTATCAATGGACAAAGGGAGTAATATATAATTCCTGAAATTTCAATTAAAAAAATATTAATATTCAATAATAACTCCATAATACCTGATGTAGGTTGTTAAAGTTTAGAGATACAAAGAGAATGTGTGGAGGAGAGGGATTGCAATCACGATGATCATGAATTTAATTTAAGATTGTTAAACTTAAAAAATATTTTTTTTGGTTTAAGAAAAAAAATATTAAACTCGGGAATTTTGATATAAAAATATCAAATTTAGTGTACTCTAATATTTCTAAATTTGATATTTTTTTTATATATTACTCATCTTTTCTATTTTCAGTAAGAAAGAGTTGCAATGGCCGCACCTAGGATGTGCGTTCAATAATTTTAACTCTCAATTAATCGAATGAACGATCACATATTTATTAATTAGAATAGTGTTTCTAACTAACGCTAATCGTGCTATGGGACCATATATATATATATATATATATATATATATATATATATACATATATATATATATATATATATATATATATATATATATATATATATATATTCTCTTTAGCTTCCTACTACTACGCTTACTTTGGGGAAAAAATCAAGCAGTTATATTTACTCTACTTTATTAATGCTTCGATATTCGTGTGGTGCTGGCGGGCAGTTGGCCGATCTTAATTATTGATAATGTACTATCATCCGCCAGAGGCCCAGAGTTGGCCAATCTTAATTATTGATTGGGTGGTTCTACACAGACAGTTTTTTTTTTTGCACCGGTCCAAAATTTGGTTTTTTTTGCTTCAACTCTCAAAAAATATATAGTATTTATTTTAACTGAAATTTTTATAAAATTTAATAATTTAGGTATAATTTGAATATATATAAAAAATAATGTTGTACATTATTTTTTATATGCATCCAAATTACACGTAAATTACTAAATTCTATAAAAATTTTAATTAAAATAAATATTATATATATATATTTTTAAGAGTCAAATCAAAAAAAGAAGAAGCAAGAACTGGTCCAAAAAACCTGTCTACCTAGACTTATGGTTATTGATAATGTACTACTATCATTGAAATCATTGGTCAAAAAGTTTTATAACATTTTGTTTAAAGTTATTTGACTTTTACTAATGATCAAGCTTTCTTTAATTTATTAGGATAATGTAAAGCAATCAGTTATTTTAAGGGTAAAGGTTAAAAAATATCACTGATGTTTATCTCGATATCCCACTTGTATTTTAAACTAATTTTTTTTTTTAAAAGTATCCTTAACGTTATATTTTTTTGGGTCAATTGAGCCCATCCCGTTAAAAAAAATCTAGCTAGACAAACGAACGTGCTAGGCGATTGACATGACAAAAATAAAATTTTTTATTCTCTTTTTTCTTCCTTTCTTCTCCCTCTTTTCTCTCTCTCTCTCTCCTTTTTTCTTCCTCTATTCTAAATTAACAAAACTGAAATCACCAATCTCTAACACCAGCATACTCATAGTAGCAACAAACAGTCATCGAACCACCATGAACGCCGATAAGGATAAATAAACCATCATAGATCCAAACAACATAAACAGTTACTCACACCTAGACCAAACACTATCAATTAGATCCAAAGGGTGGGCCAATTAACAGGATGTGAATGGAAGAGATAGTAGTTCACAATATAAACATCACAAAATTCAGCCAATTAAACCAAACAAAATCGGCAGTAGCCCAGAAAAACAAATGCCAGAAGATTCCAACCCGATCGACAAAACAGATCTGGGTACTATCAACGAACAGAGCAGTAAAAGACCCGCCAAGCAGTAAAAGACCAGACAACCTCAAAACCATTTTGCACGACTCTATCCTTCCCAAAATAAAATTCTTGTTCCTGTGCTGCCTCCATCAATTCTTGTTTGGGTTTTGTTAAAAAAAAAAGAAGCTTTATTCTTATTATACCTATTGAAAGCAATTTACGAAAAATGAGTAGTAGCCTCAAAGTCAAGAAATTCATCATTCGACCACACTCCAAAGAACCATAGAGGGAAGACTCTCTAACTGCAATTTCACAAACACTCACGTAAGAGAGACCTCACAAGCGAAATTAAGTTTATTCAAGAAAAAAACAACATGCGAAAAAAAAACCTAATCTTCACAATTGATCCAACCAACAAAACCCTAATAATCGGAATTCGATTAATCAAACCAAATAAATTGATTGAATTAATATAGATACATTTTTTTCGACGGTGGAGGCGTGAATAGAAGAAGAGGCGGTTACGGGCTTGAAGACCTTCGCGACGCTTCTTAAGCAAGCCTTCTTCGTGAACGATCTTTGGATCTCAACCATATTATCCTCTCTCCGCCTCCGACCTTCATCCGCATCGACGGAAACCTTGTGCGGAGTCCATTGTACGTGTTTTTGTTTGCGTTAGAGCAGAGGACGAAGAAAGGAAATAGAGAGAAAAGAGGGAGAAGATAGGAAGAGAAAAGAGAGAGAAGAGAATAAAAAATTTTATTTTTGCCACGTGTCAATCGCCTAGCATGTCCGTTTGTCTAGCTGGATTTTTTTTAATGGGAGGGGCACAATTGACCCAAAAAATCTAACGTTAAGGGTACTTTTGGAAAAAAAAAATTAGTTTAGGGTGCAAGTGGGACATCGGGGTAAACATCAGGGGCATTTTTGAACATTTGCCCGTTATTTTAATGGAATCAGATAATTAAAAGGCTAGACCTAGCTAGTTTCATCTAGACTTCATAAAAAATAGGTTTAAGTTGGTTTTGAGTTATATAAAATAGACAGGGGTCCTTTATAATAATATATAACATTTAATTAGTATGTAATTATACTATTAGTGCATCTACAAAATAATTACAAAAATAATACACTTTTTCATATTTATTTACAATATTAGTGCAATTGGGATTTTTTTAATTTAGGGAATTAGTATAGGATTCAATTCACAATAATAAGGAAACCTAAAATCAAGGAGAAATAATTGTCATAATTAATAATTCAAATATCTTGGATCTAACAACAAAAACAAATTCAAAATAATAATTCAAATTCAAATATTCAAAGTTCGACAACGTCATCTTCCTCCTCCTCTTCGCCGATCATCTTCCTCATCCCCTTCGCCGGTGTGACAGAGCCACAAAATGGTTGATGAGATGTAGAAAGGAGGTGGATATTTGATTTTTACAATTTATTCATGTCCGGAAATTATAATTCAAATTTCATATCCAAAAGAAAATAAGAACACTGCATAGGAAAGAGAGAGATAAGAGAGTGATGTGTAATGTAATGTTGATAACCAAACCTTCTTAAAAAGGTAACCAAACTTTTATACAAAGGTAACCAATTTACCTCCACACCTGCATTATGAATTGGTTACCTTGGTCTGAAAGTTTGGCAACCAACTGCATGTGGGTTTGGCTACCAACTGCATCACATTCAAAATAAATTGGTAACTTAATAAAACTGAATTGGTTACCTTGGTATGAAGATTTGGTTACGAGTTCTTGGGATTGTACCTCATCACCTCATCATATAAAATGTGACCCATGGGGGCACACCCCATTGGTAAACCCGGGTGACCCGGCAGAAGAGTTGCGGCGGCGAAAGGAGGATTTGAGGGAGGTGGAGAAAGTGAGTAGGTGAGAGAAAGAGTAAAGAAAAGAAGAGGGTTGTTGGGTAGAAGAATTGGAGGCGCTATGACGAGTAATATCTCGAGAAAGGATGGCCTGAAAAATAGTTAGAGATGAAGAAGCTGCCATGACAGAGTCTAAAGAGAGAAAGTAGTCCCGGTGAAGAAGCTGAGATGAGAAGAAGCTGAGATGTACTATGTAACAACATGAGAGAGAAAATTTGCTATATGGATTACTTATTAATTACTTTATTTAATAAGTAAATCAATACTAATCCCCTAAATTAAGGAATCCTAATTGCATACTAATTTCCTAAATTAAGGAATCTTAATTGCACTAATATTGTAAATAAATATGGAAAGTGTATTACATTTATAATTATTTTATGGATGCACTATTATTGTAATTATTTCTAAAAATGTACTAAAATATGTAATAAACCCAAATAGGTAGGTTGATTTTGGAATCAAAACCATATTACCTATATTTAAAATATGAGTTATATAGTTTGGATTTAAATGGTTATGAGTCGAATCCAGGTCGACCTATTTTTCAAATTATAGTTTCAATAAAGTCTTAATTGATGTGACTAATTTGAGTATTAAAAACATTAATTTTGTGATTATAGGCACTTTCAAAAAAATTTACATTAATACTTATTATGTTAATTAAAATTAATGAGAATTTTATTACAATAATCAGTAAATATTATTTTTTTAGAGTATAAATATAATAAGTAAATATTATTTTTTTTTGGGGTGGGGGGTGGGGGGTGGGTGTATATATCAGTATTATTTCTAGTTGGGTTTCACTTATAGGTTACCTCTTATTCAAATGCTTTAAACTCATTTTTATGGAATTATTCCATCAAAATTTCTGCCTAGAATTTTTGTAATCGGGATCCACCAAATTACTTTGGTTTTAACAAAGATAATGACTATATTACTTCATTACTATCGAGCGCTCATTCATATACATATAGTCATGTCTTATACGGATATGTTTTAACATTCTTAACAAGTGATCATATTATCATAACTATATATTAATTAACTTATGTCATAGAGATATTTTTAATACCAGACACTTAAGTCAATCACTTCTATTATCATAAAATGATAAATTTAAATTTTATTGTTAAATTCCATATATATAGTATCTCTCAAAATTAATTTAACATACACACAATTCAACCTCCTAGCATAGGGTCCTTAGTGCAAGGACTTGGTCAAACTTACATTGACTCAACATAATTAAATGTCATAAATCATGTGTACAATTGTTCATTTACATATCACTGTTTTAAACTGAGATATGTTGACAATTGTGACACCCTCAAAATAGGTATACATCACCCATTCTGAGTTGTCAATACACGGTACAGAAACAACTACAACTTTATTATTACAACAGTAAAATTGTGAGTTTAAATACAGATATTGCCATCTAAACAATATCCACATACAAATAAATTCTCATCATAATTATTGATACATTATTTTACAAAAATGGTGAGGACTACTAAACAACTCTCTAAAACCATCATTCCATACCCCGACTGCTACTCTTCGGTACATTCTAAATCTCCCCGAGAAGAAAAATGGAACAAAAAGGAAAAGGGTGAGCTCAACTAGCCCAATAAAGAATATTATGACTAAGATAATACTGAAACAACTTATCGTTAGTCTTCAACGGGAAAAAAATTTAATAGAATACAATAGACAACAAGTTTTAAATCAATACTGCAATGGAAAATATTAATTCATAGAAGAGTTACGTAGAGGATGAAATCTACTAATATCTATGAATTTAACAGATCCATCATCAATATTTTATCCCTCAGTAACATCAATCAATATATATACCGGAATCATATATTCATCCTTTCACTACAGGCCAAAGACATTCACCAGTTGGTCATGTTCATCTAAACACCTGTTCATCTTTGCACTACGGGCCAAAGATATTCATCAGAAATCATTCATCTTTGCACTACAGGCCAAAGATATTCAATAATATCATCATTTAAGACTGAGGATGATGAAAAATATATATATTTTTTAAAGAAACGAATCCAGTGAAACAAAATGACAAGGATTAAGGATTAAGGATTCGTACTTCGTTTTATCCACGTCCAAAAATACCTCAAAAATAATCATAGTGGTGTAAAATTCAAGAATGATCAAAACATGGATACAATCAAAGCTAGTATCCACAATAGATATTTTGGACGAAAAGAAAAATTTTCATTTTTCGATGAATAGTCTTGCCGTTTCGTAAATAAGTCAGATATATCGTGAATAGTCTTAGTATCGTGAATAGTAACTCCGACACCAAAAGTTCTAAATTTGATAAAAACTTCGGACCAATATTTCAGCATAATGATATTGAAGAAATAATATCATTACGAAAAAAATAATATCCCTTTACCTCGAAAGATCGATCTTTCAATTGGAATCTTTGGATATAGGCTATAACTTGAACTTTCACCGTATAGCAATACTCAAAGTATACTCAAAATACTCACAAGAATACGCTCGATAATATAGAGAGAAAACTTGAGTTTACGGTGTGATTTTCAATTCTAATCTAAGCACCTATTTATAGGAAAATCTTTAGAACACCAAAGCAAAAATTTAATAAATTAATATTATATTTTTTTAAATATCTCTACGCTTTTACACTACCATCTGAATTCACCTCCCTAACCACATGTTAAATGAGTTTCAAAAATGTAATTAAAAATATTTTAAACTTCCAAAATCAATTATTTGAACTTGAACTTCAATAATTCATAATAAATAGGCCTTTTATCAAAAAATTTGAATCTTGCGTGTTTTTTATAGGAAATTCAATTCTCTACAACTTTGCGAAAGAAAGTTTTCCAAATTCCAAACAAAAATTGGCCAAATCTACAAATCAAGGCGATTTTAGAAATTATAATCAAATTTCAGTCAATAAATGGGGTCCACCGACATGTTTAACATGTTTTAAACATTTATTGCAACAAAAATATTC
Source organism: Panax ginseng (assembly GCA_020205605.1). Classification (NCBI taxonomy): domain Eukaryota; kingdom Viridiplantae; phylum Streptophyta; class Magnoliopsida; order Apiales; family Araliaceae; genus Panax; species Panax ginseng. The sequence goes on along the minus strand of CM035145.1, from coordinate 6,521,301 downwards.
TTCCTCCTCGTATACTCATATATCCCACATTCGTTGTAAAAATATCACCATTATTATATTATTAAAATATAATAATATATATATTTAAATGAATTATTTTATCAGAAAAAGATAAAATTTCAATTTTCAACAATTGTCAAATTAAAAATTTTCTCCATCTATATCCACATAAAATCAATATTTTCCTCATCATATGAATCAATAATTAATTATTCACAAATAATATTACAGAATCACAATATTGACAACCAGACGGTTCCTCAGGAAAGAGGGCTTTCGAATAAGAATTTCTCACTTCTGGGCGTGCAATTAGGTGACCAAACCTCTCCTTAGATGTAACTTTCTAGACATTACCAATAATGTTATCTAATAATATTATTCGGATAATATGAATTATTGCTTCGATAATGAAAATACATGTAAATGACAATTATTGAAACAACAACGAAGATAAAATATCAACGCAACAATTATTGAACCAATAAAATAAAATCTTGAGCGATAATTACATAACCATTATTTAGTAGTGTCTTCTTCACGTAAGAGTCAATAATTGGTGCAATACTGGTGTCTTCTTGTCTTGTGCAACAACGCGTATTCTTGTGTTTTAACCACCGGGTATTCTAACAGTGTAAATGGTAACAACTACGCCGTTATTTTTAAACAACTTATATTTGTCGTTTTCTTCCTCCAATCGCTTTCCGTTATGGGTCCCACATATGGGCTGCTACTAAATGCATTGAATATTCCCTCGCGATCTGAATATTCCACGACCAAACGAATATTCCCCGACAACAATGCATATTTTATAACCACTTGCTTATTTTGAAATATTTGCGTATTTTACCCATAACTATCCACATTAATCACATCAACCCTTACTATTTCAAAATAATAATTAGAGGAAATTAAATTTCATTTATTAATTATTTGGGGTCTTACAACCTTCCCTCCTTATGAAATTTCGTTCTCGAAATTGACATACGTACCTGGTGTTTCGAAAAGGTGAGGATACCTGGCTTTTATTTCTGTTTCCAACTCCCAGGTCATTTCCTCTATAGCATGGTTCCTCCACAAGACTTTAACTTGTGGTATGACCTTCGTACGTAGGACATGCTCCTTCTTATCCAAGATCTTGACAGGTACCTCCTCATACGTTAAGTCTTGACTATCTCGTCCTGGTTCTAACTCAATAACGTGGTTCGGTCTTTCACATATTTACGAAATACGATATATGAAACACATTATGAACACGAGACATACTTGGAGGTAACGCGAGTCTATAGGCTACATTTCCTACTCGGTCAAGAATTTGAAATGGACCAATAAATCGTGGATTGAGCTTTCTTCTCTTCCCAAATCTTGTAACTCCCTTCCATGGAGCAACTTCATGACAATACATGATCCCCTATACTAAATTCCACGTCCTTTCGATGAAGATCCGCATAACTCTTTTGTCGATCTTGTGCCGGTTTGTATCGTTGTCGAATCATTTGGATCTTTTCGGTGATCATATCGTCTTAATTCGGGTCCCAACAATGTTGCTTCACCCACCTCGTCCCAACATCTTTGAAGAAGCGACATTTTCGTCCCATATAATGCTTCGAATGGGGCCACACCTATACTTGCTCGATAAGCGATGTTGTAGGAGAATTCCACCAATGGTAAATACTTATCCCAATCGCCTTTGAAGTCTAGGACACGTAGTCTTAATAAATCTTCAAGAGTTTGAATAGTCCTCTCTCGAGTGTCCGTCCGTTTTGAGGATGGTATGCGAATCAGATCGTAAATCCGTACCCATAGCTTTTTGCAAGCTAACCCAAAATCTTGAAGTGAATCTTGGGTCACGATCCAAACTATATATCTTGGCATGCCATGCAACCTCACAATCTTATTTACATACATACTAGCAAGACGTTCAAGAGAATAAGTCTCCGTGTCGGCAAGAAATGTGCGAGACTTGGTTAATCTATCAACAATAACTCAAATAGCATTTATGCCTTGAGAAACCGTGGGAAGACCCGTGAATTGAAATCCATGGTAATGTGTTCCCACTTCCATTTCGGAATCTCAAGTGGTTCTAATGGTCCCTTAGGCACTTGATGCTCCGCCTTTACGTTGACAAGTTAAACATGTTGAGATAAACTTTGCAATCTCTCTCTTCATATTGTTCCACCAAAATGTATGTCGAGATCACGATACATTTTAGTACTTCCGGATGGATTGCAAATGGTGTATTGTGTGCCTCCATCATGATCTTGTACTTCAAATTAGAATCGTTAGAAACACAAAGTCTGGAGTGGACTCGAAGTATTCCTTCTTCATCAATTCTCGCTTACGGAATAGCACCTTCTTGTACTTTCTTCTTCATATGCATCATTTCCGGGTTGGTGGCTTGAGCAACCTTAACTTTTTCTATTAAAGTTGGCTCTGTCGTATACTTGACATCATCGCACTCGTTCTGCGATATGATCTTCTACTCAACGCGTCACTACCACGTTAAGCTTTTCGGGATGGTATTGAATAGTGTGGTCGTAGTCTTTCAATAGCTCGAGCCAACGTCATTTGCCAGCATGTTAAGTTCTTTTTGAGTGAAGAAATATTTAAGGCTTTTATGGTGCGAATATATCTCCACTTTCTCCCCATAAAGATAGTGCCTCCAGGATCTTTAGTGGGAAAACGATTCTTGCTTGACTCTAGATCATGAGTAGGATAATTCCTCTCATATTCTTTAAGTTGTCGCGAGGCATAGGCTATGACTTTCCCATGTTGCATGAGAACACATCCTAACCCTTTGCTGAAGCATCGGCAGAGATAACAAATCCATTCGTACGGATGGTATTGTTAGAAAAGTCTTAAAATGAGTCTCCTCTTAAGCTCTTGGAAACTCTTCTCGCGTTCCTCGCTCCATATGAATTTTGTATCCTTTTGAGTCAGATGAGTTAACGGAGTAGCGATTTGAGAAAACCCTTCCACGAATCTTCGATAATAACCAACTAAACCCAAAAAGCTACGTCTTGATCCACCGCCTTGGTTTGCTCCCCAACTTTGTATTGCTTGATCTTCGCCGTCAACAGATACTCCATGTTTTGACACCACGTGCCCAAGAAATGCTACTTCCTCAAGCCAGAACTCGCATTTCTTTAACTTAGCATATAACTTGTTTTCACGAAGCCTTTGTAGTACCAGCTTCAAATGGTGCTCATGATCTTCACGACTTTTGGAATATATGAGGATGTCATCAATAAAGACAACAACGAACTTATCTAAATATTCTTTGAATACTCGGTTCATCATATCTATGAAAGCCGCAGGAGCATTAGTCAATCCAAAAGACATGACTAGGAATTCATAATGCCCGTACCGAGTTCTAAAGGCAGTCTTTGGAATATCCTCAGTTCTAATCTTCAGCTGATGATATCCAGAACGAAGATCGATTTTTGAAAAGAATTGTGCTCCTTGCAACTGGTCAAACAAGTCATCAATACGAGGTAGAGGATACCTATTCTTGATTGTGACATGGTTCAATTTCCGATAGTCAATACAAAGTCGCATACTCCCGTCTTTCTTCTTTCTGAATAAAACAGAGCACCCCAAGGAGATGTCTTGATTTAATGAAACCGATGTCCAACAATTCACGTAGTTGGACCTTTAACTCTGAAGTTCAATAGGAGCCATTCGATATGGGGTTTTAGAAATGGGCTTTGTACGGTTCAAGGTCAATAAAGAATTCAACTTCACGTTACGGGGTGACCGGAAGTTCTTGAAATCGTCGGAAAGTTAATAACAACAGAATATTATTCAATTTTGACGTGTCTTTATTCAAATCCATAATATGGGCTAAGAAAGCTTGACATCCGTTTTTTAATAAACGAATAGCTTTATGATTAGATATGATGGTGATTGATTTTAATGGTTTAGTTGCTTGAATTAAATACAAAAAGTTGTTTAGGAATATGAAAAGCTAACAACCTTACGAAAATAATTAATTTTGGCATGATGAGTAGTTTACCAATCAATCCCTAAAATCACATCAAAAGCAAGTATCTTTAAAGAGATAAGGTCAACAGTAAGGTGATGGTGCCAACTTGAATTAAACAAGATTTATAAGCAATGGATGTGATGAAAGTTTCTCCTAACGGAGTTTCCACAGATAGGTCAAAGTCTAATTTCTCCCAGAGTCAAGTTTAAACGTTGAGCACAAGCGGGGAGAGATAAATGAATGGGTAGCACCGATATCTAGTAAAGTATAAACTTCACAAGAATTTATAAATAGCTTACCCGTGATCACCTCGTTTGGGTTCTCGCATTTTGACCGATCACAACAACAAACGCTCTTCCAGAACCGCTGACTTTGACTTTTATGGGACAGTCTTTTGAGTCACCGTCTCCGCTGAACTAGGTTTCGCTACCGTGCAATCTCAAGCGATATGTCCTTCCTTTCCATAATTATAGCATACCGGCTGTTGTGGGCGGTTTGGGTGATATGTCCCTCTTTCCGCATTTATAGCATATAATGGGTGGTCGTTCTCTCCCTTGAACCCGATTCTTCTTTGGCACCGCTGTCTCTTCACATGGTCGTTGTTGAATCTCCTCTTTTTAAAATCTCCTCTCACTCGCTTCTTCTATTTTCATGGTCATGATTACCACCGAGTGGTTACCATTTTTGTCTGTCTTTTTCTTTCTCCACTTTGGTTATTGTTGTTTTGTTGGATTTCTTATCTAGGTATGATCCTGATTGTGGTACCTCGGTTGGCCGTACTTTCGTTATCTCGCTTCTAACAATTGAGCCCTATTAACAACATCTGAATAGAGAAAAAATTTATGAGAGATGAGATCTTGACGTATCTGGGTTTAAAACCTCTCGAAAACATCCACGTCATCGTTCCTCATTCTCCACCAAATGAGGTGCAAACACAGATAACTCTATGAAACTTCGCCTCGTCTTTGAGACACCGTCATGTTGTTCTGCTTTCTAGTCTAATAAACTCCACTTCCTTCATATAGCGAACACTTTCGGAAAGTATTTGTCATTAAATAGTTCTGAAATGTCTCCCAAGACATCTTTGAGTCTTGTTGGATGGGTACGCTTTCTGATTCTCCACCAAGAAGTCGGCCTCACCACGGAACATAAAGGTGGCGAATGGAACCTTCGTTCCTCTATGCATCCCAAGACATCAAATATCTTGGTAATTTGCTTGACCCATGTTTACGCCATGATCGGATCGGCTTTCCTTTAAATTCGGTGGTCCCAACTCTTTAAACGCTTGCATTGTGACAACCCGTGAATTGCTATCATTTCTCCTATGTTTTGAACACGAGTCTCCTCAAATGCGATTTTGCATGAATCTGCAAAAAGCTTCTAAACATTGTGTCGTTCATCGTCGTCGATCGATGGGTGTTGTTCACGGGAGGAACATTGCCACTGTTGCGCGTTCTCCTCATTGGTGAGTACAGGCGTCTCCACGGTCTCATTTCCAATGTTAATATTCTCAGTCGACATTCTCAAATACTGTCATAAAACAAGGGTTAATTAAGAAAATCAATATATCACATAATATCCTTATATACTGACCAACTATCAAATAAGCTTAGGTAGGACACACTAGCGAAGGATTTACTCGTCTCTCCCCTCCAAGTTCTATTCCCCGATCTCCGCCAGAGATCATATCCTAAGCTCGATACCAACCGTGACACCCCAAAATAGCTATACATCACCCATTCGAGGTTGTCAATACACTGCATGTAAACAACTACAACTTTATTATTACAACAATGAAAGCTGTGAGTTTAAATCTGAGATATTGCCATCTAAACAATATCCACATACAAATAAATCCTCATCATAATTATTGATACATTATTTTACAAAATGGTGAGGACTACTAAACAACTCTCTAAAACCATCATTCCATACCCCAGAGCTAAATACTGCTCATTACATTCTCGCCTCTCGAGAAGAAAAAATGGAACAAAAAGGAAAAGGGTGAGCTCAACTAGCCCAGATAAAGAATATTATGACTAAGATAATACTGAGAACAAATTATCGTTAGTCTTCAACAGAGAAAAAATTTAATAGAATACAATAGAGCAAAATAAGTTTTAAATCAATACTGCATGTGAAAAATATTAATTCATAGAAGAGTTACGTAGAGGATGAAATATACTAATATTTATGAATTTAACAGTCCATCATCAATATTTTTATCCTGTAACATCAATCAATATATATCTGAATCATATATTCATCCTCGCACTTTTTCTGAAAAGAGGACATTCACTAGTTAGTCATGTTCATCTAAACACTGTTCATCTTTTTTGCACTACTACCCAAAGATATTCATCGAAATCATTCATCTTTTGCACTACAGCCAAAGATATTCAATAATATCATCATTTAAGGCGAGGATGATGAAAATATATATTTTTTAAAAGAAACGAATCCGGTGAAACAAAATGACAAGGATTAAGGATTAAGGATTCGTACTTACGTTTTATTCACGTCCAAAATACCTCAAAAATAATGATAGTGGTGTAAAATTCAAGAATAATCAAAACATGGATACAATCAAAGCTAGTATCCACAATAGATATTTTGAACGAAAAGAAAATTTTTATTTTTCAGATGAATAGTCTTCAGTATTAAGTAAATAATCTGAGTATCGTGAATAGTCTTAGTATCGTGAATAGTAACTCAGACACCAAAAGTTCCAAATTTGATAAAAACTTCATACCAATATTTTAGCATAATGATATTGAAGAAATAATATCATTACGAAAAAAATAATATCCACTTACTCGAAAGATCGATCTTTCAAATTTGAAATCTTCGGATATAAAGCTATAACTTGAACTTTCACCGTATAGCAATACTCAAAATACTCACAAGAATACGCTCAATAATATAGAGAGAGAAAACTTCAGTTTCTGGTGTGATTTTCAATTCTAATCTAAGCACCATATTTATAGGAAAATGCTTAGAACACCAAAGCAGAAAATTTAATAAATTAATATTATATTTTTTTCTAAATATCTCTACTTTTTACTACCATCTGAATTCAGCCTCCTAACCACATGTTAAATGAGTTTCAAAATGAAAAAAACGTTTTTGTAATTAAAAATATTTTAAACTTCCAAAAATCAATTATTTCGGAACTTCGAAACTTCAATAATTCATAATAAATAGGCCTTTTATCAGAAAATTCGAATCTCGCGAGTTTTTATAGGAAATTCAATTCTCTACAACTTTGCAGAAGAAAGTTTTTCCAAATTCCAAACAAAATTGACCGAAATCTACAAATCGGGCGATTTTAGAAATTTATAATCAAATTTCGATCGATAAATGGGGTCCACCGAGGCATGTTTAACATGTTTTAAACATTTATTGCAACAAAAAATATTCTTCCTCCTCGTATACTCATATATCCCACATTAGATTTGTAAAAATATCACCATTATTATATTATTAAAATATAATAATATATATATTTAAATGAATTATTTTATCGAGAAAAGATAAAATTTCAATTTTCAACAATTGTCACATTAAAAATTTTCTCCATCTATATCCACATAAAATCAATATTTTCCTCATCATATGAATCAATAATTAATTATTCACAAATAATATTACAGAATCACAATATTGACAACCAGGCAATTCCCAGGAAAGAGGGCTTTCCAATAAGAATTTCTCCTTACTGGTGCGCAATTAGGTGATCAAACCTCTCCTTAGACAGAATTTTCTAGACATTGCCAATAATATTATCTAATAATATTATTCAGATAATATAATTATTGCTTCGATAATGAAAAATCTACGTGTAATGACAATTATTGAAACAACAAAGCGATATAAAATATCAACGCAATAATTATTGAACCAATAAAATAAAATCTTTGAGCGAGAATTATCAGTAACCATTATTTAGTAGTGCCTTCTTACGTAAGAGTCAATAATCGGTCAAGAATTTGGTCCATTTCAAATTCTTGACCGAGTAGAAAAAATATAACTATAGACTCGTGTTACCTCCAAGTATGCCTCGTGTTCATAATGTGTTTCACATATCCGCATTAAAGAAATATGTGAAAGACCCGAACCACGTTATTGAGTTAGAACCAGGACGAGATAATAGAAGACTTAACGTATGAGGAGGTACTTGTCAAGATCATGGATAGGAAGGAGCGTGTCTCCTACGCGACGAAGGTCATACCACAAGTTAAAGTCTTGTGGAGGAACCATCTTATAGAGGAAATGACACAGGAGTTGGAAACGGAAATAAAAGCGAGGTATCCTCACCTTTTCGAAACACCAGGTACGTATGTCAATTTCGAGGACGAAATTTCATGAGGAGGGGAGGTTGTAAGACCCCAAATAATTAATAAATGAAATTTAATTTTCTCTAATTATTATTTTGAAATAGTAAGGGTTGATGTGATTAATGTGGATAGTTATGGGTAAAATACGCAAATATTTCAAAATAAGCAAGTGGTTATAAAATATTCATTGTTGTCGGGAATATTCGTTTGGTCGTGGAATATTAAATCTTTGTCGGGAATATTCGCATTTACTGGCCAGCAGACCATATGTGGGCCCCATAACTGAAAGCGATTGGAGGAAGAAAAGCGACAAATATAAGTTCTTTAAAAATAACAGGCGTAGTTATTCTGCTTTACCTTTGTTAGAATACCCGGTGGTTAAAACACGATGTCTGCGTTGTTGACAAGAAGATACCGCGGTATTGCACCAATTATTGACTCTTACATAAGAAGGCACTACTAAATAATGGTTACGATAATTCTTATCGCTCGAAGATTTTATTTTATTGGTTCAATAATTGTTGCGTTGATATTTTATCTTCTTTGTTGTTTGATAATTGTCATTACACGATATTTTTCATTATCGAAGCAATAATTCATATTATCTGAATAATATTATTAGATAACATTATTGGCAATGTCTAGAAAGTTACATCTAAGGAGAGGTTTGGTCACCTAATTGCGCTGCCCAGAAGGAGAAATTTTTATTGAAAGCCCCCACTTTCCTGGGAACTGCAGTTGTCAATATTGTGATTACGTAATATTATTTGTGAATAATTAATTATTGATTCATATGATGAGAAAAAAATATTTATTTTATGTGGATATAGATGGAGAAAATTTTAATGTAACAATTGTTGAAAATTGAAATTTTATCTTTTACGATAAAATAATTCATTTAAATATATATATTATTATATTTTAATAATATAATAATGGTGATATTTTTACAACGAATGTGGGATATATGAGTATACGAGGAGGAATAATATTTTTGTTGCAATAAATGTTTAAAACATGTTAAACATGTCGGTTGGACCCCATTTATTGATGAAATTTGATTATAAATTTAAAAATCGCCTGGTTTGTAGATTTTGGTCAATTTCATTTGGAATTTGGAAAAACTTTCTTACGTAAAGTTGTAGAAATTGAATTTCCTATAACAACACGCGAGATTCGAATTTTCTACGATAAAAGGGCTATTTATTATGAATTATTGAAGTTCAAGTTCAAATAATTGATTTTGGAAGTTTAAAATATTTTTAATTACAAAAACGTCTTTTCATTTTTGAAACTCATTTAACATGTGGTTAGGAGGCTGAATTCAGATGGTAGTGTGCGTAGAGATATTTAGAAAAATATAATATTAATTTATTAAATTTTCTTCGCTTTGGTGTTCTAAAGCATTTTTCTATAAATAGGGTCTTTAGATTAGAATTGAAAATCACACGTAAATCAAGTTTTCTCTCTATATTATCGAGCGTATTCTTGTGAGTATTTTGAGTATACTTTGAGTATTGCTATACTGGTGAAAGTTTAAGTTATAGCTTTATATCCAATATTTTAATTTAAAGTCTTGATCTTTCGAGGTAAGGGATATTATTTTTTCGTAATGATATTATTTCTTCAATATCATTATGATAAAATATTGGTCTGAAGTTTTATCAAATTTGGAACTTTTGGTGTCTGAGTTACTTATTCACGTATCGACCTTTATTCACGATATCTGATCTTATTTACTGAATACTACCTTTATTCATCGAAAATGAAATTTTTCCTTTAGTCTAAAATATCTATCATGGATACTTGCTTTGATTGTATCCATGTTTTGATCATTCTTGAATTTTACACCACTATGATTATTTTTGAGGTATTTTTGGACGTGGATAAAACGAAGTACGAATCTTTAATCCTTAATCCTTGTCATTTTGTTTCACTGGATTCGTTTCTTTTAAAAAAATATATATTTTTCATCATCCTCAGTCTTAAATGATGATATTATTGAATATCTTTGGCCTGTAGTGCAAAGATGAATGATTTCTGATGAATATCTTTGGCCTGTAGTGCAAAGATGAATGATTTCTGATGAATATCTTTGGCCCGTAGTGCAAAGATGAACAGTGTTTAGATGAACATGACCAAATGGTGAATGTCCTTGGCCTGTAGTGCAAGGATGAATATATGATTCCAGATATATATTGATTGATGTTACAGGGATAAAAATATTGATGATGGACTGTTAAATTCATAGATATTAGTATATTTCATCCTCTACGTAACTCTTCTATGAATTAATATTTTTCGCTGCGAGTATTGATTTAAAACTTGTTGTCTATTGTATTCTATTAAATTTTTCCCTGTTGAAGACTAACGATAATTTGTTCTGTATTATCTTAGTCATAATATTCTTTATCGGGCGGGCTAGTTGAGCTCACCCTTTTCCTTTTGTTCCATTTTTCTTCTCGTGAGGCGAGAATGTAGCGAGTACGAGCTGGGTATGGAATGATGGTTTTAGAGAGTTGTTTAGTAGTCCTCACCATTTTGTAAAATAATGTATCAATAATTATGATGAGGATTTATTTGTATGTGGATATTGTTTAGATGGCAATATCGTATTTAAACTCACATGCTTTTCTTGTTGTAATAATAAAGTTGTAGTTGTTTACATGCATGCACTATTGACAACTCGAAATGGGTGATGTATACCTATTTTGGGGGTGTCATAATTGTCAACATATCTCAGTTTAAAACAGTGATATGTAAATGAACAATTGTACACATGATTTATGACATTTAATTATGTTGAGTCAATGTAAGTTTGACCAAGTCCTTGCACTAAGGGCCCTATGCTTTGGGAGGTTGAATTATGTGTATGTTAAATTAATTTTGAGAGATACTATATATATGGAATTTAACAATAAAATTTAAATTTATCATTTTATGATAATGGAAGTGATTGACTTAACTGTCTGGTATTAAAAATATCTCTATGACATAAGTTAATTAATATATAGTTATGATAATATGATCACTTGTTAAGAATGTTAAAACATATCCGTATAAGACATGACTATATGTATATGAATGAGCGCTCGATAGTAATGAAGTAATATAGTCATTATCTTTGTTAAAACCAAAGTAATTTGGTGGATCCCGATTACAAAAATCCTAGGCAGAAATTTTGATGGAATAATTCCATAAAAATGAGTTTAAAGCATTTGAATAAGAGGTAACCTATAAGTGAAACCCAACTAGAAATAATACTTGATATATACACCCACCCCCACCCCCACCCCAAAAAAAATAATATTTACTTATTATATTTATACTCTAAAAAATAATATTTATGATTATTGTAGTAAAATTCTCATTAATTTTAATTAACATAATAAGTATTAATGTAAATTTTTTTGAAAGTGCCTATAATCACAAAATTAATATTTTTAATACTCAAATTAGTCACATCAATTAAGACTTTATTGAAACTATAATTTGAAAAATAGGTCGACTTGGATTCGACTCATAACCATTTAAATCCAAACTATATAACTCATATTTTAAATATAGGTAATATGGTTTTGATTCCAAAATCAACCTACCTATTTGGGTTAATTACATATTTTAGTACATTTTTAGAAATAATTACAATAATAGTGCATCCATAAAATAATTATAAATGTAATACACTTTCCATATTTATTTACAATATTAGTGCAATTAAGATTTCTTAATTTAGGAAATTAGTATGCAATTAGGATTCCTTAATTTAGGGGATTAGTATTGATTTACTTATTAAATAAAGTAATTAATAAGTAATCCATATAGCAAATTTTCTCTCTCATGTTGTTACATAGTACATCTCAGCTTCTTCTCATCTCAGCTTCTTCACCGGGACTACTTTCTCTCTTTAGACTTTGTCATGGCAGCTTCTTCATCTCTAACTATTTTTCAGGCCATCATTTCACCGGTATTTCCTTCTTTGAAGTTTCATTGATTGGGAAACTTCCTCGCTCCTGGATATAATAATAATTTTCGGGATCATAATTATATATAAAAAAATATCATTCCTTGATGTAGTATCTGTGACAACCCCAAAATAGGTCCAGTCCATCCAACCTATTATGAGTCGCCAAATACATGGTACATAAAACAACTACAACTTTATTACAACAATTGTCGTGCAAAATACAACAACACATATGCTGTGAGTTTTGATACAAATATATACCAACTGTGACTCTCATCCCAACCTTGGATAACACGTCACAATGACACCTTACATAAAGGTACAATCAAAAAACTGTTTTTAGAATTAAAATCTTTGGGAAGTCTTTCGAAACCCTTCGTACATGGGAGGCCATGCTTCCAAAGTTATGATATATATCATATATCCACAGAATTATCCTTGGTTGACCTAATAGACCCCAAAGAAAAATAAGATTACTATCATATTCTTTCCAATGGCGAGTCTTCTCTTGCCATATCATTATCTCCACCGCCTCTAAATCGTGAATTATACTTCAAACAAACACCAAGATTATATAGGTAGTGCTCAGTAAATATACTCAAAGAAGTGGATGTACACAACCTCTTTTATGATGACACGAGGTTGTATGTCTTTAGATATTTTGTATGATAGTGGCAAAACACCCTTCCAACATTGGGTTCGCTTCACACCCTATTTGATTCACCAAATATAACTACTAAATGATGACCACCGCTTCTATTCCCTCATTACCCCCTTCCGACCCAAATACACTCTTATTATCCGAAAGGAATTATAAACAAGGAAGGGTGAGCACAACTAGCCCAATAAAGAATATCATGACTACGTATAATTAATTTATCAATAGCCTTCATCATAATAAATCGAGATTTAGAACATATGGTAGATGATAAAACTTTTCAACCATAGTTGCGGTGAACGAAGCGATCCATTAGAAGAGTCAAATAGACCATAAAAGTCTATTATCTTCTACATGTTAAAAGTCCACCAACAATGTTTTATCCTCAGAACATCAATCAACAGTTCACATCCACAATCATGTGAATAACTCATAATCATAATTATAGTTCTAAATTCCTCTTCTCATCCAGGACGAAGATAATTTTTATCACATGTCTTTACCTAAAACATCAAAGATCATGGTTATACCAAATCACAGTTCCTGTTCATAATCATACTAATAAATTTATATTTGCACTACGGGCCAAAGATATTCATTAACAGTTCATCTTTGCACTACAAGCCAAAGATATTCAACAACAGGTCATCTTTGCACTACGGGCCAAAGATATTCATCAACAATTCATCTTTGCACTACAGGCCAAAGATATTCAACAACAGGTCACCTTTGCACTACGGGCCAAAGATATTCAACAACATGTCATCTTTGCACTATGGGCCAAAGATATTAATATCTCAAAGAAATACATAATCATTTCAGACTTTATATAAACCATAATTATAACCATGTTGATCAATTCACCTTTGCACGTAAGCTAAAAATATTCAATTATAAATTCAATGGTCATGATCATACCAGTCAACGATTCAACTTTGCACTACTGGCCAAAGAGAACCAATAGTCATGATCATACCAATAATCTACCCATCTTTACACTCAAGTCAAAGAGAAATTTCTTCACCAGGATTATAAAAATGTTATATATGATAATAAAAAATAATATGATCAAAACACGGATTTAATTTCAAGAGTAAGATTCATAAATCAACGGTAATTTGGTCAGAAAAAAAAAACCAATTTTGTCGTGAATAGTACACGTGAATAGTAATTCGTGAATAGTAACTCATGAATAGTAACTCATGAATAGTAACCTCGACATAAAAAAATTCCAAATTTGATAAAAAGTTCAAACCAATATTTTGGCATAATGATATTGAAGAAAATAATATCATTTAAGAAGAAATAACATCCCTTACTATCCCTTACTATTCCTTACTTCAAAAGAGCAGCACTTCTGACTAGATATCGGATATGACGCTGAAGGAAACTTGCACTGATGAATAGCAACTCACCAAGTATCTAAATACTCATAAAATACACTCGATAATCTAGAGAGAAAAAGAGAGAAAACCTATGAATTCTGGTGTGATTTTCAATTCTAACTTAGCCCTCTATTTATAGGAAAATGTTAGCACGCCGAAGCAGACTTGACCTGCTACCTGATGGCTTTATCTGCTACTATTCCATCCACCAAAAATCAGCCATCTTCCCCAACAACCAAAAGTTGGGGCCTACCCATTTCTAGAATTTTCCACCAAAATCATTTATAAACCTAATTTCCGAATCAGTCACCTCTTAAATTCATAACAAATCATTCGTTCATTTTTAACGGTTCAAAATTTATGAACATATGCTCAACTTATATATGTATAACATATCCAAAAATTACAACGATCTAACGGTCAGATCAAAATTATAACTCACGCAATAGAGCTTTAAGTGCTCAAGGAAACCTTCGTACATGGAAGGCCATGCGTCTAGGTTATTATAGATATCATATGCCCACAAAATTATCCTTGGTTGACCCAATAGACCCCAAAGAAAAACGAGAAGATTACTATCATATTCTTCCCAATGGTGTGTCTTCTCTTGACATATCATTATCTCCACCGTCTCTAATTGAGAATTATACTTCAACCAAACTCCAAGATTATATGGGTAGTGCTCGTATATATATACTCAGCAAGTGGATAAAGAATATTATGACTAAAGATAAATAAATTATCAATAGTCTTCATTAGTAATAAATCAGGGATTTAGAACTTTTGGTAGATGATAAAACTTTTCAACCATAGTTGCAGCGGAACGAGCAATCCATTAGAAGAGTCAAATAGACCATAAAGTCTATTATCTTCTCCATGTTAAAAGTCCACCAACAATATTTTATCCCTGTAACATCAATCAACAATTCCTGTCAACAATCACATGTATATAACTCATAATCGTAATTGTGATTCTAAATTTCTCTTCGCATCCAAGACGAAGATAATTTTCATCACATGTCTTTACCTGAAACATCAAAGATCATGGTTATACCAAATCACAGTTCATGTTCATAATCATACTAATAAATTCATCTTTGCACTACGGGCCAAAGATATTCATCAACAGCCATCTTTGCACTCTTGGCCAAAGATATTCAACAACATGTCATCTTTGTATTACGGGCCAAAGATATTCATCAACAATTAATCTTTACACTACTGAGCCAAAGATATTCCTCAACAGCTTCATATTTGCACTACAGCCAAATATATTAATAGCTCAAAGAAATATATAATCATTTCGAATTTATATAAACAATAATTATAACCATGTTGATCAATTCACCTTTGCACTTAAGCTAAAGATATTCAATTATAAATTCAATTCATGATCATACCACTCACAATTCAACTTTTCTCTCGCCAAAGAGAACCCTAGTCATGATCATACCAATAATCTACCCATCTTTACACTCCAAGGTGAAAGAGAATTTCAATATCAGGGTTATAAAAATGTTATATATGATAATAAAATCAATATAATCAATACATAGTTTTAATCTCCAGAGTAATATTCATTAATCAACTATAATTTGGTTAGAAAAAGAAACCAATTTTGTAGTGAATTGTACCCGTGAATAGTAACTCGTGAATAGTAACTCATGAATAGTAACTTGTGAATAATAAATCGTAAATAGTAACTCGTGAATAATAACTCATGAATAGTAACTCGTGAATAGTAACTCATGAATAGTAACCCCGACATGAAAAAGTTCCAAATTTGATAAAAAGTGCAAACCAATATTTCGGCATAATGATATTGAAGAAATAATATCATTTATGAAGAAAATAATCTCCCTTACCTCAGAAAGAATAATACTTCTGACTGGAATACTGGATATAGTGCTAAAAGAACTTGCACCGTATAGCAATACTCGAAGTACTAAATTACTCACAAAAATAAGCTCGATATATAGAGAGAGAAAGAGAGAAATCTTTAGTTTCTGGTGTGATTTTCAATTCTAACCTAAGCACCCTATTTATAGGAAAATGCTTAGAACACCAAAGCAGAAAATTTAATATAATAATAATATATTATTAAGTTTCCTACGCCAACCTTTGTTGATCTGAATTCAGCCATTAATATCACATGCTAGACCCACTTAACTCACGAAAAACGTTTTCTTTGAAAAAAATAATTAAAACTTCCAAAAATCAATTATTTCGGAACTTCGGAACTTCAATAATTCATAATAAATAGCTCTTTTGTCAGAAAATTCAAATCTCGCGTATTTTTATAGGAAATTCAATTCTCTACAACTTTGCCGAAGAAAGTTTATCCAAATTTCAAACAAAAATTGATCGAAATCCACATACGGACGATTTTACAGGCTATAATCAAATTTCAGTCAAGAAATGGGTCCACCAACATGTTTAACATGTTTTAAACAACTTTTGCAACAAAAATATTCTTCCTCCTCATATACTCATATATCCCATTCATCATTGTAAAATATCACCATTATTATATTATAATAATATAATAAAATATTATTTTATCGAGAAAAGATAAAATATCGATTTTCAACAATTGTCACTTTAAAATTTTCTCCATCTATATCCACATAAAATAAATATTTTTCTTATCATATAAATCAATAATTAATTATTCACAAATAATATTACGTAATCACAATACTAACAACCAGTAGATTTCTGCAGGAAAGGGGGCTTTCCAATAAGAATTTCTCCTTACTAGCCAAGCAATTAGGTGACCAAACATCTCCTTGTATGTAACTTTCTAGACATTGCCAATAATGCTATCTAATAATATTATTCAAATAATATGAATTATTGATTTGATAATGGAAAATCTTTATGCGATGACAATTATTAAAACAACAATAATATAAAATATTAACGCAAATTATTATTGAATCAAAATAAAATATTGAGCGAATAATTTATCGTAACAATTATTGAGTAATGCCTTCTTACGTAAGAATCAATAATTGGTGCAATACCGAGTGTCTTCTTCTTGTCGGCAACAACGCCATTCTTGTGTTTTAACCACCGGGTATTCCAACAGTATTAACGGTAACAATTACGCCGTTATTTGTAAAAACTCCCTTTTGTCATTTTCTTCATCCGACAGTTATTTTGTTATGGGGCCCACAAATGGCTGCGCCGTCGTATGAATATTCCCCGACAGAAAGAATATTCAACGACCAAACGAATATTCCCTGATAGAAATGAGTATTTTATAACTACTTGCATATTTTGAAAAAATTTTATATATCACCCTTAACTTTAACTTTTATCAATTTAACCATTTACTGAATAGTTATTATAAGAAAAATTGAATACTTTTATTTCATAAAATTTGGGGTCTTACAGTATCACCACTAGGAGTGAGCAAAAAACGGATAAAATTGAACTACTGAACCGAAATTTTTTAACCGATTTATTTCGTTTTTTCGATTTTTTTTTACAATTTCGGTTATATCCGAATTATTACTCAGTATTCGGTTATGGTTTCGATTTTCAAAAAACAGATTATTCGGGTATCCGAATAACCGAACCATTTCACTATTATTATTATAATATTAATTATCTACTCAGCTACTAACTCTCTAAGTCTATTGAGTCGACGAGTCCATTTCTGATTTCATTATTTCAGATCAGATCTCATCCTCTCTTCGTGGAACTTCGATCATCGACCGTCAATTAACTCTCTACTCGTCGATCGAAGATGTCACATCCTCTCCACTTGACTTCAAATCTCTCTATAAGCCTCCCAGTGGCGAGCGCTACCTCGTGACGACGCATGATCTCGATCTCGGCTCCGAGTCTCCCAGTCTCGATCTAGGCCCTAGCTCTTCGGCTTTCCCCATTCGACTCTCTTACATCTGATTTTGTTTAGTAAGTTACATCTGATTTTGATTTGAACCCTTTTACGGGTTATTCGATCTGATTTTGTTAGTTAGGGTTATGATTTCTAAGGTGGGTAATGGGTAATCTTTTGATTCATTCATAAATTTGGAATCTGAGTTTTCTGTGGAGTATTGGAGTCTTGGATTTCTTGTTAATTTTTTTTTTGGGATCTTTATTATATAATTCCATGGATTGGGATAATGTGATATTTTAATTTATTGGCTTTATTAACTTGGACCTTTTAATTGACAGTTACTATGCACTGACAGCTACAATTTTGATTATAATGATTAATGGTTTTGAAAATTGATGGTGTCATGGTGTATTGGTGTTATGCTATGAGTATGAACTATGAAGCACAATTTATTGCAGAAAGCTGAATTTATTGGTCTCTTTTACTTTCACTTGGTTAGTTTCAAAATTTGATATCATGAACTGGTGAATGTTAATTAATTATTTGATATCTCAAGTTACAACCATGTATTTCCTTGAACTAGTTTGTCCATTTAAGTTATTAAGCTTGTTTTTACTATATATTTTTTACTCTGTGACAAAACTAGATTACCATATATTTGTCTTTCTCTTGATTCTTTAGTTCTTTGGATAAATAATACCATATATTTGTTATTAAAGGATATATCTGTTTTTTGAGGTCATTTTATATGGATGGTGCTAGATTTTGTCTTGTGAATTTTCTTGAGGTTGTTTTGGTAACCATTATCTGAAGCTTACTAAAAGCTAAAATTTGTTAAATTCATAAAATCTAATATACAAAACTGCTCTCATATTTGATTGTCATCTAATCATGGTTTACACATACGCGCAACAATGCCCATAGGCCATAATAGCTCCATGTCTACTTTTTAGAGTATAGTGTTGATCGAATTTGTGTTGCATGTTCATGTTGCTGTACAGGATTTGTGATGTTAATGGTCATGTGATGTACAGAATTTGTGTTGTTGTACCTGTTGCTGTTGTATGTTGCTGTTCGCTGTAGTTTGTTGGCTGTTGCATAAGCCCAATGTTGTTGGTTTATTAATTTATTACCACCCACTTCTTCTTCTCTCTCTGCTTAGCTAGATTAATTTCATGTTGGCTTGTTGGTATTTGCTGTTCTTTGAAACTTCTTTGCTTTGTTAAGTCATAAATTTGTTAAGGTCTTAAGGACCTAATGAGCAGTTAATTTTTGTTGGCTTGTTGTTCTTTGACTAAATGTTTTTGACATGATTAATTTTGCTAGATTAATTTTTATTCTTTGCGCTTTGTTAAGTCATAAATTTGTTAAGGTCTTAACTCTCTTGAGAATCGACGATTAATTTTTGTTGGCTTGTTGTTCTTTTGACTTAACAGTATTTTGGATGATTAATTTGGCTTGCTTTATTAAGTCATAAATTTCATGTTGGCTTGTTGTTCTTCTTTGGACAATTAAGGTAACGATTCTTTGGACAATTAATTTGTTAAACAGTAACAGAAATTTATGTTGGATGATATTTTATATTACCGAATACCCGAAATTACAATTCTATTGTTCTTAAGATTCTAGAGTTCAGTTATTTTCCAATTTCGGTTAGTAGTTCGAATAGTGAAATTATCAATAATTTAGTTTTTGGTTATAACCGAATAGCTTACTCGGTTTGGTTATAACCGAATGATCACTCCTAATCACCACCCTCAGACTAACATAATTTTTCAAAATGTTCTTCATAGAATTATTGTCTTAAGATTATTGAAACTTTTATCGCAGGACACTGTTGAAATTCTAAATAATAATAATAATAATAATAATAATAATAATAATAATAATAATAATAATAATAATAATAATAATACCGCTTGAATCGAATGAAAATCCACTCTTTCCTTAACAAAATATTCACCCCTATATAAATTACACATTATTACAACAAATTTGTTTCCCAAAGATAAGGTTGACCTAGAAATTAATCTGTATGAAATACTATGTGCAAGATGGTATTTAATTCAAAACTATAATTTGAGAGAAAAAATAATAATAACACCAAAATTCTTTTAAAAGAATTATACATTCATTTCTTGTGAAGAAATTGTCCCAAAGGAGAGTGTTCTAATTATAAGATGTCAAACACTCATTTGAAAATGTACCTTTTCAATTTGAAAAGATATGAACCAAACACATTCTTTATAAGTCACACCGGTTCAACTAGTGATCCAAATCGAACCATTGCACCGGTTGAATGTCACACCCGTTAAATTTGTAACACACCGGTTCAAACTAGTGATCTAAGTTGAACCATTGCACCGATTCACGTTATACATGTTCAAACTAGTAATCACATATTTACTATTGAATCAAAGCATCTAGTATTAGTTATTAAAATAATAATATATAATATATTTATTACTATATAACTACATATTTTGAAAATATCCAACATTATATCTATCTATATATAGTTTCTGGTATTGTCTCCAAAAGTATTAGAGGTAGCGTAATGGACCTGTACGTGGGGCTGTAGTGCAGTGTTGTCATGTATGTTTCTGTCATAATTAAACATGTCATATCATTAATTTGTTATATTTTTCTATTATACATATATCTTCCAAAGTTTTTATTGCACCATTAATGCAATTAGATAGGTTAGATGATGATCAGGTAGAGAAAAACAAGAAAAGAGAAGAAGAAGATGAATAATGCATTATATGTTAGTCAGGCGATCATCTATATATAAATTGTCCTAGTTTTCCCTCTTCTACACACACATATATGTCTGTGTGTGTGTGTGTTTTATATAGAAACTAGAAATCATTGTTTTGTATTTCTTCACCTTTCAGGGAACAGTAGTGAAAGACATGGATATTGAAGAAGAATGTAAACCCCTTCTTGAGTCATGTCCTCCATTAATTCCAAGCTCTGAAAAACGCCTCGAGACCTGCACAAAATCAACAAAGGGATGGCGCAATATAATGGAGATTGGTATTGAAGAGCTGAAGAAACAACTGCAGTTAGCAGGACCACTAGTTATGGTTAGTTTTTTGCAGTATAGTTTGCTGATGATATCAATCATGTTCATTGGACATCTTGGAGAAATTTCTCTGTCGAGTGCATCTATGGCCACTTCATTCGCTAACGTGACTGGTTTCAGTTTCTTGGTACGTAAGGCTTGTTTTTGAATGCTTCATTTTATCTGACAGTTCTTTCGTTCACTACATTAACTATTAGTTTATGGACTGCTCTTTGAGGAATGCTCAAAGTCAAACCAGCTGTCCATAATCAGTTGAAATAAATGTAACAACTTTAATTTATTTATTGTTTACTTTCTGAAGAATTATCATCATCACCACCACCACCACCACCATCATCATCATCATCATATAATTGTAAGTCCAGTAACATGAAAAGTAAAAATTAATGATGAAAATTAATGCATTTGTTTGTCCAGTCAATCTATTCATTCATATATATAACCAATAAGAACATATCAAGATGTATAATTAATTCGTCTTAAATCACCTTTTGGAACTTAATACAAGGTTTTTAATCTCTCTGAAGTACATTTTGATCAGCTGGGAATAGGTAGTGCCCTCGAAACAATGTGTGGACAAGCCTATGGAGCAAAACAGTATCATCTGATCGGGGTTAACATGCAGAGAGCTATGCTTGTTCTTATGCTTACGTGCATTCCCATATCATTCCTCTGGGTCTTCACCGGATCTATTCTCACTAGCTTCGGACAAGACTTGGAAATTTCAACACAAGCAGGGATATATGCTCGTTGGTTGATCCCCAGCATTTTTCCTTACGGCCTCCTCCAATGTCAGCTCAGATTCTTACAGACTCAAAATATTGTTAAACCATTGTTGATAAGCACTGGGATTACAAGTTTAGTTCATGTGCTTGTTTGCTGGATTTTGATTTATAGATTTGGCTTAGGGAATAAAGGCGCTGCTCTTTCTATTGCCATCTCTTATTGGTTCAATGTGTTGATTTTGGCTATATATATCAACTTCTCTGCAATTTGCAAAAAAACATGGACAGGGTTCTCAAAAGAGGGTGTGAAAAATCTCTTCAGTTTTCTTTCATTAGGATTGCCTTCAGCTCTTATGGTCTGGTGAGTTTTAAAATGGAAATTAATCTTAATTTCTCCCCCCCTACCCCTAAATATGCCTTTTAATCTATTACCTTGGACATCAATCAGCTTGGAGTTCTGGGCATACGAGTTTTTGGTTCTCATGTCGGGTGTTCTTCCTAATCCACAACTAGAGACATCAATGATGTCAATCAGGTTCGGTCTTTCTGTATAACCTAAGCATGTACATGTATAAAATGGAACTCTATTAAAATATATTGTTAAAGCCATGATCTTTCTCCACGTCCCAATCACGTAAGACGTCCTGATCCCTCGCGATGTAAGAACACAATAACACCGAAAGCTTGACTACGGTTCCCGCTTGGGATAGCTCAAAGCGAGAAATTAGTATGTGTTCACAAAGTTAACGATGGAGGAATGTATTGTCTAGTGTTTTTAGAGAGATAATAATTCTCAGTTGTGTGTGTATGGGAGAATCTGAAAAAAATCAATATATGTGAGAACGTACCTCTATACGATGGCTTCCTTGCTAGGTTATACTATCTTAGCCTGGATTACTGTGCCACCCACTACTACCTGACACCCCTTCTGACCTGATGGGCTCTGCCGACTGTATAAGGTTTATCTACTGCTTTTGGCCATCGCTTTTCTATCACCACGGCTTATGATCCCATCCACATTAATGCACGGCGGGGCAGCCTTGGTCAACCGTCATGCTTTTCATCATCATCACAAGTTAAAGTAATGAGATATTAAAATATCTAATGGGTCGATCCACTAGACCAACCCGGTTTTAAAGATTAAAACGGATACAATATGGTAACTGGGCCTAGTGGCTTTAACAGATTAAAAATAAAGGTCCAATGGATTCTTTATGTGAGTAGCCCAATGTACCCTACCAAAAATAGGAAATATCACGACCCAACATTGCCCCTAGTTTTTTGTTAAATGAATGTTTAATAGAAAACTATGAATGGCCCAAGATAATTTAATAAAGGTCCATAGTGAGAGATAATTGAAGTGTACCCAATCGCTGTTCACGAAATGAAAGAAGAAGAGAATGGAGGCCCAAATCAGAAAAACCCTATTTAATAGATACATGGACCCGGAACCGGACCCTTCCCATTCAAATTCCAAATCATTAATAACATTTAATGAGCCGACCTTGAACACCGTGTAACCGTCAGTATAAAAGGTAACTTTATCAACTTTGACGGTTTTACCTGCTCATTTGAATTTCGAGCGCCTTCTGAACTCTCTGACTTTCTGAACTTTCTCATTTCTTCTGCAACTAATCAACAATGGCTTCCTGGATTCTCGCATGAAGGCTCTCCTATATTGGTAACCCCACTCACAACCGTTCCACCAAATCCTACCACTGTTGCTCATGAAGGAGCCTCGACACTGAACCCAAAGGGGTCGAAATCTGATAAGAACCCTCTCCCAATAAATCCCAAACCCCCCTCCGAATACTACAGGAATACTGAGCGATTCTCGCACGCCAATACTCCCTTGATTGTCACAGAGGCTGAACTAAAGAGGATTCTTGTCTCGATACCACATCCCGGATACCCGCAGCAATTAGGGTTCCTAGATCCCATGAGAAGATGTACCAACGGCCCGAAGGTTGACTACTAGCCCTCGACTCTCTATTGGAGAAGGGGTTCGCTTTCCTTTGCATATCTTCATAGTAACCCTCTTTGGGGTTTCGGGGTGGGGTTATTCAACTAATCTTGAACTCATACATCCACATCTTGGCCTTTGTGGCCTTCAATCATGAATTGGTGCGTGGAGCCTCCACGACTCCTTCTTCACAATATACAAAATAGTACAATCTAGGGAGAAGGGTTCAAGGCCATTAAGAAGCATTCTCTAAAGTCGAGAGAAGTTCGAGAGGCGTTACATTTGGTGAACACGCCTTGACAGCAGAAGGGGTCAAAGCATGAAAAGTGGTTCTACGTCAAAGGCCCCGAAATCTCTTCCCTACCGAACTGGGCCACTGACGAGAAGATCTCTGCTGACTTTGGAGACATTTTTGAAGAAAGAGAAATGGAAATGATGGAACTTTTTGACAATTTCCCCAAGGAGGAGTGGAAGTACGGACTCCTCTCGAAGCAAGCATGGTTATATGACCATAAATATAAGTATCGGTCTATTTTATATGTATACGAATTTTTTGAAAATGCTTTTATAATGTGGATTCTAACACAGAGTTGTATTGGTTATGCAGTATCTTTGATCAAACCGAGCTCTTTAGAGATAAAAGAGTTTGAAGATTTTTTGTCTGGAAGCCTTCTAAGTCGTTGAAACTCAGCGAGCAGGGTTTCTCCCCGGCCGAACCAATCCGGAAACATACATGCATTTGAGTTCCGAATCGACGAACAAGAAGTCAAGAGGTTCTGCTTTGGAAGAGACCCTCCGTCTCGCCGGAAGAGGAGGGCTATCGAAAAACCGAAACAACATCCTTTCCAAGCCCTTCCAAGTCACCCTGTTGAACCAACCACCACATCCTTCCTCGACGAGGAGGCCTACTCGATCGTCCCCGATCAAGAAGAAGCATCCTCCGCACCAAAAAAGTTGAAAAGTAAGATAACGCCTTTGACCGCCCGAAGAGCTTAGGGTGCCTCGATCTTCGATCATACCCCCTTCGTCATGCAGTAGAAATCTGAGATCAGAAGGGTGATCTGGATGAAGTTGCCCAAACCTCGCCCGGGAAGAGAAACGACACCGACAACCACCCCAAGCTCAGATCGGTCACTCTCTCCAAGAACCCACCCAAACAAATCTCCTCTCCCGAGACCGTATCGCCGAACTCGAACTCGCTTCCTCCCGAGCAACCAACTCCTTCCCGAAAAGGTCAAGACCTACTTTCGAACGACCCGGCCCTTGGTCGGGGTTATCATGTGTCGGGCCGTGGATCTTTGACTTTGTGGCCTAGATTCAATGCTAACTTTCCGCTCGACCTATTCGGGGCCTTCGTAAGAACGCCGACGATCATCGGTTCGATGATCACACGACGGGAATTTGCTCGATGAAGGATGAGCTATCCGCTAAGGTAAATAATCATTTCTTTATTTTTCTGCCTTTCGTTCTTAATTGTATATCCGGTACCGCTTGAGCACCGCTATGCGGACATATCGGAGTTAATCTTTTTTTGGACGTTTAAGTCGAAGACACATAAATGGGGAAGCCGGAAGATTTCATGAGACAGAGATCGATATCTTTGAGATCGACCTTGGCTCGAGAAAGGCCGATCGAGAAGACGCTCTTCATGTCATCGATGGCCTCCAACGAGACTTGGATCGAGCTAAGATGGACTTGAGACGTCGATGACGAACTAAGGCCACAAGAGATAGGTAGGTTAGCCGCCCCAAATTTCCAACAAACTTTAACCGATCTGAACGCCAGGCGGTGGTCGAAGAAAACACGCTCTTGAGGGCCAAGAATGAGGAGTTTTCTTGACCAACCAAGCTCGCTATTCAACTTGGCGAGGCTCAATCAAAGGCCCAGGATGAAGGATTAAGACACAAGAACAAACGCCATAAGCTTCGTCTTAAAATAAAGGATCTTGAGGAAGGGGTCCTTACTTCTGATCAAGAGGTCGAAAGCGAATCTGAGTGAGAATATAGGGACTCGGACGAGCTTAACGTCGAGATCATGAAAGTCTACTCGGAAGGCTACGAAGACTGCCGAGAGAGAAGCAAAGAAAAACTGTCTGCTGCTCAACTGGATCCAACTTTGCTCAACTCAAGACGGCGAAGGTGGTGCCTAGGTGTTCTTCCTGCTTTCATTCTGACTTATGTAAAAATTTATCTGTTTAAACTTTTTACGTTTCTATATTGGTGTATTTTTGTTCATGAATGAATAGATCGAATGAATATTTTAATTTTCCTGATGAATCTGCAATTTCCATAATTGTAAACTATGTTTTCGGTTAGTTTCTTGTCAATAATTCAATATCAGTAAAATGAACCTAAACAGTGAATCAGTTAAGACATATAATAGTTAATGTATGAGACGAAGGGAATTGAATTTCATGGACAGAATTTAACTTAATCAAATGTAAAGGATCGAACTCAAACACTTCGAGGATTTAACTCAAACTGTTAATTATCAATTAAGCATGTCATATAACAGATAAAGTGATGTTAAAGAACGAGGCATTCCGAATTCAACACTTAAATAAAATAAAGTAACACATACTCATCGGTTCCGAAGTGTGAGATCGGTCATTTGTTTACCACTCGGGGTAAAACAATTATATAAAACCAAGATATAAGGATCAAGATATAAGGACCAAGACATGAGGACCAAGATATAAGGACCAATTGTGACCATTGACTTACCACCCTGGTAAAATCAATATAGGATCCTTCGTCTACCACTCGGGGTAGAACGACAAATGGGCTGCCATCGAATGGCCAGCAAGTCCTACCATACCTCCTTACACCGTAGTGACCATAGGACAAAATAGGACCAGGATCAATAGTGACCATTGATTTACCACCCAGTAAAATCAATATAGGATCTTTAAATCACCATTCGGGGTAGAACGACAAATGGGTCGCCATCGAATGGCCAGCAAGTCCTACCATACCTCCTTACACCGTAGTGACCATAGGACAAAATAGGACCAGGATCAATAGTGACCATTGATTTACCACCTGGTAAAATCAATATAGGATCCTTCGTCTACCACTCGGGGTAGAACGACAAATGGGCTGCCATCGAATGGCCAGCAAGTCCTACCATACCTCCTTACAATCAGTAGTGACCATAAGACAAAATAGGACCGGGATCAATAAAGAAAAGTGTCTTTTATTGATAATGAACAATAATATCTGAGACTTCATGAATTAACTTGGTCTTTATTGAAAGTATTTACGAAGCTTCGCCAACGTGCCATGTGTGTTTTTGATTTGGAACCATCTAATGCCCTTAACCGATAAGTGCCCTGGTTTGGATACTTGATCACTTCATATGGCCCTTCCCATTTTGGCATTAACTTTCCGTGTTTTGAGGTGTAGAAGCTTGAAACCTCGAGAGATCGAAGTCTCCTACTTGAATCTGCTGAGCTTGACTCCTTTGTTATAATGCTTAGCTACTCTTCGTTGATAAGCGACCAATTTAAGTAGAAAGAACCTCTCTCGACTTCTTCTAGCAGATCCAAATTGGCCTTCATCCTTCGTCATTGTGTATTTCTTTGTATTGGTGACCAAGACTTGGAGACCCGATTTGACGAGGACTAAGGCATCGCATTACCATAGGCCAAATCGAAAAGGTGAATCCCAGTGGTAGTCCCTGTAGTCCGATAATCCCACAACACGCCGAGTAGCTCCTCCGCCATCTTCCTTTAGCTTCATCCATTCTGGCTGATCCCGCTCAAACAAATCACCTCAACTTGGCCATTTGACTGGATGAGCCACCAAGTCTTCTTATCTTTGAATCCCCAACTCCTTTAAAAATGCTTCAAATTTTGATCCCATTTAATCAAGCGTCCCGTTGTCCGATATTAATACTCTAGGGATCCCGAAGCGAAACACTACGGACTCTTTTATGAACTTCAAACATTCTTGCTCCGTAATTAACCGAAGTGGCTTCGCCTCTACCCACTTAGTCATGTAATCAATAGCAACTATGACAAAGCTAACCTAACCTTTAGCTTTAGGAAATGGACCCAGTATATCTACCCCCCCAGACAGCGAAGGGTATAGGAGATAAAATCGAGTATAGCTCTTTCGGTGGCTGACGTGGAATCAGACTATTGAGTTGGCACTTTTCACATTTCTTGACATACTCTGTAGCTTCCTTGAAAATTGTAGGCCAATAGTAGCCTTGCCGAAGTACTTTGTAAGCCAAAGACTTAGCAGCCATATGGTCACCACAAATTCCCTCGTGAACCTCCCGGAGAGCATATTCCGCCTCGGATGGGACCAGACACTTTAATAATGGTGAAGAAAAGGCTAATCGATAAAGGTCCCCATCAATAAGAACAAAGTTGGCGCTCTTGTATTTGATCTTTTTTGCCAACATCTGATCCGAAGGAAGGACGCCATCTGCTAAATATTCGATATAGGGGGTCATCCAGCAGTTAGATCGCTTCGATACACATCAACGCTTCATGTTGAACACTCATACCGTAGAACTTCCAAGTAAATGTATCCATTAAAAACATCTCGCATCCGTAGTAGCCAATTTCGACAATGCATCGGCGATGGAATTGTCATTACGCTCTATGCCCCGAAATTCGTACGAAGCGAAATACTGAAGTTGATTCTTTAACTCCGCCAGATACTTGATCATCCGATTTCCACGAGCTTCATAATCCCACGATAGGCCGCTTGACAACCAACCGAGTCCTTTCAGAGATGATAAGGTTCCTAACCTCTAGACTCTTTGCCAATCGAACACCCGCTAGCACTGCTTCATACTCGACTTCGTTGTTTGTCGCTTTAAATCCGAATCTGATGGCCTGTTGAACTTTGAATCCATCCGAACTTGTCAAAATAATTCCTGCCCCACTAACAGTTAGGGTAGAGGAACCATCTACATATAGAGTCCAAATATTCTGCTCCTGTTGAAGAATCAGAATCGCTTTCGATCGGACGATTCAAACTTCCCAGAATAACTTCGATTCCGCTTTGGTGAACGAACATTCTACCATGAAATCGACCAAAGCTTGACCTTTGATAGCGGTTCGTGGATGGTATTCGATGAAAAACTGGGACAATTCCATAGTCCATGCTGCTAGTCTCCCTGAAACTTCTGGCTTGCCCATCACTTTCTTCAATGGCTGATCCGTGTAGACGACCAGGAGCCGACCTTGAAAATATTACAGAAACTTTCTACTAGCAATTATCAAGGCGAAGGAAAATTTCTCGATATTTGGATACCTGGCTTCACCATCTCGCAGGGACGTGGTCGACATAATAGGCCGGGTCTTTTCCACCGACCTCCAAACCAAGATCTTTCTCGACCGCTTAACGAACTTGCTGCTTGAAGTACAGATATAAGGTCTCTCACTGAATGGGTTTCACCAATAAAGGAGCCGAAGAAAGATACGCCTTTATGCTCTGGAAGGCGTCTTCACACTCTGAAGTCCACTAGAACGTTTTTGCATTCTTCGGCCCTTTCAATGTATCAAAGAAAGGAAGGTACCTCTCTGCAGATTTGGCGATTTAACCTCCTTAATCTTTGCATCTCGCCCGATCGACGTTGGGCGTCCTTGAACGATCGAGGAGTCTTCATGTCAAGAATGGCTCGAATCTTCTCCGGATTGGCCTCGATACCCTTTTGGATCGACAAGATAACCCGAAACTTCCTCGCACCGAGGCCGAAAGTGCACTTGGCCGGATTAAGTCTCGATTGACGATGGCGACGACGATGAAAGCATTCCTCTAGATCGTCTAAATGACTCGAACTCTGCATGCTTTTCACGATCATGTCATCGACGATACCTCCATGTTCCTTCCCAAATTGCTATCAAGATGAAGTTCATCATTCTCTCGGTAAGTGGCTCCAAAGATTTATAAGGCCAAAAGTCATCTTCTTGTAGGCGTGCCGAATCGATGTGTGTAATAAACGCGGTCTTTGGGATGTCCTCTTTACACATGAATATTTGGTGATAACTCTCGAAAAGCATCCATAAAGCTTAGTAATGCATACCCAAGTGGCATCGATAAGTTGATCAATATGGGGCGTAGGATAAAATCCTTGAATGACAAGCTTTATTGAGGTCGGTGTAGTCGTCTGATGCAAACCCGCCATTTTCCATTCTCGCTTCGCACCAACACCACATTAGCCATCCATTCGGGATAATCAATTTCATATATGAAGTCGGCGACCCAATGACTTTGCTTATTTCCTTATCAATGATTTTACATCGTTCAAAGAAAGATCCGTCTTTTCTTTAAACAGCTTCTTCGAGGATCTACATTCAAAGGTATGCTCTATTATCTTCCGACTAACTCTGTGCATGTCCCTTGGGTTCCCATGCAAAAATATCCGCATAAGCAGTACAGAAGAGTTCTATAAGCTTTGTTCAAGAGGTTACGGTAGACTGAACCGATCTTCACTGATCTTGTCCGACTTTCCAAGGATCAATTCGACCTCCTCCGTCCCTTCCCAAGAGAACCACCATCGGTTCGTAACTACTTTCGGTAAAGGGCTCAATCTTAATTGTCATCGCCGCTTTTGCTTTTGTTTTTCCCCACTCCGGAGGAAATGACAAAGATTCCTAAGTAGCATCGTCGGGCTAGATCCAAGTCCCCCACCACCTCTCCTACCCCATGAGCCGGGGGAACTTGACTTTGAAATGAGGGATGGAGGTCACGACTTGAAAGCGAGTTAAAGTAGGTCTTCCCAGTATAGCGTTGTAAGCTGAATCAACGTGCACAACATAGAATTTATATACTATTTCGACTTCTTTGGGTCTTGTCAAAGATAACCGGGAGTTCAATAGTGCCTGCAACTTTGACAGGATCATTCTTTGGCCGTATAAAGGAGCTTCTGCCTGACCCTCCATCTTCTCGCCCATCAAGGTGCATCCTCTGATAGGCATGGGCGTACAGGATATCCACTGAAGATCCATTATCTATCATCATGTGCTTCATGTCCACCGTGCCCACTTGCGCTGTGATCACCAAGGCCCCCTCATGTGGCTCGATGGGTTCCGAAGGATAGTCAGCGTCGGTAAATGATATGACAGTCCCGGGGAATGGTCTATCCACTTTCAGGGGAGCATCTGTCACAGTCATGACCGAATCCAGGTAAGCCCTTCTCTTCCTCCCTATCAACTTCCCTGCGGACCCACCGGTTATCACATCGATAACATGCCTTGGCGGCGATCTTTGGAGCCCTTTGAGCGATCGAATAAAGACGGGTTAATGTTCTGCTGATCATTTACGGCCACATACTGCACCAACAAGCCATCTTTAATCTTCCTCTCCACAAAGTCTTTCAAATTGCAACACTCGTTAGTGTCGTGGCAATGACTTTGATGATAGCCACAATACTTACGAGAGTTACCCTGCCCGGTTCGGTAGTTATCACGGGGTGGCTCAAAGAAAGGTTGATTTCTGATTTGATCCAGAATTATCGATCTATCAGTGTTTAGTTTGGTGTAGACCTTATTCACCTTCGGGGCCGGAACGGAGGGATGACTGCTTCCTTGCCGCCAGGAATTATTGTATTTTTTCGAACTGCCCTCTGTCCGATCATTATACCCCCCCGTTCTCCTCTGTTCAACTTCGGGCTTAGGAGCTACTGACTCTTTCCCCTGACCCGAAGGAGGATGCTTCAGGCTGTTCATAGCTTCTTCCACAACGATGTAGCCTTCTGCTTTGTCAAAGGCTTCGGCCAAGCTCTTCGGATGATTGAACATCAACTTCTTCACCAACTTTTCTGATTTTACTGATCCAATCCATTCGGAACAAACCTACTGACTGAAATCATTAAGATCGGACACCGACCGATCGCTTCTCTGAACCTCTTTACATCTTGGCCCAAAGATTCATTTGGTAAATTGCTTGGATCTGTGCTGCAGAACCCGTAGGCTTTCCTCTTCTTCTTTGCTCTCCCCGAAGCGGGCATGGAACTTATCACAAAGTTCGGTCCAAGAGGATATTGAATCCAAGGCAAAGTTCCCAACCAACGCCTCGCATCCTTTCTCGGTCGTAATAAAGGTGTGACACTTGGCGTCGGTGAAGTCGTAATAGTCCATTAAGCCTATTGAACGCTCGCGCTATGGTCATAAGGATCCCTGGTTCCATCGTAACTTTCCATGCGAGGCAATTTTTTAGTGATATCCGCTTTTCTTTGAGAATATCTCGAGGAAAAGGGGATGCTTTCTTTCCCGGCGTCCTTCACTGCTGCGGACCTCAGCCAATTGCTTTCTGAGCTCTCTCAGCTCCTTTACTAGAAAATCAACGCCTTCAGGCTGTGGGGAAACCTCTTTCTCGTGAACAACATTATGTCTCTGAGAGGATCGACCTCCTCTTGTCGATCCTACTGCCCTGGAGGGACTTCTTGATCTGCTTCGGTACACAACTCTTTCCTTATGGTGAGAATGATCACGTTGATAGTCCATTACCCTGACTTCGGGTACGACCTCCTTCGACCTGCTCCTTTGTCGATAATCGTCTCGATGCTGAGAGGTAACGGCCATTATCGCCTTCTTCGAGGCCACGGGAGTTCTGCTCCTTGATCTCCTCCTACTTCGAGAATGATCCCTAGAAACACGCATGGAACGCTTCGGCTCCTTTCCCTTTCGTCGTGACTCCTCCTTATGCCCACTTCGTCCTTCTGGATCGTCATGGCTAGAGATGCTTCGTCCCGTAATTCCGCCACCCGAAGCATCTGTTCGGCTATATCTTCTCTTTGCTTTAACAGGACTTCCATGGCTCTATCTGCTTCGTCCGCCATCTTTGCCAACTTGGCAGCTCTATCCTCCTGGCTACTTCTATGATAAATCTTGGTCGGTGAGCCTTCCACCTGTCTTCGACCATGATCTCGCTCCTCATCCGCACCGAAAACCAATCTTCGTCTGGCCCCGCCAGGAATCTTCGGACGGAGATCCCCTGAATTATGCTTAGAAGCCGTGCTCTCGTGAGCACTTTTGGAAGGACCCAGACGATCCTTCACCGAAACACGAGGCAGTGACGAGCTAACAGCCATCGCCTGCCCTTCTGGCGTACCATCCCTACTCCTCATCATCTTCCGAAGTAGGTTAAACGATTGTGATTGAAAATTTTAATGACACTAGAACTCAAAGCCCTCCTTCTAGCGCTAATGTTAACGCCAGGATCTTTCTCCACGTCCCAATCACGTAAGACGTCCCGATCACCATGACAAGAACACATCGAACACCGGAAAGCTTGGCGGTTCCGTGGGGGGATAGCTTCGAGTGTGAAATTAGTATGTGTTAACAAAGTTAACGATGGAGGAATGTATTGTCTAGTGTTTTTTAGAGAGATAATAATTCTCGATTGTGTGTGTATGGGAGAATCAAAAAAATCAATATATGTGAGAATTACACTCTCATACGATGGCTTCCTTTAGTTATACTATACTATCTTAGCTCGGATTCTTCGTGCCACCCACTACTACCGACACCCTTCTCGACTGATGGGCTCTGCCATCGTATAAAGGTTTATCTACGCTTTTGTACTGCTTTTCTCTTTAAATCGGTATGATCCCATCCACATTAATGCGTGGCGGAGCCTCGGTCAACCGTCATGCTTTTTCATCATCACAAGTCAAAGTAATGAGATATTAAAATATCTAATGGGTCGATCCATCGGACTGAATCTTGGTTTTAAAGATTAAAACGGATACAATATGGTAATCCGGGCTGAGTGGCTTTAATCGGATTAAAAATAAAGGTCCAATGGATTCTTTATGTGTGAGTAGGCCCCAATGTACTTTTACCAAAAAATAAGAAATATCACGACCCAACATATATAAAAGAGATAATCATATCAAGTCGATCTGAAAAAAAAGTTAAAATTAGAATTGAAGGTGCCCTTGGAAAAAACTTTTTCCTTTTAAATTGTTTTGACCGTCGATCGGTTATGCAAGATAATGCATTATTATTAAACATTTACTTACCCACTTGTAAGCAAATTTTTTGGAAATTCATAATGGCTTGTGAATCCTGTTTATTATTGATAATACCTACTAGCTAGGCTGCTCTGTGATTCTCTTTAAGCATGTTTAATCCTCCATTGCTAACTTAATTTCTCTATCTCCAGCCTTAACACAAGTTCAGCTATCTTCAGAATCCCCTTTGGTTTTGGCAGTGCAGTTAGGTAAATTTGTCGAAACACGATCAACTGAATTCTTTTTAGCAATTAATGCTGTCATAAAAATGTTGACAATTTACTCCTCCTCCTCCCCCCTCCCCTCTCTCGGGTTCGAAGCACGAGAATTTCAAATGAATTAGGTGCAGGGAAACCCCATGCTGCGAAAGTTGCTGTACGGGTTGTCATATTTTTGGCTGTTATAGAAGGCGTTTTGGTAGGTATAGTTTTAGTGGCAATGAGAGGCGCATGGGGCTATTTGTACACCAATGAAGAGGATGTTGTAAGATATTTAGCTTCAATAATGCCGGTGCTTGCTTTGTCCAACTTCATGGATGGAATTCAAGGCGTACTCTCAGGTTAGAGATTCTACGTAGGTACCATATATCCTATATATAAAATTTTAATCTAATCTAACACATGAATGAAGTGCGCTAGTCATTTCATGACATTCCCAGCCTAGCTAACTTAATATGGATTATTAATTCATTGGATCAATTTCGATTTGGTAAACACCACCTATTGGATGGAAAAAGGTGGTGCAAGAGGATGTGGGTGGCAGAAGATTGGTGCATATGTGAATCTAGGAGCTTACTACCTGGTTGGCATTCCTATGGCAATCATCTTAACTTTTGTATACCACTTTGGAGGAAAGGTAAGGATTGAAGCTCATATCATCTTTGTTTCTTTAAAGAATGTATGTATTGCTTATCTTGTGCACGTTACTAATTAATGCCCCTCATTTGCAGGGACTCTGGATGGGAATTATAGGCGGGAGTGGTCTTCAAGTAATAATGCTTTTAGTTATTACCAATGGCATAGATTGGGACCAACAAGTATACTCACATTTGCTTTTTAATTAACTTGCCCCTCCCACTCCCACTTCCACTTCCATTTACTACTGTAATTTGAGATCATATATATATAGTTTCAGTTCCTTAATTTCTTCTTTTATTTTCTCAGGCACTGAAGGCCAGAAATAGGGTGTATGGTTCCAGCATCCCCACAGAAGTACTGGTGTGCTGAGGCTTTTCAGCCACCAACATTATGGCATGTTTGATTAGTATCTGTATTTTTTTGGTTTTTATTCTTGAATTCTAGTTTTTTGTTTTCTCTATTCTCTGAAATCGAGTGCGTGCTTGGTCATGATGACTAATTGGCGATATATAGGAAAATTATGAAGATATCTTCCTAATTTCATTTTCCTTGTTTGGTGATTTCATGTACGTTTTCTTCATCGATCTGATTTATATCCGTACTTGAGAACAGGTTTAGGGAAAGCAGCTTGCAACTGCATGCATGCATGCAGAATATTGTGTAGCTAGGCACAACTTGGAAGATACGAAAGACAATCAAGTTGTTGCACGCATGCATGCATGTATGCATGCCAATTGCCAAAATTAACAGATATGCACCATCGTAAGGTATACAGGATAATGTTGAAATCAATTAAATAGTTTCCTTCCATCAGATCTCTTTGACTGATTGATGTTATTGATAATGATGAAGGAGGAGCATTCTATGATTATATATATAGCTAGGGATATGAATCATGATCAATGGATCACCCGCTATATATATATGGGTGATATATAAGTCATATAAAATAAAATAAAATAAAAATTAAATAATCATCATCAATGGCAAACATCACCGGATTAGGCAAATCAAATTTTTGATCCACATGCATATTTGATATTTTCACATGATTTCTTTAATTTTCTACTATTTTAAGTGCTTTTATACTGTTTTTAGTCAGTAATTATTAAGGATTCCCTACATTAGATACTCCTCGGTTCTTTTGAATTTTAAAGTAATTTTAGTTACATATTTAATTTAAATATAAACAAATATAATTTACATATCAGCTAAATACTAGTAGTATTACAAATTATTATATTTTCTGCACTCAAAACTAAAATTAATTTTAAAATTTTAAAAATAAAATAGATATCTGATTTTGAGACCGAGGCAATATTGTTGTTATATATGTCCCAAAATTTACTAACCGATTTATGTATGTTAGCCCATCATAATTATTAAGACCAAGGCCATGTTTATATTTGTAAAAAAAATACAGGCTTTGGATTAAATTATTTATTTTAATTTAACATTATTTCGAATTATCCTACATTAAGAAATTTACAATCGTTCCTCAAAACATTAAATAATTTGAAATAGTGTTAAATTAAGATAATACCCTAAATTTTTATTTTTTTAACTTTGGGGATTGTCTTCTCAATTTTTTCAATTAGAGGATTAAACTTTTAATTTTTTCTGATTATGTCTAATTGATAGTGCCACGTCAGAAAATTGATGACATGACAACAACAAGTGACTAAAAAAAATACTTATGTGTAATATTGAGTCTCATTTTAATATTTATTTAATTAATTTTTTGTACCAGGAAGGGTAAATAGAAGATTATTATTAATTTTTTTAAAGTAAATTTAATGAAAATTTTACCCTTTTTGATATAAAAAATTAATTATATTGATTATTGATGATTATGAAATCATGGTATTAATCTATATTTAGGCCTTAAATTTTATATTAAAAAGGGTAAAATTGTCATTATATTTAGTAGTACATTTATATATTTTAAAATATTTATTATTAGAGTAAAATACAGTTACACCCCTTCTGTGACGCCCCAAAATTAGGTATACATCACCCATCTTAGGTCGCCAGATACATGGTATAGAATTCAAATACAACTTACTAATACAACTGTCGTGTACAATACGACAAAATATAAACTGTGAGTTTGAATACAAATATTGTCTACTAGAGATTATAAAAACTCAAAAGGAGTCCCCATTACAATTATTATCACACTATTTCACAAAATAGTGAGGACTACTAATGTTATCCTCTGGACCATCACTCCGTTCCCCGACTCGTCCCAACTATATTCTCATTTCCTGAAGAGAACAGTGAAAGAAATGGTGAGCTCAACTAGCCCAGTAAGAAATATTATGACTAAGATAATGCAGAATAAATTATCATTAGTCTCCAACAATGTTAAACTGATAAAATATAATAGACCTCAAGAGTTTAATTGCGATTGGAACAAGCGATCCATTAAAAGAGTCAGTAGAAAATAAAATCTACTATCTTTTATGATTTAAAAGGTTTTTCATCACTTTATTATCGCTGGACTCGACAATAAATAATCCACATCATCGAATCACCCTGCCTTTACTGACCAATGATATTCTTTAGTATCCGACCACAATTATCCATTACGCACTACGGGCGAGAATATTTGTGTATTCATTAATGGTCATGATCATGCCAACAATTGTCCATCAATGCACTACGGGCCAATGAGGATTTTTACCATATCATTTGTAATATTACGGTCATGATTACACCGAATAATCCTTGGTCATAATCATACCAAGTCCATCTATGCACTACAGGCCACAATTGACTTTCAAAAATGTAAATATGAGGATGATGACAATGATATAAGAATTCAATAAAATAAGTTCAAGAATTAATTTATCCATGACCTAATAATGTCCAAATTGTCAACATGATACTGTTTTGTAGAGTAAAATTCAAGAATGCTCAGAAGAATATTTCCATGAAAAGATACTGGATGAAGCGCAAATATCAATGATATTCCACTAATTTCATGGAGTATAGAAGTCAAAACTTTAACCAACTGAGTATAATAAAGAATGGAATAACAAAAGAAATCACCATGCATGCGGTACTTGCATAGATGTAGTTATTCTAACAAAATACTAAATAACGGAACCCGAGTCGAAGCGAAATTCTCACCGAGCGGGATGTTCCAATGAATAATAAAGATTTAAACCGGTCCGGCGTAAAAGCATTGCATGTGATATTCAACGAATGTAATAATAAAAAGATTTGAATCGGTCCCGCGTAAAAACGCATGAACGAGGATATTCCAACGTAATAATAAAGATTTTAATCGGATCTGGCGTAAAACGCATGCATGACGATATATTCCAATGAATAGTAAAGATGGAATAATGAAGAATGTCACCAAGTATAGGGTAGATCATGCATATATAGGTTATTCCAATGAATAATAAGAAATGGAATAACAACAGCTTCTCTTCATGAATAAGAAAGAATAACACCACTTCATCGTAAAAAGAACCGAATATAAGAGTAGTTAAGTAGCGAAAACTTTTCTTCTTTCTCTCTATAATAATTTTCTCTCTCTCTAGAGTTTCAATTGAATTAAGTAAAAATAATGAAGGAATGAGCTTATTTTATAGGAGAATGGAAGAAACCTTTGTTCATGGATGAAATAATTTTGTAAATATCGTATCAAGGTTTTGATATCACCAATGCAAAAATTCAATCAACTAACCAATAAGATTACAACAAAAAATTAAAATATAATACATATATATAAACACATGTTTTCAACTTATATATATCAATATTATATATACACCACTTAATTTTTCTCCCCCATAACCAACATCAATCCCCCACCCACCCAATAATCAAATTCACTACACTCTTACACATCACTATCACACTACCACTTTTCCACCATTTTTCACTCACACACACATCACACACCTATCACATTCACATATCATTTTCTCCCACCATATACCCAATACATACATATACTTCCATACATATACTCTTCCATTTCCAAAATCAATTTTCCAACACATATGGGCCCCACATGTGGGCCCCACCTTTAAATAATTTTCTACCGATTATTTTGAAAAATGGGTAAATAGGAATCCATAAAATAAGCGAACTTCATAAAAATCACCTTAATAATTTTAACAACATTCATCATCTTTATTACAATTCATAATATTAATCGACCAGGTCGTTTCCAGGAAAGAGGGCTTTTCGATAAAGATTTCTCCTATCATAGCGCAATTAGGTGACCAAACCTCTCCTTGATGTAACTTACAGACATCGTTAATATTGTAAATAATAATATTAAAAATTTTGTAGTCTAAATTATTGATTTTAACAATATAATAAATATCGACAATAATTGAATCAAATAACGTGAGATACTATGCAACAATTACTATAGCAATAATTGAACAAAACTGAAAGACTTCTCACTTAAGCATCAATAATCAATACCGCGTGCTACTATGCAACCACACATATTACTGTACTTTTACTACCGAGTAGTTCAACAGTATCAACGGTAAAACTTTTGCCGTTATTTTCATAAAAATATTTTTGTCGTTTTCTCAATCCGACAATAATTCTATTGTGGGGTCCACCAATGATTGCGCCGTTATACTAATATTCCCTACTAAAACGAATATTCCCCGACCAATCGAATATAATATAACAACTTGCATACTATGCAAAATTTATAAATATTACTCACAACTATAACCTTATATCAATTTCACTCCATAATATTCAAAAATAATATTCATAGAAAATTCATCTTTATTCAAAAAGTTGGGATTTTACAATCTCCCCTTCTTATGAAATTTCACCCTCGAAATTAGGGTACGTACATGGTATGTCGAAGAGGTAAGGATACCTTGATTTCATTTCAGATTCTAACTCCCAAGTCATTTCCTCAACATCGTGGTTTCTCCACAAAACTTTGACTTGAGGTATAACCTTGGTGCGTAGAATATGTTCCTTCTTATCCAAAATTTGAACAGGAACCTCTTTATACGTCAAATCTTCCGCTATTTCGTCCGATTCTAACTCAATAATGTGGTTCGGGTCTTCCACATATTTACGTAACATGGATATGTGAAAAATGTTATGAACACGAGACATACTTGGCGGTAAAAGCGAGTCTATAGGCCACGGTTCCTACTTGATCAAGGATTAAAAATGGTAGATGAATCGAGGATTGAGCTTTCCTCTCTTTCTAAATCTCAGACTCCTTTCCATGGAGCAACACGTAACAACACATGATCTCCTATATCGAATTCCACGTCCTTTCGATGAAGATCGGCATAACATAACTCTTTAATCGATCTTGTGAGGTTTTTATACGTTCTTGGGATCGTTTGAATCTTTTCCAGTAGTCATACGGACCAACTCGTCCCCAATAACGTTGCTTCACCTACCTCATCCCAAAGATATCTGGGAGAATGACATTTTCTTATATACAACGCTTGAATTGAGCCATGTCGATACTTGCGATAAGCTGTTGTTATAGGAAAACTCCACCATGGTAAGAACTTGTCCCAACTTCCCTTGAAATCAAGGACACAGAGTCTTAATAGATCTTGAGAGTTTTGAATAGTCCTCTCCGATGTCCGTCGATTCGAGGGATGATATCTTAGAAGCTAAATCGTAAATCTGTGCCCATAGCTTTACTGCAAACTAACCCAAAATCGTGAAGTGAATCTTGGGTCTCAATCGAAACTATAGATCTTTGGCATACCATGCGATCTTACAATCTCGTTTATGTACATACGAGCAAGATGTTCAAGTGTATAAGTTTCTCGTGATCGGTAAGAAATGAGCGGACTTTGGTTAATCTATCAACAATGACCCAAATCGCATCTATACCTTGAGAAACTTTAGGAATACCGGTAACGAAATCCATGGCAATGTGCTCCCACTTCCATTCTGGAATTTCAAGTGGTTGCAATGGACCTTTTGGTACTTGATGCTCCGCCGACCTCGTTGACATGTTAGACACCTTGAGATAAACAAATATTATCTCTCTCTTCATATTGCCCCACCAAAATGTATGTCAAGATCATGATATATTTTGGTACTCCTGTGATGGATTATAAATTGTGTGTTGTGCGCCTCCATCATGATTTTATACTTTA
Organism: Panax ginseng; assembly: GCA_020205605.1. Taxonomy (NCBI): domain Eukaryota; kingdom Viridiplantae; phylum Streptophyta; class Magnoliopsida; order Apiales; family Araliaceae; genus Panax; species Panax ginseng. The sequence continues at coordinate 6,480,383 of CM035145.1, read as the reverse complement.
AATCAAGGTCGTTAGGAACACAAAGTCCGGAGTTGACTCAAGTATTCCTTCTTCATCGATTCTTCTTTTCGATAGCACCTTTCTTGCACTTTTCTTCCTCATACGCGCCGACTCTCCAGTGTGTAGCTTGAATGACTTTAACTTTATCAATTAAAGTCGGTTCTACTCAGATATTCGCCATCATCACATGGGTCCCTGTAGAGTCTTTAACTCTATCTCCATCCTTCTGCAAGTCACACAAAATGGGCCTTTATGTAGACAATATCGTACTCGTACTTGCATATGATCTTCTACTCAATGCGTCAGCTACCACGTTCGCTTTTCCAGGATGGTATTGGAGGGTATGTGTGAGACCCCAGATTTTTTGAATAAAGATTAAATTTTCTCGAAATAATTTTTTTAAATATTATGGTGTGGATTTGATATAATGTTATAGTTGTGGGTAATATTTATAAATTTTTGCAAAGTACCCAAGTTGTTATATAATATTCTATAAACACAAAATTTTCCGGGATTCAATATTTGGTCAAAAAGTCAACAGTTGACTTTTTCGGGAAAAGTCAAACTTCGAAATTTCAAAATTTATATTTTTGATAAAAATAGTTTCATTATATTGGAATTGTTTGTGTTAGTGAAAATCGACATTTATTCCAATGATAATTGATGTCTAGGGGTTATATTGATAAATAGGGTAATTTATCGGATAAATGAGCAATTAATTGCTACTAATTCACATGCTTATATAACTATTTGTTCACATGATTGAACTATTGATTCACATTATTTACTATTAGGGGAGTTGGTGCAAGATTGATAATACATGCAGGACTAAATTAAAAATGAAAGAAAAGTTGGAGTTATTGTGCTGTAATTTTCGAGCCCCAAAACGTGCAATTATCGAAACTATATTTTTCTATAAATAGAAGCTCATTCTTCCTTCATTTCTCACCAATTCACAAAAGCTTTAGAGCGATTATTATAAAGAGAAATTATAGAGAGAAAGAAGAAGAGAAATCTGCTACCTCACTATTCCAGTATCCAGTTTTTTCCAAGGTAGGGAATATTATTTGTTGTACTTGTAGGGAGTATTATTTCTTTCTTATCTATGAAGAGAACTTCTGTTATTCCATTCTTATTATTCTGTTGGAATAACTTGTATACGCGGGCTACCCTATACTTGGTGAAATTCTTCTGTTGTTTCATTCTTTATCATTCTGTTAGAACATCCTGTTTGTGCGTTCTACGCCGGACCTGGTTCCGTCTTTATTATTCTGTTGGAATATCCTCACATGCATGCGTTCTCTGTGGGACTGATTCCGTCTTTATTATTACATTTGGAATATCCTATCATGCGTAAGCGTTTCTGTTGGACCTGATTCCGTCTTTATTATTACATTGGAATATCCTCATACTATCGTTTTACGGGACCGATTTTGTCTTTATTATTACATTGAAATATCCTCATGCATGCGTTTCTGCCGGACCTAATTCCGTTATTTATTATTCATTGGAATAACTTTTATGCATGGCGATCATCGCATGCACGATGATTTCTTTTGTTATTCTATTCCTTATTATACTCGGTTGATTAAAGTTTTGACTTATACTCCATGAAATTAGTGGAATATCCTTGATATTTGCGCTTCATCCAAAGATCTTTTCATGGAAATATTCTTACGAGCATTCTTGAATTTTACTCTCTGAAAAAGCGAAGATCATGTTGACAATTTGGGCGTTATTAGTTCTGGATAAAATAATTCTTGAACTTGTTTTATTGAATTCTTATATCATTGTCATCATCCTCATGTTTATATTTTGTTGAAAGTCATCATGGCCTATAATGCATAGATGGACTTGGTATGATTATGACCGAGGATTATTCGGTTGTAATCATGACCGTAATGTTATAAATGATGTGGTAAAAGTCCTCGTTGGCGTGAGTGCGTTGATGGACGATTGTTGGCATGATCATGACCATTAATGAATACACAATTATTCTTGGCCCGTGGTGCATGGATAATTGTGGTCGTGATACTAAAGAATATCCTTGGCCAGTAGTGCGAGGGTGATTCGATGATGTGGATTATTTATTAAAATTTGAGTCCCAAATGATAAAAGTGATGAAAAACCTTCTAAATCATAAAAGATAGTAGATTTTATTCTCTACTTGACTCTTTTAATGAATTGCTTGTTCCGCTGCAGTTAAACTTGATGTCTATTATAATTTATCAGTTTAACATTGTTGGAAACTAATGATAATTTATTCGGCATTATCTTAGTCATAATATTTCTTACTGGGCTAGTTGAGCTCACCCTTTCTTTCACCGTTTTCTTCTGTGAAAATGAGAATATATATTTGGACGACGAGTCGGGGAGCGGAGTGATGGTCCAAAGGATAGCATTAGTAGTCCTCACTATTCTGTGAAATAGTGTGATAATAATTGTAATGAGGACTCCTTTTGAGTTTGTATAATCTCTAGTAGATAATATTTGTATTCAATATTCCCTATGCAAATACTATTCCCTACCTTAAGAAGAAGAGTACTAGATATATAAGTAGTGAAGTAGCGAATACTTTCTTCTTTCTCTCTATAGTTTATCTCTAGAGTTTCAAAGAATGAATTAAAAAGAAAATAATGAATGAATGAGCTTTTATTTATAGAAAATGGAATGCATAAGAACTAACTCATGAGCAATTAGAGATTGATTTACTTTAATCGACGGTCCATATTTAAAAGCAAAATAAAATATAATATATTCTATTTATAATATAATAAAACGAATAACTTTATAAAAGATTTTACTATCTGCAAATACTATGCACGAGCCACTATGCAAACACTATGCATAATAAAATATAATATATTATAATTATTGTCTAATAAAATGATAGCTTTATAAAAGTATTACATTTTATATAAAAAGATTTTACTATCTGAAAACACTATCACGAGACACTATGCAACACTATGCATAATAGAATATAATATATTATATTTATAGAATAACTTTATAAAAGTATTACATTTTTATATAAAAGATTTTACGTATTATTACATTAATAATACCAACAAAAGCTGAGTGACTTATCACTTAAGCATCAATAATTAATACTGGTATATTTCTTATGCAACCACGCCATTATTCTTTATCTTTAACAATTAAAGGGTGTTTGAACAGATTAACAGTAAAACTTCGCCATTATTTTCATAAAAGTATTTTTGTCATTTTCTCGATCGACAATAATTACATTGTAGGGGTCCACCAATGATTGTCTGGTTGTCTTAATATTCCCTGTTAAAACGAATATTCCCCGACCAATCGAATATTATATAACAACTTGCGTGCTTTTGCAAAATTTATAAATATTACCCACAACTATTATATCAATTTCACTCCATAATATTCAAAAATATTTATAGAAAATTCATCTTTATTCAAAAAGTTGGGGTTTTACAGAAATAGAGCGTTAATGCTCTTATTCATGTAAAGAATATCCAAGAAAAATCCTACAAGGAGAAGGAAAGAGGTGGAACAATCCTGGTGTGCAAGTCAAATCCAATAAGAGAAATGAAAAGTCTATCTAGAAGTTCTTTTTGAGAAGTTGATTGCCACTAGTAAGTTGAAACGTACATGAAAAGGGAACAAAAGTGTCCAAGTTCAATGAATCTAAATTAAGGTTCAAAGTTATTTTCAATATAAATAGGTCTCTTGTTTTAGAGAGAAATGAATATAGGCATTGTATTACTTTAGGTTAGGAGTAGGAGTAGATTAAATTACGTTTCATTGTACACTTGTTGGAGGATCGTGAATAAATGGAGTTTTCTTATTTATTTTCATTAATCTTCTACTTCTTTTTTATTTTAGTTAGTTTATTTATTTTCATGTCTAGTTAATTTTTTATATCTAGGATAAAGATGAAATTAAATAATTATTCGTGATAATATTTTTCATCTCTTCTATTATTTATGCTTTTATTTAATTGATTTCGGCTTCATGTTTCGTTATTGAAATACCTTCGTGTTATAGTTCTTATGTGATTTTAAATTAATTAAGAGGTTTTGATAGATTATTGTTAAGATATGAGTTTTTCATAATCCATGTTTGCTCAAAGAAGTTTTGATGGGTTATAATTAATCCTTAAATTTTCATAGTCTATGCTTGACCACGTTAATTCTAAATTACTAAATTAAAGGGAAGGGAGATCAAAATCATAATTTAGTTATAAAAATAAAAGAGATTGAATTATATGTTATGTTTATTATTTAATGGATTCAGATTCCTAGATTGTTTCCTCATTATTAGTTTTCATATTCTAATTAATAAATTTTCAATCTTTATTTTTAATTCGCCTAAAATAGATATTAAGGATACATTAAATTAATCTAGTATCTGTGTGTTCGATATGTACTTGTCAGTTCTTCAATTTTGACACTGTGCACTTGTAGTACATAATTTTAACACATCATCACACTTGGGTATAATTATTTACAGAAAAAATGACAAATGTTGTTACTCAAAAAACAGAAAAAATATATTAAGAGAAAAATATTTTTACAAGATAGAGGTGTAATAAATATTATTATACTTTTTTATTCAATATTACACAAAAAAAACATCTACCGTATACTAAAAATATAATCAAAATCATAAACATCCTAAATTTAACATATAAAAATCATAGTATGAAAACTAATTAAGAATTCAAATAATATTTTTTGTTGTTAAACATCAAAAACTAAAATAGCAACATACTCAATCACTCTAATTAGAACAACTCTATTAATAATTTAATTTTAAATTCTTAATATTTATATTATTTATCCAAAATATGTGTTAATGAAACTAAATTATTTGAATGAGGCAGTCTTAATTACAAATAAAACTATAATTAAAATGTATTGTATTAAAAAGGATAATTAAACATATATATATATATATATATATATATTATTCAAGAATTAAAATTTGATAACATACAAAGATAAATATATAACTTTATCTATTTAGTCAACCCTAAAAACATCCAGAGGTACTAACTGTTACTTAAAAAATTAAAGAGCATGTGAGTTTTATTATGATTATCTAGCTAGAAGGTGTAAAACCCCAACTTTTTGAATAAAGATGAATTTTCTATGAATATTATTTTTGAATATTATGGGTAATATTTATAAATTTTGAATAGTATGCAAGTTGTTATATTATATTCGATTGGTCGGGGAATATTCGTTTTAGCAGGGAATATTAGTACAACGGCGCAATCATTGGTGGACCCCACAACAGAATTATTGTCGGATTGAGAAAACGACAAAAATATTTTTATGAAAATAACGGCAGAAGTTTTACCGTTGATCTTTGTTGAACTACTTTCGGTAGTAAAGTCTGATGTCTGGCGTGGTTGCGTAAGTAGCACACGGTATTGATTATTGATCTTAAGTGAGAAGTCTTTCGGTTTTGTTCAATTATTGCTATAGTAATTGTTGCATAGTACCCATTTGACGACTCAAGATGTCTTGAGAGAAGTTCTAAGAGTCATTCAACGACAAGTACTTTTAAAAGTATTAAATCACATGAAGGAGGTGGAGTTTATCAAGTTGGAACAAAATAATATGACGATTAATCGTGTACTGAGGCTAAATTTGCGGAGTTATCCCGTTTGCATCCCATTTGGTCGATAATGAGGAACGAATGACGCTAATATTTTAAAAAGGTTTGAAGTTTGGAGATAGGCCAATATCTTATTTCTCATAAACTGTGTTTGTATTCGGATATTGAAAATAGGGCTCGATTAGTGGAGTAGCGATAACGAGTCATATAACGCAACCAAAAGAGAAGCGGTATTAAGCAAAATGATAATACTAGTGATAATTGATCATCAAAGCGGTGACAATAAGCATAGAGGAATCAACATCTTAGAAATGGTAACCACTTGGTGGTAATCATGGTCAAAACAATAAGAATGGACATTTCGAAGAGAGATTCAACAATGATGGAAAGACGCGTCGACCAAAGACCCGTTGTTAAGGAAGGAGAAGCGACCACTATCATATGCTTCAAATGCGGAGGGAGGGGCGCGTCGGTTCAAAATAGCATGCGATCTTCCCAAAGCATGTTATAATTGTGGAAGAGAAGGTCACTTAGCCCGATTTTATCGTTCACCAAGACAAGTTCAAATTAGGATGGAGGCACCAAAGGCCGTCCCGGAAAAGTCAAAGCCAGGTATTTTAAGAGAGACATTTTTTTTCGTGATAAGGAACACGAATAAAATTATCACGGGTATGTTAGTCATAAACTCTTGTGAAGTCTATACTGAGTGTTGAATCTGGGTTCTACTCACTCTTTTATTTCACCTAGTTGTGTTCAATGTTTGAATTTAACTCAGGAGAAGTTAGATTTTGATTTATCTGTTGAAACTCAGTTGGGAGAAACTTCATTACCTCCACTATTTATAAATCTTGTTCAAATCAACACTTTCACGTTACCTGTCGATCGTATCTCTTTGAAAATACTTGCCTTTGATGTGATTTTAGGAATCGATTGGTTAACTACTCATCATGTTTTTCGTCAGGTTGTTAGCTTTCATATTCTTAACCAACCTGTTATGCGAATTCAAGCAACCAAATCACTAAAGTCAATCATGGTCATATCAAGCCATAAGTAAAGAGCTCCGGTCCTTTCGTTGTTGACTTCCTTGTGTGGAATGCAAAGCGGGACTTTACGTAGGCGGCATTTGTGAATGACGATGGCAAGTTGATAGGTATCAATGTGACGTGTTACCCAAGTCTTGGATGAGAGTCACAGTTTTAAATGATATTTCTATTGTTAATAAATTTCCTTACGTATTCTTGAAGACTTCTTATCCTACCCCTAGAGCGTGAAATCAAATTTTGTATTGACCCCAGTACAAAACCTATTTCTAAAACTCTAAAATATTTCTTCAACTAAAATGAACGTAACATGCGCCAAAGACGTTGGCTCGAGCTGTTGAAGATTACGATCGTACCATTCAATACCATCATGGAAAAGCGAACGTGGAAGCTGACGCGTTGAGTAGAAGATCGTATGCGTTTACGAGTACGATGGTGTTAACACAAAGACCCATCTGCATAAAATGTTTTTTTATTAAATCAATACTTGCGATGACAAAGTTATTCATATTATAAATTGCAATATTTACAATGTCTAGAAGTTCAGTCAATGAGAGGTTTGGTCACCTAATCGCGCGCCAATAGGGAGAAATCCTTATTGAAAAGCCCCATCTTTCCTAGGAACGACCTAGTTGATAAATATTGTGAGTTATAATATTAATAATAAATGTTGTTCGGAGTTGAATTTGGAGACGCGGACGTGATATTTGAGTCCGGAACGACAAAATTAGTAAAAAATAGTCTATAAACACAAAATTTTCCGGGATTCACTATTTGGTCAAAAAGTCAACAGTTGACTTTTTCGGGAAAAGTCAAACTTCAAAATTTCAAAATTTATATTTTTGATAAAAATAGTTTCATTATGTTGGAATTGTTTGTGTTAGTGAAAATCGACATTTATTCTGAGGATAATTGATGTCTAGGGTTTATATTGATAAATCGGGTAATTTATCGGATAAATGAGCAATTAATTGCTACTAATTCACATGCTTATATAACTATTTGTTCATATGATTGAACTATTGATTCACATTATTTACTATTAGGGGAGTTGGTGCAAGATTGATAATACTTGCAGGACTAAATTAAAAATAAAAAAAAAGTTGGAGGTATTGTACTGTAATTTTTGAGCCCCAAAACGTGCAATTATCGAAACTATATTTTTCTATAAATAGAAGCTCATTCTTCCTTTATTTCTCACCAATTCACAAAAGCTTTAGAGCGATTATTATAGAGAGAAATTATAGAGAGAAAGAAGAAGAGAAATCTGCTACCTCACTATTCCAGTATCCAGTTTTTTCCAAGGGAGGAAATATTATTTGTTGTACTTGTAGGGAGTATTATTTCTTTCTTATCTATGAAGAGAACTTCTATTATTCCATTCTTATTATTCTATTGGAATAACCTGTATACGCGGGCGACCCTATACTTGGTGAAATTCTTCTGTTGTTCCATTCTTTATCATTCTGTTTGAACATCCAGTCTGTGCGTTCTACGCCGGACCTGGTTCAGTCTTTATTATTCTGTTAGAATATCATGTCTGTGCGTTCTACGCCGGACCTGATTCCGTCTTTATTATTCTGTTGGAATATCCTATCTGTGCGTTTTACGCCGGACCTGATTCCATCTTTATTATTCTATTGGAATATCCTATCTGTGCGTTTTACGTCGGACCTGATTCCGTTATTTATTATTCTGTTGGAATAACCTGCCTGTGCGGTCTATCGCATGCCTGATGATTTCTTTTGTTATTCTATTTCTTATTATACTCAGTTGGTTAAAGTTTTAACTTCTATACTCCATAAAATTAGTGGAATATCCTTCATATTTTTGCTTCATCCAGTATCATTTCATGGAAATATTCTTCTGAGCATTCTTGAATTTTACTCTACAAAGCAGTATCATGTTGACAATTTGGACGTTATTAGTTCCTGGATAAAATAATTCTTGAACTTGTTTTATTGAATTCTTATATCATTGTCATCATCCTCATGTTTATATTTTGTTGAAAGTCATCATGGCCTATAGTGCATAGATGGACTTGGTATGATTATGACCGAGGATTATTCGGTGTAATCATGGCCGTAATGTTATAAATGATGTGGTAAAAGTCCTCATTGGCCCGTAGTGCATTGATGGACAAATTGTTGGCATGATCATGACCATTAATGAATACACAAATATTCTTGGCCGTAGTGCGTGGATAATTGTGGTGCGTGATACTAAAGAATATCCTTGGTAGTAATGTAGTGCGGGGGTGATTCGATGATGTGGATTATTTATTAAGTTTGAGTCCCAAATGATAAAAGTGATGAAAAACCTTCTAAATTATAAAAGATAGTAGATTTTATTCTCTCTTAACTCTTTTAATGGATTGCTTGTTCGATTCTTGATTAAACTTGATGGTTGTTATATTGTATCGGTTTAACATAACATTGTTGAAGGCTAACGATAATATATTCTGCATTATCTTAGTCATAATATTTCCCTCTTGGGCTTTGTTGAGCTCACCTTTTTTACTTTTATTGTTCTCTTGAAATGAGAACGTAGCGAGGGGACTAGTCGGGAAGCGGAGTGACGGACGGATGATAGCATTAGTAGTCCTCACTATTCTGTGAAATAGTGTAATAATAATTGTAATAAGGACTCCTTTTGAGTTTGTATAATCTCTAGTATACAATATTTGTATTCAAACTCATAGTTTATATTTTGTCGAATTGTACACGACAGTTGTATTATTAAGTTGTATTTGAATTTTGTACCATGTAAGTGGCGACCCAAGATGGGTGACGTATACCTAATTTTGGGGGCGTCACAGAGTATATGTATGGAAGTATATGTATGTATTGAGTATATGGTGGGAGAAAATGATATGTGAATGTGATAGGTGTGTGATGTGTGTGTGAGTGGAAAATGGTGGAAAAGTGATAGTGTGATAGTGATGTGTAAGAGTGTAGTGAATTTGATTATTGGGTGGGTGAGGGATTGTTGTTGGTTATGGGGGAGAAAAATTAAGTGGTGTATATATAATATTGATATATATAAGTTGAAAACATGTGTTTATATATATGTATTATATTTTAATTTTTTGTTGTAAACTTATTGGTTAGTTGATTGAATTTTTGCATTGGTGATATCAAAACCTTGATACGTATATTTGCAAAATTATTTCATCCAAGAACAGTGCTCTTCCATTCTACTACAAATAGAAGCTCATTCCTTCATTATTTCTTACGAATTCACTGAAACTCTAGATAGAGAAAATTATAGAGAGAAAGAAGAAAAGTTTTCTGCTACTTAACTACTCTTATATTCAGTTCTTTTATGGTAAGGGGTGTTATTCTTTCTTATTCATGAAGAGAATTGTTGTTATTCCATTTCTTATTATTACATTGGAATAACTTTTGTATCTGTGATCTACCCTATACTTGGTGACATTCTTCTATTATTCCGCTTTTACTTTTTCGTTAGAATATCACATGCATGCGTTTCTGTGGGATCCGATTCCGTCTTTATTATTACATTGGAATATCACATGCATCAGACGTTTTTGGCGGACTGATTCCGTCTTAATTATTACATTGGAATATCACATGCATGCGCGTTTCTTACGGGACTGGTTCCGTCTTTATTATTCTGTTGGAACATCACATGCCGGTGTCAATTTACTTTGACTTTGGTTTCGTTATTTAGTTTTCTGTTGGAATAACTTTGTCTGTCTGCAAGTCTGCGCATGCATGGTGATTTCTTTTGTTATTCCATTCTTTATTATACTCGGTTGGTTAAAGTTTTGACTTCTATACTCCATGAAATTAGTGGAATATCCTTGATATTTGCAACTTCATCCGATATCTTTTATGGAAATATTCTTCCGAACATTCTTGAATTTTACTCTACAAAGCGATATCATGTTGACAATTTGGACATTATTAGTTCTGGATAAAATAATTGTTGAACTTGTTTTATTGAATTCTTATATCATTGTCATCATCCTCATTTTACATTTTTGAAAGTCATCATGGCACGTATGTATGCGTAGATGGACTTGGTATGATTATGACCGAGGATTATTCGATTGTAATCATGGTAGTAATGTTACAAATGATGTGGTAAAAGTCCTCGTTGGCCCGTAGTGCATTGATGGGCCGATTGTTGGCATGATCATGACCATTAATGAATACACAAATATTCTTGGCCCGTAGTGCGTGGATAATTGTGGTCGTGATACTAAAAAATATCCTTGGCCGTAGTGCAGGGGTGATTCGATGATGTGGATTATTTATTAAGCTGAGTCCCAGAGATAAAAGTGATGAAAAACCTTTTAAATCATAAAAGATAGTAGATTTTATTCTCTACTTGACTCTTTTAATGGATTGTTTGTTCCGCTGCAGTTAAACTTTATGTGTATTCTATTTTATCAGTTTAACATTGTTGGAGACTAATGATAATTTATTCTGCATTATCTTAGTCATAATATTTCTTCTTTGGGCTAGTTGAGCTCACCCTTTCTTTCACTTTATTCTCTTGAAATGAGAATATAAATTTGGAGCAGTAGGAAAGCGGAGTGATGGTCCGAGGATAGCATTAGTAGTCCTCATTATTACGTGAAGTAGTGTGATAATAATTGTAATAAGGACTCCTTTTGAGTTTGTATAATCTCTAGTAGATAATATTTGTATTCAAACTCACGGTTTATGTTTTAATAAATATTGTACCTGACAGTTGTATTAGTAAGTTGTATTTGAATTACATACCATGTATCTGGCGACCCAAGATGGGTGATGTATACCTAATTTGAGGGCGTCACGGTTGAATATCAAAGCTTGGGATATGATCCTGGCTATGATGTGAGACTAGAACTAGGAGGGAGAGACAGAAATTCCTTCACTAGTATGACCTACCTAAGTTTATTTGGTATTTAATTGGTCGGTCAAAGTATATGGATAATATGTTATATGTTAATGAACCTTTGTTTTTGTGTGGCGATGTCTCAAAAATGACATCCGAGAATGTTGAAAATAGCAATGGAGCACAAGAGACCGTTGAGTCTCCACATATCAATAATCGAGAGAATGTGCATCGAAAGGCGACAATCCTCATGCAAACAACAACAACGACCAAATGATGAATGATGGATTGTTCGGAGGCTTTATGCAATTCATGCAACATCGGTGAGCGGCGCTCCATCCAAATGTAGGTGGAAACCACGAAACTCTCGGACGATCAACGCTAAGCGATTCAAGGAGCTGGGACCACCGGAGTTTATAGGAGAGCCAAAAAACAACTTAAAGCGGAGCATGGATAAAGCGAGATCACCAAGATATTTGATGTCTTGGGATGCTTGAGAAGCAAAGGTTCCCTTCGCCACTTCGTATTGCGTGAAGAGGCGATTCTTCGGTGGGAATCAGTAAAAGCATCCACTGGCCGCACTCAAGATGTCTTGGGAAAAGTTCCAAGAGCTATTCAACGACAAGTACTTTCCCGAGAGTATTCGTCACATGAAAGAAGTGGAGTTTATCAAATTGGAACAAAACAATATGGCCCGTGTTGCAATCTGAGGCTAAATTTGCGGAGTTATCCCGTTTGCATCCCATTTGGTCGATAATGAGGAAGCGAATGATGCGAATGTTTTAAGAGGTTTGAAACCGGAGATACGTCGATATCTTATTTCTCATAAACCGTGTTTGTACTCGGATGTTGTAAATAGGGCTCGATTATTGGGCCAGCGGTAATGAGTCAACGCAACTAAGAGAAAGCGATCGGCGACATGAAAATACCAAAGGTATCGATCCATCGAAAACGGCGACAACAAACGTGGAGGAATCAACATGCGAGAATGGTAACCACTTAAAGTGGTAATCATGGCGAAGCAATAAAAATGGACATTTCAAGAAGAGGAGATTCAACAATGATGGAAAGGCGTCGACCAAAGACCCATTGTTAAGGAAGGAGAACGACCACCTATCATATGCTTCAAATCACGGAGGAGAGAGACACATCGGTCAAAGCTAGCGATGTCAGTCAAAGCATGTTATAATTATGGAAGAGAGGTCACCTAGCTTTGATTTTTGTCGTTCACCAAAAACAAGTTCAGCTAGGATGGAGGCACCAAAGGTCGTCCTAGAAAAGTCAAAGCCAATAGTGCAAGGGAGAGCGTTTGTAATGACCTCCCAGAAAGCAAGGAACCCGAATGAGGTCATCACGGGTAAGCTTATCATAAACTCTAGCGAAGTCTATACCTTATTTGATACCGGTTCTATCCATTCTTTTATTTCTCCTACTTGCGCTCAACGATTAAATTTGACTCCGGAGAAATTAGACTTTGATTTATCTGTGGAAACTACGTTGGGAGACACCTTCATTACATCCACTGTTTATAAGTCTTGTTTGGTTCAAGTTGGTACCCACACATTACCTGTCGATCTTATTGCATTAAAAATACATGTAATTCTAGGGATTAATTGGTTAACTACTCATCATGCAAAAATTGATTGTTTTCGTAAGGTTATTAGCTTTCATATTCCTAATCGACCTATTATGCGAATTCAAGCAACCAAACCATTAAAATCAATCACTGTCATCTCAAGCCATAAAGCTATTCGTTTATTGAAAAACGGATGTCAAGCTTTCTTAGCTCATGTCACAGATCTAAACAAAAATACGTCAGTTTTGAATAATATTTCTATTGTTAATGAATTTCCTGACGTATTCCCTGAAGAACTTCCTGGCCTACCCCCAGAGCGTGAAATTGAATTTTGTATCGACCTTGAACCCGGTACAAAACCCATTTCTAAAGCCCCATATAGAATGGCTCCTATTGAACTTCAGGAGTTAAAGACTCAACCTGCGAGGAATTGTTAGACATTGGCTTTATTCGTCCTAGTACTTCTCCTTGGGTGCTCTGTTCTATTCTGAAGAAGAAAGATGGGAGTATCGCGACTTTGTATTGATTATTATCGAGTTGAATCATGTCACCATCAAAAATAGGTACCCATTGCCGTATTGATGACTGTTTGACCCGATTGCAAGGAGCGAAATTCTTTTCAAAGATTGATCTTCGTTCCGGATATCACCAATTGAAGATTAGAGCAGATGACATTCCAAAGACGGCTTTCGAACTCGATGCGGTCATTATGAATTCTAGTCATGTCCTTTGGATTGACTAATGCTCCTCTTTGCCTTCATGGATATGATGAACCGAGTATTCAAGGAATATTTGGATCACTTTGTGGTCGTCTTTATTGATGACATCCTTATTTATTCAAAAAGCGTGTGAAGATCATGAAGCAACACTTGAGGTTTGATACTCCAAAAGCTTCGTGAATATAAGCTTTATGCCAAGTTGAAGAAATCGAGTTACGGCGAAATAGCATTCCTTGGACACGTGGTATCAAGTCATGGAATATCTGTTGACCAAAGAAAGATTGAAGCTATTCAAAGTTTGGGAGAAACCTAAATCAGCGGCCGTCGTAGCTTTCTCGGCTTAGCTGGTTATTATCGGAGATTCGTAGAAGAGTTTTCTCGAATCGCTACTCCATTAACTCAGCTGACTCGAAAAGATACAAAGTTCGGTTGGAGCGAGAATGTGAGAAGAGTTTTCAAGAACTCGAGAGAGACTCATTTCAAAGACTGTTACGACAATACCATTTGGTTCGGAGGATTTGTCATCTACGGTGATGCTTGAAAAAAAGGGTTGGGATGTGTTCTCATGCAACATGGGAAAGTCATAGCCTTTATTCCTCACGACAACTCAAAGAATATGAGAGGAATTATCCTACTCATGACCTAGAGTTAGCAGCTGTAGTATTCGCACTTAAAATTTGGAGGCATTACTTGTATGGGGAGAAGGTGGAGATCTTTACGGATCATAAAAGCCTCAAATATTTCTTCACTCAAATGGAACTCAACATGCGACAATGACGTTGGCTTGAACTGTTGAAAGATTATGATCATACTGTGACGCCCCCAAAATTAGGGATACGTCACCCATCTTGGGTCGCCACTTACATGGTACAAAATTCAAATACAACTTAATAATATAACTGTCGTGTACAATTCGACAAAATATAAACTGTGAGTTTGAATACAAATATTGTATACTAGAGATTATACAAACTCAAAAGGAGTCCTTATTACAATTATTATAACACTATTTCACAGAATAGTGAGGACTACTAATGTTATCATCAGTCCAAATCACTCCGCTTCCCCACTAGTCCTCGCTACGTTCTCATTTCACGAAGAGAACAATAAAAGTAAAAGGTGAGCTCAACTATCCCAAAGAGGAAATATTATGACTAAGATAATGCGTAATATATTATCGTTAGCCTTGAACGATGTTAAACTTATACAATATAATAACCATCAAGTTTAATCTGCGGTGGAACAAGCAATCCATTAAAAGAGTCAAGTAGAGAATAAAATCTACTATCTTTTATGATTTAGAAGGTTTTCATCACTTTTATCATTTGGGACTCGACAATAAATAATCCACATCATCGAATCACCCCTGCATTACTCTGACGAGGATATTCTTTAGTATCACGACCACAATTATCCATGCACTACGGGCCAAGAATATTTGTGTATTCATTAATGGTCATGATCATGCCAACAACTGTCCATCAATGCACTACGGGCCAATGAGGACTTTTACCACATCATTTATAACATTACGGTCATGATTACACCAAATAATCCCTGGTCATAATCATACCAAGTCCATCTATGCACTATAGGCCACAGATGACTTTCAACAAAATATAAACATGAGGATGATGAAAATGATATAAGAATTCAATAAAACAAGTTCAAGAATTATTTTATCCAGGAACTAATAACGTCCAAATTGTCAACATGATACTGCTTTGTAGAGTAAAATTCAAGAATGCTTAGAAGAATATTTCCATGAAAAGATCTTTGGATGAAGCGCAAATATCAAGGATATTGCACTAATTTCATGGAGTATAGAAGTCAAAACTTTAACCAACCGAGTATAATAAGGAATAGAATAACAAAAGAAATCATCGAGGCATGCGATAGATCGCATGAGCGAAAAGTTATTCCAATAGAATAATAAATAACGGAATCGGTCCCACGTAAAAGCGCAGACATGGATATTCCAACGAGAATAATAAAGATGTAATCGGTCCGGTGTAAAAGCGCATGATGTGGATATTCAACAGGATAATAAAGATTTTAATCGGTCCGGCGTAAAAACGCATGCATGAACAAGATATTCCAATGAATAATAAAGATGGAATCGTGTCCGGCGTAGAAACGCATGCATGTGATATTCCAACAGAATAATAAAAATTTTAACCGGTCCCACAGCGAAACCTTGTGAACGGATGTTCCAACAGAATGATAAAGAATGGAACAATGTAAGAATTTCACCAAGTATAGGGTAGCCACAGTATCTGAGTTATTCAATGTAATAATAAGAATGGAATAACGAAGTTCTCTTCATAGATAAGAAAGAAATAATACTCCCTACAAGTACAACAAATAATATTCCTACCTTGAAAAAAAGCTGGATCTTTGGAATAGTGAGGTAGCAGATTTCTCTTCTTCTTTCTCTTTATAATTTCTCTCTATAATAATCGCTCTAAATCTTTTGTGAATTGGTGAGAAATGAAGGAAGAATGAGCTTCTATTTATAGAAAAATATAGTTTTGATAATTGCACGTTTTGGGGCTCGAAAATTACAGTACAATAATTCTAACTTTTTTTTCATTTTTAATTTAGTCCTGCAAGTATTATCAATCTTGCACCAACTCCCCTAATAGTAAATAATGTGAATTAATAGTTCAATCATGTGAACAAATAGTTATATAAGCATGTGAATTAGTAGCAATTAATTACTCATTTATCCGATAAATTACCCGATTTATCAATATAACCCCTAGACATCAATTATCATCGGAATAAATGTCAATTTTCACTAACACAAAGAATTCCAACATAATGAAACTATTTTTATCAAAAATATAAATTTTGAAATTTTGAAGTTTGACTTTTCCCAAAAAAGTCAACTGTTGACTTTTTGACCAAATAGTGAATCCCGAAAAATTTTGTGTTTATAGACTATTTTTACTAATTTCGTCGTTCCGGACTCAAATATCACGTCCGCGTCTCCAAATTCAACTCCGAACAACATTTATTATTAATATTATAACTCACAATATTTATCAACTAGGTCGTTCCTAGGAAAGATGGGGCTTTCCAATAAGGATTAATCCCTATTGGCGCGCAATTAGGTGACCAAACCTCTCCTCGATGAACTTCTAGACATTGTAAATATTGCAATTTATAATATGAATAACTTTGTCGTCTCAAGTATTGATTTAATAAAAAAACATTTTATCGCGGATGATCTTTGTGACAATAATCGAATCAATAATATGAGAGATATGATCAAAGAATTCATCAGCAGAATAATTGAGTATAACCGAGTGACTTCTCACATAAGCATCAATAATCAATACCGTAATACTACTATGCAACCACGCGTATTCATCAGCTTTTCTTCTACCGGGTAGTTCAACGATTAACGGTAAAACTTCCGCCGTTATTTTCATAAAGTATTTTTGTCATTTTCAATCGACAATAATTACATTGTGGGGTCCACCAATGATTGTCTGAGTCGAATCGGATATTCCCCGACAAAAAGAATATTTCCCGATCAATCAAATATTATATAAAAACTTGCGTACTTTGCAAAATTTATAAATATTACCCACAACTATAACAATATATCAAATCCACACCATAATATTTAAAAAAATTATTTCGAGAAAATTTAATCTTTATTCAAAAAATCTGGGGTCTCACAATCTCCCCTCCTTATGAAATTTCGCCCTCGAAATTTACGTACGTCACTGGTATCTTAAAACGGTGAGGATACCTTGACCTCACTTCAAATTCTAACCTCGAGGTATAAACTTTGAGTGTCGAATATAATCCTTCTTATCCAAGATTTTAACACGTATCTTCTCATACGTTAAATCATCCGCTATCTCGTCCGGTTCTAAATTAATAATGTGGTTCGGGTCATCCCCATATTTACGTAACGTCGATACATTAAAAACGTTATGAACACGTGATATACTTGGCAGTAAAACGAGTCTATAAGCCATAATTCCTACTTTATCGAGGATTTCAAATGGGCCAATTAAATCGAGGGTTGAGATTTCTTCTATTCGTCGATTCTTACTTCTAGAATAACGCCCTCTTGAACCTTCTTAATTCTTCACATTCATCATTTCTGGGTGTGTAGCTTGAAATGGCTTTAACTTTATCGATTAAAAGTCGATTAATTCTACTCGTATATTCGTTATCTTCACGTGGGTTCCTAGAGTCTTTAACTCTATCTTCATCATTTATAAGTCATACGAAATGGGTCTTTGTGTTAACACCATCGCACTTCAGAACGCATACGATCTTCTACTCAACGCGTCACCACCACGTTCGCTTTCCCACGATGGTATTGAATGTTACGATCGTAATCTTCAACACTCGAGCCAACGTCTTTTGGCGCGTATTACGTTCATTTTAGTCGAAGAAATATTTGAGGGTTTTAGAAATGGGTTTTGTCTTTGGGTCAATACAAAATTTGATTTCACGCCTAGGGGTAGGCTAAGAAGTCTTCAAGAATCGTAAGAAATTTATTAACAATAGAAATATCATTCAAAACTGTGACTCTCATCCAAGACTTGGGTAACACGTCACATTGATACATATCAACTTGCCATACGTCATTCACAAGTCGCCTTCTACGTAAAGTCCGGCTTGGTGCATTCCACACAAGAAAAGTCAACAACGAAAGGATTGAGGGCTCTTTTACTTATGGCTTGATATGACCATGATTGACTTAGTGATTTGGTTGCTTGAATTATATAACAGGTTGGTTAGGAATATGAAAGCTAACAACCCCGACGAAAAGCATGATGAGTAGTTAACCAATTGATTCCTAAAATCACAACAAAGGCAAGTATTTTCAAAGAGATACGATCGACAGGTAACGTGAAAGTGTTGATTTGAACAAGATTTATAAATAGTGGAGGTAATGAAGGTTTCTCCCAATTGAGTTTCAACAGATAAATCAAAATCTAACTTCTCCAGAGTTAAATTCAAACATTGAACACAACCAGGTGAAATAAAAGAGTGAGTAGAATCCCAGATTCAACATGGTATAGACTTCACAAGAGTTTATGACTAACATACCCGTGATAATTTTATTCAGGTTCCTTGTCACGAAAAAAAAACGTTCTCTCTTAAACTACCGGCTTTGACTTTTCTGGGACGGCCTTTGGTGTCTCCATCCTAGCTGAACTTGTCTTCGGTGAACGATAAAATCGGGCTAAGTGACCTTCTCTTCCACAATTATAACATGCTTTGGACGGCATCGCTGCTAGCTTGAACGATCGTCCCTCCCTCCGCATTTGAAGCATATGATAGGTGGTCGTTCTCCTTCCTTAACAACGGTCTTTGGTCTTTGGCGTCTTTCCATCATTGTTGAATCTCCTCTTCTTGAAATGTCCATTCTTACTGTTTTGACCATGATTACCACCGAAGTGGTTACCATTTTTAGCATGTTGATTCCCTCTATGCTTATTGTCACCGCTTTGATGACTGTTATCCCCAGTATTATCATTTTGCCGGCTGCTCTCTTTTGGTTGCGTTGACTCGTTATCGCGCTCCACTAACTGAGCCCTATTTACAATATCTGAATACAAACACAGTTTATGAGAAATAAGATATTGGCCTATCTCCAGCTTCAAACCTTTTAAAAATATTAGCGTCATTCGCTCCTCATTATCGACCAAATGGGATGCAAACTGGGATAACTCCGCAAATTTAGCCTCGTGTTGCGACACGGTCATATTATTTTGTTCCAACTTGATAAACTCCACCTCTCCTTCATATGACGAATACTTATGGGAAAGTACTTGTCGTTGAATGTACTCTTGAACTTCTCCCAAGACATCTTGAGTCGTCAGTCGGGTACATTTTACTGATTCCCACCAAAGGATCTCGCTTCTTCACGCAACATAAAGGTGGCAAAAGGAACCTTTTGCTCCTGAGACATCCCAAGAATCAAATATCTTGGTGATCTGCTTTAACCACGTCTCGCCTTTTAGTGATTACGCTTTCCCAAAAACTCCGGGGTCCCAAACTCCTTGAATTGCTTAGCGGTGACCAACCGTGGGTTACCATTGTTTCCACTTACATTATGCACATGAGCCGCCTTCACCCGTTGTTGCATGAATTGATCCTTAAATGACTTAGCGGTGACTGGTCAAAGTTATCGATATTTACTGCATTTTGGATGCGGGGCGCCTTCGCACCGTTGTTGCATGAATTACATAAAGCCTCGACCATCCCATCATTCACCATTTCATCGGTGTTATTGTTTTCATGAGGAGTATTATCCTCTGGTTGCACATTATCCTAATTATTGATCTGTGGAGACTCAACGGTCTCATGTGTTCCATTGATGATCTCAATATTCTCGGATGCCATTTTCAAACACTGCCACAAAATAAGGGTTAATTAACATATCACATATTATCCATATACTTTGACCGACCAATTAAATACCAAATAAACTTAGGTAGGTCATACTAGCGAAGGAATTCTCCGTCTCTCACCTCCTAGTTCTTATCTCACATCTTAGCCAGGGATCATATCCCTAAGCTTTAATACCAACTGTGACGCCCCCAAAATTAGGTATACGTCACCCATCTTGGGTCGCCACTTACATGGTACAAATTCAAATAAAACTTAATAATACAACTGTCATGTACAATTCGACAAAATATAAACTGTGAGTTTGAATACAAATATTGTATATTAGAGATTATACAAACTCAAAAGGAGTCCTTATTACAATTATTATTACACTATTTCACAGAATAGTGAGGACTACTAAAAATTTCATCATCCGTCCGTCACTCCGTTCCCCGACTAGTCCCTGCTACATTCTCATCTCCTGAAGAGAACAATAAAAGTAAAAGGGTGAGCTCAACTAGCCCAAGAGGGAAATATTATGACTAAGATAATGCGAATATATATTATCGTTAGCCTTCAACAAAGGTTAAACGATACAATATAACAACCATCAAGTTTAACTGCAGAGTAAGCAATCCATTAAAAGAGTCAAGTAGAGAATAAAATCTACTATCTTTTATTATTTAGAAGGTTTTCATCACTTTTATCATTGGGACTCAACAATAAATAATCCACATCATCGAATCACCCTCGCACTTTACTGGCCAAGGATATTCTTTAAGTATCACGACAACAATTATCCATGCACTTTACGGGCCAAGAATATTTGTGTATTCATTAATGGTCATGATCATGCCAACAACTGTCCATCAATGCACTACGGGCCAATGAGGACTTTTACCACATCATTTATAACATTACGGTCATGATTACACCGAATAATCATTGGTCATAATCATACCAACTCCATCTATGCACTATAGGCCACAGATGACTTTCAACAAAATATAAACATGAGGATGATGACAATGATATAAGAATTCAATAAAACAAGTTCAAGAATTATTTTATCCAAAGAACTAATAACGTCCAAATTGTCAACATGATCTTTGCTTTGTAGAGTAAAATTCAAGAATGCTTAGAAGAATATTTCCATGAAAAGATACTGGATGAAGCGCAAATATCAAGGATTTCCACTAATTTTATGGAGTATAGAAGTCAAAACTTTAACCAACTGAGTATAATAAGGAATAAAATAACAAAAAAATCATCGTGTAGCGCGATTGATCCTTACAAAGTGATTATTCCAACGAAATAATAAAGATTTTAATCGGTCCACAGAAAAAATGCATGTGAACGGGATATTCCAATAGAATAATAAAGACGAATCGAATCAGTCCGCATAAAACGCATAAACGAGGATATTCCAACCGAATAATAAAGACGGAATCGGTCCTATGTAGAATGCCTGAATGTGATGTTCCAAATGAATGATAAAGAATGAAACAATGTAAGAATTTCACCAAGTATAGGGTAGCCAGCGTATCTGAGTTATTCCAAGAGAATAATAAGAATGGAATAACGAAGTTCTCTTCATAGATAAGAAAGAAATAATACTCCCTACAAGTACAACAAATAATATTCCCTACCTTGGAAAAAAGCTGGATACCGAATAGTGAGGTAAAGTAGATTTCTCTTCTTCTTTTCTCTCTATAATTTCTCTCTATAATAATCGCTCTAAAGCTTTTGTGAATTGGTGAGAAATGAAGGAAGAATGAGCTTCTATTTATAGAAAAATATAGTTTCGATAATTGCACGTTTTGGGGCTCAAAAATTACAGTACAATACCTCCAACTTTTCTTTCATTTTTAATTTAGTCCTACAAGTATTATCAATCTTGCACCAACTCCCCTAATAGTAAATAATGTGAATCAATAGTTCAATCATGTGAACAAATAGTTATATAAGCATGTGAATTAGTAGCAATTAATTGCTCATTTATCCGATAAATTACCCGATTTATCAATTTAACCCCTAGACATCAATTATCATCGGAATAAATGTCGATTTTGACTAACACAAACAATTCCAACATAATGAAACTATTTTTATCAAAAATATAAATTTTGAAATTTTGAAATTTGACTTTTCCTGAAAAAGTCAACTGTTGACTTTTTGACCAAATAGTGAATCCCGGAAAATTTTGTGTTTATAGACTATTTTTACTAATTTCGTCGTTCCGGACTCAAATATCACGTTCAAGGTCTCCAAATTCAACTCCGAACAACATTTATTATTAATATTATAACTCACAATATTTATCAACTAGGTCGCTCCTGGGAAGATGGGGTTTTCTAATAAGGATTTCTCCTATTGCCAATTGATTAGGTGACCAAACCTCTCGATTGTGAACTTAGACATAGTAAATATTGCAATTTATAATATGAATAACTTTGTCATCTCAAGTATTGATTTAATAAAAAATATTTTATGTAGATGATAATGTGATAATAATCAAATCAATAATATGAGATATGATGAAAGCAATTCATCAGAGTAATAATTGAGTATAACCGAGTGACTTCTCACGTAAGCATCAATAATCAATCTGGTACTACTACTATGCAACCACGCGTATTACTATACTTTTACTACCGGGTAGTTCAACAGTTAACGGTAAAACTTCCGCCGTTATTTTCATAAAGTATTTTTGTTGTTTTCTCAATCTGACAATAATTCCATTGTGGGGGTCCACCAATGATTGTACCGTCGAACGAATATTTCCCGACAAAAAGAATATTCCCGACCAATCGAATATTATATAACATCTTGCGTACTTTGCAAAATTTATAAATATTACCCACAACTATAACAATATATCAAATTCACACCATAATATTTAAAAAAATTATTTCGAGAAAATTTAATCTTTATTCAAAAAATCTGGGGTCTCACAATCTCCCTTCCTTATGAAATTTCGTCCTCGAAATTTACGTCCGCACTGTATCTTAGAAATAATGTGAGGATACCTTGACCTCACTTCAAATTCTAACCTCAAGATAAACCTTTGAGTGTCGAATACAATCCTTCTTATCCAAGATTTTAACACGTATCTCCTCATACGTGAAATCATCCGCTATCTCATCCGGTTCTAAATTAATAATGTGGTTCGGGTCATCCCCATATTTACGTAACATCGATACGTTAAAAACGTTATGAACACGTGATATACTTGGCGGTAAAACGAGTCTATAAGCCACAATTCCTATTTTATCGAGGATTTTAAATGGGCCAATTAAATTGAGGGTTGAGATTTCTTCTATTCGTCGATTCTTGCTTCTAGAATAACGTCCTCTTGAACCTTCTTAATTCTTCACATTCATCAGCTCCGGGTGTGTAGCTTGAGCGGCTTTAACTTTATCGATTAAAGTCGATTAATTCTACTCGTATATTCGTTATCTTCACGTGGGTTCCTAGAGTCTTTAACTCTATCTTCATCATTTGTAAGTCATACGAAATAGGTCTTTGTGTTAACACCATCGCACTCGTAAACGCATACGATCTTCTACTCAACGAGTCAGCTACCACGTTCGCTTTCCCACGATGGTATTGAATGATATGATCGTAATCTTCAACAGCTCGAGCCAACGTCTTTGTAAGACCCCGAATTTTTTATAAATAAAATGGAATTTCCTTTATTTATTATTTTGAAATAGTAAGGGTTGATTTGATTAATGTGGTTAGTTATGGGTAAAATGCGCAAATTTTACAAAATAAGCAAGTGGTTATAAAATATTCATTGTTGTCGGGAAATATTCGTTTGGTCGTGGAATATTCGTACTGTCGGGGAATATTCGTACGACGGCGCAGCCATGTGGGGCCCATAACGGAAAGCGATTGGAGGAAGAAACGCGACAAATATAAGTTGTTTAAAAATAACTACGTAGTTATTACCGTTACTAATTTGTTGAATACCCGATTGGTTAAAACACAATAATGTCGTATTGTTGCACAAGAAGATACTTTTGCGATTGCACCAATTATTGACTCTTACGTGAAGGTACTACTCAATAATAATGGTTCTGAAATTCTTTATCGATATTTTATTAATTGTTGCGTTGATATTTTATATTGTTTGTTGTTTCAATAATTGTCATTACATAGTATTTTTCATTATCGAAGCAATAATTCATATTATCCTAATAATATTATTAGATAACATTATTGGCAATGTCTAGAAAGTTCTACTCTAAGGAGAGGTTTGGTCACCTAATTTGCGCTTTATAAGGAAAAAATTCTTATTGGAAAGCCCCTCTTTCCTTTTACCGCACAGTTGTCAATATTGTGATTACGTAATATTATTTGTGAATAATTAAATATTGATTCATATGATGAGGAAAATATTGATTTTATGTGGTTATAAACGGAGAAAATTTTTAATGTGACAATTGTTGAAAATTGAAATTTTTATGATAAAATAATTCATTTAAATATATTATTATATTTTAATAATATAATACTGATGATATTTTTACGATGAATGTGGGATATATGAGTATATGTGGAGGAGGAGTATTTTTGTTACCAAAAATATTTAAAACATGTTTTTCATGTCGGTGGACCCCATTTCTTGACTGAAATTTGATTATAATCTGTAAAATCGCCCGTTTGTGGATTTCGGTCAATTTCTGTTTGGAATTTGGAAAAACTTCCTTCTGAAAAGTTGTATAGAATTGAATTTCCTATAAAAACACGCGAGATTTGAATTTTATAACAAAAGGGCTATTTATTGTGAATTATTGAAGTTCCGAAGCTCCGAAATAATTGATTTTTGGAAGTTTAAAATAATTTAAATAAGAAAAACGTTTTTGGCATTAATGGTGGGTCTTGCATGTGATGTTAATGACTAATTTTAGTTCTTCAAATGTTGACGTAGGAATATTAATTATATATTATTAATTTATTAAATTTTCTGCTTTGGTGTTCTAAGCAATTTCTTATAAATAGGGTGCTTAGGTTAGAATTGAAAATCACACCAAAAACTGAAGTTTTCTCTCTCTATATTGTTGAGCGTATTCTTGTGAGTATTTTGAGTATACTTTGAGTATTGCTATACGATGAAAGTTCAAGTTATAGCCTATATCCAGTATTCTAGTTAGAAGTACTGTCTTTCCGAGGTAAGGGATATTATTTTTTTTAATGATATTATTTATTCTAATATCATTATGCCGAAGTATTGATCTGAACTTTTTAATCAAATTTGGAACTTTTAGTGTCGGGGTTACTATTCACGTATACGGCACTATTCACGTATACGACATTATTCACAAATACGACACTATTTATTGAAAAATGAAAATTTTTCCTTTTCGTCTAAAATATCTATTGTGGATACTAGCTTTGATTGTATCCATGTTTTGATCATTCTTGAATTTTACACCACTATTATTATTTTTGAGGTATTTTTTGACATGGATAAAATAAAGTACGAATCCTTAATCCTTAATCCTTAATCCTTGTCATTTTGTTTCACTGGATTCGTTTCTTTAAAAATATTTTTTTTTCATCATCCTCAGTCTTAAATGATGATATTATTGAATATCTTTGGCCTGTAGTGCAAAGATGAATGATTTATGATGAATATCTTTGGCCCGTAGTGCAAAGATGAACATGTGTTTAGATGAACATGACCAACTGATGAATATCCTTGGCCTGTAGTGCAAGGATTAATATATGATTCAAGAGGTGCATTGATTGATGTTACAGGGATAAAAATATTGATGATGGACTGTTAAATTCATAGATATTAGTAGATTTCATCCTCTACGTAACTCTTCTATGAATTAATATTTTCCATCATGCGAGTATTGATTTAAAACTTGTCATCTATTGTATTCTATTAGATTTTTCTGTTGAAGACTAACGATAATTTGTTCGTATTATCTTAGTCATAATATTCTTTACTTGGGCTAGTTGAGCTCACCCTTTTCCTTTTGTTCCATTTTATTCTCGGGAGCGAGAATGTAAGCGAGACGCAGTCGGGGTATGGAATGATGGTTTTAGAGAGTTGTTTAGTAGTCCTCACCATTTTTGTAAAATAATGTATCAATAATTATGATGAGAATTTATTTGTATGTGGATATTGTCTAGATGGCAATATCTGTATTTCAACTCACAGTTTATATGTTGTAACAATAAAGTTGTAGTTATTTCTGTACCATGTTATTGGCGACTCAGAATGGGTGATATATACCTATTTTGGGGGCGTCACAGTTGGTATCAGAGCTTAGGGATATGATCTCTGGCGGAGATCGGGGAATAGAACTAGGAGGGGAGAGACGAGTAAATCCTTCGCTAGTGTGTCCTACCTAAGCTTATTTGTTAGTCGGTCATAATATAGGGATATTATGTGATATGTTAATTTGTTTGATTAACCCTTGTTTTGTGGCAGTATTTGAAAATGGCATCCGAAAATGTTGAGATAAGCAATGGAGCACAGGAGACCGCTTGAGTCTCCACGCATCAATAATCGAGGATAATATGCAACGGAGGACAATAATCCTCATGAAAATAATAACACCGATGAAATGGTGAATGATGGGATGGTCAGAGGCTTTATGCAATTCATGCAACAACAAAGTGACGAGGCTCCCCGTCCAAAATACAGTAAAACATTGATAACTCTTGGGCGGTCACCATTAGCGGTTTAAGGAGCAATTCATGCAACAACGAATGAAAGCGCTCCTCGTCCATAATCTGAGTGGAAATGATAGCAACGCTATTGCTGTCAACAAGCGGTTCAAGGAGTTGGGACCACCAGATTTCCATGGAAAGCCGGATCCGATCAAGGCGTAAACGTGGCTCAAGCAAATTACCAAGATATTCAATGTCTTGGGATGCGGAGAACAGAAGGTTCCATTCGCCACCTTTATGTTCCGTGGCGAAAAGGATATCACCGGGTAGAATCATGAAGCGTACCCATCCAAATTGTCTTTCTCAAGATGTCTTGGGAGACGTTTGAAACTATTTAATGACAAATACTTTCCGAAAGTGTTCAAGTATATGAAGGAAGTGGAGTTTATTAGGCGAGCAGTGCGAACAACATGACGGTGTCTCGAAGACGAGGCGAAGTTTGCGGAGTTGTCGAGTTTGTACCTCATTTGGTGGAAAATGAGGAACGAATGACGCGATATGTTTCGAGGGTCTAAAACCAGATTCGACAATATCTTATCTCTCATAAATTTTCTTTATATTCGGATGTTGTAAGCAGGGCTCAATTATTAGAGCGTGATAACGAGTATATTCAACCGAGGGGACCACAACCTGTGGTCATATCATCGATGTGTGGCGATCATCGAACGATGATAACCAAATGGGGAGGAAAGAATACTGGACAAAGCGGTAACCACTCGGGTGGTAATCGTGGCCATGATAATAGGAGAGGTGACTCAGTGGACATTTCAAGAAGAGAAGGTTCAACAACGACCATGTGAAGACGCCGTCGAAAGAAGAATCGGGTTCCAAGGGAGGAGCGACCACCCATTATATGCTACAAATGCGGGAAGAAGGACATATCACCAAAGCGCCCACAACAGTTCAAGGTATGTTATAATTGTGGAAAGGAAGGACATATCGCTCATGATGATTATGCGGTAACAAAAACATAGTTCAATGGGACGGTGACTCAAAAGGATGTCCCGCATAAGCCAAAGCCAGAGGTTTTAAGAAGGCGTTTTTTTTGTGACGAGGAACCCGAATAAAATTATCACGGTAAGTTAATCATAAGTTCTTGCGAAGTCTATACCGTGTTGTTGAATCTGGGGTTCTACTCACTCTTTTATTTCACCTAGTTGTGTTCAACGCTTAAATTTAACTCCTAGAAAGTTAAACTTTGACTTATTGGTTGAAACTTCGTTAAGTAGGAGCCTTCGTTACCTCTACTATTTATAAATCTTGTTTGATTCAAATCAACACTTTCACGTTACTGTCGATCTTATCTCTTTGAAAATATTTGCATGGATGTGATTTTTGGAATCGATTGGTTAACTACTCATCATGCTTTTGTAAGGTTTTAGCTTTCATACTCTAACTAACCTATTATGCGAATTCAAAATAACCCAACCACTAAAGTCAATCATTGTCATATCAAGCCATAAGTAAAGAGCCCCGAGCCTTTTCGTTGTTGACTTCCTCGTGTGTGGAATGCATGTGAAGCCAGGACTTTTCGTAGGAGATGTTGTGAATGACGATGGCAAGTTGTTAGGTATCAATGTGACGTGATATCCAAGTTTTGGATGAGAGTCACGATTTTGAATGATATTTCTATCGTTAATAAATTTTCTACGACGTAATCCTCGATGACTTCCTAGCCTACCCTAGGCGAGAAATCGAATTTTGTATTGACCTAAAGACAAAACCTATTTCCTAAACCCTCGAGATATTTCTTTAACTAAATGAACGTATCATGTGCCAAAGACGCGTTGGCTCGAGTTGTTGAAGATTATGATCGTACCATTCAATATTATCGTAGAAGAAATGAATGTGGTAAATTGACGGGTTGAGTAGAAGATCGTATCGTTTACAAGTGCGATGTTGATAACACAAAGACTCATTTCAGTATAACTTAAAAATGATGAAGATAGAGTTAAAGACTCTAGGAACTCACGTGATGATATACTTAGTAGAATCGACTTTAATCGATAATGTTAAAGCCGCTTTCAAGCTACGCACTGGAGTGATGAATATAAAGAAGAAGGTGCAAGAAGGCGTTATTCTAGAAGTAAGAGTCAATGAAGAGAAGAAAGCTCAAACCTTCGATTTATTAATTCATACTCGATCGAGTAGAAACTGTGGCCTATAGACTCGCTTTACTACCAAGTATGTCGCGTGTTTATAACATTTTTTTTTATGTACCGATGTTACGTAAATATGTGGACGACCCGAATAACGTCATTAAGTTAGAACCAGACGAGATAGCTGAAGACTTAACGTACGAAGAGGTACTTGTCAAGATCTTGGATATGAAGGAGTATGTCCTACGCGTAAAGGTCATACCACATGTTAAAGTTTTGTGGAGAAACCATGCTATAGAGGAAATGACCTGAGAGTTGGAAACGGAAATGAAAGCGAGGTATCTTCATCTTTTCAAACACACCAGTGTATCGCGTCCAATTTCGAGGACGAAATTTCATAAGGAGGGAGGTTGTAAGACCCTAATTTTTATAAAAAAATGGAATTTCCTTTATTTATTATTTTGAAATAGTAAGGGTTGATTTGATTAATGTGGTTAGTTATGGGTAAAATGCATAAATTTTACAAAATAAGCAAGTGGTTATAAAATATTCATTGTTGTTTGAAATATTCGTTTGGTCGTGGAATATTCAAATCGCTTGTGGGGAATATTCGTATGACGACAATGTAGCGACCATGTAATGGGCCCCATAACTAAAAGCGATTGGAGGAAGAAAACGACAAATATAAGTTGTTTAAAAATAACGGCGTGAGTTATTACCGCTTTACCTTTGTTGGAATACCCGGTGGTTAAAACACAAGATGTCTGGCGTTGTTGCACAATAAGCACACGGTATTGCACCAATTATTGACTCTTACGTAAAGAAGGCACTACTCAATAATGGTTACGAAGAATTATTTCATTCGATTTTTATTAATTATCTGCGTTGATATTTTATATTCTCATGTTTCAATAATTGTCATTACATAGTATTTTTCATTATCGAAGCAATAATTCATATTATCCTAATAATATTATTAGATAACATTATTGGCAATGTCTAGAAAGTTACATCAAGGAGAGGTTTGGTCACCTAATTGCGCGCCAAAGAAGGAAAAATTCTTATTGGAAAGCCCCATCTTTCTTGGGGAACCGTCGGTTGTCAATATTGTGATTCTGTAATATTATTTGTGAATAATTAATTATTGATTCATATGATGAGGAAAATATTGATTTTATGTGGATATAGATGGAGAAAATTTTTAATGTGACAATTGTTGAAAATTGAAATTTTTATGATAAAATAATTCATTTAAATATATTATTATATTTTAATAATATAATAATGATGATATTTTTATGATGAATGTGGGATATATGAGTATATGTGGAGGAGGAGTATTTTTGTTACTAAAAATATTTAAAACATATTTTTCATGTCGGTGGACCCCATTTCTTGACTGAAATTTGATTATAGTCTGTAAAATCGCCCGTTTGTGGATTTCGGTCAATTTTTGTTTGGAATTTGGAAAAACTTCCTTCTGCAAAGTTGTATAGAATTGAATTTCCTATAAAAACACGCGAGATTTGAATTTTCTGACAAAAGGGCTATTTATTGTGAATTATTGAAGTTCCGAAGCTCCGAAATAATTGATTTTTGGAAGTTTAAAATAATTTAAATAAGAAAAACTTTTTTGGCATTAATGGTGGGTCTTTCATGTGATGTTAATGACTAATTTTAGTTCTTCAAATGTTGACGTAGGAATATTAATTAATATATTATTAATTTATTAAATTTTCTAACTTTTTGGTGTTCTAGCGGTTTCTATAAATAAGGTGCTTAGGTTAGAATTGAAAATCACACCGTAAATCAAGTTTTCTCTCTCTATATTGTCGGCGTATTCTTGTGAGTATTTTGAGTATACTTTGAGTATTGCTATAAGGTGAAAGTTCAAGTTATATAGCTTATATCCAAAGATTCCAGCTTAAATCTTATCTTTCCGAGGTAAGGGATATTATTTTTTAATGATATTATTTATTCTAATATCATTATGCCAAGTATTGATCTGAACTTTTTAATCAAATTTGGAACTTTTAGTGTAATGGAGTTACTTATTCACGTATACTGCACTATTCACGATATCGACACTATTCACAAATACGAAACTATTCATCGAAAAATGAAAATTTTTCCTTTTCGTCTAAAATATCTATTGTGGATACTAGCTTTGATTGTATCCATGTTTTGATCATTCTTGAATTTTACACCACTATGATTATTTTTGAGGTATTTTTTGACATGGATAAAACAAAGTACGAATCCTTAATCCTTAATCCTTGTCATTTTGTTTCACCAATTCGCTTTTTAAAATATTTTCATCACTTCCTCGGTCTTAAATGATGATATTATTGAATATCTTTGGCTTTTAGAGTGCAAAGATGAATGATTTCGATGAATATCTTTTGGCCCGTAGTGCAAAGATGAACAGTGTTTAGATGAACATGACCAATGATGAATATCATTGGCACAGAGTGTAAGGATTAATATATGATTCAAGAGGTGCATTGATTGATGTTACAGGGATAAAAATATTGATGATGGATCGTTAAATTCATAGATATTAGTAGATTTCATCCTCTACGTAACTCTTCTATGAATTAATATTTTCTCGTCTGCAGTATTGATTTAAAACTTGTTGTCTATTGTATTCTATTAGATTTTTCCTGTTGAAGACTAACGATAATTTATTCTCGTATTATCTTAGTCATAATATTCTTTTTTATTGGGCTAGTTGAGCTCACCTTTTCCTTTTTTGTTCCATTTTTCTTCTCAGGAGGCGAGAATGTAGCGAGTACGAGTCGGGGTATGGAATGATGGTTTTAGAGAGTTGTTTAGTAGTCCTTACCATTTTTGTAAAATAATGTATCAATAATTATGATGAGAATTTATTTGTATGTGGATATTGTCTAGATGGCAATATCTGTATTTAAACTCACAGTTTATATGTTGTAACAATAAAGTTGTAGTTATTTCTGTACCATGTTATTGGCGACTCAGAATGGGTGATGTATACCTATTTTGGGGGCGTCACAGTCTTTGGCGCATGTTACGTTCATTTTAGTTGAAGAAATATTTGAGGGTTTTAGAAATGGGTTTTGTATCTTTGGGTCAATACAAAATTTGATTTCACGCCTAGGGTAGGCTAAGAAGTCTTCAAGAATACGTAAGAAATTTATTAACAATAGAAATATCATTCAAAATCGTGACTCTCATCCAAGACTTGGGTAACACGTCACATTGATACCTATCAACTTGTCATCGCTATTCACAACGCCGCCTACAAAAAGTCCGCTTCGGTTGCATTCCACACAAGAAGTCAACAACGAAAAGGATCGGGGCTCTTTACTTATGGGTTGATATAACCATGATTGACTTTAGTGATTTGTTTGCTTGAATTCGCATATGCAGTTGGTTAGGAATATGAAAGCTAACAACCCCGATTTAAAAGCATGATGAATAGTTAACCAATCGATTCCTAAAATCACATCAAAGGCAAGTATTTTCAAAGAGATATGATCGACAGATAACGTGAAAGTGTTGATTTGAACAAGATTTATAAATAGTGGAGGTAATGAAGGTTTCTCCCAACTGAGTTTCAACAGATAAATCAAAATCTAACTTCTCCGGAGTTAAATTCAAACATTGAACACAACTAGGTGAAATAAAAGAGTGAGTAGAATCCCAGATTCAACACAAAGATAGACTTCACAAGAGTTTATGACTAACATACCCGTGATAATTTTATTCGGGTTCCTTGTCACAAAAAAAAATGTTCTCTCTTAAACTACTGGGTTTGACTTTTTTCGGGGACTGACTTTGGTGCCTCCATCCTAGCTGAACTTGTCTTCGGTGAACGATAAAATCGGGCTAAGTGACCTTCTCTTCCATAATTATAACATGCTTTGACGGCATCGCTGCAGTTTGAACCGATGTGTCCTCCCTCCGTATTTGAAGCATATGATAGGTGGTCGTTTCTCCTTCCTTAACAACGGGTCTTTGGTCTTTGACGTCTTTCCATCATTGTTGAATCTCCTCTTCTTGAAATGTCCATTCTTATTATTTTGACCATGATTACCACCGAAGTGGTTACCATTTCTAGCATGTTGATTCCCTCTATGCTTATTGTCATCGTTTTGATGACTGTTATCGCTAGTATTATCATTTTGTCGGCTGCTCTCTTTTGGTTGCGTTGACTCGTTATCGCGCTCCACTAATTGAGCCCTATTTTCAATATCTGAATACAAACATAGTTTATGAGAAATAAGATATTGGCGTATCTCCGGCTTCAAACCTCTTAAAAACATTCGCGTCATTCGCTTCCTCATTATCGACCAAATGGGATGCAAACCGGATAACTCCGCAAATTTAGCCTCGTATTGCGACACTCGGCCATATTGTTTTGTTCCAACTTGATAAACTCCACCTCCTTCATGTGACGAATACTTTCGAAAGTACTTGTCGTTGAATGACTCTTGGAACTTCTCCCAAGACATCTTGAGTCGCGCCGGTCAGGTACTATGCAACAATTATTATATACAATAATTGAACAAAACCGAAAGACTTCTCACTTAAGCATCAATAATCAATACCGTAATTACTTACTTATGCAACCACGCCAGACATCAGACTTTTTTACTACCGAAAGTAGTTCAACAATGATCAACGGTAAAACTTTTGCCGTTATTTTCATAAAAATATTTTTGTCGCTTTCTCAATCCGACAATAATTACATTATTAGGGGTCCACCAATGATTGCGTTGTTGTACTAATATTCCTCGCTAAAACGAATGGTTCACCCCAAGACAAATTCAATTTAGGATGGAGGCACCAAAGGTCATCCTGAGAAAAGTCAAAGCCCGTGAAATCTGGGAGAAGCGTTTGTTGTGACCTCCCGTAGAAGCAAGGAACCCAAATGAGGTCATCACGGGTAAGCTTATCATAAACTCTAGCGAAGTCTACACTTTATTTGATACCGGTTCTATCCATTCTTTTATTTCTTCTACTTGCGCTTTCAGATTAAATTTAACTCCTGAGAAATTAGACTTTGACTTATCTCGTGGAAACTCCGTTGGGAGAAACCTTCATTACATCCACGGTTTATAAGTCTTGTTTGGTTCAAGTTGGTACCCACACATTACCTGTCGATCTTATTGCATTAAAAATACTTGCATTTGATGTAATTCTAGGGATTGATTGGTTAACTACTCATCATGCAAAAATTGATTGTTTTAAATAAGGTTGTTAGCTTTCATATTCCTAATCGACCTATTATGCGAATTCAAGCAACCAAACCATTAAAATCAATCATTGTCATCTCAAGCCATAAAGCTATTCGTTTATTGAAAAACGGATGTCAAGCTTTCTTAGCTCATGTCACAGATCTAAACAAAAATACGTCAGTTTTGAATAATATTTCTATTGTTAATGAATTTCCTGACGTATTCCCTGAATAACTTCCTGGCCTACCCCCAAAGCGTGAAATTGAATTTTGTATCGACCTTAAACCCGGTACAAAACCCATTTCCAAAGCACCATATCGAATGACTCCTATTGAACTTCAGGAGTTAAAGACTCAACTGCAAGAATTGTTAGACATTGGCTTTATTCGTCCTAGTACTTCTCCTTGGGGTGCTCATGTTCTATTCGTGAAGAAGAAAGATGGGAGTATACGACTTTGTATTGATTATCGGGAGTTGAATCATGTCACCATCAAAAATAGGTACCCATTGCCACGTATTGATGACTGTTTGACCACCGGTGCAAGGAGCCAAATTCTTTTCAAAGATTGATCTTCGTTCCGGATATCACCAATTGAAGATTAGAACCGATGACATTCCAAAGACGGCTTTCGTAACTCCTAAGACGGTCATTATGAATTCTAGTCATGTCCTTTGGATTGACTAATGCTCCTACCGCCTTCATGGATATGATGAACCGAGTATTCAAGGAATATTTGGATCACTTTGTGGTCGCTTTTATTGATGACATCCTTATTTATTCCAAAAGCCGTGAAGATCATGAAAGCAACACTTGAGGTGATACTCCAAAAGCTTTGTGAATATAAGCTTTATGCCAAGTTGAAGAAATGCGAGTTCGGCTTGAGAAGTAGCATTCCTTGGGCACGTGGTATCAAGTCATGGAATATCTGCTGACCCAAAGAAAGATTGAAGCTATTCAAAGTGGGAGTAACCTAAATCGATGACCAAATGCGTAGTTTTCTCGGCTTAGTGGTTATTATCGAGATTCGTAAAAGAGTTTTCTCGAATCGCTACTCCACTAACTCAAATTGACCGGAAAGATACAAAGTTCGGTTGGAGCGAGGAATGTGAGAAGAGTTTTCAAGAACTCAAGAGGAGACTCATTTCAAAGACCTGCTACGACAATACCATCTGGTTCGGAGGGATTTTTCATCTGATGCTTCTTGAGCAAAGGTTAGGATGTGTTCTCATGCAACATGGGAAAGTCATAGCCTATGCCTCACGACAACTCAAAGAATATGAGAGGAATTATCCTACTCATGACCTAGAGTTAGCATTTGTTGTCTTGTGACTTAAAATTTGGAGGCATTACTTGTATGGGGAGAAAGTGGAGATCTTTACGGATCATAAAAGCCTCAAATATTTCTTCACTCAAAAGGAACTCAACATGCGACAACGACGTTGGCTTGAACTGCTGAAAGATTATGATCATACCATCCAATACCATCCTGAAAAAGCGAACGTGGTAGCTGACGCATTGAGTAGAAGATCATATCGCGGCACGAAAGTGCAATATTGTCAACGCAAAGGTCCATTTTGTATGACTTGCAAAGGATGGAGATAGAGATAAAGACTCCAGGGACCCACGTGATGATGGCAAATATACGAGTAGAACCGACTTTAATTGATAAAATTAAAACGCTGCTCAAATTACAGATCCGGAAATGATCGTATGAGGAAGAAAGGGCAAGAAGGTGCGATCTGCCGAAGCAAGAATCGATGAAGAAGGAATACTTGAGTCAACTCCGGACTTTGTGTTCTAACGACCACGATTTAAAGTATAAAATAATGATGGAGGCGACAACACACCGTTTGCAATCCATCTCGGGAGTACCAAAATGTATCATGATCTTCACATACATTTTGGTGGGGCAATATGAAGAGAAAAGATAACATTGTTTATCTCAAGGTGTCTAACGTGTCAACGAGTCAAGGCGAACATCAAGTACCAAAAGGTCCATTGCAAACCACTTGAAATTCCGAATAGAAGTGGGAGCACATTACCATGGATTTCAAGCTTCGGTCTTCCCAAGGTTTCTCAAGGCATAGATGCGATTTGGGTCATTGTTGATAGATTGACCAAGTCTGCTCATTTCTTACCGATCTGAGAAACTTATACACTTGAACGTCTTTCTCGTATATATACATAAACGAGATTGTAAGATCAGATGGTATGCCAAGATCCATAGTTTCGATCGAGACCCAAGATTCACTTCACGATTTTGGGTTAGTTTGCGAAAAGTTATGGGCAAAGATTTACGATTTAGCTTTCGGCATATCATCCTCGCATGCATTTGACAAATCAAGAGGACTATTCAAACTCTTGAAGATCTATTAAGACTCGTGTCCTTGATTTCAAGGAAGTTGGGACAAGTTCTTACCATTGGTGGAGTATTGACATGGCTCCATTCGAGCGTTGTATGGAAGAAAGTGTCGCTTCCAAAGATAATCGGGATGAGGTGGGTGAAGCAACGTTGTTGGGACCGGAGTTGAAATACGTATGACTACGTAAAAGATTCAAACGATCCGTGAACGTATAAAAAACCTCACAAGATCGACAAAAGAGTTATGCTGATCTTCATCAAAAGGACGTGGAATTCGATATAGGAGATCATGTGTTGTTACGTGTTGCTCTATGGAAAGGGGTTACGAGATTTGGAAAGAGAGAAAAGCTCAATCCTCGATTTATCGGCCCATTTTTAATCCTTGATCGAGTAGGAACTGGGGCCTATAGACTCGTTTTACCGCCAAGTATGTCCCGTGTTCATAACGTTTTTCATATATCCATGTTACGTAAATATATGGAAGACCCGAACCACATTATTGAGTTGGAACCGGACGAAATATCGAAAGATTTGACGTATGAAGAGGTTCCTGTTCAAATCTTGGATAAAAAGGAACATATTCTACGCACCAAGGTTATACCTCAAGTCAAAGTTTTGTGGAGAAATCACGATGTTGAGGAAATGACTTGGGAGTTAGAATCTGAAATGAAATCAAGGTATCCTTACCTCTTCGACATACCAGGTACGTACCCTAATTTCGAGGGCGAAATTTCATAAGAAGGGGAGATTGTAAAACCCCAACTTTTTGAATAAAGATGAATTTTCTATAAATATTTTTGAATATTATGGAGTGAAATTGGTATAATAGTTGTGGGTAATATTTATAAATTTTGCAAAGTACGCAAGTTGTTATATAATATTCGATTGGTCGGGGAATATTCGCTTTAACAGGAATATTAGTACAACTGAAGACAATCATTGGTGGACCCCACAACGGAATTATTGTAGGATTGAGAAAACGACAAAAATACTTTATGAAAATAACGACGTAAGTTTTACTGTTAACTATTGAAACACCCTAAAGGTTAAAAGTATAATGTATACGTGTGTCAGTTGCAAGTAGCACCTGGTATTAATTATTGATGCTTAAGTGATAAGTCACTCAGTTTTGTTGGTATTATTAATGTAATAATACAAAAAATCTTTTTATATAAAACAAAATACTTTTATAAAGTTATTCTATAAATAGAATATATTATATTCTATTATGCATAGTGTTGCATAGTGTCTGCATAGTGTTTTACATAGTAAAATCTTTTTATATAAAACAGAATACTTTTATAAAGCTATCTGTTTTATTAGACAATAATTAGAATATATTATATTTTATTATGCATAGTGTTTGCATAGTAAAATTGTAAGATCCCAAATAATTAATAAATGAAATTTAATTTCCTCTAATTATTATTTTGAAATAGTAAGGGTTGATGTGATTAATGTGGATAGTTATGGGTAAAATACGCAAATATTTCAAAATAAGCAAGTGGTTATAAAATATTCATTGTTGTCGGGGAATATTCGTTTGGTCGTGGAATATTCAGATCTTTGTCGGAAATATTCGTGCGACCATAAGCGACCATGTGTGGGCCCCATAACGAAAAGCGATTGGAGGAAGAAAATGACAAATATAAGTTGTTTAAAAATAACGGCGTAGTTGTTACCGTTTACACTGTTGGAATACCCGGTGGTTAAAACACAATAATACGCGTTGTTGCACGGTAGCACACGGTATTGCACCAATTATTGACTCTTGCGTAAGAAGACACTACTCAATAATGGTTACAGTAATTACTGTTTAGTGTTTTATTTTATTGATTCAATAATTGCTGCGTTGATATTTTATATTGCTGTTGTTTCAATAATTGTCATTACCCCCGGAACGTGAAGTTGAATTCTTTATTGACCTTGAACCTGGTACAAAGCCCATTTCTAAAACCCCATATCGAATGGCTCCTATTGAACTTCAGGAGTTAAAGGTCCAACTACAGGAGTTGTTGGACATCGGTTTCATTCGTCCTAGTACATCTCCTTTGAGTGCTCCTGTTTTATTTGTAAAGAAGAAAGACGGGAGTATGCGACTTTATTATTGACTATCTGAATTGAACCATGTCACTATCAAGAATAGGTATCCTCTACCTCGTATTGATGACTTGTTTGACCAGTTGCAAGGAGCACAATTCTTTTCAAAAATCGATCTTCGTTCTGGATATCATCAGCTGAAGATTAGAATTGAGGATATTCCAAAGACTGCCTTTAGAACTCCTGCACGCATTATGAATTCTTAGTTATGTCTTTCGGATTGACTAATGCTCCTGTGGCTTTCATGGATATGATGAACCGAGTATTCAAAGAGTATTTGGATCAGTTCGTTGTTGTCTTTATTGATGACATCCTCATATATTCCAAAAGCCGTGAAGATCATGAGCACCATTTGAAGCTGGTACTCCAAAGGCTTCGTGAAAACAAGCTTTATGCCAAGTTAAAGAAATGCGAGTTCTGGCTTGAGGAAGTAGCATTTCTTGGGCATGTGGTGTCAAAACATGGAGTATCTGTTGACCCGGCGAAGATTGAAGCAATACAAAGTTGGGAGCAACCAAGTCATGGATCAAGACGTAGCTTTTTGGGCTTAAATGGTTATTATCGGAGATTCGTGGAAGGGTTTTCTCGAATCGCTATCTCAGCTTAACTCATCTAACTCGGAAGGATACAAAATTCGTTTGGAGCGAAAGAATGCGAGAAGAGTTTCCAAGAGCTTAAGAGAGAGACTTATTTCTAAGACTGTTTCTAACAATACCATCCGGTTCGGATGGATTTGTTATCTACAAATGATGCTTGAGCAAAGGGTTAGGATGTGTTCTCATGCAACGTGGGAAAGTCATAGCCTATGCCTCGCGACAACTTAAAGAATATGAGAGGAATTATCCTACTCATGATCTAGAGTTAGCGCAATGCAATGCTGCTATTAAAGATCCGAGGCACTATCTATATGGGGAGAAAGTGGAGATATATTCGGACCATAAAAGCCTTAAATATTTCTTCACTCAAAAAGAACTTAACATGCGGCAATGACGTTGGCTCGAGCTATTGAAAGACTACGACCACACTTATTCAATACCATCCTCGAAAAGCGAACGTGGTAGCTAACGCGTTGAGTAGAATATCATATCTGAGAACGAGGCGCGATGATGTCAAGATATGCGACAGAGCCAACTTTAATAGAAAAAGTTAAGGTTGCTCAAGCCACCGAATCTTGAGTCGATGCATATGAAGAAGAAAGTACAAGAAGGAGCTATTCCTAAACGAGAATTGATGAAGAAGGAATACTTGAGTCCACCTGCACTTTGTGTTCCTAACGATTCTGATTTGAAGTACAAGATTATGATGGAGGCACACAATACACCATTTGCAATCCATCCGGAAAGTACTAAAATGTATCGTGATCTTCGACATACATTTTGGTGGAATAATATGAAGAGAGAGATTGCAAAGTTTATCTCAACATGTTTAACTTGTGAACGTGTAAAGGCAGAGCATCAAGTGCCTAAGGGACCATTGCAACCACTTGAGATTCCGAAATGGAAGTGGGAACACATTACCATGGATTTCATTCACATTGACTTCCCACGGCTTCTCAAGGCATAAATGCTATTTGGGTTATTTTTGATAGATTAACCAAGTCTGCTTATTTCTTTCCGACACGGAGACTTATTCCTTGAACGCCTTGCTCAAATGTACGTAAATGAGATTGTGAGATTGCATGGCATGCCAAAGATCCATAGTTTCGGATCGTGACCCAAGATTCACTTCAAGATTTTGGGTTAGCTTGCAAAAAGTTATGGGTACGGATTTAAGATTCATTCGTACCATACCATCACTCAAACGGACGGACAATCGAGAGAGGACTATTCAAACTCTTGAAGATTTATTAAGACTCGTGTCCTGACTTCAAGGGCGCTTGGGATAAGTATTTACCATTGGTGGAATTCTCCTACAACAACAATTATCGAAGCAAGTATAGGTGTGGCCCCATTCAAGCATTATATGGACGAAAGTGTCGCTTCCAATATGTTGGGATGAGGTGGGTGAAGCAACATTGTTGGGACCCAAGTTAAGACGTATGATGACTCTAAAAAGATCCAAATGATTCGACAACGATACAAAACGGCACAAGATCGACGAAAAGTTATGCGGATCTTCATCGAAAGGATGTGGAATTTAGTATAGGGGATCATGTATTGTTGCGTGTTGCCCCATGGAAGGGAGTTACAAGATTCGGGAAGAGAGGAAAGCTCAATCCATGATTTATTGGTCCATTTCAAATTCTTGACCGAAGTAGGAAATGTAGCCTATAGACTCGCGTTACATTCCAAGTATGTCTCGTGTTCATAATGTTTTCACATATCCGTACTTCAAATATGTGAAAGACCCGAATCACGTTATTGAGTTAGAACCGATTTAGATAGCCAAGACTTAACGTGAGGAAGTACTGCCAAGATCTTGGATAGGAAGGAGCATGTCCTACGACGAAGGTCATACCCACAAGTTAAAGTCTTGTGGAGAAACCATGCTATAGAGAAATGACCATGCGAGTTGAAACGGAAATGAAAGCGAGGTATCCTCATCTTTTCAAACACCAGTACGTCGTCAATTTCGAGGACGAAATTTCATAAGGAGGGAGGTCAGAAGATCCCAAATAATTAATAAATGAAATTTTATTTCCTCTAATTATTATTTTGAAATAGTAAGGGTTGATGTGATTAATGTGGATAGTTATGGGTAAAATACACAAATATTTCAAAATAAGCAAGTGGTTATAAAATATTCATTATTGCTTGGGAATATTCGTTTGATCGTGGAATATTCAGATCGCTGTGAAATATTCGCAAATGCTGACAAGTAGCGACCATGTGTGGGCCCCATAACGAAAAGCGATTGGAGGAAGAAAATGACAAATATAAGTTGTTTAAAAATAACGGCGTAGTTGTTACCGTTTACATTGTTGGAATACCCGGTGGTTAAAACACAATAATACGCGTTGTTGCACGGTAGCACACGGTATTGCACCAATTATTGACTCTTGCGTAAGAAGACACTACTCTCGATAATGGTTACGAT
Organism: Panax ginseng; assembly: GCA_020205605.1. Classification (NCBI taxonomy): domain Eukaryota; kingdom Viridiplantae; phylum Streptophyta; class Magnoliopsida; order Apiales; family Araliaceae; genus Panax; species Panax ginseng. The sequence continues at coordinate 6,438,714 of CM035145.1, read as the reverse complement.
AATTCTTGCTTTAGTGTTTTATTTTATTGATTCAATAATTGTTTGCGTTGATATTTTATATTGTTTGTTGTTTCAATAATTGTCATTACCCCGGGAACGTGAAGTTGAATTCTTTATCGACCTTGAACCCGTACAAAGCCCATTTCTAAAACCCCATATCGAATGGCTCTATTGAACTTCAGAGTTAAAGGTCCAACTACGGAGAGTTGTTGGACATCGGTTTCATTCGGCCTAGTACATCTCCTTTGAGTGCTCTGCTTTATTTGTAAAGAAGAAAGACGGAGTATGCGACTTTTTAGTATTGACTATCTGAATTGAACCATGTCACTATCAAGAATAGGTATCCTCTACCTCGTATTGATGACTTGTTTGACCATTTTCAGGAGCACAATTCTTTTCAAAATCGATCTTCGCTCGGATATCATCACCAAGATTAGAATCGTGGATATTCCAAAGACCGCTTTTAACTCCTGGTGACGGCATTATGAATTCTTAGTTATGTCTTTCGGATTGACTAATGCTCCTGTGGCTTTCATGGATATGATGAACCGAGTATTCAAAGAGTATTTGGATCAGTTCGTTGTTGTCTTTATTGATGACATCCTCATATATTCCAAAAGCCGTGAAGATCATGAGCACCATTTGTTTGGTACTCAAAAGCTTCGTGAAAACAAGCTTTATGCCAAGTTAAAGAAATGCGAGTTCTGGCTTGAGGAAGTAGCATTTCTTGGGCATGTGGTGTCAAAACATGGAGTATCTGTTGACCCGGCGAAGATTGAAGCAATACAAAGTTGGGAGCAACCGAAGTCGGTGACTGAAGTACGTAGCTTTTTGGGCTTAGCTGGTTATTATCGGAGATTCGTGGAAGGGTTTTCTCGAATCGCCATCTGCTAACTCATCTAACCTCTAAGGATACAAAATTCGTTTGGAGCGAAGAATGCGAGAAGAGTTTCCAAGAGCTTAAGAGAGACTTATTTCTAAGACTGTTCTAACAATACCATCCGGTTCGGATGGATTTGTTATCTACAAATGATGCTTCGCAAAGGGTTGGGATGTGTTCTCATGCAACGTGGAAAGTCATAGCCTTTATGCCTCGCGACAACTTAAAGAATATGAGAGGAATTATCCTACTCATGATCTAGAGTTATGCAAAGCAATCGTTTTCAGCTTAAAGATCTGGAGGCACTATCTATATGGGGAGAAAGTGGAGATATATTCAGACCATAAAAGCCTTAAATATTTCTTCACTCAAAAAGAACTTAACATGCGGCAGCGACGTTGGCTCGAGCTATTGAAAGACTACGACCACACTATTCAATACCATCCTGGAAAAGCGAACGTGGTAGCTAACGCGTTGAGTAGAATATCATATGCAGGAACGAGGGCGATGATGTCAAGTATACGCATAGAGCCAACTTTAATAGAAAAAGTTAAGGTTGCTCAAGCCACCGACCCGGAGCTGATGCATATGAAGAAGAAAGTACAAGAAGGAGCTATTCCGGAAACGAGAATTGATGAAGAAGGAATACTTCGAGTCCACTCCAGACTTTGTGTTCCTAACGATTCTGATTTGAAGTACAAGATTATGATGGAGGCACACAATACACCATTTGCAATCCATCCGGAAAGTACTAAAATGTATCGTGATCTTCGACATACATTTTGGTGGAATAATATGAAGAGAGAGATTGCAAAGTTTATCTCAACATGTTTAACTTGTGAACGTGTAAAGGCAGAGCATCAAGTGCCTAAGGGACCATTGCAACCACTTGAGATTCCGAAATGGAAGTGGGAACACATTACCATGGATTTCACACGGACTTCCACGGTTTCTCAAGGCATAAATGCTATTTGGGTTATTTTGATAGATTAACCAAGTCTGCTCATTTCTTTCGCCGACACGGAGACTTATTCCTCGAACGCCTTGCTCAAATGTACGTAAATGAGATTGTGAGATTGCATGGCATGCCAGTATCCATAGTTTCGGATCGTGACCCAAGATTCACTTCAAGATTTTGGGTTAGCTTGCAAAAAGTTATGGGTACGGATTTAAGATTCAGTTCGGCATACCATCACTCAAACGGACGGACAATCAGAGAGGACTATTCAAACTCTTGAAGATTTATTAAGACTCTGTGTCCTGAACTTCAAGAGGCGGTTGGGATAAGTATTTACCATTGGTGGAATTCTCCTACAACAACAAAGCATCGAGCAAGTATAGGTGTGGCCCCATTCAAGCATTATATGGACGAAAGTGTCGCTTCCAATATGTTGGGATGAGGTGGGTGAAGCAACATTGTTGGGACCCAAGTTAAGACGTATGACTCACCGAAAAGATCCAAATGATTCGACAACGATATCAAAGCAAGACACAAGATCGACGAAAAGAGTTATGCGGATCTTCATCGAAAGGATGTGGAATTTAGTATAGGGGATCATGTATTGTTGCGTGTTGCCCCACGGAAGGGGAGTTACAAGATTCGGGAAGAGAGGAAAGCTCAATCCATGATTTATTGGTCCATTTCAAATTCTTGACCGAGTAGGAAATGTAGCCTATAGACTCGCTAAGCACCTCCAAGTATGTCTCGTGTTCATAATGTGTTTCACATATCCGTATTTCAGAAATATGTGAAAGACCCGAATCACGTTATTGAGTTAGAACCGACGAGATAGCCAAGACTTAACGTATATGAGGAAGTACTGCCAAGATCTTGGATAGGAAGGAGCATGTCCCTACGACGAAGGTCATACCACAAGTTAAAGTCTTGTGGAGAAACCATGCTATAGAGGAAATGACACGGGAGTTGGAACGGAAATGAAAGCGAGGTATCCTCATCTTTTCAAACACCAAATGACGTACGCCAATTTCGAGGACGAAATTTCATAAGGAGGGGAGGTTGTAAGATCCCAAATAATTAATAAATGAAATTTTATTTCCTCTAATTATTATTTTGAAATAGTAAGGGTTGATGTGATTAATGTGGATAGTTATGGGTAAAATACACAAATATTTCAAAATAAGCAAGTGGTTATAAAATATTCATTATTGTCGTGGAATATTCAGATCATTGTCGAAAATATTCGTATTTAACGGCAAGTAATGACATGCGTGTGGGCCCCATAACGAAAAAAGCGATTGGAGGAAGAAAAATGACAAATATAAGTTGTTTAAAAATAATTACAGTAGTTGTTACTGCTTTTACATCGTTGAATACCCTTGTTAAAAAACACGATGAATACGCGTTGTTGCAGAAGAAGACACCTTGATTGCACCAATTATTGACTTTACGTAAGAAGGCACTACTCAATAATGGTTACGTAATTACCGCTTAGTGTTTTATTTTATTGATTCAATAATTGTGCGTTGATATTTTATATTGTTTGTTGTTTTAATAATTGTCATTACACAAGATTTTTTATTATCGAAGCAATAATTCATATTATCCGAATAATATTATTAGATAACATTATTGGCAATGTCTAGAAAGTTCTGTTTCAAGGAGAGGTTTGGTCACCTAATTGCGCCACCAAGAAGGAGAAATTCTTATCGAAAGCCCCCTTTCCTCTGAACCGCCTCGTTGTCAATATTGTGATTCTCAGAATATTATTTGTGAATAATTAATTATTGATTCATATGATGAGGAAAATATTGATTTTATGTGGATATAGATGGAGAAAATTTTAATGTGACAATTGTTGAAAATTGAAATTTTATCTTTTTCTGATAAAATAATTCATTTAAATATATATAATATAATAATTGTGATATTTTTACAACGAATGTGGGATATATGAGTATACGAGGAGGAAGAGTATTTTTGTTGCAATAAATATTTAAAACATGTTAAACATGCTCTGCGGGACCCCATTTATCGACCGAAATTTGATTATAATTTCTAAAATTGCCCGCTTGTGGATTTCGGTCCAATTTCTGCTTGGAATTTGGAAAAACTTTCTTCTGTAAAGTTGTAGAGAATTGAATTTCCTATAAAAACTCATGAGATTCGAATTTTCTGACAAAAGGCCTATTTATTATGAATTATTAAAGTTCAAGTTCAAAAATAATTGATTTTTGGAAGTTTTAATTATTTATTTTATGAAAACGTTTTTTTACTTCTTCTAGAAGAAAGCATGTGGTTTGTATTCAGATTTTCAGATTCTAAGAATGGGTGTAGAAAATTTTATATATATTATTATTATAATAAATTTTCTGCTTTGTGTTCTAAGAATTTCCTATAAATAGGTCTTAAAGGTTAGAATTGAAAATCACACCGTAAATCAAGTTTTCTCTCTATATTATCGAGCGTATTCTTGTGAGTATTTTGAGTATACTTTGAGTATTGCTATACTATGAAAGTTCAAGATATAGCCTTTATCCAAAGATTCTAGTTAAAGACTTGATCTTCCGAGGTAAGTGATATTATTTTTTTTCAGTAATGATATTATTTCTTCAATATCATTATGTTTGAAATATTGATCTGAAGTTTTTATCAAATTTGGAACTTTTGGTGTCGGGTTACTATTCACGTGATACTGCCTTTATTCACGATATCTGATGATTATTCACGAATACGACACTATTCATCGAAAAATAAAAATTTTTCTTTTCGTCCAAAAGTATCTATTCGGATACTAGCTTTGATTGTATCCATGTTTTGATCATTCTTGAATTTTACACCACTATGATTATTTTTGAGGTATTTTTGGACGTGGATAAAACAAAAGTACTAATCCTTAATCCTTAATCCTCGTCATTTTGTTTCACCGGATTCGCTTTTTTAAAAAATATTTTCATCATCTTCATCTTAAATGATGATATTATTGAATATCTTTGGCCCAGTAGTGCAAAGATGAATGATTTATGATGAATATCTTTGGCCAAGAAGGTGCAAAGATGAATGATTTCGATGAATATCTTTGGCCCGTAGTGCAAAGATGAATGATTTCGATGAATATCTTTGGCCCGTAGTGCAAAGATGAACAGTGTTTAGATGAACATGACCAATCGGTGAATGTCCTTGGCTCAGAGTGCAAGGATGAATATTTGATCCCGTGATATATATTGATTAATGTTACGGTGGATAAAAATAGATTTATGAACTTTAAAATTCATACATAGAAGATAGTAGTTTGCATTTTCTACTTAACTCTTCTAATGAATTATTATTTCATTGCGAATATTGATTTAAAACTTGTTGTCTATTGTATTCTATTATATTTTTCCTCGTTGAAGACTAACGATAATTTTGTTGTATATTATCTTAGTCATAATATTCTTTACTCGGGCTAATGAGCTCACCCTTTTCCTTTTGTTTCATTTTTCTTCTCGTGAGGCGAGAATATAACGAGTACATTTAGCCTGGGTATGGAATGAAAGTTCTAGGGAGAGTTGTTTAGTAGTCCTCACCATTGTTGTGTAAAATAATGTATTAATAATTATGATGAGGATTTATTTGTATGTGAATATTGTCTGTAGATGACAATATCTCGTATTTAAACTCACGCTTTACTATTGTAATAATAAAGTTGTAGTTATTTCGCACTGTATTGACAACTCGTAATGGGTGATGTAGACCTATTTTGGGGGTGTCACAAAAATCTTTTATAAAGTTATTCGTTTTATTAGATTATAAATAGAATATATTATATTTTATTTTGCTTTAAATATGGACCGTCAGATTAAAGTTAATCAATCTCTACCGTTCATGAGTTAGTTACTATGCATTCCATTTTTCTATAAATAAAAGCTCATTCATTCATTATTTTCTTTTAATTCAATCAAACTCTGAGAGATAAACTATAGAGAGAAAAAAAAAAGTATTCTCGCTTCTTCACTACTTATATATCCAAAGATTTTCTTCTTAAGGTAGGGAATATTATATGTTGTATTCGTAAGTAGGGTGTTATTCTTTCTTATTCATGAAGAGAACTGTTGTTATTCCATTGCTTATTATTCTATTGAATAACTCAGATACGCTCTCACCCTATACTTGGTGACATTCTTCTATTATTCTCATTGGAACATCCTCGTCGTGTGTTTTTATATCTGGACCGGTTCCGCTTTTATTATTATTATGTTGGAACATCCCGTCTCGTGTATTTTACATACTCGGACTTGGTTCCGCTTTTTATTATTCTGTTGGAACATCCTCGTCTTGCAAATTTTGCCCGACCGTTCCGTTATTATTATTTTTTGTTGGAATAACTCGCCTATGCAAGTACCGCATGCACGGTGATTTCTTTTGTTATTCCATTCTTTATTATACTCAGTTGGTTAAAGTTTCACTTCTATACTCCATGAAATTAGTAGAATATCCTTGATATTTGCGCTTTATCCAGTATCTTTTCATGGAAATATTCTTCAGAGAATTCTTGAATTTTACTCTACAAAACAATATCATGTTGACAATTTGGACGTTATCAGTTCCTAGATAAATTAATTCTTGAACTTGTTTTATTGAATTCTTATATCATTGTCATCATCCTCATGTTTATATTTTGTTGAAAGTCATCTCATGGCTCTGTAGTGCATGATGGACTTGGTATGATTATGACCAGGGATTATTCGGTGTAATCATGACCGTAATGTTACAAATGATGTGGTAAAAGTTCTCATTGGCCCGTAGTGCATTGATGGAAAGTTGTTGACATGATCATAACCATTAATGAATACACAAATATTCTTGGCCCGTAGTGCATGGATAAATGTGGTCGTGATACTAAAGAATATCCTTGGCCGTAGTGCAGGGGTGATTCGATGATGTGGAATATTTATTAAGTCGAGTCTCAAATATAATGAAGATGAAAAACCTTTTAAATCATAAAAGATAGTAGATTTTATTTTCTACTGACTCTTTTAATGGATCATTGTTCCAATCGCAGCTTAAACTTGATGTCTATTATATTTTATCGCTTTAACATTGTTGGAGACTAATGATAATTTATTCTCGCATTATCTTAGTCATAATATTTCTTCTCGGGCTAGTTGAGCTCACCCTTTCTTTTCACCGTTTCTTGTGAAATGAGAATATAAATGGGACGAAGTCTGGGAACGGAGTGATGGTCCAAAGGATAAGATTAGTAGTCCTCACTATTTTGTGAAATAAAGTGTGATAATAATTGTAATGAGGACTCCTTTTGAGTTTGTATAATCTCTAAAGAGATAATATTTGTATTCAAACTCACAGCTTTATGTTTTGTCGTATTGCACACCGACAGTTGTATTAAGAAGTTGTATTTGAATTACATACCATGTATCCGACGACCCAAGATGGTTGATGATACCTAATTTTGGGGCGCCACGGCTTTTGAGTTTTAAAATGGATGAAAAGAAAAGAAATGGACGAAAAATTTATGTTTTTTTTTTCCAATTCTTATGTTTCGAAGTTTTTTTTAATAAACGGAAAAAAAAGAAATGGATGTAAAACTTGGCCACTTTTCTCGCTAAAGTTTTTCGTCCAAAATTGGCCTGATTTGGACGAAAAAGAAATTGGAATAAGTAATATTTTTATAATTCTCATATCATCCTCAACTTTTAATATAATAAATTTTAAATTACAACTCATGTCCTCAATTTTAAATTTTCTATTCTTTTCTATTAAAAACTCAGAAACAACACAAAGGAAAACTTCAAGTTTTCTATTCTTTTCTTTTCTGTTCAAAACTCAGAAACAGAGTGTAAATATCGCAAGATCACCAAAATTTTAACTTTATTGCAACAAATATTAAATCCTACAAAATAAAATAAAACATATTAATTTAATAAACTAATATAATTAAAAGGATAAAATTAGGGATAATAAAATGTATGAATTATGTGTCTATCACGTGACTTATGTTTATTTAATATTTGAGAAAATAATTAATATAATTTTAATACTTTTATATGAATTATATGATTCGCTTATAATAATAATAAGTTTGTTTACATAAATTTTAATATTTGAAAAAAATAATTATAATTTTTTTGTTAATTTGAACTTTTATGGCTATTAAAATTTTACTTTTTAATTACAAAAATATATTTGAATATATATTATGTAAATTTTAATCTTTGAGAAATTTAATTAGCAAAAATTGTATGACTTTATTTTGCTGATAAAATAAATATTTATTATTTTTTTGATATTTATGTTATTTATTTCACAAGTTCATAATTTAATTAATTAGATAATTTTTATTTAGTGAATATACTAAACATATAACTTGAAGGGTTATATTAAAAATATTTTTAGATATTAATTGGTCAACCACATTATGGGTAATGAATATTACATATTATAGACTAGAGGGATACTTATGGGTATTTGAAAGACTAGAGGGATTGTGAGTGTTATTATGATTATGTAGAGGGGGTGTCAGTGTATTTTATTCTTATTATTATATTGATTATTATTGATAAAATGTATTAAATTTATTTTAATTCATTTCATTTTTAGTATTGTTTGGTTGGTACATTAATTCATTTAATTTTTTCCCTGGTTTCAAAATCAGGAAAAATATACGAATGGATAGAGACAATTTCGTTTCCTTAGTTTCTTCGGGAGGAAGAAAAGCTAAATTGACCCAAACACTGTCTTGCTTTATGTTTTTTGTGTGTGTACTGTATACAATACAGAGAGAAGCGCGGCACACAGATACGTGTGGAGTTGTTATATCTCTTTTAGGTCTCTAATAAAAATACAGTCCTCACCGTCACTTACCGATCATATCGCTTGAACAATTCCTCCTCCTTATATAATCTCTCTATACATTCTAGGGTTAGGGTTTCGTTAGATTACTTCAGTCACTCCTCTATATCTGATAGTAAGCGGCTCACCTGGAACGCTTCACTCACTCTAGTTATGGAGTCTTCTACCCTTGTGATCAAGGTTCAATTCATTCGTTTCTCTTTATTGCCTCTTTTGGTTATTACATTATCTGTTTCTGTGAATCATTCATATTGTCTTATGTTTGTTTACTAGTTTTCTGTTTCTTCCTTATTTGTTCGCTGACAAAATTGTGGAAAATTGGAAATATTTTGATTTGTTGTAGGGTTTGCATATTTGGTAGTTAAGAGTATGATGTACCGCGATTTTTCTTCTTCTGTACTTTGTAAACTATTCAGAGGCTTAACCTGAATAGTTTTTGAGAGGCTTTTGAAAAAAATGATATATTTGTGTCTTTGGGGACTAAGGTTTTGATGATTTTGTTCCCGTGGGAAATAATTATGTACAAAACTGATTCTATATGGACAATTTGATGTGTAATTTTTCCAATACATTCCTCTGTTATTAAACATGTAGTGAAACCCCAACTAAGAAGAACTGCTGTTATTTATATCATTAATTATTGCAGTAGCTTTCAGTTGTGGTGGTAATCTTGTTGGATATCCAAATTAGATTAACCGTTGGAAGTTGGGTACTTAAGACCATTGGTTTTCTCCCTTACCTTTTTTGAATGTTAAATTTTCTACATAATCAGTACCAAGGACATTGAGTTTATATTTGACTATTTCATCTTTTAGATTCTGTCATTTTCTTAACTCATTAATCTCTTTGTGAGTTGAGTGATTTGGACATGGTATTCGATTCTTTCAGGTGTGTAAATTAAATTAAGATACATATAGTAAAAATAAATAAATTATAAACTAATATATATATTTTAATGTTTCACTACTCATTGACTGAACTTATGTTTATAACTATGTATGATTGATTATGTTTATATATTTATACTTCCATTTTTACTCTTTGCCTGTGTTTATGTATGTACGCTTGAATATATACATTATATATGTACATATCTGTATATTTATACTACAATTTTAAATGTTCATGAATATATTTTTTCTTATAAAAAATAAATTCCCTGCTATCTGCCAAACTTAATATGTTATTTTATTTTATTTTATTTTATTTTCTCCTTACTTTTCCCTAAAACAAACTTAAATTTATTGCACAGGTTAAATATGGAGAAACACTTAGGCGCTTCAATGCACGCATTGATGACGAAGAGCTCTGTCTTGACATAATTGAATTGAGAGAGAAAGTCATTTCCCTTTTCAGTTTTCCTACTGATTCTGAGCTTACACTTACGTATATTGATGAAGATGGTGATGTGGTAACACTTGCTGATGAAGAAGATCTTGATGATATTATGAGGCAGTCCCTGAATCCTTTGAGAATTACTGCGAGTTTAAATACAGAAAGGACTGGTAGATCTCATGGTAGATCAAGTGCAAATTCTACCCCCAGGAGATCGCCAAGAGTTCAGACTCAAATTCTGAACGAAAGTGTTTCTGAAATTGTGACATCTCTCCCGGAGGTTGTCCGCGAAAGACTCTCAAGGCTGTTCATTGAGTCGGGCTCTAATGGTAAATCCTCTAGACCAGGGTATGTTGAGCTTCTTGATTCATTATCAAAGATGAGTCTGGCATACTCGAAGGAGGATTTTATACCTCCCACAAAAAGTGGGCCCTCAGGAAGCATTAAGGATGCAACTGTGCCTAAGGAGAAAAACTACTCAAAGGCTGATGGGATAACACCTGCCGCTGAATTGAAATGCAATGAAACAGAAAGAAACTTGACTGGATTTTCTGCAGGCTTTGTTATGCATGCGGCTGACTCAGCTGATGCTCTCAATGGTGACAAACTCTCCATTGGGTCTTTGTCAGCAAATGGAGCTCCTGACTCATTTGTTGATGTTGGTGATCAGAAGAAAGACGAGGCTAAGAAGTTAGGTGAATTTAATGAAAGGGGAAGCTACCATGGTGTCTTTGTCCAAGGGAATAGGGTTTCAACCAACAGTCCTGGTGATAAGAAAGAGGTTAAGAAGGCAAATGAGTCTCCTCTGGGATGTAAGTCGGTTGGTGTTGGCTCTTTGAGGCCTAATAATTATTTGAATCCTAAACCCTTGAATTTCCGGGCATCAGAGACGGGTGGTTTTACAGGGACAAAAGTAGCTGCTGAATCTGGTAATTCTTTAGGGTCCCAATTTGGGAGCAATTCTTTCGGAGAATATCCTTTTACAGGTGTGCCAATTGAAAATTACTCATCTGTGCCAGGATGTCATTATGCTACTCGGATGGTCCCTATTAAAAGGAGTTACAACCACAGTGATGGCTTCGGCATTATATTCCACAGGGGTGTTCGCTGTGATGGCTGTGGAGTTCATCCGATAACTGGACCTCGCTTCAAATCTAAAGTGTAAGGAGCTAATCATATGTTGTGTTTCCGTTCTGAAATATTATCCAAGGTATTGCTATAACCTCATCTCATCCTGCAGGAAAGAGGATTATGATCTCTGCAGCATCTGCTTTGGAGATATGGGAAATGAAACTGACTACATCAGAATGGACCGTCCTACGAGTTACAGGCATCCCATCTCTTTGAAGGGTTTTTATGATCCTGTAAGTAGATTAAAATTTAACCTAAACTTTTATTGTCACCTTCATTCGTTTTCCTGTTGCATACAATCTTTTTGTTTTGTTGAAGCACGTTATTTTCTCAGATGCAGTCTTGCTGGGGGCGGCATCCTCCAACACTTCCACAAGTTTTAAGAGGTTCTGCAAGTCGATCTATGCTAGACAGTTGCTTCATTCAGGATGTCAATATCATGGATGGCACTATCATGGCTCCATCAACCCCATTTACAAAAATTTGGCGGCTGAGGAACAATGGTGCTGTTGTTTGGCCTCAGGGGACGCAGCTTTTGTGGATTGGAGGAGATAGGTTCAGCAAGACACTCTCTGCTGGCTTAGAGGTTTGAATCCTATGGATCTTTTCTTCTTTAGAGTTTTCTATTTTTCATATTGTACTCTCAACACATATGTTGTGTACTTTTGCTTCTCGTGTAGTTTCTTAATGTACTATCATAATCTGGAGATGTGGTCATATTGCCTCTTATTATATGAATGCAGATACCAGCTAATGGTTGTTCCGTGGACAAGGAAATTGACATTGCAGTTGATTTTATTGCTCCTGAGCATCCTGGTCATTACATCTCATATTGGAGGATGGCATCACCATCAGGCCAAAAGTTTGGACAACGTGTTTGGGTTCTCATCCAGGTCATTTGTTGCACTTCTGAAAAATGGCATTTAGTTGCTGGTAATAACAAGGGGACCATTTACTGATTCTTATCCTTGCAGGTTGATGCTTCTTGGAAGGATTTGTTTCGCAAAACTACCCATGGCTTTAACTTGAACTTACCTCCTGTCAGCAGTGGCATGATGAGCTCCCAAATTGAGAATGCAGGTGTTGAACCCATGATTGGAGACAGGCTTCCCAAGCCTGACAACTGTAATAGGGCTACAGAATTAGTGGAGCCAGTAGTTGATGCACCCTCAAACAAATACCAGGAGCTCAATTTCCCAACTAATGATACTCTTCTAGTTGGAGGGGATATACCAAACCCAGCTCCTCTTGATGCTTCTTCCCTACCGACATACCCAACTAAAGTTGAACCTATTGCAACTTCTCTTGCACAAACCTCTAAATCAGATGCGACATCCTCTGTTGTAGATGTCGGAGATAAGGATGAAGTTGAGCTAACCCTTCTGAAGGAACTCGAGGAGATGGGTTTCAAGCAGATTGATTTGAACAAGGAAATTTTGAGGATGAATGAGTACAATTTAGAACAGTCAGTCGATGATCTCTGTGGCGTTGAAGAGTGGGATCCTATACTTAAGGAGCTGCAAGAGATGGTAAGTTGTCTCGGGAAGCACTAGCAGAATTTGCTTTTTATCATTTTCCCATGTTCTTTTTAAATGATCTCTCTTCCTCACCCCCAATATATATATATATATATATATATATATATATATATATACACAGAACTGTCCGGACCTGATCAAAAACGGACCAAAATTATTATTTTTTTTGTTTTTTTTTTAAAACTAAAAAAAAATATTTAATATTTTATGGAACTGAAATTTTTCCATAATACAATATTTTGGGTGTGATTTGGATACCTATACCAAAAAATGTATGTACAGTCTATACAGAATTTACATACATGTTTTGTTATATGTATTCAAATCACACCAAAAACACTGTATTATGTAAAAAATTCAAGTTCCATAATTTTTTAAATATTTTTTTTAGTTTAAAAAAAAACAAAAAAAAAAAAAGGTCCGGATTTTGGTCCGGTCCGGGAGTCCGGACCTGATCCGGCCTCTATATATATATATACACACAAATATATATATACACGCACACAACCACACCCCACAACTTGGGTGAAGTTTATACCTATAACTTGATCTGCTTGGTGCAGGGTTTTTCAGACAAGGAGATGAACACAATGCTTTTAAAGAAGAATAATGGGAGTATCAAGCGTGTGGTGATGGATCTGATTGCTGGAGAGAATGCGTAGTTGAAGAAGCTATTGATATGTATAAATAAATGTATGGGTACGCAACAACTTATTATGGAGTCTTTAGGTGTTTGTTCATATGGGTACAGTTTGTTATGGATGGCAACTAATGGTGTAGTTCTGAAATTTGCTGAACAAATAGTATGTTACATCCTATGTGTAGTTATGGCTTTAGTAATTTTGCTTATATCTATTAGTTTTGTTACTTTTGTAGTAGATAGAAGATTTTCTGTTTGCTTCTATTACCTCCACACGGAACGCTGGATTCAACTCTATCTGTTTGCTACTATTACCTCCACTCTAACTTTATGGTGGATTATGAAGTTAGATGTAAGGTTGTTAGTCCCCTCATTATGTATCTCATCATATATTTATAGTTTACAAGTCCAAACCCTACCCTATGTAAAGAAACAAATCCAATTGAGTCAAAAAATGCAAAAATACGTCAAAACTTGGTTTGGTCGTGACGCTGATTCTAACGCCTGTTGGTAAAAAAGCCATAACTTTTGATCCGGGTGATCAAATTGAAGCTCTCGACGAACTATACAATAAAATCCAAGATCAAGTACCAAACTTTACGTTAAAAGCCCTTCCATCCTCCCTTCTTGCCTTTGTTTGCATATTTAGCTACTCAAACACCTAACTTGTTTCACCGATCCTGTCTAGTCAACATGTGCCAAGTTTCAAGCTTGCATCGTCGTGCCAACACTAAGTCACACGCCGACGCCTGATGCACATGGCCGCATGCTGAGCCACTTTGTTTGCATATTTAGCTACTCAAACACCTAACTTGTTTCACCGATCCTGTCTAGTCAACATGTGCCAAGTTTCAAGCTTGCATCGTCGTGCCAACACTAAGTCACACGCCGACGCCTGATGCACATGGCCGCATGCTGAGCCAATTCGTCACACGCCGATGCATAGTCCACATAGCTTGTGATTGTTTAGCTCCATTTTGACACAAATTCATCCAATTTGCTTCCATTTTCATATATTTGTTTTATTTTCTCTTTTCCTATACAAAAACAAAAAAACACATAAAAAAGAACAAAAAATAGTCAAGAACTCACAAATCATCAAGCTAAAATTACTCAATTTATAAGTATAAAACCCACTCATCAACCTGTTAGTTACCCTTCAAAGCAGAAGTTAAAAATGATGTGAAATCATGCAGACAAACATTTTTATAATGTATTTGAACATCAGATTGCCTTCTATACTGTGCAACTCACAGCCCTACCGACCTTTCAGTTTTCTTACATGAGAAATTTGTTCTTCACAGTTCTTATTAGTCAATAAGTTTGAAAAACATGGTTCTGTTGGCAATACTTCCAAATTCTTGCATATATATAATGAGGAAGAACGTTTGAGATAAAAGCAAGTGTTGAGTTATATGGCAAAAGGAAGACTAACAATTCAAGCCTTGCTAGTTGATGCCAAAAATTGATCCGACAAACTACATTCTCAAAAAGGTTTCTTGAACTCTTCTCTCAACATTGACTTCATGTCACCGCAAAAATGGGCGAACCTGCAATCATCTCAGGAAGTTATTTTCCTGCTAGTATAAATATCTTAAAATAAAGCCGCCTATTATAGGCCAAAAGCTGCACTGCTTTTCATTTCTGCTTCATCATGTCAGTTCACCAGTAATCATTGCATGAGCATAACCCCTCTTTGAAATGGTGGAAGCGAGTCCTATCCCTAACAACAATCTCTCTGTTGAAGACCTTTGATATCAGCTTTGTCGCATTGTGGCAATCTGTACATACTCTAAGATTTTTTGATATCCTAATTGTAGTTCCGGGAGAAGACCTAATAAGGCCAAAAGCAATTGCCAACTTCTCACTATGGTGAGTCACTGAGGATTCCTTGTCATCTTCGTCGGCTTCTAGTCTCGCCTCTGCTACGTCTGGCACATAACCAGCAAATTTAATCCGCTTTAACATGTTCTTAGTAGCTGCGTAGATTTCCTCCGAGTCTGTATGTACTTTATCTTCAGCAAAAAACTCGTGAATGACTCCATCCAGTTCAATCAAGCTGCATCCGGGCGTCTTCTTGATTCCCGTCTCTTTTATTAGACTCCTGACCCTCAGTGCATCTTCCCACCTTCCAACCGATGCATATATACTAGAACAAAGGATGTAGTCCCCACTATGAGCAGGCTCCAATCTGAGTACGTGTTCTAATGATGCTTCCCCAATTTCAACATTTTTATGAACCCTACATGAAGCCAACAATGTTCTCCAAATAACAGCATTTGGTTTCACAGGCATGTTCATTATAAACTGATAAGCCTCCTCAATCAGTCCAGCTCGACCAAGTATGTCAACCATACAACCATAATGCTCAATCCTTGGCTCAATACCAAAGTCTCTACTCATACTGACAAAATAATTCCTACCCTCGTCAACCAACCCTGCATGACTACAAGCACAAAGAACTCCAATGAAAGTCACATCAGTTGGTTCAAATTTTTTCTCCAACATCAATTTGAAGAACTCGAGAGCCCTTTTTCCTTGCCCATTACTTGCAAGACCCTGAATTAGAACCGTCCATGACAAGACATTTTTCAAAGGCATCTTTTCAAAAACTTCAATTGAACTGTCTATAGAGCCACATTTTGCATAAAAGACCAACAATGTGGTTCCAAGCGTCACAGTAAGCTTTAATTTCTTCTTCTTTATATAGAAATGAACCCATTTACCGGTTTCTAGAGCTCCAAGGACAGCACAAGAAGAAAGTACACTAACCATGGTAACCTCATTGGGTTCCACATTGGCCTTTTGCATCTCATGGAACAGAGAAAGAGCTTCTTTGCACCGACTTGCTTGACTATAACCAGAGATCATGGCACTCCATGCAACAACATCCCTTCGAGGCATCTGATCAAACAAACTCCTCGCAGTATCCACACAACCACATTTTGCGTACATATCAACCAGTGAAGTGACCAGAGTAGGATTTCCCTTAAGTCCATTTGTCTCTATATACCTACTAATCCATTCCCCCAATTCTAAATCAACAAGTCTTCCACATGCTGTCAATACACTAACCAAAGTAACCTCATCGAACATAACATCCATTTCCACCATATAACGAAACAATTCAACCACCTCTTCCCAATAGCCACGCTTAGTATACCCAGAAAACATTGAATTCCATGTGACAATACTTCTCTCTGACATCCCATCAAACACGTGGCGTGCAATCCCGACTTCACCGCAATTAGCATACATATGAATCAAACTATTTTCAACAAACCCATTAGACACTAAACCAAATTTAACAATCTGGGCATGGATTTGTTTTCCTTCCTCCAAGGCTTGTAGCCTAGAACAAGCTTTAAGAATGCAAGGGAAGGTAAATTCATCAGGTTGTACGGAGTTCTCCAGCATTTTGTCGAACAGAACAAGGGCATCATAAGGGGATTGCTTATATGTGAATCCCCTTATCATGATATTGTAAACCGGCGAATGGAGCTGATCGAGTTTACCAAAAATTGAGACCGCGTGGTCCATGGGTTCGGGTAGGAGTATGGCGGCAGATTCAAGGAGATTTTGGGCCACTGATGGGTTGTGGAGTCGCCGGGTTTTGATAAGGTGAGCGTGAATTTGATTGAGGTCTTTGATGGTCTTGCATTGTTCGAGGATCAGGGTTTTAGGGTTTTCTGGGAATAGGGTGATGATAGTTTTGGCGGGAGAAATGGGAAGAGCAAAAGCCATGTTTGTGTTGTGCTGCCGCAGCCAAATGTTAATTATCTAGAGGAAATATTACTAATATTGCCATTAGGCCGAAACTACAAGTTTAAATAAATTGTAGTTTGTCAAGTAACCGTCGGATCTTTGGCGCAATGGTTGCGCGTCTGACTCCAGATCAGAAGGCTGCGTGTTCGATTCACGTCGGGATCATTTATTGTTTTTTTTTTCGAACTGAAACAAAAAAACATACCTGAAAAGAAAGTGTTTTCAATTTCTCATAACCAAACAAGCCTTAAAGAATCTCTAAAACAAAATTACTACTCCCTCAGTCCAATAATATATGAGATAAAGTATATAATAAAAGGTATTATAAATAATTAGTATTATATTTTAATGCTATACAATTATTTTTTTAATTTTGTGCACAACTCAGATGTAGGGAGTACTTGAAAAAGATGTACAATCATTTTTTTTAATTCTTGTGCACAAATCTAAAACATCATATATTATGGGACAGAGTATTTGGAAAAGAAGATGTATATAACTATGTTTGTTACATGTATCCAAATAACACCTAAATTACTGAATTCTGAAAAATTTCAGTTCCAATAAATTTTATAAATTATTTGAGAGTCAAAAAAAAAAAAAAAAAACGGTCGACGCCCATTTAGCCAAAAGTCGGTCCGCTAGCATTTTTGAAAAATTAATGGCAGATCAGTTGGTACTAGTTACATTTATTTCAAGAAGACCATTCCAAATATGGCATAAATTGAATAAATACTACGAATGCTTTTTGCTTCAATTTAGTGATTATATTTTCAGTATAAATCTTGCGCCATATGGCTGATATATATCTCTTCCCAAAAAAATCTCAGAACCAGCCAATTTTATTTATTCCCCAGCAAAATCACGTTAATAAGAATATCCACTGTTTGATCCTCAGAAAAAGAGGAAGAGAATAAGATGCAAAGCTTATCAGGTTCGAATATTTGGAAAAGTCACATTCTAATTTAGCAAAAAAATAAATAAATTACATTCTATAAATATCATCCTCCATTATTACCTGCTTTGCACAGATCGAGCTACCTAGCAATTAAGCCAAAACATACTCTTACGTACAGAAATGATTACAACAAGCTCCTTGGACGAAAATTACGTCAACTACCAGCCATATAATCATGGCTGGAACACCATATCACCCCATGAGTACCATGCTCATGCTTCAGGCACCCAAAGGATGCCTGGTGTTGTCACAACTGATTTCCCTCCGTACCAAAATGTCCTTATGACATTCAACAATAAGATCACTTATGAAGATGAAGCACCACACGTGATGAATCGCCAGCACCAAAACCATCATCATGCCCCACAGGCTCATAAGAAAGTTCATTTCGTCGAGCAGGAGAAATTTGTTGATCATAAGAATGGGAAATTCGTTGTTCATGAAGAAAGTATTGATGAAGAAGCTGATGGCTTCATCATGCAGAAGCACAAGAAGTTCGAGCTTGCCAAGTGGGAGACCTTCAAAGGGGTTTAGTAAGTAATAATTAAAGGTCTAGAGCATATATAGTGACTGCCAATTTCGCTAGCTAGCATGGCCAGATGATGCATATTGCACTAGTAATTTACAATTCTAGTTCGATATAAATAAAGGTCCTGTCTTTGACGTTTAACCAACGTTACTTGGTTGGACCTATATTGTAGTAGTAATATTTAAGTGTAATTTCTTATTAAGCGAATGTAAGCAGGCATATATATTGGATGTTTGTATGGTGTTGGGTCGTGATATTTCTCCTTTTTACCGAATTTGGATTAGCCTACTTATTCAATTAGTCCATTTACCCATTGGGTCTTCACTATTAGGTGTTGACATTATTGGCCTATCCATTTTATTATCTTTGTTAAGTCCTTCTAATATCGCATCAAATCAAATGGGTCGAATTCCATCGATATTTAAATATCTACATCTTTGACTTGTAATGATGATATAGTATGACAGCTTGATCGAGATATCCGCCATACATTAATGTAGATGGGATTATAAATGGCCCATGGTGTGATAAAGGGCCAAAAGCGGTGGATAAGTTCCATGTGCGATTGGCGAGAACCCATCGATCGTGGGGATATATCGGATGGTAGTGGGTGGCACAAGAATCCAAGGCAAAGATATTATTTCTTAGCGAGTAAGTCTTCACAAGGAGGTACGTTTTTGATATATATATACATTCACACAACTGATAATAAATAATCTATCTCATCACACTAGATTTTATCATCCTCTTGAGGTTAACCTCGTGAACAGCATACTTACTCTCACGCTCGAAAGCTATCCCCGCCGGTCCGTACCGCTGCTTGTGGTGTTTGTTGTGTTTATTGTGCAGGATCAGGACGTCTTTAGTGATTGGGACGTGGAGAAAGATCCTGGCGTTAACATTGGCGCTCCAGAAGGAGGGGTGTTCTAGTGTTCTTGAAGTTTTCAACCATAAATTGTAGGCTGCTTCTACATCGGAATCCATGGTGAAGAAGAGTAATAGCGATTACTCTAAAGGATACCCGATGGCTATGACTTCGCTTCACACAACGAGTATCTGCTGAGGATTGATTGGGTCCTTCAAAGAATGTTCATGCTTTGATGCGCTTTCAAGCGAGTTTCGAGGGTTCTCGCTCGAGAGCCCGGATGATGCCGGAAGAAGATTGATTTTTCTTGCCCAAAGAATACCCACCATGGCTCTAAAAGGGTAGAAGCATACCGCTAATCCTATACCGAAGTGGTCGAATCGACAGACCGATCAAGTTAGAAAGAAGTCTACACTTTAAAGACATGTCTCGAGGCCTTCCTGGGATCGAGCGCACTCCAATGTACCATTTTCCCGATTGATTGACCGAGAAGGGTATTCCGCCTATCGTCTTCGGATTATGGTCGAAGCGAGTAGATGAAGACCCAATGACCATTTTCCCGATTGATTGACCGAGAAGGGTATTCCGCCTATTGGTCTTCTGGATTATGGTCAAAGCGAGTAGATGAAGACCCAACAACCATTTTCCCGATTGATTGATCGAGAAGGGTATTCGCCGCCTATTGGTCTTCGGGATTATGGTCAAGGCGAGTAGATGAAGACCCAACAACCATTTTCCGATTGATTGATCGAGAATGGTATTCGCCTATTGGTCTTCGGATTATGATCGAAGCGAGTAGATGAAGACCCAATGACCATTTTCCGATTGATTGACCGAGAAGGGTATTCCGCCTATATTGGTCTTTTTGGGATTATGGTCGCAGCAGAGCGAAGGCTCATCACAAAGGATGTAAAGTTTCACCGGCAGTAGATCCAAAAATCACACTCCGATTGTCCATTAAGGGCACACCGCCTGTGGCACTTGTCTTCTGGGAAATCCATCTAAGGTTCGCGACCCAGGATGGAAAACAAATTGAGGAGTCCGACAAAGCCGCTGCGCAGCTTCTTCAGCCAGAAGCGAGTTCGTGGATATTGCATGCAGATGGATATTCTATTTCGGACATCAAGATAGCGAGTTTATCAAGGAGTCGATCACTATAACAATTCCACCACGGCAGCATTGTCGGTCGTCCACTACAGACAATGCTTATAACTTTGACGACGAGATGGCGCTGCTTCTTCTGATCGATCTTTGGCAAAGAAGACTAAGTACAAGAGTGTCCATTTTGTTCTCATTGATGAGAATCTTTATCGAAGGACCTTTTTCGTCATCATTACTTAAACATTTGGTTCCATCCAAGGCGGTGTGTTCTTCTTGAAGTTCACAAAGATATTCATGACAATTATTTGGCCCGGGTTATTGACCTACAAAGCACTTCTAAGCAATGATATTCTTGAAAGAACTGGGGATTCAAAGACGAAAGACTTCTTGGTATTCTACTTTGGACCCATCTCCTACTATTGAGGAATTTCGGGCGCCGTCCGAAGCTGCAAATGTTGTTTGGAGGGTTCATGTGGATATTTGTCAGGCAAATGGTTCGATCCCACATCGCCACCAAAAGGCTATATTTCGATTTTATCTCCTATACCTCTTTGTCATTCTGGGGGTAGTCGACTGGGTCCATTGTCTAGGGATCAAGTTAATGACGCCACCATGGGATCGAAGTTTAAAACATTCATGAGGGGACTTCAGAGCTCATCCATAGTCCTGACAGCACAAAGAAATGCCACCTCGTTGTTAGGGAGGTTCGGAGGACTCACGACCATTCGATGGTAGCCTCTTCTGGCAGTGGTCACTTTGGCATTGTCGGGCCCTTCGGGGGTAGGCAATTGTCGCCACTTTGGCATTGTCAGTTCCTTCGGTAGGCAATTGTCGCCACTTAGACTTTGTCGTGCCCTTCGTGGTAAAGCGAATGTCATCTTTTGGTTTTGATAGAGGTTCGGAGGACTCACCGACCATTCGATGGTAGCCTCTTCAAATAGGATCCTTTTGACTTCGTCGCGCTTTTCGTGGTAGGCGAATGTCATCTTTTGACTTTGTCGTGCCCTTAGTGGTAGGCAAGTGTCATTCTTAGACTTTGTCGATCCCGAGTGGTGTATAAAGGTCCTTATATCTTGATCCTTATATCTTGGTCCTTATATACTTGTTCTACCCCAAGTGGTGAGCAAGATCTTGATGGTACAAGGAGGATCACCGAATTCACTTCACATATATACCGATCTCACACTTCTATGAATGATAAATATGCATTACTTTATTTTGTTCAAGTGTTGAGTTCGGATTATATTATCATTGTTCTTAATCATTATATAGTTTGCTTAATTATCGACTAACTTTTAAAATAAGAGGCACTTTCACACGCTTTTCAAGTTGATTGATGATCCATTATTGACAAGAAATGTTCACACGTATAATAAGGCATGAAGTTGATATTTCATTAAATATTAACTGCTTTACATAAAGTTAGAATTTTCACGAAAGTTCTACAACTAGAGATAAGGAGAGGTCATCTTCGTGCTTCTTCCTTGTCATCGCCACCATCTAAAGAGTCTGAAGAAATGGATCTACCTTGGCCCGAGCTTTTTCTTGCCTTTTACTTCAGAGATTTCATATCCTTTTGCATACATATGGTCGATCTCATCGTCCAAATTTCTAAGTGATTTTCCTCAGATGCTACTTGGATTTCTTATGAAGGTCTTCTATTGATGGCGGATTCAAATTTTAAGGGCCCGGCTCTTTGAGCTCTTCTTCGTGCTTCCGGCGATGTGCCGATGCTTTGATCCTTTAGCTCGACAGATCGACATTTGTATCGTTGATGACCCGGCGAGTGGCCTTGGTCGCTTTTCGATTCTTCTTCGATCTTGTCAATATCCTTCCGAAGGCATTCATTGTTGAAGAGAGCAATATCAAGATTGTTTCTTTCTTTTGCCAAAGACAGCATTTCCTGGATGGCGTTATCTCTTCTAAGATTCTCTTCGACTTTTTATATTTGAGACGGAGGTACCCGGAGAGACAAAGTGTTTACTCATAGATGACTAATATTAATCGATCGATTCAGATTGATGGTCGAATCTCAACTTCCTTTAGTCCGGTATTTCACTCCTTCACCCATCGGGCCCATGATGGAATTATTGCCGAAACGATGATCACCGGTGTCGCCACACGACTTCGCCCTAGATTCATAAGAAAATGGTTTTTGTGGCGAAGGTCTGAGTCGTTCGGGAGGCGGTGAAATATTTGTTGTTGTATGTCCGGCTGGAGCAGGTTCTTCAATTGGACTTTCGATCTTAATTTATGCTGCTATTTGATGTTCACCAGATGGGCTTTGGTAAACCGTATTTTGGTCCTTTATTGGTCTTATTATAATTCCTTTTGTCCTGAACCGATGCCATTTATAGTTTCCTATTAAACCTCCTGTTTAATAAAAAACTAGGGGGCAATATTGGGTCGTGATATTTCTCCCTTTGGGCCGAATGGATTGGGCCTACTTATTCAGTTAGTCCATTGGCCCATTGGGTCTTCACTATTGGGTGTTGACATTATTGGGCCTAGTCATTTTCTTATCTTTGTTAAGTCCTTCTAATATCAGACCAAATCAGTGGGTCGACCCATCAGATATTTAATGTAAGACCCCAAATAATTAATAAATAAAATTTAATTTCCTCTAATTATTATTTTGAAATAGTAAGGGTTGATGTGATTAATGTGGATAGTTATGGGTAAAATACGCAAATATTTCAAAATAAGCAAGTGGTTATAAAATATTCATTGTTGTCGGGGAATATTCGTTTGGTCGTGGAATATTCGTACTATCGGGGAATATTCGTATTGACGCCAAGAACCATATGTGGGCCCCATAACTGAAAGCGATTGGAGGAAGAAAACGACAAATATAAGTTGTTTAAAAATAATGCACAGAAGTTGTTACCGCTTTTTAATCGTTAGAATACCCGGTGGTTAAAACACAAGAATACGCGTTGTTGTTGACAAGAAGACACGGTATTGCACCAATTATTGACTCTTACGTAAAGAAGGCACTACTAAATAATGGTTACATAATTATCGCTCATTTTTTATTTTATTGGTTCAATAATTGTTGCGTTAATATTTTATCTTTTTTGTTTTTGATAATTGTCATACACACGATTATTTTTCATTATCGAAGCGATAATTCATATTATTTGAATAATATTATTAGATAACATTATTGGCAATGTCTAGAAAGTTCTGCTCTAAGGAGAGGTTTGGTCACCTAATTGCGCCACCAGAAGAAGAGAAATTCTTATTGAAAGCCCTTCTTTCCTGAAACCACTGTCATTATCAATATTGTGATTCTCAGTAATATTATTTGTGAATAATTAATTATTGATTCATATGATGAGGAAAATATTGATTTTGTGTGGATATAGATGGAGAAAATTTTTAATGTGACAATTGTTGAAAATTGAAATTTTATCTTTTTCTCGATAAAATAATTCATTTAAATATATATATTATTATATTTAATAATATAATAATGGTGATATTTTTACAACGAATGTGGGATATATGAGTATACGAGGAGGAACAATATTTTTGTTGCAATAAATATTTAAAACATGTTAAACATGTCTGCGGACCCCATTTATTGATTTGAAATTTGATTATAAATTCTAAAATAGCCCGTTTGTAGATTTCGGTCAATTTCTGTTTGGAATTTGGAAAAACTTTCTTCTGCAAAGTTGTAGAGAATTGAATTTCCTATAAAAACTTGCAAGATTCGAATTTTTTGATAAAAGGCCTATTTATTATGAATTATTGAAGTTCCGAAGTTCCGAAATAATTGATTTTTGGAAGTTTAAAATATTTTTAATTACAAAAACGTTTTTTTCATTTTTGAAACTCATTTAACATGTGGTTAGGAGGCTGAATTCAGATGGTAGTATGCGTAGAGATATTTAGAAAAAATATAATATTAATTTATTAAATTTTCTACTTTGGTGTTCTAAGCATTTTCCTATAAATAGGTGCTTATGTTAGAATTGAAAATCACACCGTAAACTCAAGTTTTCTCTCTATATTATCGAGTATTCTTGTGAGTATTTTAAGTATACTTTGAGTATTGCTATACGGTGAAAGTTCAAGTTATAAATATCCGATATTAAAGATTCCAAATCTTGATCTTTTCGAGGTAAGGGGATATTATTTTTTTGTAATGATATTATTTCTTTAGTATCATTATGCTAAAATATTGGTCCAAGTTTTATCAAATTTGAAACTTTTGGTGTCTGAGTTACTATTCACGATACTATCGGACTTTATTCACGATATCTGACTATTCACGATACTGATCTTATTTACTTAATCTTAAGACTATTCATCTAAAAATGAAAATTTTTCTTTTCGTCTAAAATATCTATTGTGGATACTAGCTTTGATTGTATCCATGTTTTGATCATTCTTGAATTTTACACCACTATGATTATTTTTTTGAGGTATTTTTGACGTGGATAAAACGAAGATTTAATCCTTAATCCTTAATCCTTGTCATTTTGTTTCACCGGATTCGCTTTCTTTTAAAAATATATATTTTTTCATCATCCTCGCCTTAAAATGATGATATTATTGAATATCTTTGGCTGTAGTGCAAAGATGAATGATTTCGATGAATATCTTTGGCCTCAGTAGTGCAAAGATGAATGATTTCTCGATGAATATCTTTGGCCGTAGTGCAAAGATGAACAGTGTTTAGATGAACATGACCAAATGTCCTCGGCCTCAGAAAGTGCAAGGATGAATATATGATTACAGAGATATATATTGATTGATGTTACGGGGATAAAAATATTGATGATGGATCGTTAAATTCATAGATATTAGTAGATTCATCCTCTACGTAACTCTTCTATGAATTAATATTTTCCGTCATGCAGTATTGATTTAAAACTTGTTGTCTATTGTATTCTATTAAATTTTTCTGTCGTGAAGACTAACGATAATTTGTTCAGATTATCTTAGTCATAATATTCTTTATCGGGCTAGTTGAGCTCACCCTTTTCTTTTTTGTTCCATTTTTCTTCTTAGGAGGCGAGAATGTAGCGAGCATGAGTCAGGGTATGGAATGATGGTTTTAGAGAGTTGTTTAGTAGTCCTCACCATTTTTGTAAAATAATGTATCAATAATTATGATGAGGATTTATTTGTATGTGGATATTGTTTAGATGGCAATATCTCAGATTTAAACTCAGCTTTCTTGTTGTAATAATAAAGTTGTAGTTATTTCATGCAGTGTATTGACAACTCAGAATGGGTGATGTATACCTATTTTGGGGGTGTCACATTTAAATATCTACATCTTTGACTTGTAATGATGATATAGTATGACAGTTGACCGAGATATCTGCCATACATTAATGTGGATGGGATTATAAATGACCCATGGCAGGTGTGAAGCGATGGCCAAAAGCAGTGGATAAGTTCTATGTAGTCGGCAGAACCCATCAGATCAGGGGGGATATATCAGATGGTAGTGGGTGGCACAGTAATCCAGGCAAAGATATTATTTCTTGGCGAGTAAGTCTTCACAAGGAGGTACGTTTTTGATATATATATACATTCACACAACTGATAATAAATAATCTATCTCATCACACTAGATTTTATCATCCTCTTGAGTTAACCTCGTGAACAGGCATACTTACTCTCACGCCTGAGCTATCCCCCGGCGGTCCGGCCGTCAAGCTTGTGGTGTTTGTTGTGTTTACTGTGCAGGATCAGGACGTCTTTAGTGATTGGGACGTGGAGAAAGATCCTGGCGTTAACATATGGTAAGGGGATTACTTCTTTTCAAACAACTAAACGTCTCCTTCATTTGCATCCTTATTTTGAGAATCAGTCTTGATCTTGAACCGTTCAATATGTATTTTGTTTGAGAAAGGTTTATCCTACAATTGAAAACAAGGGCAGGGAGGAGATTGCTTGGTCAAATTGAAAACGGCAAAAAGCACCTTTACTCCATTGGTCCTCGACTTGTAAGCATTTGGTGGTCACTGAATTTATAAAAAAAAAAAAAAATTGACCCACTGAACTTTTTAAATTTCTTAATTGGGTCATTCCGTTAACCGATATTAAAATTCTTCATTTATTTTCTAACGTGGCTTAAAAAAAATAAAAAATAACACGTAAATGCTAAGGTGGCTCATCAACCTTAGCCGACGTCAACATATTAAATGGGTCAAACTCTCTTATTTTAATTCTAAATAATATATTAAAATATTCCTATTAGACCTGAGTTTGAACAAACCCATTTATCCGACCCACGAAGAGACGGAGAGGGAAGGGAAAGATAAACAATGAAAAAAGTGTCAATCGAATCATCGAAGAAGATGATAGCTACACAGGCAAAAATAGTGGATGATGTTTTAAATTCAAAAGATCCGACAAAAGCAAGAGTCTTAGGCCAAGTCCAAACAACAAGGAATTCCTCTTATCCCCAATTAGACCTGACAAAATATGGTTATGGGTTGGTTTTGATTTTCAAAATATGGTTAACCAACTATTTAAGAACTAAAACCATATTAACCATTTTTAATATGGATAATATGGGTTGAAATCATATGATTATGGTTAAAAACCATATTAACCATATTAACCATTAACCTTTGTTTTTAATTCTAACTACTATAAATGAACAGTAGTCTTTTAGAAGTGCATCACTATCAACAAATGAATAAATACATGTTTAGAAGGTATATATATATACTTAATGAATCTGAATAAATTGGTTAGAAGAATTTCCTGGTACCCTTTGAAGCTGATGGTACGGTGATTAATTCCGAAGGCTCAAGCAGTCAAGCCCAATCTAAGCTCAAGGTCTAAATCATGATCATCAGGTCCCCATAATTCTTTCTAGGATAGCTTTTCTGATCGTTATTTAATTTTATATTACAAGCTAAGTGAATCTTTTTGTAATCTTTTTGTGGTGGAGGTAGGTGATAGGGGGTAGGGGTGGGGTGTGAGTGGTGGGGTGAGTGGTAGGGGGTGGGGTGGGTGAGGTAAGGAGATGTATACATAATCACATAATATATTTTTTTTAGTGGAGGTGGGGGTGTGGGGTAGGGGTAGCGGTGGCGTGGGGGTGGAGGGTAGGGGATGTATAAATAATCACATAATATTTTTTTTTGGTGGAGGTGGGGGTGTGGGGTAGGGGTGTATACATAATTACATAATATTTTTTTGGTGAGGAGGGGTGAAGTGGGGGTGGGGGTGTGGGGTAGGGAGGGGTGGGGTGGGGTGGGGGTGAAGGGTGTATACATAATCACATAATATTTTTTTTTCACGGCGACCTGAATAAATATGGGTTAAAAAATATAGGTTGAAAAATGGTTAACCGATTCAGAACTGTAACCGACCTGAATAAATATGGGTCCAAACTTTAACCGACCTGAATAAATAAAAATAGTTAACCAACCCATTTGGTTCCAGTTAATATGGTTTGACCCAACAGTTAACAAACTATATTGCCATGTCTATCTCCAATACTGCCAATGCTTGAATTTTTTTAATTCCCCTCCAATTAATTGCAAAGGTATGTTCTTTGAGCTTGGATAGTTTGTTTTCCCATTCTTCCCTTCACCCCCTCCTCCCTCTATACACACTGCTTCATTTTCTTCCTACACAATCATAACCCTTCATTCTTCTCTCTCATCTCCCTTTTGTCACCAGTGTTCTTTGATATTGATGAATCTGTTATAATTAATTCAATATTTTCAATTGAATTTTTCTATGTACTTTTACAAAAAATAATTGATGAAAATCATAAACAGGTTCTCCAAAATCGATTCCGACCATTTAGAAGGCCAAATTTTGCAAAACGTAATAGGGGAAGATGATGAGTTGGCAAAGGTTTGGTCTAGGATTAGGGTTCTGGCAGTTTCGTCAAAAAGGGTTGTAATACTGATTCTTCTCCTTCCTCTCTACAACATCCTGTTTTGGTTTCTCACTTTTTTTATTTATTTTGAGTTTGATTAGCCAAATAAGCCGCCTCAGCCATTATGTGTATTGATTTTTTTTAAAAAAAAGTCACGTGGGACATTTGGCCAGATCTTTTGACGTATGTTAGCTAAATTAGACGAAATGACCTAATTACTTTTTAAAAAAATGCTCAGTGGATCAATTCTATTTTTTTAAAATTCAGTAACTAAATGCTTACCAGTCGACGAACACAGGTTAAATGTGCTTTTTGCCTAGTGAAAACTATGCCTTAAATATGCTGCTAACATCGTACCACCAAAGCTAGACAGAACTGACAATTAGTTATATTTCACCACCTCCTTTTTTACCTATTATTTAGCCAAAGTTTCTGGTTGAATTTCTCAATATGATGCTCTGTTCCACAGAGGTTGAATTTCTCAATATGATACTCTCTCTCTCGTCCACAAAGAGAGAACCATTTGTAAGAAAAATTGTTCACGAAAAGAGTCATTTTTTATAATGGTAATATAAAAGTTTAACAACACAAATTTGTTGGTTATGCTTCAAATTTATAGTTTTGTCAAATTCTCACATTGTCTATTTTTAAAACAATCATTGTGTATATTAATACATGTCGGCTTGGATTTAGTAACTTGGTTGAGAAAATAAGAATGGGTTGCACACATGAGGATGACTAAAGAATTGGGCTAGGCCTAGTTTGATTTTTAGACTTTCGATTAGAAAACCTTAGTGCGTGGGGGGTGCCGATCCGGTAAATTATGTCTTGCGGGTGCACCCAGGTAACCCACTGTTTTACTTAAATTCCTAATTTTTATTTCTTTTTATACCAAGCCCTAATTGCCTGATTAATACCCTAGCCATTTCTAAACTTATTTTTCCCAACGTTAATTCTTTCAACGTTCTTGTTGCTGTTGTGCAGCGTTCTTCTTTTCTCTGTATATATACATGTGTCTTATGTTCTTCTCTTTACCGGTTCACAGCACAATACATATATACAATTTGTTCTTCCTTCCTTCTATATACATATACTGTTATTCTGGGCAATTCACATAGACAAGTACACAGTCTCCTTATGTGAGTATACACGATCGGAGGCTTCACCGTTGAATTCTGGAGAGTGATCGCCGATACCCCATTTGTGCCTGCGATTATTATTATCGATGGGGCCGAAATCATTTTTAGAAACAATGAAGCGTTCTACGCCTCTGTTTTCAGCTAAGTTGTTTCAATTTATCAGATTATTCGTCTTGTTAACCGCTATATTTTCCAACAAAGAATATATAACCTAGACACTTTGTAATACTTGGGGATAAACAATATATAACCTTAAAAAAAATTCAAAGTACTCTTTTTGTAGAACAGCGAGGGGAGGGGGTAGGCAACTTGTTAGACATGCCCAATACCCAAAATACTGTTTCCTCAAAATAACCCAAACAAAATTAAGAACATAAAATGGAAATTCAGATAAACAAACACAAAGCTACATTGACACCCTTCTCATTGAGGAATATCATCTTCCCTAAATCTTCTGGATGAGGCCCTAGTTAGCAAATTCCTTAAGCTATTTGAATTCTCTTTCCGCTTCTTGTCAATCTTACCTGCCTCATCCAAGCAGGAGAATTGAGGATCCAAAACTAACCCAGACTCTAATTTTTTGGACACACTGACGATCTCATAAGAGTCCCAAAGTGATTGTCCAAAATCCCAACCATAATGAGTCTGCTTCCTGAATGACTTGCTGCTGTTTGCTTCGAGTTTGAATCGAGAGGGCTTGCACTTAAAATTCAGGCGGTGGGCATCAAATTCGTTAGTTGGCTTAGGATTAGGATTAGGAGTGGTGGAAGAGTGAGCGTACCATGCCTGTGCCACAGCCTTGAGGATTTCGAGCTCATGCTCATCTTCTATATCAGTTGGTTTCTTCTTCATTATCAGTGTTTTTTTTAGTTATGTTATATCAATGGAAGTCTTTGTATGGGCCATCGTGTTATCATCTTTGGCTAGATGAGAGCCTCATATTGGTGGTGGTTGAGGAGGGATAAGAAGCTGCTACACAATTATGTGTCCTCTTCGAGCGAAAGAAATGCTATGAGTAGTCTATTGCCTGTCTGGATGGAACTTTATACATCACATGGATTGCTACTTTTTGTTTTCTTCTTCTTATGACCGAGACAAAATTATGGAGTATCAACAATTATGTGATTGCTGAGACAAATATTATAATTAAGTTTATACACCAGTGTATCCTATGCAAAGTTCATTGAAAAGAAGGTTAACATAAAAAAGAAAAGAAAAGAATTTCTCATTTTGAAACAGTTATGTGATTCCAACCAAAAACTATCCATTGTTGTCCCTAGTCCAAAAGTAACAATAACAATACTATGGTAGTTTTCATATGCCAATCACCATGCCCACAGTAGCAAATATATGATAGATCCTGTGTCCCAGAGCATCTTTGAGGATGATCTGAGAGTTGCTTTATTTGCTATTGGAGCCATTCTTTGCAGTGCTTCACTCCACACATTACCTAAGATGCTCCAAGTTTTGTTTGGATTAATTTTGTCAAATATTTCTGCTACTCCTGTATATAGTCACATTAGGAGGCGGTTGGCCACTGCCAACAGCCTCCTTTCGTGTACTTGTTGCCTTCTATGGTTACCTTTGTATCATATTTATCCATGTATATAATTCTTATCGTTTACCAATTATACACGGTCTGGCAACTCAAACACCTTAAATAGCATTCACAAGAAGAATCATTCAGCATAATATATATAACAATTAATTTGCTCACGGAAACATTTCTTATTCTAATTTTGATTCTTATTCTAATTTTGATTGCAACAAGGAATCAGCAGGACTCTATTGAGGATTCAAAAAAGTAGTTCCAGCTCCAAACAGCGACCTGGGGAGTGAGCTACCTTGATTCCTTCAAAATAAACATGAGTAGCATGCTTCTTGCCAAACACGTGAAGGACTTCGAAATAAAAGCAATCCCACAACAAGCAAATCCATTTCATATTAGTTTATCGCTTTGACCTCATTAATCATTATCCTCGGGTAATATATGACTTCAACCAATACAGCAATACACGCAAACATCATACCAAAAACATGATATATACTCTATGAAAGGAATCCAGAAAACAGCAATACGGCATCTACCGTTGCATGGACCAAATATTCATCACTAGAACAGATAATGTTATGAACTAACTGCATTTGAACAATGTTAAGCAGCAGCAGCACTGGTGCTCTCTACAGAACCAAAAAGGCTGCAAATGGTCTGATGCTTACGAATATGAATTGGGCACTTGTAAAACAGATCTTTGGCCTCAGAATGTCTACCTTCATGAAAGAAAGATTGAAATACATGCTGATAAGATGAAACAGTTGGATATTCCTTTGAACTCAATGCCTTCAAGAAGTCCAGAGCATCCTCCACAGTCCCAAACTTCGAAATATATTGAAGAAAAGGTTCTGGGAAAGGGGGGTGGTTGTGTTTCCTCATCAGGTGGAGGAGGTTCAGTGCTTCTTCAATTTTCCTTTCTCCCAGAAGATGTTGAATCAGATTTTTATACGTAGCTTGCCAAGGTCTCAAACGAGCCTTTTTGACCAACTCAACCAGCAATGTGTATGCACCAGCAATTCTCTTCTGATTAAGGAATCCATTTATTAGGACATCCAAGAGATCAGCATCAGCATCACAGTTTTTCTCCATCATTTTAAAAAAATAAAACAATGCCTTATCAACTTCACTAGCTGCACAATGGCCTTGTATCAGAATGGTCCAAGTCTTGAGGTCAGGAACACATCCATTTGCTTCCATCACATCCAGAACCTTACATGCTTCTTCTAGTCTTCCTGCTTTACCAAGTCCATATATCAATTGGCTATATGTTATGTTATCAGGCTCATATCCTGTATTTCTCATGGACTCCATAATGTTCTCTGCTTCATCAAATCTCCCCACACTAGTCAGAGACCTATGAATTCCATCATAAAGAGTCTTCGAGAGGGAATGTCCCGCTGCCTCAAATTTCTTTACAACTCTGAATACCAGATCCAGATCTGGATTACCATTCTTAGAAATAATCCGTAAAAGTAAACTACATTCGAGAACTGAGAGCTTATATGGGCCATCCATCATATGTTCATAAAGTTTTACGGCATCATTGAACATCTTGAACTTCTGAAAGCTCCTCGAAATCTTTATATAAGTATTAAGATCCAGGTCATGACCCTCACCGTTCATTTCCTTTACCATACTCCAAAATTCCTCTATAGAATCATATCTTCCAAGAACCCTAACAATTGCATTATAAGACAAAGCATTGTGTTCAAAGCAACAACCCTCAGTAAACCATTTGAAAACCTTCAATGCTTTCACAGGGTAGTGCCGAAGTTCCTTCAACACCCTTATCACAAAATTATCCGACACAAAAATTTTCTTCTCTATTAATTTTTTCTCAACATCATGGCCCCAGTCTGATTTTGTAATGATTTCTACAACCTCCTTCACTACACTATCCATAGCATTACCTTGAACCATTCTATTATAGAAATGGGTCAAAGCTGTAGCATCACTAACCATCTTTAAACTCTTAAAACGCATAAGAATTGTTTTGTAACTGTCCTCATCAACGTAAAACCCTTGTTCTTTCACTTTAGTTACAGTAACCCAAAACTCCTTCATCGAGTCTTTGTTAGCCAAAATTTGAAGCAATAAACAATAAATAGCAGAACTAGGTTTAAACCCAGTTTTCTCAGTGACCCATATGAAGAATTTGGAAGCTTTTAGTGGATCTTTATCAAGCCTTTTCAAAAGAAATATAACAGTTTCATGGGTCAGTTTTGGGTTTGATTTTGATAATTCATGCTCTAATAGTTTTGACCAATCTTCCGACAGCACAAGCTCTACAATTAGTTCTGGTTTTGAGGAAAATAACAAATTTTGATGTGTATTAAGAAAAATGGAGGTGTGAGGTCGTGCAGAGAGAGCAGGGAGGGAGAGAGAAAAATGAGTTACCCGACTGTAGAGCGAGCAATTCCTTATGAGCCGATTCGAGTACAGCGGGTTGGCGAGTCGTAGAGAACTCATAATTCTCTTTGTTCGATTCATGGTTGATTTTGGAAGGTTTCAGTTGCAGAAATTCCAATTTCTAATCAAAAAGATAGATTTTACAAGTTTTGACCTAGGGGTTTTCAAGGGTTTTAAAGCATGTTAAGGAATAACTCACAAGTTGTTCGAACCAATTTATCTAACAAAATATAATTTATTTTAAATTTTTTATTTACCCTAATAAATTATTTGAATCGTCCAAATTTTAAAATAAATTCTACCATTACAGTCACACAGGACACAACTAGTATATATACACGATGTGTCTCTCTAACAAACCATCCTCCATATATCTATCTATCTATCTAATAAAATACAAATGATTTTGAATTTTCGGCTCACTCAATAAATCATCGGAGTCGTCCAAAATTTAGAATAAATCACATCGTCCATACAGTGCCGGAGGCACGGGACACGTCTAGTTTATAAATAATCTGTTATTATTCACCTATTTGGAAATAATTTATATTTTTTAGTTATAAGTTGAGTTTTAAGTAAAAATAAAAAATAAATATTTGTAATTTATTTTGAAATGACTTATAAGTCATTTTAAAATAAGTTAGTTTGACTAAATGTAATGTTTATATTTTTCCTCTTTTTATTAACTTTCTTTTTAATAATCTTTACATTTATTTTAACTTATAAGTCATTATGAGTCAAACACTTTCATACTCCCTCCATCCCATTATATCTGACGTTTTAGGCTCTTTTTTTCTTCCAAAATATTTGACGTTCTACCATCCCAAGAATATTTTGGCATTTATTTTCCCTCTTTACCCTTCCTTCTCCAAACAGAGTATCGATAATTCCCTTTCTTCTACTTCTTTGAGATTTTCTTCTACTTCTTTGAGATCCGGCAACAATAAGGATGAACACGGCATATCTGGCGATGGTTCAGTTTACTACTTCATCACTGATAGATCTGATAACTACTTCACGATGATAACACATATCCGACGATGGGCATATTGCTACTATTACACGGCATATCACCGGCAATGGTTCAGTTTATCAGATCTATAAGATCTATTCGTTCAACGATGGCTGAGGGTCTGGTTCAAGGCAGCACCCGTGGCGGCGGCGATGGCGGCGGCGGAAGGAGTGTCGGTCGTGGAGGGGGTTATAACCCGGCTGGTGGTGGCGGAAGGGTAGCCGATACGTGGTGGCGGCGGCGAGGAGGTGGTGAAGAAGAAGAAGAAGAAGAGAAGACATAATAGCCTAAGTGAATAGAGGAAGAAGAAGATAGAAAATAGTATTAACTAAGGGTAAAATAGTAAAATTATATCTATTCTTAATTTATGTGAAAAGTTGTAGAACGTTAGATATAATGGGATGGAGGGAGTAACTTATTTTAACTTGATTTTTGATTTATAAGTCTAATTAATGTCGAACACTTTTACTTATAAGTCACACTTTAAAACAACTTATAAGTCAACTTATATTTTAACTTATAAATCGTTTAAAATAAGTCATTCTCGAACCGACCTTTAGTTTAGCTCACTGGTTACCGTAAACTAATGAGAGTTTGAGACCTTAATTAGCCCATACTTGATTTTGAACACTATGTCTATGTGTTTATCTGCAATGATTATATTTGGGATATGACTATAAATTCTAAGTGTCTTATTTGTTTTCAAATTTAAACTATGAATTATTAGTCTAAGAATTATAAAATAGTTTAATAGTCTTAGGATTATAATTATAATTCCAAGATTATAATCAGAAGATTAACAGTCTTAGGATTATAATCATACGAATTATAATTCTTGTATTTATTATTTTTGTAAAGAAACATAGCCTATGAGTTTCTCAACCCGAGTTAGTTTGGGTTTTAATTTTTGGTTAATTCTACGTTTGTGAGTTTGAAAAGATGAAAAGGAAAAGTATAAAAAGGGAAGAGGTGGGAAATGATGGAAAATGATTATATTTTTTTTTGTCATGTTTGTGAATTTTAGAAAGGGATGAAATTTTGATTATATTTTATTTGATTGTGCGTCTAGAAAAAAGAAAGGGAAAGGAAAATATTTATACTATTTCTATATTGTTTTTACATGTAAATGTAATAAATGATATAATTTAATAATGTTTATCTATTGAAATTATTTTACTTAGTTTTTTTTTTCTTTGTTAAACACAAAAAACAAAATATTTGGTGAAACATTAATGATGTACTGTATTTGCAAAGTAAGTAATACACTGGAAAGTATAAATAACAAGGTAATTTTACATGGAACGCATATTATAAAAATTAAATTAAAATACTATATAAAAGGTTAATTTTGAAATTCATGTTTATAGTAATTAATCAATACGAATATGATTTACATAAATATCATGATCCAAACCTATATACAAGCAATCTTTTAAAAATCTGATCGGATCGGCGGTAGACCGATTAAAATCGGAACCGATTCGCCTTCCAGTCCGATTTAACTCAGTGATTCGGTTTTGTTCAAAACTGGGTTGATCCATTGACCACCAGTCCAACCGGTGGTCCAATTGATAAACTCGGTTAATTAACTGACCCGATTTTTAATTATTTTTTTTATTAAAAATTTTTTAATAATAAAATTAACCATTTTTATTAATATTGTAACTCATCTTTATTATGTTTTAATTCATGAAAAACGAGATTTTTAAATTTTTATTAATTATTAATAATATATATTTTAAATACTAATGACATCACTGGGTCAGTAATGGTTCGATCATGGTTGACCCAGTGAACCATCCACCCAGTATGTTTCTCGGTTCAATAAACAATCCGATTATAAGAATCTTGTATACAGAGTATACAAAAGTATATTTGCTTTCGTCCCAAAGAGGAAAAAAAGGTTACATTGATTAGTATGTCTACATATTTATTTTGACCGATCGTATTTTCAAAATATGGAATAAATAATAATTGTGACTTATAATAGTTAGAGAAAAAATTGTCATAATATTTATTTTTTTAGATAATATAAATAAAATTATAATTGTTACTTATATAATAGTTAGGGACAAAATCATCATATTATTTGTTTTGAAATATTATTTTAGGTAATATAAAATAAGTAACTTTCTCATAATTCCAAATCCTCTCACTTTTGGAAGTGAGTTTTGAACTAAAAATGAAATTAGATTTACCTCTAAATATCTTTTTTTCCTTCTTAAAAAAAATGAAATTTGGAGGAATTTTAATTATTTTCTTCATTCCAATGCCTAATTTGTATCCATGCGCTTCATATTCGCCCAAAATTTACTCTTAGAAATTTAGTCATCCATGTCCCCTCACGTCAATCCCTCATCAATCCAATTCCCATCCTTGCTAAACCTTTCTCTACTTCCATTGGCCAAGAGAATTAGAAATGTGTCGGGAGAAATTGGTATAAGAAGTCGTGGATACACTTTTTGATAATGGAATCTGTGGTAAACCAATGACGGACAGTCCCCAGAATACAGAGAAATTTAGTAGGAAGGTGGAACATCCTTTTTTGTAGATGATAATTACATCCCTTCCCTTTCTTACCCTACTTACAATCAGAGTAAAAGTGGACAAGCCCAATTTATAAAATAGTAGGGCTGGATAAGGCCAAAATATATGGGCCCATGAGTTCAATTGGATTGGACTTGTACAATTAATTGATCTAAGCAGTTTACACCAGTGACCATTAACCATTTTAATATTTTTAAAGTTTCGAAGCAAGGAGTAGGTGGTATTCTATTCTATGAATCAGTACTATTCGCTAAGATGCTATTCTCAGTTGAGAGTTGACATGTACACAACTTGGATGCGTACAGAATGGGCCCCCTTAATAGATTGTCGTTCACGCGAGCTTTACTGGTCCCACACCATCAATCCATCTATGGCTGGCCCATGGGCCTTACCTGATGGCTTTATAATTCATAAAGAAAGGCGTGCGATTAAGCTGTACATTTGTCATAACACGTGTCAGTCCTTTATGGGTGACAGGAGTTGAAAAGTCTCATTCTCCAGTGGTATCTAATGTTTCAGTACAAACTACGTTTAGTACGTTACATGCACACTACTATTCCTCAATTGGAAAGCCGTTAGATTGATGTAGACTTTGCCGCCCTAATAATCTAATTAAAGGGGTTTTAGCTCAATTAGAAATAATTAAGGTTTATCAGGGAGAAAACTATGTTTAATTAAGAAGTTCAAACTGGAATAAAATAGTCTTTTAATATTTCATAGGTTGATGGAAGCCCGTTAGATTGATGCAAGACTTTCCCACCCACGGTTTATTGTTAGTAATTATGGAGTTTTAGTTAAATTAATTATACACAATTTATAAGGTTTATCAGGGAAACAATAATTATGTTTTACTTTGTAGGCATGCAACTATATATATATATATATGTGGCAAACAAATTAAAAGGAAATAAAGAATATTAACTTTTAAAATTTTGTTCGTGACATTTGTAAATTTAAAATTTACGTGATTATTAAAATTTTGAAAATAATAATTTTATAATTAATAGTATGTTTAGATATTTTATGACATTCATTATTATACAACGTACTCGTAATAATTAATTTTAAATTTAACATTAAATAAGTTAATATTAATTTTATACTTCCAAACAAATGGCATATTTAAAAAAACAATAGAACTCTCTTCTTCTGTTTCTTTGTTTGGCAAACGGGTATTCAAAAGTCTTCCGATTTTATATATTAGTCTCATTAATTAATTTCACCATATATGATAAGTACTTTTGAAACAATTAAAGGTACATATTATATGGAGAATCAATTTTGTTTTAATTAGTACGTATTTCAACTATTTAATTACCAGCAAAAAGAAAAAAGTATTCCGACGTACTATTTTATTTGGCAAGCTCATTGTCTTTCATAGTCAAACAATCCATTAAATCTGACGACTTACAATATTAGAGCTAGGATGACCACTTAATTAATTGTGTAGATCTTTTTTATTAAGCCATGGGAGCTAGCTTTGTGAAGTATTATATTATACTCCCTCCGTTCTAATTAAATTATAAGATTATTATTGACATTCGAAAGTCAATTTAAATTATTTTCAGACTCAAAATTGAGATGATTTGTTAAAAATTATGAAAAAATAAATCTCGCAATGAGTAATAATTTTGAGATAGTTTATAATATTTATCATTGATTTTGAGTTTGAAAATATTTTTAGTTAATTTTAAAAGGGAACTATTATTTGTATACGTAATTTTGATATTTTTACATGGTCATCTCTCATATATATGAGCGTACGTATAGTGAGTCTCAACTTCATCTGAGAAGGAAACGTGTATAAAATATCAAAAATATATGTAAAAATAGAGCTTCTCTTTTAAAAAATCAATAATAATTTTATATTTGTGGAAGTGAGGGAGGAGGGAGTATTATACTACTGGTACTAGTAGAATTCATAACAAGTAAGTTGACTTTGATGCAAAAAGATATCATGATTAAGCCAGCCAGCCAGCCAGCCATGAAATCGAGATCTTGGGTTTCATGCAGCAAATTAAGCCCTTTAATTTGAATGAACATTTAAAAAACAGAGTAATAAAGATAAATAGAAAGAACGTTGGATTGGATCGAACCCTTTTGAAGCAACCGATCGAGTACTGGTAAAGATAGAAAACATATATGCACTGAACTGAAGACCAAAAATTCAAACAATTTAAACAAAACATGTACGTACATATGATATGAAGACTACCGTCCCAGCTAGCTCCTCTTCAATTCCTTGTGTATACATCATGCATGCTTTAAAAAAGAAGGCCGGCTTTAGGATACCCCATGCTTAATTTGCCTTTCATGTTAACAAGAATTTTCTACATCTATATATATATATAAAATTAAGGTAGCTAATGTTATTCCCGCATGCATGTTTCTCTTTAATGTACACACAGTGGCGGCACGTTTCCACTGGAAAGTGAAAGGAGAAGAAAATTAAGAGAGATGTTTCTGTACGAGTATTATATATATACACACTACACAATATATACTATAAATGCGTTCTCCACAATACAACTCCTAGCTAGCTTCTGTATGTATACTTACATTATATATAGCCACTACTAGTTACTACTATATATATAAGGCTTCTTATTATCTTATAAGTCCAGCTTGATCTATAATATTCTTCTTATATTCTACAATATCTATATCTATATAGCTTCTCTTAATTGATCTATCATCTACATATATATGCAAGAAAAAAACATGGATTTGGTTGTAAAATTTCAAACTAAGCGGTCTATTTCGTGTCTTATTCTTCCGTGATAACCACCACTACTACTACTCTAGTACTCTCGTCAGTACATCTCATGATCGAATAAATTATTTTGGGTGAGATTTTTCCAAAAGTTTTACCGATTGATAACCGTGATGCATACATGTCACATGTATATGCATGCAATTAAGGGGAATCAAGCGCTCCTGGTCCAACTACTTCATTAATTAATTACTACCGATTAGTATCTATCTATCCATATTACTTCTCCTATCTAGATTTGTAATACTAGCTAGTCTAAATTACATATTGTGATATAATTTAATTTCTAGCTAAAAATATTGCACGGCCATCTTATGATGGTGACCACCCTATATATATATATATATATATATATATATATATATATATATATATATATATATATATATATATATATATAGTTTAATTTCCTTTCAGATTTGAAATCTTAATTAGCATTAGTACCATATATTGTTGTCACATTTTGTGAGTAAGAGTTTGTAAGATCATAGTAGTAGCTACTTAATTTTGATTTGTAACATTGATTCAGGGTTTTATGAGAATGAATGTACGTACTAATATATATATATATATATATATATATATATATATATATAGAAAAATGTATATATGTAAATGTGTGTATTATACAATCGGCTATGACGACGTTTTTTGGGTTATGGCGGCGGTTTCACCTGTCATATAGCTATTTCTGGCTTTATAGCGACAGTGTGAACCGTCATCATGATTGCTTAAAAAACCCGTCATGATAAGCTTTTATCGTATATATACAAACACATGTATATACATATAACCCTCTCTCTCTCTCTCTCTCTTCTCTCTCTCTCTCTATATATATATATATATATATATATATATATATATATATATATATGTGTGTAATGCGAGTAATTGATCATTAGTCAGTGCATGTATATGTAACTACTTGAATTCATTCCATGTAATATTGGTTTAGTACGTATTCCTTTACACTTTACTTCTTTCCTTCCAGTTCTAAACTAATTAATTAGTCATATTATCATCAACCTTAATTCTGTAGTTCATGGGATATCGAATTTGTATGCACTACCTACTTGAATGAGAAAATATATATATATATATATATATATATATATATATATATATATATATATATATATATATATACACACACCTAACTGTCTTCTTATAATTAACGATCATGTTACTTTCTTAACTCGATCATATTAATTAATGGTCAAATGGATGCATGCAAGAATACAGTTTGGATTGTAAAATCATAAAGGATGCAGATCATACTAATTACATGTATGTTTCAACGTTAACTGTCTATGGTACTATTTTCATTTTCAACAAAATATATGTGGTACTGTATCCGAAATTAAGAGTTATTTATGAATTGCTCCTAGGCTCCAGAATATATTTTTAATTATCTGATCCTTCACAAGTGACTGCAAATTAAGATAAAATGGAAATGAAAAAAAAAGTAATAAAAAAGGGCCTCCAAATGCACATATATTAAGTAATCGTTTTTTCTTAATTATTGCTTATTTTAATTCGTAATTGTTTGTCTTTTGCCAAGTAAGTTGGTTCTTAATATAAGGTATGAATTTGATACAGATAATTAATTTCAGTGAACTTATATATATATATATAGTAGCTAGATCATTGAGTTATATATTAATGAATGGGTGAAATTGAATCTCATCAGATCATTTTAGCTTTTCTTAAGATCATATGGGGTTAGATATGCTCCAATCTTTTGTTCAAAGCAATTATATAATGCTACTTGCATGTTACCAGCAAAATAAAGATATATAGCATGCAGTAAACTAAAAGAAAGGGCATGAGGTGTGGTCTTAGGCCAGAGGGGAAATGCAGCTCTAGCTATTTTTGGTTTGGTGACAATGAAGTTCTAGCTAGAGAGATGAGTGTTTCTTCTTCTCTTTAATTTCAACTTTTTTCTAAGGTGACACAAATACAGTTGCAAAAGGAGCTTTAATTAACAGTTGGTCCACACACACACACACACACACACACACACACACACACACACACACACACATATATATATATATATATATATATGACACTATTTATTATGCTTTGTTGACTTTCTCTTCAACTTTTACACCCACTATCTAATTCAACTACCAAAGTGATTACAAATCAACGAATATTATTACCAGTGGCTGACATTTACAATTGATACTAATGAGTGATGATTTCTATCATATATATACTAATTACTTGCCCTTTTTCTTTTCTTTTTTATTTTTATTTTAATAAATAATTACCAAAAAAAATTTGTGCCTACCGAACTTTGAGCAAATTCCACGTAGTGGCCTGATATATTATCACATGGCACAATACATATACTAATAATGAAGCTAATTAACCCTCTAGTTGACTGTAATGTATCATTCATGACTTCATTAATTCTACTGTAAGGGCTGGTTAATAATTAAGGATAATTAGCTAATACTAAGATTTTAAGTAATTAGTCAGCAAAGTTTTCAAAAGAATGTTGTGCGATTCGGGGGCATATATCTAATATCATTGCTACACCTAAATAAAAATCATGTACCTGGCTTTTTGTTTCAGCTTCACATAGCTGTCTCACTCTCTCTATATATATTGATGATGATTTAGCCCTCGGAAAGAGTCTCTAACAGTGGGTTAATTCTTGTTCTTCTGAACCTACACAAACGCCTTCAAGATATATAGTGTATATATATTTGGGCCCATGAACTTCTAAACACAAATTCATTGACTGGAGTGGATGAAAGAAATGGATGGGCTTTTTTCAGATTGGCTTATAAAATTGTAGTACCAATTTTCTCTTCCAAAAATATGTTTGTAGTTAACAAACTTGTGTATCTCCCAAATTAAGTTTCAATTCACCATTAATTGTTTGGAAAATCAATTTTAAGTATTTTTAATATATTATAGGAGTAGTATATATATTGAAACATAATTTTATTTTATCTTGTATGTTTTGTTATATTATAACACCGTGCTTAATTATTCCATTTTACTACTACTACGACGACGACTAATCACTTGTCATAATCCTTGACACTAAAGCAACATTTGTCCAACGTGTTAAGACTTTTATAATGCTAGCTAGCATTACCACTTAGCACTTTATTTCAATACAAAAACAATTAGCTTGCCAGCAAATCTTTAAATAAGTGTCTATGTTATGCATGTTCTTGATGACTTTTTTTAATGATTAATAAAAGAAAATTAACATAATTTTTTTTGTTATAAATGTATAGCGACGGTGAAAATCGTCACTATAACGATGATTTTCATGTGAAAATAATTATTTTATGTCCTAGATTTCTTAATAAAATACACTTACTCCACTTTTTACCA
This sequence comes from Panax ginseng, assembly GCA_020205605.1. NCBI lineage: Eukaryota > Viridiplantae > Streptophyta > Magnoliopsida > Apiales > Araliaceae > Panax > Panax ginseng. The sequence goes on along the minus strand of CM035145.1, from coordinate 6,395,500 downwards.
ACCAACATTCCATGCTACAGCCTACGGCATTGATTTGTGAATTAATTTACTTTTTTGTTTGGATATTCTAAAGACTAAATTATTAAGGTTAAATTAAACTAATTAAGTATGGATGCTTCTCTGTGTCTACGTGACTCAACGGTGACTGTACTACGGGGGAAGGAAAACAAGAGTAGTTGTACACAAATGTTTTTTTTGGGAATAAATACTATACTTTTTGAGAGATATTAGGAAAGAGAAGAAGAAGATAAGTCTATTTGTCATTGTATCTTATGGCCACGTGTCATCAATAGATTGGCTAGCATATTGTGTGTTAGAAAAGCTTTTATATAAAAATAAGCTATCCATCATATCAAATCACTGAACTCTCCCCTCGTCCAGTTTACTATTTCTCAGCTTATTAGTATGTGAACAAAAACAAAACATAACATTTCTCTCTCTCTGAGAAAAAGTTTGGTTTTTTAGGGGGGCAAACTGAGGGGAAGAAATGGATGTGGAATTCTGGGCCTCAAGGGTTTACTCTGCCAACAACTTTTCTGCTGTTCAATCTGCCCCTCTTAACAACTCGGGTAACTTTTTACATTTCGTTCCTCTTCTTTTCTTGAAAAAAAATCTCTATATTATTTCAGTTTATGCTAGAGATTCATGATTTGGGTTTTGATTTCTTAGATTTCAGAACAATTCTACTTCTTCTGTTATTTGTTAGGATTAAGAAATTAGGAGGAATCTTTGTTTTGCACAGTAGCCAGCTACATCACACTTTACCATCTCTCCGATTACTATTGTATTGCATTACTTCAGCTTCGTTTCTTTTTTCTCATTCTATAATTCTTTTCATTTCTCTGTCTCTTAAATTTTATAACCTATAATATTACTTATCATATGGAACAGATGCTCATTTGATAACCAATGATATGGGTGATGACGACGTTAGAGCTTGGTTTCCCTGTCCCTTCTGTTATGTGGATATTGAACTTCCAGCAATTTGTCTCCATCTACAAGAAGAACACTGCTTCGACTTGAAAAATGCGGTACTGTAATCACTTATTTATGTTCTTCCTTCATATGTCTTTTTAGTAATGGAGTCCGGCTGGGGTTGTGAGTTATGACTGATCAATAAGCTCTTTGGTGACAGGGCCTTAAATTTTTATGTCTATATCCTACTCTAAATGGACACTGTAATTTGCAATATAATTTTTGGACCTATTTAGGCAATTGTCTCCTTTGTTCTTATTTGTTTATTTATTTTTTATTTTTTTATAAAAAAAAAAACAAGAATTATATTTGTCCTTCAGTGGTTTGGTATTCAGGTGTTGAGAAATAACATCATATACAGTTTCTTTATTAACTCAATAACTATGTTCATGACCGTAACTGTATTTCAGGTTTGTCCTATATGTGCATCAAATCTAGGGAAAGATGCAATAGGGCACTTTACAACTCAGCATTCTCATTCAGTAAAGGTTTACACTTCATTTGTCATACATAAAACTATATATGGCATCAATAAGCATTATTTAATTTAAATGTTCTTTGCAGAGGAGGAGAAAGTCCCAAAAGTCGGGTTTGTGGAATAACAGTTCAATGGTGCTCGGCAAGGACATGCGAGATGTGAATTCATATCTTGGTCCAGACCCAATGAATGGAAGAGGTAATATGCATGCAAATGCACCTGATCCACTCCTTTCACCATTTCTCTGCTGTATACCTCTTTCAGACCCTAAAAGTAACAGAGATGCCGAAATAACCTGTGATGCTGCCTCAGTCACTTCTGAGGCTATAAGGTATTAGTTCTTATGCTAAGTGATGGAATTTTGATTCACTACAGTGTGTGTTTGTGTGTGTATGTCACTATGTTAGTGTTGCATATGTGCTTGAAGTGACACTAATCCTAGAACTACAAGTGTCCTATACTGAAGTCAGATGTCAAAGTCTTTGTGGTGACTTTTGCATATTGTTGGCCTGTCCTTATATATATTTATCATAGCCCTCATATCCAATTGGAGAATATGCTTTTGATACACATGAAAGCAGTTTTTAGTTATCCAGTTGCATGTTTCTTGTTGCCTGAGTTGCTGAGTATGGGAATAACCATCATAGCTTCATTCCCATTTGTCAGTAAGAAGTAGATTATGGGAGGTGCGTTTGCCAGCAGGTCTACTCACTAATCACAATATGCTATAATCAGACCCTAAAATTCCATATTTTTTAAAGGTAATACATTAATTTATTTATTTTTACTGAATGTTGTGTTCTAGAGTTCAACATATATACTCAAGATTAAAAGTGTTTTTATGATTGTAATTAGAGTAGTATGATCAGTAGAGACGACAAAAAAGTGTTAATGACTTGCATAAATGTCTTAAGACTTTGTCAATCAAAAACTCAAATTAACGCATGATGCTGTAATAGCTACGAGTAATAATTGTCTAAATATCAAAGAGTCCAACTACGCTCCATGGAAGAGTAGATGTCAATACAATAGGACCAAGAGCGGCTATTGTCAACTACTAATTGAAGGTATGATGTTGAAATCATGTTGATAAAATTGATATAACGAGCAAGGGAGGGAGGTCAATCAGTGAAGGAGGCTTTGGAAAATTCAAAAATTACATAAGGTGGAAATCTCTATCAAGTAGCTGGTTCATAAATGCTGTATAATAGTTCAAACTCTAAAACTGGATTAGCGCAACTTAAACTGGCATATGTTGAAGTTGAATAGTTTTGTTTATGCCATTGTGCTTTAAACTGTTTTTACGATATAAGATATCCATTGTATCATCTTTTCGTGTACAAATGGCTTTCTTACATGCTTATGCCCTGTATATTTGGTTTCTTTGCCATTCTATGTGAGCACACTGGTGTAGTTCACATCATCAGCACGAAGGTTTTTTTAAAAAAAATATACAAATGGTCTAATAAGGCAGCCCCATCACATTCCCTTAGATTTGTTATAAAGATCCACCATTTAGTGGGACAGAAACACAAAAACTTAAACTTAAACTAATATTTTGTTTTACCTTTCTTTTAGCTTCACAAAATGTGTTCTTAATTGAGAAACATAGCACTATCATCTGCAACAAGAGTTTTCAACTGTATTTTACCAACCCTGCAATCATGTGTTCACTTTGATGCATATATAACAATAGTTTGTCCATTTGTAATTTAAACTATTCATTTTTGTGAGTTTTAAACAAACAAAGAGAGGAAGAACACATGCACATCATAGTACCTTCTTTTAATAATTTGTGCAGAACCAAGTCAGATGTGCTGGATGAAGCTCAAGAACAGGATAACAACGAGAGAAGGCAGCGAGCAGCGTTTGCTCAACAGTTGATCCTATCGACCATATTTTAGGAGTAGAATGTAGCAGATTCCACAACTCAGTGTCGAGATTTGGTTTGCTTCATATATTCTGTCATCAAATGTGCTGCACCAACAGACACTGACCTTTATTGTGATTTCAGGATGCCTCTAAAAGTTGAGTTGAAGCAGCCATTGAATGTCAATTGAGGTTGTTAGGGCAAAGGCGTTTTACAAAAAGGCATTGTGCTAGCTATATTAGAAGAAGTAGCTGCCTTGACATAGATAAGACTCTAGCCTTGAAGAGACGACGTGAAAGATTGTTATGTACACATTATTGAATACCAAATATACAGTGTGTTATCATTGAGAAGTTTTAAAACATAAGCTGGCCCGATCCCCCAGGACAAGTGAATGGATTTGACAAAAACTAAAGCCTTACTTCCCACTTAGCCCTTTAAAAAGGGACTCAAGCAAGCACATATCCAAGGTTAATTTCCTCAGCTGGGACTTGGCCAACACTTGAAAATCTACCATTGTTAAACAAGCAAGCTCCTCAAGTTATTGAATTGCTGCTACTTGAATGGTTTTAAATGGAAACATCACATGTCTAGGAGTTTATGCACATGACCAGCAGAGAGTCATTTCCATTACTACTGTAAGCAAAGCAAACACATGCACAATATGAACACTTGATGTAAGGTGCTGCCGGGGAAGTTATTATTCAAGTACAGTACAGGTGTCTGTTCTCTTTCATTATTATGTAAAATAAAATAATCCACCACGCATGCATTAGCCTCCCACCATATAATTGATCTTCTAATCATTGAAATCATCGGCAATCCCATTTCATTTTGATTCAGTTATTATATAAACTATATACATATATAATATTTACGAGGAATAAGTCATAACCAAATGTAGCAGAAGAGAACATAGAACCTTTTTAATCATCTTATGCAACCCTGTGGATCCCGTTCCCATCCAAATCCTACAGAATAGCAAACATTAAGAGCAAGCGAACGACCTCAATACAAGTATTTCTACAGTACCTATGCCATATTAAATTGAAAGAAGTACATAATATATAAAGATCTTCAAACCACAAATCCTCCTTACATTCTCATCTGTCTATACATTCCATATTCAGATTAAAACATTGTTTCTTATAAACCAGTTAATACTACTTGTTGGTGTGTTCATCATCCCTCATTAGAGACTCGAGACGGAGGCGAGAGGCAACACTGGATTGGTCAACTTACCCTGAAGTTAATACCGGGTCCATCTAAAAGCTTCCATAAATAAGAGTCCAGGTACGAATGTACTTATTATATAACTTTGACAAGGTATTAATGCTCTAGGAGAGGATACTATGAAACCCATAAGAATGATACAAGGAATGAGATTGCAATTAAGTAATAAAACTTGGTACTGGAGATTATTACACCAACTTTTAACGTGAAATTTGTTCACGTTTGTTATACTCCAGTCTCTGAAAGTTTGTTTGGAATTGCTTAAAAATGTGATTAATGCTTTTGATTATAATCAATTTTAGAAAAATAGTTTGTGTATAATAAATAAAAAACACTTAAATTAGTAAGAAGTGAAAAATGTTTGGTATAAAAAAAAATTGTTAATCACTTATTTCAACCATAAATTACTAAAAATGAATGTTTTGAAAAGTAAATATGAATAATGGTATTAAAATAAGTAAGAATATATTAGTAATATACTTGGTCAAACCGGGTGATTATAAGCAATTTTAAAATCAACTTATCAAACACTTTTTGCTTCGTAAAATTAATTATAAGTCCTTTCAATATATCTACAAGCTCATAAAGGTGCAAAACTAATGTTGCATGGTTGCATAACTTTCAACTTAGTTCAAGCAATCACAAGTATTGACCATAAGTAACTAACAACAAGAAGAAGGCAGACACTACAGGGAGAAAGTAACATCAAAGTGATTCATCATCAGAAGAATATTGTCCAACTAAACTAAGGAACCAACACATTTAAGAGAAGTAACGTGATGATTGCGGCATATATGACAACGGATTCAGAATGTTTTAAGGAATAAAGGGGTAAAACTAATTTCGCAAAAACAAAAAAGAGTTAAAACTTTGAATCACTCAAAAGTGCAGATCACCCGAAGAAGACTATCACTCAATAATGGCATTAATAACACCAGCTCCAACAGTCTTCCCTCCTTCTCTGATAGCAAACCTCATCCCTTGCTCACACGCAACCGGAACAATAAGCTCAACTACCATCTTCACTCGGTCACCCGGCATTACCATTTTGGACTCCTCATCCTTCTCGTTCTTAATAGAATTCACCTTCCCAGTCACATCGGTAGTTCTCATGTAAAACTGAGGCCTATACCCAGCGAAAAATGGAGAATGCCTCCCACCCTCTTCCTTCTTCAAAATATACACAATTGCCTCAAACTTGGTGTGGGGCGTAATAGTCCCGGGCTTGGACAAAACCATCCCTCTCTGGATATCAATCTTCTGAATACCTCTTAACAACAACCCCACATTATCACCAGCCAGAGCCTCATCAAGTAACTTCTGAAACATCTCAACCCCAGTCACAGTTGTACTCCTAGTATCCTTCAAACCAACTATATCCACAGTCTCGCCGACCCTAATGGTGCCCCTCTCGACACGGCCAGTGGCAACAGTCCCACGACCCGTGATGGAGAAAACATCCTCAATGGCTATAAGAAAAGGCAACTCGGTCTGGCGTTGTGGGATGGGAATGTAAGCATCAACAGCATCCATTAACTCATAAATCTTGTCAACCCATGGGTTATCACCTCGCTTAATGGCAGGGTTTTCCGTTAAAGCTTCCAAAGCCAAAAGAGCAGAGCCGGAAATAATTGGGATATCGTCACCAGGGAACTCGTATTTGGAAAGCTCTTCGCGAACTTCTAATTCCACGAGTTGAAGCAATTCTTCATCATCGACTTGGTCTTGTTTGTTTAAGAAAACGACCATGTTGGGGACACCCACTTGCTTGGCGAGGAGAATGTGTTCTTTGGTTTGGGGCATGGGACCGTCGGCGCCGGAGACGACGAGAATGGCACCGTCCATCTGGGCCGCACCGGTGATCATGTTCTTGACATAGTCAGCGTGGCCGGGGCAGTCCACATGGGCGTAATGTCGGTTCGCGGTCTCATACTCGACGGTAGCTGTGTTAATGGTGATACCACGGGCGCGTTCCTCGGGGGCAGCGTCGATTTCGTCATATTTCTTAGGGGCGGAGCCGCCCATGGAGGCGAGGGCCATGGTGAGAGCAGCGGTGAGGGTGGTTTTGCCGTGGTCGACATGGCCAATGGTGCCGATGTTGATATGGGGTTTCTTTCGCTCGAATTTGCCACGGGCGGCGCGGATGGTGAGAGAGCGGCTGCCGCGGCGGGAGGCGGTGGTAGTGGGTGTTTGAAACAAGAGGGTGGAAGGGTTGGCGAGGGAGGAGGAGAGAATAAGTTTAGTGGGTCTTTTATGGGGAGAAGCAGTGAAATTGGAGAGTGGAAGAGTGAGAGTCGTGTGAGATGGGGTGGGTGAAGAAGAAGAAGAAGAAGAAGTGTATATCAGATTAATAGAAGAAAGCGAAGAAGTTGCTACAGCTGAAATTGCCATTAACAGAGAAATGAGGGTTTTGCAGATGGAGAAGAGATTGGATTATGGGGGGGGAAGGAGGAGGAGAGAAATTTGGGGATATGTTATGTTGAGTGTTGTGTTATGTATTTTTTTTTTTTTTTGGGGGGGGGGGGGGGACCTCATAAAAAAGAGGAAGAGGGGGAGGGGAAGGATGATAAAAATTTTGATGTCAAATTTGAAAAATATTATATTTATATTATTTCGTGATTAATTTTTTTTAATGAAAATTACGTAATTTATCATCATAATTAATTAATTATGTTCAATTTATCGGAAAATAATTTATGGAGTCGCCAAAAGTCCCATCATTTTCTTTATTGGTGGTGCCAAAAAAATGGCCAACGACAAGGTCAATATCATTTGTGCCACGTAAAAGCTTCAGGAACTCTCATCCAAAAGACTTGTATACAAATTTTCTCTCTCCAAAAAAACCCAATATCATTTACGTAACTTGTGACAAAAAAATACTACAAAGAAGAGGATATCCAATGAATCCTAATTCTCCAACTGCTTCAATCTTAACACCACATTTCGAGGACGTTGCAGTTTCAACAGCTCATAACCTACTGTTACATGGCTGCACCAGCAAAATGTTTAGTAAACCTCAAATCAATCCAAGGGTGAATTTGAATCGTTGTAGCATAAAAAAGCCACATGAATAACAAATACAGAAGAAACATTTATGCAAATCCAAAAGAATATTACAAGGCAAACCAAACACAGCCAAAAACAATTAAATCAGCCTAACACACACAATATGTACCTTATATACCCTTGATAAAATTGATGACCCTATAACCAAACAAGACATCAGATGTGTGCAAAGAATTGTTTCAGGGAATAGAAACTTATATAGCAGGTATGCATGACATCCTACCAATTTGTCATCTCAGAAGCACCATGAATCATAATTTGGGTAAAGAAGTATTATCCTGGGTCCCCAACGCTAGTTGTATATTCTGAAAACATAAAATTTTATAAGATTTCTTCCTGTATTACAACCCCACAGCATTGTCTCTCAAAATCACAGCAATACCCATGCCAGACTTGGTGTTCATCTTCGCAGTATTGAATTTGTCTCTAAATATGGGTCCAAAGATAAGATTTTCAGCTGTTGAGTCCTGCTTCCCACCTTCTGCAGCAATGTTCAAATTTTGTACCTTTCTGGAATATCTTCAAACTTTTAGGATGAGAATCATTGGTGCAATCAAAGTATCCAAAATAATAACCACATGTGAGTTGGAAAGGTAAGACAGCAACACTTACATCTGCAACAAGGAGCCTTGATCACAAGACTTTTCACCACTGAGAATTTTAAGGACAGAAATCTCCACATTACAAGTTTTTACAACTTTATCACGAGTTTCTAGTGGAAGTTCCTTCAGAAGATCCGATACAGTCAGTTCATGCTTCTTCTTAAGTTCATCCAACTCCCTTTGCTGCTCAACTAAGAGGAGTTCAAGTTTTTTCACAATGATATTGTCATCATCTGAATCATTGTCACCAAGTATTTTGTTGTTCCCCACAAATGCATGAGGTCCATTGCCAGAATGTAGATCTGAAGGACAAAATTGTGAATGGTCGGGCAAATTACCTTCAAGCACACATGCCTCCTGCTTTTCAAGTGAAACATCATCATTTGAATTATCCCCATACTGACAGCTACCTGGAGATTGCTCATCTTCTTCAGTCCAGCTACCTCCGGGGGTTGCCGAATCCTCATGAGTCAAGTTTGAAGGTCTGGGTCTAACTGGAGAGCTTCCATCACTAGCTTTGGGTGAGTCAGACCAATACCTCCGTCCTGAAGGCATTCGTTCCAGAACAAGATTGCCAGAACGAGCAGACTCGTTCGCTGTGGGAGAAGAATCAACCTGACCTTCAGAGACGCAACTATCAGACATTGCCACTTCACCACCAACACGATCATCAGAAAGTTCTTTGGGTGCCCAATCTGGAATATAGGACCGAATTTCTGTGTCAATCATCTCAGCAATGGCTGTTATATCTTGATCTGTCAGGTCAAGTTCTTCAACCATTTCACTAGCAACAGCGGTTGATGTATCAACCTCAATATCAAATGGGAAGTGGATATTACGAATATGACCTGGGGGCCCAAATGCAACATTTCAATTACAGGTTCTATGGATGAACTGAGGAAATTTTTCTGATAAAATAATCAAAAGCACTGAAAGGAAGAAGAGAACAACAGACAACCTGTGTAATCTGTTATCCGTAGTTTCAAAAATATAGTGTTCAGATCTTTCCTTTGACCCTGCACTGTGAAGTCTCTACTTCCCTCAGGCACGGAGTCCTCAGGAGTTTTACCATTATCGAAATGATCATTATTATTATCTGTATATTCAGTGTGTAAGAAACTGGGAAAGACAGCAAAGGCAATGAAGAGTCGGGCAAAATTTACCTGGATGATGACGATTGGGTCTTGAGGATCGACCTACACATTCATTATCTTCATCTGACTGGAGAAAAGGATCCATTAATAGCTCCTTGGCAGGTAACCTATCAGACACCTTTGCAATACATTTTTCTATAAATGCTCTGACATCAGGATCCTTCACTTTTACTAATGATGCGGGTTTGACACCCTGCACGAGAAAAAAGAAAGAAGAAAAGAGAAAGAGGGATGATAAAAATCTTATTCGTGCAGTAGAAGGGACACAAGTAACTCAAATATAACAAACATTTACTCAACTCCAGTCCCCAAAAGGAAGCTATCCTAATAATTTAAGGTTGCCAACATGACCCTTACCATTTCAAAAATAATGTCCAACGAAAAAGATGTGGGTAGTAAACTACAAACTCCTATTCAGCCTGCCTTAATTTCTCTAAATTCAAATTTCCAAGAAACTTGAACTTTTTGTCAAAGTGATTTTGTACCAAATGCAACCAATGAAAATAAAACCAGAAAGGATATTTTACCGCTGATTTATTTTTCCATGTAAAGATTCACCATGTAGCACCCAAAACCATCGACAGAACCCATGACAACGAGACTTGAACAAGATCAACCTCCTATACATCTAAGTATAACAACAATCCCCATGCAAACAGTCATAGCCCTCCAAAATCCCTTGCATTCCCATCTACATTAACTCCAACATTTACTGCTGATAATTTTATCAGCTATGAGTAAAAACATGCAATAAATCAAAGTAACAAACACTCATTCAGGCAAAAAACATACCTTTAGACACGCACACAATCTTCTAGATAAAGAAAGCTTACGTCCCATTAGTTAGTGATTAGTTCTCAATTCGGAAAAGCTCAAGTCCATTTGGTTTGTCAATCGAATCAATTCAACTTAAAGAAAGCCAAAGTAGCTACTTTTCTTAAACATAGCATACTAAGCCTAGTTGTCAAGGCACTAAGGCGAGGCGAGGCGAGACGGTGCCCGGTGACCATGCGCATGGACACCTAGTCGATAATGCGCCCGCCTAGGCGTCCATAAAACGATAAGTAGTTTATAATATGCAATTTATAAATATATAATTTTATTTCACAAATACATTAAACATAGGAAAGTTTAACGTATTAAAGTTTAAAATGATAAGAGTATTATATGGGCAAAACTAATGATTTAGCCACCGAAGTTGGCACGTTTTATTGAATACCCGATTGAACTTTTAATTTTTCAAATTAACTCACTGAACTAATTCTTATTTATTTTCAAATTGGGTCATTCCGTTAAAAAAAGTTGATAGACGTTAATTTTTTATCTACGTGGCGCTGACGTGGACTTAAAAAAGGGGGAAAAAGAAAATGACATGGAAAATAAAAGTCAGCATAAAAAAAATTGCTTATGTGGCAAAAAAAACTTGAAAATAAAAACAAAAAAATCAAAATATTTTTTTGCAAAACAGATCTAACCATCTTCTTTATTTGATTCATTTTATTCTTCATCAAAATAAATCTAACCAAACTTTTCCGATACCCACCAAAAACCACAGACACCCAGTCATACTATTCCTCCTCCTCCAAATGGCACTCATTCAAGAAAAATGGAATTCCCAGACCTCCAGTCATTACCTCCACTTAGGCTTAATGGACAGCGACCGCAGCAGTATAATTATAGGAATGCCGATTATTCAGACCCTTTTACTCCAGATGAAGAAGAAAATGACGAATTTTACTCTCCAAAAGGGTCGATTGAAACTGGATTAAGAAGAATATTTTATGAGCCAAAGAATTTTGAGGATGAGAGAGGAGAAATTAGGTCTACTACTACTTCTTCGTATATGCCTTGGGTTCGGATTCACCGGTAAAGCCCGTTTCTTTAAGTACTCCTCCCCAAGCCAGTTTGAGCCCTAAAACTTTCTCAAGGACCAAGTCGCCGGATTTAGTTGCTCTTCAGACTTCTCCGGGGAAAGATTAGTGAATCCCAAGATTCATCACCAAGAGTTTCCAATGTATCATCTTTGGATCAAATTTCACTTTCTTCGGCGAGAATGAACATTTTTGCTCAGCCGCCGCTTCATTTCACAGCCACATCATCATCACCAGAGAGAGATTTAAGGAAAAGTCGGGAATCATCACCACATCAATCTTTGGGGAAGATGAAAATTTTGATTTTGATTTTGTGTACTGGGTTGTATGTTCATCAAAACCTAGATATGTTTTCATGAAGAATAAAATGAATCAAATAAAGAAGATGGTTAGATCTGCGGATTGAGAGTGAATGGAAGAGATAAAAACCGCGGAAATGGAGAGAAAGAAGAGCGTTCGGAGCCTAACACGAGAACCCAGATGGGAATTCTTCATCTTCTTGAGAAAAATCAACGAAAATTTCTTATCTTTCCGTTTTGGGTATCCTTGCTAGGGCTTTGAGTGAGTACTAGAGAATGAAGGGGTTGAAGATCGTATCTCATTGTGAGCGATGCAAGGCAAGGCAAAATGGGAAGGAGTTTACTTTTTGAGGAAGAAGAGGATTGAACGGCGATGAAAGAGAGATGGATAGGAGAGAGAAAATAAAATGAAGAGGACTAGAGGAGAGGAGTTTATTTTTTGAGGAGGAAGAATAAAATGAATCAAATAAAGAAGATGGTTAGATCTGCTTTGCAAAAAAAATTTTTGATTTTTTTGTTTTTATTTTCAAGTTTTTTTTGCCACATAAGCAAATTTTTTTATTTTTTTATGCTGACTTTTATTTTCCATGTCATTTTATTTTTTTCCCTTTTTTTTAAGTCCACGTCAGCGCCACGTAGATAAAAAATTAACGTCTGTCAATTTTTTTTAACGGAATGACCCGATTTGAAAATAAAAATTAGTTCAATGAGTTAATTTGAAAAATTAAAAGTTCAATCGGGTATTCAATAAAACGTGCCAACTTCGATGGCTAAATCATTAGTTTTGCCGTATTATATGTAAGTACACGCATACATAAATCATTTTACTTCATTTACTTGTAATAAAATAGGGGTTAAAACTGCAAAGAACAAAAGTTTAGGGTTCTAATGTGAACACTTATAATTTAGTTGTATGTAAAGTTAATTATATATTTATGTGAGAATTTAAATAAGTCAGACTTGGTGAAAAAATAAATACGAAAACTTAAATAATTTTTTATTTTTTAGTCATAAACTTAAATCAATTAAATTTAAATATACAAGTTGAAGCCCATGTGGCAACTTATAAGACTACACAAATCCAATGTTCTAAAAGGCGCTAGGCAGGAGGTGGACAGCCGGGAGGGGTAGGCGGGATTTTTTATTTTAAGCTAATTTTAATATTTTATCTTACATTTATCCAAACAAAACAATAATATAAAGCAAAACAATCTATAATAAGGATTTTTGCTTAAAGTTCAAACACAAATCCATATTTCCAATGTCAAATTTCAAACACAAACATGCAATTGTTTAAAGTTCAAACATATCTTTAATGTATTAATTTTATTCATAAACAAGATAGCTATTAAATAATAAATTTTAAAATTTCAAGAATTCAATTCAATATTAAAACTTAAGAAACTAAACATAAATTTAAAATTTATATTGAATTAAACTAAATATTACAAATGTATCAACATTTATATAATTTTAAGTTGGTACAAGTTCAAAAAAGTACAACTACAATAAAATTATCCATTTTGACTTTATATTGTTCACTTTTTGTTGTGATTTGATATGCTACAACTTGCATTATGAATATGGTAAATCATTAGAAACATAAATATATCAAGACTAGTTTAGGTAGTTATTAAAAAAAAAAACTCTTCGCCTAGCCCGTATAGGTCCCGCCTAATTTTCTAGAGGGATTTTTTTGCCGTCTTGGGCCTAGGTGAGGCACCATGGAGGCCTAGCGCCTAGGCGAGGTGCCAAGGGGGCCTAGCGCCTAGGCGGGGCCTAGGCAGAACAATACGAGCAAAGTAAATCTTCTCCATAAATCACTGCAGACATCTTTTTCATCCATTTTAAATGTCCTACAAATTGCGAGCAAAGTTGCAGTTAGCAATCTCTCTCGCTCTCTCTTCCCTGGTTATGGTTTGCTTTTTAAACCAGTTTGCATGTCAATCAAAAGACGACGAGTTGATAGGAAGTCGTCCAAGGCGTCACCTAGGCGACCCAAGGCTACGATTTCGCTATCAAAGAGCTCGCCTTAATAACTTCAACCAAGTCGTCTCCTCGCCTAGCTTTGAACCACCGCTTGGACGCCTAAGTGTCACCTAGGCGACGCCTTAACAACTATAAACATATAATTTCAATGATTAAGAAAACGCTTAATCCATCTAGTCAAGTAAAATTGTGTCACTCCAAGGGCAGGGACCGTTATGAATTAGGAAATGAGTCAGCTTGTACATCTAATTAGGATTGCAAGAATAAATTGGAAAACTAAAAACCATAAGAGAGACATTTTACCTTCAACAAGACACTACACACTAATGTTAATATTGGCCTTAAATTGTTGTATCATTTAGTGCAGTCATATATTCCTTCTTTTTCAAACTCAATTACCTCTATTGATTGTTTAGGTCATTTGAACAATACTGTTCAACCAGACAATAGTTCAAACTGTTACTCTCATGTTGGCTAAAAGCTTCAAAACTTAAATGTTTTTGTTTACTAAAACTAATACGTTTATGATGAAAATCTATTAGTTCCGATATAAACTCTTTATCAGAAGGGAGAAAACCAACAGCGAATTGTCAAACAATGACAAATGGAAGGAGATTAAGCCTTTGAAGCATTTGACACATACTGAATCAAGATTTATGTGATGTTAAAATCATATCTTGCCTTTAAAATGAAAAATCAAATAAACATACTTTTCACAAATCTGCAAGAAGACTTTCTAGTTTCCACAGTTATCTAATATTCTAAATAAATACAAAATTATATTTTCATGTTACCCACTATAAATTTATATTTCCATTAAAACAAGAGACATTTGGATATGATGGAGTAGGCAGCATGACAAACAAAAAGATAGGCAGAATATGAATGTGCAGAATGTCACGAGTCTCTTACTGATGTTACTTTCTTGTATATTTGAGCAGCATTGGCACATTCCACATATGGGTATTCAAAGGTCACCAACTCCAGTAAGCACATACCAAAGGCGTATATATCTACAAGTTCATTGTATTCCTCCTCATAAAGTTCTGGTGCCATGAACTCAGGAGTACCTGATTTGACATCAAAATGATATATTTTCATTTCCACTAATTAAGTACCAACTGTAAGTTCATATTCCAAAAATTAAGGAGCAGGGAGGGGGAGAAGAAACAAATCAAGTCGTCACCAATGACACTGTGAGCTGAACGAGCCTGTTGAAGAATGGCAGCTAGCCCCAAGTCACCAATTTTTACCTCGCCTTGGTTTCCATTAACAAAAATATTGTCGCACTTAAGATCCCGATGAATAACCGGAGGATCATGACTGTGGAGATAGGAAAGTCCCTCTAAGATCTGCCTAGACCATTTCTTCAATGCTCTTAAATCAACATGTTTATGTTTTCTCCGATATCTAAGCAATATAAGAAAAAGTATGATAACATGATGACAATACAAATCCACCAAAAACAAAAAAGAAAACTAGAATAAACAAACTTACTGCCGTAGTGTCCCTGACGTGAAAATCTCGGTGATGAAGTTGATATTCTCAGTTTTGGTATCAACCCATGAGTTGTAAAACTTGATAATGTTCTTGTGCTTGAGAGTTTTAAGCAAATGAACTTCCGAATACAGACGCTCCAAGTCCTCGGAATTTCTTAAAAGATCTGCCACCTTAATTTGATTCCAAGCTACTTCAATTCCTTCCAATTCATCAAAAGCTCTATATCTAAATTCCCAACAGTCTGTCAAGGAATTTAGTGTAATTCTACATAAAATATCTTGTGAATTTTGTCAAATGCATACTTAAATTACTTTAAATACAAAAGTTTATAATAAAGGATACACTTTTTTGAAAGCTCCCTTTCCTAGAACCTCCTTATACTGAAAATTATACAACACAATATAAGTTTGGAAGGAAAAAACCGTAGTAGTAGTATTCGACTTATAAGGAAAGTCAGAAATCAGTACAATGGAAACGTACATAGTAATTTCAATATGTAATACATACGTATGCGTGCGAAAATATATATACAGAGATAGAAAAGGAAGTAGAAATATATAAATATACTGACCCGACCATATCGACCAGAAGGATCGACCTCAACAAACTCAGCTTCAGAATCGTCCGGGTCTTGTTCGGGCGTTGATTCTTGTGGCATTTTCCAAGTCCGTAAAACCCTAGTTGTTACGAAGGTAGAATCAGATCAAATTTATTTTAGTGCCACATAATTTCACAGGCAGATTCTAATGGGATCAACTGAGGGTTCCAAAACCAATACGAAGATTTAGATTTACGTATACGTATATATATATATATGTCAAAAAATTCAAATAAAAATGGATAGAGATGGAGGAAACGTGTTGGTGCAAAAGGGAGAGAGGAGAAGAAAGAGAAAGGTGTGTACAGATGCGTCCAACGGCGAAGCGATTCAGCTTACTAAAGGCTCTCACTATTTTTTGTCTGTTTTTTTAAAACAAACATAGTCCAAAGGTCAAATTTGGGAGCATTCGCCAAGTCAAATGAAGGGTTGTTCGGTTTGGATTTTTGGATTTTATTGGGGAAAAATGGAATTATTTGCCTGAGCAAACTCGATCACCGCCGGAACAACTTATAAATTTAATTTACTGTTCGTTCAATTTTAAATTTAGATATATAATTCTTAAATAACGATTTTAAAAATAAATTCTTAACATTTGTTGTAAACATATCTATCTATACCTGGTCTATCTATAATAAGTCATAAGTCAATTGGGTAAATGGATAGATTATTTTTTAATTTGTCCCAAATTAAGAAAGTTACACAGATTTTAATTATTAAATTATAGTATTAAATGACTTTTTCAATCCATGTGCAAAAACTTTAAACGACACTTATTTAGGAATGTAAGAAGTATTATTTTGTTGTTTTGATGATAGATTTTGATTTAATGGTGATTGCAACCGTGGTTAATGTTATGGGGGTAGATTGGATGTTATTTGGTGCCTTTATTAGGTTTTGATTCATACATACATATATATATATATATATATATATATCATTGTATTTGAAGTCATTATTTAATTTTTATATATATTTCATTGGCAAAGATCCAATGAATGCTTTGTTTTTATTGTTTTGATTTGTAAATTTATACTACTATAAAAGTGAAAGAGATATATAAATAAGTTATTTGTAATGCAAGTTTGCTCGTGCAAGTATGATTGTTAAAACCTCAATCATCATCTTTTCTTTAAAAATAGAATCACAAAGACTGCTGTTTGAATAATTCACATATATATCTCTCTCGTAATATCAAGGTGATGTGATTTTTTAAATGACTTTTCTTAGGTATTGCAAACATTTTATGTTAATTATAATTGTAAAAAATGTATGTTGAATTATAACTGTGAAGGACATTGGATATGATTATTAATTACACCTTTTCTAAAAAAATTATCACCCATGTAACTAACAACAAAAAATTCAATATATAAAATCGTATGATAAATCATTTCCCTTCTTAAATTAACCATGATATTTAACACTTGTCAAAAGATACTAGTACATTATACATACAAATATACACTTAAATTAACACTTTCTCTATTATTATTATTATTATTATTATTATTATTATTATTATTATTATATATACACGTGCTACTATTATATACAAACACAAACACACACACACACACACTCACTCACATACACATGATAGATATACTATTACTGATGAGCAATAACCTCATCAGTTGGCATTTACATTTTACTTCCTTCCTTCCTTCTGCATCCTCGTGAAGAAGGAAAAGACAGAAAATAAATTAACATTCAAGTCTTTTTCAACATGCTCAGGAGCAAGTGATTGTGTTTAGCTGTCCAAATTTTAATCATCTACAACTATCAGTGTTAATCTTTTTCGGGACATCTAAAAGAAATTATTGCCCATTTAATAATAATAATAATAATAATCAAAAATGATCGGGAAGCAAATCTATCTCAATGATTGCCACTCCTGAAAATAAAATTCAACAGAACCACAGTTATTGCAAGCCTGTATTGAATTTCTACTTTATAAAAGTAGGCTGGCAGCACTCCATCCATCGGGCCAGGTGGGATGATTTCAAGTGAGCATAAATAAAGGAGGAAATTGATCTCTCTTTTAAACCAAACCACCTTTTGTAACAGTCAGACGCTGTCAGGATAATTCATAAACAGCCACCCACCACCGTAAATATAAGATCCTTTCACTGGACAGATGGGTCATGGGTGAAAATGATTATAGCATTATTGGCATGCCAAACATTCCACTATAACCTGCCTCCCTCTTCCACCCACGCCCATTAAAGATAACACACAAGGCATTACAAAGAAAGGTAACGTATGGGACTAGTCTCGCTAAAAATAAATCCAACCAACCATTTTTTCAAACCCACAGCAGCTTGTTACTTGTTCTTAAGTGGATTCAATCTATCCCTGAGATAGTAAAGCTTGGCCCTCCTCACTTTCTTCTTCTCCAGCACCTTTATCTCCTTTATATTAGGGGAGTACCTGTCATCAGCCACTCATTTTAGCCATCATGTGCAGCACTATCTAAGAAAAAGTCATAATCACAACAGAAGCACAAAATGTATCACAACTTTCACATCAGCTTCAAATTAGGCACTTAAGACATACAAGTGTTAGCACAAACCTGATCAGATTCACATATAATCAAGCAAATGACTTGGAGTCAAGTGATAAGCGTGTCCAAGTAAAATGAGATTAGTTATGCATCGACTTTAGAAAGAACAATAAAATATGGATTAACTTTGAATACCAAATCCTAATCCAAAAGTATATAAAGTTGAACCAGGTCAGAACCGAGGAGTCTTAATCCAACAATTTGGTACACTTTATAAATCAACTTACAGTCCATAAAGGTTTGAGATCGTCTCATGACCTACCCTCAACCTGAAAATATTACTCTAATCAATTAATTCATGCCAAATGATGGCAAGAGAGTATTTCATAGTGATGATGCAGACATTCTGGACTACAAAAAGTAGTCCTTAGACAGTTCCCTAGTATTAGAGATATGATTCTAGCAATACCCAAGAACTCAGCACATGCAGCAAAATATATATGTTATATATCTCAAAATGATGAGAGTTGAGCATGCACGTTATTGCAATCACATACCTAAGAGACGAAAGTTGACATAAGATCATTCTTAAATGACTAAGAGAAACATTTGAACATTTAAGGCGAGTGACAGAAATTATTCTTCCCTGTGGGAATGTAAATAAGGTAAAGAAACTATAAAAAAAAAGTCGAGATAAAAGTTCTCTGTGGTAACGAACTTGATTTGTCTCACTAACTATGCCAAGCAGCTGTTGGAAAGAAGGTTGTTTAGTTAGTCTTTTAGCTTTTGTAAAAGGTGTAAATATAACAAATACTGAGGAGGCCATATACAGTATATATAAGAATTGTTTCCTCATTTACTTACAATGGTAAGAGAGATTCAACCCCAATTCCTGTTATCAGCCGTCTTAACCTAATAGTGGTATTTAGACCAGCATTGCGCCTTGCTATAACAATGCCTTTTATAGTTGAAATACGTCTCTTGTTCTCAGGTGTTTCCTGTGATAGGATGGGTCATATCAGAAAAAAGTAATCAATGTCCCTAATCCGTAAGGATGCTGATGTTATTGTGATTAAAAAAATCCATCTCTAATAAGTTAATATACCAATTTGAGCTGGATTATATAACCAGGCTTTATGTCGGGTATCTCCCTATGTCCTCTCACTTCCTCCACCGCTTCCTTGTCAAGAATCTGCAATGTACATCAAAAAATTTATATTCCAATCTAGGAACAGTCGACATCTACTGTTCCAATAAGAGCATAAGTTGAAGTAAAACAAAGTACAACTAAAATGCCCATGCCTGCATTATATTCCTGGCTGTTTTATCAAGTCTCTTAAACTTGATGCGGGGAGCTATATCAGAGACGGGATCAGTATCTTGTGAAACCGATTCACCAGAATTACCCAGTGTTGCAATGCACCTACTCTGAAAAGTTGGCACCACTGCAGCCCACTGCAAGGAACTTAGATGAGATTTTCTGTAGAATGCTGAAGGTACAAATTACTATTAAGTGAAGTCCACCACTCTGTTTGGGATTCAAACTTTTTCAGTTCAACTAGATTAGCAAATACAAAGGACTTACTCTTTGGAATTGAACCCAAAAGATTATTCAAAATAAAATAATTAAGAAAATGCAGATATCACAATTGTTAAGGCCCTAAACAGAACCTACCATAGCATTAGCTTTCCTATACAGTTATTCTCATCAGAAGTCAAACTATCTACTTGGTCTTGCTTCTAGCTCATAATGGTAATAGTTACTTATTAAACGGCAAAAGAATAAAACAACTGCAAAACTCTTGAGAAATATGTTATTTCTACACTTAGCTTTTCGAAACATACATGAGTACACACACACACATACGTATCTATGATATATCAAGATAAAAGGGTTAATCTCAGGCTGCCCTCATATTATGAGGATTGGATATCCACTATGCTTACCACTAATTCGCAAGCAATGCCTCTTCAACAATCCATTAGGATTCAGGAAGAAAGCTCCCAATCCATAATTTCAAGATTTCTCATGATATATCAATAAGCATCACTTTTGTTAACGCCTTGATATGACAGAAATGCTAGGCATCAAAGTTTTTCAAACCTTTTACCTAACATAAGCTAACATGGGTTCTTAAGTTAACCAATGCCTATTTTCAGCTCATTTTCATTCCCTAATAGTGTGAACAGACAAACAAAGAAGGATGAAAATTACAAATCATATATCAATTCTTCAGTATACGTAATAAGTGTTTTTGCCTCCAAAAAAACAATAGTCTAAAGTTCATTGTAATCATACCGAGCCAGAAGCAAAATTGGGGACTAATCGGGATAAGTATCCTGAAGAACAATCATTTGAGATCCCACGAACTCCCAGTGAAGCCAAAGGGTTAAGTTCTGAAGAGATGAGTCGAAACCCCCTAGTTGATATAGAATCAACAAGCTTTGAACGGCTAATTATATGCCCGGTGACCAACCGAATTTTCCCACAAAACGATTGCATTTCTAGAATTCAGTAAAATTCTGCATTTGAAAATAATGATATTGTCAAGTAGTTTACTAAGTAAGAAGTAATATACACAAAGTAACCGAAATAAAGCCGAGAACAGTATATAAATATCTACACCAGCCGTATTATTGAAATATGTATAGAGAGAATAGCGTACCTGTTGGGCTAAGGTGCTGTCGCCGATTGTTATGGCAGGGCAAATCTCAGTTGAGGTGAAAGGAGGAACTTGGAAACTTCTTCAACAATGGATGCAAAACCCTACATTCGGGAAAAGAGGACAGATGACTGGAGATGGTTTATGATCTGAATTTTCATGGACAAAATTACCCCCGTTTGTTTGTTATTTTGCATCTTTATCCAATAATATTTTTGATCTTTTTTGTCGCAGTTTTAAAAAATCTCTTCCGGAGAGAGTGTATACTTTTTTATTTTTTATAAGAGACCTACTATATTGCAAAAAAAATTACTTTTGTGAAAGAATTGGTAGGAATTAAAAAGAGTCACATTTTAATATATTTTATTTTATTACATCTATAATAAAATAAAATTTATTTTGAATATTTTTTTTGACAAAGCACAATAACAACTAAAATTTTTTTAATTTTAATTTAATGACTCACATTTCATATCACACGCAAATTCCGCCCAAATCAACACTCCATTTCACACATTGACCATTACAAACCCAAAAAAAGCGTAGAGAGAGAAAGTCGGTTTAAATTTCCTTTACTAGAGAGATTACTAACCAAATCTCATTATTAACTAACCAATTACTGAGTGCCATCAAGGATTTGGTTAGGGGTTTTTTATACTACCATACAACAATTAGTAAGTAATTACAAGATTAGTACATTCACAAAATAATTATAAAAATAGTACAACACAATAATCAAGCATATTAAACCATACTTCTCTCGCATGCCCATTCTATCACCGCCTTCTCTCTCCTCCCCTTCATCATCCTCCTCTGTCGCCCCTTCATCATCCTTCTTTGTCGCCTCCTCTCTCCTCCTCATTTGTCGCCTCTTCTCTCATCCCCTTCATCATCTTCCTCTACCGCCCCTTCATCCTCCTCCTCTGCCGCCAATGAGAATTCGAAACTATTGTCCAAAACACCAATGAAAAGAAGAAGAAGATTCGTTCCACAAGCAAAGAGACCCTCCGTCGAGCAAAGAGAGCTCCGATCAGAGGAAGAAACGACGGCAAATCATCAATTATTTGTGCAGGAAGACGAGATGACCTTCTAGCTTCAGTATCCTCTGGACGACTCTTCGTTCGACCGAGACTGATTTTATTTTTTTTTGATTATTTGGTTACCCATAAAAACTTACATGGTTACCTTTGTATGAATGTTTGGCTACCAACTGTACATTTTTATTGTGTTACACAATATTAAATAATATTTGTATTTTTCTTCTTCTTACATTACTACTCTCTGATTCCATCATGGTTTAACAAGATAAAGAAAACAAATACATTTAATTGTTCTGAATTTTTTTTATAACTATTTGGTTAACCACAAAAACTAAAATAGTTACCTTTGTATGAAGGCTTGGCTACCAACTCCACCTTTTTGTTGATGTAAGGTAACCAAGATTATGTTATGCAATATTGAACAATATTTTGTATTTTATTCTTCTTACCATGCGACTACTCTCTGATTTCATCATGGTTTAACAAGATAAAGAAAATAAATATATGTAACACTTGGTAACTATTCTGATTTTTTTTTTATGACTATTTGGTTACCCAAATAAACAAAAATGATTACCTTTGTATGAAGGTTTGGTTACCAACTGCACCATATACAGAATGCACGACTACTTGGGTTTGGCATGCAATTCAAATTGTCACAGCGGAGAAAAACAACCGGGAACAGTTACATAATTACAAAATTGATTTGCCACATTAGCAACCCATTAAAACACCTAACTAAATTAAAGGGATACCAAATGCACTAATTTGTAAATAAAATATTACAAATATATTAATTTTGTAAATATTTTTTGGATGCGCTTTTATTGTACTTTTTTTAAAAAAATATACTAGAAAGTATAAATAACCCTTTGGTTAGTTGCTGCAAATATAACACCACAAAAGCCCAATAAGCCTAAAACAAACAAGCCCAATTTAAAACGAATTCAGATGGTAAATTAATGACATTTGTAGGACCCACATTTTGACAAATTTAATGATTTCTTTCAATATTAAAAATTAAAGAGATAAATTTGTAAATAGAAAAAATTAAACATGTTTGAATATGTATTGTGGGCAATCGACTACATATTAAAAGAGAGTGGTTAGTATAAAGTTAATTTTGATCAATTGATTAATATAGTGTCGATACGCAGACGAAAATTGATTTATTTCACTGCATGTATTAATTAATTGATTAACTTATCATAAAGTTAACTTCATAATAGCAGAATGTATATTAAAAGGCCGGACACTAACCCAAAATCAACACACCTATGTGCTTCTTTTTTTTTTGTATGTAACTCCCAAAGCAACGTATAGAGAGTTAGAGACCATCATCACTTCAATTCTTTCTAGACCTCTTTTATTCCATTAGGCTTTTAAGCCTACTCAAATGCTTCTGTTAGATTAGTAGTAACTGTATGCTTAGACTTAGGGAAGTGAAGATTTAGAATAAATTTAAGTGTAATGAATAAATTGATCAAAAAGAAATTTTATAAATATTTTAATATACGGGGTCAAATTGAATTTTTATAACTTTTTTAATTCTATATTACTTCTACTCTTTGATGTATACCTTTCCTCTAATATTTTTAAAATAAATAATAATCTAATTTATATTATTTTTATAACATAAGAAATTTAAATATTTATTAACAATTTTGTGATTAGAAAGGCGTATTAGGGGTCAATAAGGGGTGTATATATATATATAATGTTATTACTTGTTATATTAATAATATTGTAACTAAATACATATGTATTCGGCCAGAAAATACAAAATTATCTAAAAAAATTGGTTCGCTGCTCTCGAACCCCGCCAAATCATATTTTACAAGATTACCCTAGATATATTTGTAATTTAAAAGAATTATTAATATATGATTTTGATGGGACCATATATTTATATAAGGGTCTTTTTAAAAATTATTTTTTTATTGAAATTATTAATTTATCCCATTAGCCCAAGTCGAAATCGAGAAAAAAATATTATTTTAGAGAGATTATTAATTTATAGAGTATTAATTTATAAATGTTCTACTGTAATTGTAGTTGGGTTACCGAAAACCATCCAACCATGACATCGTCATAAGTTAAGTTTCTAAGCAACCAATTATTAAATCTTTTCATTACATTCAATCCAAAGTAGTAACTTAGAATTATGCTATGCTACAATATCTTGGAGTTTAATTTTTTACTCGAGTGTATTTTTGTACCACAAAACCATCCACTTCATGCTCTTGCTAGTTGAGATATAAGACGGATTGCTTATAGTTAAGGTTGTGTTTGATAAATGTGAGAATTAAGATCTGAATGATTATGATGTCTTAATAAATTAGATCATCTGAATGGTTATGAGGTCTGAATCTAAAAAATTGTTTGATAACTTAAAAATAAGTTATCTCTTAATGACACTATTTTACCATTTTAAAGGGTAAAATTTTATTTAATAATTTTAAATATTCAATTTAATAAAAATGAGTGCATAATATTGTTGAATATATTTATATAAAAAAAATTATCAAAAAAATTTCATTAAGAGGTACCTCTTAATTATCAAGATTTTATTTTATGTCTTACCGATTAAGAGACATTCAGAGGTAACAAAAAAACAAAAAAACAACATCATGCCTCTTAGCGAATAAGAGACAGTCCATTAAGAGACAATCAGACGTAAACAAACAACACTTGGCCTCTCCTCTGAACTAACATTATTCCTACAAAAAAGAAGGCATAAAAACTAGATGATCCAGTTCTATATTTCCAACCAAACCCTAATCTTTGCTTGTCCTTTTATTATGGGCTACTACTTCTTTTGTCTTGAACCCATAGCTGGACCAGACCTATAACTGCAGCAACCTCAGACTATTCTGCAAGTACCCACTACCCTAGATTCTCTCTTGTTCAACATTTTTAAAGGAAAACTTTAAAGATTGAATTCTTCCATACAACCCACCTATCGAATATTCTATAAAGATGGTAAAAAAATAAAAATCAACCTTGGAGTTTTGACTGGTCGCCTTTGAGCCCCAAATTCATGTGCTGTCATGCTTCCAATGACCCTTTCAATATACGTAGAAACCTAAACTCCGAATCTGGTGAAGTAGACTTCTCTGCTTTTTAACCAAGCATGGAAATATGTAACTTAGCTGTTACAGTATCAAACCTACCTTGGATGTCTTGTTCAAACAACAATAAATGACGAGCTAAAGTAAAACAATGAAAACCCATAAAGCAATCACATTATTATCGTTCACATACAATCACATGTATATTTTGATGACACACGTGACTTGTTCTGTATGTGGATCATCAAAATATGCACGTGAGCGATTTTATGTGATAGTAAACTTAGTGCTCAAATAATGTTTGTTCCAGACTAGTATTAAATATAAAAGGATTCTTCTTCTTCACTCACTCTCATTTCATCTTCCATCTATTTGCCAGGTTGAAAACATTTTTTATTTTTTATGTTTGAGTATTATTAATGCTGCCAAGAATCCCCCCTCCCCTCTGGCAGCATCCCTCTCTTCCCAACCCCTCCCCATGCTAATAATATACTCAGTCAGTCCAGTTCGGATCCTCATCTAGTTGGCTAAATAGCACCTCCCCTGAATAGGAGGAATTTGCTCAGTTTTTGTTCAAGAAAGCTAATAATTCTCATGATGATTCAAGATCCAATAGGCATTCCTGCTTGCTTCTCATCCGGCGAGAAGCCCACTGATGACCCTGCTGCAGTAACCAGGTCAGGGCAAAGTGTATTCATGTCTGTGTACAGAACTAATATTGCTGATCAGTGTCGCTTAATCACGGTCACGTGGTGCAAGAATTTGTTACTCCACGGCCTATCTGTATCCGTAGAAGGGCCGGAGGGAGATAGCCAATATACATGTAAGGTTGAGCTGAAGCCATGGTATTTCTGGAGGAAACAAGGGTCAAAGCGCTTTGTAGTGGATGGTAAGGCCGTGGACATTTTTTGGGACCTTAAGGCTGCAAAATTCAATGGCGAAACAGAGCCAAGCTCAGAGTATTATGTAGCAGTTATATCTGATGAAGAGGTTGTGCTATTACTTGGCGATTTGAAGAAAGATGCATACAGGAAAACTGGATGCAGACCAGCTCTTATTGATCCCATTTTGGTTTCGAGGAAGGAACATGTATTCGGAAAGAGGAAGTTCTTGACAAGAGTTAAATTCCATGAAAAAGGTAGATTTCATGAGATATCAATTGAGTGCAAGAACAGGAGTCAAAATAGTAGCAGCATCAATCACAGCAATTCATTAAATGGGGTTGATCCAGAAATGGAGATTAGAATAGACGGGCATTTAATGATTCATGTGAAGCATCTTCAATGGAAGTTCAGAGGTAATGAATCTGTTCAGCTCCACAACAAAATAAGAATAGAAGTGTATTGGGATGTTCATGATTGGCTTTTTAGTCCTGGGTTGAGGCATGCATTGTTCATCTTTAAGCCAACTCTGTTATCCTCATCTCTAACATCGGTATCGACTACATCATCGCCGTCGTCTTTGACATCAACACCATCGTCATCAAAGACGGGGAGTTTTGGTTCAGCTGAAGGTATTAATGGAAGTGGGTCATCTGAGTTTTGCCTTTTTCTTTATGCTTGGAAGGTTGGATAATTGAGAGAGAGAGAGAATCACTCCAATTCCAATAGTTGTATCATCATCATCATTCATCAGACAAAGAATAGTTGGGAAAAAAGAAAATAGAGAAAACTCGTGTCATCATGGGCCAATATGGAGTGTGGTGAGGATGAAGATTGGGTTGAGGATTGAGAGAAAGCACATGGGAGGAGGGACCCAAGAAAGAGGTTGGAGTTAGTTACAGCTGGCCAGGGTAGAACAAAAGTGGGCACGCATAAATGGACTGGACATGACAGGACAGATTGTATGTATGTATCATCCATCACAATTCACATATGCCCAGTCCAATAAAATAAATAAAATAATCTTCATCATGTCGCATAAAAAGAATTATTTCATACACATGACATCTTTGTGATTTAGTTTGGACATGGAAATTTCACAATATCGTGTGTGTGTGAACATTATGTAACTTTTTTCATGTGATAGTTCCTCATCCAGAGGCTCCTTCCTGTATGCAAATCCATCTTTTTTTCCCAACCAAAACCTCTGTCATCTGTTTCCCTTTCTTTCTTGATAAGTGAGCATTTTTCTTTCTTTCTTTCTTTCTTTCTTTCTTTCTTTCTTTATATTATACACAGACTGTTAAAACAATACTATTTCACTGAATGTCTGCATCTCTTGCAACCAACAATGCTGATGTATATGAATATGAATATATGATGATGGAAAACTAAACTTCAGACACATGCATGTGTATATATATATATAGATGATTTCAAGTATACTAGCAAATGCTATTTTGAATCTGCATGCATTTAGATGATAAAGTGCAAGTTCAATCAACAGACCGCTAAGCTAAGCTAAGCGGAGGAGGGAATAGCCGAATAGGGATGATGAGGGGAAACAAATACTATTA
Organism: Panax ginseng; assembly: GCA_020205605.1. Lineage (NCBI taxonomy): Eukaryota > Viridiplantae > Streptophyta > Magnoliopsida > Apiales > Araliaceae > Panax > Panax ginseng. The sequence goes on along the minus strand of CM035145.1, from coordinate 6,368,127 downwards.
ATGAACTCCCTGCGCTGCGTGTACCATTTTAAATACTGCACCACCTCTTCATATACTCACAAGTGTGTGTTAGTAGTATTGATGAAGACGAACAATACAATACAATTAAATTAGATGCTAAATTAATCTGAATCTTCCTCCTATGAGACCAAAGGTCTAATCCAATCCTGCTCACTTGTTGCACTCCCTTGTCAACTCAAATTATCATTTGGAAATCTAATAATATTAATTATAATAATAAATCTTCTCATGGCATGTAGAAGCATAATTATATATCCCAAGAAAGTGGGCTACTTTGCCAAATATCAGAATAGTGAGTGAGAAACTTGTTGGTTCCACCTTCCCAGTGTTTGTCCATTACAATGCTTTGCTTAACATTCCTATAAATCTAAGATAATTTTTCAACACAAACAAACTAGAGCAAAGTAAACTTAATAATGACCATAACGTACGTTATATGGATCCCCCGGACAAAAGGGTAGCCTTATACTTCTTATTACTTTTCACAAGGGTGGGGCAACATAGCAAGTAATGAACAGCAGCAGCAAACTTACAGATTTTGTACATTAAATATCAATTCAGTATTATATAAATTACCAACTCAGCTCTCAACATTATTTTTCACATACAAAAATAATAATAATAAAATATGATTGCCAACCATACCAAATGTCTATTTCAAAACCTGTCCAGAAAAAATCCAATGACCAGACAAAAGAGGGTGGCAATCAAACTTGTCCCACCAATGGCAGAGCCCCACGTGTAGTCCAGGAACAATTCCCACCTTCACAGATTTCGTATTAATTATAAAAAAAATAAAAATTAGCATTCCAGCATCAGACTACCAACTCATTATATGCACAATTTATCATCATTTTCCAAAGCCAAACCACTTTGCTATGGAAAACTTATTCTTCCCATGAGAGGCATCAGCTGCTTGTGCGGAAACTGGTTTAGAATTAGCTGCAAGGAGAAAAAAAGGATCAAAAAAATCTTTATTTCCGTTCAAAAATTGATGAAATAACATAAAATTTATGTGATTGATGACAAAGTTGACTCATTAATATATGATCGTTAGAAACTGGCGATGTAATGATGTAATTATTGAACAATGGTTTCCGATTCAAATTTTATAAGAGAAAAATATATACTAGATACTTCAAATAATAGTCACAAGCTCTGAATTCGATAGATGATCAATTTTTAGTATAAAAATATGAATCTTGTTGACGCTATATATAACTTTCAAAAGCAGTATGAAACATCCTGAACATTATCCAAGGGCATATAGATGCAATTTTACTAGAAGTTTTTGCTAATGTATCCCTAGGTTCTATGTCATGACCATGGTGCTCAAATAATTGAAGTTGCAAAGCAATTCCATGGATGTTAAGAGAGAATTCAAAGGAGAATGGGGGATTGGAAAAGAAGGGGAGGGAGAAGATCCATGTAAGTTGTAACTCATAAACGAAAACTGGTTTTCATATTATAATTCATCAAAATAAGTATCGGGTTTTCTGGATACATCATGATATTTATAGACTATATGGCTAAAAGACTGAAGTGCACCCTCTTCCAACAACTACTCTCCTTCCCACAGAAAATAATATGCTCCCTCTTTGCCAACTACCACTAGATTTCTAATTATTTACTACTAATACCCCTAACAAAAACTATGCTGATATGACATTCTAGCTTATAAATGGTGTTTGATTGCATCTTAACAACTTACATCTTTGTATTAAGAGGGTCTCTGAATAGTTTAGACTCATATTTGTATCTTAACTATTTAGAGGTGAGCTGTTAAGATGCATTAAGATGCAATCAAACACCACCAGCTCGCTTCTAAATGTACAACGTGTTGAAGTGAGTCCCAGAGTTACTAGATACCCTTATAAGTATATGCAACTATTATCTTTTCTAATTTTTTTTTTTAAAGAAAGTAATAATAATAGAAAATTGTACCTGGCTTGGAAGACGTATTATTAGTTCTTTCAGTTCTCCCATGATTAGAGTTTTTATCTAAAGTTTGTACAGTTGCTTCAGGATAAGACGCTCTCTCAGGAGTCCTGTGCTCCATAGGTGCTTTAGTATTGTTACCTACAATAAACACGAAAAAAAGAAAAGAAAATTAAAAGGTGGAAGATCCAATGACTGTATGTAAACAATTCCTAATTGATCAGATGAAGGTACTTAAGTGAGATAACAGAGAATTCATGATATGTAACAATAAAAACCATGGTTTAGGTTAGACCCACTCTTACAAGTTTTATATAATTAGAAAATGAAGTTGTTAGATATACATGGCAAGCAGGTCACACGAGTCCTCAACACACAGACAATACACACGCACATATAAATCATTGGTGCACTTCCTTTATATATTTTTCATCTGCTCAACACCCCCAATTGGAGAAGAACTTATAGAGAAGGAAAGGGGAGGGAATTCAAACTCAAAGCTTCATCATACCATAAAACCCACACCAACTCAAGCAGGCTTGTCCTAACTACTTGGATATAGATAAAAGACTTCTTTTCAAGAACAAGGATTATGCCCAAGTAGAGTAAGACAACTATCCTTGAGATACCCCAACTTTATAAAGCATCAACATCTGTCATCTAGCTATCATGATATCCAGACCACAAATGAGGTTTTAGACTTTCGGACAATAAAATCCATGTGAAATTAGGCATGGGGTGTTTGTATTTAAACCAGTAAAATAATTCATTGAAGTCTAAATAGTATAATAGCTTACTCTCACTAGGAGGCTTTCCATAGTCGCGTCTCAAAGCTTCAAAGAAATTACCATCCCTTTGATCTTGCATTACTGAGAGGAGCAGAACAAAATTAGATGGTCTTTCATGATACCCAGCTAAAGTATATATATATATGGGTCTCCATCTGTTACAACCGGTTGTCACGGACACTATTCCAGCAACCATAATCATAACTCTTGATCTGAACGGCTCAGATAAAATCCAATTTCACCTATGCCTTTAAAGGCTCTAGCGGCAGTAAAATCCCTTATATAGCGGCACAAATAATTTTCGAATAACTCTTCCCTCACGAAGGTGCCGCTACAGCTTGTAGCGACAAGGAAAAAAAGAAGACAGACATGAGGCATTATTCTCTTGACTTTATGGCCTTGTTTCCATTTTGGGTTTTTCTACCCACTTTCATAACTAAAGATAGGAAAAAAAATTAAAGAAACATTCAGTGGAAGATTCATAATCAATAGATCATACTACTCTATATAGCAAAAGTTACTACTACCACAAATTAACATCCACCAAAAATAAATTAACCTTCATACATTAAGTAATGAATGCTATAATATCTTATTATCCCCTCATACCATTTATTCGTCCTTTCCCTCAAAGATTTTTTATTATATATATAAAAATGTTATGAAAAAGCATTAATAAAAATGTTACGAAATTTTTTTATATAACATTTTTATAAAAATGTTATATAAATTTTTTTTCAAAATCTACTACCATAAAAATTTATATTTTTATTAAAATATTACGAAAAAAAGATTTTATAACAAAGACAACATTTTATATAACATTTCTATAAAAAAAAATTATATATAAAATGTTATATAATATTTTAATAATTTTTTTATAAAAAGTGTTATATAAATGTTATTTTTTTATAAAAAGATAACATTTTATATAAAAAAAATTTATACAAAATGTTATTTAATTTTTTATATAAATGTTATATAAAAATAACATTTTTTAAAAAAGATAACAATTTATATAACGCTTTTATAAAAAAATTATAAAAATTTATAACATTTTTTATAAAAGATAACATTTTTTTATAAAAATAAATTTTATATAACATTTTTATAAAAAAAATTATATATAAATGATATATAAATTTTTATAAAATGTTATACAAAATGTTATCTTTTTTATAAAAATCTTTTTTTCTTAACATTTTTTTATAAAAAAGATGATTTTTTTATAAAAATGTTTTATAAATATTTTTATAAAATGATAGATTTCGAAAAAAATTTATATAACATTTTTACTGTATGAATAAATGATCCGAGGGGATCATAAGATATTATAGCATGCATTACCTATTGTATGAAGGTTAATTTGTTTTTGGTGGAGGTTAATTTGTGGTTGGAGTAACTTTTGCTATATAGAGTAGTATGATTTATTGATTGTGAATCATCCAATGAATGTTTCTTTATTTCTTTTTCCATCTTTAGTTATGAAAGTGGGTTAATAATGCCTGCCTTCTTTTTTTTCTCCTGTTGCGGCACCTTCCTGAGAGGGGTGATTTGGTAATTAATTGTACCACTATAAGGGACTTTAATGCCGCTAAAGCCTCTAGCGACAAGGGTGAAATTAGATTTAAACTGGGACATTCAATATCGAAATCAAGTGTTAGGATTATGGTTGTTGGAATTAGGGCTGTAAATGGTAACCGGAAAATTCGTATTCGTCCGCATCCGTATTCGAAAAAAAGCGGATATTATTCGCATTCGGAAAAAAACGGATATATCCGTATTCGGTTTAAAGGTATCCGTAAATAAACGGATACGAATACGGATATAGGCGTATTCGTATTCGATTAACATCCGTCCGTAAATATATTCGGCGGATACGGATATCCGGAATCCGATATCCGGAATCCGATATCCGGAATCCGTATCCGAATAACTTATATATATATATATATATATATATGTGTGTGTGTGTGTGTGTTAGTAACTTACATATACATTTATATATATAAGTTATTATATATATATATATATATATATATATATATATATATATATATATATAATATATACACATATATTAATAACTTACATTCATTAATTAATCACTTACATTCATTTATATAAGATATTAATATATATTTATATATATATATACACGTATATATTAACAATTTACATTCATTTATATAAGTTATTAATATATATATATATATATATATATATATATATATATATATAAATATATTAATAACTTACATTAATTAGTTAATAACTTATATATATATATATATATGTGTGTGTGTGTGTGTGTGTGTGTATTAATAACTTACATTCATTAATTAATCACTAGCATTCATTTATATAAGTTATTAATATATATATATATACACACACACACACACACACACATATAAATTAATAACTTATATTCATTATTTAATAACTTACATATATAAATTATAAATATTCATCCATAATCCAAGATATTTAAACAAACATAAAAGAGACATCTACTTATTAATGGATATCTAAACATCAATAAGTAGAGCATTCATTCATTAATGAACTATACTTTAATTAAATTTGACAAAGCTCTAAATTGTGTTTAATTAATATGTATGATTTAAACTTTAATTTTTTTTAAGTAAATATTTTGAATGAATTTTATATTAGGTTCTTGATAAACGAATTCGGATATTCTGGATATCCGAATAATTTGTCTATTCGGATAAAATAAATTGAATTGATATTATCCAGATTCAATATTTTCCGAATAATTTGGGATATGGATAATATTTTTAAAATTTGCCGGATACGGATACGGATAGCGAATTGGTTTTCCGGATACGGATACGGATATACCTGTATCCGTATCCGTTTAATACCGTTTACACCCCTAGTTGGAATAGTGTCCGTGGCAACCGGTTGCCACGGATGGGGACCCTATAAATATATATATATATATATATATATATATATATATATATATATATATATCATAGATTATCGATAGAAGTAGAAAAACATACACTGATCATATAAAGCATTTCCGTAATTGGGGGCACAATCAACTGATAGCAACTGGACAGCCTCGGCATCTCTAGTCACAGACAATTTTGTAGACATATTCAAATTTTTTGTGTCCAACAGAATACCTGCAAGCTGAATTATAAATTTTATTGACTTCACTGAATAAAAGGCATATTTTATTGAAAAAGGCTGAGAAAAATTCCCTCATCCCAACACACCCCCGCAACCCCCACCCAAAAAAAAAGAAAAAAGAAAAAAGAAAAAAGAAAAAAGAAAAAAATTAAATAAATTTGGTAGTAGTAATTGAAGGGAAATATTTATAAAGAAGACTGAAGAAGAAAAAACTTAAAATGGGTTAAATCTATTACCAGAAGTTTCTTGAGAATAGGGGTGTCAAGTAGATCATAGGCATCCTCACAGTAATTATCTGTAAGAATGGTGCATTGAGATCCAACCTAGTGATACAACAGAATATTGTATAAACAACGTATAAAAATAATTTCATGTTTCTGAAGATTCTTGTAATAAAAGTGTCACATTCCACACTTCAGTATCAAAATATGCTAAATTTATACTGACCTCACCATTACTTTTGAGGATATCTTGCCCAACCACAAGGATGCCCAATTTCTTAGCCATCATTAGTGCTTCCAAGTCTACCTGATAGCACATTACTCTATAAAAGTAAGCTAATGTTCACAACCACTTAAGACCTCAAGCAAAAATGATAGCATCTTGTGATACTGATCAATAGCATTGTACATTAGACAAATCTCCTAAATCTGTATTGTAAAGTATGAAACAGAACCTCTTCTGAAAAGAGCAGTGCTTTAGCATCAATGCCGACATGGTGAAAAAGCCATGCTGCTTGTCGTTGCTTCCACATTTTCCCCCTCCTCACATTCATCACAGGCACCATAACCACTGGACTGCCATCTCCCTCAATTCCCTCCTTATTATTCCTCATTTTAGTCTCCAGCAACCAAGAATAGCAAATCGCCGACAACATAGAACTTGTACCTGCAAACAATCCCAATATCAGACAAGCTCAGGTAGTTCAGGTAGTATTTTGTTGTCCTTAGAACTCCAGTATTGAAGTTTTCTAGTTGAGTAAACACAATGCATTAGACGAATTACCTAGGCGAATAGGAAGTCCTCAAATAAATATTCTCCAAAAATCATTACATTTTGGCAACATATTAAAGCATTCACTAACCTAACTTCACCAAGTTTATATGATTCCCGCAAAACTAATAAAGTTTGCCTGTGTTTGATGAGGACAATAGGATTTTTTTTAAAGCTTAAAAAATTTGTCGAAAATGTGATTTTTTGCTCAAGTTATAATTGCTTACAAGTAATTGTTGAAATAATCCGGGATGTCTTTTTATTTTTATTAGCTGAAAATAATCTTAGAATAATTCTACAAATTACTTTTTTTGTATAAACATATGATGAAAAAAAAATAACATTATCAGTTTATCACTCTCCTTTTGAGGGCAGAAGGGTTAAAATTAAAAGAGCTATTATGTGCGGATATTGGATATGAAAATTGGACACACTGCTTTACAATTTCAACTTTTTACAATTTTCAAGTCCGCATAAAGTTTTTCAAATTAAAAATATATAAGCTCTAGTACGCAATTCAGAAAGAATCCAAAAATAGATTGCGTAAAATAAGCAATCAATCAAAAAAAATGAAACAGAAAGACTCATTATGTTTTTCAACAGATTCAACACTTGTATAATTAGTAGAACAAAATTTTAAATAAAAAAAATATAAGAAATAACTTTGAAATAACAACAAAACTTAACTGTTTGAAGGTCCGGAGAGTACAATCTTGGCATTCCCATTAATCTCCCCATTCAAAAGCTTCCCAATTTGTATTCTCTGCTTCTTCAAAAACCCATTAAGGTCTTCCAACTGTCCATTCACATCACTAGGGTTTTGCAAATTGCGATCAGTCAAGCACGTAGACGAAGAAATTGACCTCCGATGAGCCGACTCGACCAAGTTTCTTGGCGGCGACAGGACTTGTTTCTCAGGCAAAGTGCAGGCGGAGGAAGAGATGGATCTCCGGTGAACCGATTCAGTGAGATGGTTTTGAGGCGAGAGTAAATGGGTCGGTGCCGGAGGGGCAGCGAAGGTCCGTTTGGTAGGCGGTTGAGGTGGGATTCCCTGCGGTTGGGTTGCGGCTGGATCGGTTTGGAAGCGGGATTTCCGGTGGACTGATTGGCGAGGAGGGATAAATTGGGAATTCGGGTCGGGTATGGACGGTGATGGTGAGGCGGGTTGGTTCTCGAATCGGGAGCGGCGGTGGGTGGATAAGCGAGGAGGGAGAGGAGGGTTTGAGTCGGGGATGGGTGGTGGGGTTGGATCGGAAGGGGTGGGCTTGAGAATGTTGGAGAACCATTTTTGGACGGCGGAAGCAGGGGAAATGTCGGCGGCGGGAAGTGGTGGTGTGGAGCCGGTTAAGGCGGCGATATGGGAATTTTTTGGGGTGTGGCTACTGCTGTTCTTTGCGGATTTTGTGAGTATTTCTCCTCCTAAGCCGTCAACCGCTCTCTGTCTGTTATTTCAGTTAAGAGACGGTATACAACAGGTAAAAGAATATTTATCGGTATAATTTTTGTTCTTGAACATAAATATCCCTATTTTTCCTTTTCATGTACTAATATTTGTATATACAATTTTTTTGGGTATATAGCAGTAAAATTTTAGGTAGAAGGGATGCATGCCTCTAAAGGATTTGATTATGACGAAGTTGACACAACGCATCATATATTAATGTGCAAACTTTTATAATTTTTTTGTTGAATTTTTATGCTCCCTCGGTCCCAGGATAAAAATTATGGTGGACTTTTTACGCATATTAAGAAGAAAAATAAAATGATAAAATTGTCCATAATAATGTCATTAAATATGGAGAGAGAATTAAAATAAAAAAAGTATGAGATATTTAATGCTACGGGCATAATAGGAAAAAATATATAAAAATTTGGTTATTAAAAGAAAAAAGACATTTAACATGGGACAACCTAAAATAATAATAATGATTTTTATCCTGAGACGGGGGGAGTAATAGATATTGCATTTATAATTCATAAACACAGTTAGAGATAAGACACAGTTAGAGATAAGAAACATGTGTTATATCGAAACCAACAAAAAGTTATAGATATTTTTTTTTGGGTTGAACGGTAAGAGTATATTCTAATCGAGACTAAATCTCTTCACGAGCGATCTTAAGGGCGCACCCGTCATGGTGCATTAAGAAAAATTTGTCATGAGCGATCTTAAAAACGCACCTCCACCGGGTGCATTAAAAATAATTCTCTTAGGTGTTGACCTGACCCTAAGCCTCAAATCTAAAAAGTCAAGAAAGGGTAAAGATCTTCTTGATCACCGGCTTGACAAACACTTTGTCACCATAATCCTCCCATTCATCATAAGGTAAGGACGTAAGGTCACTTGCATCTTGATCCGTTAATTGATATAGATAGAGTGACTTTAGAGTTTGGTCCATGTCAATGGGTCAAGAGGATTCAATTTAAGGATTGTACGATTGGATCAAACTGAACTTGAAGTGTGTATGCATGCAGTGCCCAAAGGAAAATATAACTAAATAATCAAACTTAAGATATAGGCCAGTTGAATCGTCTTTGATATATATATATATATATATATATATATATATATATATATTTATTTAATTACGTGATGACAAAATCTTATAAGAACTAAACAAGAAATATAAAAAATATATTACGTGTTCGTATATAGTCATAATAAAATTTAATATAACCCCTACCCTAATTCATGTAGTTGTTAATTTTGTGGATCCAAAACTCCAAAATATGAAAACTAACCGTACTCTAGCTGTATATATACTCCTTACCTTCTAGCAGACCTAGAGAGGGGGTCTCTGCGATCAAATGTGGAAAGTGATAATCTGGGCGGCTGCAGCTGAGACACCCCAAATCTTGGGGATCCACCCAGCCGAGACGGAGATTCACACCCACGAGAAGGAGAAGAAGCCACCATACGCTTAGCTTCCTCCAGCCATTCTTGAGTTAACTTGCTGTTTGTACTCCTTGTGCTCGAATCAAAATCGTCTTCATGTCCAATATCATCCGTCAACTGGTCTCCACCAGTCAAGTTGTACACTTTCTTTTCATTGCTTGGCGTCCCAAAAAATATGTCATTCATGAAATCGGTCAGGTCCGGTGCTGCTTTTTGTTCAGCTGCAGGCCGGCTCACTGATCGCCTCTTCTCAGCTGCTACTTTATTTTGCAGGGTAAGTACTGATCCTTTGTTTTCGCTTGCAAAATTGTTTCTGTTGAATCTCCTCTCCATGTGGGCCTTTAATTTTTCACTTCTACTTAATTACCAGCATGCATATACAAAATAACACACACAATCAGATGTGTTGGAGTACTGGCTGGTTTGTGTGTGTGTGTGTGTGTATATATATATATATATATGTTGATGTTATCTGAGAACACAAGAGGGTGGTCTTTAATTAATTATTCATGATCAATTGATCATTATATCATACATTATACAATTGAAGAATTGATCAGATAGAAAGAGAAAAGTTTGGCCGGCATTTGAGGACGGTGTCTTTTTGAGTATATTTATGTATACATCGACCTTGACGAGGATGTACGGGAAAACTATTCATTTAAAAAAAAAAGTTGTTTGGAACTTTGTATTCTTCTTTACCTAGTAACTAGTAGTAATATATTTGTTTTGTTCTACTTAGTGTTGAGATAATTAAGTTGGAGAAGTAATTAAAAGAGTAGAAGAAGAACCGAGACTTATTTTTCAATCCTAGCTATAATGGAAAATATTGATGATCTCCCGTTGTACTTAATTTGTCATGTCATTTTACTGCATCCATTTAAGTGTGTGGAAATTCATATATATTGCTCGAGACCAGACTTGTTTCTATATACACATAACAAGACTGAAAATGTGTAAATGACTTGGAAGATGAATTAGTCAAATTTATTTTATAATTAATTATAAGTTGATGACGGTGGATCGATGGTGTCGCAATTCTTGCCAAATGCATGCATGGTAAGACAAATTTATAATTATAGCCCCCCTACCTATTATATTACTTTTATTTCAATTTCATGTAATGCATCAATTTTAAGGGGTCCAAAAGTATTCCAAATATTTTTTTCGAAATTTTATTTTCATTCTAATTTTTTTTTTTTTAAAGTACACTTAATAATGTTATAAAACGTATCCCAGCTATGTCTTTAAAAAAATTTCAACCGGATAAATGGACGCTAGTGACTACCTACATGCGACAAAGATAAAATTTAATAATTTTTTTTATTTTCTCTTTCTTCTCCCTTTTTTCTCTCTTCTTTTTTCTTTCTCTGTTCCAAAAATAACAAAACTGAAATCATCAAAGTAAATATTTCCAGTTTCAAGGCCTTCGTCAAATGGGTTTCATGTAAAAAGGCCAGATTCTTCAAACCCCAATATATTCACCATTGATGTGGGTGGTCACCTTTTTCTAACCACCAAACAGACTCAATCTCAAGCTGGCCCCAAATCCCTTTTTTCAATTGCTTGCAATTCTGATCAATCTGTCCCATTTATTGACAGAGACCCAGAATTGTTCGCAATTCTTTTATCTCTCCTAAGAACCGGTCATCTTCCATCTAAAGCCAAAGCCTTTGATCTTCAAGACTTAATTTCTGAAGCTCAATTTTATGGAATTGAAGACCTCCTTGTTGCTTCACAATCAAACCCATCTCAATTTGAACCTTTTAACCTAGAAAAATCTTTGATTTTGCCCTTGAGTGGCAGATATTCTCCTTCTTCCATGTCAACGACGCCGTATGGATCTGTTCATGTAGCGCATTGCAGCAAAATCAAATCTTTTGATTGGTCCTTGCGCAGAAAATCAACAATTTCGACCCATTTCACAGCTATGAGTTCTTTGTTATCAATAACCCCATGTGCCACGGATTTTTCTGGGTTCAATCATAAACTAAATTCTATTTTAAGATTACAATGGAATTTGTTGTGTAGTTTATTTTAACTAGTTGGTAGCCCATGCAATGCATTGACTAGTTTGAATAATGGATTGTATAATTTATTAACACGGTTGTCCTCAAAATTAATTACAAACGCTATCTAACTCCACGCAACCCATTTTACATCTTGAAATATAAACACCACATAAAAACACAATATCATATCTTCCAAAGATTTATGTTGTCTTTGGCCTGAATGCCTGATGGCCTTCATTTGGATTTGCTTCCTTAGAATTGAGTTATTTATTCCTATGAAATAAAACAATGCACCAAAGAGTGCTAGGCAAATATATTAGAAGATGTAAGACCCCGAATTTTTTTTAAATAAAAATGAAATTTCCTCTATTTATTATTTTGAAATAGTAAGGGTTGATTTGATTCATGTGGATAGTTATGGGTAAAATATGCAAATATTTCGAATAAGCAAGTGGTTATAAAATATTCTTTATTGTCGGGGAATATTCGTTTGGTCGTGGAATATTCGTACTGTCGAGTAATATTCGTACGACGGAGCAGTCTTTTGTGGGCCCCATAACGAAAAGCGATTGGATGAAGAAAACGACAAATATAAGTTGTTTATAAATAACTCAGGCGTAGTTATTACCAATTATACTATTGAAATACCCGTGGTTAAAACACACTACTAATACGTGTTGTTGAACAAGAAGATACCTTGCGGTATTGCACCAATTATTGATTCTTACGTAGAAGGCACTTTACTCAATAATTGTTACAATAATTACCGCTCAAAGATTTTATTTTATTGATTCAATAATTGCTTGCATTGATATTTTATATTCATTGTTGTTTCAATAATTGTCATTACACAGTATTTTTCATTATCGAAGCAATAATTCATATTATCTGAATAATATTATTAGATAACATTATTGACAATGTCTAGAAAGTTCTGTCTAAGGAGAGGTTTGATCACCTACTTTGCTTGGCCAAGTAATGAGAAATTCTTATTGGAAAACCCCTTTCCCTTAGAACCTGCCTCGGTTGTCGATATTGTGATTCTGTAGAATATTATTTGTGAATAATTAATTATTGATTCATATGATGAGGAAAATATTAATTTTATGTGGATATAGATGGAGAAAATTTTAATGTGAGAATTGTTGAAAATTGAAATTTTATCTTTTTTGATAAAATAATTCATTTAAATATATTATTATATTTTAATAATATAATAATGGTGATATTTTTACAATAAATGTGGGATATATGAGTATACGAGGAGAAAGAGTATTTTTTGTTGCAATAAATGTTTAAAACATGTTAAACATGTCTCTGTGGACCCCATTTATTGATCGAATTTGATTATAAATTCTAAAATCACCCGCTTGTGGATTTCTGGTCAATTTCTGCTTGGAATTTGGAAAACTTTCTTCTGCAAAGTTGTAGAGAATTGAATTTCCTATAAAAAGTCGCAAGATTCGAATTTTCTGACAAAAAAGGCTATTTATTATGAATTATTGAAGTTTCGAAGCTCCGAAATAATTGATTTTTGGAAGTTTAAAATATTTTTAATTACAAAAACGTTTTTTTCATTTTTTAAACTCATTTAACATGTGTGGTTGAAGTTTGGACCAGATTTGTGTGCGTAGAAAATTTGATTATATATATTATTATTATATTAAATTTTCTGCTTTTATTCTAAAGATTTTCCTATAAATAGGGTGCTTAGGTTAGAATTGAAAATCACACCGAAATTGAAGTTTTTCTCTCTATATTATCGAAGCGTATTCTTGTGAGTATTTTGAGTATACTTTGAGTATTGCTATACTGTGAAAGTTCAAGTCATACTTTATATCCTGTTTCAAATTTAAAACTTGATTTTTCGAGGTAAGGGATATTATTTTTTTCGTAATGATATTATTTCTTCAATATCATTATGCTAAAATATTGATCTGAAGTTTTATCAAATTTGGAACTTTTGGTGTCTGAGTTACTATTCACGATACTCAAGACTATTCACGATACTGATCTTATTCACGAATCACAAAGACTATTCATCGAAAAATGAAAATTTTTCTTTTCATTCAAAATATCTATTGTGGATACTAGCTTTGATTGTATCTATGTTTTGATCATTCTTGAATTTTACACCACTATGATTATTTTTGAGGTATTTTTGGGCGTGGATAAAACAAAGTACTTAATCCTTAATCCTTAATCCTTGTCATTTTGTTTCACCGGATTCGCTTTCTTTAAAAAAAATAAAAATATTTTTCATCATCCTCGGTCTTAAATGATGATATTATTGAATATCTTTGGCTGTGAAGCAAAAGATGATTGATTTTGATGAATATCTTTGGCTGTAGTAGTCAAAGATGAATGATTTCTCGATGAATATCTTTGGCCGTAGTAGTGCAAAGATGAATATGTGTTTAGATGAATATGACCAATCGGTGAATGTCCTCGGCCTCAGTAGTGCGAGGATGAATATATGATTCCGTATATATATTGATTGATGTTACAGGGATAAAAATATTGATGATGGATCGTTAAATTCATAGATATTAGTAGATTTCATCCTCTACGTAACTCTTCTATGAATTAATATTTTCCGCTGCGAGTATTGATTTAAAACTTGTTGTCTATTGTATTCTATTAAATTTTTCCCTGTTGAAGACTAACGATAATTTGTTTTGTATTATCTTAGTCATTATATTCTTTATCAAGGCTAGTTGAGCTCACCCTTTTCTTTTTGTTCCATTTTCTTCTCGTGAGGCGAGAATGTAGCGAATACGAGCCTCGGGGTATGGAATGATGGTTTTAGAGAGTTGTTTAGTAGTCCTCACCATTTTTGTAAAATAATGTATCAATAATTATGATGAGGATTTATTTGTATGTGGATATTGTTTAGATGGCAATATCTCGTATTTAAACTCACAGCTTCTTCAAGTTGTAATAATAAAGTTGTAGTTGTTTACATCAGTGTATTGACAACTCGTAATGGGTGATGTATACCTATTTTGGGGGGTGTCACGTAAGATATGAGACTATCAAATATAAATAAAGAAGACCCCGAGATTTGATCTTATTGGGAAAGTCTTTGTCAAATAAAAAAATTGAACAACACTTACCTACTCACTTGCACTTTATTTGAGGGCTAAAATAGAAGTTGTAGATCCTTGTTAGATGAAAACTAATGGATCTTCTTTCGCCATAAGAGTTACTGTACTTAAACCATTTGTTTCTATAGGTTATCTATCTACATATAACTCCCTGAGTTCCATTTTATCGCCTCTATCCTCGAGGCCCAATACATGAATTTCTTCTTTTGTCTGCAGCCTAATAAAAGCTGCTAAACCGAGCAATCATAATTAAAACCATGTTACCATTATTACATTGGCAAGCACAACCCTCATGGATCTCACAACCCACATTCTTAAGTGTTGAAAGCATTAGATATGAAATTTTAATTAATTCCAGAATAATTTTGGCACACCCAAGACAACAACATCCACCATTACAACATACTAACATCTTCAATCTCAGTATACAATGTACAGAAGAGCAGAGCAAGTAACTATATTGAACTTGCATCTTTCTTTAAAAAAAAGCTAATTTTACCACATATTCAACACAACTTAAAATATTGCTTGTACTATTATGCTTTCTTTTATGTCTTTTGGTTGACCCTTATCCTCCTTGGATGTATTTCTCTTCTCTAACTTCTTATTTAGGAAAGCTGTCACTACAAGAAAATGCTCTAACATCGACCAAAACCATCAGCGACCGCACCTTTTGGTCGCAGAAAGTATTATTAGCGACCGACATTAGCGACCACCCTTGAATTTGGTTACTAGAGTATGTTAGCGACCGAACCCGGTCGCTATTTTGGTCGTGCCTTTTATGGGGAGTTGGAGGAAATCGTAGAGTTGTTGTACAAGGGCACGTACGGGGGTCATATTCACTTGTTCAAGTGCCATTGGTTTGATTCAGAAAAAGGGATACGTGTTGACAGACATGGAATCGTCGATATTGACCTCCATAGGTCTGTGTACTCCAACGAACCGTTTGTTTTACCAACTCAAATAGTACAAGTATACTACACTCATAGTCATGTTAGGAAAAGGGATAGACCGCCTACAGATTGGCAAGTTGTAATTCATACTCCCGCGCGTAGTCGTGTCCAAGTAATAGACGGGGATTTCTACCAAGAGGAAATGCTTCAGAGACCTCCTATAATAAATATAGAGGACAACAATGATGTAATCCAGTTAGAGGGTGGAGATGAACCTGATGAATTGGATCCCGAGACAATTATTGTGCCAGATGACAGTGATATTGAGGAAGAGTTATTGATTGACACTGACACAGAATCTGAAGAAGATGGTTATGAATCTCCGATACTTGTACAAAATGATTCTGACTCATCAGACAACGATTTTCATTAAAATGTATGTTTAGTTTTAATTGTACAAAATGTATGTTTATGTTCATGTTCATGTTTAGTTCATAATTATGTACCTTTCATTTATGTTCTCTATATAGGAATGTTCTCTATATCCTTAACTATATCATTTGTAGTTGTTGTAGTTAACTATTTTGCAGTCATGTTTATGTACCTTTCACTTATGGTAATCGTAGTTAACTATTTCATACAATTAATTGTCATTCATAATTTCATATTAACATCCTAATTTTTTTATTTATAGATGTCTTCTGAACCTGCAGCACGAAAGTGCGGGTTGGGTCGGGGCCCTAATCATATGCCGAAGGCCCCGGCTAATCTGGATGATCGCATTCTTATACAGATCCGTCCTCCTCCAGAAAGCACGTAAGTTAAACATCGTGTATATATAAGGGTTTAATATTTCCATTGTTATAAATATATTTTAATGTAAATTATTGTATATTGTAGTGATTTTCAAGATAGTAAAATTGTGAAGTGCATTTCACAATTATGTTTTACAAAAGCTGGTCTCACGCCAAAGGATTACATGGGCGGCACACCTCTCGCCCATAAGGATGCGCAAATTTGAATTTCGGTATATTTATTTAATCACTCGATAGATAATACATAGTTAATCAACTAATAGTTTAGTAATGTTGGATTATGGTAATATAACGCTTTTAATATTATTGTTGTTGTTTTATTTGCGAAGAAGTCAGATAGATGGGACGACGATATGCATCGCTTATTCAGCAATCGCTTACGGCGAAGTGCGTCGTCCGGACTAAAGATAATCTAAACAAAGAACGACAGAAAGCCCTACACAATGCTGAGATTGACCATCCAGAGATGAAAGGAGCGAGATATGCATGAAAGCATTGCCTTGGTGGTGCTTATCCCATATGGGTGCATATGTGTGAGAAATGGAGAAATGAGAATGGGTCAAGAGACGTAAAGATCGCCGCGAGCAGATCCTCGTGTGTATCTGAAGGCGAAAAGGAAAAAGGCACGCATCTGAGGCGACATTATATCTCAAATTCACCGCAACATATTCTTCGCTAGGGTAATATGTATATAAAAACTTATTGGCTTAGTTATTTGTCTTTATGTTTACAAATCATGTTTTGTAGCTAAAATATCATATGTTTACATATTAATATGAGAACATGAACCGTAGGAGTCTCGAGTCTCAAGGTCAACCTATCAATTGGTTGGATGTGTATGTACACCCGTGATGATGCTGGCCTGATGTTGTTCAGATAACCGGTAATAAGTTAACTTTAAACATATTACAGTCATGTTTTTTAGTATTTTTTATTTATTTTTAACTATTTATTTGTTGACCTTCTGACAGGACACTTATAAGGGCTTAATGAACGAGCGCTATCCTAAAGGCACCCCGCGTCCGGCGATTGATCAAGAATTGTGGGAGAGGGCGTCCATCGTGAAGAAAAATTATGTTAAAGGCCAAGGACAAAGACGACGCCCGACTATAAGTGGCACAGGCAGCTCTGCTACCTAGTCTACACAGTCATCAGGTCATCCAGCCTATCAAACTCCTGCTGACTGTGTGAGAGCGATCTGTCAAAATCGTGATCTTCTTCTTATACTGGGCGGGCATCTGCATTCTCTGAATCCTGATGAGTTGGCGAAGGCAGTGGCGGAAGCAGCAGCATCACAGCATCAGGGTGGCGACCAGGTACTTATATGTTTCATTATGTACATTGTCTATTGTTTAGCTTTCCCCAAGTCATAGCAGTATCAACACATGTAACATATATGTTTTATTCTTTTGTTAATTACAGGGTACTAATTTGGATGATCCATGAAGAGCTAGACCAGTCATGTTAGATTTGTAAAGCCTTGTTATACTTGTTTTTTAGATTTTTAAAGCCTTGTAATCTTTTAAACTACTTATCTTTGGACTGTATTGGTTTACAATTCTATTATATGGATGTTTACGATTGTATTGTGTTGTGTTGGTTTAGATTCATTCTTTGGACTGTATGGATGGATGTTTATCATATAGTAGTTATCATGGATGGATGGATGCTTATATATACTGCTGTGTGTTGGGATAAAAAGCAGGTACAAATCAGGTTATTTATGGGAAATCAATAAAACAGGAAAAATATTAGCGACCGAGTAAGGTCCTTAGAAGTTAGCGACCGCAGGCGGTCGCTATTACCGGTCGCTAACACGTGTGCCATATCACGTCTAACAGATGACTCAAAGATGAGTCGAATAGCGACAAATGAGGTCATTGAAATCTTGATCCGCTTAAAAAATGTGGTCGCTATTGTTGGTCGCTGATGTCATTTCAGCGACTAGATTTTCTGCGACTAATAGTAGCGACTGCAGGCGATCGCTAATACTCATCTGCGACTATATGCGGTCGCAGATGTGCGGTCGCTGATAAGCCTTTTTGTTGTAGTGTGTTAGTCTTTGCAAAATTGTTCGTAATAATGCTAAACATCTTCAATCTCCCAAAGATTAATGTCTAGACAATATACCACATTTTCTAATAAAAAGAGAATCGTTTGAAAAAAATCTAATGACCTTGAGGTTTCAACATGAGCAAATACATACTCCAGTGCGTAAAAAATCAATCTGCTCTAAAAACCTATTAACGGCAAGCAAAGTCACGCAACAAAGGTAACGTAATGAAAAGTAATACTATCTTGAATGAACTGATCACGAATACATATAATCATGATTGCAATTATGAAAGGACAAAGAAAGGGAACCAATTTTAAAGTAAGGGATTCTAAAGAAAAATAAAAATGTATTACTTTAATGACCATAAGTGGATTAAAGAGGAAAAATATTTTAAAAAAAGGAACTAACCTTGTTATTGATGAATTTGTTGATTGAGATGCTAAGGTATCACCAAATTTGTAATGTAAAAGTATTTGTTTCAAGGTTGACCGAATCAGAGGCATATCCATTAAAAGCTATTCACATGTAAACAAACACTGCCTAAGACCACTAAAAACTCCTCTAAAAATCATGAGGGAATATGGCACACTAAAAATGACAATTGCTGAAGTAAAGTCAGAGTTTGATTTCCATTTATCGTTGCGTTCATGAGAGCCTCTACATAACTTAAACCCCACTCAAAACACAAACCTAAAATAAATTGACTAACAAAATACAAAATAAACCACAAATTCACAATTAAGGAGAAAATAATCAAGAAAATTGAGGCATAGTTTCGTTTCAATTATCATTATGGTCATGCTTAAACCATAAACATACATGAACATAATTGAGTTAGGGCACCTGCAACCTACATGGATTGTATTACATCGACCCTGTTGTTCCCTGAGGTAGAGTTGTTCATGTGCCCAATCCTTACAAATCATAAGCAGCCTACTCCTAGAACGCAAATTGGTCTAGTAATCATGGACAATATCTATCTGGTAATAGAGCTAGAAGAAACTCTTTCCCATTCTAAACTTTGAAAATAAAAAATATATAATTTATGCTTTTAAGATAATGCTTACTGATATCGTTTTTGAATTGCTTTAAAATTATCATTTTTAATATTGTTTACGCTTCCATGACTATGCCACTGCTATCTCACACTGTTATCCCACGCTATCTGTTCAAGGCTTTGTTTAACTCTATACTTGAAGTTGGTTAAATACTCCCCCCATTTCAAAAAAAAGTCACATCGCAAAATTTTTAGGTATTAAATATATATGTGTTTTTGTTTCATGTTTTCTCCTAAAGATAATAAGATGTTAGTTTAGTAGCGATGACATGATAATGAAATTTTAATGATAAACTATCTTCTTTTTTTGTGCAAATGGGGTTCTTTTTATGAAACCTAATTATTTATGCTACTACGACTACAACACTGCTATCTCACACCGTCTTTCAAGGCATTGTTTCACTCTATACTTCAACTCTTGGGCACAATATCTTGCTAAGCTCTCTTCTCCATAAAATTATCCGTCATTCTTTTACAAATTTACTATGGATTTTCATCTCAATTATGTTGTTTTCCAAAGAAACATTACCATTGTAATTTGTATGGATCCTCTACCAAAAGGTTACACAATCAATAAGGTGTACAATGGAAAGGCTAAG
Source organism: Panax ginseng (assembly GCA_020205605.1). Lineage (NCBI taxonomy): Eukaryota > Viridiplantae > Streptophyta > Magnoliopsida > Apiales > Araliaceae > Panax > Panax ginseng. The sequence continues at coordinate 6,347,787 of CM035145.1, read as the reverse complement.
GATGATATATCTTCCTTTTTATACTTTTTTACTTTTTTCTTTCTTTCCCTTAATTTTTGTTTATAAAATTAGTTGTAAAGCAACAAATTGGAATTTGAATGTACCACTAATTCACTGATCAATGCAAAACATATATAAGCAAAGACGGACTACAACACAACCAAACAATCCTAAAATCCACAAATATATGACGAACAATACTCTGAATCATAATAAATTGACAAAATAAACATCAAGATCTTTGTACTAATAAAGAAACCTAAGATCTAAGCTTTGTTGATCAGACAATTAATTGTCTGATCTACTGAAGAAAATTACTAAAAATTGAAAAGATTAAAGTTTATTGGAACAAACATTACAATATATACGTATATATAAAGAGAGAAATGCGCTTTCGCCAAAGGAAATTTAGCAGAAGTGGCTCAAGTAAAACTTTGAATCGAGGTTGATCTCGGCTGTCCGATCCTGCATGATAGAAACAACAAAATCAATGCAAAAACATATATAAGCAAAAGACCGATCGCAACCAACCAAAGAATCCAAAAATATGTGACGAACAATAACATATAAATCTGAATCATAATAAATTGACAAAATAAACAGTAAAATCTTTGTACCAATAAAGAAATGTAAACACTTATCATAGAGTGAAGGGATTTAGATTTACGCTTTTGTTCATTAGATATCCGGTGATAATACCATTTCCCCATATCCCAATATAAACCCTTCTCTCGTCGCACTCACAAAATTTAAAACAAATAGAATCCCTAATATCTTCTTCCACCAAACAAAGCACCAATCAAATGAAGTACCAAAAATTGACAATCAAAAATGGACAAAAAAATCAAAACCCACCAACATATCTAGAAATCAAAAGCATTTCAAAAATTTATAATTTGTTCATTGAACAATGAAATCAAAAAGAAAAAAGTATGCGTGAAGATAGATCGGAATGAAGATGAAACAGAGTTTTGAAGACCCCCACCAGTATTATTGAGAGAAAGCTTAATGAGAGATAAAAATTAATTGGGTGAAGATGAAGACTCACGTAACGTATCATGATAGAGAAAGGTTTAGAGAGAGAATGTAACTGACAATAGAGGTTTCCCCCTTACATCTGCTTCTGACTTCAACCTCTTTGTTGAACCTTTTGGCTTTCTTGAATTGCCCTATGTTGGTGGCGTCGCCCCTCGGACAAACGTTGTTGGTCGGGTTTTTACTACAAATGAGTACGAATCGGTGATGGAAGAGCACGAATTTGGGGATCTTCAAGGAATGCTTTTTATGTGTAAAAGCTTGAAAGAGGAGAAGAGGAGAAGAGGAGAAGAGGAAGAAGAGGGGAAATCCATCGACGAAAAGAATCGAAAGAGGAAGAGGAAATGAAAACCCCACCGTCAATTAGGAATTTGTATCAATTAGAAAGAGTTAATTAATTAATGGAAGAGGAAGCGTCGATCAATTGCAGAACCAATTTCGTTTACAGGAAAAATTCTCGTGAGATTGGAGAAATCAACCGAGTTGACTTCTAATTAATTAAGAGTTAACCCAATCAATTTTTCAATTGAGGATCGCCCTACCTGCCTTTATATATAAGGATTGATATGTTTGTCTATTAATTATTGTGATTATTCTTGGATTGTCTATTATGGTTTGTACTTATTGCTTAATTGTCTAGCTAACAATTACGGTGATAATCTATATGATCACTCAAGAGATGTATTATAGATTTAGATCTGATCATAATAACATGTGATTGCGTTTGAATTCATAATTTATGTCTAGGATAGAGATATACCTATACATCGCATGTAATATGAATATATAAGAACTTGTGCTTTAAATATTTTTTAATTGTAATTCACATAGAGATATAGTGAATTAGGGTATTCTTCTTAATTCTATCATCTATGGATTTAAGTTGATTTGAGTATGATGGATTGAGAGATGATCATATTTATTTATGTGTTCTTGATTAACAATTTAGAATAGTGAGCATAATTGATAAGAAGTGTATTAATTTAAGTGAAGCAATAAGTGAAGTTGTGATCTTAAATCTCCATAATCCGATTTTTAACTAGTGGTAATTAGAATTAGTTTAATTAAATAATTTAATTCAAAACCTTAAATTGATTGTTTAAATAAAATTAGTTTGGTTAAGAGTTAGTATTTGGTAATTTTTATTAATAATTCCTCGTGGGAACGATACTCTACTTTTACTTTATTACTTGTTGACCACGTATAATTGCGTGTTGTGCGTAACTAGATTTTACCCAACAATTGTTGGTGGCTGATCGGAATCCGTATGTGGTTTTTGGTGGTTGGTCGAAAAAATGATTAAAGGAGTTTGGGCTTGTTGTGACTAGGTTTTTGTTGATTTGGGAGTTAGGTTTTGCTATTATTTGGAGCCTTGGATGATTTTAGAATTAGAAAGTAATTGTGGGATAAATATTTTTGATTTTGTTCAGCAGAGATATGGCTGTGTCTGATTTTTAAAAGGTGATGGTCATGTTGATGGAATTGGCTTGAGATGGTAAGAATGTTGTTTTGATTGTTGTAAATCTTGAATTAAGGGTTCATTGATTTTTAAATTTTGTTTGGTGATCTTAGTTTGGCTTTAACTATGGTGGCAAAGCAACGGTCATGGCTGGGTGGTAGGTGGCGATGGTGGTTGTGTGGTAGGTGGAAGATTTTCGGCTACTTCAGTTGTTTTGTACAATGTATAGCCATAGTGTCTAACTTATGTTGAAGAAGAATTTAGTTAATTAATAGTTTGATTGTTATTATTTCAATTTTTCTTTTATCTTTTATTTTCTAATAACATTGAAATGCCAAATATATTTCTTTTACACAAGAATTTTTTTTGCCACGTATAGAGGGTCATATCATCAATTTCTGATGTGGCATTTCAATTGGATATAAGTGAAAAAAAAATTAATAGTTTAATGATCTAATTGAAAGTCAATCACCAAAGTAGAAAATGATCAATAATTTAGAATAGTAATTTATATTTAAGTCATTAATTCATAAAATTTACGTACAGATGTGCCCATACACATTACAAGATGTCAACATAGTAGTTTGATATGTTAAAAGATAAAACTAACAGTAACCTGTACAATCACCAATGTCATATTTATTTGCAAGGATTATAATCTAGGGATTATAATCCCAAAATTATTAATCCTCGGATTATAATTCCGGGATTATAATTATAATGTCAAGACTATTAAGCCATTTTATAATCCCGAAACTAATAATCCCAAGTTTAAATTTAAAAATAAATAAGACACTTGAGATTAATAGTTCCATCTCAAGTATAATCCTTGCAAACAAACATAACCCAAATGAGTTTAATAACTACAACTAGTATTATATAAATAATACTCCCTCCGTCCCATAGTTATAGGCTGATTTTCCATTTTGGGATGTCCCAATATATAAGCTACTTACTATTTATAAAATTTAGTTGGTTCATTGTTTTACTTTTATGCCCTTATAATAAATATTCAACCATTACTTTTTTTTTGAAGAAACAACATTCAATGTCATTATTGTTATCATCACATTTAATATTGTTGTATTCTCAATAAAAGAATTCAACTTTTTAGGCTCAATAAATGAATTTGGAATAACAAATATTTTGTGATTGGTTGAAAGTTTATGTAGATTAAAATGATCAATTAAGTTGAGAGTTTCAATGTGATAAGTAAGGAGTAATTAATTTATTTATTAATTCCATATTAAGAGGTATATGTGGAAATTTTTTGTTAAAATTGCCACTTAAATTGATTTTCTTAAACTATGTGCCAAAAGAAATCAGCCTATAACTATGGGACGGAGGGAGTATACGGTTCTAAAATGATTTCTTTAATAATTGTATCTAAGTTCCCATTGTGAGTTCATATCATAAGCTTACATAACTGATACTCCATCCGTCCCATAGTTATAGGTTGATTTTCTATTTTGAGATGTCCCAATATATAAGCTACTTACTATTTATAAAATTTAGTTGGTTCATTGTTTTACTTTTATGCCCTTATAATATATATTCAACCACCACTCTTTTTTTTGAAAAAATAATATTCAATGTCATTATTTTTATCACCATATTTAATGTTGTTATATTCTCAATAAAACTTGAGAGTTTCAATGTAATAAGACTTCATCTTTGGTTAAAGTTCTATGATCAATCAATGAAATTGAGAGTTCCAATTAGATAAGTAAGGAGTAATTAACTTATTCATTAATTCCATATTAAGGGGTATATGTGAAATTTTTTTATTAAAAATTGTCATCAACTAATTTTCTTAAACTATGTGCCAAAAGAAATCATATGGGACGGAGGGAGTAATAATTATCCATATATAATTTCAGAAGCATAACATACTAGAATAGACAAAATCACATAACGTAAAACCATACCAGACCCAACAGAATGGAATTTATATGAGCTGATGTATTACCTCGTTCCAAAGGAAACAACATTTAGAACTTGCCAGTTGCTAAGATGCAATGCTTGTAAGAAATAATTGATCTGTACATAATTACTGTCTAGTACATAAATATACAATCCACATCACTTTTAGAAAAAAATTAAATGGAAGATGCTACAGGCTGATATATATTCAAGGTGTGAAAACCATGTCAGTGCTCTCCATTCGATCAGTACCACGAAGTGATAACCTATCATCAAAAACATCTATATATCCAAAAGCATATGTGCCTGGAGGGCATTCCAGGGCTGCTTCTAGAACACGATGGTGTACCCCGTGTGAGTCGATCGAGTGTCCTCCTCTGTGATCATGTCCACCTAGGCAAACCTTCACACAGTTGTACCGGTGTATCATGTCCATTACTTCATCATAGTTCCACAAAAGTGCTTCTTGGGATGAAGATCCAGGATCCAGAGGCAGATGGCAACACACCACCACCTTTTGATTTAACTTTGTTGCATCTTGTAAGACACAATCTAACCATCCCAACTGTTCTTTCCCAACTGCACCATTGAACTTGAGGAACCTTCTCTCCAGACCCACCAACCCCTCTGGACTATTTTTTTCTGAATTTGGGTTCTTCTCTTTAAGAAAGTTTAAGGCCCTTTCAGTGTTTGGATGATCCTGGGGCCAACCAATGGCACTGATATCATAGCCATCAAGAACTACAAATCTGTATCCTGGGATAGGAGAAAAATCATAGTAAGCATGTCTGTCAAGAGTGGGAATTTTCAATAATGGAATTAACTTGTGGCGAGGGAGATTGTAAAGGCAGTGATTGCCAATCATGTGGTAGACAGGGCCATTGAATTTGTCAAACTCATTTAGAACTTTCTTAACAACATTTAAAGACCGATCTTTGGGGCAAAACCCATCGACTATATCTCCAAAATTGACCACAAATTTGAGCTTCTGGTGATTGTTCCAATTCTGGACTGCACTTTGTAACACAAGAATACTGTGTCGATAATATCGTGGAACACCAATGAATGAGCGCCCATCAGGAATATCAGCATACTGGACATCTGATATGACCCCAAATGAAAGAAGAGGTTTTCCTTGTGCACTCACTATTCCATTTTGAGAGCCCATTTCCAGCTAGAATAGGAAACTATGTAAGTAGTAATACTATAACATGTAAAAGACTTACAGTTATAAACTTGCAAAGGTTCTAGTGCAATGCACTTGCTGTCACATCACCAAATATTAAATGATAACATGATTAAAGAAATAGGTGGCTTTCCGTGGGTTAATACTTTTGAGTGTGTGGCATGTCTGATCACCAGCAACATTATGATCATAGCCTGCCTTGCTGGATCTTTACTTCGTTTTATTATTTTGTTGCAGCTGATTAAAGTTGGAAAGCTCCTACTAAAGTGGAATGCAACGGGTTGTAATGTGACATAAGTTATAGTTGAGGAATTTTGTAATAAAGGTTGAAAAAAATTGAGCTTAGTTATCACAACTCTACGAATTCTGAATGATTAAGTTATTTTGGCCAACACTGTCATCCAGATACATCTGGTGTTTGTTGTCCAATCTAGTACATTGATTTAGGTTATATTAGTTTCCCCCAAATTTCTTATACTCCCTCCGTCCTATAGTTATAGGCTGATTTCTTTTGGCACATAGTTTAAGAAAATTAGTTGATGGCAATTTTTAATAAAAATTTTCCACATATACCCCTCAATATGGAATTAATGAATAAGTTAATTACTCCTTACTTATCTAATTGGAACTCTCAACTTCATTGATTGACCATAGAACTTTAACCAAAGATGAAGTCTCAAGTTTTATTGAGAATACAACAATATTAAATGTGGTGATAAAAATAATGACATTGAATATTGTTTTTTCAAAAAAAGAGTAGTGGTTCAATATTTATTATAAGGGCATAAAAGTAAAACAATGAACCAACTAAATTTTATAAATAGTAAGTAGCCTACATATTGAGACATCCCAAAATGAAAAATGAGCCTATAACTATGGGACCGAGGGAGTACAATATACCGGTTCTAGGAGTATGAGGGTTTCTGATCTGTGATAATTCCGGAGAATTCTTGAATACGGTAAAAGAAGTTTTCAAAATACAGTAACAAAATTAACTAGAAGCTGCTTTCATAAGATGTGAAAGAAGGGAAAACAGGGAGATTCCAATAACTTCCATAATAACCTACACAATTCACAAATAGAAAAAGAAAATTGGGAAAAATTAAGACAGAAAAACACATCATTATATCTCAACATATATATATATATATATATATTATTCAATCGAAATCAAATAATTGAATAGCATCTCATAAAATTAGGATTAGAATTAAGAGAAGAAATAGAAACATGGAATTAATTTACATACCGGTGCCGCCGCCCAACCAGATTATGAGAGGGCTGAGGGAGAGGAGATGGACAGAAAAGGGCAGGTAGGTACTGAAACTAAAAGACATCGTCGTCGGTGCTTCTAATTATAATCTTTTTTCCTTTTTTCTTTCTTGTGGTGATTGGGAAGCTTAACCTTCTCTATTTGCAGCGTGCATTTCGTGATGTCACATAAAAAGATAATTTAAATACATTTTTTATATAAATTAAAAAAATATAGTAATTTTATTTTTTTACAAATTTATCTTTATTAACTTCATATGATTAAGTATTTTTATTTTTTTTATATATTAATAAACACCACTAAATAATATATTTACTCGTATAATAGTATAAAATTAACACCCTTTCCTTTTATAGCCAACAAAAATTATTCGTGTGAATAATAATAATTGTCACACCACTCAAACGACCAAGTTACCGTCGTTCAGGGAGTTTGGAATGGAAATAAATAAAGAAGGCCTAAATTTATCCGCATAAATCATAATTATGAGATTGTATTTACTGCACTACAATTATCCCCATATTATAATATAAATATAACATTTCTCTATTTAGGTTTAGGATAACAATAATTCAGAAAACATTTAGACCAATACTCTTTGTTGGAAAAATAATATTATTAATACAAGTTTTTTTTATAGGTAACATTGACTGTTAGTTTTATAAGATCTCCTCATCCATTAGTATGAAGAGCACTATTTTTACACATATTTTTTTACTTGTGTGTCACATGAAAAATATCAGTTCCCATAAAGTATTTGTTGAAGTAATACTCCTTTTGTCCTCATCTAAAATGAAAATAGCAAAGAAATAATAAAATTTTATCATTCCATTTTTAAAAGAAAAGCTGAGTACTAGTAGTAGTATGGCATATTTTAAATAAATAAAACAAAATTTTCCAAACTACAGTAAATCCGTTATTCTAGTAAACAGTAAATGACATTAAATTTCTTTCAAGCCCCATTTGGAATAGTACAATTTTATAAAAATAATACATCAACTTCATTCTTCTATAATCCAAATTGATCCAAGTGTTAACTTATGATAAAGAAAGGGTGTAAAAGACAAAATCTTTGTATGCTGTGCTGGCATCTTCCTGCTAAACAAAAATTGCTCCACTCCAGGCTTTCTCATGCATTGCAGCATTACATTACTGACCAGCTCCAATCTGTGCTAAACTAAACCAAGACACTGGTGTTCCGTTGCTTCAAGGATGAATGATCTGACTGACGAGCTTCTCAGGTAGTCTTTTGGTAGCCTGCACGAGCAAAATCCAAAGGAGACCTGATTAAATAATCTTAAATCATATGTATCCACAATAGAGAGATGCCAAGATTCAATGATACTAACCTGGAAGTGTCTCATATGTAGAATTGGCTCACAACCAACATCTGCAATTAATTTCCCATTTGGGGTACACAAACTGAACCGTCCAGCTTCATAGGTTGAAATGTTATCTTTGTCATTGGGCAGGTTTTTGCAAACTTTGAGGAGTGATGTTAGAGAATTCATCTGATAGATCAAAGATGGCCCAAAGTTAGAAGCCAATTTCAGATATCCACCATTCAAAAGAAAAGTAAATCCAGAATGTCCTATATTAAACATTCCTTCAATTGAAATGAGTATATAATAACACTAAGTATATGCAACTGAGTATATAATAACACTACGAACATGCATACCTTCATGTAAGGACAGGATGCACAACCACCGTTAATTGAACAACCCTCCCCACTTGCGACTCCGGGTATAACTAGGAATTTCATGAAATCTCCAACTTCATTCAAACTTGGTCCATGAGACGAAGTGCTTGACGTTCTTGTCACCGACTCTGATGAGACAGGAAAGACAATCTCAACGCTAACTTTGGCTTCTTTAGAGGCAGACTTTACAGAACCTAACAATTTGCGAACTAATGCGACAATTGCGGTCACCATTCCTGATTCTGTTCCTAATACAAACTGAAGATGGTCATTGACATTTCTATCCAAAGCCTCTTGTATCCTCTGTTTTATAAAATCTAGTATATTTTGGGTAGAACCCACCACCCCCATTCCTCTTCTCTTTGCTTCCATAGCGAGAGAGAACATTTCACCAGGGACTTCAAAATGAGCAGTTAAGAATGCATCACAATACATATCATTTATCCTCTCCACTACTTCATGCCCAAAGAGGTGATGTACGATGCATGTTCCATCCTGTCACAAATTTAGTTATTGCATTCAGAAAATTGAGCTGTCTCACAATACGTTATAATATACACAAAATTGCGAAGTACAAAATACTCCAGTTTTCTTTTTTGTTCTGGAAATGATTAGACAGGTGGTACCGTGAAAATATAACAAGGCCTCTACAAATCCAGTTAAGAATAATGCATACCAATTACATAAGATCATCATGTAAATACTAATTAACGGCCATCATCTCCAAAAATCAAAGTTAAATAACCTGATAATAGTGCAGGCGAGGCAGTAATGATTTGATTGAATTCCTATTGTGTTTAGGATGTATCTTGGCAATTTCTTCATCACTCATTATAGTCATCTGTTTGAACAACTCCACGATGTTTGCACCCATGTAGGAATCAGGACCATACCATACGTTTAAGTTAGGTACTTCAGCAAATGCCTAGGGAAATAACCACATTTCACTTGCATTAATAAACTGAAAAAGAGACCCACTTCAGCCAAATTGGGAAAGATGCCAGTTAATATAGACATATAACACAATGATATGAGATGCAGGAGAAAATTAACCTGCAAGATGGTTTGCACAACATTAGAAGAAGTACAGGTTATAGTCGGCACAAGCTCGTGAGCATGAGCTTTTGTCTCCAGTGAAGTGTTTATGTAGACGACATGCAAAGAGGGAGAAGACATAGAAGCTGCTGCAAGAAAATCCATATATGCAGGACTAGATGCAGCATCAGCCAAAGAGCAACCAATGCGTTCATCGGACATCCTGTACACACCAACCTGCAAGTAAGGCATTGCCATTAGCATATGGCACTACGAATTGACATGGCCAAAGAGGGGACACGATAAAACGTATTAGAAGAAAATTTGTTGAAAGAAGTCAAGAACTATCGTCTTATAATTTAGTCTGTTTATGTATCGGAAAGGGATTTTATCCTCAAAAAAAAAGTACAGATAAGGAATTATGAGAGGGACAGGAGACCAAAGTATAAAATACATAAGGATGTATATATAAATAAATAGATAAAGACTTTAGATTCAATGGTGATTTAAAGTTTGAAAGGGGCCCGGTCCCTGCAGCTCCACAGGGTTCCTCCCTTAGAAACAACCATGTAACATCAAACACAAGAAAGTATTTTGAAGGATTTAACTCCAACTCAAAGTTTAAAAAAGATTTAAAAAAAGAAGAAAGAAGTAAATGTACAATTGCTGAATTTCAATTTCTTATTTCTTTAGTTAAAGCCAAAAGCAGAAAGCCATCATTCTTGCATTAGTTTACAAATACGGGTACATAAAGTAGCAGTCTTTAAAGACAAATTAAAGTAGTACTATCATTTTGGGGAAAAGGGGAGTCCACACATGCATATGTACTGAAAACTGTAACCAGCTAGGGATTATAAATTGCACTTTTTTGTTTGGTTGGGGGGAAGCTAATTAATGGTTACCTCTGGAAAGCCAGCTTGATCAAGGATTGCACGCACATTTTCTGACATAAAATCTACACCCAAAACAGTAATAAAATGGCATCCCTCTTTAGCCATTTTGACAGCCATATCTGCCATAACCAACGAGTCAGATATATGGATGTGAGGCCATAGCTTCTGTGCAGCAGTCAAAACACCTTGGACCTCAGGGTCCATGTAAAAATGTGCAACAACGCCGATTTTCCTCTCCTTTAGCAAACTGGCAAGTTCTTTAACTTTCAAGTCCTCAGGGAACAAAAATCTTGCCTGGAATTAAACTACAATGAAACTTAGGATTCTTAAAAGTGCATTCCGCACGAGAAATAGCAATTAATTATTCTAAATTAAAAAACACAAATATAATTCATTACCCACCAATAGATACTAATACACAATATTATATAATGAATTAAGAATCAAAACTATGCTTGCAAAGTATGATATCAATCACATACACATTTCTGACACAATGCCACTATTTGCTTCACACATGAAGAAAATCAATAGCGTATATTTTTTCAGTGGATAGTGAGCAATTGACTCAAGTGCAAAAGTTGTGGGCTATCATCACAAAAAATTGAAATTTCACAACAAAAAATGTGCCAAGAGATGCAAGTTTCATAGGTCAAATGTGAAATTAAGAGAACAGAGAAAAGAAAAGGATTCTAGATAATGTGCTAATCCTCATCAGTAAATATTTAAGAATGCAGAAACCAGTAAAAACTATAAAATGGAGTTCAAGTACACGGAAAAGTTAAATTTTTAACTCGTGTTTGTAGAATTGTGATGCAATTGAATATCATTTTACTGGTAAGTAATGCAATCAACTGAGAATATAGACATAAATTATGGTTGAAATATTTGTAAAGAATAAAAATACAAAAAGAACTTTGGTGAACTTTTTTCTATAATATGATCATAACCTTGCCATAGTTGCTTCCAATTGTTTTTACTAATCTAAACAACAAAACAAAATCCTTAAGTTCATCATGAAATAAAATCAATGTTCTAAAAGGCGCTAGGCGGACGGCCAGGGGCTTAAGCGGGGCTTAGGCGGGATTTTTTATTTAAAGCCAATTTTAATATTTTATCTTACATTTATTCAAACAAAAATAATAATATAAAACAAAACAATCTATAATAAAGATAATAAAGTCATTTGCTTAAAGTTCAAACACATATCCATATTGCTAATGTCAAAGTTTAAACACAAACATACAATTGTTCAAAAGTTCAAACGTATTAATTTTATTCGTAAACAAGTTTACTATTTAATAATAAAATTTAAAATTTCAAGAAACTAAACATAAATTTAACAATTATAATTAAATTAAACTAAATATTACAAATGTATCATCATTTATATAATTTGAAGTTGATACAAATTCAAAAAATTACAACTATAATAAAATTATCCATTTTGATTTGATATTGTTCACTTGTTGTGATTTGATGATTTGATATGCTACTATCTTTATTATGAATATGTAAAAATGAAGGAAGTCACAGAATCGAACCTGGGCTTCTGCATAGCTACCTTTTGCATGTATACCCTCAGCCGTCACGATCAGAGATGGAAACGGTTCTCCCTGCGGCTTCCCCTCTCGCTCCGCCACCAAAGCCTTAGTCATCTTCTGCATACTTATCAAAACATTATGCCAAGTATTAACCCTAGAATTCTGTAAATTAGAAGAAACGCTCAGCGCCGCCAAATCATCGGTTTTTATACTCAGCACTTCCTCCGGCGCCGCTCCGTCAAAAATCCATACCAAACACGAACAAAACCCCCGACTTATGTCCGAATCGCTATCTGCCTTAAATCTCATTTTTCCTTGGTTATCTAATTTTGAGTCGAGCCAAACCTGAGCGGTACATCCCATGACTCGATTGGAAATCACTTTTAAGTATTCATCTGAGGGCGGGAGGAGAGTGGCGTAGTGTAACAAGCGCTTGACGCGGTCGATTGGCTCGGAGAGATATTGAAACTCAGCGGTGAGGCGGTGGAGCTTGGTTGCGGCGAGATCAGAAACCGGCGATGGAGGAGAGGTAACAGCGGAGCAGGAGAAGGACGATGTGGAGGAATTAGAGGTTTTAAGATTGGACTTGAGAGGAGAGGGAGATGAAGGGTTGAGATGATCAGAGTTTGGTGTTTGTATGGATTTGATAATAGGTTTGAAGACGAAGGTAGTGAAATTGGAATGAGAAAGTCTGTTAGGGTTCAGGTTGGGGAGTTTAGAGAAGAAAGAAGAGGAAGCTGATTTTAAGGCTACGGCTGTAGTGTCCATAGCCGGAAAATTAAGCGATGACAGGACGCCGGTGAATAGTTAAAATTACTGGAAAAAAAGTTGAGTAAAGAGAGAGAAAGTTGGAGGGAGGGAGGGAGGAGGGGGAGAGAGGATTCCTTGAATTTCGGACCTTGGTTTGGTGGAGAGGGGATAGGGAGAAGAGAGAAAGCAGCAGAGCCTTAAATAAATAAAACACGAGGCGGAGAAGAAAGACAAACTTCCAGTTCGGTCTTATTACTCGCGCGAAAAGGGCTCCACAAAAGGATTATTAATTTTGAATTGTTTTTGTTTATAGCATGCAAATTACAATTCACTCCTGCTCTGTTTTTTTTTTGGACGTCAATTTATTTTCTAACAATATTACTGTCACAAACAAAAGGTGACACACATATATATACATGTATAACGTGAATTCTCGCTTGACATGTGAAACATGTAATATATATATATATATATATATATATATATATATATATATGTATGTATGTATGTATGAGTATTATGTGTATTTTTTTTGTGATAATAATATTATTTATTTAATTTAAAGTATTTTAACACATTCTATCAAGTACCGAGTTGAAGTTATTCTGTAATTATGATATTTTCCTTCAGTCTCGGCCCACAAATCTCTGTGGACACTGGCGTGCTTGACTTGACCCGAATAGTTTAGCTACCAGTGGCAGTCCAAATCCAAACCCAAAATCTGGCACGCAACGCTACTACTTTTCTGACTGAAAAGGACATCTCAATGATCCACTATTCCTTTGATTAAAAGTTTGATTCGAGCTCGATTTAAAATATAAATGAGTTAAATATGAACAAATTTTAAAGTTCGATAAATTACTCAAATCTTCTCAAATTGTAATTTTTTATTCATACTCGGATCATATTCCTTCAAAAAGTTCAAATTGCTCGGGCTCGATTCAGAATCATGCTCGACTCGATAGCTAAATAAGACTCAATCAAATCTTATTTTATACTTGATAAATTTTATGAATCAAATTTGAACAACTCAATACTCGAATCGACTCGATTCGTTAACTACTCTTAGAACCCCTTTCCCCGTCTCCGTCCCCGTCCCCGTCCCCGTCCCCGTCCAGTGCCTCAAATTATTACCCTCTTTTAGTTTAAAAAATGATATATATTATTTGGATAAATTTTATGGTAAAGTTAAATTACAATTATTAATATAGATAAGATAGAACAATATTGTGCAATTTTTTTTTTATGTGTCATCATGATTCTTTTTACTTTTGTCCTAATAGTGCTACAGTAACCAAAGCCCAATTTCATACATATTATTTTATTTGGATGCGTAATGGGTTGCCTAACAGCGTTAGAAGATGTCGCCGATCAACTTTCTACCAAAGGCCCATTATCGACTTACCTAATGTGATTTGGCCCACATCTGCTTTCAAGTTTCTCTTACCAAGTTAGTTGGTTCAGCTTACATTATACTCTGCTTCCAAGTTTGAGAATTTTTCTTTTTCGGTACATTCTAGTTCTACATAATTTTTTTTATATATATATATATATATATTCTATTTTAAAAGCATAGTGACTTTATATTCATATAAAATTATATTCTAGTTATAAAATTCATTATAATTAATTTGATTATAGTCCTGTTGTTATTTAATTATGAACTATCAGACTAAAACCTCGTCATATAGGCTATAGCCTACACATTTGTTTCACATAAGAAAGCAAAAATACATGTATGTTATTTAAATTGGAAATTAATATTTTCACATAATTTTTTAATAATTTTATATTAAAAATGTGGTTATAAATGTATAGTCAGGATATACGGAACATTTTTATGTGATGAACACAACGACTAGTTGAAAAGAATAATTTTGTAGAAATAGGCAGCATGGAAATGAATCCCAGAAGGTTATTTTAAAATAAAAATACAGTACTATAATTACAAGTTTTTTGACTTTTGAGAATTAAAATAATAATAATAAATAAATAAGCATATTGTGCTAAGGTGATACTTGCCGGCCAGGCGGCCGTTGAAACGTTCATGACTCTTTCCATTCTCCACCTCTTCTTCACCATTATTCCACTAAACTTGAATCAATATCACTATCAGAAAATGGTTCTTCTTCTTCTTCTTCTTCTTTCTCTTGTTAATATGATCCCAGCCACATTTTCTTACCAATTTTACGACAAATCTAACTGCACTTCAGAATCTCAAGTCCCTGGGTCTAACTACCTTTGCAACTCCAAAAGATTTTCATGTGATACCTATATTGTCTACAGAGCTCAATTGGGTTATCAAACACTCTCTTCCATATCCTCCCTCTTTAATATTAAAAATGTGTCCGATTTGCTATCACACAACAACATATCTCGAGCAAATTACAATTCTCTCATTATCCCCGTCACATGCCATTGCCCTGATCGCTTCTCTCACGCTGATTTCGCCTTCAATGCTACCCTTTCTGATTCACTATCTTCAATTGCTTGTGGTATTTTCCAAGGCCTAGTGAAAGCGCAAAGCCTCATCGACGAAAACCCAAATTTTGGAGGACCAAATGATTCTTTTATTCAAGTGCCTGTTAGATGTGCTTGCCCTGATTCTTCTTATTCAAGCAATGGCATTAAGTACCTTGTGACTTACCCAATTATGGCGCACGATAGTATTGATTTAATTGCTCGAAAATTTGGAGTCACTCAAAAGATGATATCGGATGCTAATAGATTCAACACATACACGACTATCTTTCCTCGGACAACACTAGTCGTCCCTATAAAAAGCCTCCCAAATTTGAATCTTGATTCTGCATTTCCTGGTGAAGATCAAACTTCTCCTCGAGAACTCACTCCTTTGAGTGTCATTGTTCGCGGTGCAAGATCAAATAAAAAGACCGGGTTAGCTGTTTTTATTGGAGGGGCTATTTTTGCAACCACTGTTCTAGTTCTTATAGCTTGTGTGGTTTTTATGGTCATCAAGAAAAAGAACCATCTAACTTTTAAGGCTCTGTCTCCTACAAGTTTGCGGTCATCAAATTTCTCCCCTGATTTTCTTGATGGGATGTCCAAGTTAAAACATTCACAAGTATGTTTTAGCTTGGAGGAGGTGAGGATTGCAACTGAGGACTTCAGTGAGATTTCTTTAATTGGATCAGTAGTTTATCGAGGAACAATTGGTGGTACTTATTTGGCAATTGAGGAAATGAGTTCAATGGAAGCAGCTAACCATGTTGTTCATATACTGACAAAGACCAATCATCTAAATGTGGTGAAGCTTGTGGGTTGGTGTTATGGGACCAAACCATTTCTCCTGTTTGAGTTTGCTGAGAATTGTAGCATAAGGAACTGTTTGTCGAATCCAAAGTTGGCCAAGCAGTTCACTTGGACAAAAAGAATGCAGACTGCTTTTGATCTTGCAGTGGGGATACATTACATACATTACTGCACAAAGCCTACTTACGTCCATAGGAATATTAACAGCAGAAATGTTCTTGTAACCGAGGACTGGAGGGCAAAGATTTCAGGTTTTAGATTAGCTAGGCCTCTGGTTTTCAGTGAAGAAATGGTAGAGACTAATTGGAATGAGTCTGTGATAGTTGGTAAAAAGGGGTATTTGGCACCTGAATATTTGAATGAAGGGCAGGCTTCCACTAAGGTGGATGTATATGCGTTTGGTGTTGTTTTGCTCGAATTATTATCTGCTAAAGAGGCCATTACAGAAGGGAAATTCTTGAAGGATTCCGTTAAGTTTTTGGTTGATGGAGAATGTGAAGATTCTCCAGGTTGCTTGGAGAAGTTGAAGGGATTCATGGATCCTGCTTTGGATGGGGATTACCAAGTGGGTGATGCTATGGGTTTGGCACTCTTAGCAAAAGCTTGTGTAGAGGAGGAGTCTCTTCATCGACCAACCATGAATGATATTCTCAAAGCTCTTTCAAGAATGCTATGATCCAACAATGCTACAATCCATCAAGATTACCCCCCTACATATTCTATGTTTTTCACCCTTTTTCCAGCCAAGAGAAATTTCCACACCCAAATCAGTTATACTATTGACAATTTGTATATGCGGAGATTTTCATTATTTGTATGTGTGTGATCGTTTGTTTATAAATGTAACTTTTGATTGAAGTACAAATATAATTATGGAGCTATTAAATACATACAAAATGATTAATATGTCCATGTTTCCATTGAGGCTTGAACCATCCACAATATTGGACTCATCCCAAAATGCTGCATATGCATAATCATATTGCCTGTTAACTGCCATTTGCTGATCTTCAGCCAGATTGCTTAAAATTCACTAAACTTGCTGGCCTAATAAAGAAACCAGAAAGATTACATATAAAATTCACTATTAATTAGAATCTTAGCATGCATTTGCCAGTTGTTAGTCTTGTATCATAGCCCTGGTCTCATCTGTAGCAAAGTTTTTTTTAAGGGCCACATTTAATGTCATCACTTGCTACGTTAAACAGATACATACATTAGACATTGATTATAAAAATAGTCCTGTCAGGTTCTTCTTGTCCCTGTCAATGCTTCAATAATTGATGCTGCCGGATTCAGGGCTATTTTGTATTTAGATCTTTTATTTTTAAGGGTCCATAGATTTGTGCATGGTTTGGGGTTTATGGGTACCACTGCAGGATATTCGGGGTGTATAGTGTTGTGCAGCTTGGAAAAATTGGATTGCATAATTGTGATGCATCTGTTTATAGTTTGTGATAGGGAGCGACATCTGATATTTATTTATTGTATGTCATATTATGTATGTATTTCTGGAATTTGTGGGAGAAAATTCTAAATTACTCTTATTGTTGGTAACAAATGGTGGAAGAGGGTTGGTTGGTTATTGAGAATCTCAGTCGTCCAGTTGTTGAGGCAGTGTCTGTTTTTCTTCCCTGCTAATTCGGGAGTGGGGGTTGAACCAAGGACCTACCAACTGAGCCAAGGCTGGATTATCAATTAGCTTGCACAAATCAAAATTATTTGTTTCCCGGAATGCCTAAGTGATGCTACAGGTTTATCTAATCTATTACTTCTGATTTGGGTAGTCATTTAGGCCTACCATTAATTACTTCATGGTCTGCTTACAAAGCATCATTTTAATTTTCTTTTGGAGAATATGCAGTCCAAGTTAGCTTCTTGGAAACCCAAATATCTTTCAATGGCTGGGAGGGTTACCCTGAATAAATCTGTGTTTGCTTCAGTTCCAATATTCTCTCTTCAAGCTCGTACCCAAGGCAATATGTAAGCCCATCGATAAGGTTAATAGAAATTTCCTATTAGGAAATCTCATCTGATTAACTGGGGTCTTATCACTCAACCCAAACGCTATGGAGGATTGGGTATTCGTAAATGTTTGGTCATCTCTTTGGGTTAGATGATATTTGGGAAGCTCATCAACGATCGGATCAAAGTATTACTTGAAAATTTATTTAACGAGCTAGAGATGAGATTCTTAAACATGTTGGGTGGTCTGTTATTATTGTTGTGGTATGATAAATGGTGCCTTGGAACATCTCTTGGTTCTCATTTTATAGGACCTAGCTATTTCTGAGGAGTGGGATCAAATGAAATTTGCTAATACCATATCTCCCGTTGGAAGATTTTGGGACTGGAGTCATTTTAAGGAGTCTTTTCCAAATTATATTCTTGAGTTGATTGAATCTATTTTCTGCAAATGGATTCAAAAATAGTCCTCTTTTTTGGTTGTCTTCTAATGGTTATTGCACTTGAACTTCCAAATATATGTTCTGAGTTGCATTTAAATGAGGTCTCTTCTCTTGGAATTGTGGCATCAAAATCTTCTTTGTGGACAAGAAAATGCCTACGAAATCAAACTTTATTTGGCTCACCGATCAGGTATATATGTTGTTGTCCAATTGTCCTGTAGTAGAAGAATTTTGGAAAAAGCTACAGTCAGTCACTCAGCCACTTGTCTCTTTTTCAACCAACGGAACCTTTCAAATACTACGCTTATGGTCGCAAATCGCATTCCTTGGTTTGGCTATGCTACTTGGCTTAATCGTAATAACTTAGTTTTCCAGGATAGGCTAGGCAGAATACTCTGGATTTCATTGTGAAAAATCCTCCTTTGTAGCATGGACTCGTCCTCCTAGTCCTAATGGTTGGATCAAATTAAATACGGATGGAAGTTTTCAGATCTTCTTTGGGAGGTGAAGAAGCTTAATTCTGTTTCTATATCTATGACGGTTGGTTTATTTAGACATCTTAATTATTCTAGAATCTAATGCTAAAGCTGTTAATAATATGATCCGGTGAATTCTGTTTAACTGATATGTGCAGGAATCTATGAGCACAGCAATGGGAGGAATACAAAGTTGCAGATTGTCTCTCTCACTACTCGCCTGGAACACAAGACTGCTCTTTTCAATTTTAAGCTCCTATTGAAATACCTTCATCTTTTAGCTTTTGATTCCATGGATTGAGAGAGCTCCACCAAGGCACCATGCTGATGTTAATATTGTTTTTGTTTTGGGTTGTTACCTGCTGTAGGTATGTTCTGGTGTCCACTGTGTTGGTTGTCCGTGGTTTTTCCTGTAATGTTGTGTTCTTTACTTGGTTACTTTGTAAAACTTTTCTTCATGTAATATAAAGTATCTTTTCTTTCAAAAACAAATATATATTTTTTATTTAATACTTCAAAATTTATAGAATTTTAATTTTACCTCGTATAATTGTCCATAAATATCCTCTCCATTTCTCATGATAAATATCCCCCTCGTTTGTCTGTTTCCATTTCTCATGTAGCTTTTTCTTGCTCCAAGATTATAAAAACTTGATCACCAAGAGCTTACGTCTTATAATAAGACCTTTCTGTAATTTTCATGGTATAAAAACAGGAAATTATTTACTTTGCAAATATCTTAAGCCAGCCAAAAATGTCGATAATCTTGAGGTGTGGTGTAGCAGTTCTGCTCGTAGACAATTTATTACATAATTCACAAACACAACACGAGGCCAAAAACTACAAACAATATTTGGGTTGAAAAAGAATTTCAAAGCAACCAATACTCGATATGTCAAAGAATTTCAAAGCAACCAATACTCGTTATTGACATGTACAACGATACAAAGGCTCCAGCTTTTCCTTCCACCGGGAAGAATGGGCAGAGTGTTTTTGGCTGGCTTGTAGACAACCATTCAAAAGATGCCTTGTCCTTTTCAAGGTGGCCATTTGCCTTAGCATCTTAATACGATCTCCTGCTATTATCTCTGGTGAAAAACGGATGCCTTAGGGCCTCACGTGCAGTTATCCTTTCTGCAGGTTCATATTTAAGTAGTCCCTGCATCAGGAGGTGTATGAGATCCCCTGCTGAATGATCTACATGCTGCATGATTAAGTTCTGCAACAGGAAATCAACATAAATTATTCTTGCAAGCCAATATCGACTTAAAAACGGCTTTCTGCCAAATCTAAAAACTGTAACGAGAGCGTACCTGGAGACGAGCCAACTTCAGAACAGCTTTAATGCTCTCTCTAGATGCCGCTCCCTCCGGCCAGTCCAACCTGCCCTTCCTAACATATTTCTCCGCATGCCGGCTAATAAACATACCAATGTAATTTAACCATAAATCTTTCCCTACTACAAACATCATTGTTAAGGTAACTTTGAATCATACACTGAGATTACTTACTCTACTCTCTTCAGCATGTGCTGTGGCATTGGACCAAGGACCCTCTCCATCATTGCAAGATGCTCTAAATTCTCATGTGTTTGGAACAATGCTTCTCCCTAAACCAAAGTGCTAACTTAATTAAACTACACTCTCAACATCGTGTTTATTAACCAAGGAACAAGATGGTCGCAGAAAAAGAACTTACTGAACAAAGCTCAACCAGGATGCAGCCAACACTCCATACATCACAAGGGTAACTCCATCCAAGTCCTAAAGTAAGAAAAATTCATCAATACAAACATTCTGACTCGTGATTGGCTAGACCGGAGGAAGGACATTATCAACAACAATAATTATGCACAGAAATAACAAACCTAAAATAACTTCAGGTGCACGATAATGCCGTGTAGATACAATGTAAGTCTGATCCTGACGATCACATGTTGTACTACCAAAATCAATAACTTTAATGGCACTTGATTTGGGGATCCTCTTGCAATATAAACCATCCTTGGGGGATCTTGTTGAACCCTGAAAACAAAATAACACCAACAAACAATAAATATTTAACTCGGAAAAATACAAGTTCTTTGTATGAAGTTAAACAAGAAAATGGGAGGCAACTTTAACTTTGTTACAATATTACCTTGTAGTCCGGAACTTTAACATACTCTGGAGATACAAGAAGTATATTCTCAGGCTTTAAATCAGTGTGTATGAGGTGCAAATCATGCATGACTGCAAATATGTGTAAGCAAACAATATTATTATCCAAGAAAAATGGCAAACTCGTAAAATCAGTGACAGAAACCTACTCAATAGCAGAAACTGTGCTCAGATAAACTTTTTAATTAACAAAATAACAAAGTATATCTACAGCTTTTATGATCTATCATATAGCTGTAAAAGTACTTGAACAAAAAAGAAAGATAAATAGAAAACTAGCACAAGTATTTACTACACACATGCTACACAGTCCAACAGTTGTCTGCCAATCTCGCGGACAAGATCAATAGGAAAGGAGCGATAATTGTTTTTCCGTAGAAAATCGTATAAGCTTGGTCCAAGCTTCTCAAAAACCTGTTAAAACCATTTAAATTCTAAATATCTCAAACCCCATAACATTTTTCAAACTGGGGACATTAATCCACCAAATTATCATTATATATACTTACAATACAGATATGGTTACGATAGTCAAACCAGTTCCTTATTTGCACACAACTGCAAGGAATAAACCAATTTAACAGCCAACAATTTACAAAAGGCAAACAAGTGGATCAGCAGTTAAGAAGAGTCAAAATTGATAAAGTGGTACTCACCGGTTGCCACCTTTGTCGTTTTTACCAAGCTGTTGCAGCACATCAACTTCAATCATTGCTGCCTCACGATATTTCTTAATACCTCGAACTATTTTAATGGCAACCATTTCTTCTCTCTCCTTGTCCCAGCATTCTAAAACCTGACCAAAGGTTCCTGTATAAAAAAGGAAGACAGGATTGTAAACAAAAATAAAATAAACTAATAATTACATGTTACTACATCAAGGACATTATATGAGAATATACCTTCGCCCATCTTGCTGTGAATTTTATCTGGTGCAAAGAGAAACAGAGGAACCGGCAACAATCAGAAACAGGACATAGAATAAATAAACATATGCTTCTATAGAAAACAAGAGTAAAATCAAGAAACTCAGAAACAAGCATAAAGTTGGGTATATGCTGCCAACGTAACTATATACTCGGAAGAACTTAATAACAAGTATCTTCCAAAAACACAAAAGATTTGATAACAATATTTTGATGCAATTGTAAACAAATGGATCTCTGTCTATCAGAAGGCTTCAGCTGGTTGTTATTGATAACAAAAAGGTGGACCTATCATTAAGAAGGATTTAAAACAACTTAATTGAAAACATAACCATTGTTTGGTAAACAGATGGAATTCTCATAAATCCT
The DNA here is from genome assembly GCA_020205605.1 of Panax ginseng. Taxonomy (NCBI): domain Eukaryota; kingdom Viridiplantae; phylum Streptophyta; class Magnoliopsida; order Apiales; family Araliaceae; genus Panax; species Panax ginseng. The sequence goes on along the minus strand of CM035145.1, from coordinate 6,325,376 downwards.
GAAAAAAAATTAGGCAAATGGGCAAAAGAGTTTTAAAGTTGAGACAAAGATAAGCAATGAATATAAATTTCTTTGATGGTGGAAAAGGGTAGTTACAGCGAGATGTTAAATTATCTCCAACCGCAAACATATAATGTCCATCTTTGTCATCTTCTCGCCATGGGGGAGAGCCATTTTGAGCCACTCCCTTAACAAATAGAGAAGAACTAGTATGGTCTGTGGGTGCCCTCGATGAAAAGCTTGTCACATTCCCAACCTCTTGTCCATAAAACAATCCTAGCTGAGCCTACACACAGGCATCCATACACATTTCTCTCAATACAAAATTAAATCCACTTTACCTCCTTGATACCTTTAACCCTTGGAAAAGCACCCATTCATTAACAGTCATCAACATAACAATAACCAGAGAGAATTTTCAAAGGAGACCATTTACAGAATAAAAAATCTCAATTTAAAGAGCTATGAAGACAGATCCACATCACATCATAACAGGCTAACAACAACAAAACACAATCCACCCAAAAAATATTGAAATGATTAACTGATTAATTCGGGTGGTAATTGAACTATGAAATTTATGTAACTTTGGCTTATTAATTAATCTATGAATACATCATGATAAATAATCTTTAATGCTACTTTTTAAAAAAAAATCAAAATGACAAACTTATGGATCTTCATTTTCCCAGGAAAAGTCTAAAAAGTGAGTGATTTAGCAGTATGAAAATGTAAAGAAAGTTTTTGACAATCAAATAAAAACTAGCATCTTAATATATTTAACTTAATATTTTCTTTCTCAACATCAAGCTCAGATCCTTTCTAAGGAAATCACATATGAAACAGACCTTAATTCTTATTAGATCTAAGAAAATTAAAATCAAAATTCAGTATCAAATAACCAATAAAATATCATAAAAAATAGCTAAATAAAAATATATGGAAAAGAAGATGGAAAAATAATAAAATTGCCCGAAATTCATAATAATCGAGCTAATATTTAAGATTATCATATTCATGGCCAAATCCAAACTTCAATTATGAAAAAAATAAATTAGCTTGACAGTTCCGATCGAGTATAACACAATCATATAAACGAAAATATAATAAAAATAAGATTTACGTTATATGACCGTCTACGTATCTAATTCGATCAGATCTAGCAAAACAGAAAAAAGAATCGACGATAAAAAAAATTGAGGGATAGAAAAAAAGATCTGATACCTTAGGGGCCTGAGGAACTACATCCCAGCCCAAACGCTGCCTTTTCCTCGGCCGCCTGTCCATGTTTGTGTGTGGAAACTCGATCACACGCTCCATCTCCATGATCAGTACAATCAAAGATAGGTTCAATCTCAGGGAAGAATAATCGCGATAGAGAAAAGAGGGATAATCAAACTACGTGAGAAACTCCAAACCCTAATCGTAAACCTAATATTGACCCAACCTTAGCTTAGAGTCGGTTAAAGAGCGATCTTACCGTCCACGTGTGCTAATTCCAACCCTTGGTTACCACGATCCGTAGCTTTACAATTTTGTGATATTTGTCATTTATACGCAACTCCATCGCGCTGGAGAGTTGGAAAGTATAGGCCTTGTGGGTAGGAGTTCAATCCATAATGGCTGGGCCTTGTGGGTACGAACCCACTCCATAATAAGTCTAGGTCATCTCGGTAGGAATCCTTCCATAATGAGTCTGGGCCTTGTTGGTAGGAATCCAATCCATAACAAGTCTGAGCCCGGTTAAAAAGTTACCGGTAATTACTCCATGTGTCTTTAGTTTGAATTTTAAAGTGAATTTGACCAATTTTATGATCAATTTTTTTATAAAAATATAAGTAAATAGACTATAATTATAAGAAATTACATTTGATTTACCGCAACATCTAATTTTTAAAAGTTCAAAAATATAATTAAACTTGCTTAATTATCAATTCTAAAAGTAATTAATTTAACTTAGAAAAAGTCAAACTAGTCGGTCTTTACTGAACAAAGAGAGTATGTAATCTTTCCGTCTTAAAAAAATGATTTGAGTATATTTTTTAAGCAAATTATGAAAACAGAATATAAACGAGAGTATCAAATAATTTCAATTTTTATCTATAATACACCCTATATAATATATTAGGGTTGTGTTTATTTACAAAAATAATATTTGGGATTTGATTATTATTACAATTTTCTTGTTTGATTTAAAAAAATGGGACATGGGACTAATTAGATCAGAAATAACAAAATGAGTCAAAATAGGGGACTATTTAATATAATGTCCAATCATGTATTTATAATCTCTAAAATTTGGGATTAAATATTTACGAACAAAATTAACTTTTACCTTTTACAAAATGACAATTGTATCATATTCTATACATATATACTCACATTATTGAGAGTATGATCTCTTTTATTGTTATTTATAAGTGTATAATAGTCTAAATGATATATTTTATGCAACCTTTTAAAAAATTTATACAAAATAAACATAACATGTTATCCCATAAATATATATATATATATATATATATATATATATATATATATATATATATATATATATATATATATATATATATATATATAAAAGCCCCACTTTTGTGGAGTCTGATATAATTTCATAATCAAGTGCATCGTTGAAAGAAATAAATTCAATCACTTAATTTCATAATCAAGTGCATCATCATTAAAATATTAAAAATCAATCAAACCTCATTGAAAGAAATAAATTCACAACTAAACAAACATCACATAAAGAGAAAACAAGCACCATATAAAGGAAAAATAGAGAATCGAACCTAAGACCTCAATCTTAATAATTAATCATATTCTAAATAAATATGTGATTAAAATTATTTAATTTTAGAATTAGTAGTCTTGAAATTATAGTTCATGGGAATTTAATCTCATTATTATAATTTTTACAAACAAATATTACGTAGAATTTTTTCTCTCTCTTTAAATTAGTAGACCCTACTTAAATATTTATAAGGAAGAAATAGTTTTTGTACAACATTTTAATGTACTTTAGCCATGTGACATTTTTTTTTGTGTATAAGCCATTTTTTGAAGAATGGAGCGGGTATTTTTTTCCTATATTTATCTCTAAAAATATTGTTCAGTAATAGTGACATGATAATAAAATTATGATACTTAATTTAATGATATGATGTCTTTTTATACTATTATTAATAAAAAAAAAGATGATTTTTTTTTGTAATTTTTTTTAAAAAATAAAAACTAAATAAGACTTATTTGTTGAACAAATGAGCAAATAAATATTTATGTTCATAGTTATCAGAAAAGGTAAAACAAAGAATCCGTTCATTCAGAAGAACTGGACATTAAACAAGAAACAATGTAAACCAAGCGTACAAGATATAAGAAATGTGGTTCTTATCCAACTTTGGTAATTAAACTAACAATAAACAAATGGATGAAATTGTACTACCTTTGTATTGTAAAAAGAATTTTATTTTTTCATTTTCTTTTCTTATATTTCCATTGATGATGGTATAAAATGAGTTACCTTAATCGCGGTAATTTTATTATTTTGCAATCGATTTATTAAACAAAATTACATTTTATTATTTTCAAAAATGCATGAAACAAATAATTAACTCTCTTTGGATGAGTAAAAACCTATTAAGAAAAATAAAGTACGAAAAAAGAAAGTTAAAAGAGTGGTCCCACAATATTAAGTGAGGAGTATTTTTATTTTTTATACTAATAAATCTTACAAAATGACATACTTACATTTTATTTTTTATCCTTTAACTTATTCTTTTAAAGATAAAAAAAATTACTATATGTTTGCTTATCTTTTTTTAAGTAGGAATGGAGTATATCATTTGATTGATCTTAACGCAAGTAAGGTGTATTTCAAAGGGAAATAACATACTATGGCAAGAGTACATTTCATTAGCGATTAAATTTATTTCACCATTTTATGGCTCAAAATTATATTGTTAATGTTGGACTTCACCCACGTATTTTCAATTTGAAGTTGATCTCTATAAAAATTGTACGAGTACTATGTTAACTAATTAATAAGATCTACCTCATCGGTAAATAATTATATTTTAAATAAATATGTGATTAGAACTATTTAATTTTAGGTCACGAGAATATAATTTCAGTATTATTATTATAATCCTTACAAACAAATATAACTTGAGGCATTTTTCTCTCTCTTTAAATTAGTAGACCTCACTTAAATACCTATTAGGGTGAGCGAAAAATTCAAATCAGTTGTATTTTGATAGATATATGTTATATAGATATACTATCCGTACTATCCGTGCCTCTAGCTAGCATTATGTACGAGCTCGGGAGGAGGAAGAACGGAGGAGGATCTGAGAGGGAGAGAAAGCAATTTTTTATCCTTTGAAGTTAAAGAGAATATAATGAACGGTGAGATTTATTCCAAACTTTGGACGGTTCTAATCGTTTATTAGGGTGAGCGGAAAATTCAAAATTAATTGTGTTTTGTTGTGCGTGTGTGGCCCAGTGCTCTATAATTCACAAGAAATAATGTGAATCAATCATGTCATGTGAAGATGGGTATGAACCGAATATAATTGCACCAGTATGAAATTGATATTCTTGGAAAATATCTGCCAGATCAAACAAAATCAACCACACATTTTTGCTGCAGTTAATGGCTTAATTCTACCTGCATTTATATATATCCAATTTAATTAATTAGCTGCGTACGTTAATAATGTTATTCCATCCCTCATTCCTCCTCTATTTCCTGATCTCTTTGCTCTTTTTCACAGTTTTTGTATACCGATGGTGGTTATCATCAGTCCAGAAAAATGTACTACCACCTTCTCCCCGAAAGCTTCCCATTATTGGAAACCTTCACCAAGTTGGCATATGCAGACACCTTTCACTCCAGTCCTTGGCTCAAAAATACGGTCCACTCATGTTGCTTCACTTTGGGAGTGTACCTGTACTTGTTGTTTCCTCGGCTGACGCAGCTAAAGAGATTATGAAAACTCATGACCTGATTTTCTCAAACAGGCCTAAAACAGTCGGTGGTAGACTTTTTTACAATTGTAAGAGCGTTTCGTTTGCTCCTTACGGCGAATATTGGAGGCAAGTAAAAAATATTTGTGTTACCCGGCTTTTGACTAGCGCAAGGGTTCATTCGTTTCGAAATGTAAGAGAAGAAGAAGTAGATCTTTTGATCCAAAATATTAGAGAGTCTTGTTCACAAGTTGTAAATTTGAGCGACTTGTTTATTTCACTCACCAATGATATAGTGTCTAGGATTGTGTTAGGAAGAAAGTATAGTATTGGTACTAGTACTAGTACTAGTATTGAAGGTGCAGGTGGAAAGAGCAAGATAAAGGAGTTGATGTGTGAGCTTAATGAGTTTATGGGTGTTTTTAGTGTGGAGGATTATATTCCATGGCTTTCTTGGTTAGATCGTATCAGTGGTTTGAAGCACAGAGAAGAGAAATTAATTGAAAAGCTTGATGACTTTATGGAAGGTATTGTTAAAGATCACATGTCAATATCTGATGATCATCGCAATAATAATTTTGGTACTGATCAAGGTCAAGACTTTGTGGACATTTTGCTCGAGTATCAGAAACAAAGCACAAGCATTACTGGCTTTCCTATTGATAGAGAAGCCATCAAAGCTGTCACTTTGGTACGTACGTAAATACTTCCTTCATTCTAAAATCATAGATACATATTTTGTTTCATCTATTCTATACTTAAAGATAAATTTTTATTTTTAGACTACAAATTAAGTGACATGAACATATATATATATATATATATATATATATATATATATATATATATATATATCATTACTTTCATTTTATTTTATTGAATACTATCATGTCTTGTGACTATTATTAATTATATTCTAGCATTTAATTTAAGACTAAATACACTTCTGTCCACATTTCTGACGAAAATTGCTTGGTTTGAGTTTGATCGTTTACTGTTCACCTTATTAAAAATTATTAAAATACTAATTAATACATTTACAAAAGAAGCAATACGTTTGTGGGTCTTCTTAGATGTGCAAAAAAATTGAAGACAAACAAATCACTAAAACAAATCTTTGAGTAAAACACTAAACTTATTCTAGATCCACATTTGTGGACCTTTCTTAGATCCAAAAAAAAAAAATTGAATTGGGCCAATCTTTTCACAAATTTGTGCTACATCCTTGGTGGGTTTTGAATTTGGGTGGTAAAGCTACAAGCTTTAGTGGGTATTCTTAGATCTGCACAAAAAATGAATTGAATAAAAATAATTCCCAACTTTGCGGTGCATGTTTGTGGGTTTTGATTCTGGGCGATAAAATTACAAGCTTTAGTGGTTAAAGCCTTAAAGGGTGAGTATGTATAAGAGAGATCCATGGGGTGTGCCATTGGAAATAAATGCAGATTCAGTTACAAATGATGATCAGAGTAGGAATTTAAAAGACTTTGATCGGACGACGCTTTCTCTGTCGTTGGATGACAACAAAGCTGGCAACAGAAGAATAAGTATGTGGATCATTGTGAGTGAGTGAAAAGATCTTTATGTGAACTGTTGGGATTATTTTGACCGCTGGCCGGCTTGCTAGGTTTGTTACTTTTATTGTCAAGATTTTGCCACAACATCACCACCATAAACTGCCACTGAATAATTACACAAAACACTCATGTTCTTCATTGCCCAACGCTGTAAGTGATTCAAAATTTTGCTATTTTAGATTTTCACTCACCATCGGGTTAATTAATGTTTGTTCTTGAATCTGATGGTTTATTAGTTGTGAATGATTTCTTGGTCTCTTGGATAAATTGAAATACGGTAAGAATGAATAAGTTATGAGATTTTCTTAGTTTGAATTTTTTTTGGAGGCAGATGATTGAACAAAGAGTTGGGACCAATTACTTTAGGGACTAAATTATAAATTTTATGAAAATTCATGTAACATAAGTGTATTTAATTAGTCCTTTAATTTATACTAGTATTGAATGACCATTCGCTGATCTCTAAAGGATATTTGGGTATATATCATGTTATTTGTAGGGTGTGTATGAAGGTGGACTTGACTCCACAGCCACAATTTTAGAGTGGACAATGGCGGAGCTGATAAGAAAGCCGAACATCATGCTTAAATTGCAAGCTGAGGTGAGAGAAATAGGCAAAGACAAATCAAGAATAACAGAGGAGGATTTAAAGAAGATGAATTACTTGAAAGCAGTAATTAAAGAGATACTGCGATTAAACACTCTAGCTCCACTACTTATTCCGCGAGTATCAAGACAGGATGTCAAAGTAATGGGATATGATATCGCAGCCGGGACACAAGTGATCATCAATGCTTGGGCTATTGCAAGAGATCCTTCATCGTGGGCTGATGAGCCGGAGGAATTTCGGCCTGAGAGATTCTTGAATAGCAAAATAGATTTTAAAGGGCTTCATTTTGAGTTTCTTCCTTTCGGTGCTGGCAGGAGGGGTTGCCCTGGTATCCATTTTGCCATGGTCATTATTGAGATAGCATTAGCCAACTTGGTGCACAAGTTTGATTTTGCATTGCCTGCTGGAAAGAGGAATGGAGATTTGAACATGGATGGGATCACTGGGATTACTCTTCAAAAAAAATCTCCTCTGTTGGCGGTTGCAACCCCATCACGTTCTTACTAGCTACCTAGTAGTACTAGTACATATGTATATATGAAGAACCTAAATGTAATGATGTTGTGGGTCGGGTGTTGTCCTTCCTGTGCATTGGTAATCTTAAAATAAAAAAAATGTTTTTACTTTTGAAACAGATTAAAAGAAAAAGAAGAAGGAATCTCTAATTTTAAAACAAAAAGGAGTAGTTATTAATCAACTAAATTATCTGGAACATAGTGGTTAGGGTGGAATATGTTGGGTACAGACTCTATCTGGACTGCAGCGTAGAAAAAAGAAGGAAGCCGACCAAGGCCTTTTTTTTAAATTATGATTGCATATTATTTTAACCAAAAAATTACATAATCTAATTAATTTCATACTTAAAAGCACTAACCCTGTTTCTCTGCATTTGTCTCACTCCTCCGCATCTTAATGTGATTCCCCTCGTCATTAAATAATCAACTTATTACTAACCCCTTCAAATTTCAATCAACACAATATTAAATAAATATTTTAGTTAATCATGATATGCTGGCATCCACAAGTCGTATATATCTATATATATATATATATGTATATATGTTCTCCTTGCTTCATAAACTAACTAACCGTATAAGTATTATTTACTTATTTTCAGCTCAAGACTGAATTATTGATGTGATGACCAATTCAAAGTAAGATAAGAATGATATTCTAATTTAATTGCAGCAGGTAATCAACAAAACAAAATTTAGCTTTTTTTAATAAGAATTAATTAGTTGAGTAATTGATTGTCGTATTTGAACTAAAACCATCGTACGTATTTTGCAATGTTATTATAAAACGACAAGTTCCTTAATGAAGTAGTACAGTAGTACCTCAAAGAATTAAGGAGAGAAAAAGGAACAAAAAGAGGATGAAAATGTCAAATTTGTTGCAACCGTTAGAGCAACAAGTGAATTCATCCCCATTGTTACGCCACCCTTTCATTTTCTCTTTCCTACCCTTAATTTTATCTTTCTTCCTCATCAAATGGCTCTTCACCAGACCTGCAGCCAACAAAAACCTCCCACCTTCCCCCTCAAAGCTCCCAATTATTGGACACTTGCATAAACTTGGCCTATTACCACATCGCTCACTCCAAGCATTGTCCCAAAAACATGGACCCCTCATGTTGCTTCACCTCGGCAGCGTGCCAACGCTCGTTGTCTCGTCAGCCGAGGCAGCTCAGGAGGTCATGAAAACTCATGACATAGCGTTTGCGGACAGACCTAAATCAAAGGTTAACCAGAAGCTCCTTTATGATTATAAGGATGTGTCGGTCGCGCCTTACGGCGAGTATTGGAGGCAAATGAAAAGTATTTGTGTGCTCCAGCTCTTGAGCAACACGAGGGTTCATGCTATTAGTAAGCTGAGAGAAGATGAAACAGGCCTCTTAATGAAAAAGATCGTCGACTCCTCTTCTTCAGCAGTGGACTTGAGCGACTTGTTCATGACGCTCGCCAACGATGTTGTTTCTTTGGCAGCATTTGGGAGGAAGTTTAGTGAAGGAGAGAGTGGGAGGAAGTTTAGGAAGATGATGAAGGAGTTTGTGGGTGTGTTGGGAGGATTTGACGTCGGAACCTACATTCCAAGCCTTGCATGGATCAGTAGTGTTTCCGGCTTGTATGCTAAAGTGGATAGAATTGGCAAAGAGCTTGATGAATTTCTTGAAGGACTGGTGGAAGAGCATTTACAAAGAGGAAAAAATGCTGGTGATCAGAAAGTTGAAAGAACAGAGGATTTTGTTGATGTTTTGCTTGGGATATACAAGGACAAAAACATTGCTGGCTTTTCCATGGATAGGGAAAGCATCAAAGCTCTCCTCATTGTAACTCATTTCTATCTCAAAAACGTATAATTAATTAAGATTGCCATAAAATAAATTGCAGGATTGACATTTTCTTTTAAATGATTTTTGCAGGATATTGCAGCTGGTGGAACAGATACTACCTACACAGTTTTAGAATGGGCAATGACAGAACTATTAAGGGACCCCAGAGCCATGAAGGAAGTGCAAAGTGAGGTGAGAAGAATTGGGAAAGGAAAATCATACATATTTGAACAAGGTGACTTTGAAAAGATGCACTTCTTGAAAGCAGTGATCAAGGAAACTCTTCGCTTACATCCTCCGATTCCATTATTGATTCCGAGATCAGCAAGACAGGATGTTAAATTTATGGGCTATGATATTGCAGCCGGAACAATGATCATCACCAATGCTTTTGCAGTCGGAAGAGACCCCGCCTGGTGGGATGAACCAGAGGAGTTTAGGCCAGAAAGGTTCTTGAATTCTTCGGTAGATTTTAAAGGACATGACTTCCAGTTGATCCCGTTTGGAGCTGGAAGGAGGGGTTGTCCTGGAATTTCTTTTGCCATGGCCACTAATGAGTTTGTGTTGGCAAATATTATGCATAAGTTTGATTGGGAACTGCCTGATGGAATGAAGGGGGAGGATTTGGATATGAATGAATGCACTGGGCTTACAATTCATAGGAAAGTTCCTTTGCTTGCAGTTGCAACTCCACATTCTAGCTAGTTTGATTCCTTTATTCATTGTGTGGTAAATTATAAACACAGTACTAAATAAGTGCAAGTATATATATATATATATATATATATATATATATATATATAAATGTATGTTCCAAGACAATTAGACAATTACTAAGATGAGAGATTGAACAAATTCGAAAATTGTAATTGAAACATAATACCAGTATTCCTATTCCTATTCTTATTTAGAGTACTTCATCCTCAAGAGTCGTCATGACCCAATATAAATACATACATATAAACATCCCGCCTCCATTCAACCTCTCCATAATTTCTTTCACCTACTATTTCTCAACCTTCCTCACTTTTGTGTTGTTTAGTAATGAGGAGTTCAGATATGACGACCGAAAGAAATAATTGAACATTTCGAACCATATAGTCAGCTTGTCCCATTTTCAGTGTCACCCAATAAGATCAAAGTCTACTCCGATAATCTCGGTCTCACCCACCTAATTTGGACTGTTAATAAAATACAACAGATAAATTAAAATTGATGACATGCCAGGATGGGATGGGGCTGCTACTACTAGTGTGTGGCATTGTTTTTCCCCAAATATAAAATCTTATGAGGACTCGACTTTTACTATTAAAACCACATGTAACTATCATTTCTTAATAGTGTTACTATTTAAGATAAGAATTTTCAATTAGAAAATATTTTTTTCGTTCCATAATATATCTAGTTTTAGAGGATATTTTTTTTAAATTATTTATTGTTTTATATAATTTTGGAGAATTAATTATAATCTTTCTAAAATTACTCCTCATGGGAAAATAGAAAATGTTCCAGATAAGAGAGAGAGTATGAGATATCAGATAAATATGAGAATTATGAGAATTTAAAAATATTATAGACAATTGATATTATATTTAATGCTATACAATAATTTTCTTAATTCTTGTGCACAACTCTAAAACGTCATAATATATTATGGGAGTGAGAGTAGCCCAGCAATAAGTTTCGGTGTTGAAACCAATGTTGTCTTAGGCCTTGGCTTTAGCATTCTTGTCTTCCTCAAGTTCTTGACCCTACTCCCTACATAAGACCAAAACGAACCCTTCTCACATTTCCAAGGCAATACATATGTGCTATAGACATTGTACATTTGCAAAGGGTAAATTTTATTTAATCAATCGTCTCTTTTTGATGTGATCAAATTGTGGGTGATCAAGGAAGGAGGGGAGGGGGGGGGGGGGGGGGGTAGAGCTGGAAAGATATCATTTCCCTATAATATATGCCTTGCAACAATCAAAAAGAATACACAAACAACCACAAAGAAGAGAGAAAGATGAGTTTCTTGCAATTACTACACCAAGAAGCACCCAAAATTATGTTGCAATTAAAACCTTGTCTTCTCTCTTCCACCATTATTCATTCCTCACCAAATGGCTGCTCTTCCCTACCACTGCCACAACCACAACCACTATCAACAAAAACTTACCACCTTCACCATCAAAGCTCCCCATTCTAGGCAACTTCCACCAAATGGGATTACTCCCTCACCGCAAACTCCAACATTTGTCAAAAAAACATGGCCCTATCATGCTCCTTCATCTCGGCAGTGTTCCTACTCTGGTACTCTCCTCCGCGGACGCAGCCCGTGAGGTCATGAAAACTAATATATCTCATCTTCTCCAACAGGCCCGAATCAAGTGTCGCAAGGCGGCTGCTGTACGATATGAAGGACGTGTCGGTGGCACCTTACGGAGAGTACTGGAGGCAGCTCAAAAGCATTTATGTGCTGCAACTCCTCAGCAACAAAAGATGAAAAGAGTGCAGTCTTTTCGTGTCCTTAAAGAAGAAGAAACTAGCCTTATGGTTAACAAGATTAGGGACTTGTCTTCTTCCTCATTGCCCGTAGATCTGAGCGACTTGTTTGTGAACCTTACTAATGATGTGGTCTGTAGGTCTGCATTTGGGAGGAAGTACAATGATGGGAAAAATGGGAAGAGGTTTTTAAAGCTTTTGAGGGAGTTTTTAGACTTACTGGCCGGTCTTAATTCTGGGGATTTTGTAATGAATTTTATCAATTCTGCATTTAAAAATGTTTGTACTTTTTAAAAATCAATAATGATTATATAATTAGAATAGAAGGGAAAACTTTCATTTTATTTGGATAAAAATTAAAATTGTGAAAAACATCAAAATTAGATAGAATTATAAGAGGGTCTTACATGATCTCTTTAAAAATAATTGCTACTAATAGTTATCCACATAACTGAATCGCAATATATATTAATTTCCTTATTAATGTTACTCTAATAATAATAATCTATATATACTAAAACACAGTCTAGGACATATTATTTTGACATCTGTCATTCTAAAAACTCAACATCTGTCCATCCTAATTAATGCTCCTACATTTCCTTTACCAAAATACCCTTCACAAGTTGTCCCGTAAAATAACAACTCCAATCCTATCTTCAATTTTGACGTTCAAATAACAACCGGAATCCTATCCTATCTTCAAATTTGCCGTTCCAAATAACAACTAGAATCTTATCCTATCTTCAATTTTGGCGTTCAAATTCTTTCAAATAACAATCGGAATCCTATCTTCAACTTTGGCGTTCAAATTCGTTCAAACGACGAAGAATAATTAGCCCCAAATGATGAATCCGAAGAAGTATACCATGGCGAGCAAAAGTATCGATTTGTGACGAAAACAAAGAAACCTCTAGAGATTTTATTAGTTGAAGAGTTGTTGTTCGGATTGAGTCTGGATTTTCAAGTAAGTTTTCCTTTTGAAATTTTACTTTGTTTCTTTGAAGTGAGAAACGCGGGCGAAGTACCGGCTGAGCGAATTCATTGTTGGAAACGTTGGAACCAAAGATGTTCACGCGGAGTTGGGGATTCGGGTTGAACACCCATACATCGAACCGATTTGTTCGCCACCGGAAACATATTCATAGTGGTTGCGGTGATGTTGGAGGACTTCAGAAAAAGCGATTTGTTCTAAGTATTCTCGCAATTTAAATTTATGTATGATTCAAGTGAAATGGGAGTATTAACCGACCTAAAATGAAATGATTTCAATTTTGTGGATTTATGTAGTTGTATAATATGATTCAAGTGAAATGGGAGTATTAATTGATTCAAAGTTATAACCTTCACTATATAGAAGCTTGATAGGTCCTAAGGTTTTGAGAAAAGTACAAGAACCTCGCTTCAATTTATTCTTACGTGAGAATTTCCTCCGTCATTTAATAAATCTCTATTGAAATCTATTTTTGAACTTCCAACTCTATCTATATCCTTTTTATTATGCATTTTAGATTGTCCTTATTTTTGTCGAGTGGAACCAGATATTTTCGAGCAAATTGTATAGCATTGAGAAGAAAAAGTTCAACATGGAGGCTTGCAGGTCTATACCATAGAAAGCATGCAATGTAATTCCAATGCTACCTCCTTGTTCCTTACGGTCATTATCACAATGGTATCTTTTAGTAATGTCGTTGACACTCTAAATTAACCTCACTTTCACTCCACAATTTACAATAATTAAAGACGATGAAGCAAGTAAGGATCGATCCCACGAGAGTAAAGTTGTTTTAGAATTATTCTACTATTTTAACAGAAAAATAAAGATGGGGTTTTGAAAATTATTTTTAAACTAAGAGAACAAGAATTAACGATAAAATTAACCAAATATGTAAAACTTCGATTCTGCATATTCAGATTTCACCAAGTACAATAATCAATTAATCAAGTAATTATTATTTTTCCTTCAATGAAATTATTAGCCCTAGATAACAATAAGCTCTGCTTATCCCAAATTCTCTTTAGATTATCACTATATATAAACAAGCTCTCCACTAGATTAACTAGCATATAACCTGTAATAAGCTCTCTAGATTTAATATGATAGAAGCATTAAGAAATAGAAAATTAGGCTAATCCAAGCAACAAACACATAAGCTCGATTTATTTAACTTGTTTTCTAATAATCTTAGCAATAAACAAAAAAGTTTGTCCACAATTATTATTACCAAGTTCTACTTGTGATGAAGAGAGATATCAATTACACGTAATACCAATCTTAATCTAAAGATATGATAATGATCAAATTAACTCAATTGGCCATATTAAATTAATTAGATCAATTAGCATGCAATCAATGAAAACAGATTATCGTAAGAAATTTCACACAAGAAGGAATAAATAATAATACTCAATTAATTAATTACTTGTAACAAGGATTCACCTCCCTTTAGAATCGAATAAAAAGAACTAGCCCGACATGCTCTTTGAGCCTTCACTCCAATAGAGGATACTTGAATGTTGAATATTGAATGAATAAAACCTTGACCCTCATCCTCTATTTATAATGCTAGACAAAGTCCTAAATCCTATAGGATGTAGAAATCCAAATCCTAAAAGGATTTACAAATCATAACTAGTTTCCATAAAGAAATAGAATTCAATTTGGAAATAAATCTTAGTCTAAAGGAAATCCTAAAGCTAATAGAAATATCAATCCAATTCCATGTAGAAGTCTACCAAAATCAGCATTTAGAAACTTTCCAAAATCCAAGATTTCTTGATTTTCCCGCTCAAATTCATTCTTTGAATTTTCATTTCCTCTTCTTGACGTCCTTTGGTAAAAAGAGCATAACTTTTGATCTAGGAGGAGTTACGGGGCCTGCTACCTATCAAAACGAAGATATCAACGAGATCTACAACTTTCATTCTTTGAGAATCGACAGAATCGCTCTGCATCAAGGTCGAAATCGGCCTCCAAGTGACTCAATGTAAATTACAACTTCCAAACTTTGAGGTTCAACGTTCGTTTAGTAAAAATATCATAACTTTTTCATATGAACTCCAGATTGGGACGATTCAAGATGTTCCGGAAAGCTAAAGAAGAGCTCTACAATAAAATTCAAGTCCCAAGCTAAGAACATGCATCCAACTTAATGCTAAAAATTCTGCAATTTTCTCTTTTTCCTCATTTCAGCTCCAATTCTTCCTGAAATCATTAAATACCTTAATAAGCTCATATACCCATGAAACATGCAATAAAACTAAATATAATGGAATCAAAATAAATGAATAATATGCACTCATCAAATTCCCCCACACTTAGCCTTTTACACGTCCCGTAAAACCAAAAGTTCGACTTCCAAAAAATTCTATTCAACCATAGTGTCAAAAGATTTCAAGATACAAATAATGACTATCAACACTAAATTTACAGAAATCTAATCAACGCCTTATCAATTAACTCACAATTACCAACTTTACCATTTCACCAATGAATTTCATTAAATCAAATTGTAGCCACATAAGTAACTTTCCTAAAATCATCATACTTACTCATCAACTTAGTTACCATGGAGCAAAAACCCGCAATTACTGTGACTCATAACCAAGAACAAATTTTTCTCGCTTTTTAATTTTTTCATAGAACCTTCTTTTTAAAGACAGATGAATGTATTTTCATGCTTCTTTTTTTTTCGTATTTCTTTTTTTTCTTCTTTTTTTTTTTTTTTTCTTGACATGTGCAATGTCTCCTTTTCTTAGGCTTTTCGAGTTACCCATTAATTAACTTTCCACCAACGACTCCCAAACCAGATGATCTTAGGGGCGCTAGGTGTAGAGACACCCTACGGGAACTTACTTATTCAAGTAACAAAGGCCACAAAAGTCACTAGTCAAGTCGCTTTTATCCATCGCACTTTTCAAATATGAATCTTCGATGCTTCCCGAGGCTTAGATACCCAGTTATTTCGCATAATAGACATTGAAGCATATTTTTAATTTTTTTTTTTTTCCTTTTTTTTTTTTTTTTTTTTTTGATTCATAATTTTTTTCACATGGTTCTCAGCAACAACATAAACAAGTTAAATGTATTTCTAAGTCGTGAAATCGATGCACATAGATAACTCCATAAATAACTTAGCCAAATAAACATGTTTCTCATATTCAAGTACTCATGTATCACAAATTCAATTCAAATCAATTACTATGGATTGTGGCTTAGTTGTCATCATTCATTAACAAATTAAGCATCAACAGACTGTTCTTCAAAGAAAAATGCCTCCTAAATGTAAAGATCCGTGAATGTTCACAATCCCATACAAAATAGGAAACACCAGATTGAAAAAGCCATGCTAGATTTAGGAGCTTCAATTAATGTTATGCCTTTATCTCGCTTATGCTTCCTTAAATCTAGGCCCTTTAAAAAATCTTGGTGTGATTATCCAATTGGCGGATCGTCTTAACACCTACCCCCGAGGGTAATTGAAGATGTCTTATTGCGGTGAACGAACTAATCTTTCCTGCAGATTTTTACATTGTGGATATGGAAGATGATACATCACCAAATCCTTCCCACATCTTGTTAGGAAGACCCTTCCTAAAAAGCAATGAGAACCATGATTGATGTGCATAATGGGACCTTGACTATGGAGTTTGATGGTGAGAAAATTCATTTTAACATCTATGATGCCATGAGGTACCCTAGTGATATAGACAAGTTTTTGCTATCGATGTGAGAGACTCCTTGGTGCATAGAGCTTTTAAACAACTACATAGGGACAATTTGAAATTGCAATCAACAACAGTTTGGACATGGACGAGAAGAAGAGATTACAAAACCCAGAATTGAAAGAGAATGTAGGCAAGCATTACATTCATTGCCAAAATTTTCAAATAAGTCAACGGTATATTCTATTCAATTTCCTGCTTCTCATCAAAAGTTATTACCTTCATTGTACAAGCCCCAACTCTAGAATTGAAACAATTACCCGCTTTCATTTGAAATATGCATATTTGGGGACTAATGACACTTTGCTGTAATTATTGCTAGTAATCTAAACAAGGTGCGGGAAGAAAAATTGATGAGAGTCCTAAGGACCATGTTACGCTTTTGGTTGGACAATAAGCGGATATCAAGGTATTAGTCCCGGCATGTGCATGCATCGGATATTGTTAGAGGATGGAGCTAAGCCTCTGAGAGATGCAAGAAAGGAGATTGAATCCACCCATGATGGAGGTGGTGAAAAAGAAGTGCTCAAACCGCTTTCGATCTTAGATTATCATCATCCCATCTCCGATAGTCAATGGGTGAGTCCAGTGCAGGTAGTCCCAAAGAAATCCGGAATCACCGTTGTCAAGAACGATGATAATGAGTTGGTGCCCACACGAATGCAAACAGGGTGGAGAGTGTGTATAGATTATAGAAAATTGAATGCAGTAACAAGAAAAGATCACTTTCCTCTTCCTTTTATTGATCAAATGTTGGAGAGATTAGCTAGGCACACTTATTATTGTTTTCAGATGGTTTTTCGAGATATAACCAGATTGTGATTGCACCCGGGACCAAGAGAAAGACCACATTCACATGTCCCTTTGGTACTTTTGCCATCGACGGATGTCTTTTGGATTGTGTAATGCCCCAGGTACTTTTCAACGATGCATGGTAAGCATTTTTTCAGATCTTTTAGAAGAATGCATCGAGGTTTTTATGGATGATTTCACAATTCATGGAGATTCTTTGGATGCATGCTTAGATAATTTAAATCATGTTCTAGATAGATGCATGGAAACTAATCTTGTTTTAAATTGGGAAAAATGTCATTTCATGGTAGAAACGTGGAATAAGACTTGGTCATGTATTGTCATCTAAAGGTCTTGAAGTTGATAAAGCTAAGATAGATGTTATATCTGCTTTGCTTTACCCCGTCAACGTCAGGGAGATTCGCTCTTTTCTTGGTCAAATGCAGGATTTTATCGAAGATTTATCAAGGACTTCTCGAAGATGGCATTACCATTATGTAAGTTCTTGCAAAAAAGATGTGGACTTTCGGTTTGATGATGAATGCAAGAGGCGTTTGATACTTTAAAGAAATTATTAACCTCGCTTCCCGCTCATTCAACCGCCAAATTGGAAGTTGCCATTTGAGATCATGTGTGACGCAAAGAATCTATGCAAAGAGGTCTTTATTTTGGGACAAAGGATTGACAAAGCCGTTCATGCCATCTACTATGCTTCTAGGACTTTGAATGAGGCTCAGATAAACTATTCCACAACTGAAAAAGAACTTTTATCTGTGGTTTTTGCTTTAGATAAATTTCGATCTTATTTGCTTGGTACTAAAGTTATAGTTTATTCTGACCATGCTGCTCTCAGGTATTTGCTCACTAAGAAAGATTCTAAACCAAGGATTATTCGATGGATTCTGCTACTACAAGAATTCGACTTAGAGATCAAGGATAAGAAAGGTGCGGACAACTTAGTAGCGGATCACTTGAGTAGGTTATTGAGAGACGAGGAGGAGCTACCGTTACGTGATTCTTTCCCGGATGAAGCGTTTCTTTCCATCCATGCTGAGATTCCTTGGTATGCAGATTTGGTAAATTATTTGGTAGGTGCACATTTTCCTAAAGAATTTTCCAAACCCCAAAAGGAAAAGTTAAAAAGTGATGCTAGACACTATGTTTGGGATGATCCATATTTATGAAAATTTTGTGCTGACCAGATAGTTAGACGGTGTGTGCCTAACAGTGAATTTCAACCTATTCTTTCTTTTTGTCATTCTCATGCTTGTGGAGGACATTTTGGTCCAAAAAGAACTGCTAATAAAGTTTTGGAAAGTGGTTTTTATTGGCCATCGCTTTTTAAAGATTCATATCTATTTTGTAAAACATGTGTTAATTGCCAAAGGACGGGGAATATTTCTCAACGAAATCAAATGCCCCAAACTCCTATATTAGTTGTTGAAATTTCGATGTTTGGGGTATAGATTTTATGGGACCTTTTCCTTCATCTTTTGGGAATTTATATATTCTTTTGGCTGTTGATTATGTCTCAAAATGGGTGGAAGCTAAATCCACTAGGACTGACGATTCTAAAGTTGTTGCAGATTTTGTTAGGACTAACATATTTGTCAGGTTTGGAACACCACGAGCCATCATTAGTGATCGCGGAACCCACTTTTGCAACAGGGTGTTAGCGGCTTTGTTCAAGAAATACAATGTTACTCGCACTGTTTTCTACATCCTACCATCCGCAGAGTAATGGTCAAGCTGAGGTGTCTAACCGAGAGATAAAATCCATTTTGGAGAAGGTAGTCAACCCGATCAGAAAAGATTGGAGTCTGAGATTAGATGATGCAATTTGGGCTATAGAATCGTCATGAAAAACACCTATTGGGATGTCACCATACAGATTGTGTTTGGAAAATCATGCCACTTACCCGTTGAATTGGAGCATAGGCTTTTTGGGCAATCAAGCAAGGTCAACATGAGTTTGGAGGCAAATTGGAGTACACAGAAAATTGCGCTTACAAGAGTTAGAAGAATTGAGGAATGAAGCCTATGAAAGTTCAAAGATTTACAAGGAAAAGACCAAAGCTTTTCATGATAAGCGAGATTGTCGGAAAACCTTTACCTGGGACAAAAAGTTTTGCTATATCATTCTCGCTTTAAGTTATTTCCGTAAATTAAGATCTAGATGGGTTGGTCCTTTTGTTATCATTAATGTGTTTCCTCATGGTGCAATTAAGATTCAAAGCCCGAAACCACAAACAAGATCTTTAAGGTGAATGGACATAGATTAAAGCCTTTCTACGAGGGGCATCGGTGGAAAATATTGAGATGGTGGAGCTAGGCGATCCGATATATGAAAGTTTGAGAAGAGAGGTATGACGTCGAGCCAAAGACATTAAACACGGCAAACTACTTGGGAGGCAACTCAAGATCTCAGATTTGATTTTTCTATCCCTTTATTTTTATTTTATTTTATTTTATTTTATTTTTATTTTATTTTTTTTTTTTTTATTGCATGTTTGCTAGTAGTATTTTCTTCTTTGCATGATTTTCTTACATTGGGGACAATGTAAGGTTTGAGTGTGGGGGGAAGATTTAGGTTTTATTTTATGTAGAATAATAATCCAATTTTGATGGAAGTTGATAAAAAAAACTAAAAACTTGGGTTCCATGGTTCTATTTGCTTATGTGTTCGAAGGTTAAAGTCAAAGATTGAAAATTGATGCTAAAATTCAGAATCTGTTGATGCTTAATTTGTTAATGAATGATGACAACTAAGCCACAATCCATAGTAATTGATTTGAATTGAATTTGTGATACATGAGTACTTGAATATGAGAAACATGTTTATTTGGCTAAGTTATTTATGGAGTTATCTATGTTGCCGATTTCACGACTTAGAACTGTTTAACTTGTTTATGTTGTTGCAGAACCATGTGAAAAAAGGGCTAGATTTAAGGAAGCATAAATGATAAAGGCATAACATTAATTGAAGCTCCTAAATCTAGCATGGCTTTTTCAAATCTGGTGTTTCTATTTTGCATGGGATTGTGAACATTCCCGATCTTTACATTTAGGAGGCATTTTCTTTGAAGAACATGATGATACATTTTCTCCAACTGTGACTCTTTCATCATTTTGCAATTTTCTTTTATTAGTGCATAATTCTTTTAAAAATTTAGCATACCGTGGTACTTGTTTAATTGCATCAAGAAGAGGGATGTTCACTTCTACTTTTCTAAAAGTTTCCAAAATTTCTTTTTCTTTTCATTGTTCTTTGAAGTTTTAGAAATTCGGAAGGAAAGGGAAGAGGAATGTTTTAAGTTGATTAGGAGGTTTAGTCAGACCTTGGATTTTTCTGCTCCCTCCTTAGTTGTTCTTCTTCTTGAACTCTACGGGGTTGGTGGTGTATCCAACCGTGTTCCATTCCGTAAAGTTATGGCACTTGCATTCTCCCTTGGGTTGACTCTTGTTTGAGATGGTAATTTTCCGAGAGCCTCTGATTCCAATATCCCCACAATTGTAGCAGGTTGTCTACTTGGTTCCTCAAATCTTGAACCAAAGTTTTGTCTCTTCTTTGAATCTAACTGTGTCTGATTCATGAATCTGCTTGTTCATCCCATGAATGCTTTGAACATATCCTCCAATGATGTTCCAAGAGGTGCAAATGGATCGTGGGCTTGCTTGGTTGATATTGAGGTTGGGTGGGTTGGAAGCCCCGCCGCCAGTGGAAATGCAGTGGTGCCGCTTGCTTGCTTTGCTCCATAACTCGGACTTGGATGATCCCTCCATCCTGGATTATATGTGTTTGAGTACGGATCATACTTTTTCCGAGGTGGTGGTGATAATTTCCCATTGCATTAGCTTGTTACATGACCTCGCGCATCTTGTAATGTTGGGCATTCATCTCATTGTGATTTGGTTGTAGACATATTCCACAAACCTTTGCAATTGGCAATTGACCAGAGCTAATTGTCTAACCATAGCAGCTTAATTCGAAATTTGTTGACCATAATCACAAGTCTTTACCTCGCTTTACCACTACTTTGGTGCATGATTTGTTCTAGTGCCATATTGTTGTGAGTTTGCGCCATGTTTGCAATTAAATTCCTTACGCACTTCTCTGGGTCTTGTCAAATAGTGCTCCTCCGCTTGCAATTTGCA
Organism: Panax ginseng; assembly: GCA_020205605.1. Classification (NCBI taxonomy): domain Eukaryota; kingdom Viridiplantae; phylum Streptophyta; class Magnoliopsida; order Apiales; family Araliaceae; genus Panax; species Panax ginseng. The sequence continues at coordinate 6,303,727 of CM035145.1, read as the reverse complement.
TCGATCATGCTTCTATCCATCGGTACCAACCCTTCGTAGAAATCTTGGATCGGTGTTGTTCATCTATTTGATGCGGTGGGCCAAATTTGGAACAAAGTTTTTGAATCTTTCCCAATACTCGTATAATGTCTCCCCAATCGAATTGTCTAATCCCACAGATCTCCTTCCTTATGTTGGCTACTCTTGAAATTTGGAAAGTATCTCTCCAAGAATAGCCGCTTCATGTCATTCCAAGATCAGATTGAACCGAGGGTAGGTAGTAACCAAATCCTTTTTCGCAAATCTGCTAGGGAGAATGGGAATGCTCTCGACTTGATTTGTTCTTCTGATGATTCCGCTTTGGTTTCAAGTAGAGCACACCACATGAAATTCCTTCAGATGTTTGTAGGGGGTCTTCACCAGAAGACCACGAAAAGTAGGCGCGATAAATGGATTAGTCCAGATTTAAGTTCAAATGCAACATCTAAATTAGGATATTCAATGCACAGAGAGGTTGTTGATTTAAATTAGGAGTTGCCAACTCTCCGAGAGTTCTATTGTTGTTTGGAATCGCCATCTTCTTCTTTGTCGAATTCGTTGGATAATAATTCCAAAGCTAAGTTGAGGCTCTGGTGATGATGCAGAAGCCTCGCCTCATATCTCTGTAAGACTGTTGAACTTTAAGTTTTTCCTTCTTTAGCCTCCTTGCGCTTTTCTCAATCTCCGGATCAAAATCTAATATAGTAGCTTTGAGAAGATCGAGTCATAAAAAAAAAACAAAACAAATAATAGAATAAAAACAAAACGCCAAATTACTCCCGGCGTGGCGCAAAAATTTAGTAGGTAGTGCCGACACTCTCTAAATTAACCTCACTTTCACTCCACAATTTACAATAATTAAACGATGAAGCAAGTAAGGATCGATCCCACGAGAGAGTAAAGTTGTTTTAGAATTATTCTACTATTTTAATGTAAAATAAAGATGGGGTTTTGAAAATTATTTTTAAACTAAGAGAACAAGAATTAACGATAAAATTAACCAAATATGTAAAACTTCAGTTCTGCAGTTCAGTTTCACCAAGTACAATAATCAATTAATCAAGTAATTATTATTTTTCCTTCAATGAAATTATTAGCCCTAGATAACAATAAGCTCTGCTATCCGAAATTCTCTTTAGATTATCACTATATGAAACAAGCTCTCCACTAGATTCTAACTAGCATATAACCTAGAATAAGCTCTCTAGATTTAATATGATAGAAGCATTAAGAAATAGAAAATTAGGCTAATCCAAGCAACAAACACATAAGCTCGATTTATTTAACTTGTTTTCTAATAATCTTAGAATAAACAAAAGTTTGTCCACAATTATTATTACCAAGTTCTACTTGTGATGAAGAGAGATATCAATTACACGTAATACCAATCTTAATCTAAGAGATATGATAATGATCAAATTAACTCAATTGGCCATATTAAATTAATTAGATCAATTAGCATGCAATCAATGAAAATGAGTTATCGTAAGAAATTTCACACAAGTTAAGGAATAAATAATAATACTCAATTAATTAATTACTTGTAACAAGGATTCACCTCCCTTTAGAATCGAATAAAAAGAACTAGCCGACATGCTTTCTTGAGCCTTCACTCCAATAGAGGATACTTGAATGTTGAATATTGAATGAATAAAACCTCGACCCTCATCCTCTATTTATAGTATGAACAAAGTCCTAAATCATGTAGAAATCCAAATCCTAAAAGGATTTACAAATCATAACTAGTTTCCATAAAGAAATAGAATTCAATTTGGAAATAAATCTTAGTCTAAAGGAAATCCTAAAGCTAATAGAAATATCAATCCAATTCCATGTAGAAGTCTACCAAAATCAGATTTAGAAACTTTCCAAAATCCAAGATTTCTTGATTTTCCCGCCAAATTCATTGGGTGAATTTTCATTTCTCTTCATGACGTCCTTTGGTAAAACGAGCATAACTTTTGATCTAGGAGGAGTTACTACGGGCTCTTTACCTCAAAACGAAGATATCGACGAGATCTACAACTTTCATTCTTTGAGAATCGATGAATCGCTCTGCATCAAGGTCGAAATCGGCCTCCAAGTGATCATTGTGTAAATTACAACTTCCAAACTTTGAGGTTCAACGTTCGTTTAGTAAAAATATCATAACTTTTTCATATGAACTCCGATTGGGACGATTCAAGATGTTCCGGAAAGCTAAAAATTCTGCAATTTTCTCTTTTTCCTCATTTCAGCTCCAATTCTTCCTGAAATCATTAAATACCTTAATAAGCTCATATACCCATGAAACATGCAATAAAACTAAATATAATGGAATCAAAATAAATGAATAATATGCACTCATCATATACATATGTTATGACTAGAAATTGCCCTAACATACAAAGACATTAATTCCTGGCAAAGTTTACGTGACAGTTACAAGAATGGAGTTGATTGACAAATTGCAGAAATCTACGTGAAATCACTCTTAGCAGTATAATGTTTGCATTTTCATAAATAGATTGCATATTGTTTCTTCAACGAAGTATAGATTTCTTGGCTTGCTTTAGGAGTAGATAATTGCAGCTGGTGCTTGTACCTGGTATTTAGTTCTGTACAAGTTAACAGCAGCTGCATGGGCTAGGATGATATTGTGAGCTGCTACGAGAGGCTCTGACTTTGAATCTCCATTGGTGCAGTTCCCAAATGGATTTGAGCAACGACATGGTGGGTACAAACCAGAACGGTAAGTACAAAACATTAAGACATTTGGCTCATTGAAGGTGACCCAGTACTTCACCCTATTCCCAAAGTATTTGAAACAAATGTGTGCAAGATATTCAAAATCCTCCCTGGAAAAAAAAACACCACCAATTCTATCAAAATTATAATTCTGGAAATCATATATCCATCCAGCAACAAGCCAGCACAGATTATGCTCACTATTATGATTTCTGAAGGTCAAATAGGCTATTCTTTTCTCTCTAACGATGGTTTCTTGAGATTATATTGCATGCATGAGAATGAGAGCTGATATATATATTTGACAAAAATGAGCATGTTTTAATCCAGTTTACAAATAATGTGGATATAATGCTTACTTTTGCCTATTTCAATGCAGATCAGAGGTTGAAAAGGTTCCACATCGTCAAACACAGATGGAGAATAAAGGAATTGTTGTCTTTCTTGTATGCATATTTTTTGGAATTTTTTCTCTTTTGACGCTATTCGTAGATACGTTGTTCAGTTTTTACAGAACAGATATTTTTTGCTCATATGTGTTTTTCGTGTACAAGCTATTCATGTAATTTCAAAGTAAGTATACTTTTTTTTAAATAACATTGATGTTAATTACTTAGAAAATGTTGCTATTAAAATTTAATTTGACTTAGAAAATGACAGAGGCAATAAACAGAAATGTAAGTAGAAGTTATCTGGCATCAGGTATGTTGGAAAACTTTGTTGCAATAAGCAGGTGATATTCTCAAAAAGGAATGATGTCTTTCATATGTTTTAGTTGTCTTATACTAATATGTAATTGCTAAAGTTTCCCCACAAAAAAATTTCATAATTTGTTTTTTTCAAAGAATGATTTTTTAGTCACAAATGAATTTACTTCAAAAAGTCAAAAAGTTTTAGATAGCTATTATCTTTTATTAAGCTTTCAGATGATATCTGTGTTGTGATATTCACAACAATCACTTGCTTGATTGTTCACGGTACACTGTCATTTCATAGCCATAAGATTTTAGTAGCACAATATTTTTGTTTAACAGTGTCAAGTATCTGTATAAAACTGAATACTTTTGCATACTGTTGGTTTTGGCAAAGGAGTTTATTTATATGTCATTCACATGGACCGATAGATTGACTTGTGCATTAATACCGTGTCCTGAATCCCAAAAATTATAGTAATAGAAAAGCTGTACCATAATATTTTTGTTTAACAGTACCAAGTATTTGTATAAAACTGAATAGTTGTGCATACTGTTGGTCTTGGCAAAGAAGTTTATTTATATGTCATTCACATGGAGTCACAGTTGTGACTTGTGCATTAATACTGTGTCCCGAGTCCCAAAGAAATTATAGTAATATTAAAAACCTGCTTTTTCTTGTGATGTTTTAAAAAGCTTTGAAAGGCCTATTTGGTCATTATATGGAAGCATGGAAATCTTGGTATTACTAAGTTCTTTGGGAAGAATCCAATACAACTATTCTCCTAATACTGTACCTTCCATTATAAATAAGCTCCATTCAATATTAAAGTACAAAACAAGGCATCTAAACACCATTCTTTCTCTTATTACTTCTAAAATTATATACTTTTTTCATCTGTTTGCCCACAATATTAGATAAATTTTGCGAGATTCGTAAGTCACCGCATTGCAAGAATGTATACATAAACTTGATTATATGCTTTGTAAACATATATATTTCATATTGGTTTTATATTATTATGACAGGTAGTGCAAAGCAGAGTGAAGTCTCGAGCAAGGAGGACGCTTTTCATATGTGTGGAAGCTCTTGATACTTGTCCCTGAAAAGGACTGATATTTGAGGTTGATTAAGATATTTACTTGCATAAATTAAATTTCATTAACAAAATTGATTGATTAGTGAAAAAATATGCGATTACCTCATAGTGTTTTCATTGTGTCTAATGTGTGTCGCGTGTTTTTGAATGCGGCTATCCCAATTTTCTCAATGTCAGTATGCATGTACGTTTTTAGTTCTCCATTTAGTATATTATCAATATTTTGTAATTTTCATGTTTTTTGGTGTTCCAATATCATCCCTGTTATGGTATCTATAATATTTAGGATTGGACACTAATTTGTAAAGAAATCTATCTATTATCATCATTGTTAAATTAAAAGAAAATTTGGTATGTTTGTGTCTTTGACTTTGCCCTCCATTGTGTTATGTATGGGGGTGTTATAATGTCCATGAATTTGGAGGAATTATTTTCATTTCTCAACATTAAAGTAAAAATCCTTCTTAAGTATATTGTGCCAGTTTACTCACCAACATTTTTCACTTTCTCCGACAATAGGCGGTCAATGGTGAAGATAAGGTTTTGGACTGGAATGAATGCTTTACAAGATTGATGGAGAAAGAAGAGCAGCAGCTTCTATAGACAAACATGAAAAAGAGATGGAAATTATTTGTATATACTCGTGTATATATATATATATATATATAACGTCCCATCCAAATTCACGTCAACTATTCTCTCTTATTACTCTCATTTCAAATTTAAACCCTTTATCTCTCCCTCTCTCCTTACACACACAGAGCTGAGAGATAACACGGAGCTTGAAAAACAAAAACAAAACACGCAAAGAGAAACGCGAAGCAGAAGAAGTTAGAGAGAGAGAGAGAAACACGATCTAAGACCTTCTCTTGGCTCTCCTCTTCCGCGACACCTTCTATCTCTCTATGTTCTCCTCTTCCGCGGCACCTTCTATCTCTCTCTGTTCTTATCTAAATCTCTTATCCCTCTCAACTCCCCTAAATCTCGATCTCTCATACCCAACCCTAATTGGGATCACTTGAAAAACGCAGAAGCAGAAGAAGTCGAAGATCTAAGACTCCTCTTGGCTCTCCTCTTCCTCGAAGAACCTGATCGACTTCCAATAATCCTTATCTTGGTATTTCTTCCTCGGCACCTTATCTTGGTTTTTCTTCAATTTCAGTTTGGTTTCTTACAAAATGTATGAAATTGGGTTTATTGGGTTTAGCTTTATTGGTTTCTTCAATTGTCTGAGGGTTTGGTTTTATTGGGTTTATGGAGTTCTTTATTTGGTTTTTCTTTTTTAGGGTTCCTTTTGATTGGTTTGATGTTTACAATTGTGTTTCTTGGTTAAATTGATCAGCATTAATTTCATCTTGGGCTTCCCTTGAGAATATAAGTTTCGATCTCAAAATTCATCTCTAAGTGAGACATTTAACGAGTTCAGTTATAAATTTTAGTTGATATGTTGCTATAAATTAAATTTTTAGGCTCATCATTTCGGGGTTCTTTTATTATTCATCTGTTAGTTTTTTAGCTGTTTGTGCCGTTGTTATCAATTGTTATTTTTACCACTCTGTATTGCCTGCTTTTGTTTTTCTAAACTATGTTAGGCTTGAGTTTGTTATCAATCTTTCTTCTTTTTCTGTACAGCTGGTTGGTATAACTAATTGGTTTATGGATTTTGTTCATTCATTTTAACTGCCATCTTTATTTGATGAATACTGCATTTTTCACGACAGTTCTTTGGTTATTTAGCAACATTCCATTCGTAATCTTTTTGCCTTCCATTTAAGTTGTAGTCTCATGCTTACATACAACATAAACTAAGTGCTTCCCCTTAATGCGTCCATATTGTTGACATGGTAATTTCAGCTTCAGAACGTATCCCATCTAATGAGAGCTCAAGGTGCAGTAACTGTTAAATTTTCTTTTATTCATGGAGGGAGATAGGTGTCACCATCCCTAACCATGAAGTGAAGGGCCTATGATTGTGATTATATCATTGTGAAAAATTTTGGATTCTATGTTTTGGATTCTACGTTATTAACACGTTTTTATGCCATAATATATCTATACTGTCAATTTATTCATATTGAAGTTATTCATATTTATTCATATTGAAGTTATTGTGAAAAAATTATCATGATTTTGGGATAAGAGGAGCAAAGTATAGATATATGATGTATAAAGTCTTTTTTGGTACTTTTGAGTCTGCTTTTGGAATTCAATTTTTAAAAAAGTTGCCTGGTGAAAATCACAAAATATAGTGAACTTAGGGTTTGAAGAACTATAGAGCTTTTTTAACCATGTATAAGTTGACAAAAAATTTTTTGTGCTAAATATAAGTTGACAATTTTTTTTATTTTTAACAATTTCTGTTAATGGTGTTAATTCTCACAGTTCTGATGATAATAGTAATTCTTTATAGGGTTTATATTGGTGCTGAAAATGCTCTGTGCACCGAATCAGCAGTGCGATGCTTAATTCTGACCATGTATTTGGCATAGAATCACTAATCACTTACTTCTAACATTTGGTTTATTTGCTTGCGTCATCCAAGGTCAATCATTAACACGGAAATTAGTTACTGCAAATCAGATGAAATGCCTCTAACGTGGGAAATAATTGTGGAAGGATGCACCATAGGTTAGAAGTGTTTATCTGAGAAAAAAAATATAAGAGAGATACAAAATCTTTTTGGCACTAGACAAAATCATAACTTTAATCTTCTGAGTAAATGAGCCAAAATTATATATAATACCTTTATTTCCTGCTTTTAGAATTTTTTGGGTGTTCTCTTTATTTTGTTGCTCCTTTGAACATCATTTACTAATCCTTAGGAGTTATTTACTTTTTCTAGCTGCTCCGAAGCACATCAGCAGCTGGTCTTTTGATGAAAAGATTTTCGTGCAATCACTTTACTAGGTTCTAACTATTCAGTGCCATTTCTTGTTTTGAATCTCCATTGAACACTGACGAGCAGGTTTGCCATCTTACCACAGGTTTTGGCTTCCATCTCTGAAACCAGTTCCATCATACTATACATCAAGGATGTTGAGAAGCTTCTTCTCCAATTGCCAAGGCTTTACAACTTGTTTGATAAAATGTTGAAGAAGTTATCGGGATCAGTTTTGCTTCTTGGTTCTCGGATATTCGAGTCAGATGGTGATTGCAAGGAAATGGATGAGAGCCTAAATAATATGTTTCCTTATACTATCGAGATCAGGCCACCTGAAGATGAGAATCGTCTTGCAAGCTGGAAAACTCAATTAGAAGAGGACATAAAGACAATTCAGTTTCAGGATAACAAAAACCATATCGCTGAGGTACTAGCAGCAAATGGTACTCAGTAATAACAATATACCAGAATGGAAAGCTACTTATATCGTCAAAGAGGTAGACACCAATTATTCTTAAGTTTTGACACGTAAATTTTGTCTTCTGATCCCTACTCTTACAAATTTATGTATACCCTTTTGTCCCTTGTACAGTTTGTCCCATGGATTGAGTTTCTTCCAGGAGGTAAAAAACAGTGGCAAAGACACTCTCAAGCTGGAGACAAATGCTGAATCTTCCAAGGTTTTTTATCTTTTATTTTTACTTTTGAACAGTCTTATTATACTACTACTGACTATTTCCGTGGTGATATGGCTTACTTATGCTTCTTTTTCATCAACCTTAGGAATTTACAGGGGGAATATTTGTGGGGTTAAAGCCTGAATCGAAGTCTGAGCACTCAACAACTGAAAATAAAACTGAGGCAGACAAATCAGTTTCTTCAGCAAAGAAGGATGGTGAGAATCCTGCTCCACCAAAAGTGGTAATTCCAGTTCTTGTACCTATTCTAACTGAAAAGGTAGAGAATAATGAGGCGGAAAAGAAGCATGTACAGTGCTTGCATCCTAATGTGTCCAAGTCTTATTGAAATTCTAAACAAAGGTCACATCTCAAATATCACCATTTTCTGTTAGTACTGCTAAAAATGGATTATTTTTTTAGCATTTGGTATATAATATATTAGCACTGCTGGTTTCATAAAGTTAGTTTGGTGGATGGATCATGGATCTTAATACTTCTCTAATATTATGTGTGCACACTCCATTTTAAAAAATAACACCATTCTGATACAAACAACAAGCTTATATGAAACAATGAATTTGAAAAGCGCATAAGGCCAGAGGTGATTCCTGCAAATGAGATTGGAGTGACATTTGCAGATATTGGTTCCTTGGACAAAACTAAGGAATCACTGCAGGAGCTGGTCATGCTTCCTCTTCGAAGACCAAACCTGTTCAATGGTGGACTTCTTAAGCCATGTCGAGGCATATTACTCTTTGGGCGTCCTGGTACTGGAAAAACAATGCTCGCAAAGGCCATTGCCAATGAAGCTGGAGCAAGCTTTATAAATGTCTCAATGTCAATCATCACTTCAAAATGGTTTGGGGAAGATGAAAAGAATGTCCGAGTTCTCTTCACACTTGCAGCCAAGGTTTCTCCCACTATCATTTTTGTGGATGAAGTCGATAGCATTCTTGGGCAGCACACAAGAGTTGGTGAGCATGAGGCTATGCGAAAAATTGGGATGGGCTGCTAACAAAACCCGGTGAGCGCATCCTTGTTCTTGCTGCTACCAACAGGCCATTTGACCTTGATGAAGCAATTATTAGGCGGTTTGAGCACAGGTAAATTTTTCGTATTTGTACCACAATTCCATCAACTATAAAAAAATTCAATATTTAGAAAAAGCATGAATCATTGCATGTTTATTGTAGTTGTCATTTTCTTATGCCGTCCTCATCAGCTTCAACTTCACCACTAGCTTTTAGATTGTAAATCACCAGTAGATGAAGATACTTGAAGTAATCTCTTTGACCGGATTCCCTTCCATCAATCTTTCTTCTATCTTACTGATCTTGGAATGTGATTTCAAGAATGTCTCTTAGATATCTAAGGTTTCTACTGACATTCTGACAATGCCAATGGCAGTTTTAGTTTGTCTTCGTCCTTTTCATCATGTAATATTCCCCTGCTTCATGTTATGAACGAGATGGTAAATTTATGAAAGGCGAAATGGTTCTTTCTTCCTCAACAGATTCTCTTCTGAAGTTATTGCAGATCGGGTTCCTGTACCTCCCACTGCACGGGTCATATGCGAGAGACATACCATCTCTGTTGTCCCAGTTACGCGTGTCACCATGAAGGATCGCAATCGATCATTCAGTTTCTATATAATTGGTTTTAGCAGAGAGGTATACTTGAAAGACTACTATCCTGCCAGGTTTTGCTGGGGGCTATGCCCATGCTTAGAATGGTTGAAGTTGTAGGTAAACAAACTCCCATTTCCGGAAGGTGTTCAAGTAGGATCTCTAAATTCTCTTATGCCACTTTAATAATGTAAGCAAGGTCTTTGTTTTGAATACGAGTATTTTAGATAGTGCTCTGTTAATATTTGGCGTTGCTCTCAACCAATGATATTGGGTTTTATGATTTTAGGATTGAACCTTTTATGATTTTATTATGGTGCCAATATATGGGTTTTCTTCTTTGTCCTGTTGTATATTTGTCAAATTGATACAAGTATATATTGTCCATCTTTGTGAGTGACAAACTGCAATCATTTTGTGATAATTTTACAATTATTTCAGTTTTTATTTTACAGTTAATAAAAAATTTAGTGTCATATTTCATTTGATGGTGTCTGTTCTCTTAACTTTTTGCATTTTCCTAAATGACATACTTAGATCTAACATTAGTGCCTTGTAGATTTCCTTTTTGTTGATGCTATATCCATTTGTTGCTGTTTCTTTAGCAGGATATCCTCAACTGCTGCTATGGGGATGTTATTTGTGTTTGATATGGTAAGATGGGTAGGATTATGTCCATACAACACCTTATAAAGACTGGTTTACAGGGAAGTGTGATATGCTGTGTTGAACCACCATTCAGTCATAGGTAACCAAGTGCTCCATTGCTTGGGGGAATGACTGCACATGCCTATGAGATATTGTTCGAGACATTGATTCATCCTTTCAATGCTGCAATCAGTTTGGGGGTGGTAAGAGGTGCTAAGGTGAAATCTGTTTTCAGATATTTTGAACAAGGTTTGCCAGAAATCACTTGAAAATATAGGATCCCTGTCACTTACTATTAAGCTGGGCAACCCATGTAGTTTGTAAATATTTTCAAAGTATAGATGGGACAAGTTTCTTTCTGAGATGGGGTGGCTTAGAGTTGGGAGGTGGGGGAGCTTCTGCTGTATCTATATGGTGTCATGGTTTTTGGAACTAGGGAGCCCACTAATGAAGTCCATAACAATCTCTCTCCAAGGCTGCTGGGGAATGGGTCTTGTGCAACATGTTTCTCTATTTTTTGCACGTTTGTATTTTTTGTATTCCGTCTTTTGTAAAGTTAACTAATTATACATGGTTATGATAATATTTGGGTATGGAATGATGGTTTTTTTGGTGGTTTGGATATGTATTGATGATTGTAAGTTTTGTAGACAGGTTTAGAATTTTCTGGATATCTATTTTTAAAGGAAATTTTGCCGAAATTTTTTGAAATTAGTACCGATTAGCTCGATGTTTTGGTTGTTGGATATGTATTGATGATTGAGTATGTATGTCTTTAGACAGGTTTAATTTTTCGTTACGTCGTGCCTTCAGGTATGGGTTATAGCTATATATATATATATATATATATATATGAAAGCTGTTTGTTTTGATTTTTTTTTTGGCGCTTCGACTCTACAATGTTTTTTGAGTCCACAAATGTTTATTGCCTTGCGTAACCGAAATTATGACTGAAGCATGCCTGAGTTGCATCGGTATTCTTGTGCGCGTGTTTATTTGTGAAATTGACTCATTTGATGGAGTTCTGATATACTAATTTGATAAGGCAATGATGATTTTGCTTGAATGAAATAAATAATGGTGAAAAGTCTAATATTATTAAAATTTTGAATAATTCCGTCGCAACGCGCGAGTTTGTATCTAATTTAAAAACTAAACAGCACTCATTAGAGCTCAGAGTCTACAAGTACCATGCATTAATAAAAAATCAAGAGAATTTATCTAGCGTCGAATATATTCTTCAAGAGACAAATAGAAAAAGAAAGAAAGAAATTAAAACATGTTCATTACTTATTGTAAAAAAAAAATTTAAAGTCCAAGTAAAAATATATAAAGTCAAATAAATAAAGAACTCATTTGCAAGACAATGGAGTAAAATTACAAAATAAGAAATTATTTAAGTTGACAATAAATAAATAATAATAGTTTAATTCTTTAAATTACGTCTTCAAACATTATTTCTCTAAAAAAATAACGTAAAAGGAAGAGGAAGAAGAAGAAGTTAAACAACGTTATCTTACAAAAGTAAATTGTAGTACATATTAGTCATTAATAGGAATACTTATTTACCGATATAAAAAACTATGTTCGGAGGCTCTCAATAAATTTCATATATGAAATGTTAAAGTTTATATACATATTTTATTAAAAATATATTAGATTAAAGTATTTTAAATTGAAACTCGCAATTATTCATGTTTAAATATCACAATATATTTATTACTAATCTTCTATGAGTATAATACAATAAAAATAATTTTTTTCAATTAGCCGGTGGAAGTTTTGTACGTGACATGACATAGTAGTGAAATTATGATGTTAAATTTTAGAATATCATGTCACTTTATAATATCATCAAAGCAAAAAGAAGACTTTTTTAAAATTAATTTTTTTTTTCTTTTTTAGAATAGAAGGAAATAGTAAAAGAGAGTGTGGCTATGGCTAATGTTGTGACTTGTGAGACCTCTAGTTTCGTCAGCAGCCATTGAAGCGATAAGAATAAAGAGATGAAAGGCACTCATGCATGATTTTCCTCCAAGACAAGAAAAGAAATATCAATTCACTACTTTTTATGGTTCTCAGAATTTGTAAGACGTGTCTCTACAGGTGACCAAATAGCCATTTTTCAACCCATATCCATTCCATTTTTCAACCCATAGTTCTGAACAGGTGATATCCATGACTGTACAGGGATCCGGTTAGTATGAAGTTATTTTTTTGGTAATTTGATCAATTGACTAATAGAATACTGACACACATACAACCTCGTCTGTATGTCAGTATTTTATTTGTCAATTGACTTGCTTACCCAAAATAAACTTCATACTAACCACTTCCAATGTACATATATATAACGATCAAAGCTAGGAAGCAGGGAGCTAGGGAGAAGAAAGTTAAGTTTCCACACAACACATGAAAATATCAGAGCTTTCACCATTCTTGTACCTCTTCATTATATCTCTCGCATCTTTCTTCCTCATCAAATGACTCTTCACCAGACCTGCAGATAACAAAAACCTGCCACCTTCTCCCTCAAAGCTCCCAATTATTGGACACTTGCATAAACTTGGCCTATCACCACATCGCTCGCTCCAAGCATTGTCCCAAAAACATGGACCCCTCATGTTGCTTCACCTAGGCAGCGTGCCAATGCTCGTTGTCTCGTCAGCCGAGGCAGCTCAGGAGGTCATGAAAACTCATGACATAGCGTTTGCGGACAGGCCTAAATCAAAGGTTAACCAGAAGCTCCTTTATGACTACAAGGATGTGGCGGTCGCGCCTTACGGCAAGTATTGGAGGCAAATGAAAAGTATTTGTGTGCTCCAGCTATTGAGTAACAAGAAGGTTCATGCTATTGGTAAGGTGAGAGAAGATGAAGCTGCCCTCTTAGTGAAGAAGATCCTCGAGTCCTCTTCCTCAGCAGTGGACTTGAGCGACTTGCTAATGACGCTCACAAATGATGTTGTTTCTATGCCAGCTTTTGGAAGGAATTTTAGTGAAGGAGAGAGTGGGAGGCAGTTCAGGAAGATGCTGAAGGAGTTTGTGGGTGTAATCGGTGGATTTGACATCGGAACCTATATTCCAAGGCTTGCATGGATCAGTAGGATTTCTGGTTTGTATGCTAAGGTGGATAGAATTGCCAAAGAGTTTGATGAATTTCTTGAGGGAATAGTGGAAGAGCATTTGAAAACTCTAGGAGGAGAGAAAGTTGAAGGCACGGAGGACTTTGTCCATGTTTTGCTAGGGATATACCAGGATAAGAACATCACTGGCTTTTCCATTGACAGAGATGGCATCAAAGCTATCATCTTGGTAAGTCCTCTCCCCTCTCTCTTTTTTTAAAGTAATGGATGGCCTAAACTTGCATGATTGACATTTCTTTGGATGTTATTTTAATTTATGTTTTCTGCAGGATATTGTTGCTGCTGGAACAGATACTACCTACACAGTTTTAGAATGGGCAATGACACAACTATTAAAGGACCCCAGAGCCATGAAGGAAGTGCAAAATGAGGTGAGAAGAATTGGGAAAGGAAAATCATACATATTTGAACAAGGTGACTTTGAAAAGATGCACTACTTGAAAGCAGTGATCAAGGAAACTCTTCGCTTACATCCACCGATTCCATTATTGGTTCCGCGATCAGCAAGACAAGATGTCAAATTTATGGCCTATGATATTGCAGCCGGAACAAATGTTATCATTAATGCTTGGGCAATCGGAAGAGACCCTGCTTCATGGGATGAACCAGAGGAGTTTAGGCCAGAAAGGTTCTTGAATTCTACTATAGATTTCAATGGACACGACTTCCAGTTGATTCTATTTGGAGCTGGAAGGAGGGGTTGCCCTGGAATTTCTTTTGCTATTGCCACAATTGAGTTAGTACTGGCAAATCTATTCCACAAGTTTGACTGGGAACTACCCAATGGAATGAAGGGACATGATTTGGATATGAACGAGTGCTCTGGTCTAACCATTCATAGGAAAGTCCCTCTTCTTGCTGTTGCAACTCCGTATTCTAGCTAAGTTGATTTTAAACTCATTGATTATGTTGTAAATTGTAATAGCATAATAGTTAGATATTAGTATTTATTTTTCACAAATGTTGGGGAAAAATATTATTCGAATATAAACTTACGAGTATAATTGGAAAAAAGTGCAAATACTATATAATAAATCTATGATTTACTTCAATTCTAAGTTGCTAAGCATGAAATACTTCTAGAATTAACCTAAACTAAGCAAAGACCAACTGCATGTGGTCTTCAGTTCTTGTTGTAATTCTAGAGATAAAAGATCAAAGTTAAGACATGGGCAGATTCTCCATCATAAAGTAGGTGTAGACAATAGTAACGCACATTTTGCTGGTATTAAGATCGTAGTAGTAAGCAATATTATGAATCACAGAGCAGGTCAAACTAAAAACTAAGCCAGTCTAAGATAAAGAGTGTTCAATGGTGCCAAAGTGATGAAATTACGAATTCCAAGAATAGTTATCTGGATCTCTGTCGCAGTCCATAATAGCAAAGGAGCCACACAAGAGTTGGATAAGATGAACCCACCTTCTCGGCTTCTCCTCCAAGAGATGAAAGCACTACTGCAGGACAACTTTGATTACAGAAGCAAACAATAAAGACAATGTGATGATTTAGCTATCATTTGGACTAAGCAGCAAATGGGGCCTAGATAACACCGCTTAGCTTTTAGAAGCACTTCTAACAATCAATAAGCATCACAAGCTTAGTGGCTTATGGTTTTCTCCAAATCCAATTATATAGCAACGGGACCACAAATTTGTGAAAAATATGAGACACGATTGATGAAAGAAACCCCAATGCAATGAAAATGCAAAGGTGTCTAATCTTGATAAACAGCAAGAAAGTCGGTTTAGAAATATTGAATTGTGGAATAAAAAATGAAAATAAAAACGGATCTCCACAATTAGTTTCAAGAACCAAATGACCCCTTGAAATCAGTACACAACAAATATACATAACCACAACAAATGCTTTTATCATAAAAATAGATAGATGAGTGACAATTATTTAAAGTACCAAAGTAAAGGAAGCCAAGAGTAACCACCACAATGTAGATATCATATATTCATATGTATTTATGTTATTAATTACTCATATGTATAAATGTTATTAATCACATTTTTATATACAGATTAACATTTAAGCTCTCTGTGTTTGTCAGAGTGAGATCATTTTTCAGTCAAGTAGTGTACCAAATTTGGAGAACACGTTTTAGTCCCCAAAAAAAAGTGTCACAAGGAAATTTGATGCTTGGGCACAAAAACGTACATCACGCCTAAATGAAATGTCATAAGTTGAGCCTAAATTACTATATTAATAACTAAATCAAGCGTCATTATTAAACAGCAAAAACAAATATCCATGATTGTACCTCTATTACAAGCCAGTATTGGTTTGACAAAATTGATGAGGCATACTTGCAAACTCATGTGAATTACAACTCTATTAACTGAGACATTTCAAATGGCAAGGCATGAAAATGATGTCGGACCAGAATATTGATTCACATAAAAATATATAATATCAACTTTTGTAAATTGATAATCAACCCTCCAAATTAGGAAGCTGAGCAACGCTCTGGTGTTAAAAAGGTGACTCTGTACCGAAGGAAGTGATTACCTAGATGATTTGGTCATAAGTACCTTCGGAGGCAAACCTGATACTCAGTGAGACCTTATATCCTGAAGATAATGACCCACTTGCTGAGCCCCAATAAACAGTGCATCAGCAACAATGAAGATTCCAACCTGTGACAGGCACAAAAAGATGGGAGATTATTCTCAAGGTAAAAATTGGACAAAAAAACAAACAATTGATCGACACATTTTAATATAGCCATGAAGTGTGAAGAATTATTACCAGACGGGCTGAGAAAACTAAACGGTAACCCCAACCCTCCTTGGCAGCTGCAGCTCTTTGTTGGTCAGTCCAACTGTAATAATCATGGAGTGTCGAAACTTCAGGGACTGTCTATAACTTAAGTGTTAATAAATGTTAATTTTACTTGAACTATTTTCCAATTTATTTTACCTATATGGAAATACTAGGAATGACATATATTTTCAGAAAATACAATCAAATTGTCAGGAGGTCCAAGCACATAAATCTGTCAAAAACAATATCCATATATTTCATCTACTAACTTGTGATGCTTGCCCTCAAAGAGTAATCCCCAATTATGTCGCGGGTTAGGGGAAGTTCATTTTGGTCAAGAGTTATCAGTTTTCTTTACTTCTTTTTTTCTTGCTAGATAAGATATGATTGTGTAAAAACAACAAAATATACTGTGCGAACAGCACGAGCAATATCAGATGATAAATCCAACAGTAGGTGGTAATATTATTCCAATCACAAATCATACCCTGGATCATTTGCAATACATTTCAATATATCCATGCAACCCATCCTTTAAATCAATGCGAACATGTGCCAACTCAATTGGTATAGCAACAGTTTCCACGGGAAACTTACCCTAGGAACTCTGAAATTCCACCAATGCCCGCAAACTTGAAAGGCTGAGGACCTTCCCTTTCAAGATCCTGCTTAAAATGAGATTTGATAGCTATAAAACAAGTATGTTAAAGTAGCAAAGAAAGCAGAGAAAATGGAAAGACCAGAAAAAAGATAAGTACTACGAAATTCTGAACTTGTCTTTGGATAGTAGCGTACCTCTTCTTCAGCAGCCTCTAGTCCCCCTTGAACCCAGAAAAGGTTCCTGTAACCAGCATTGTACAGTATCTCACAAGCCGCTAGAGATCTGCCGAACAAATTTGGCTCAGTATGAAGATTGAGATGTGGAAAAGACACCATATTGAGTAACAGTATTAAGAACAAAAAACATACAAAAATTCCTTAATTTATACTGGAGCTTACTAGAACTAACATATCTTGAATTCAATGAATGATAGTTGCTTCCGGACCAGCTAAAAGAAACATCTTTGTCAGTTGTTACTGGTCCCAAAAGTAAAGTTTTGTCGGGTGGCAAACAAGGTTTAGAGAGAGCCACCCTAGAACATAAGTTTCAACTCAAAGGAAGAGAAATAGGAGTAATGACTTTAACTCACTCTACTGCCACGTTTTAAAATTGATCCAACATTTGATATATCCACATTGCCCAAAACAGCTAGATGATAAAACCACAATTGTGACACTCTCATGCAAGCTACATTGCTATAGTGAACAAGTTTGACTGTCCAGTGTAAACTACTTGTTTTATAATTATGTTATCATTTTAGAAGTAACCACTGGAAGTCTAAATTGCCTAACAGAGACCTTACAATATAAATTGCAAGTCATCCCAATATTTGAAAGTATATTTTTAAAAATAAGGCCAACAACCTAGGAACGTAACTGCTCACAGTTTCCAGCTGTTATTGTATGTTACAAACTCATTCCAAACACAGTTGAAACAACTACAGTAACTTCTTCGCTTCCTAGTTGAGCATCTAATATCCATCCATTTAAAGTAAAAGTTCACCTCAATCCTTTCTGACATGCCACAATAAGGTCTGTATCTTTAGGGAATTTCTTCTCAGCTTCTGATAAGAATTGACTGTTGAGAAAATGAATTCAGCAACTATTATACACTCATGCACAATTTAAAATTCATAGAACAAGAGATTGCACAGCATACTTGTTAAAAGATAACGTAGGCACGCCACTCCACCAACCTCCTACAAATATCAAGTACGTTTTAAGATAATGAACCTTAAAATAAAAGTATCTTATGCATAACAAAATAAAATTATTTTCTGATAAATGAATTAAGATATTATAGCCAATTTACTGATATCACAACTTTGTTTCTGGTAACACACACCATGTTATTCATAGAAAATTCATTTTGAAATTAAGAAAACCTTGGTCAAAGTGGAATAATAATTGCCACAAAAAAAAAAGACAATAAATAAATAAACAAAGCATGTATGAACATGTATGAACATAATAGAAGGAAAGATAAATTAGGTCAATACCCATCATGAAATTTGTGACCTTTCTGGGAATAGTTCCCGCATCAAATGTATTCTCGACATCAAATATTGGAATCCAGGTTGAGCCTTTAACCCAAGCCTTCAAAACAGGAGCTAATATTATGCTAACAGGATGATGTAAGCAGAAGTGAAGAAACATCAACTGGAATGCAATACAAGACAAGAATGCCAACAATAGATAGTAGAGCATTTGAAGCTTAAACATGTGACCTCTACCATGATGTAGAACTACAGAGAAATCATCACAAATGAGACAAACTATAGTGAACTGGTGAAGAGTGGCATAAACAATTACATATGAGATCACAGGTGAGACAATTAAGATGATCTGCCTTTCATGTTAAACAAACAAAATATAAGTTAAGAAGCAAAGGATGGGAATGAAAGAATTCACCTTTTTATGTTCTGTAGTGGGACGAACATCAAGAAGGGTTTTGTTTGAGAGTTGAATTGCATACCCAGCTTCCTTTGGTGTAAGAATTTTCACTTTTTCTTCCCTGACCTATGATAAATTATTTTAAGAACTTCAACGCGGAAAGCTATGCAAATTTCTGCATGAATCCAGACTATTTGGTCATTACAATATGTTGTTAAAACAAACGTGGAATGTGCTCCAATCTAGCTAGACATCCAGACACGGTGACATTATTGCCTCCCCAAGCAAACCTTGCAGAAGGGCATACCAAAATCTTTCAATTGGAAAATAAAAGGTAAGACGTTGAAACACTAGGGAGCGTCCATACCAACTAATCTAAAAAGGCTTAACCAGTAATTAGAGCTTTGAATCACAAACTAAGTGCAATGAAGTTCGGTTTAGCAGGACAATACGAGTCATTAACACCCCAATTGACTCTAAACAAGATATCAGCATCTTAACAATATAAATATATAAGTAAATTTTAACACAACTAATAAGTAATAACATACTTTTTTTTATACTTCTTCTAAGAAATCTAACCACCTAATAATAACAATTTATTACTAACTGTTAATTCAATTTAATAATAGAGTAAT
Source organism: Panax ginseng (assembly GCA_020205605.1). Classification (NCBI taxonomy): domain Eukaryota; kingdom Viridiplantae; phylum Streptophyta; class Magnoliopsida; order Apiales; family Araliaceae; genus Panax; species Panax ginseng. The sequence continues at coordinate 6,284,312 of CM035145.1, read as the reverse complement.
TATATAATCCTAGGTAGTGGTTAGTTAACTAATAATAAAAGTAGGGGGTTAGTTATAATGACTAACAAAAAAATTAAAATTATAAAATAAATAAACAATACCAGGGCTTCCCATCTCTTTCTGGCAGCAGCCATATCTTTAGCTTGCTTCACCTCGAACTCCTCATCAACTGCTTGCATTCTTATGACACTCGAATTCTGAATCAAAAAATAGAGAAAACCCAATCAATAAAAACTTGAAGTATGGCCAATTTGAACAATTATAGATGATCGAGGAAGTGGAAACTGTACGGACCCTATGGCGAATTCCATAAATGGGACCGAGTTTAAGAGGAGATGACAGAGAAGAAGTAAAGCAATGTGTTGTATGTTGTTTCTTGGAATTGTAAGGCGGAACTGTGAGAGAGTTGAGAGGTAGAAGGCCAATAGCAAGAGCTTCCATTGTTGACGAAACTTTAGAAACACTTGAAGAATTGCTTATCCGATGTATCTCATCCCTCTCCTGAGATGAGTTTAGTTACAGTAGGAAGAAAACAAAGAAAGAAATATGCTTATCTTGGATAACATTCTGCACTCGGATAGGAATAGGACAACACCAACCGGGGTTAGTCATGTCCCTTCCCCTCCACTGTTTTTATCTTCTTGTCTTCAATAATACTACTCGCTCAATTACTTAATTTAAGTCGTTTTAAAATATTATTTTTATTCTTTAATATAAATCATTTTTATTTCTTAATATAAATCATTTAATAATTTTAAATAAGTATTTATTGCTTAGTTTTTAATATTATCTTAAGTAATAAATATAATTTTGGTTATCTCATTATTTTTTGTCTAAAAAATAACACTATCTTTTTTTAATACAAAGGCAATATAAATAATTGATATTATATTTAATATTATATAATTATTTTTTTAATACTCTTAAACAACTTATATTTAAGTAACGGACAAAATAATTCTTTTCAACGGGTTAATTACTTTTTAGGGTTTCGATGTGCCATGTGTTGTACCAATAAAATTCAATTCACATCCCCTTTGATCGAACAATTATTGTATGCGAGAATTGAGATCATGCAAGGGATTATTCCTAATATTATTATTTTTAGAGTAACTGAGTAATATTATATACACAAATTATTTTATAAATTGTTGATATAATATATTCCACCTCAATTAGACTTGATAAAATCGATCCAAGCCCGTGAATCGGCCCATCAAAAAACGGACTTTAGTCTTCAATTTTTTAACCTATCAAAACCTGGGACGTTTTGGCCCGATCCGACAATATGGCCGACCCGTTTGGTTTAGGCCCAAAAATAAGTCAAAATTTGATCATAAATCCGTCTAGGCCTGCAGGCTAGTCCGGCCTGTCCATCAAAAAGCAGGCTTTGGGCTTAACTTTTTCAGTCCATCAAAATCTGGGCCATTTTGACCCGGCCCGTTTGGAGCAGCCCAACCCGTTTGCCATGTTTAACCTCAGCATATTGATCAACAAATTGTTTCAATGAAGTCTTCGGCTCCACATAAAAAACTGAGATGGAACATTTTGTAAAATATTTGTAAGACCCCAACTTATTATAAATAAAATTGAATTTTCCTTTATTCATTATTCTAAATTAATAAGGGTTAATTTGATATAATTCTTTGGTTATGGGTGAAATGTGCAAAGTTTACAAAATAAGCAAGTGGTTATAAAATATTCTTTTTGTCGGTAATCTCCGTCATTTACGGCTTTGCAGCAGATCATTAGGGGCCCCATAACGGAAAAACGGTTGGATGAAGGAAAACGACAAAGATTGAGTTTTATAAATAACGACGTAAATTGTTACCGCTAACACCGTTGGGTTACCTCGGTGGTTAAAATACTGATGTCTACGCGGTTGCATGAGAAGATACTACGATTGCATGCAAGATTATTGAATTATTGATCCTTACGTAGCATAAGGCACTACTCAATAATTGTTACGATGAATTCTTCGCTCAATATTATATTTTATTGATTCAATAATTGTTGCGTTGATATTTTGTATTCTTTGTTGTTTCAATAATTGTCATTACACAAGATTTTTCATTATCAAATCAATAATTCATATTATTTGAATAATATTATCGATAACATTATTGACAATGTCTAGAAAGTTCTGTCTAAGGAGAGGTTTGGTCACCTAATCATTGCTACCAGAAGAAGAGAAATCCTTATTGAAAGCCCTCTTTCTGAGAGCGGCACGGTTGTCAAGATCTTGTGATTCTATAATATTATTTTTAAATAAGTAATTATTGATTATTATGATAAAAAAATATTTATTTTATGTGGATATAGATGGAGAAAATTTTAATGTGACAATTGTTGAAAATTAATATTTTATCTTTTTCTGATAAAATAATTCATTTAAATATATTATTTTAATAATATATTAACGGTGATATTTTTATAATGAATGTGGGATATATGAGTATATGAGGAGGTAGAGTATTTTGTGGCATTAAATATTTAACATATGTTTTGTGTGTCGATGAACACAATTCTTGACCGAAAATTGATTATAGACTGTAAAATCACCCGTTTGTGGATTTTGGTCAATTTCTGTTTGGAATTTGGAAAAACTTTCTTCTGTAAAGTTGTAGAGAATGGAATTTTCCATGGAAAGTCGCGTGTTTCGAATTTTTCTGATAAACGAGCTATTTTCTACGAATTATTGAAGTTTCGGAAGATAAAATAATTTTTATTAAATAATGAGGTGGGACCCACTCTTGTTTGAACATGTGGGCTGCTGGAAATTGGGTCAAGGTTGGCTGGTGGCTGAATTAGTCTTTAGGCATGCGTAGAAATAAGTTTTGTAATAATATTAATTTATTAATTTAGTCTCTTTCATGCTCTAACATTTTCCTATAAATAGAGGCTAAGTTAGAATTGAAAATCACACCGTAAACAAAGTTTTCTCTCTTCTCTCTAAATTATCGAGCGTATTCTTGTGAGTATACTTTGAGTGTTGCTATATCTATGATTTCGAAGCACTATACCTAAATTTAGTCGTAAGATACGGTTATTTTGAGGTAAGGGGTATTATTTTCTTCTTAAATGATATTTTTTTCTTCAATATCATTATGCCAAGTATTGGTGAACTTTTTATCAAATTTGGAACTTGTTGTGTTTGAGTTACTATTCACGATACTCTGACTATTCACGATACGACACTATTCACGAATACTACGACTATTCAATTTAAAATAAAAAATTTCTTTTTGTCCAAAATATCTATTCGGATACTAGCTTTGATTGTATTCATGTTTTGATCATTCTTGAATTTTACACCAATATGATTATTTTCAAGTATTTTTGGACACGGGTAAAACAAAGTACGAATCCTTAATCCTTGTCATTTTGTTTCACCGGATTCGCTTTTTAAAAATGTTTTCATCATCCTCACTCCTAAATGGTGATATAAATGAATATCTTTGGCCTATAGTGTAAAGATGAACGATTAACTGATGAATATCTTTGGCCTGTAGTGCAAATATGAACAGGTGTTGAGATGAATATGACCAACTGGTGATATAAATGAATATCTTTGGCCTGTAGTGCAAAGATGATTAAAGATGTATATTGATTGTTATTACAGGGATAAACTATTGATGATGGACTTTTAAACCTTAGAAGACAGTAGAATTCTTTCTCTACGTGACTCTTCTAATGGATTCTTTATTTCCATTGCGTGTTGATCTAAAACTTGTTGTCTATTGTATTCTATTAGATTTTTCCCTCGTTGAAGACTAACGATAATTTGTTGTATATTATCTTAGTCATAATATTCTTTATCGGGCTAGTTGAGCTCACCCTTTTCCTTTTGTTCCATTTTTCTTCTCGTGGAGGTGAGTAACATAGCAGGATCGAAATCGGGGTATGGAGTGATGGTTCTAGGAAGATGTTTTAGTGTCTCACTATTTCTATAAAATAGTGTATGAATAATTAATGAGGACTTATTTGGGTGTGTATATTGTCTGTAAGACAATATTTGTATTCAAACTCACAAATTGTATTGTCGTATTCTACACGACATCCGTATTGTCAAAGTTGTAGTTTGCTTTCATACCATGTATTTTGACGACTTCGAATGGGTGTTGTATACCTATTTTGGGGGCGCCATGATTGTTGTTTAGTCATAATTATTGAATTTTTATCAAATTTGGAACTTGTTGTGTCGGGGTTACTTGTGGCGCCCCCAAAATAGGTATACAACACCCATTCTGAAATCGCCAAAATACATGGTATGAAAGCAAACTACAACTTTGACAATACATGATGTCGTGTAGTAATTACGCATAATACAACCGTGAGTTTGAATACAAATGTTGTCTTCTGTATAATATACACACCCAAATAAGTCCTCATTAATTATTCATACACTATTTTACGTAAGTAAAGTGAGGATAAATAAAAACATCTTCCTGTAACCATCACTCCATACCCCGACTCGATCCTCGCCATGTTCTCACCTCCCGAGAAGAAAAATGGAACAAAAAGGAAAAGTGGTGAGCTCAACTAGCCCAAAGAAGAATATTATGACTAAGATAATATACAACAAATTATCGTTAGTCTTCAACAGGAAAAATCTAATGTAATACAATAGACAACAAGTTTTAGATCAACAAATGCATTGAAATAAAGAATCCATTGTAAGAGTCACGCAGAGAAAGAATTCTACTATCTTCTAAGGTTTAAAAGTCCATCATCAATAGTTTATCCTCAGAATAACAATCAATATACATCTTTAATCATCTTTGCACTACAGTGCCAAAGATATTCATTTGTATCACCAAATGGGTCATGTTCATCTCAACACCTGCTCATCTTCGCACTACAGTGCCAAAGATATTCATCGCTTAATCGCTCATCTTTGCACTACAGCCCAAAGATATTCATTTATATCACCATTTAGGATCGAGGATGATGAAAATATTTTTAAAGAAACGAATCCAAAGGAAACAAAATGACAAGGATTAAGGATTCGTGATTTTGTTTTACCCATGTCCAAAAATACTTCAAAATAATCATAGTGGTGTAAAATTCAAGAATGATCAAAACATGAATACAATCAAAGCTAGTATCCGTATTAGATATTTTGACAAAAAAAAAAAAAATTTATTTTTCTATGAATAAAGGCCGATTCGTGAATAAGGTCGATACGTGAATAAAGGCCGTGATACGTGAATAAGAACTCCGGCACAACAAGTTCCAAATTTGATAAAAAAGTTCACTAATACTTTCTAAGATAATGATATCAAGAAAAATATCATTTAAAAAGAAAATAATACCCTTTACCTTAAAATAACCGTATTTCCGACCGAATTTCTAGATAAGGTCGATGTAAACCTCGCAAGACCAGATAAAGAACACTCAAAGTATACTCATAAGAATATGTTCGATAATATAGAGAGAGAAAGAGAGAAAACTTTGTTTCTGGTGTGATTTTCAATTTAATTTAACCTCTATTTATAGAAAATGCTAGAACGCCAAAGGAGACTAAAATAATAAATTAATATTATTAATTTATATCTTCTACGCATGCCTTTGAACTAAATCAGCCACCAGCCAACCTTGACCCAATTTCCAGCAACCCACATGTTCAAACAAGAGTGGGTCCCACCCATTATTTAATAAAAATTATTTTATCTTCCTAAACTTCAATAATTCGTAGAAAATAGCTCGCTTATCGTAAAAATTCAAACTCATGACTTTCCATGAGAAATTCCATTCTCTACAACTTTGCGTAAGAAAATTTTTCCAAATTCCAAATGTAAATTGACCAAATCCACAAACCAAGTGATTTTACGTACTATAATCAATTTTCTACGTTAATCAGGTCCACCGACACACAAAAAACATATGTTAAAACATTTAATGCCACAAAATACTCTACCTCCTCATATACTCATATATCCCACATTCATTATAAAATATCACCGTTAATATATTATTAAAATAATATATTTAAATGAATTATTTTATCGTAAAAGATAAAATATTAATTTTCAACAATTGTCACATTAAAAATTTTCCCATCTATATCCACATAAAATAAATATTTTTTATCATAATAATCAATAATTACTTATTTAAAATAATATTATAGTAATCACAAGATCGACAACCGTGCCGCTCCTCAGAAAGAGGGGGCTTTCCAATAAGGATTTCTCCTTACCTACAAGCGCAATTAGGTGACCAAACCTCTCCTGTATGTAACTTTCTAGACATTGTCAATAATGTTATCTCGATAATATTATTCAAATAATATGAATTATTGATTTGATAATGGAAAATACTGTAATGACAATTATCAAAACAACAAAGAATACAAAATATCAACGCAGCAATTATTGAATCAATAAAATATAATATCGAATAAGAATTCATCGTAATAATTATCGAGTAAAGGCCTTCACGTAAGGATCAATAATTCAATAATATCGCGGCAATACCGCAAGCATCGCTTTAACCACGCCAGACATCAGATTTTAACCACTGTGTAACCCAACAAAGGTTAATTCTGTAATAATTTACGCCGTTATTTATAAAACTCAATCTTTGTCGCTTTCTTTCATCCAACCGCTTTTCCGCATGGGCCCACTAATGACCAAGCTACCACGCATGTAGATTCCTCGACAAAAAGAATATTCCACGACCAAACGAATATTCCCCGACAATAATGAATATTTCATAACCACTTGCTTATTTTGTAAACTTTGCACATTTCACCCATAACCAAAGAATTATATCAAATTAACCCTTATTAATTTAGAATAATGAATAAAGGAAAATTCAATTTTATTTATAATAAGTTGGGGTCTTACATTACTATTCACGTATACTGGCAGACTTTATTCACGATATCGACACTATTCACGAATACGACACTTATTCAATCAAAAATAAAAATTTTATTTTTGTCCAAAATATCTATTCGGATACTAACTTTGATCAGATCCATGTTTTGATCATTCTTGAATTTTACACCAATATGATTATTTTCAAGTATTTTTGGACACGGGTAAAACAAAAGTACTAATCCTTAATCCTCGTCATTTTGTTTCACCGGATTCGCTTTTTTAAAAAATGTTTTTCATCATCCTCACCCTAAATGGTGATATAAATGAATATCTTTGGCCCAGTAGTGCAAAGATGAACGATTAACTCGATGAATATCTTTGGCCGTAGTGCAAATATGAACAGTGTTGAGATGAATATGACCAACTGTGATATAAATGAATATCTTTGGCACAGTAGTGCAAAAGATGATTAAAGATGTATATCGATTGTTATTACAGGATAAACTATTGATGATGGACTTTTAAACCTGTAAGATAAGTAGAATTCTTTTCTACGTGACTCTTCTAATGGATTGTTGTTTCACGCATTTGTTGATCTAAAACTTGTTGTCCTATTGTATTCTATTAGATTTTTCCTGTTGAAGACTAACGATAATTTGTTGTATATTATCTTAGTCATAATATTCTTTCTTTAAACAGTTGAGCTCACCCTTTTCCTTTTTGTTCCATTTTTCTTCTCGTGAGGTAAGAACATAGCAGGATCGAAATCGGGGTATGGAGTGATGGTTCTAGGAAGATGTTTTAGTTTGGCCCTCACTATTTCGTAAAATAGTGTATGAATAATTAATGAGGACTTATTTGGGTGTGTATATTGCCTGTAAGACAATATTTGTATTCAAACTCACAACAGATTGTCGTATTCTACACCTACATCCAGTATTGTCAAAATTGTAGTTTGCTTTCTATACCATGTATTTTGGCGACTCAGAATGGGTGTTGTATATACCTATTTTGGGGGCGTCACAATATTTATAGAATAGTTTGTCTGTAACATTATTCTTATTTTTATAATAATTAATGAAGATTTATATTATAATTAAATCTCACCGACACATACATAAATACAGTAGTGTCATTTATTATTATTCATATAATAATTAAAATTATGTGAAATTTTTTTATATAAAAATAATATATTCTCATCCATCCATCCTATACGAGATCAACAATAAAATAATTAATATAACTAATTACATAAGCAAGTTATATACTTTGTGTCCTTTATTGAAATTGATTTTAATTTCAGTTTAATAGTAATTATTATTAGAGATAATAGAAGAAGCATTATTTGTTTATAAAAAATAATTAATTTGAAAATAGTGTCGAGAGAAAAAACATTTAAAAATTTTCAACTACAAATTTATGTAGATATGAATTATGTAGGTGATGTCCTAACTCCTACTACGTGTAACTCTGTACACGGAGGGAAATAACATGGTTGAGCTGATGATTGTCTAAAATGACTGTAATTTTAATAATTTAATTAATAATAATCCTTGTATGAGTCGACAACCTTTTTCATGTTACTGTTTTTTATTATTAAAATAATACTCAATCCTTTCTAAGTTTATTATATATTAATTTTTAAAAATCACATTTTTAAACTAACAACTGACATCAATTTTATTTATTTTAATCAATATAATAATTAATTATTTAAAAATTATAACTCATTGTAAGAAATTTAATTTCATAATTATTAATTATCATCTCAATTTTGAACAGGTAGTACCGTAATACTAGTATTATTTTATTTTTTAAGGTAAAGTAGGGTAGGGTAGAGTAGGATGGGATGGGATGGGATGGGATGGGGTGGAAGATCAATTAAATGTGAACGCCGTAAAATTTGAATAAATACATAGATTAAATACTAATAAATACCGTAGGAATATTCTACCCTAGTCCCTAGTTACTTACGTATTCTCATTTGCTTCCCGACAATATTCAAAGCATGCATAGACCCTTCATCACCATTTGCATCTGTAGATATGATTAGGCAAATTTCTGTAGATATTTTGGACTTTTTAAACTATTAATATTTTAAAAAATTATTAAATTCATAATATTTTTTAGGTAAAAATGGAGGTACACAACTGTGTAACTTTTAAAATTATACGGTCTACGATCGTAGAATGAATTTCACTCTACGATCGTAGTCACTCTACGATTTGTGAATTCACTCTACGATTGTGGACTACTCTACGATCGTAGAGTGAATTCACTCTACTATCTGGGGACTACTCTACGATCGTAGACCGTGTAACTTTAAAAGTTACACGGTTGTGTACCTCTATATTTTCCTATTTTTTATTATTCACACAATAAAAATGTCATTATAGATGTATAACGATGATAAAAATCATCGCTATAAGATCTATAGCGATACTTTTATTGTAGAAATAATAATTTCTTAATTTTATAATTTAAAACGTAACAAGTAGTACTACCTCCGTCCCATAATAAATGTTTTTTTAGCTTAAATCACACATACCAATACACAAGCTAAAATGACAAAAATACCCTTAATATATTTTTTTTGAAGTTGAAGAGTTAATGTGTGACGCCCACAAAATTAGGTATACATCACCCATCTTGGGTCGCCGATATACTATGCATGTAATTCAAATACAACTTACTAATACAACTGTCGTGTACAATACGACAAAACATAAACTGTGAGTTTGAATACAAATATTGTCTACTAGAGATTATCCAAACTCAAAAGGAGTCCTCATTATAATTATTACCACACTATTTCACGTAATAAATGGAGGACTACTAATCTTATCCTCCGACCATCACTCCGCTTCCGACTCGTCCCCAGCTTATATTCTCATTTTCTCAAGAAAACAAAGGAAAGGAAGGGTGAGCTCAACTAGCCCAAAGAAGAAATATTATGACTAAGATAATGCAGAATAAATTATCATTAGTCTCCAACAATGTTAAACCGATAAAATATAATAAACATCTAGTTTAATCTGCAGCTGAACAAGCATTCCATTAAAAGAGTCAGTAGAAAATAAAATCTACTATCTTTTATAATTTAAAAGGTTTTTCATCATCATTATCATTTGACTCAACTTTTAATAAATAATTCACATCATCGAATCACCCATGCACTACTACCAAGGATATTCTTTAAAGATCACGACCACGAATTATCCATGCACTACTGACTTAAGATAATCATGTTTTCATCAACTATCCCGATCACGCCATAAAATAATTCATCTTTGCACTACTACCAAAAGAGAATCCATAACCATAATTATACCAAAATTGTCCATCAATGCACTACGCCCAATGAGGACTTTTTCCACATCATTTGTAACATTACTAAGCATGATTATACCGAATAATCTCTGGTCATAATCATACCAAGTCCATCTATGCACTACAGTCACGAGATGACTTTCAACATAATATAAACATGAGGATGATGACAATGATATAAGAATTCAATAAAACAAGTTCAAGAATTAATTTATCTAAGAACCAATAACGTTCAAATTGTCAACATTATACTGCTTTGTAGAGTAAAATTCAAGATTTCTCAGAAGAATATTTCCATGAAAATACTTTGATGAAGACAAATATATCGAGGATATTCCACTAATTTCATGGAGTATAAAGTCAAAATTTTAACCAACCGAGTATAATAAAGAATGGAATAACAAAAAAATCACCACGCATGCAGATTGCTTGATAAAGGCGGGTTATTCAAACAGAATAATAATAATGGAACCAAGTCAATGAAAATCACAATCGGCTGTGGTGTTCCAAATGTAATAATAAAGAATGAAATAATAAAGATTTTAACGTCCGGCATGATAAAGATGACGAGGATGTTCCAACGGAATAATAAAGATGTATAATAATAAAATCGGAACCGTGTCCCACAGATAAAGATGCATGTGGGATGTTCAAACGGAATAATAAAGATGAATAATAATGAAGAATGTCACCACGTATAGGGTATTCCGCGTATCAAAGTTATTCCAAGAAAATAATAAAGAAATGGAATAATGTAAGTTCTCTTCTCAAATACAAAAGAATAATATCCCTCACCGTAAAAAAAAACTGAATATAAAAGTAGTTAAGTAGCGAGAATACTTTTCTTCTATCTCTCTATAGTCTCTCTATAGTTTCTCTCTCAGAGTTCAAATTGAATTAAGAAGAAAATAATGAAGGAATGAGCTTCTATTTATAGGAAAATAGAATGCATAAGTAATTAATCCATGAGCGGTCCAGATTGATTTACTTTAATCGACGGTCCATAATTAAAGTAAAATCTTTTAAATAAAATATAATATATTCTATTTATAATCTAATAAAACGAATAACTTTATAAAAGATTTTACCACGCAAACACTATGCAAATACTATGCATAATAAAATATAATATATTCTAATTATTGTCTAATAAAATGATAATTTTATAAAAGTATTATGTTTTATATAAAAAAATTTTACTATACAAAACACTATCAGACACTATGCAACACTATGGATAATAGAATATAATATATTCTATTTATAGAATAACTTTATAAAAGTATTCTGCTTTATATAAAAAGATTTTCTCGTATTATTACATTAATAATACCAACAAAACCGAGTAACTTATCATGTAAGCATCAATAATTAATACCGCGCTATTACTACGCAACTAATGCCAGACATTATACTTTTAACACCGGTGTTTCAACAGCTTAATCAGTAAAACTTTCGCCGTTATTTTCATAAAAATATTTTTGTCGTTTTTTCAATCCGATAATAATTTCGATTAATAGAATTCCACCAATGATTGTGCCATTTATTTAATATTCCCTCGTTAAAACGAATATTCCCCACCAATCGAATATTATATAACAACTTTGCGTCTTTTGCAAAAATTTATAAATATTACCCACAACTATAACATTATATCAAATCCACACCATAATAAAAAAATATTTCGAGAAAATTAAATCTTTATTCATAAAATCTGGGGTCTCACATAATGCGTGTTATTTAATTGTAGTGATGGTAAGATGCAATAAATACCATTGAATGCATAAAGGCATATATGAGAAAATATTATAAAAATTATATTAGAGTTCTAACACATCACTTATTTTGAAAAAAAATATTAAACCTAAAAAAGTAGTTATTGTAGTATTATTTTGGGTGGCACATCAATTAGGCTTCAATCACAATACGCCCCCACTAATGTGGGGTTACCTCTGCCCAATCCCATTAGGGATTTCCATTAGATTCAATTCCGGACAATATTCAAAGCATGCATACCCACTTCATTATCTTGTCCTATGTGAATATATATACTTTATAATATGTATTTGTTGAAATCGAAAAATTAACAAGATTAATTAACGTTGGTTATTAATTTCCTCGATGCATTGCAGGTAATATATTAATATTATATAAGAATGACCTATATATTGTATCTGTAGATATGATTAGGCAAATAAATCTGTATAGATATTGTGAACTTTTTGAACCCAATCATATCATTCACTAACTAAAAAAATACAATGAGTTGTTGTGTATTTTTCTTGACAATATTTCTTCTTGTTCTCCTGCCTGTGTTATTATTGATGATGAAGAAGAAGAAGAAGAAGGAGGAGGAGGAAGTAGTAGAAAAAAAGAGGGTTCCTCCGGGGCCTAAGAAACTCCCAATCATCGGAAATCTCCACCAACTCGGTCAGTTTCCTCATCGATCGCTTCAACGCCTTTCAAATGAACACGGCCCCCTCATGTTCCTTCAGCTTGGCTCAGTGCCATCCCTTGTAGTCTCGTCAGCCCATATGGCCAAAGAGATTTTTAAGACAAATGACTTGATTTTCTCTAGCCGTCCTGTTTTGTATGTCGCAAACAAGTTGAGTTACAATGGCTCCAATATTTCTTTTGCTCCCTATGGAGAGTACTGGAGGGAAGTAAGAAAAATAGCAGTTTTAGAGCTATTTAGTGCAAAGAGACTTCAATCTTTCGAGGCCATAAGGGAAGAACAGGTGTCACTTACGATTAATTCGATCGCGATTTCCTCATCGACTAGTTTGATTAACTTGAGTGAGTTGCTGCTTTTGCTATCTAATAACGTTGTACTTGCAGTGGTGTTTGGTAAGAAGCTGGGAAATGATGGAGATCATCAGGAAAATGGGATCAGGATGAGTAAGTTTCATGGAATTCTTCATGAGACACAACAATTGTTAGGCATGGTTAATATTGCTGATTATTTTCCTTGGATGGGGTGGTTTAATAAGTTGAATGGAGTTGAAGCAAGATTGGAAAAGAATTTTAGAGAATTGGACAAGTTTTATGACAAAGTAATTGAAGAGCACCTTGAGCTGAAGAACAGGTCAACATCTCAGCAGCGTGAAGATCTTGTTGATGTATTGCTTCGACTTCAGAATGATCCAAATCGACAAATTAGACTCACTAATGAACAGATCAAAGGTGTTTTAACGGTATGTATATGTTTCCTTCATTTATTTTTCTTTTTCTTTACACCGTACGTACGTGTTTTTACCTTTTTTAGCAGCAATTGGGAAAAATAATAATAACAAAAAAAATATAAAGAAGAGCACGCGCATGTATATTGTCTATATACTATAGGAAATTAAGTCGGATCTCACCAATAACACATTTTTGTTTGTATTTCAAACATGAAATTTTGTTGATTAGCTAGAAAAACATTGCTAGTGCAAGGGTCGACCTACTACTATATATATATATATATATATATATATATATATATATATATATATATACTCTTCCAATTATGAATTCATCATCCATCTTGTTATATATATATATATATATATATATGAAAATCGATCATTTATGCAGGACATGTTTATAGCGGGAACTGATACTTCTGCGGCAGCACTAGTATGGATATTGACAGAGCTGATCAAGAATCCATCGGCCATGAGAAAAGCTCAAGACGAAGTGAGGAGAATTGTCAAGGCAGAAAAAGGGGTGAAAGAAAGCGATATTCCAAAACTTGAGTATCTAAAGTTGGTGGTGAAGGAGGGCTTAAGACTCCACCCGCCAACCCCATTACTAATTCCAAGAGAGACTACAGAAAGCTGCAGTATTGGAGGGTACGAAATCCCAGGCAAAACAAGGGTGTTTATTAACGCAACATCGATTTCCATGGATCCAGAATATTGGGAAAATCCGGCGGAGTTCAAACCGGAGAGATTCTTGAATAGGTCCTCCTCCACAGGAGTAAGTAGTTATGAGTTCTTACCGTTTGGGGCGGGGCGGAGGGGTTGTCCCGGAAACAACTTTGCTATCATGTTAATTGAGCTTGCGCTTGCAAATCTTTTGCACAGCTTTGAATGGAGGGTGCCTCATGGGATAAGAGCTGAAGATATTGATATGAATGAAGCTTTGGGGATTACAATGCATAAGAAAACTCCTCTCTGCTTAGTTGCTTCTCCACGGAATAATGTTTAATTATACTCCATGCATGAATCATGATGGTAGTAGTAATTAATTCTCAACTCCAACCTTTCTTATATATCAATAAAAATGTAAAAATAAAAAGTCTGGTTTGATGTTCAAAAATGATCGATTACATCAGTAATTTTATCATCTTTAAGATTAATGATATAGGGAGATTTTTATCCATCTCTTTTTATTCATTTCCTTTCTTTCAAAAATTAAACAACTAATTTAATTTTAGGAACAAAAAAATATTCACAAAATTTATAAATAGAATTCTTTTTTTCTTTTTCTTTTTTTGAAAAGGAGGGAGTTCATTAAATGATTCCAAAAAAATTATGGTTGGAATTTAAATGAGGAAAAGTGAAATGAAACATATTTTTCAGTTGGAAATTTCAAACCAACTGCAATCCATTTCTCAGTTTCATTTGAAGTCCAAACCAAACGACAGAATCCCATTTGACTTCTTAAATTCCAAAAGATATCTTGGTGGTAGAGATATGATATCAATCCAAATACTACTCCTACTAAACTACTAAGTACTACTACTACTACTAATTTAATGTTGACGAGAGTTATAATTTATTTAAGTAAAGATTAAAATCCAATTTAAAATTTTATACTTGTTCAAACCTTAATACTCTTTTACATTTAAACTCTATTTTAAAAAGAGTCTTTATTTTAATAAACTCTTATTACACAATTTTGTCAAAGTATACCTAAATTTACTATATTATAATAATGTCCGTTTAAAAAAAACAAAAAACTTCGACATATGTTTGAAAAATAAAATTATTATTTTTACAAGTAAATATTATATTTTACAAAGCTTTTAATTACCAAGCGAAGAGAGACATTGTAACATATATTTTTTTTTGTAAAAACAATAATTTCCTAAAAAAATAATTTATATGTCAATAAATTTATAATTAATCGTAATTCAAATTTTCTATCGTTCCATTATCTTCGGTCTGATAGATCTTCTGTTGTCATCAATTCAGATTCGGTGTGTGTTTGTGTTTTTTTTTGGGTTCATATGTATATCCTAATAAAGAAAAAAAAAAGTAAACCAATAATGTTTTGAAGAGAAACTTCCCAGAACTCAACCAGTCAAGCAGCATATATAATATACAAGTAGTTTTACTCTACTAGGTAAATTTTAAAGCGGAGGAAATCGACAAAATCCGTCCACCTGTGAGCTACCACCTGTACGCAAAACCACGTTACGCCTACTGGCCCCCTCCACAACACCAACCTTTTTTTTGGTCTTCAAACTTTTCTTATCTATCTCTTTCTCAACATATATGTTGTTGCACTGGCTCAACCCAAACTCTTCTTAAACAGGTAATAAAATCTTTGATTCTCAAAGAAACCCAGTTTTTTAATGGTTTTCTAGATATCTTGTAATGTATGTATAGATTTCAGATGGGTTTTATTTGCCTTGTTGTTAATTTCTCTATTGGATCTTTACTCTTTTCAATTCTACATTATTTTCTTTTGGGTTTGGGGTTTTTGAACTGTAATCATGTATGCAACTGCAAGAACGAATGAGCCTAGTTCATTAGCATTGTTGAAGTAATTGTTTAGTGTTGGGGAACAATTATTGTTTTTTTAATGATTTCAACTTCAAATTGTAATGATTGATACCTAATATTATCTCTATTTTTGACCTAGAAAGATTTCCACATTATGATATTTTCATTCCTATTTTAATGCTTCTGAATACATGATTTACATATTGAATTCTCAAAATTACTTGCTGAATTGTTTATTGAATTTTGGTCAACTGCTGAAATTCCACACCCTTTCCCTTATTTTGAAGCATATTGTAACCAAATGATTCATTTACCATAATTTGTCACAATAACTCAACATGCCAGTTGTTTACTATTTGCAATTTTGATTAAATAACTTTTTAGATAATTTACAATTTGTTTTATATATTGGGTAGCCAAAGGAATTTTTTGTCTATTTTTTTCCATGAGATTTTTATTTAATTTATTTTGATAAATTATTATCAGAAAATGCATGTACTCATGTTGTATATAGAGGACATTGTTTATGATATATCTTACTCTTTTTCATTGTTAATCATGCAAAGGATTTGTATTTTTTTCCCTGTTTGCCAGGTGCTACATATTGAGTCAAGGACTTGTTCATTTTAGTGTATAAGATAATTGAGTAGAATTAATCAGCTTTAAATTTATTGGTGTAATGGTGCCTCTAAAAGTATTATTATTTAATCATTTTAATGTTTAATAGAGTTTGTATCGTGTTCAAATCTGTTTTGGTGCTTCTCTTTGTTATGACCCGGCAATTTTCTCTTATAAGGTTTGATTCATCCTTGTTATATCTGGGAGAATCTCTGTACATTATAGCCTATATATTTCCATGGGTGGCAAAAGCTCAAAAAGGTCAGCCCCAAGTAGATATTCGTCTTTCGGCTCTAGTTCAAATCCTTGGAGTCATCATGAGTATCCTCAGTCATCCTATCCTCAACAAACGCAGACATATGGACCCACACCTCCACCTCCACCTCAAAGCTATGGTGGTTTCGCCCATGACTCAAAAAAGAAGCTCGAGCGAAAATATTCAAGAATAGATGATAACTACAACAGCTTAGACCAGGTAAAGTTATATGTCCATATATATATATAATGTTAAAATCAAAGTAAGATTTATTGAATACTTGTGCCACATATCACCAACATCAGAACTTTTGTCATTCTCATTTTCAATGTCAAATGCTTACTGTCCGTAGGAGTTTTTCCAAATATCTGGTTCATGCTAACGAGAGGTATTGACATTTAAAAAGTTTAATATCCTGACTGATATTTAATCTTGAACTTTTGTCGGCATGATTTAGAGGTTTCAACAATTGGCTAGGAACTTCTGTTTATTTATTTATTTAAAGTTTTGATAAGTACTTACTGGTTAGGAACTCTTGATGCACCTTCTATCAATAATGTTGCAAGGCTTTGTTTATAAATGGCTAATGTTCATACTTTTATGGTATCAGCTGCATTTTGATTTCCTATGGCTACCCATTAACCACACATTTATCTACTTCATTTCCTTGAGTTCATACCCTTCCTTCAATTGGTCGATAATTAGGTCCTGCATAAGCTAAACCTGCTTTTACAAAAAAGGAAGTATCAACATCTCATGATTGAAGGGGTAATGCATGTTCAGTTCTGTTTCCTGAAGTGCAAAAAGATAAAAAAATTATAAATAATAAAATTCACTTTCATTTCAATTCTTATCAAAAGCTGAATATGTAGCTAGCATTTTGGAATTGTCCAATTCTCTTGAGCATTTAGTCATTCTGCATCGATATTTTTTTATTTCTGTCAGAAAGAATTTTGCTCACTTTGTAATGGTTCATTACCTACTTAGCTGTTTTGTTATGCCTTGATATTTGCTCTAAACAAGAACTTAATTTACTTTCTTCGTACAGGTTACTGATGCCTTGGCGCGTGCTGGTCTGGAGTCATCAAATCTAATAGTTGGTATTGATTTCACCAAGAGCAACGAGTGGACAG
The DNA here is from genome assembly GCA_020205605.1 of Panax ginseng. Lineage (NCBI taxonomy): Eukaryota > Viridiplantae > Streptophyta > Magnoliopsida > Apiales > Araliaceae > Panax > Panax ginseng. The sequence continues at coordinate 6,266,431 of CM035145.1, read as the reverse complement.
GTCCGATCTTATATGAGTGTTAATAAGTTTTTTATATTCTATATGTGCAATGCTTTTACTTTGTTTTTACATTAGGGGCAAGGTCATTTCACCGCAGAAGCTTGCATCACATTGGGAATGATCAGAATCCTTATGAAGAAGCAATATCAATCATTGGACGGACTTTAGCTTCATTTGATGAAGATAATTTGATTCCTTGTTTTGGATTCGGAGATGGTATTTTCTTCAATTATGGAGAATTTTTCTAGCAAACTTAAAGCAGTTCGCACAAGGTTGGTTTATATGAACTGAGTAAACTAAAGATTTGTATGATTTTCATATTTTCAGCTTCAACGCATGACCAAGAAGTGTTCAGTTTCTATCCAGATGAGAGATTTTGTGATGGATTTGAGGAAGTGTTGAGACGATATAGAGAATTAGTCCCTCAGCTAAGACTTGCAGGTCCGAGTTGGGCTAATTTAGTTTCTTTATTCCCTTTTTCTGGTTGGATCTAGCAGCTTATGGTACTTTTTACCCTGGTTTTCTATAAACAGGACCAACATCTTTTGCCCCAATTATTGAAATGGCAATCACTATTGTTGAGCAAAGTGGTGGCCAGTACCATGTTTTATTGATAATAGCTGATGGGCAGGTATTTCAATCTCATCTATGATCTGAGTTTTATAGGTGAATACTATGTTTATTTTGTTGAACATGTATCTATGTAAAAATGCTTGCAGCAACATAACATATTTTCGAACTTAAGTGTGTTTAATTTGTAGCTCTACAATGTCAGATAACAGGATAAGTTCTATATTATGATATCAGAAGTTTTAGAACATGGCTTAACTTTAGGGTTGCTCCTCAGTTGATTTTGTATAGAAATTTATGCATCTGAAAAATTCTGGGGATCATTGATTTGCTGCTAGTAATGAAATTGATATATAGTATCAGGACTTTGATTTAACTAAGACTTCAGTTACTGGAATTTGTTATTTTAATGGGATCACATTTTAAATCCTTATATTGCAGTTAATTGTTCAAAGTTCCATTTTGAATCAAGTGTTTTGATATCTGAAATACAGAATTTTCTGGCTTGAGAACTTTTTTCTTAGGGATAAGAAGAATGCTAATCTATTCTATACTATATCAAGCCAACCCTTCAATTGATAGCATGTAACAGTTCCTTTATATGAAGCATTTCTTTGTTTTTAGGTTTTGATTCATATTTTTAGTCTATTTAGTTTATTTTTGAATTCCACATGCGAAGATGATATTTTACTTTTACACATAACTACTTTTTTCTAAAACTAAACTCCACATATAACCACTTCTATATGCCTTCTTGTTTAAGTAAAAAAGTATCTTTTTCTAGTACTTATAAAGACTGTTGTTGAGCACCCGTATTGCGGTATTGGTCATGCCACATATTTAGTATCTGCATAAAACATGATAAAGTTTCCTGGATATGAAAAATAGTTGCCAGTATGTATAGATTAGGGAAAATGTATGTTAACACAGAACTATGTATAAATTTCAAATGGTACAAGTATAAAACACTGGTGAGTTTTGATGTTGCAAATTAGCTGGGGTTAATGCCTTGGTGTCATGAAGTAAAATACATTTGTGGCATCCTACCAAAATCAAACCACCCATGGACGATGTCTGTGTCTCTTTTTACATTTGAAATTTCATGGGAGATTTATCAGTCATTTGAGAGGTGTGGTGTAACTTGTTAGAGGAACCATTGAAGTGTTTACTGGCTTACTGCTTTTCGATGTGCCAGTATGTTTTCTAATGCTTACTTGAATAAAAACTGGAGTTTAAACAACGAGTTTGCTTTAATTATTCATTCTCTAATGTATGATAGGTGACAAGAAGTGTTGATCTTGAACATAGCCGCTAAGCCCCCAAGAAAGGAAAAGCTGTTGAGGCAATCGTGAAAGCCGGTGAGTTTTCAGATTGACTTTTGATGGGTGGATGATTTTGTGGCCCAAATCTTCGAGAAATGCTCTTTTTTACTTTTACGGTGAATACCCTTGTCAATCATTTTAGTTGGTGTTGGAGATGGGCCATGGGACATGATGAGAGAATTCGATGACAACATACACTTTCCGAGCCTTTGATAATTTCGAGCAAGTTTTAGTAGGTAGCAGGAACCTTGAAACCGTTGTTTCAGAGCATGCTTTGTTTTTGTTATACTGATCAGTTTATCCTTTTAGTTTGTAAATTTCACAGAAATTATGTCGAAGAATCTGAACCGATCAAGGAAAGAGGCAGAGTTTGCACTTTCAGCCTTGATGGAAATTCCTTCTCAATATAAAGCAACACTAGAGCTTAATATATTAGGGTACTAATTCAACTTGGCTTTTGTGATTTTGCCATAATGTTCAACGATATTTTTATTTTAGGAAAATTAAATGATATATTTATGTTTCTCAATCGAAGGCTCGAAAAGGAAAGCTATAGATAGGATTGCTCTTCCTCCACCTCATTATGGTATGGCTTCTCGAGGAGCATCAAAATCTTCACAGTCTAGTAGTTTCCAACCGAGTGCACCTTCTTCAGATAGACAGGCTGCAGGTGTTGGCATGAGTCAGCCTGCAAGTTCTGCATTAGATGTTCATGTAAGTGATGTGCGTTCACAACTTTTTTACATAAAACTTTACCCGTATATTTAGTACCCGAGTGATCGGGTATACTTGAAAAATGGATTTAGTATAGGTATGTTCATGTATTGTTGGGAATCATAGTAAACTGTTTCTTGTCTGCCTTGTGACAGTTATGTCCCATTTGCATTACCAATCCTAGGGATATGGCGTTTGGTTGTGGACATCAGGTATCACTGTCAAAAGGTTTTTGGTTTTCATTTTTAGAGAACATGACTAGAGTGTATCTTCAAGTTTTCTTTTTCGTTCTTATTTGCAGACATGTTGTGAATGTGGACAAGACCTTCATCTCTGCCCTATATGTCGAAGCACCATCCAGACTAGAATAAAGCTTTATTAAATATGCTCTAATGATGACCTTACTTTTATGCTCTATATATATATTTTCTTTTAGTGATCAAAATAGGTTGATCTTTTCATCATCCATTTGTAATAAGTTATTGAATAATGCAGTTTGGGTAAATTTAGCACGTTTTCTTGGACTAGGATCCCTCAAGTTCAGAATTGTTTCAAGTTCTTCCCCGGATATAATTTTTTTTGCCTTGTTTTACAAGAACAAGTCATATAATTATGTTTCGCACTTGTAAACATGTAAACAAGTCAGGAATTCCAAGAGAAGAGTGATAGAGTTGGTTTTATCCTAAAAAAAAAGAGCCAGGATGAGAGTGAGTGCTTGCTATATGTAGGGCTTGTGTCTGGTCATCTCCATTTCAAAACATTATTACATTCCTGTGGAGAACTTCACTCTGTTTCCAAATATTGTTCTACCTAAGATATTACATTCCTCTATCGCTTGTATATTTATACTTTCAAAAGTCATTTTGATCTTATATTTGTTTCTATTTATTTGCCATTCCTCCAACTCCAGGTCTGGTCTACCCACCCCAACTTCTTCACCAAACTGGCAACAATTAAGTTAAGTAACAATGACGCATACAAAACAAATAAGCATGGCATCAGAACTGATACTCTGGCAATTCATACAAGCATTTCGTTCCTCTACGGAGAGTGGGGTGGTATCTCCTTGAGCTGCCAGAGGATTGATGGCAATTTACCCACGACAGTTCCTACAAATACCATGTTCAAGTTGATTGTATATGTTATTGTAAGTAAATAAAGACAAAAAGGATAGATTGTAGAATTTTAGGGTAGAGGGAACGCCATAAAATAGGCAACATGACAGTTTGCTTTCCATTTTGGTAATTTTAATTTGATTATGCAAACACAATACTGGGATTTGTAGTTATTAACATGCAATTGCGACTGTAAAACTAGCAACTGCGACTAAAAGGTAAGACAAACTTATTTTTCACCCACAAGTAAAACGTTATCTGTACAAAGGATACAGCCAAACATGCTAGCAGGAAAAAAGGTTACTTTTACACAGCCAAACCCATATATTTCTACTTATATTGATTCCATTGCAACAACCTTTGCTAATTGCCTCGCAATTGAGCTTCTCGACTTGTCAGAGGAACATAACGAACAGAAGTCTCACTACGAACACTTAACGAACCATCCAAATTCTTGTCAACAACCTTCAGCTCCTGGAAAATATTGCCAACTGGAATCACTAACCTCCCCCCAGGCTTCAACTGGTCAATCAGTGGTTGAGGGATCTCCGGTGCAGCTGCTCCAACATGAATTGCATCATAGGGAGCAAACTCTGGCCAGCCTAGCCTTCCATCTAACATCATCATGCATAAAATGATAAAAATCGTAAAAATCTTCCTAAGCTTACTCAACTAGTAGCAGTAACCATGTTCACTGTGGCTAACAAAGTACATTAACATAACCATACAGCTTATGCACCCTGCAGTACACCATACTCAAGAATATAATCACATTTAACCTAGACTATCATAGAGGCGGTATATGCTTTCTTTCTGATGTTATGCTAATAATATGGCAATGAAATTTTGTGGTGGGTGTGTGTGGTGTTGGGGGGGAATAAATGAACTCTTCATAAAGGTAAACATAAAGAGTTCTCTCCTCCCTTTCTTTCTAGTCTTCCCCCTGTTTTGCAGATATTAGATGGATGATTCTCTGAAGATATTAGTGTATGACACTAAATAGAACACAGGCTGACAAACCCTAAAATCAGATCAATGACTTAAATGCTTTACTTAAATGATTGTCTTCTTAAACCGTTGCCGATGTAAATTTGTTTGAACATCCACATAAGAAAGCATATATAATCAATCAAAGAAACTTTTATATTGTACCATTTGTTGGCAGCCTCCAAAGATGTGCTACATCTATTGAAAGATGGTTGCATGACAATTTTTGTCCTGCCAGATTCTCTTAACCCCATACTTTGACATCTAAAAGCATAAACATAAAATAAACAGGAGAAAAACTGTACATATTTCAACACATACCACCAACATGCACTGAAAGGGAGCCTTCTTTAAGAAATGAAGACGCTGCACTTTTTTGGATATTATCGACTGAAGTGGTGACAAGCTCAGGGATATGTTCTACACCAACTGCGCGCCCTTGTGATCCAACCATAACTGCAAAGCATGCAGTCAAATACCCCGTTCCTACAAGAAAGAATTGCAATAAGTTTAACAAAATCTGAAAACCCAGGGATACTAATAGAACTATCAAATCAGATCCACAGCTTAAACGAGAAAGTTTGTTGTATACAAGAATAATTAAAAAAAATTTATTTAACCATTAGTACAATATAAAGGGGCTAATCTATAAGCCTACGGATAATCTATTAAACATAAATACTTGTTATGATTTTCAAGATCTATGCATCATTTTCAATTTTTCATTATTAGCAATGTAGGTAGGAGTGAGCAAAAAACGGATAAAACCGAATTATTTCGGTTTTTCGTTTTTTTTTAAAATTTTGGTTATATCCGAATTATTACTCGTTATTCGGTTCGGTTCCGGTTTTCAAAAAACAGGTTATTCGGATACCCGAACTTTAATACTTAAAAAATTAATTTTATAATATTATCTATAATATAACTATCAGTATTCAGTACTCAGTAGTATGTTTTGTTTTCTCTCATTTTTCCCTTAGCCCTAGCCCTAGACCGCTCCCAGAGGCCAGATCTGAGAATTGAGATCTCGATTCCTCACTCCTCAGCCTCTTGCAGTCTTGCCTCTCGACTCTTGAGTCTCCATTACTAGACAGTCTCAATCTCCGGCGCGGCATCCACTTCTCGCCATCTCAATCTCCGGTGCAGTCTCCGCCTCTCGGCTCTCACTGTCTGTCTCGCGACTCTCGCCGTCTCACTGTCTATCTAACTCTAAGTCTCAAGTCTCTAAGAACTTGGTATGTTCTCGACTTCCTCCCTCTTTTAGTCTACTGAAGAAATAATATTAATGCATCTCTATTCTGTTAGTTTAAATTTTTGTACATGTCATTCTATATATGTTTTTATATATTTTTTGGGTTAGTGTTGGTGAATAGTGATTCATCATTTTTTAAGAAAAGTGAGGATTTGGTTAAGTATGGGAAATTTGGTTTTTGTCTGCATTTTGATTCACGTTTGTTGTCATTTTTGACTGCTAAAATTATTCTTTTATTGGGTAGCTTTATTATTCCAGTTTACAAAATAAAACACCAAAGTATTAACTTTCATGAAAATGCTTTTCTGATGGATGCAGAAGAAAAAGTTGGTCTTTATGAGAAGTTGATTACATGTACAAAGCCAGAGTTTACAGACATTGATTCTGATCACAAGGATCCTCAATTATGCAGCCACTATGCTCCTGATATCTATAATAATTTACGTATTGCAGAGGTTTGTGCCCAAGTATTGTTCTATAATTTTATGGTACTTGGGTCTTCCCTTCCATTTCCTATTGATATTGTTTAGTTCCTTAACAATAACATGAACTTGATATTTTAAAGTTTGCCTTGCACTATGGTAAAAAAGAGGAAACTATATACCAGAAAACAAAATATAGAAAGTTTAGCTACCTTGAACCAGAAGTGTGGAACTCATTTGGGATTATATGGATCTTTAGCTACATCGGTGCAATATATTCCAGTTGTAGTTAATTTTGAAGTTACAATCCAGATTATCAGTTCTAATAGTTGCTGCTTAGGCATAAAGTTTAAGAATGGTTCTGAGAACTCTTCATAATTTTCATAACAATGAATGAAACAGATATGTCAAGAATATATGAATGGACAAAATTCAGACTGTAAAAGAACATAGTTGCATATTTTCAGTTAGGGAATGCATTTTTAATGTATATTTTTGATATCCCTCAATTGGACACTTGCATTACAAAACTGTGTAAAACTTACCCTCATCTAGCAGAATTTTAGAAAGAGAAAGAATTTCCTGTTGAAATTTTAATTTCTTCAAAGGGCTGTGGTGTTATTAAAACTGTTCTTATAAAATATATAACCACCATGAATATTGGAAATTGGATGTGTTATTATGTTTTTGAGGCACATTTTGCAGTGGATTTTTGCAGATAGCTTTTGATTTTTTTTTCTTTTCTTATTTTCTCTTTGGGGCTGTAATTAGTCTGTCATGGGCAGAAACAGTAGAAAAAATTTCCCTTTTACTTCTTTTTTCCTTTCTTTTTTTCACTTTTTCCTTTTGCAGATTGAACCAATCCCAAGTGGAAATCTGCCTCCTGGGTTTGATCCAAGTACTTGATGCAGTGTGTGTGTTGTTCAGACATTTTTATTTTAGTTTTGAACCAAGTACATGTCGCAATGTGTGAGTGTTGTTCAGACTTTGTAGGAGATCTCATCATCATATTTTAAGTTGTATATTAATTTATTAGTTGCAAGTCAACTTTGGGTGTTGGAAAGCTGTTAAACAATGTTCTGTAGATAAAATGGCTTCATCCTTGCTGCGTTGTGATGTCTTACAAATCAGTAGAACTGTAGATAGTAAGGTGCTATCAGTATACAACTGTTTTTTTTATTGTTATTGTTGTAGTCCATATCAAAAATATGTTTTGTTTTTTTTGTTTTTTTGGTCGATAAATTCAGAAATATGTGAACATTAATGGCAAGTTATTTGTGTTCTTGCAGTTAAAGGTGATCTTATGGTGTTGAAATCTGATCATATGATGCCAATAGTGCTATTGGGAGACTGGAGCTTGTTGATGTTGATGCTAATGCTGCTTGTAGAATTATAACTTTGCCATTATAATTCAGCACTCGACTGTTATATAATTTAAAGAACTTTGGGTTACTGTAATGACATGATACTGTAAAAGTGTTTGGGCTTGTTGCTGCTGTATTTTTAAAGTTTATGAGTTTATGTTGGATGTTGCTGTTAGCCTGTTAAGTTACTTTGTTGCTGGACAGTTAGTTTGTGTTGGACAGTTAAGTTAACAGTTAATTTGTTAGACAGTTAACAGTTAATTTGTTAGACAGTTAACAGTTAATTTATGTTGGATGTTGGTTCGGTTATTACCCGAATACCTGAAATTACAATTCGGTAATTCGGTTATTTTCAAATTTCGGTTATTGTTTCGGATAGTAAAATTATCAATAATTTGGTTTTCGGTTATAACCGAATAGCTTATTCGGTTCGGTTATAACCGAATGATCACTCCTAAATGTAGGTGTTAAAAAATGAGTACTAAAGAGGGGAGGGGAGGGGAGGGGAGGGGAGGGTGGTTGTAAGACTTATGCATTATTGGCATCACCAATTCTTAGGGTATACATGGAACTAAAGTATATCCTTTATATTCACAAGTTTTACAAAATATTCACAGAACTGTATCGTGATCATAGATATGTATGTTTGTCATGACACAATAACTGAAATTAGTACATTAAATCTTCTGGGCATAAGAAACATACTATTACAAGTAATGGAGAAAGAAGAATACCTGAACCAACATCTAAAGCATGCATTCCAGGCAGCAGATGCTCTTCCAACAACTGAAGGCAGGTTGCATGCATATGAGGTGCAGAAATAGTGGCATTATAACCTATCCCCATGGGACTGTCATCGTAAGCTGGGGCCCCACTCGGTACAAATAAAGCCCTATCAATTGTCTGCATTACTTCCACAACCTTTTTTGAGCTAATAACTCCATAATGCTGCAAATGATCCACCATCGCGTTGTTCTTCTTGATGCCACTTCCAGACCAGAATCGCTGTGGACAAACATAACACAATATGGGACTAAATAGACAGGTAACAGGTTATTGAGAGAAAGTATTGACCCAAAAGAAAGTTATAAATTTCTAAATCACGCCGGTAATGACTCCAGATGAAAAGATTCCTTTCCTCATAAACATCCCTAGCAATAAGCCGAAGCCTATGTGCCAAATGTAATCCAATTGTCTGACTGGCTTTGGACAAGGTCAAACAAGATAGCATGCACTGACCAACAAATGTTTTTGCTATACCTTACCTAAGCTTCTCAAAAAATTGAACTAATAGATATTTAGACTACCATTTAACAAATAACTACCCAAGGGCCTAAAATTCTGGCCAGCAGGTGTTCCTTGTGCAAAAAGAAAGAGGATTGAGTGATGCCTTTTTTGGCGAGAGGGTTACTGTTCAGTTGGAATAATAGGTTGTCTAGACTACTCATTGAAATTCAAGTAATAGAATATTAAATAAATCATTATAAAGTGGATACAAAATCAACCGACGATTTAACACATGTTTCATGGCATGAACACATTAACAAAAAACAAAAGACAATTAGAACGATTGAATCTATTGCATGTGGTTATTTGAAGACTGGTTACTTTGTGGTCAACTGCTCGTGGTAATTTAGAACGTTAATCATTTCATATTTCCTATTAAGATTAAGGTAAAGCCATTAATGAGATCATTTTCAGATTTATTAGTAATGTGTTAATGAGAAAATGAGCTATATCTATAAGCAAGGCAAATGATTCTTTTATAGGTAATCTACCCTTATCGGTCAAATCAAAGTAAATGAAATAATAACACTTTCAATTACTTAACCTTCAAGCAATATTTTAAATTTGGAGGGCTTTTTCTTTGTGTGGGGGTGGGTTGCGGTAATTCAATCATTCTGTAAACCTCTGAAAATTGACATGTCTACTTGGTAACATGTATATGCTACAGCAAATCAATAATTATCCAACAGCAAGAAATCACTTACTTAAAAATTATTAAGCACTTAAATTTCCCAATCCCAAAAACACAAATTTTAGAAGAAGTTATTTAAAGATTTAAACAATCACAAAAATTTGATAGTCCATTAAATCATTTAACGATCAAATCAGAGTTTGTGAATAGTAATAAAGCATCGCTTCTCAAGTTTATCCCCAGAGTTCACTTTAACAGGTATCTGTAATTTAACCTATACATATAACATAATCAAGAAATTACTAAGAGAAAAGAAATCTAGTATTATTCTGTTGAAATTCCATTCTAAAGCGTAATGATTTTTACATATATTCTCACTTTCTGATTCAATAAACAATTATCCACGACATCGGAAAACAAAAGCTAAAATATTAGTACATGAAAATAAATACATATATGTATGTGTATATAAAGAAAGAGAGAGAGAGGAAGTACCTCCATCCCAGAGAAGAGAGAGTTTCCCGTGGAGAAGTTGTTAAGGTTAAATAACCGAGAACAGCATAGGGAGAGAAGGATAGGACGGTGGCGAGGGAGTGTGAAGTTTAACAAGTGGTGTCTAAAAGGCGCACAATAGCGGAAGCCATACGCTATTACTGAGCACCGCATTCTCAATACTAATATTCTCGTTCCTCTTCCTTTAGCATCATCGCACGTTCTACTATTTCTCACGAGTGCGTGTATTTGGTCCAAATGGTGGATAACTTAAGCCCAGTATTGATCTCAACCCAACTGTCCAGCTGTCAATGGGCTTTCTTTTATACTAGTAATTTCTTGGGTTCTTTACATAAGTATACAACAAATAGAAAGTAATTATAAGAAAAGTGGATCAACTAAATAATTACAAAAAGAGAACCCATATTACAAAAATAGTACAATTCACATTAATAAGGAAACCTAAAATCAAGGACAAATAACTGCCATAATTAATAATTCAAATTCAAATATTTGGATCCAACAACAAAAACAAATTCAAATTCAAAATAATAAGTCAAATTTAAATATTCAAATTCAAATCTTCATCTCCCTCACATACACTTTGAAATAATAGTCCACCGCTACACCGCCGCTACACCTCATATACTCCGCCGCTACACCGCCTCGAATCTCCGTTGTCCAAAATATATAAGAAGAAGATTCGCCTTACAAAAAGTTTAAAACTAAATAGATCTAACTATTAATGTTCTGAATTTTTTTTTATAACTATTTTGTTACTCATAAATAATAAAATGGTTACCTTTGAATAAATGGTTGGCTACCAACTGCATCACATTCAAACGAAATTGGTAACTTAATAAAATTAAATTGGTTACCATGGTCTGAAGGTTTTGTTACCAACTGCACTATGAAAAAACTACGGGTGTGGATGTGAATTAGTTACTTTGGTATGAATGTTTTGTTACATTGGTACGAAGATTTGCTTACCTTGATCTGAAGGTTTGGTAACCAACTGTACTAAGAAAAAATTTAAAGTATGGAGGTTGATTAGTTACTTTGATATGACAGTTTGGTTACCTAGGTATGAAGGTTTGGTTACCATCATCCAGTATTCAAATCCACCGCCATCATCCAATATTCATATCCACCGCCACCACCGCCTGAATCTTCATACCCACCTCCATTTTGACCCTTCATTTTGAGAAGCTCTTGGAGATATACTCTTCATTTTGAGCGGTGTGTTGGGCCGTAGATGGTGATGATGGAGTGGTGTTTGAGCTTTGAGGCGGGAGGAGTGACACCGGAGGAAGGTCTTGGGAGGTGTGGCGAGAAGATGATGGGGAAGGACCAGGAGGCTCACGTGGAGGAGTGGCGGAGGGTAAAGGTGTAGGAGTCTTGGGAGGAGGAGTAGATCTTGATCGCGCCGTGGAGGAGAATAGATTCAAAGATACCTTGTTTTGCCCGGTGATCGATATCTATGAATACGTTGAATGAAGAAGAAGGGTGATGACTAAGCAGTTGTTATAGATGAGAAGAGAGAAAAAGTCATGGGTATAACTAATCCTTAAATTAAGAAATTCTAATTCAATACTAATTCCCTAAATTAAGGAATCCTAATTGCACTAGTATTATAAATAAATATGGAAGTGTATTAGTTGTGTAAAGATTTTATGAGTGCACTATTGTTGTAATTATTTTTAAAAATGTAATAAAATATGTAAATCATCCTAATTTCTTCATAGGTGTCGGTCGGTATTTCATGTATTTTGTGCGACTTATATACAAGGTTAAATAGATACTCCGTTCGTCCATTAATATAAGACCTTTTAGAAGAATTTTTTTTTATCATTTTTAATATATGATGTTTTAGAATAATAATATCTTTTTTTCAATACAAGAGTAATATAGACATTTGATATTATATTTAATGTTATACAATCATTTCTTTAATATTTGTGCACAATTCTAAAAAGTCTTAAGACGGAGAGAGTAGAATGATTCACTCAAATTAATTAATGTATATAGGTCTGCTAGATTAGTCTTAAAGTATCCCTACAATGACTCCGAATATTTGAAGATAATGCATTTTGCAGAAGTGCAGTTTGTATATAGCCAAAGTTGATGGAGTAATAATTAATTATGGCCTTGCAAATGCCTTTAGCTTTATCAGATTTGTTTATTGGGATCAAAAATCATGAAACATGCATGTTCATGTAATAAATTCACCCAATTTCTCCTTTAGTACAAGAAAGACAAGGCCGAGGGAAGGGACCACCATGGATAGAAAGATTCTTATCTAAAAGAAATAGGCTTTACACCTGTTTAGTGATCCTTGCAAGTAAGGTACTTGATGCAGTTGGCCTTTTTTCTATCTTCACATCACTATATATATATATATATATAGCTTGAATTGAATGACAGAAAAACCACACTCAACACTCGCACTCCACAATATACTCCTCCTCCTCCTCCTCCTCCTCTTGCCTCTTTAAGTCACTTGCTAGAATTCTCTCTCTATGGCAAGCATTCTCCAGCCTTCAAGGGCTAGGCCTACAACTGATCGCCGCATGTTCTCATCATCCGATGACATTGCAATGATGAAGCAAATCCAAACAACTCATGCTCCAGATGGTCGTGAGATTGAAGTCAAACCCATTCTTGTCATCATTGAAGAAATCCTGCATCGCGCTGCTCCTGGCATTGATGGCATTATAAATGTACGTATATGCATACAAAAATTCTATGTGGACATGAAAATTGGACATGAGTGTATTTAAATTTCATTTAATTGTATTTTGAACCTCAGTGGGTAAAAATATAAATAGGTGAAGTTCAAATACAATACTGTCCAATTTTCATGTTCTCCTATAAGAGCTCATATGCATAACTCTTCTTCCCATTTCTACTCTGACTTTAATAAACTTGCACTTAATCAGTATATATATATATATATATATATATATATATATATATATATATATATATGTGTGTGTGTGTGTGTGTGTGTGTGTGTGTGTGTGTGTGTGTGTGTGTGTGTGTGCGCGCGCGCGTGTGCTTGTGTTATAAACTATGATGTGGTTATCGAATGTAGGGCACTCATGAACACATTGATACGTTGGAGGATAAGGCAACTCTGCCCGGTGTTGATGGAATGCTAGAAGCACTGGCTCATATCATTCACAAAATTTCCTGCGAGGTAAGTAATACTAGAGCACGTGACAAATTCTTCATACTTTTCAACTTATAGAGCAACTAAGTGAGAGTTGTGATCATATATAAATGTGTACTTGCAGTTAGAATGCAAGTGCTCAGGGGGTGCAGACGCGCATGGCTCAACAATGGCCATACTGGGCATGCTTTCAAGCTATACTTGGGAAGCAAAAATAGTGATATCTCTTGCAGCAATTTCTGTTAACCATGGAAACTTTTGGCTCGTAGCTCAGCTTCACACCACAAATCCGCTTGCTAAGTCGGTAGCTCTGCTTAAACAATTGCCAAACATCATAGAGCATTCCAACTCACTCAAGTCTCAGTTTGATGCTGCCAATATCCTTATAAAGGCAGTGATGGATGTAACAAAGTGCATTGTTGAGTTCATGGAGCTCCCGAATCAATATATATCCGTGGAGACACCGCCCATGTCAGTTGCGCTGGCTCTTGTCCCCACTGCTACCTACTGGACCATCCGAAGTATGGTTGCCTGCGCTTCACAGCTGACAAGCCTACTAGGAATGAGTTACGAGTAAGTCGTATATAAATGGCCTTGCTTGCTCAGCTCCGCGCATGCATGTACTTGTCTATATATGTTGGGAAAAAATAACTTACCTAGTTCCATATTCTAAATTAAATGCAGGCACATCACAGCTACCACAGAAGCATGGGAACTTTCAAGCTTGGCTCATAAGGTTCACAATATATATGACCACCTTAAAGTGCAACTTGCTATTTGCCATCAACATATTGGTGAGCTCCTCCCTTTACGAATGAGTAGGATAAAGTAATCAAGCATTATTTTTCATGAACTTAACCAAATAAATTTGATTCGCCTAATCTCCCTAAACCAAATTGTTTTTGAAAGACTTAAAAGAACTAAATGTTAAAATGGGTACAGATGAGAAGAGATGCGAGGAATATTTTCATATGCTCATGCGACTCTTTGAAACGCCACAAATGGATAATTTGAAGATTCTCAAGTCATTGATAAACTCCAAGGATGATGTACTGCCGCTACTGGATGGCACCTCCAAGACCAGGGTTTATTCACAATCTCCCTTATTGTTATTTTCCTAGTGTCAAGTACTAAATGAGAAATAGTTACTTAAACTATGAAATATCGACACAAACAGGTTACCATTGAAGTACTCAGAAGAGAGAACGTCCTGCTTCTCATATCAGATCTGGACCTCTCTCACGAACAACTTATAATTCTCACTCACATTTACCAAGAGTCGCGTTTAAGGCCAGAATTTCAGTACGACATCATGTGGATTCCAATTCTGGACAGGTCAATACCATGGAACGAAGGGAACCAACATAGATTCCACGAGCTGCAGACGACGATGCCATGGTACTCGGTCCATGACCCTTCAACGCTGGAACCAGCAGTTATCAAGTTCATCAAGGAGGTGTGGCATTTTGCCAAGAAACAGATCATAGTGGTGTTGGATCCCCAGGGTAAAGTGGCGTGCCAAAACGCGTTACACATGGTCTGGATATGGGGAAATTTGGCCTACCCTTTCACTAGCGCCAAAGAGGATGCACTTTGGAAGGAAGAGACTTGGAGACTTGAGCTTTTGGTTGATGGAATTGATCCAGCTATACTGGAATGGGTAAACACCTATTCTTTCTTCTTACATCCATCCTATTAACAACCTTAATTACTTACACAAACAATCATTATTAATTTTCAGATTGCGCAAGGGAAATTCATCTGCTTGTACGGAGGAGAAAACATGGAATGGATACAAAAGTTTACAAAGACAGCAAGAGCCGTAGCCCAAGCTGCGGGAATTACCTTAGAAATGGTTTACGTAGGAACCAGTAAAACCAAGGACAGAGGGAAAAAGATCATAGCAACAATCAACGCGAAACAGCTTAGCCACACTTGGTCCGACCTCACATTCATTTGGTACTTCTGGACGCGACTGGAGAGCATGTTTTACTCAAAAATGCAACAGGGAAAGACCATCGAGAACGACGTGATAACGCAGGAGGTACTTAAGATGCTAAGTTTTGATGGCAGTGATCAAGGTTGGGCATTGATCTGTAATGGTTCGTACGAGATGGCCAAAGCAAAGGGTGACACAGTTTTAAACAGCCTAGAAGAGTTTGGGCGTTGGGAGGAGGAGGCGAAGATGAAGGGCTTTGTGCCTGCACTGCTTGATTACCTGGAGCAGCTTCACACACCGCACCACTGCAACCGCCTTATTCTGCCCGGGATTGATGGGGGCATACCGGGGATGGTGGTGTGTGCAGAGTGTGGTCGTCAAATGGAGAGGTATTTCATGTACCGCTGCTGTGTGGATTAAGAAGTCAAAGGATTTGACAACATGCGTGTTGGGGGAAGCATTAGAGTGAAACTTTTGGATAATTATGTAATGTAATCACTAGCTTTGTCACTCAAGTATTTGAATAATTAATGTATAGTATAGGCAAATGGTGCTTGGAGCTTCACCCACTCTTGTAGTAATTCTCTACTCCAACTTGATTTTGTTCTCAACTTCTCTGTTTCAAGCTTCCACTCCTGTCCTGTCTGTTTGCACTGACATTCAACTTCCCTCACCCCTAGAATTGCTCAAGGACAGAAGAAGTAAGAAGACCTTCAAGAATTAAACCTCAAAGAAAAGGTAATTAAATAAGACAAAGTTGGATTGTGATACAACTTTATAAAAACTCCATTTTTAATTTCTTTCCATCTATCTTATCTTATGTATACACATAATATTTTTTGTTTTTTGTTTTTTTCATTCTACACTTGTGAAATCAAGAGTGGTGGTGTTTGATTGCATTTTAATACATCTTAACAGTTCACCTCTTAATACATTTTAATAATTCATATTTTTGTAGTAATAAGTCATTTGAATAACATAGACTCATATTTATATATTTTAACTATTCAGACGACTTTTTAATAAAAATATGTGAATTCTTAAAAGATATTTAAGAGATAAAATATATTAAGTGCAAGCAGCAGAGCCAACACGTTAATGGTCAAATCTCAGTTTTCCAAATTTGACTGTAGTAGTCTACAGTAGTATATAATTGAGGATTAGAAAATGAATGTTGTAAAGGCACGACCGTACCTGACCTGTGCTGCCCCAATCGAAGTCTTATTCTCCAGCCCCAGCCCCAGCCCTAGCCCTAGCCAAGTCTAGTCCGTTGATAATTAGTACTACTTCTTTTAAACGAAAAAATTTATTTTAATTTATTTGTTTCTAATTTTTTAGGAGAATAAATTATTTATTTTTTTATATTATTTCTACTGTCTCTCATTATCTCAAAAAAAATTCTTTTTTGTATTAATACTTTTCAATTTTTCATAACGGGATAGTGATAAAATTTTAAATAAATTTTGATTATTAAATAATAATATTAAATAACTTTCTTAATTCATATGTAAAAAGGGATAAATAACGTTTTGGTCACTGTACTGGGGTCCGGTTTTCATTCTGGTTATCGAATTTTTTTCACATAATCGAATAAGCTGTATTTTCATATATTACAAAATGGTCATTCAAATCGATTTTCCGTCCGAAACCGTTAAGAATCTTTGATTGTGCAAGTTAGTGAATTTTTTTGCTTACGTGGAGTCTGAAAAAAAAAGACAAGCATCGGATTATTATAAAGACAAATGACCAAAACTATTAACTACTTCACCTAAACAATTCCAAAACTAATAATAATAATAATAATAATAATAATAATAATAATAATTTCAAAATAATAATAATAATAATAATAAATACTATTAATAGTAATAATTTTAAAATCTATTTTTAAAAAATCTGTTAATTTTAAAAAGCTGTTTTAAAAAAAATCTGTTTTTAAAATTCAATTTTTTAAAAGTCTGTTTTTTTAAAAAGCGTTAATTTTTATAAAAAACAGATTTTTTTTAATTTTTAAAAAACGTTAATTTTTTGAACTGAACTAATATTTTTTATAAAAGTCTGTTTTTTTAAAAAAGTTAATTTTTAAAATTTTTTTTTATAAAATCTGTTACTTTTAAAAAGTCTTTTTTTAAAAAACTGTTTTTTTAAAAATTCTGTTTTTAAAATTCTATTTTTTAAAAAAGTCAGTTTTTTAAAATTCTTAAATTTAAAATCGTTAATTTTTATAAAACAGAATTTTTAATTTTTAAAAACTTTAATTTTTTTAAATCAAACTAATATTTTTTTTAAAAGTCTGTTTTTTAAAAAAATCTTAAATTTAAAAGCGTTAATTTTTTAAAAAAACAGAATTTTTTTTTAAACTGAAATAATCTTTTTTTAAAAATTCTTAAATTTAAAAAACGTTAATTTTTAAAAATTAAAAAAACGTTACTTTTCTATAAACGTTATTTATCCTGATTTTAAACTATACCGATTTAATTCTTATCGACCTTATTGAGCTTAATTCATTATACATATATTCTATCTCAATTTTATTAACACCCCAATCCAAAGCAAAAATATAGAAATTCAAAATTCATAATACTACTTGTTGGGTCATAATATTTCTCCTATCTTGGGCCGGATAGATTGGGCCCATTTATCAATATAATCTATTGGGCTTTTATTATTAAGCCATGGGACTCTTTGAGCCCATTTATTGTGTCAACTTTATTTAATTATTGGATATCGACCGCCGTCGCACAAATGGATCGACCCATTAGATATTTTAATATCATTACTTTGACTTGTGATGATGAAAAAGCATGTGATTGACCAATCCTCCCGCCATGCATTAATGTGGATGGGATCATGCTTAAGTACGGCGGGAAAAAAAAATGGCCAAAAAAGTAGATAAACCCGATATAGTCGGCATGGTCCATCGGATCGGAGGGGTGTCGGTAGTAGCGGGTGGCACGATAATCCAAGCAAAAGTAATATAACTTAGCAAGAAGCCATCGTATGGAGGTATGTTCTCTCATATACCGATTACTCATATTCATTATACCCACGGTGAGATTTTAATTCTCTCAATACACTAGACCATATATTCCTCCATTGTTAACCTTGTGAACACGTCTTAATTCTCACGCTGAAATATCCCCGACCGAACCGCCGTCAAGCTTTGATGTTGACCGTGTTTCTTGTCTGCGAGGATCGGGGCGTCTTACGTGATTGGGGCGTGGAGAAAGATCTTGGCGTTAACATTGGGCGGCTAAGAAGGAGGGTTTGAGTTCTAAAGTGTCATAAAAATTTTCAATCACAATCGTTTAACCTACTTGAAGAAGATGAGGAGGAGTAGGGATGGTACACCGGAAGCGGCGAAGCGATGGTCATTAGGCTACGTCATCGCCTTCGTGTTTCGGTGAAGGATCGTCTGGTCCTTCCAAGAGTGCTCACGAGAACAGACGGCTTAAGCATAATTCGGGGATCTCCGTCCAAGAAGATTCCAAGTGGGCTAGAAACGAAGATTGGTTTTGGTGCGAATGAGAGCGAGATCCCGGTCGAGGATGGTGGAAGGCTCGCCAACCAAGATTCATCATAAAGTAGCGAGAGATAGAGTCGCCAAGTTGGCGAAGATGGCGGACGAAGCGAGCGAGACGAGCCACGTGGCGGTCCTATTAAAGCAAAGAGAAGATATAAATTAACAGATGCTTGGTGGGCGGAATTACAAGACGAAGCATCCAGCCATGATCAATACGAAAGACGCAGTGGGCATAAGGAGGAGACTCGACGAAGGGGTAAGGAGCCGAAGAGGTCCCCGCGGGTTTCTAGGGATCATTCTCGAAGTAGGAGAAGATCGAGAAGCGAGACTCCCATGGCCTCGAAGAAGCGATAATGGCCAGTTTCTTCTCCGACGCGAGATGATTATCAACAAAGGAGCAGGTCGAAGGAGGTCATACCCGAAGTCCGGGTAATGGACTACCAACGTGATCATTCTCACCACAAGGAAAGAGTTGTGTACCGAAGCAGATCAAGAAGTCCCCTCAGGGCAGTAGGATCGGCAGGAGGGGGGTCGATCCTCTCGAGACATAATATTGTTCATGAGAAAGAGGCTTCTCTCAGCGACTGAAGGCGTTGATTTTCTAGTAAAGGAGCTTAAAGAGCTTAGAAAACAACCGGTGAGGTCCAAGCAGTGAAGGACGCCCGAAAAGAAAGCATCCCTTTTTCCTTAGCTATTCTCAAGGAAAAGGCGGATATCACTAAAAAAATGCCTCGCATGGAAAGTTACGATGGAACAGGAGATCCTTATGACCATGGCGAGCGTTCAATCACCACTAATGGACTATTACGACTTCACCGATGCTTGCCAAGTGCCACACCTTTGTTTACAACGCCGAAAAGATGCGAGATGTTGGTTGGGAACTTTGCCTTGATTCCATATCCTCATGGACCGAACTTTGTGATAAGTTCCATGCTCGTTTCGAGCAACCGAAGAAGAGAGAAAGCCCACGGGTTCTTTAGCACATTTCGGCGGTTGCAAATGAATCTTTGGGCCATGTATGACAGAGGGTTCGAGAAGCGATCGGTCGGTGTCCGATCTTAATGACCTCCAGTCAGAGGTTTGTTCCGAATGGATTGGATCTCGGTCAAGTCCGAAAAGTTGGTGAAGAAATTGATGTTCAATCATCCAAGAGCTTGGGCCAAGCCTTTGACAAAGCGAGAAGGTTACATCGTTGTGGAAGAAGCTATGAACGACTGAAAAATCCTCTTTTCGGTCGGGGAAAGAGTCGGTGGCTCTAAGCCCGAAGTTGAAACAGAGAGAGAAGCGGGGGGTATAATGATGAGACGGAGGCGCTTCAAAAAGTACAACAATTCTGGCGGCGGAAGAAGCGGTCATCCTCCGTTCCGGCCGAAGGTGAATAAGATCTTCACCAAACTAAACAATCGATAGATCAATAATTTTGGATCGGATCGAAACCAACCTTTCTTTGAGCCACCCCGTGATAATTACCGAATCAAGGCGGTAACTCTCGTAAGTATTGTGGCTATCATCAAGCGTCACCCGCCACGACACTAACGAGTGTTGCAATTTGAAAGACTTTGTGGAGAGGAAGATTAAAGACGGCTTGTTGGTGCGATATGTGGTAGTAAATAATCGTTGAACGTTAACCGTCTTTGCTCGAAGACGGTTCGAGGGCTCCAATATCGCCACCGAGGCGGAGTTATCGATGTGATAACCTGGTGGGTCCGCGGGAAGTTGATAGGAAAGAAGAGAAGGGCTTACCTGAATTCGGTCATGACTTTGACAGATGTTCCCCTGAAAGCAGATAGACCATTCCGCGGGACTGTCATATCATTCACCGACGCTGACTATCCTTCCGAGCCCATCGAGCCGCATGAGGGGGCCTTGGTGATCACAAATAAGAAGTGGGCACGGTGGACATGAAGCGCATGATGATAGACAATGGATCTTCGTGAGATATCTCAGATGCCCACGCCTGTCGGAGGACGCACCTCGTCGACGCGCGTAAATGGAGGTCGGGCGAAGCTCCTTTATACTGGCTTCAAAGAATGATCCCGTAAAAGTAAGCGAGCACTATTGAACTCCGGTTGTCTTGACACGGCCTTCAAAGAAGTCGAAATAGTGTAAATTCTATGTTGTGCGTTGATTCAAACTTAACGCTTATCTTGGGAAGACCTACTTTAATCGCTTCTCTCAAGTCGTGACCTCCATCCTCATTTCAAAATCAAGTTCCCCACTACTCATGGAGTAGGAGAGGTGGCGGGGGACTTGGATCTCGCCCGACGATGCTATCGGAATCTTGTTATTTCCTCCGGAGTGAAATTGACAAGCAAAAGCGGCGATGACAATTGAGATTGAGCCTTTACCGAAAGTAGTTCCGAACCGATGGTGATTCTCGCCGGGAGACGGAGGAGGTCGAGTTGATCATTGAAAGCCCGACAAGACCGTGAAGATCGGTTCGGGCTTACGTAATCTCTTCGGACAAACCTTATAGAGTTGTTCTTGTTCTTGCTATGCGGATATTTTTGCATGGGAACCAAGGACATGCACAGAGTTAAGCCGGAAAATAGTGAAACCACTGAATGTAGATCCTCGAAGAAGCCGGTTCGGCGAGAAAAGGCGGATCTTTACTTGAAGCGACGAAAATCATTGATGAGGAAATAAAGAAAGTCATTGGGTTCCGACTTCATCTATGAAATTGATTATCCCGAGTGGATGGCGAATGTGGTGTTGGTGCGAAAGCGAGAATGGAAAATGGCGGGTTTGCGTCGACTACACCGACCTCAATAAAGTTTGCCTCAAGGACTTTTATCCTCGCCCCCATATTGATCAAATTTATCGATGCCACTTCGGGTATGCATTACTAAGCTTTATGGATGCTTTTTCAGTTATCACCAAATATCCATGCGTAAAGAGGACATCCCAAGATCGCGTTTATTACACAATTCGCTCGTGCGCCTTCTGAAGATGACTTTTGGCCTTATAAATGCTTGAGCCACTTACCGTAGAATGATGAACTTCATCTTCGATAGGCGTAATTTGGGAAGGAACATGGAGGTATCGTTGATGACATGATTGTGAAAAGCATGCACGTTCAGAGTCATTTGGACGATCTGAGGAATGCTTTCGGACATCGTCCATCATCGTCAACTAAAACTAATCCTACCAAATGCACTTTCGGCCTCGGTGCGGGGAAGTTTCGGGTTATCTTGTTAGTCAAAGGGTATCGAGGCCAACCTGCAGGAAGATTCAGGCCATTCTTGATATGAAGACTCTCGGTCATTCAAAGACGTCCAACGTCCCGATGGCGGGATCGCACGGATTAAGGAGGTTCGTCGCCAAATCTGCGGAGAGGTGCCTTCCTTTCTTTGATACTTTAAAAGGGCCAAGAATGCGAAGACGTTCCATGGACTTCGGGATTGTGAAGACGCATTCCGAGCATAAAGGCGTATCTTTCTTCGGCTCCTTTATTGGTGAAACCCATTCCAGCAGAGACCTTATATCTGTATCTGGCGGCAAGTTCGTTAGTGGTTGGAGCAAAGCGGTCTTTGGTTCGGAGATCGATGGAAGACGACATCCGGTCTATTATGTCAGTCACGTCCCGCGAGATGCTCAAACCGGTATCCAAATATTGAAAATTTTGCCTTCGCCTTGATAATTGCTAGTAGGAAGCTTGGCAGATATTTTCAAGGTCGGCTCTGTCAGTTGTACAATCGATTAACCATTGAAGAAGGTGATGGGCAAGCGAAGTTTCGTGAAGGTTAGCGGCGTGGACAATGGAGTTGTCACGCTTTTCATCGAATATCATCCACGAAATCCGCTATCAAAGGCCAAGCTTTGGCCGATTTCATAAATAGAATGTTCGTTCACGTAAGAAGATCTTGAGGTACCGGAAGTTTAATGCTCCGATCGGCGATTCTGCGCTTCTTCACGAGGAAGCGAGAATGTTTGGACTCTACATGCGGATGGTTCTTCTACCTAAGCATTAGTAAAGGTGAAATTATCTTGACAAGTCCGGACGGGTTCAAAGTTCAACAGCCATCGATTTGGATTTAAAGCGACAAACAACGAAGCCGAGTATGAAGCAGTGCTAGCGGGTGTTCGATTGGCAAAGAGTCTAGAGGTCCGGAACCTTATCATCTACAGTGACTCTCAGTTGGTTGTCAAGCAGCTATCAGGGGACTATGAAGCTCGTGGGAATCGAATGATCAAGTATTTGGCGGAGTTAAAGGACCGACTTCAGTATTTCGCTTCAGCATTTAATTTCAGGGCATAGAGCGTAATGACAATTCTATCGCCGATGCATTGTCGAAATTGGCTACTACGGATGCAGATGTTTTTAACGGATCAGTTTACTTGGAAGTTCTGCA
This sequence comes from Panax ginseng, assembly GCA_020205605.1. Lineage (NCBI taxonomy): Eukaryota > Viridiplantae > Streptophyta > Magnoliopsida > Apiales > Araliaceae > Panax > Panax ginseng. The sequence continues at coordinate 6,243,289 of CM035145.1, read as the reverse complement.
ACAGCCGAGTGTTCATCATGAAGCTGTGATGTGTATCGAACGATCTAACTGCTGGATGACCCCCTACATCGAATATTTGGCAGATGGCGTCCTTCCTTCGGATCAGATGTTAGCAAAGAAGATCAAATACAAGAGCGCCAACTTTACTCTTATTGATGGCGATCTTTACCGATTAACCTTTTCTTCACCATTCTTTGAAGTGCTGGTCCCATCCGAAAAGCGGAATATGCTCTTCGGGAAGTTCACGAGGGCATTTGCGGTGATCATATGGCTGCTAAATCTTTGGCTTACAAAGTACTTCGACAAGGATACTATTGGCCTACAATTTTCAAGGAAGCTACAGAGTATGTCAAGAAATGTGAAAAGTGCCAACTCAATGATCCGATCCCATTATCGCCACCTCCAAGAGCTATACTCGATTTTATCTCCTATACCCTTCATTTGTCTGGGTAGATATATTGGGTCCATTGCCTAAAGCTAAAGGTCAAGTTAGCTTTGTCATAGTTCTTATTGATTACATGACTAAGTGGGTAGAAAGCGGCCGCCTTGTTAATTACTGAGCAAGAATGTTTGAAGTTCATAAAAGAATCCGTAGTGTTTCGCCGGGATCCCTAGAGTATTAATATCGGACAACGGACGTCGGTTTAGGGGATCAAAATTTGAAGCATTTTTAAAGGAGTTGGGATTCAACATAAGAAGACTTCGGTGGCTCATCCACGATCGAATGGCCAGTTGAGGTGACCAACAGACGTCAACTGCTGATCAGGATCAAGCCTTGACTAGATGAAGCTAAAAAGGAAGATGGCGGAGGAGGCTGCTTTCGGTGTTGTGGGCTTACTAGGACTACACCAAGGACTACCATCGGGATTCACCCTTTCGACCGCCTATATGGTATCGATGCCTTAGTCCCCGTCAAATCGGATCTCCAAGTCTTGGTCACCAATACAAAGAAATATACAATGACGAAGGATCAAGGCCAATTTAGATCTACTAGAAGAAGTTAGAGAGGTTGCTTTCTACTTAAATTGGTCGCTTATCAACGAAGAGTAATAAGCATTACAACAAAGGAGTCAAACTTGCAGATTCAGTAGGAGACTTCGATCCTCGAGAAAGCCAAGCTTCTACACCTCAAAATACGGAAAGTTAATGCCAAACCTGGAAGGACCATATGAGGTGATCAAGTATCCAAACAAGGCACTTACTAGGTTAAGGGCATTAGATGGTTCCAAATCAAAAACACTTGGCACGTTGGCGGTTTTGAAATACTTTCAATAAAGATCAAGTTAGTTCATCTGAATGTCATATATTATCGCTCATTATCAATAAAAAGACACTTTTACACTATTGATCCCGGTCCTATTTTGTCCTATGGTCACCGTGGTGTAAGGAGGTATGGTAGGACTCATTGGCCATTCGATGGCGACCCATTTGTCGTTCTACCCCGGTGGTGGTAGGCGAAGGATCCTATATTGATTTTACCAGGTGGTAAATCAATGGTCACTATTGGTCCCGGTCCTATTTTGTCCTATGGTCACCGTGGTGTAAGGAGGTATGGTAGGACTCATGGCCATTCGATGGCGACCCATTTGTTTGTCGTTTCTACCCCGAGTGGTGATTTAAGGATCCTATATTGATTTTACCAGGGTGGTAAATCAATGGTCACTATTAGTCCCGGTCCTATTTTGTCCTATGGTCACCGTGGGTGTAAGGAGGTATGGTAGGACTCATTTGGCCATTCGATGGCAGCCCATTTGTCGTTCTACCTCGAGTGGTAGACGAAGGATCCTATATTGATTTTACCAGGGTGGTAAATCAATGGTCACAATTGATCCTTATATCTCGATCCTTATATCTCGATCCTTATCCTTATATCTTGGTCCTTAAGTCTCGATCCTTATATCTTGGTCCTTATGTCTTGATCCTTATATCTTGGTTTTCGTATAATTGTTTCATCCCGAGTGGTAAACAAATGACCGATCTCACACTTCGGAGTCGATGAGTATTTGGTACTTTATTTTATTTAAGTGTTGAGTTCGGAATGCCTCGTCCCTTAACATCACTTTATCTGTTACATGACATGTTTATCTGTTATATGACATGCTTAATCATTTGAAGTTAAATCCTCGAAAAGGGTTTTTGTATACTTGTCCATATAAATTCATATCAAGTATTGACATAAAATAAAAAGTACAATGAAGTCATAAGGAAGAAAATCATTTCTCATTAATATTTAAATTCATTTACAAACAAGGAAATAAACATAAAATTTCTACAAATATTCATAATAAGACCTAAGACAATCCATAAAATTCGGTGCTTGGTAGCTCCATCATCATCCAAGAAGAGTCCGGTGAGTAAGGATCTAAGTTAGCCTTCAATCAACCTTTCTTTGCCAAGACTTCTAGAGAGCTCAGAGCTTTCTTTGTGAATCCTCATGATTTCTTCGTTTATTTCGTCTGAGTTCTATACTCTTCACAAATTTCTTTTCACAAGAAAGCATCGCTTAAAGGAGGCCCAAGGTCCCAAGAGCCTTGAGTTCTCTGGATCTCTTGCTCGAGTCTTCCGCCAGTATATTCATTGAAGCTTTTCATCCTGCTCCCATCTTTCGGATCGTCTTGGTCAAGATTTTGGCGTTGGACTTCAACTCCTTGATCTTATTCATCCTCGCTTCACTCCTCCGAACTAAGTCGACGTTCATGTTGACAATTTCAAAGATCTTGAGCCTTAGTCGACTTTAGTTCTTCCTCGATGCCTTCACTTCTCCCTTAGCTTTGGGCTAACTCTTTCGAAGACCTTCATTAGTATGAAGAAGGCCTTCACGATGAGTCCTTTCCCGAGCCAGAGCAGGCATTTCGGGAGGAATTTTCCTTCTTCAACGCTTCTCCTGGATTCACTTGGAGAGATCTGGGACGCAGACGTCCAAGAAAAGATTTGCATTACTGTTCATGTTCAATGTTATTCAATCAACGGATGTATGAGTATGAAAGTAAGTAAGAAAGGAAGATAAGAGTCATTTACCTAGCCAAGTAGCTTTCATGCCTCGTTGAAGCAAATCCCGTTGAATCGTTCCCGAAACCGATGGTCATCTGTCCTCACGAAACAAAGGCCTCAAACAAGTTGAAAGGGGAAGTTGGCATTAAACCGAGGCCACATAATGGTGAACCCATGGCATCATCTTTGAATTCGGATGTCATTGATCCTTGAGGAGGAGGCATAGTCGATCGCGAACCGGTGAAGGATCCGCATGCATTGCCTCCGAGAAGGTGATCGAGCCGGCATTGCTCGAGAGTTGAAGAAGGTTCGGAAGTCGAACCAGCCGACCGTCCAAGGTCGCTTTCTTTTTCGGACGGAGAAGGGTTGGCCGACACCTTTCGCCGCCTTAGGTGTTGGGGTTTCATTTAATGGGCCGGATGTTGAAGGAGGGGAATGCGAGTTCGCTTGGCGATAAGAGGAATTATTTTGCTTCTCAATTTTTAAAGACGAAGGACTTTCGCCTCGATCGTGTGGAGGAATGTCAAGAGACTCCTCTTTCTTAGATTTGGTTCGAAGTTGGTAGAAATTGGTTGAAGTTGGTAGGGTTGATTCAGAGGTTGTTGTGGGTTCACCAAGGAATCGTTTGTGGGCTTACCTCCCAAGTACCTCCTCGTCGCTTTCAGATTTATCTCGCGAGGAGTCCTCGCCCTTTCATGCGCTTCTTCTTCCTTGGCGAGGTCGGAGGACCGCTTGGGGATGATAGGATTGTCGACTTCGGGTCATCATCCCGAAGAGTTGTTGTTGGCTCGAGGCGGAGAGTTCAATTCGGAAGGCTCCTCATTGGGAGTTCTTCATTTGCATCGCTAATCCTCCCCGCCAAGAAATCTTCCAAGTCTTTTACTTGGGGAAGTTGGTTTGATCAAAGACACCGCAAATAATCACAAGTTAAAATCAGTACCCTATAAACATTTCAAAAATTATATCACGAGAATGGTCCAAGACTTACGCTTATGGTCATACAACCATGCTTGATTGGTCAAGAGAGAGTGAGCTCCACTCTTGAGAAGGGATTTTATTCATGAAGTCGCCCATCTCCTCACACGCCCCTCGGGGATGTCACCGTCGTGAATCAGAGATACGCCCGGCGTGGTCCAATCGGGAAGGGAAGAGATTCCGGGACCAAAGACGAAGAACCATTTCTCGTGCCATCCTTTGTTGCTTTCGAGGTGCTCATCAGGGGCCTCTTCTCGAATTTCGAGTTTGGGCGTGGGGACCGTTTGTCGAGATTTTGAACCCTCGTTCTCGGGATCTGCCAAATGGAAGAGGGTAAAAAGAGATCAACAGAGGGGTAACCCCTAGTTCATGATGAAGGCGATGAACGCCAAGATATGGATATAGGAGTTGGGCACCAGGTTGCAAGCGAAGCCTACTCCAATAAACCCTAGGAGGTAACTATGAAGGCGTGGAGGGTACGCGAACCCCTTTTCCAAAGAGTAGTCGGCATGGCGACCCATCCGTCTGTCATTTGGTACATTCGCTCCTCAAAGCAGATGGAGCCCTCATAAAGAAAGTTATCCTAACATGATACCGAATCCGGAGAGTTCGCAGATTCAGATTCGAAATGGTGGAGGTGATGTTGGCATGAGGAAATTGTTCCCCATCCTTGAAGAAATCGAAATGGGAGATGGTGGATTGGCACTTGAACCCCTTTGGTTGGGGTTTGAACGAGAAGAACTTGAAGGGTTTTGGCTTGGATTCACCATTGTTAAGTTTGTGAAAGCTAAAGAGAGGTTTTTCCGGAGAGAAGAAGAAAGCTCAAAGGTTCGAATTTCAAATCGAGAGGTAAAACCGCCAATTTTGGTGAGGTTTACCTTTTATATCGACGGTTCTTGGCGAAATGGTAAGGCCACGATTTAATGTCGTCGTAATAATGGGAATTAAAGTGGAATACGTTTGGATGACCTTTGAATATCTTATCGATTGGGCTTTGATTGCTTGGATCTATCTTATTGGCCCATGCCGCTCAAATTCGGATCCTTTATCAAATTGGGCTTATTGCTTCGGGTATCCACTATCCAGATCCTCCCTTATTCCACTTCGTATTTATGAAAGAGTGGGTATGATCCACTTATTTCCTATTTTTGAGCCTTTATTAAATTCTAAATATCATGAATCTTATATAGTTTTCCATTAAACATTTTGTTTAACTAAAAACTAGGGGTAATGTTGGGTCATAATATTTCTCCTATCTTGGTAGGATAGATTGGGCCCATTTATCAGTATAATCTATTGGGCTTTTATTATTAAGCCATGGGACTCTTTGAGCCCATTTATTGTGTCAACTTTATTTAATTCTATTGGACCAGGTCAGACCAGTGGATCGACCCATTAGATATTTTAATATCTGTTACTTTGACTTGTGATGATGAAAAAGCATGACAATTGACCAATCCTCCTGCCATGCATTAATGTGGATGGGATCATAACCTACGTACGGAGAAAAAAGCAGTAAAAAAAGTAGAGATAAACCCGATATAGTCGGCGAGGTCCATCGGATCGGAGGGGTGTCGGGTAGTAGCGGGTGTACGATAATCCAAGCAAAAGTAATATAACTTAGCAGAAGAAGCCATCGTATGGAGGTATGTTCTCTCATATACCGATTACTCATATTACATTATACCCACGATCGAGATTTTAATTCTCTCAATACACTAGACCATATATTCCTCCATTGTTAACCTTGTGAACACGTACTAATTCTCACGCCTGAGCTATCTCCCGACGGAACCGCCGCCGCTCAAGCTTTTGTCGATTATTTGTGTTTCTTGTCTGCGAGGATCGTGACGCCTTTACGTGATTGAGGCGTGGAGAAAGATCTTGGCGTTAACACTACTTATTTGTTATTATCAAAATGTATACCAATTGTAAAATTTTATAAACTGACCTGATCAAAATTCAAAGAGTATTAAAAACAATGTTATTAGTATTATTTCATTTTGCCTTAGCTAGCTGGCCTGGCTACATGATAGGGTAATTTACAATTACCTCCTCTTCAAACTTCAAGAAAGACAATTCAGCTCTATATTACCATTACCGCTCAGGAGCGATGCTTTGCGAATGCTATGCTATCTCAACAAATTCTCATTTTTATTTTTATTTTTTTTTAAAAAAATTCAATTTAGAAAACTTTAAACTTTTAGGTAATAATGTAAATTGAAATTATAAACAAGTAAAAGTAAAAGAACTTTAATTTTTAAAATTAACGTTTTTAAAATTTATAGAAAAGTAACGTTTTTTTAATTTTTAAAAATTAACGTTTTTTAAATTTAAGAATTTTTAAAAAAGATTATTTCAGTTTAAAAAATTAACGTTTCTTAAAAATTAAAAATTCTGTTTTTAAAAAAAAACAGACTTTTTAAAAAAATATTAGTTTGATTTAAAAAATTAACGTTTTTTAAAAAATTTAAAAATTCTGTTTTTATAAAAAATTAACGCATTTTAAATTTAAGAATTTTAAAAATTGACTTTTTAAAAAATAGAATTTTAAAAAACAGAATTTTAAAAAAAAACAGTTTTTTAAAAAAAAGACTTTTTAAAAGTAACAGATTTTATAAAAAAATTTTAAAAATTAACTTTTTAAAAAAAAACAGACTTTTATAAAAAATATTAGTTCAGTTCAAAAAAATTAACGTTTTTAAAAAAATAAAAAAATCTGTTTTATAAAAATTAACGTTTTTAAAAAAACAGACTTTTTAAAAAATTGAATTTAAAAAACAGATTTTTTTTTTAAAAACAGCTTTTTAAAATTAACAGATTTTTTAAAAATAGATTTTTAAAATTATTACTATTAATAGTATTTATTATTATTATTATTATTATTTTGAAATTATTATTATTATTATTATTATTATTATTATTATTAGTTTTGAAATTGTTTAGGTGAAATAGTTAATAGTTTTGGTCATTTGTCTTTATAATAATCCGTGACTTTGCTTTTTTTTTCTCAGACTCCACATAAAGTCGAAAGTCGACTTTACTCAGATCACAAAAGATTCTTAACGGTTTCTGAATGGAAAATCGAACGAGTAATGACCATTTTGTAATATATGAAAATCTGATTATTCGATTATATGAAAAAAATTTCGATAACTGTAATGAAAATCGAATACGTCCAAATTAATTAAACGTATTTATCCCTATGTAAAAATATTAAACTACAAGAATGGTCCCAACGATTAGACTGTCCAACGGAGTATTTATAAGTTATAACTTCTCATCCGCTCTGACTCGGCCTACACGAACAAACAAACAATCTAAGTAAAATTTATATCCTCAAATCTCCCCCACTTCATCCAATTAAATTTCAGTAAGCATTTGGACAGAACTACCCTCCAGAGTTTTTTGGAAGATTAAAATTAAACCATTCACTGTTATCACCAAATGGCACGTGTTGCCTATAATATTCACCTTCTTCTATTTATTACGAATATTTAATATAATATTCACCTAAAATCATTTTACCAAATAGATTATAATAGAGATCTTTCTAAAGAGGTATTAGTAGAACATACATATTTTGCTATACTTTCTCCCTGTATTTAAAACTTAATTTCAAATATTTTTAAATTCAAATTTATAACTTATGTTAATTAATACTTAATCTACTTAAAAAGTTGTACTAGTTATAAGATTTAATATTTTTAAAATTTAAATAAATCATGATAATTATAAATTTGAAAATGTTTCAAATTGATTTATTTTTTTAAATCAATATTGATCTTATACTTGAAATGGATGAATTTTTTTAAAATAATTCAAAAAAATAAATTTATTTAAATATCTCAAACTAATTTCAACGGGTCAATAACAATCTTATATATCTATATAACTAAGGGAGAGAAAGAAGAAAAAAAACTAACTACTAAATATTCACTCCGTTCTTAAAAAATTATTGTTTTAAAAAAAAAAATTGTTTCAATTTATTTGTAGTTTACAACTTTTTAAGAGAATAAATTATTTACTTTCCTATATCACTCATACCTTCTCTCATTGTCCCGAGTAATTCTCTCCCTTGTATTAATAGTTTTCACTTTCCCATAAAGAGGTAGTGATAAAATTTTAAATAAATTTTAATTGGTATATGATATTAAATGACTTTTTTTAATCCATACGCAAAAATCTTAAACGTCAATCTTTTAAGAACGAATATAATAACATTTTAACTTGTCTCTGAAACGAAAATTATTTCTTTCCCCACTTGTTATCAACTCCTATTTCTTTTCTATGTTTTTAACTAGATCTGACAATATAGTTGGTTAACTGTCGGGTCAACCCATATTAACTGGAATCAAATGGGTTTGTTAATTATTTTTATTTATTTGGGTTGGTTAAAGTTTGGAACCATATTTTTAAAAAGAAATATAATTCCAACCCGGTTTTCGACCCATATTTTATTTCAAATCCAAATAAAAAGTTCTTTCCATCCATATTTACATATATTCAAGAAGCTCAACAAACCACTCCACTCCCACACCCACCCTACCCCCTACACCCCCACCCACCCACCCACCCACCCCCTACCCCCTACACCCCTAACCCCACCCCCTACCCCACCCCCCCACTCTCATCAAAAAAATATATTATGTGATTATGTATACACCCTTACCCCTTACGCCCACCCCACCCCTACCTCCACCAAAAAATAATATTATGTGATTATGTATACACCCCACACCCTACCCCACCACCCCCTACCCCCACCCACCCCCCACCTCCATCCACCCCCACCTTCACTCTCACTACTCCCAAAAAAATTTAATATTAAGCGATTATGTATACACCACCCCCCACCCCACCTAACCTACCCACCCCTTATATCCGTCTCTCTATCTATAGTATATATTAATTTTATTTTTTTTAAATTTTGTTTAAAAGTCAAAACATCTTAAAATGGTTAATATAATTTTTAACCATAACCATATGGTTCCAACCCACATAACCCGTATTAAAAATGGTTAATATGAATGAAACCATAACCATATTTTGAAAACTAAAATCAAGCCATAACCATATTTTATCAGGCCTACTTTTAACTGCTAATTGGGGGAGGTGCTTACCTCACTAACGACCGGTACAGTGTTAATTTTTTTTATTTATTTTTTTAACCATAATTATAAGAATAAAAAATAATATAGTAAATTTGAACAAAAAACTGTAAAAAAAAAATATATTTTTTATTAAAAAAACACTGTAAACTATTTACTATATTTTTTTAATAAAAAATATATTTTTTTTTACACAATTTTTGTTCAAATTTGTTCTATTATTTTTTATTTATTATTTTAATAATTGTGGTTTAAAAAAAAAATTACGTGATACCGGTCGTTAATCTGGTACACTATATACCGCCCCCTCAACCCTTTAACTGCACATGCATATTGTGTGCTTTGGACACTAGTTTTTTTTAAAGGTTGAACTATTTTAGATCAGTTAGAAATCCACTAGTGAAAAATAATAAATTATGAAACTCATGGGCAGAATAGGAAAATCAAAAGTCAACACCTGATATGGAAATTGAGTCTAGCATGGCGCCATGGCCATGGCCCAAGGACCCAAATTTTCCACACGGTATTTTTCCTCTTTTCCCCTATTAACACAATGCCGGCATTTATATATAAACAACCATTTGAGCTTTAGGAACCAGGCACCAAGATCCACCACCTCCCCTGCCGGCCACCTCCTGAAGCCCCACCGGCAGTTGCCACCAATGGCCTCCGGACACCATCTTTCTCTCCCCTCTTTCTTCACTCTACTGCTCCTCGCTAATGCTAGATTAAATCTGGACCCTTCAGATCAAAATGCTCTCTTGACTATCCAGGAAGACTTGGGAATCATGGGTCAACGCCATGTTTTGGAGAGCAATCCATGCAATTCCGCCGGAGTATTCTGCAAGCGGAGAATCTCAAACAACTCATACGTGCTCCGTGTGACGCGTATCATCTTCAAATCGCAGAAGCTAAATGGATTTCTCTCTCCTGCCATTGGAAAACTCTCCGACCTCAAAGAGCTTTCGCTCCCAAACAACCACCTCATTGACCACGTCCCACCTCAAATAGTTGACTGCAAAAAACTTGAAATTCTAAATCTCCAAAACAACCAATTTTCCGGGGAGGTTCCATCTGGATTATCCTCTTTAATCCGGCTTCGAATCCTTGACCTCTCTTCCAATAAATTTTATGGGAATTTGAATTTCTTGAAATATTTTCCCAACATGGAAAAGCTTTGGCTTTCCAATAATATGTTTACTGGAGAAGTACCAGTCTCCTTGCATTCTTTCAGAAATCTCCGGTTCTTCAACATTTCTGGGAATAAATTCCTCCAAAATCCGCTGCCAGTGTTGAAAGGGATGGAATTTTTATCAGCTGAGTTGTCGGAGGAGGAGGAGACTGCTCCAAAACGTTATAGTTTTGCAGAAAAACCAATCGTCAGAAATCAAAATTCTGCAATGGCACCTCATGCAAGTACGGCAGGACCTGCTCAAGCTCCTTCAAATACCCCAACGCAACATAAAAATAAAAATAAGAAAGGCAATAAGAAGCTGAGAGGATGGGGTCTTGGGTTCCTAGCTGGAATCCTAGCAGGGGCCTTATCTGGGATGTTCTTTTCTGTACTTTTTAAATTACTTATGGCAATCGTCAAAGGTGGACGGAAGGATTCGGGTGTAGCAATATTCAGTCCGACGATCAAGAACTTGGATTTCTTGGACAAAGAAGATGGACTCGCGTCGTTTGAAGTTATTGGAAGAGGTGGCTGCGGAGAAGTTTACAAGGCCGCGTTACCAGAAAGTCCGGATAAAATTCTTGCTATTAAGAAAATTATCCAACCCCCAAAAGATGCTGCAGAGCTTACTGAAGAAGATACCAAGCTTCTTAACAAGAAGATGCGACAAATCAAGTCCGAAATTGAAACTGTGGGTCAGATCAGGCACCGAAACATTCTTCCATTGCTAGCCCATGTCTCTCGACAAGACTGTCATTATCTGGTATATGAGTTCATGAATAATGGAAGTTTACAGGATATGCTGAATCAAGTGTCTCAAGGGACCAGAGAGCTAGATTGGTCGACACGGCACCGGATTGCTCTTGGGGTGGCAGCTGGGCTCGAGTATCTCCATACCCATTCTCAACGTATAATTCACAGAGATCTCAAGCCAGGAAATATCCTACTTGATGATAACATGGAAGCTCGAATTGCAGATTTTGGACTTGCAAAAGCAGTGCCAAATGCTGATACACATGTTACAACTTCCAATGTAGCAGGAACTGTGGGATACATAGCACCAGAGTATCACCAGACGCTGAAGTTTACAGACAAGTGTGATATATACAGCTTTGGGGTGTTACTTGGGGTCTTGGTGATAGGAAAACTTCCATCAGATGACTTTTTTCAGTACACGGATGAGATGAGCATAGTGAAATGGATGAAAAATGTTATGATTTCTGATGATCCAAAAAGAGCAATTGATCTGAAGCTGAATGGAAACGGGTTTCAGGAGCAAATGCTTCTGGTTCTTAAGATTGCTTGTTTTTGTACTCATGATAACCCAAAAGAGAGGCCTAATAGTAGGGATGTTGCGGCCATGTTGGCTCAGATCAAGCACTAGGTAAGAAGTTGTGGAGTATTGAATAAAGATGTGTAAAGTTGTTTACATGTGTGATATGTGTTCCAAATTTTAGGTCTAAGATCGATGCATATTTAGGTTGTATACAAGTTGTACTCTGTAAGTTGTATCTCAAGTTTGTGTTTATTTTATGGAATCATATTATCAAAGAGGATGCAAAACAATATAGTCAAAAACATCATTTGCACTGGGTAATATGGATCAGAAGTAATGATTTTATATACTCTTTACTTTTTTAGAATGTCTTCTACCAAAGGAAGACTGAGCCCTTTTCACAAGGGAATTGTACAATCGTAACAGAGCAAAGTAGTGGAAAGCCATCAAACTTGAACTGAGCAGCGAAACAAGTGGAAATACCACTTTGATTAATAAATGAACAATCTAAAAAAGGACTAGACATTTAAAAATAATTGAGGTTTGGTAGTTCACAAAAAAATCACCGAAAAAGTCACAGAGATCCTAGATTTTTTAGAAAATATTTCGAAGGAAAACTACCCTGACTGTGACTACCATAAATATCTATCATTATCTGTGATGAGAAATATATTGCTAGTTTCCAACATAAATAGAAAGTGTGAATTAAGCTTGAACTATCAAATGCCTGCTTTCTTAATTCTTAGGAATGTAAATTCTGAGGGAACAGTAGGCATTATAAATGATGGAATATTACTAAATCTTGCACTACCCAGGGTTACCAATACTCTGTTTCGGATTACCATTTAGAACTGGGAACTACATGACTGATCCAAATCCACCTGATTTGGCATACAAATGCCACTACAAAATTATAATGTGAAATCTTAGGGCACTAAACATTCAAAAGACGCAACCTAGGGCAATTGCCACCAGAAGTTTTGGAGCAAATAGCTTATACTAGTATATAATAGAATTGATGAATTTTCATTCCTTAAGAATGAGTTATATAGTCAAACTCATCCCACCTTATTTAGAACAAGAGGATAAAGAAATTAGAATCATCCCCCACGGCAAGTCTAGTAAACATCCAACTTCAGAACTTTAAAAGTTTTTGTCAATATCATTGGATATGACAAGGTTTTCAAACCTAGACTATTTCCTAGAAATTTGTGTTTATAATCCTCCATCTCTTACCACGAGGTTTCCTAGCAACTTGCATATAAAATTATCCATCTCATCACAAAACTAATTACGTTGCATCAACTGCTAAAACTAAAACATCTTGAGCTTTCAAACTTGAAATTTTTTGCACAGCTGTTGCTAAATATACAAATATTATGGAAGTGCTAAAAAGAACAAACAGATTACCATATACAGTAGATTCTGAGCTGTTGGTTTCACGTTAAGGTCATTGTTTCTATTTTGCATTTCCTGTAGTACCTTAAAAATCTAGCAGTAGCTGTGGAAGAATCCTTTCAAGATGAGTTGCTTGTACTTTACTAACACCCTCTGCTTCAGCAATAGTAGCAGCACGTTGAACAGCTTCTGCATCAATACAAGGGCCTTCGTTAGTAACTGAGAAATAACTACACAAAGAACACTTGAGCTCGGAAACAAAGAATGTTTTAAACCTGTGACAAAGACCCGAAGAAGCTCAGAACTCAGCTTTAGAGCATTTGCATTAGCTGCATTAACACACATGGATGAAAGAACAATTAAATTATATATACAAGATTCTGCAAGCAAATTACCCCTATGTGAATCAATATTGATCCAGAGTCCAGTGAAGCAGATGGATATCTGACGTAGAACAATCAGATATGATAATTACTAAAACTATAACTATGGCCTTCTAACAACAGAAATATACTATAAAACCAAATTTCAAATCGTCAACGGTAGATAAAGGAGTTTGAGCCACCTCAGACAGAGGTTAAGCAATGGAAGCACCTATAAAGATCCCTCCATTTACCTGTCTACATATTTATTATAGCAACTGAAAATTGCTTTATACAAATAATATATATATATATACATATAGAGCAAGGATCAAGAGCATTCCTCTTAAATAACATTCCTCCTTAAATAGCACTTTTTTATTAAAATTACGTCGTTTTGGAGTGACTTAAAAGAGAGTGGTCCCACTTGTTTTCCTTTTATTTACAAAAATGTCACCCGCGACCACTCCAAAACGACGTAGTTTTAATAAAGGAATGCTATTTAAGGAGGAATGCTAGATAAGGGGGATGCTCTTGATCCTTGCTCTCTTTCTTCTCTCTCTCTCTCTCTCTCTCTCTCTATATATATATATATATATATATATATATATATATATACACACACACACTGTTATTTCTTTTTTGTTTCCAGTTTCTTTCCCATCCCCCTTTTTTTCATTTTTTTGTCTCTCTTTTAGTTTAGCTTTTTTCTTGTATATGTATGTTTGTATTTTAACTATAGGTGCATCCGTTTTAAAGTTTATTTAATTGCATCCGTTTCTATTATGTTATATTATTATTTTCCTTTTCTTTTTTCTATGTTCTTTCTTTTACACTTACATATTGTTACTAAAGTTTAGGTGGACTTAGTATTTCAGCTTTCTGTTAATAATCCCTAGAATCAGGGGACTGACCTGTTCTTTAGCATTGTATTTGCCTTTTTTGTTACCTTCTGTATGGTTATATAAAGCCACTTTGCATATTGAATAAAGTATGTTTTTCTTTCAAAACTAGCTTTAACATTTGGTATCAGAGCCTTTCCAGATCTGTACCGAAGTTTTTAATCTTATAGCCGAAGCTAAAAATGACAACTGAGGGCAGGTTTATTTAACCAGCAATTCCCAAAGTTGATGGACACTACGATCATTAGAGCTTCGTTCCAAAGAATACTGGCACGTAGTTGAGACTGGACTTTCTGCTGTAACAGAGGATGCTGAACAAAAGAAGGTGGTGACAGATCAGAGATTGAATGACTAACGAGCAAAGAATTATCTCTTTCAGGTAATCGATCGTTCAATCCTTGAGACTATCTTGGACAAGGAGACTTCGAAGGGAATCTGGGATTCTATGAAGAAAAAGTTTCAGGGGAATGCAAGGGTCAAACGTGCACAACTGCAGGCCCTTCACAAGGATTTTGAGATCTTTTATATGAAGGAAGGTGAGACCGTCTCTGACTACTTTGCTCGTACTCTCACTATTGCTAATAAAATGTGCTTTCATGGCGAAACAGTGGCTGATGTTACTGTTATTGAAAAGATCTTGCGCTCTATGATTTCAAAATTTGATTATGTGGTTTGCTCCATTGATGAGTCCAAAGACTTGGACACTATGTCCCTTGATGAATTGCAAAGTAGCCTATTGGTTCATGAACAGCGCATGCAAGGATATGTCGTCGAAGAGCAAGCATTAAAGATTACCCATTACAACAGTGTTTGCAAACCAGGACGTGGTGGCGGTGCCTTTCGAGACAGGGGACGAGGGCGTGGGAGACAAGGTTTTGACAAATCGCTTGTTGAATGTTTATTGTCAAAACCTTGGCCATTTTCAGAATGAATGTCCAAAAAGAAGGGCAAAGAAAAGGAGTCACAAGCCCATTATGCTGAAACCACTGAACCGTTGATGCTCATGGCATATGTTGATATTGCGGAGATGGTGGGCCAGAGGAAAGAGTCAAGAAGCTATTTCTCATAACCTAATACTCTAAAAGCTGATAAATGCACGAAGGAGTTGCTTCTCATGGCGATTGACAAGCACTTAATGAAACAGCTTGGTTCTTAGACTCGGGATGCAATAACCATATGTGTGGACACAAGGAATTCTTTTTAGAACTGAATGAGAGTTTTCGCAAATGTGTAAAGTTAGGCGACAACTCCAACATTGGTGTAATGGGAAAAGGCCGAATTCATCTCCAAGTTAATCATGTTTCACAAGTTATTACAGAGGTATTTTATATTCCTAAATTGAAAAACAATCTCTTGAGCATTGGTCAACTGCAGGAGAAAGGTTTGACAATTTTGTTTCAATATAACAATTGTAAGGTGTACCACCCCGAGAGAGGTCTTATTATTGAAACAACCATGTCTCTTAATAGGATGTTTATCCTTCTTGCCAAGATTCAACTTCAAGACCAGCATTTTTCTCACTCTGACACAAAATCTGGATTATCTCTGGCACTGTCGGTATGACCATTTAAGTTTTGGAGGCCTCAAAACTCTACAGCAAAAACAGATGGTTCATGGGTTGCCACATCTGCAATGTTCCAGCATGTTATGCAAAGATTGTGTGCTGGGAAAACAACACAGAAGTTCCTTTCCGTAAGAAAGTATGTGGAGAGCATCGCAGCCACTTCAGCTTCTTCATTCGGACATATGTGGGCCAATTTCTCTTATCTCCAACAGTCACAAGAGGTATCTCTTAACTTTTATTGATGACTTTAATCGAAAAACATGGGTTTTTTTCTTAACAGATAAGTCAGAAGCTTTTAGAATGTTCCAACTTTTCAAAACGAAGGTTGAGAAAGAAACTGGCACTAGTATCCGAGGTATGCGAACTGATCGAGGCGGGGAGTTCACATCTACTGAGTTTATTGATTTATGTGCAACCAATGGGATACATCGTCAACTCACCGCGGCCTACACTCCTCAACAAAATGGAGTGGCAGAGAGGAAAAATCGAACGATCATGAACATGGTTCAAGTCCGCTTTCAACAATGATTTAGTTCCCAAAACCTTTGTCCCGAGAACATCCAACCGTGCGCGATTACATATTCTTAACAGAAGTCCTACACTTGCAGTTCGAAATAAAACTCCAGAAGAGGCATGGAGTGGTACTAAACCATCTGTTGCTCATTTTCGAGTGTTTAGATGTCTTTCTTATGCTCATGTTCCAGCTAGCAAACGCACCAAATTGGACAACAAAAGCTTAAAATGTGTTTTTTTGGGAGTTAGCGAAGAGTCCAAAGCCTATCGCTTGTATGATCCACTTTCTCAAAAGGTGATTATCAGTCGTGATGTTATCTTTAATGAAGAGGAAAGTTGGCCCTGGGATGATAGTTATTCTAAAGCAATTCAAGCACCTCTTGATTGGAGTGATGTAAATGAGGACAGCAAAAATAATATCCAGGATAAAGCCGTAGACAACAATTCAGGTGGGACTGGCCATGAGGAAGGCAGTGGATCCGTTAGTGTTGATCGCTTTCATGAGGAGAATGTGGAGTCGAAGAACACATATCTGCTGATTTTATTTCCAGTCATGCGGTAGGCGTTCTCGACACCCGCCAATCTGGATGCGTGACTATGACAGTGGTGAGGGCCTCTCTGATGATGATCATCAAGGTACTTTTGCTCTATTTGTTGATGATGATCCTTTATCATATAAGGATGCAGCTCAAAGTGCCAAATAGAGATATGTCATGGATTCTGAAATTGAAGCCATTCGAAAAAATGATACATGGGACCTCACTGATCTTCCTCGTGGCGCAAAAACAGTTGGGGTGAAATGGGTATACAAGACTAAGCTAAATAAACATGGGGAAGTTGACAAATACAAGGCTCGCCTTGTCGCCAAAGGGTACACACAACAACATGGGGTGGATTACACGGAGGTCTTTGCACCTGTGGCTCGCATGGACACTATACGGCTGGTGCTTGCTCTAGCAGCTCAAAAAGGGTGGCCACTATTTCAATTAGATGTTAAGTCTGCATTTCTTCATGGTGAGTTAAAGGAGGAGGTGTACGTTGAGCAACCCCCTGGTTATGTGGTAAAAGGAGCAGAAAAGAAGGTTTATCGCTTACGAAGAGCTTTGTACGGTTTGAAGCAAGCTCCACGGGCATGGTACAGCCGCATTGAAGCATATTTTCTGAAGGAAGGGTTTGAGAAATGTCCTTATGAGCATACTTTGTTTCTCAAAAAGTCTTCACAAGGTATGTTCTTGCTTGTGTGCCTTTATGTAGATGACCTCATCTTTACTGGGAATGATGAGACTTTGTTCAGATCTTTTAAACATTCCATGATGAAGGAATTTGATATGACGGATCTTGGACGAATAAGATATTTTCTTGGTTTAGAAGTGCTACAACGATCTGATGGTATTTTTGTTTGTCAGAAGAAGTATGCCCATGAGGTGTTGGAAAAGTTTAATATGGCTGGTTGTAATGTCGTATTTAATCCTATTGTTCCAGGATTCAAGTTGGATAAAGACTCTACTAGCATGGCGGTGGACAGCACCTTGTACATGCAAATGGTAGGAAGTTTAACGTACTTAACCTTTACCAGACCTGATATTATGTTTGTTGTTAGTTTGCTCAGTAGGTATTTGGCACATCCTACAGAAATTCATCTCCAAGCTGTTAAGAGAGTACTCCGTACATATGGAATTTTTTATAAACAAGTTGGTAACAAGGAGCTTCTTGCCTACACCGATAGTGATTATGCAGGCGACTTGGAAGATAGGAAAAGTACATCGGGTTTCTTGTTTTCTCTAAGCTCTGGAGCTGTATCATGGTCCTCAAAGAAGCAACATGTTGTCATACTCTCCAACATTGAAGCTGAGTTCATTGTTGTTGCCTCCTGTGTTTGTCAGACTGTGTGGTTGCGAATGTTAGAAAATCTCAATCATGACTCTACTGGAGCTACGGTGATGTACTGTGATAATAGTTCTACTATTAAACTCTCAAGAAATCCTGTCATGCACGGTCGAAGCAAACATATTGATGTTCGCTTCCATTTTCTTCGTAATCTAACTCGAGATGGAGTTGTGACGTTGCTGCATTGTCGTTCTCAAGATCAATTGGCTGATATCATGACCAAACCCTTAACACGAGTTGTTTTTGAGAAGTTGCGCATGTTACTGGGTGTTTGTCAGGATCCAGGAGTAAACTGAAGACAGTGGCATCAGTTTAAAGGAGGGAATGTTACTAAAGTTTAGGTGTTGACTTGGTATTTCACCTTTCTGTTAATAATCCCTAGAATCAGGGGACTGACCTGTTCTTTAGCATTGTATTTGCCTTTTCTGTTACCTTCTATATGGCTATATAAAGGGGGTAAATCAACTTTTGATACCTGTACTGGGACATGACTTACAATTTGGTACCCAAAGTGAAAAAAGTTACAAACTGGTG
The DNA here is from genome assembly GCA_020205605.1 of Panax ginseng. NCBI lineage: Eukaryota > Viridiplantae > Streptophyta > Magnoliopsida > Apiales > Araliaceae > Panax > Panax ginseng. The sequence continues at coordinate 6,224,602 of CM035145.1, read as the reverse complement.
ATTGTACTCAAAAAATGTTACACTCCGTTAAACATTAGGGACATCACTTACAATTTGGTACCCAAAGTGAAAAAAGTTACAAACTGGTGATTGTACTCAAAGAATTTTGTAATCTAGTGCTTGTACTTTCCAATTTTTAAATAATCGTTAAGATTGATCCAACGGGAGAGACAAACATAGAGAGAGAGAAGCGAAGTCGACGCGAAGAAGATCCTCAATGTTTTGTTCCATCTTTTCTTGCCTCCCACATTCGCATCTATCGCTCCACGGTGGCACTTGACTTGGGAACTCGTGTAATCCATTCATTTTGTTGCATGAACTACAATCTTCTTCCCCGATTTCATTTACGATTCCACTCCAAGACGAGCTCATCCTTTCAATTAAACATTGAAAACCCTTTAATAAATATATGGGAAACCAATAATCAATGGAGAATCGAGACAAGAAGAATGAGAGAAGAAGAAGGACAAAAGAAGAGAACCCTAATTTTCAAACAGAATAAAGATGAAACCCTCTTTGTTTAATCTGAGTGTAACATTTTTCGAAATCTGATCACCAGGTTTGTAACTTTTTTCACTTGGTACCAAATTGTAAGTCGTGTCCCTAATGTTTAACGAAGTGTAACATTTTTCGAGTACAATCACCAGTTTGTAACTTTTTTCACTTCGGGTACCAAATTGTAAGTCGTGTCCTAGTACAGGTACCAAAAGTTGATTTATCCCCTATATAAAGCCACTTTGCATATTGAATAAAGTATGCTTTTCTTTCAAAACTAGCTTTAACACATAGGATTCATCTTCAGTCTAACCCAATTAGTTTGAGATAAATTGTAACAACCCGAGTCAAATCCCAAGTGCGGAACAAATCTTAGATCAAATCCCAAATCCAAATGTAATTAAATCCATCCAAAAAAAAGCCTTAAACAACTAGCTCACCACAGGCTCCTTATATACAGATAAATTTTGCCATATCTTGCCTTCGTGTCCCCACATCTGGCAACCCCCAACCCGATTCCAGATGTCCTGCCTTCGTGTCATCACATCCGGCAACCCCCGACCCGACCTTTCAAAAATAGGCTCTGAACCATATGTAACAATCCGAGTCAAATCCCGAGTCCGAAATAAATCTTGGGTCAAATCCCAAATCCGCATTGAATCAAATCTATCCAAACAAACCAATAGCCCATTTGTATCTTGTTACTATTGCTTGTAAATCAATTCCTTATATACAGATAAACGTTTCTCATATCTTTCGATGTGGGGTTGGAGTGTTACATAAATAGCGTTGTTAAGTTGAGTTGAGTTGAGTTGAGTTATTTTGTTTGTTTTTTTGGTTTTTACCCTTGCCTTTTTGCTTTTACACTTGCATATTAGATTCATTTTCAACCTATCCTAACTAGTTTGAAATAACGGTCGTTGTTTGAGTTGATCTTAGAATGTACATAGAATATATACATGCACAGACAAAAATATTTATATAAAAGTAAGTTTCAATGGGAAAAGCAAGGAAAGATCTCGACTCAATGATAGTAAGAAAAAGGGGAAAATATTCTATAAAAATGAAAGTAACAATGTTCACTTTTTCTGTGATCCAGACTAGGTTCATTGCATAAGCGTGACACTAGCCATACCACCACAGTGAGCAAATGTTTATGCATCAATAAACAACAACAAACCCTTATCATTATATGTACAACTGAACACATCTCATGAGAGTGCATAAAATGAAAATACCATTAATATGATGTGATGAATAAAAAAGATTCAGTAACTGGAGATATCAACTAAAATTAGTTATATAGCATATACAAATTCTTTTCCAAATTCAACAAGTTCCTCACCAGAAGTAGGCCGGTTTTTCTTGGATGTTCCAGCAACAACCTATTAGGACAAATTTTAAACTGTCATGCACATGCTTAACTCTGCAAGCAACCATTATAGCTTAAGAAAAGTTAAAGAATCTACTGTATATGTAACATTTCATGCCTCCACAAACCACAATCTACATAAATAGATTTTAACCGCTTAAGAAGATGTGATATATATACATCGATTTGTACAGGGGACGGATCAATATTAGATGCATCCGTGACAATAACAAGTACTGCAAGCATTGGATAAGTGAGTATTATCAATATATAAGATGTCATTTTCAAGAGAAAATTTTGGTTTGCCAATTACCAATCCATGGCATCAGTGCACTAAAAGCTAGATTGCCAAACAATGGTTTAAGACAACTTTTGGTCATTGTACTGAAAGCCAATTTACAATTTAGTTACCAAACTTAATTTATTTTGAATTAAATAGTTAAACAATTAAAGAATTTCATCCCTAGTGAAGGTAACAATGTGAATAATCTAAAGCATACAGGCAGTGGTCTTTTCACCATTTTTCTATACCAGTAAACTATAAATAGATGAGGAAGACTTCTATCATGCTACACCCACATGCTGATGTGAGATTGCAGTTTTGGTCGCATTAGCCACAAAGCAATGGTAGCCTACCCAATTAGTTTGGGATAAAAGGGATTGTTGAGTTAAATTGAGGTAAGTTGAGTTGAGTCACATAGCTATATTGTATGTAGTTCATTAACAATGTGTTTGGTCATCACTCATCAGTAAAAACATGTGAATGATGGTAGATAGTTGAAACTATAAACTAGATAATATGTTGCCGTAAAATACATTGTTGGTGCTCGGTAATTCGCTATCAAAACAAGTTTTAAATTGTTAAATAATTATATGGTAAGAGGGAAAAGTTGACATGACAAACATAGGAAAAGTGTTAATGCCACATATACCAATCAAGAAAATGTTTCTAAAATTTGAATAACCAAATTAGGATATTTGAGCAGAAGGAACAGAATACACTCTTAACTTGGTTTGCCTTGAGAACTCATTAGTTATACAAAGAGTGAAATAGACTCAGAATGGAGCTTCGCGTTCAAAAAGTAAATACAGAAAAACCTGCTGACCTGCACTCTTCAACAATGTGACTACCATCATCAACAGCTGCAAACTATGGTCTGGCAAACAAAATTCCTAGCTTCATACATAAATACAGACATAATATATATACATGCACTAATGAATAATGCACGCATCTTACCCTAACTTAACCACCAAAAATAAAACCTCATTGCTTCTTTGGAATTATCCATATTTATGAACAGACACAGTAAACAATTTATAATTTATTTCAGATAAATTCTCACAAATAGAGGTAAAATTAGATAATGAGAATGAATTCCATACCTCGCCATCAAAATTTTCCGTGTTTTCGTTTTTCTGACGTTCTGCCATAAAGATCGTGAAAACATAGATTATGATTAAATAACAAGAAAAAGTATGCAAAACGGAATTCGCAAGTGAGGGGCGAGAAATGTGTGTGTGTGTGTGTGAGAGAGAGAGAGAGAGAATCAAACCTAGAGCTTTTTTGTTCCATTTGAGCTTGAAAATTGCATGAATTAGGTCCTGTCACGTACATCAAAATATATCAATCCTGTGTATGATATGAATTATATTAAGACCAAAATTAAATGGCAGAAAAGAGGAAGGTGAATTTATACAGGATCGAAAGTGTGGTCCATTGAGATCAGCTGCGAAAACCAGGTGGTGATGCTTGAGAATTGAGAGAACAGAACAAGGAGAAGAAGAAGCGAGTTAAAAAATTTAAAACTGTAAAGTGGTCGATGCCAAAGGCGAAAGGCGAAAGGCGGAAGGCCCCTACAGCTCAGTGGTAGAGCGTCAGTCTTGTAAACTGAAGGTCTGTAGTTCGATCCTGCATGGGGGCACAATTTAATTTTGGAGTCAACAATAAATTTAGAAAATCGATAATTTAACATTATTTTTTGATATTTTTACACGTAGAATTCATATATTAATTTGATATTTTTATAAGTATAATTCATATATTAATGGATATGTCAAATTTTTATTAATTAATATGTGAACTCGTAAAAATATTAAAAATTAATGTGAAAATTAAAAATCAGTTATCTAAATTTATCATTCTTGCTTTACCTATCTATATCTTAGCAAAATGAATTTATTGATCATTGAATGTGCTTCACTCTCCTCGTTACCAATCCCATTATATATTTTACAATTCATTTAATATAGGAGCATAAATTTATATTATATTCATATTTATCTAATTTTATGCAGTGTTGAGCCATAAGTAGTTAGTATGAAATTAATTTTTGTCAATTGATCAATGCAATGTCGATACGCAGACTGGGAGGCTGTATTATTAATTAATTGACCAATTTATCATGAAATTAACTTCATGATAACCGAATCCATTGTGGTCGCAGATTTGAGTTCCAATAAAAGCCCATGCTAAGATAAAAAAATAAATACTTTACTTAGTGCACACTCCATTATTATTACTCCCTCCGTCCCAAATTAATTGTTCAGTTTTGACTTTTCAAAGTCAAATTGACTATTTTTAAAACTAATTTTTTACTATTTTTGCTAAAATATATGTGAAGAGATTATAACCAAAAGAAAATATATACAATTTATTACTAATCCTAATTTTTATAATTTTAGAAATATATTTATATATGCTTAATTATTAATTCTAAGAATAGTCAATTTGACTTAAAAAAGTTAAAACTGAACAGTTAATTTAGGACGGAGGGAGTATTATTTTATGCATTGTTAACTTGTATATTGTCAAATGCCTGGTGAAAGACATTACCTTAGCCTACAAGAGAAGTCCACAGCTTTTCATTATCGTGGGAGTTGAGACTTTCAATATATACCTACCTACCTTCATGTATAATGGTGTATGTATGCACGTATATATAACCGACAATTACTATTATTTGCTAGCAAGGGAGTATTATATATATATATATATATATATATATATATAACAACCGTCGGTGAGAACTCACTTTACTTTTGTTAAAATCTGATTTTTTTTTTTTTTTTTTTTTAAAACAACTAAAAAAAATATTTAATATTTTATGGAACTAATATTTTTCCATAATATAATATTTTGGGCGTGATTTGAATACTTATATCAAAAAATGGTGAGTACAAATCTGCGCATTTATCGCATGCACTGCTTTTGTTATAATGTATCCAAATCACATTCAAAACATTGTATTATGAAAAATTTCAATTCCTAAAATATTAAACTTTTTTTAGTTATTTAAAAAAAAAAAAAAAAAAAAAAAAAAAAAGTCCGCATTTTAACAAAATAAGAGAAATCCTTACCCGATCCTCGACGACCTATATATATATATATATATATATATATATATATATATATATATATATATATATATATATATATATATATATATATATACTCCATGCATGTCATGTGTACACAAATTAAACAAACACGAAGGACACCAGCAGCTGGGAAAGAGCTTAATTTGCTTTGGGCCACGGTGGGAACAATTGCAAACATGGTTTACTTGTTCTGCGGGATATGTGAGCATAAAGCAATTCCAATTCCTAATTAATTAATCTTATCAGATGACCTTCCCCCTTCATCCCCAACATGTGTTGTTGCCTTTAACAAAGAAAATTATTAATATATTAATTTGTCATGAATTGAAATATATGCAGGTAAAATCAAGAGAATTAATAATAAATCCTTGTCCTTAAAATTATTTTGATATTAATTTCAAGACAAGAAAACTTGCCCTTACATGTATCATTAGACGACGTCTATATATGAGCCAGCCACTATTTGGATTAATGTCTAAAACTTGAAGTAGTTTTCACTTGCCAAACCTTAATGATGTCCCCATCAAGGCTTCCCCATCAAACCTTAATGATGACCCGCTGATCAACAAGCCATCTACATAAATTAAGCACATCACGGCACTTGTATGCCCATCTAACGAAAACGTAAGCAACATGTGATATTCACTACTACTACTCTTCTCCCTCTCCCACACCAAGATCAAACGGTCACAACCGCCCGAAAACAATGACGTTCCATCAGCATTCAACGCAAGCGCATTCACACTTGATTTATGCTTCTCTAATGTAGAAACCAATCCATATTTTAAATTTTTCTCTCCATCATTATTATTATTATTATTATTATAAGCTCTCTCCCAAATCTTTATCTTCCCATCGGCCGAGGCCGTGTAAACGGTGCCGCTAACGGAACAAACGACGTCATTAACGGCATCCGCATGAGCTTTAACGGATTGTAAACAACGCAAATCCGACAGTCTCCAAATCTTGAAACTCTTGTCCCATGAAACGGAATACATTAAACCCTGGTTAGCGGCTAAACCCGAGACGGTATCTCCATGTTGTATCCAAAGCTGTTTCTTGTGAAGCCTGACTTGGAGATAGTTATGCGGGGAAATGCAACGGCATAAACGGTCTTTAACGGTGGGGAGGGTGGACACGAGACGGTGTCGTTTAGAGGGTACTGTTAGTTGCCAGACCCTGATTTTACAATCTTGATGGGCTGTGAATATATTGTCTTTGCTAAAAGTAATGGACTTGACCAAACCGGAAGCAGCTGGAACTGGAAATGTGTCGACTAGGGCGTTGTTTGTTAAATCGAAGACGGATATATGGTTGATGGAAGCGGCGTAAAGAGATGTGGACATGTGGTGGTGAGTGCTAGGCAGCTGATTTGTGGTGTTGGGGTTTTTAGAGATGTAATGCACAAGAGTTGATATTCATCATGATTAATGGAGGCCGAGGGTGGGGGTTGAAGGGGCCGGAGATTATTGGAGGTTTGCATTTCAGAAGGACTACAATTAGTCAGTCGTCGTATCATCATAAATATGATTAATGGTAGGGTTTGTGATATATATTGCTAGCTTTAGACATATATATATATATATATATATATAGCAATAAATCCCGCGCTTTGGAATATGAATGATGATATCCCAAACTTTGAATAGGATGATTTATTAGAATGAACGGAAAATTCAAAATCATTTGTATTTTATTATATATATATATATATATATAGTATATAACTATATATACTAATACCACTTTCGTTTCAAAATAACGAGCACAACATATTAAACTTTAAAATTAACATGATTAATTTATAAAAATTTAAAATTAAATAAATTTTGTGATGAATAAATTTTGTTATATATTATACAATCATAATAATTATATTAATTAAAATTAAATAAATTCACATTAATTTAAAATTTAATATACTACGTTGTTTAATCTAAAATTTTAAATTGTATATCTAATTTTAAAACCAAAAGAATATAACACCACACAACCGTGTATATAAAAATGTGTTGCAGCTACGTGAGTGCCTTCGTCTTTAAGAAGTTGGGTTGCTCCTTCCGGAGTTCCTTTCGTCTTCGGGGAGGTAGTTACAGAGTTTATTCAAAAATTAGGGAAGGTTGTCATCTGGACCCTTAGGTCCTGACATCTCTCTCGAAATGATGGGTTAGGCACTGGTTATCCATGTTTACTCCTAGCGATCTCTTCCCCTTGCCAACCAAGTTATGGTTAGCTAGCGTACCCCCACAAGGGGTATCTGACTTGTTACGAGGAATGTATGGTGAGGTCATTTATCCTAGCGCGCGTGGCGCCTCGAGATCTCGACGACAAAGCGTACGAGCTGTTGCGTGCGTTCTGAGTAGATGATGGTGATTCGTACATGGAGCGCTTTCTTCTTAGTTTTCTAAAATTCCATTTGCAGTATCTTCAATGATATTGTACAGTTCTCTTTGATTACGACTTACTCTTCGAAGTCCTTTTGGATCCACCCATGTCTCCACGAACTCTAGATCGTGCCAAGAGCGAAATAGTATTCTCTCGGTATGGTTTATTGTTCAGAGCTTGGAATCACATGAGAGTCAATAAGGTTCCTATAGCCCTTAGTGACACCTACGTGCCGATAATCAGAGATTGTATTTATACTTGGTTAATTTCTGCCGTAGATTACTCTTCTGCTAAATTCATAGTGCTAATTAATTTTTACAAGAAGAATATTCAAACGTTTGAGAAGTGATAAAGTTCATTTTATTCAAGATATTTTTTTGGGTATTAAATTTAAGACAAAAAGTGGTTTCTTTCGTCTAAATGTCCAGTTTCAATGTCTAACAAAAGTTAAAATATCTATCGTTACTAGCTCTCACTATCATGGAGGAAGTGAAAAAAAAAAAAAAAAAAAAAGGGATAAATAACGTTTTCGTCCTTATATTAGAGTTTGGTTTTTATTGTGGTTATCGAAATATTTTTTATTACAATCGAATAATTATACTTTCAAAAACTTACAAAATGGTCATTCCGTCCGATTTTCCGTCCAAATAACGTTAGGAATGCTGACTGTGCAAGTTGATTTGACTTTTTTGCTTACGTAGAGCACAAAAAAAATACAAGCGGTAGGATTATTATAACATGAAATACCAAACTATTAACTTACTTCACCTAAACAATTCCAAAACTAATAATAATAATAATAATAATAATTTCAAAATAACAATAATAATAATAATAATTTTAAAATTCTATTTTAAAAAAAAATCTGTTAATTTTAAAAAAGTCTTTTTTAAAATCTGTTTTTAAAATTCAATTTTTAAAAAAGTCTGTTTTTAAAAACGTTAATTTTTTTATAAAAGCGGAATTTTTTAATTTTTTAAAAAGCGTTAATTTTTTTTAACTGAACTAATATTTTTCAAAAAAGTCTGTTTTTTAAAAAACGTTAATTTTTAAAACTAAACTAATATTTTTTTAAAAGTCTGTTTTTTTAAAATTCTTAAATTTAAAAAGCGTTACTTTTTAAAAAAATAGATTTTTTAAATTTTTTTAAAACGTTAATTTTTTTAAACTGAACTAATATTTTTTTAAAAATTCTTAAATTTTAAAAACGTCAATTTTAAAAATTTTAAAAACGTTACTTTTCTAAATATTTAAAAACGTTAATTTTAAAAAAATTAAAAAACTTTAATTTTCTAAAAAATTAAAAAACGTTACTTTTCTAAAAAATTTAAAAACGTTACTTTTCTAAAAAAAAATTGAAAATGTTAATTTTCTAAAAAAAATTAAAAACGTTAAATTTCTAAAAAATTTAAAAACTTTAATTTTCTAAAAAAATTACAATTTTCTGTTTTTATAAAAAATTAACGTTTTTTAAAAAGAAGACTTTTAAAAAAATATTAGTTCAGTTAAAAAAAATTAACGTTTTTTAAAAATTTAAAAATTCTGTTTTTATAAAAATTAATGTTTTTAAAAAACAAACTTTTTAAAAAATTGAATTTTAAAAACAAAATTTTTAAAAAACCGTTTTTTTTAAAAAAACAGTTTTTAAAATTAACAGATTTTTTTAAAAAAATTAAAAATAGAATTTTAAAATTATTACTATTAATAGTATTTTTATTATTATTATTATTATTATTATTTTGAAATTATTAGTATTATTATTATTATTAGTTTTGTAATTATTTAGGTGAAGTAGTTAATAGTTTTGGTCATTTGTGCTATAATAATCCACCTGCTTGTCTTTTATGTGTTCCACGTAAGCAAAAAAGCCAAGTCAACATGCACAGCCAGCATTCCTAACGTTCGGAAAATCGGACGGAATGACCATTTTGTAAGTTTTTGAAAGTACAGTTATTCGATTGTAATAAAAAAGTTTCGGTAACCACAATGAAAATCGGATCCCAGTACAATGACCAAAATGTTATTTATCTCAAAAAAAAATATAAACTATATGTACAACATTTTCATAATATTTTAAATATTAAGTAGGGTGATTATTGATTAAACTAGCTAGGTTTGTTGCTCGGAGAAGGAGTTATTATGAAGTTTATTTTTGGGTAAGTTGGTTAATTGATCAATAGAATACTGACACGCAGTCGAAGTTATATATGTATTAGTATTTTATTGGCCAATTAATCAACTTATCAAAAAAATAATTTTATATTAACCGGATACGCTGCTCGGATACCATAGCGACGGAGTTAACAATAAATTAAGTACCTAATGATGCAGCTATAAAGGAATTAGCTCAACCTAACAGCTTTTAAAATCCCAGCGAGCACATGCTATGATGGAATTTTAGTGTGTCTAGGATTTAGATTTGGTCCCAAAATGGGGAAACGTGTCGGTCAGTAGTCTTAATAAGTTTAACACGGATGGAGTTAGCATGAATTTCCCTAACCAAGATGATCGGTCGGTTAAGTTCTACAGTGCCAACACGTTATTGTATCAAAAATTAATGAACAAAATTTAATTGGGGCGCAAGGCGTCGTTTGGTAAATTTAATTATGATTATTCAAATGCAGTAATCAGCACAAGGGGCTTCTAATTTTTATTTTAAATAGACGTTTTTTAAAAAAAATATTTTTTTTAAAAAGGCGCAAACACCAGTTTAACTGACATTTGTTGTGAATTTTTTTTTATTAAGCAACTTTGAAAAAGAAGAAAGCCGGGTAAGTTAAGAGGGAGAGAGAGAGTAAACGCCAGTAAAATTGACGTTTGATTATTTATTTATTTTTTTTAAAACAAATATGCCAGAATGAAGAGAGAGAGAGAGTGAACGCCACTTGAATTGGCGTATGAAACATTATTTTTAAGCGAGAAACAGAGTTTAACGCCACTTGAATTTGCGTTTGAAACATTATTATTATTATTATTATTATTTAAAAAATAAAAATGTGAGAAAACAAATTTGAGAGAGTGAGTTGAACGCCACTTGAATTGGCGTTGGAACCCCTTTTTATTGGCAAAATTAAAAATGCAGTAATCAGCACAAGGGGCTTCTAATTTTTATTTTAAATAGACGTTTTTTTTTAAAAAAAAAAAAATTTAAAAGGCGCAAACACCAGTTTTATTGGCATTGGTTAGGATTTTTTTTTTTTTATTAAGCAACTTTGAAAAAGAAGAAAGACGGGTAAGTTAAGAGAAGAGAGAGAGTAAACGCCAGTGAAATTGACGTTTGATTATTTATTTATTTTTTTTAAAACAATGATGTCAGAATGAAGAGAGAGAAAGTGAACGCCACTTGAATTGGCGTTTGAAACATTGTTTTTTAAGCGAGAAATATAGTTTAACGCCACTTGAATTGGCGTTTGAAACATTATTATAATTTAAAAGGTAAAGATGTGAGAAAACAAATTTTAGAGAGAGAGAGAGTTGAACGCCACTTGAATTAGCGTTGGAACCCCTTTTTATTTTTAATTTTGCCAATAAAAAGGGGTTCCAACGCCAATTCAAGTAGCGTTCAACTCACTCTCTCAAATTTGCTTTCTCACATCTTTATTTTTTAAATAATAATAATAATAATGTTTCAAACGCCAATTCAAGTGGCATTAAATTCTGTTTCTCGTTTAAAAAAATAATGTTTCATATGCCAATTCAAGTGGCGTTCACTCTCTCTCTCTCTTCATTCAGGCATCTTTGTTTTAAAATAAATAAATAAATAATCAAACGTCAATTTCACTGACGTTTACTCTCTCTCTCCCTCTTAACTTACGGACTTTCTTCTTTTTCAAAGTTGCTTAATAATAAAAAAATTACAACCAATGTCAGTTAAACTGGTGTTTGCGCCTTTTAAAAAAAAATTATTTTTTTAAAAAAACGTCTATTTAAAATAAAAATTAGAAACTCCGTGTGCCGATTACTGTATCCAAATAATCCTAATTAAATTTACCAAACGATGTCTTGCGCCCCAATTAAATTTTGCCCATTAATTTTTGATGCAATAACGTGTTGTGGCATTATAGGACTTAACCGACCGATGATCTTGGTTAGGGAAATTCATGCTAACTCCATCCGTTTAACACATTTTACGTTTATTTGATGAGATTTGTCCAAAAAGTGTGTTATTTTCTAATGTGTGTGTGTCAGTAGTGTGTGTTTTTTGCGAATGCAATGACGTGATGAATGAAGATCCATCATAAACTCATGTGATTAACCACTGCTTATACTCAACATATACATACTCCATCATATTCCTCCCTCCCTTTTTAGAGAAAATTTTATCAACATATATCTAATTAATTTATTTTATCAACATCTAATTTATAAATAAATAATTTATTTATTTTTATTAACATCCATAACAAAAATATTTCTATAGATCCTATAACTACGGTTTTCACCGTCGCTATACATCTACATCGACACTTTTATTATGAAAATAACAAAAATATTGTGAATTTAACAATTCTTTTTTATTGTATTGTAAATATATACACACACGCCCAAACGTAATTATATGATTATACCATCATTAATAATCAAATATACACACTTACTTATTACATTTCGTCCTTTATTTCATTTTTTCAATTCAAACCTTGTTATTTTCTATTTACGGTTAAAATAAAATAATTTACGTTTAACTCTATTTTCCAGACACCAAAAAAATATATTTTTCATGAAACAAAGAAACGTTAATGAAAACAAGTTGTGTCATTAATTTTGACGTTTTTAGTAATTTACTCTCTAGTGTAGAACAAAGGGAGTAAAATTTTCATTTTTTTACAACACAGGTAGAAAAACTACTAATATTAATTTAGTGGTTGTTCGGATTACTTTATAACTTGGTCAAATTAATTTTTTTTATTGTGTATGTGTTCTTATATGACTTATTTTATAATTTATAAATTGACTTATAAGTAATTTTTAAGATATAATAATTTATTATTTTAAAAAATAATATATAAGTTATTTTAAAACAAGTAATTTTGATTAAATGTAATGACTCTTTTATCCTTATTTTAATAATTTTTACAATTTATTTTAATTTATAAGTCATGTCAATAAAACATCTTCACAAGTCACAATTTATTTAACTTAATTTTTCGACTTACAAATAAAAATAATACTAAATATTTTTATTTATAAATTACAACTAAAAATAACTTATACTCCATTATAATTCATTTTAAATTTTACTAACTTACATGCTAGTATTTTAAAATGTTCAGGCACTTAATCGTCCATTAAACTGAATTTTAAATTACTTAAAATTTTCCGAATTTCGGGCGCGTGACTTTAACACAGTCGGCGGATAATTGTCTACACCTGTTTCTCTCTCCTCCTCTCTGGTGGTCGAAGTGATAGGTCACCGGAACAAGGAATTGCCCAGTAAATCCCAATTCGATTATCAACATGTAAGTACAGAGTACAATCTAGGGTTTCGTCCGAACAATTAACTATGGCTTGGTTAATTATTAGATTATACAACTACCGAATGATAGGTATGTGATGATGTTTGATTGTACATCTCTAATGGGTCACAAGAAGAACTTGCAATCAAACACGCTCTCAAGGCTCTTCGGAAGCGGCATTTGGTCGAAGAGGGTGCTCATGCCCCCGCTTTCATTGCTCTCTCTAGGCCTTTTTTCTCTCAGGTCCCTATTCTATATTTAATACTTATACACTTGCACACAATTTACTAATTTACTTATTAGGTATGATGAATAAATTTCTTCCAGCTATTATATTAGCTCTTTTTTGTTTTAATTTTTAATCAGATTTTTGGACTTCGCGTTGGTATGGAACTTAGCCGGTCTTGGTTGTATGAATCTTATGTATGAAGTTAACAATTATGTTTACTTTTTTTTTTTTTTTTTTAGGGGGGTGATTGGAGAGAAAAGAGAAGAAGAGAAATTGTAATTGAGGATAGATGAGAAAAGAAAGGAACAAAACCTGTGTTTCCCGGTGTTAAGGAGCTGAGTAGAAAACAGAGAAGAGAAAATAAAGTAGGGTATACTAAATTGTTGCCCCTCTTAGTTGTTATGAGCAGTTTCCTGTGATAACAGTAGTAAACTTGCAAACAAGCTATGAAAGCAATTTCTTCCCTTTTATGCTATTTTCTAACTGAAGGGCTCAGAATGGAAAGAGAAAGCAGAAAATCTTGAAACTGAACTCCAGCAATGTTATAAAGCTCAAGCTCGATTATCAGAGCAGCTTGTCGTGGAAGTGGCAGAGTCCAGAGCTTTAAAATTGTTAGTTCAAGAGAAAGAAGACACAATCGCTAATTTGCAAAATGAGTTTACTCAAGCAAGGTTCGCTTTAACCCCGCATCTTTTAGGTATGGCCATTATTGAGAAATTAGGTATCACATGAATGATTGAAACTTGGTCTGTGTGTTGCAGTGATGAATGCACTCGTTTAACGGCTCTTTTAGACTAAAGGACTCAAGCCGTAGAATTGCTGATAAGTGAGAACCAGGAACTTAAGGCACAACTTGAAGAGGTGACGGCTAGAGCTAGTAATGCTGAGACTGAAAATAAGATGCTAGTTGATCGATGCTTCAAAAAATGCAGGATGCTGAAAAGCTTAATGAGGTAATCTTATTTCTAGGTATTGTCATAGTTCAGGTTAGTAATTTTCAATACTGATATCGGATGATGTTACCTAGCTTGACTTGTCCAAATAGCCAAGTCGTCAAGAATCACTTAAGTGTCGGCAATCATTATCCTATCATTGTTACTGTTTTGATTGCCTATTATTTTATAAAGGTATGTTTGCGAAACTTTATCGTGCGAATAGGTATGCTTTCCTTGGTTGAAAAATATATTGGATGAACTTTGCATACAAACAAAAATCCCATCTTACATCTTAATAGCATTTTTCATTATTTGAAAAATTCTTAAGATGTTGGTTTTTTTTTTGTTGATATTTCGCTCTAATAATACTTATCAAATGCTTGAAGCCCTCACATGTTCTTTTTTGTGAATACTAAATTTGAACTCGTATAATATCAAAGCTGTAGTCTGTAATGGTTTTTATATGGCTTAAGAATCTAAAGTTAATTATGATGAACACATGTAAAAGAAACCAATAGGTTCACAGGTTATTACTCTGGCTTGAGCCGAGGAATAGTTTTCTTAAACATTAGATACTGGGACTCCTTTTAGATACAATTGAGCCATCTATGTTGTAACTCAAGCTACCTGAAATACTGAATACTTCATTTTTTATCCAAATACTCAGGATCACTGGGGTCTGAGAAAACATGGGTATGCCTTTATATATAGTTTTTCGATCATCGTTCCCTTTGTTTGGACTTACAAAAATTTAGCTTTTTATTATTAAATAATATAAAAAGGTAATACTTTATTTCTATTGAGAAAGCCTAGTATAATTTTTTTGGTCCTCTTTTGGAGCATTAGAACCGGAAGGCATGGAGTGCACAACCAGTTAACTATAAATACTTGTGTAGAAATTCTTGGTCTTTTTATGTCCATTCATCTTGGTCTCCTAAATGAGACCATAATTCTGTTCAGATCCTATATGTTTGATAATTTAGAGATGGACTCTTAGTAGGAATGGCAATGGAGTTACTTAATATGGGTCCCTATTTTTGCTGAGCTGCTAAACAATTAACGGTATGTGGTAGACTTTTAATCAAGAGAAACCTTATATAGTTAATGATTTGGGTTTCCGTTTCTCTCTCTGTCTCTCAGATATACCTCTGTCTTCTGTAGAACTCCTTTTGCTGACGTAACTGCAATCCTCTAATAATTCTACGATTTTCTGTCAATTAATTTTGATCTATGACGGGTTGCAAATTGAAATAAAGATTGTTAATGACTAACATTTCTCTCTTCGTATCAATCAATATTTCTGATTCTTTTCCCATTTATGATTTGATATAAAACTTCGCTCGTTAAAGATCCTTCAAGATTGAGTTTGGTATGAATGTTCATTTATTATCTTCAGTGCTCAACATTTCATATTCTTTTTTGGGTTTGTGCACGTGCTATTTTCTCTGTTTAATAGTGCGGGATGGGGATGAGTTGAGAGATGCAGGATGGGATAGGGGACCAGGGTAACCTATACCTATGGCTGGACTGAGCTGATAAAAGGGGAACCAATTTACAACATCCGCCACATTTCCATTGCTAGATGTTTCTAGCCTTTATATGATGAGGAGGTAGTTATGAGTTGGGGGAATCTTGCTATCCTTGGATTATATGGTTCTGAGAGGCTTCCTCATCGATATAATTGTTGTGTTATTACTCGAGTCATGACGAGCTTGATGTTGAAAGATTCTGAAAGTTGTAGTTCTACCCTTTTATTTTCCTGTTTAGTTAGTTCTACACTTATTCCAAGAGATAAGAAAGGTTCGTCTAAATTCAAATTTTTTTATTATATTAGGTGAATGCAATTTATGAAGATATGCTTGGTCGGCTCAAGGCAAGCAGTATAGAACAACTTGCCCGGCAGCAAGTGGATGGTGTGGTCCGCCAAAGTGAAGAAGGTGCCGAGTATTATGTGGAGTCTACTATTCCTGCTGCAAATAAAAACAAGATCCCTGCCCATGAAGGTGGTTGTGCTTCTATGGTATTTGAGTTCAATTCTGGAAAATTGATTAGTGGGGGCCAGGACCAGACTATTAAAATGTGGGATACAAACTCTGGGTCACTTAGTCGCACTCTATATGGTACTTTGGGCTCTATTATTGCAGCAAGTAGCTCAAACAACTTGTTTGTTTGGGATAAAGATTCTGGTCGGGTCTGTCATACTCTTACAGGCCATGTTGATAAAGTCTGTGCTGTAGACGTGAGCAAATTTTCAAGTTGTCATGTTGCAAGTGCAGCTTATGATCGAACTATAAAGATTTGGGATCTGCAGAAAGGTTACTGCACTAATACAATTATTTTCCCCAGTAACTGCAATGCACTTTCTTTCGGCATGGATGGACTGACTATATGTTCAGGTCACGTTGATGGAAATCTTCGATTATGGGATATTCAGACAGGAAAGCTACTCAGTGAAGTTGCTGCACATTCACTTGCGATTACATCAATATCATTGTCAAGAAATGGAAATGTAATATTGACAAGTGGGAGAGATAACGTGCACAATTTATTTGATATGCGAACTCTAGAAGTTTGTGGGACGTTAAGAGCTAGTGGGAACAGAGTGGCATCTAATTGGAGCAGATCCTGTATTAGTGCAGATGACAATTATGTTGCAGCTGGTTCAGCTGATGGATCTGTGTATGTATGGTCGATATCAAAAGCTAGTATAGTTAGCACTCTGAAGGAACACATGGCTTCTGTTCTGTGCTGTTCATGGAGTGGTCTTGGAAAACCACTGGCCACTGCTGACAGGAATGGAACAATTTGTACGTGGACATGATGGACTTCTCTACTAGTAACCCAATAAACGTGGTAATCATTCCCTTTATCTATAGCTAGTACACTCTTTGCAGACTGGACCTTTTTCAATCAAGAATTGTAAGTGGACATTGTGTTGCTTGACTAAAATTTTACTTCGAACAACAGTGAAGCTCTTATCTCTCTGCCTTCTGCATGTGATGTGAGGAAACAAAGTGTTATGGGAATTCTAAGTCTTTTGGTTGGGGGATCAAACAATAATGATTGTTCCCGTTCAAAGCTCGGCCAAGAGAGGGTGACCGTGTGAAAGCAAGCAAATTGTTCTGATCTGTAGGAATCGATGCATATCAATGTATAGTACACACTATCATTCCTAAGTAGAAATAGTATTAGAAAATTGTTTTGTTTTGACCTTTGGGTATTGGAAACATATTATTTATGAAAGTTGTTTTATTTTTGTGAGACCCATGCTTTATCAATTGATGGTCATCTTTTTGTTGCTTTATCTTCGGAAGCTGATACTAAGTTACGGTGGTTGTAATGGTCAACTATATATGTCCAACATGTCTAATAGATGTAATGAAGGACTCATTTACCTAGCTAACACTATCAAGTTGGCTGCCTGAATCACGGATTGTAACTCATACCAATTTGTAGAGCGCCTAAGGACACCAATATGTTAGAGAGCCTAAGAGGACCATTGAAGGTGTGAATACTGAAGTTAAAAACTGTATGTTCCACTAAGTAGAATACATTAATGAGAAGACGTATATATATTAGCTTAGAAACATAGCCGTCATTAGTTTGCCAAGTATTACCCGAAGTCTCATTTTCTTTTTTGATAATGCTTTTTCTCCAAGCCGTTTCTTCGGTCTTATTGCTTTTTCAATTCTTTTTGAACTTAGAATAGAGAAAAGTTACTGGAAAAATGTTATTTTTTGCTAGTAGGTCATCATGGGAACCCTCTTCGACAATCCTCCCTCTATCGATAACTGATATTCTGTTTGATTTCTGAATTGTAGATAGTTGTGAGCTACAACCACACATGTCCTGTCAATCATGATCTTTTCTAGTGCATTTTGTACAATGTTTTGTGACTTAGTGTCTAATGCACTTGTTGCCTCATCCAATAGTAGGATGGCAGGACTTTTCAAGATTGCTTGCGCAAGTGCTAATCTCTGTCTTCATCCACCTGATAATTGCATTCCTCTATCTCCACAGTATGTTGCGTACCCATCTTTCAAGTGACATGATTTCATTTTGGAACAGTCATATGGGTAGAAATGTGTAGCTTCTTCAAATTTCTCCCTTTTCCAGCCAAGCAAAGCAACTTGTACAATAATTCTTTTGTTGTTTTTGGATGCTGATATCTTTCATTTATAATTTTTGCTTTCACATTTTCCATCAAATATATGATTTGCAAGAAAATTAGCAGTGCAAGAAAAAAAAACCCTGTGCATTCTTTAGAAGGTTGATCTTATTGAATTCTATACTAACCTTGTTTATGTCTGCAAGGATGAGAGAAGCAGCAGCAGCATAACCATTCATCAAGCGACTGAGTACAAGCATAATTGCAGCCATCAGAAACATATCTATCCTGTCCGAGTGCTTCAAAACCATCCGTAGACCCAGGTGCTCTTCTTGGATTTCCACTTCCCTCAGGCTTGCTCACAGATCCTTTGTTTTTCTCCATTTCTTGCTCCAGCCCTTCCAGTTGCTCCTACTACTCTTGATTATCCACTCCAGAAATTGGTAGTGTGCTTTTTAGTATATGAAGAACACTACAAGTGTGTGTGTGTGTGTGTGTATATATATATATAGTCACCACACACAGTTTGCATCTAAATTTGACTTTGTATAACTTGTCTAAAGACGTGCATTCACTGTCAGATGTGCTGAATGTTTTTTGTTTGCATTTTTCAGTTTCTCTCCATTTCAACTAGCTTGACATCAGCATCAATATTATCATATTGTGCCCTTGAAACTGGCCTTATATTAAAGACAAGCACATCCGGGCAGAGGCCCTCCTGGTAAGGGCAGGCTATTTATTTTGTGATATATGACATATTTTTCTTTGTAAGGTATGGTTGACAAGAGGGCAGATTCTGTATCCTGAATCAAGTTCATTAGACTTTGTAATCATCAAAGCGCCTTACAATGCTGGCAGCAAGGATATTCATAGATAGCAGCACATCCTATCCCAAGTAGCAAACGGCTGCACTGAAATGTAGCAATGATCAATGTTACGGCCATGTAACTGCTATTAAGGGAAGGGTCTGGGCTGGCACAAGATCTCTGCTACTGTGTTTTTGGTGGTTATGGGTTTGTCCAAAATGAACTGCTGGCTGCTAGATAGATTCAACATGATTTGGCACTTTGTTTTTGTTTTCTTTTGCTTTGCAATCTGTCGTGAACTCTTTCTAGTCTCAAGTAGACGTAGTTTGCAACTTGAGTTTCATGCAAGAAAAGGAATCTGGAAACATGCATGGGTGCTCGAATATCACATATATAGTTGCACGTCCAAGCAAGCAGATTACACAATCCCGGAAACCACATATTGTTGAAGAATCTATAAATGCATAACCAAACAGCTTCAAGGCCACATGCACTTATTGCTTCAACTACTAGTCTTTTGTACCGGCCACAAGTCCGACTAATCCTGTTAGAGTATGATTTTGAGAATATATTTTAATTTCATGTTTATTCCTAGAAATCATAAGTTATTAGTTTAGCATCACATTGGACTTTAAAAATATTGTATCATTTTATGTAACTAACTATCCATAAAATAGAATTATTATTAATTTTTTTTTGTGAACTAAAAAAATTGGCTTAAGGAACACTTATATAGCTGGATTCTTATTGCAAGAATTTTTGGACTTTATTTGCTCCTCTCTCAAAAACATTTGAAATAAAAGAGGCAAACTCACAACGGGACTTTAATTCCAAGTTGCAAAGAAATCACCAATAACCCTTTTCTCAACTCTCTCTCTCTCTCTCTCTTCAAATTTTGACTCCAAAAATCCAGTACCTTCAGAAAATCTACAACTCTACAAACCTTTTTCTCCTTTATCATCCATAAAAACTTTTCAGAGGTGTGAACCAAACAAACTTGTAAATCTAGGCAAACATACATCATCAAAATTGTTCTCCCATAATTCTCATACCCAATTCTTGGTCTCTACTTACTGATTGTTCATGCCCATAAGGAACCTTCAACTCTATCCCTATATATTATTAATAACCGATTGCTTGTATTGCTATTTCACCTCCATCTACATCTCTATCATTATATTTTTCCTCTCCTATATAAAGAGGTCTCCTAGTCATCAACTTCTCATCTCGAGACAAAACCAACCAGGCAATTATATATACGGAAATGAAGAGGTTTCTTCTAATTTCCCTATCTTTGTCTTTGCTTCTTGGTCTTTGCCAGAGTTTCGATTATCATGAGAAGGAGTTGGAGACTGAACAAGGCTTGTGGGATTTGTATGAGAGGTGGAGGAGCTACCACACGGTGTCTAGGAGTCTCGAGGACAAGCACAGGCGATTCAATGTGTTCAAGGCGAATGTCCAACACGTTCACAACACCAACAAGTTGGATAAGCCTTACAAGCTCAAGTTGAACAAGTTTGCAGACATGACTAACCACGAGTTCCGAAGCTTTTATGCTGGTTCCAAGGTTAGCCATCACCGGATGCTCCGTGGGGAACGACTCCGTAATTCAACCTTCATGTACGAGAATGTACAGAGCGCTCCTCCATCTGCTGACTGGAGGAAGAAAGGAGCTGTTACACCTGTCAAAGATCAAGGCCAATGTGGTAATAAGACTACATATTACGTACTTATACTTGCATACTGTTTGCAGTGCTGTGCTCTCTGTTTCTATCATACACATAATAGAAGAAAATGGGAGGAAAAGTATAGCCAAACTAAATGCAACAGCATGTGCATGATTTTTGTTTGTTTGCTCATAATTTAAGTTTTCTTGTTACAGGTAGTTGCTGGGCATTTTCAACTGTTGTAGCAGTTGAAGGAATAAACTATATCAAAACAAGCAAGTTAGTTTCTTTGTCTGAGCAAGAGCTTGTGGACTGTGACACTAGAGAAAACCAGGGCTGTAATGGGGGATTGATGGACGTAGCGTTTGACTACATCAAGAAGAAGGGTGGCATTACGACAGAGGACAAGTATCCATACAAAGCTGAAGATGGAACTTGTGATGTTTCAAAGGTATACAAAGAGGCAAATATATAGTTGTCTTCCTTTATGAACATCTGTAAACTTTATGCGCGCAATTTTCGGTTATATATGGCATTAGTGCCATACAAACTTCAATTGTTTTGCAGGAGAATTATCCGGCAGTTTCAATTGATGGACATGAAAATGTGCCTGCTAATGATGAGAACGAACTGCTGAAAGCAGCAGCCAACCAACCTATATCTGTTGCAATAGATGCTGGGGGTTATGATTTCCAGTTATACTCGGAGGTATATATGCTTATGACTAGCATACTAGAATCATATCTGGATGGATGTCCATACCATATATAGTTCCAATCGTAGCATACTAAATCACAAAAATGAAGATAAAATAATTGAATTATTAGGTATGATAACGCAGAATAATTATATAACTGGAGATAGATTCTTAATTACACTATTAATTCAGAAGAAGATACGCTAGTGAAACATTATCAAATACGGTTAAATTTAACATGCATGCATGCATGGCAGGGAGTATTTAGTGGAGATTGTGGAACGGATCTAGATCATGGAGTTGCAATTGTGGGATACGGAGCAGTCCTAGACGGAACCAAATACTGGATAGTGAAGAACTCATGGGGAGCTGAATGGGGAGAGAAGGGCTACATAAGGATGCAGAGAGGCATCTCTGCTGAAGAAGGAATCTGTGGCATTGCAATGGAGGCCTCATATCCTATCAAGACCTCCTCGAGCAACCCCAGAAAAATTCATTCGTCCAGCGCTAGGGATGAACTCTGAACCAAATTTACATTATCTCAAGCTAGCGCTGTAAGCTTCCTATAACTTAATTCTCTGTTAAGTTAAATTAGTCCTCGTCTCGATGCTGGTGTCTGTTGGGCGTACGAGGAGGATGAAATAAGATTTCCTTTATTTGCTATGTTATACTACATAATTACACAGAGTGAGTTTGCTTCTAGCTGTCGGGGAGATCGTGCGTCAATTAAGCAGATGATTGACAAATGAACCACATAATTTTAATTATGCCAAAACCAGTTATAACTTGCAAGCTATTTGCTGGGAAGCATCTCAACCAAGACCACTTGTTGAAAAAGGCACAACTATAATTCAATTCAAACAAATTAATAATTCAACTTCAAACTTATTGCTGAAGACGAACTTGAACTAAAAAATCTTGCTGTTAAGATCTTTGTTCACTCGATAATTTGTGCATGAAGATGATAAAGTGAACAGCATAAAATAATTTTTCATCCTTTACTTACAAATACAATAAAATTTATCAAGTGCTGAAATAAATTTATATGTAAAACTAGATTATTATTTTTCAAAAAAAGCAAAATTAGATTAATAAACTCGAAACAAATGCTTAAAATTGTAACTAAAGCCCAATAATAGATGGATACAAAACTTATGTAAAGAAATAAGAAATGTAAATGACAATTTACAAGAAACAAGTATTTTCGTCATAACTGATATACAATCATTATCACCCACCAAGGGTCGCTAGACTGACAAACTATAACTGGCCCATTTCGAAAAAGAAAATGGGATATTTGGGTCATCTCCGTTGCCATGACCACATTAATAAGAAAATAAAGTTTTAAAAAAAAGAAAAACTTCTCCCAAAAATTAAGTAGAAAAAAGAAGTCGAGAACTCTATTCTACGACTCTTCCATTCCAACGAGAAGACAAGTTGCTTTATAGCCTGAAGCTTCTAATGCCAGGATGATGATGTATGTTTACTCTTTGTTCCTCTTCTCTCTTCCTCTTAGGCATAGACAAGGAAGATATGGCTTTAGCAGACACCACTTTTCTCACCAGTAATTTCCACTTTGCTGCATCACCACCTCTTTCCACTAATTTCGCTTTCATTTTAAATTGCCTGTCACATGACACAAAAAAGATCAATATCAAGAAGGATATTTGATGCATCATTCAATAGATATATTATGAGATTGTCAACTCCTTTTGACTTTTCCAATATCAAAAAGATCATAGCAGGATTCAAAATATCAATCAAATTCACTATGATTGGCTAACTACCAAACCAAAAGCGGTGAAGGGGACAAATTTGAAGTAATTAAGCAAAACAACCAACCCGGCCCTACGAAGCATTTATGTCACCTAAATCATTTCCAACTATCACAATATAAAAACTTCCGGGTCGGCTTATTAGCTTAGACACCAGAAGGAATCTAAAGAAAGTAGTTCTAATGAGTTGACTGCTCCTTCCATGGATGTGCTCTTTTGTTTAATTATTCAGTTGAGTAATTTGGTAAACACAAATTTTAACTTTATATAGTTTTAGGTACAGTTATTGTCAAGAGCAGCACTAAAATTAACTATTCTCGACATTTAGTCATACCCTTAAACAGTCGGTATTGCAAATGAATCTTGAATTTAGTTATAATAGCATATTGTTGATGTAGGAGAAGCTGTAACAGTTGGCATTTGTTGTAAAATAAAGCTACAATTATGAAAACAAAATCTAAAATTAACGCAAGTCTTTATTTGGAATTGATTTATTTACCCGCACAGGGGAACTCTGCAGATATCAGGTTGGTCACAAATGGAAGAGTGAAGTCTAAGGAGCTGCCACATTCTCTTACACCTCATGCATCCACCGTTGACCCTCCTCTTACAAGTAGCAAAATGTTTAATCGACTGCTGCAGGCCTTCGCAAAATGAAAATTTGCTACAGGGACCCTTGTTCTTGCTTGGTTCCATATCATAAGGCCCCACGCTAGTACACCCTTCTGTACATATATGTTCTAAACATTCCATGGCTTCGTTTAACTGTAAATACAAGCTCTGCTCCTCTCTATGCCTTCTTGTTCTCTTTTTTCTCTATAATTTCAATCAATTTTGATAATTAACTTTACATCATCAAAATTAATCTAACACTCATTACTAAACTAACGCTGCAATTAATATTGTAGTTAATAAAATTTAGTTTAAAAAATGAAATAGTCCTCCTATAAACAATGCAAAGTTTTGATAAGATGGTATATTTACCGATTCAGCTTCATCAATGAACTGTAGAATATGGAGTTCAAGAAGAGGGTCGTGATTTTGCAGGAACTTCCATCCTTCAGTATGCTCAACAGCCTCGTACTTATTATAAACCAGATTCATGCATTTGAGGTAAAGATCTGGTGCATCACAAAGTCTAGCCAGTTGAAGTACATCCACCACATTCTCAGTTGTCAGCCGATGAGACAATGCTTTGGTGCACCTTTGTTTCAGCTGTGGTACCAAGTACACATGAGACAGCGCCAGTAGATGAATCCCATACTTCTCCATCTCTTCCTCTGTGCATCTGAGCCAAGGGCATTTAAGTCATTTTGTTAGGTTTATGATACTCCCTCCGTTCCTAAAAGATTGTCGTTTTAGGAAGTAATTTTTGTTCCAAAAAGATTGTCGTTTTGAGTTTATCGATACACATTAGCTATTTTTTCCTACTTTACATTTATTTAAAGCTTTCTCCTATTTAAAGCTTTCTTACCTTCCCAATGATTTTTATTCAATTCAATGCTATAATCCAAGTAGTAATTGGTTGAATTGAATAAGAAACATTGGGAAGAGAATAATTATTTGAGCCAATTAATAAGGGTAGTATAGTATTTTCGCTAAGTATTAATTATATTTTTACACGACAATCTTTTAGGAACAGAGGAATCCTTTATATACTTAACTATTGTAACTTAAGGTCATTTAACTATTTTATTTAAGAGAGAAAAACTTTGAAACTTTTAACAAAATGAGTGCATTACATAAAAATGTCAATTCATAGTTTTGGTCGGCCAATGTTTTTAGCCATGATCGGCTAATGTCAAAGTGCATTACACGTTTTTTAAGAATCTTTGGTCAACAAGTGTTACTTTGAATATAGAAAGGTAAATTCATTGACCGTCTCCCTCTTCTTCTTTTTTTTTATTAAAAAAATATATATATATATATATATATATATATATTATAATCGTATTTAAAAATAAATAAATTAATGACTTAAATTTTCACATTATCACCCAAACATTAAATGCCTTATTTTTCTTTCATCTATCTAACAAATGTAAGAGAAGAATATTAAAATTTTATACTCAAATTATTCTATCGTAATTGGATAAAATTTATTTATTTTTGAACTTTTAAATTAAGTTTAAAAAATGAATACTAATCAAAGGATACAGTATTTTCAATTTAAAATAATATCTAAAAAATAAGAAAGTAAAGGGTTTTGTTGGGGAAGGGAACACACTTGGAGAAATAGAGGAATCGAACGAAGACGGAAACGGCATCGCAAGGAACGCCGAGGATTTGAATAGTCTTCTCGGAGCTCCGATGCTTTCTTGGGCTATGTATCATGCTCTCAAGCACAGGCGAAGCCGAGGCCTATATATAATTTTAGAGGTACAAAACATTTAAATTAGTTTATTCCATTGATATTTCACAAACAACAATTCAGTGCAAATTAAAAAACATTGAGAAAGGAAAATCAAAAAGGTTATATTCTTGTTTGAAAAGTGTTTTCTTTCAAATCAATTGAAGACGAAACATTTAGATAGATAGATAGATAGATTGTAATCAATTTCAATGGATTGTAGTGTGTATAGTACCAAGATGCTAGCGTGCGCCGGAATGCGAAGTCCACCGGAGGAAAGGATTTGTACGTCGGGGTCGGATAGGGAGTCCGCAGGGAATGGATGACGAGCGTTCAAATAGTTATACGGCGACATTATATTGTTTTAGAATACGCTTAATTGCGAATTGAGAGAGAGAGAAAGAAAGAAAGAGGGTGCGTGGTGTGTTGTTGGTCTGTTTCTAACGGAACCCCTGTCATCTACTACTTTATATAAAGAGCTCCAGAGCGGTGTTGAATATTCACTTGCATCTACGCGCTCTCTATTTGCGTGACTTGGCAACGTTGACGAGTCACGCAAATACTATAAAATATTAATATTGTTTTTGTTTTTGTTTTTTCACAAAAATAAAGTTGTATTGTTGATTGTTTTTTCATTTCATTTCATTTTGTGAAAAAACAATATTCTCTTGGACCTTCATTTTCCGTATGCGTGTCTTTGTGAGGTTAGGTATACTCCTTGACTCGGTGAGGATGTGGCATTTAGTACTACTTGAATATGAAAAATCTGAGGCGGCATCGGATAAACCAGCTCGTCAAAAAAGGTAAGGCCGTATTTAGTTTTTAATAGGCCTAAATTATAAACGCCCCTCCTAATCGAATTTGAGATAACAGATCCTGTGTCTTCTTGTGTTTTTCTATTTAAATTTTAACACATATTTTTTTATTTAATTTTAAAATTAATTGGTGTTAAGTAAGATACTATGTGTCAAAATTTAAGTAGGAAGACACAAGAGAACAGAAAAATTAAAGACAGAGGATCTGCTCTCTCAAAACGACTACTTTTGTGCGAACACGCAAATTAAACCGAAATGATAAAAAATATTTATTTCGGCTAATAAATAGATTGTATTGTTAGCGGGAATAAATTTTTTTTATTCTTTCGATCCAATTATCTTATTCAATTTACATATTCGCATAGAGTAAGAGAAGATAAGATGAATCATCACTCCTACGTGTCAACCTTTTCTACATATAATCCCACTTGTAAATACAAAATAATAGTAGTATTTTAATTTTAAAACTAGTTGGATATGTATTTCAATCACGAAACGTAAGTGGGCTGGGCAATATCAAAATGATTTGTACCTTCTTTTGTTCTTTCATCTTTTTCCTCCTGGGCTTAATCATCTGAGCTTTGGGCTATTAGGGAGGGCCGAAACTTGATATCGGTTCTATTCCACATTAATATTTTTTTTATTTTCGACATGGTCATAATAGCGATGAGTATTGAGTAAAAAAACAATAATCATAAGCCTCCTGTTCAAGTCTTCAAGTTAATGTAAAGAGATATTTATTCTCATCTTGTAAGAATGTTATAATTAACGAATCTATGCAAGCTAGGATTTTTTTTTTCTGTGTATTATTTTTTAATGTTTGTTTACAAGAATTATAATTTTAAAATTATACATTTATAAATTATAATCTCAAAATTATTAATTTTAAGATTAAATAAGTTTAATTACATGTTTATTTTTTATAGAATTATTCATGAAATAATTTAAAATAATCTCATATTATGTTTGTTTTGGCCGGAATTATTTAAAAATTTTGATATAAAAAAAACTTACCGTTTAAACTATCATACACTTGCTACTATTAACAAAATATTATACTTATTAGTTTAAGAATAAATAGATAGTATAAGATTACATCTGTTCTTTTTAAACAAAGTTAAATGTGGGCTAAAATGAGCCAAGAAGATACTATTGAGTCAATGGTTTAAAATTTTATTTGAATAAATTTGATTCAGTTCGAACTTGAGATTTGATTCGGGTTGTTTCATGGGATTAATAAAATAATCTCAAATATAATCTTTCTAAACAAATAGACCTTAGTGTACAATTAAGACAATTCTTAAGCTTATGATATTCCAATCACGGTTTAAAAAACTGGATCAGACCGCATGTTCAATCGGTAAAATTCAAAATCGATTCACAGTATTCCGATCCGATTTGAACAAAAAAACTAATTCTAGTCAAAACTTGATTGACCCATCGGTTATTGATCAAGTGACTCGTTTTCTTTTGTAGCAATTTTTTTTAATATTAAAATTAACCTTCTAACTCAACTTTATTATATTTTAGTTCATAAAAATGAAATTTTTAAAAAATTTATTAATTATTACTAATATATATTTATATATATTAATGATGTTACTGGGTAAATAATAATTCGACCACTGATTAAATCAATGACTAATTCATGCAAAACTTTTTTCAGTTTGATAATGGTTCCAAAACTGAGAACATTGATTCCAATATCCAACATAAATACGTACACACACGCTTGTAATTATAATTTATAAGGTATTTTTGTAAAAATATAAAGTCGTAGAGAAAGGATACCGCTTTATCTAAAACTTAGGTTGTGTTTGATAAACTTGAGAATTAAGATCTGAATGATTATGATTATGATATACTAATAAATTAAATCATCTAAATGGTTATGAGATCTAAATCTAAAAAATTATTTGATAACTAAAAAGTAAGTTGTCTCTTTATGACACTATTTTACCATTTTAAATGGTAAAGTTTTATTTAATAATTTTAATATTCAATTTAATAAAAATGAGTGCATAATATTGTTGAATATATTTATATAAAAAAATTTATCAAAAAAAATTCATTAAGAGGTACCTCTTAATTATTAAGATTTTATTTTCTGTTTTACTAATTAAGAATCATTCATATGTAGCAAAAAAATAACATCATACCTCTTAACGAATAAGAGACAGTCCATTAATTAAGAGAGAATCACATATTAACAAACATCACCTTAGTATATACTCCTGCCAATTTAAAGTTTTGTCAAAAAAAGGAAAATATAATATACTAGTTAGTGTCAAAATGGGCTCGTCCAATAGATGACTAGTCATCCCTTGTAATGTACCCGCCCAGCCCAAATATTAAAATCTTCACGTCATTTTGCAGTCCATGATGTTACATTTCATTTTCTATGATAATGCAAAATTTCTGCTCAAAAACTAAAACCATTTTTTATTTTATTATGTAGTTATTACTCTTTATTTTATAATATAATATCTTTTAAGTTGATATATACTTGTTCATCCTCTCTCTCTCTCTCTATATATATATATATATATATATGTTTGTGTGACTGTGTGTAACTTATCAATCAAGTAGTTAACATATATAACAGAAGCCGTTAGTATCAAGTAGTTACATTTTTTTCCCAATAGTACAGTTAGTAGCTAAATCTTTATATAAATGTAACCAATTCAATTTTATTGGGTTACAAATTAATTATAAAAAATTTAAGAACAGTTTCTAAGTGTTACCTGAATTTATTTTCTTCAACATGTGCAACCATGAACAGTTTTATTGAGTTCTGCAGTGGTCGCCATCGGTACATTTTTTTCATAGTGCAGTAACTATAAACATTTATATAAAGGTAACTAATTCAGTTTTATTGAGTTACCAATTAATTATAAAAAAAATTAAAAATAGTTTTCAAGTGTTACGTGTATTTGTTTTCTTCAACATGTGCAACTATGATGGGATAAGATAGTAATCGTTTGAATTTCCTCTTACTTTTTCCAATACTTTCTCATTTGATCTCCATGCACTAATTTTGTAATTAATTTCTAATTGTTGTATGGTAGTGTAAAGAATCTTAAATTTAATTCGTTCCGGACTCGAGAGTTGACCGAATTATTTCAGTTACGATAGACTAAAATAATAATATAATATAACATTGAGACAATAAATGAAATCTTGATACGTTGGTGGAATGTGTAGTGTGTTATCTTCTTCAAATGTCTATTTTATTTTGTCACCTCATATATATATATATATATATATATATATATATATATATATATATATATATATATATATATATATAGTATTGACAAATGAGACTTGTAAAATAAGTAAATACTACAATTCAATCTAATATAGAGGGAGAGATTCCAATATAATTGAGTTGGTGCACGTAATCGAGAGTTGTTTGCGGTACAATTTATATTATCATCACCAACCACCACCTATTGCTTAATCCGGCCCCTACCTAGTTTTGAATTGTAATCATCCACCCCTATTTATCCCGCCACATGGTTGGATGGATCGCTTTGATGTCGATCTACGATGGTTAATTATTTATTTAGTTTTTCTGTAATTTTATTAGTGAAGCGTTACGTAGTGTAATTATTTCAAACATAAAAATAAATTTAAAACAAATGAAGTTTGGGAGTGTAGAAGAAAATTAAAAGTAAGAATTAAGGATTGAAGAACTTTTATCAGATGTCCATCATGATGAAATGCACCTGTTAAGAATGATTATGTTCACTGGCGTGCTAATGCATTGCTGTAATGAGCAACATTCATAGTATTAAAAAATAAAATTGATTTTTATTTTTTACTCTTGGTGCCGTGCCAAATTCCCTAGTCAAAACCGTAAAATTTTAAAATTTTCACTCCCTCTTAGTAACCTCTCTTCATTGCATATAAATCTGGAGTCAAATCCCGCCTAGCTATCTTTTGAAATGGATTTCCACGTCTCACAATTGGTTACTGAAGAAGAAGAAAAAGAGAGTCTAGAAATCACAATAAAAGTATAGCCAAGCCAAGCCAAGCCATCGCTTTGTTTTTACCTATGGAGTACTATATGAGTCTGTTCAAATGAAATCAACAAACAACTAGGGTTGACCCCTTATGCATCAAGACCCAGACGAGAGGGTAGGGATTTAATTAAGCGTTTGTGTGTGTGTGTGTGTGTGTGAGAGAGAGAGAGAGAGAGATTTAAGTTTCTTGAAATATACTAGTACTAGTGTAGTTATCCTCTTTTATTTAGTGTGTGTAAAAGAATGTGTGTTTGAAATTAATATTGACATAGCTTTTGTCAAAGACGTAGTTGAAACAGTTAGCAGAAAAAGCTTGCAACCAATTAATGGTTAGTCCACACAAAAGATGACAAGTCCATGAAAAGAAGATCAAGGCATGTGCTTCTGCTTCTTACCCTTTTAATATACCCAACTTATTTCTACCCCTTGAATCGTCTTCTTTCTTTTTTTAACCCCCACCACCAAAATCACTTTGTGGACTGTATTTTAAAGTTGGAAGCTACTACTACTTTGGTTTGTATTATTTACTGCATTGGTTAAAGAGCCTCCCTCCCTCCCTCCATCCATCCATCCAATATTAGTATTACTGGCTGGTGGGGCCGGTGGTCCTTGACCATGAAAGTTAAATCTGTTTAATTATTAATTTATGAGTGTTATAAGTGAAGGAAGAATGAATTACGTGCTTGGCTTCATTGATGATATCGTATCAGATTCTCTTTTCTTACTGTATTAAACAAATTAAAGCGTTATATACAAATACAACACCACACACAACATACTTAGAAACAGAGGCAGGCAGGCCAATGATAACGATTCAGTTATTTATATTTTTATATATATATAGACTTGCAGTTGTGATAAAAACGGTTCAACTTTTATTTTCTAATCACTTTATTCTCTCTCTTTTTCTACGCACTTGTTCATTTGATCACATGTGTTTGTTTGAATACTATACCAATTTTAACCTTTGTATTTGTCTTGGCTTGAATTACCTTTTTCCTTTGTCAGTAATTTCAGTCCTAACTCTTTTGTTTTTTAAAACATTCACATGAGAGAGAGAGAGAGAGATCACTGATCATGTATAAGTTTTCAAAAGATCGTATATAAATCAACACTTCTACACTTGCTTTCTCTGAACTAACTATTAGGAGTCTGACAAAACTCCCAATACTTGTTAGAGTAACAGGCTGAGGTTGTATTATCTTACAATAAAGTCAAAAGAAAGAAAAAACAAACAATTTAATTTTGAAGGAAACAGTAGAATCCCAGCATGCAGTAAAACTTGGACTTCTTGTACTTTTCTTCCCTCCCTCCCTCACCCACCAGTATCTTCTTACTTTCTTTCAATTTCCAAGCTATTCGGTAGACCACCAAATCAATTAGGACTTGAATATATATTATATATAATATTATTAAGTATAGATAAAATCAGCAGCGCGAACCCTTCCTGCAGTTAAGTGAACCAGACCCACTTGTGATCGAGCCAACAAGCGTGGAGGGTCTTGCTCCCAAGCTTGAAGCCCTGGCATAACTGGAGGAAGCTCCAGCACCCGACAGCGTGAAATATGCACCATTCAACATCAAATCACCTTCTGACCTCCAATTCCAATTCTTCCATTCACTCTCGGGTGCATCCTCGTGTTTTGTCACCTGCACAAACATTTCATTCATTATCTCCTCTGTATACTAATCTTCAATCAGAATATTCCAATTCCAAGCACACATTTTTTGTATACCAATAAAGTTACATTTAATTTCGAATGACATCTCTATTGGTCAATTGACAACTTACTCAAAAATGAACTTCATGATAACCACTCCCCTTTTTTTCCAAGTGATGACAACAAAATTAATTAGGTGTATTTCATAATCATATAGTATAAAAGTAGGTAGTTTTGGTTCTCACCTCTTTGCTAAATCTCCTATCGGGTGCAAGAAATCTGTTGCCTTGGCTGTTAATGGTGGGTGATGCACTTCCTCCAATGGCATACATTTCCCAATGGGTGTAGTCATTGTTTACCACATGGAAGTATCCATGTCTACATCTGCAGTGCACCATATATATATATATATATATATATATATATATATATATATATATATATATATATATATATATATATATAAATCAGTGAATCAGCAGTACATATACTTTTAGTATTCATGAAAAACAGAGAACGATAATTAATTTGCTTTAATTTTACCTTGGCATTCTTTGAACAAGGCCTTCTCCAAAGTGATTGAAGGCAATAGTGACCTGCATGTTCTTGTCTTGAGCGTAGGAATCACTGTGACCCAGCAGCATCACCTTATCATGGTGGGTCATGTAATTGTTGGATATGGTGATAGCCGTGGAGCCCATTATAGCATCAATCAGGCCATCTTGGCAGTTAGACAAGGAACAGTGATCCACCCACACGTGGCTCCCACCGAAGATGGACACGCCGTCGCCGTCGGATATCGTCCTCCACCCGAAGTGGCGCGGGGAGCTCCGCACCATAGCATTCCCTCCTTGCTTGCAGTCATGAATATTTATTCCGTGAATAATAATATTTGTGACATACTGAATGGTAATGCACGGACCACCAGCAATGTGCACGCTGGCACCCCTTCCGTCAATAGTTTTGAAGGAATTCATGATGAGCTCTTCCTTCAACTTGATCACCATGTCACGCTGAAAAATAATCCACAACGGCTCGTCTTGAATGACGGCGTGGCGGAGGGTTCCGGGTTTAGGGGTGACCGGATTGTCGTCGCCGGAGTCGGTGACCACATAGATTTTACCGTCTCTTCCGCCAACGGCATTCTTGCCGAATCCAATGGCGCAATCGGCTAGGCGCTGGCGGTTATTTTCCCAATTAGGATCGCACCGCCAGCAGTCGTCGATGGGGTTGCCGGTTCCACAAGATAAATACCCCAAGTTCCTCCTCGAGGCATTAATGTTCCTGCAGCAGCAATATTAATTAATTAATTTAAAAAAGGAATTAAGTAAAGTAGTACATTGTTAGCTAGCTAGCTAAGTAAAATCATGTGACGGTAGTCATTTTTGTACTTACCTATGCACTTCATTGACTACCAAGTCAGGGTCTTGTTGTTTTCGTTGAGGAGGAGAGGAGGAAATGAGGGTGGGAGTATGGAAGAGAGAGAAGAGAAAGATGAGAGAGAGAAATATTGAAGGAGGATGAGTAATTGCCATTGCCTCTCTCTTTTTTGGAGGGTACGTGCGTACTAATACTATAGAAAGAAAGAAATAGAGAGATTGTGAAGGTGTGGATATGGGGGAGAAGATAGACTGAGGTGAGGGAGTATATAAAGGAAAAAAAGACCCGGGGAAATGGTGTGTGATTAAACTAAACATGTGGGGCCCCGATCGCTGATTACGGAGATTCTTATTACTACTAGATTTATGCGTGGAAGTTTTTGCCGTTAAAACAACCCACCTACACCGCAGTCCGCAAACATTTCCTCTCTCCCTTTTATGGAAGAATTATGATAATGATTGAAAAATATTAAATATAGTGTAAATTATTTATAATACTCTTAAATATTATCTTATTATAGTTATCTCATATTCTCTCTAATACATTTTCTCATATTTTTCTTCTAAAAAAACTCATTACTCTCATCTACTTATTGGTCTTTGATCTCTTCATCCCCATAAAACAACTTATCTAATTCTTTAGTATATCAAAAAATTAAGTAGAATAATGAGGGGTAATTTTGAAAAAATTGTGACCAATTCTCCTATATTTTAACAAACGTCAAATAATTAAGGACAATTGACAAACTCTAAAACGTCTTATATTAAAGAACGAAGGAAATATCTTCCACCAATAATTAAATTGATCCCCTCTCCCTTCTCCACTTATTTCGGTTATAAATAAACTAAGGCGATTTCAGTCGAATCGAGCTGAATATTGAATTGTCCAAATTTAATTCATAAAATATATCGAGTATGAAATAATGTTTGAGTGAGGCTCGTTTAGTTACCCAGTCAAACACGATTTTGAATCGAACCCGAGTAGTTTGAACTTTTCGAACGTATACTGTGACGCCCCCAAAATAGGTATACAACACCCATTCTGAGTCGCCAAAATACATGGTATAGAAAGCAAACTACAACTTGACAATACTGATATGTCGTGTGTAGAATACGACAATACAATCCATGAGTTTGAATACAAATATTGTCTTACTGGCAATATACACACCCAAATAAGTCATCATTAATTATTCATACACTATTTTACGAAATAGTGAGGACAAATTAAAACATCTTCTAGAACCATCACTCCATACCCCGACTCGATCCTCGCTATGTTCTCACCTCCCGAGAAGAAAAAATGGAACAAAAAGGAAAAGGGTGAGCTCAACTAGCCCAATAAAAGAATATTATGACTAAGATAATATACAACAAATTATCGTTAGTCTTCAACGGAAAAATCTAATAGAATACAATAGACAACAAGTATTAGATCAACAAATGCAATGAAACAAAGAATCCATTAGAAGAGTCGCGTAGAGAAAGAATTATCTTTGTCTTCTAAGGTTTAAAAGTCCATCATCAATAGTTTATCCTCAGAATAACAATCAATATACATCTTTAATCATCTTTGCACTACTGGTAAAGATATTCATTTTATATCACCAGATTGGTCATGTTCATCTCAACACTGCTTCATCTTTTTTCACTCTGCCAAAGATATTCATCGATTAATCGTTCATCTTTTACCTACTGGCCAAAGATATTCATTTATATCACCATTTAGGACCGAGGATGATGAAAAATATTTTTAAAAACGAATCCAAAGTGAAACAAAATGACAAGGATTAAGGATTCGTACTTTGTTTTACCCATGTCCAAAAATACTTGAAAATAATCATAGTGGTGTAAAATTCAAGAATGATCAAAACATGGATACAATCAAAGCTAGTATCCGTAATAGATATTTTGACAAAAAAGAAAAATTTTTATTTTTCTATTGAATAATGTCGATATCGTGAATAGTCTTAGTATACGTGAATAAGAACTCAAACACAACAAGTTCCAAATTTGATAAAAAAGTTCACCAATATTTCGGCATAATGATATTGAAGAAAAATATCATTTAAGAAGAAAATAATACCCACTTTACCTCAAAATAACCGTATCTTACATTTGAATTTGATATAGTCTTGATAAACCCAAGACCAGATATAGCAACACTCAAAGTATACTCACAAGAATACGCCGATAATTTAGAGAGAGAAAGAGAAAAACTTTGTTTTACGGTGTGATTTTCAATTCTAACTTAGCCTCTATTTATAGGAAAATGTTAGAACGCCTTGAAAGGAGACTAAATTAATAAATTATTATTATTTAAAATTACATTTCTACGCATGCCATTTGAACACTTCAGCCACCAACCAACCTTGACCCAATTTCCAATAGCCCACATGTTCAAACAAGAGTGGGTCCCACCGTTATTTAATAAAAATTATTTTATCTTCCTAAACTTCATGAATTAAGAGAAAATAGTTCGTTTATCGGAAAAATTGAAACTTACGACTTTCCATGGGAAATTCCATTCTCTACAACTTTGCGAGAAGAAAATTTTCCAAATTCCAAATGAACTTGGCCCGAAATCCACAAACCAGGCGATTTTACGACTATAATCAATTTTCGATCGAAGAATTGTGTCCCAATTTAACACACAAAACATATGTTAAACATTTAATGCCACAAAATACTCTACCTCCTCATATACTCATATATCCCACATTCATTATAAAAATATCACCGTTAATATATTATTAAAATAATATATTTAAATGAATTATTTTATCGTAAAAAGATAAAATATTAATTTTCAACAATTGTCACATTAAAAATTTTCTCCATCTATATCCACATAAAATAAATATTTTCTTTATCATAATAATCAATAATTACTTATTTAAAAATAATATTGCGAGAATCACAAGATCTAACAACCGGTAGCTTCTGTGAAAGAGGGGATTTCCATAAGGATTTCTCCTTACTCTGGCGCAATGATTAGGTGACCAAACCTCTCCTTAGATGAACTTTCTAGACATTGCCAATAATGTTATCTCGATAATATTATTCAAATAATATGAATTATTGATTTGATAATGGAAAATCTTGTGTAATGACAATTATTGAAACAACAAAGAATACAAAATATCAACGCAAAGAATTATTGAATCAATAAAATATAATATTGAATAATAAATTCACCGTAATAATTATTGAGTAGTGGCCCTTCTTACGTAAGGATCAATAATTCAATAATATTTGTGCAATCACCGCAGTCTTTGTTAGCAAACCACGCGTATTATTGTATTTTAACCACCGTGTAACCCAACAAAGTTAATTCAGTAATAATTTACGTTGTTATTTATAAAACTCAATCTTTGTCGTTTTCCTTCATCCAACCGCTTTTCGTTATGGGGCCCACCAATGATCACATACTGGTAATCATTTGAGATTCTCGACAAAAAAAGAATATTCCACGACCAAACGAATATTCCCAAATAATAATGAATATTTTATAACTACTTGTTTATTTTGTAAACTTTGCATATTTCACTCATAACCAAAGAATTATATCAAATTAACCCTTATTAATTTAGAATAATGAATAAAGAAAAATTCAATTTTATTTATAATAAGTTGGGGTCTTACATAAACGATCAAAATATCAATATAAAATTACAATTTGAATATTCGAGTAATTTATCGAATTTAGAAATTTACTCATATTTAAATCATTTATATTTTGAATCGAGCTTGAAATGAACTTTTAATCGAACGAGTACAAATCAAACACGGACTATTTAGTTCATTTTACAACTTTACTGCTTACCCATGCTCAACACTAATTCTTGAATTTCACCTATTGGAGTAGTCTAGTATTTATTTTTTTAGAAAAATAAATAAATCAAAGTCCGTGTTTATCAATTAATTAATTACTCTTTCTCATCTCTCTCAATTATTCTATTTTTTTAAGGAGAAAGTAAAAAAGAATTAATTTTTTCTCCTAATTAAATATATGTAAAATGTATGAAAGAATTATTCTAGACCGACTTATATAATGGAAATGAGGGAGTAGTCCATAACAATTTGTTTATCAATTTTTCTATTTGCTAGTGTTTGTCAAATGACAGCATTAATTAATTAATTAGGAGTTACGACTACATATTTACAAATTTCCAAATATATTTTAGATACAATGCAGGGTAAATTTGAATTTAGGTAAGTAATGATCATAAGATAGAGACTAATTTTCTTACCTAGGGTAATGGTAAGGCTCATTAATAGAAAATTCTACAAATCATAATCACCGACACTTGTTAGCTTAGCTTAATGGGGGCAAGTGTCCACCCTTAATTTCTAATTATTATTTTTTTAATTTGTTCATAATATCAAATTATTATTTATTTATTTTTTATTTTGTGAATTTGTATTTGATATTTGGAAATAGGATAAATATATACGTGGAAGAAACTTTTCAAGAACACGCATTATTCGATCCGAATTCTTTTCTGTCGAACCTACTCAAGTGTAAATTAGTCATGTCCCAGTCTAAGAATAACCTTGTGAAACTATTTCTTTACAAAAATATATATTTGATATCACTAAAAATGATGAGACGGTTATGAAATAGTTTCAAGAAATAAAGTCTCAAATAATGAGTTTGTAGTGATTTTTATGTGTTTTTAATTAAAATTTATATTTTATAATTTTATTATTATTATCTTAAATTTAATTATAAAAGTGTCCCTCTTGGCGAGCTATATGTGAAAGCATATATTTTGTTTTCATTTCATCTTCGGTAGATGCGTATATATATAAAGGGACGGATTCAACAATTTTTTTCACCAGAGGCGAATCGTAATTATTTTGAATAGTTCAATTTGAATGATTCTCTAAATGTTCAAAGTCTCAAACTAAATTTATTTTATAGATTCAAACAAAATCATGAATTAATTTCAAAGCATAAACTAATTTTGTACTTCTATGATTTCGCAAAGCTTAAAACTAAGAAAAATTTTGTACCTGTATTTAGAATTTATTTATGAAATTTATTTTGTCCCCTCCAAATTTAACTTTTTTATTAATCTGCCAACTTAAATTTATTAATTTACATATTTATTATGTCTCTATACCTATAAAAAAAATTCCATCAGATGCCAATGTTGCCTCGTATATAGATATGTCATGCATATATACCTATAAAAAAAATTCTAGCAACTGCTTCCCCG
Source organism: Panax ginseng (assembly GCA_020205605.1). Lineage (NCBI taxonomy): Eukaryota > Viridiplantae > Streptophyta > Magnoliopsida > Apiales > Araliaceae > Panax > Panax ginseng. Next base: position 6,185,838 of record CM035145.1, on the reverse strand, counting down.
TATATAGATCTGGCTCAATATATATATCTAGTTTTTTTTTTTGATAATTCGAAGTGGGGTTGGACCAAGACTTCTTACTTTACAAAAAAAACTTACTAGCTTAGTCAAGACCAATTTACCTAGTTTTTATTTCTCATTCCCTATCTATTTATTTACCATAAGATGTTATTTTTTAAATTATTTTTTTGCTTCAGGGATGTTGAGAGTATTCACAATAGTTTTCTTATCTCCTTTCCTACTTTGTAATGCTATTAAATCATTATGCATGATAGAGATTCAATTTTTTTACTATGTATCCAATACGTTCTTGATATTAATTTTTTGAATAATAAAATTTGAAATTTCAAAGTTCAAACAGTTAAATATACCTAGATTGGAACAGAGGTCAAAATCAAACAAAAAAGAAGATTGAAATTGGTATTCTAGATTTTGTTTTTCTGTAAAATAGCTTCGAATTAAATGAGTTGACATGTCGCAAATGAGAATTTATAGAAAAAGACAGTCAATGAAAAGGATAATCGGTGAAAAATACAGTCGAAATAATTTTAAAAAAGAAAATCGTGGGTTGAAGAAGCTCTAACTCGTTGTCTAGTGGTTCAGGACATCTCTCTTTCAAGGAGGCAATGGGGATTCGATTTCCCCTGAGGGTAGGGTACTACAAAAGGATGTTGATCATGGATTACCAATAAACCGCAAATGAATTCTTCTTGGGTCGATGCCCGAGTGGTTAATGGGGACGAACTGTAAATTCGTTTGCAATATATCTACGCTGATTCAAATTCATCTCGACCCAGCAATTCGCCAATATACCATGAGATGGTATAACCCCCTTATTTTAATTTTTGGCCTAATTCTTCTTTTGATGATCGATTCAACCTCTGATCAAAAAACTATACCTTAGTTATATTTCATCTTTTCAACAAGTTTAGTAATGAGCATAAGACCCTCTTGTTCTGATGGAGAGAATAACCTATGATTAACTTTCAAAAAAATTTCAACAGGTGGCTCTATGTAATGGGGAAGAGAACCGAAACATGACATTGAAAGACTCTACTGAGACAAAGATAGAATGTCAAGAACATAAAGGTAGGATGAGCAGTTGGTCAGATCTAGTATGAATCTTACATGGACAATAGTTGGAGTCGGCGACTGTACGAGATTCACGATGTTGCAAATTACGCTAAATTCCTTAATCCCTCCCTATAACTGATGTGTCCACTTAAATATAAAATGTTATTTTGTATACATAGAGAACGATCTTTTGATTTACTCACTCTGAGAAGTAAAAATTTATATAAAAATTAATATAGAGAGTTAAATAAAGATAAAAAAATTGTTAAATAATAATTTGATGTATTCTTCAAAGTTTAAGATATACTATAATTTATTGAGAAAACTGTTGTGAATTGTGTGAGCAGAGCAGTATAAAGCTATAGATTTCATGGACCTTGTCTTCCGTCTCGACTCACCTTTTAATATTCTATTTATCAAATATCTAATTAATATATAATATATTCTCCTGAGTCGTAATAATCGATGCTAAGAGAGACGTTATTATTTGTATATCCTTATGCTACGTTTGGATTGAAGGAATGGAATATAGTAGGGAATGGAATAGATGAGGGAATGGGATAAGGAAGGGAATTGAATGATTTTTTAATATTCCATGTACATGTTTGGTTGATGTTAGGAATACATCTAAGAATGAAATAAATAATTAGAAAGTGACCTAAATACCCACAAATGTTCAAATTTAACTTAAATTCAATTTATATTAAAAAATTAACACATATTTCTCTAGATTTTTTATAATTATATTCTTCTTTTTTTTTTACTATACTTTTCATATAATTTTTTATAATTTTTTCTTACTTACTTGTAAGTTATCTTTTTTATATTTTTTTATTTCTCTAGAATTAACTTTATTTTAATTTATGATCAAAATAATATATGTTTTTTAATAGATTAAATAATAATAATAATATTTTTAATTGTTTACTAACATATTTTTTTAACGTCAAATATTTGACGTCAAATAATAATAATATATGATTAGTGATAGATTATTTGAGTTCTAATATGTTAATTAATTTTTTAATATTTGAACGTCAAATAATAATAATATATATTTTTTCATATATTTTTTATTTTAATTATTAGGTGGGTGGGGGTTGGTTGGTAGGGGTGGGGTAGGTTGTAGGGGTGGGTTGTTAGGGTTGGGTTGTGGGGGTGGGGTGGATGGGTAGGGGTGGGGGTAGGGGGTGGGCGTAGGTGGGTAAGGGGTGGAGTGGAGTGGAGTGGGGTTGGTAAGGGTGGGCGTGGGGGGTAAAAGGGTGGGGGGGTGGGGGGGTGGGGGGGTGGGGGTGGGTAGGGGTGGGGTGTCTTGGGGTGAGGGTAGGTGGGTAAGGAGAATGTGGTATTTCTTTTAATAAAGATAAATATTTCTTTTTTAATAAAGATAAATATTTCTTTTAAGGGGCATATTTGTCAATTACTTAAAATAGTAGATGAAATAAGTTATTTCTGACCCCCTCCCAGGAATAAAAATTATAATTTTAAGTTAACACATATTCTACTAGGAATACATTATTTCGTTAGAATAAACAAACCAAACAATATTTTTATTATTCTAATAGAATAATTCATTACATTCTTCCTCCTACTCCATCCATCCAAAAGTAACATTAGTATTTATTCTTCTTATGATAAGATAGTGTAGTTTTAGACATAATATTAATTCAATTGGAGACCAACGGAATAGTCTATCAAAACGGTTGAGCATAAATAAATATTGAGCCTTGGGTCGACCCGATTTGACTATTTGGGAATGATCCATTAATTAAGTTGGTGATAATAATCATATCCTGATTCCTGCAGACAAGCATATCACATGCTTTTGCTCTCAAAATCAAAACTTGATGCTCCAGTGGCCCCACCCCACCCCACCCCACCCCACCCCACCCCCTACTTCTGATTATGATGGAAAAATTCTCAAATTAAAATTTTCAGACCGCAAACATCGCCGCAACTTCACACCAACCAATTGTTGGATACGTTGTAAGAGTACGGTTGGGGGTTCCAACAAAACAATAAATCTATAATTTGATTAGAAAATGTACGTTTTCAATCTTATAAATAAATAGGATAAGAAAATCTAATTTGTATAACTTTAATTCGTTCAAAACAAATGAATATATATTTTTTAAATTACAAAAATTGGTGTTATGTTTTTTTCTCCCTAATTATAATTTTGAATTATATATTATCCCGCCCATAATATTTAATATATATTAATTTTTGAGCATGTCTTATCATGAGAGATGAATTTGCTGTAATCATGTGCAGTTTATAGAAGTGATGAATATTGTCTTAAGAAGAGAGTGAATTTCCTTTAGATTCAGCCGATACTATTACTATATTATTTTTTACAGAATTTCGACAATATCATGCAACGAAAGTTCTAACACGAATGACATGCAACCCACCATGCTGACATGGCACTACAGTAACCTCTTAAGATGAAACCTGGGCTGGCCCGCGATAAAAGGCCATACTATGTAGTAGTATCAATCAGTTATATATATCCAGCCTCCAAATGAAAACTACATCCTCACATGGAGAGACTATTGCTCCCTCCATCCAAATCTCTCGAGACACATATCGTGGCCGTTGATCGAGGATATGATGAATTTAGAGGACCGTTGATTTTTATTATTTTTGGTTGGGCGAGATTTTGATCCACTTTAATTTTTGCTTTTAAATTGGGACAAAACTAACGTGAGGGTCTTTGTTAGCAGTTACGTACCCAAAACAAGCTGGCCTGGCCGTAATTGGGGGTTGGGTGCTTAAAGAGGAAGCTTGTGGATAGTGACCGGAAAGTGAATGCAACTTGGCAACCTCCTCCTCATCCACTGAAGATGTGGCGCCGAATATTGTTGCCATGTGGCAATCGCTCTCAACTCTCCCAACCAATAGATAATCTCGTGTGCACATGGGGGATACTAATAATTAATACGTTTCGGTATCATATGATCACATCCTACTTTTGTCCACCTATTAGATTTGCATGTGATTTGAGCATATATATATATTATTGATAACATGTATTTATATATTAGAATATTAAGAAATGAAGTAAGACTTGGAGTGAGTTGTTTGTTTTATTTAAAAAAAAAAAGTATTGATGAGCATCGAAAAATACTTGTACACAGATAGAAATTTAGGGCATGTTTGGCTATTAAGAGAAGTTCAAGTAGAGTTAGCAGAAGGAAATCTTTGAAAGTGAAGGGTTCTTTTTGACAGAAAATATAAACATTTAAGTATTTAGTTTTATATGAATGTCTTGCATTCAACAGATATAAATAAAAACAACATGACAAACACAAATTAAGAAACATGCATGCGCAGCTCAGCTAGCGTGTATGTATAGGAACATGTGGAAGTATGTTTTTAAAAATCATCATTCATGGGCTACATTTATTTGGCATGCCTCACACATTTTTAAATTTATTTTTCCATTAAAACATTTAGCAGCCCATCTGGAATCTTCTGGACAATCAACCCTAATTAAAAAAATCATTTTATAATTATTTCTCTAACTTTGGAAGGAAACAGTGTAACGAAGATAAATCTATTTAAGTTTAACATACACGAGCTAGGCTGAATCAATATTGGGCAAGACTATACCGCCAAGTAAACCAACTACCTAACTCCACCCCAAATCAATATTGATAGAGTTTGACAGACTTTAGAAGAAAATTATAACTATCAACTCATATTCAAAGTCTTACCTCATCTCTAAAGACTTCCAAATAAACACAAAGGTGGATAAAACTAGTTATTAATTAGATTTTATCTTTTATTGGGTCAAATTAGTTATTTATTTTATGGGCTAATAAATATTAATATGTGATGGATAAATAACTTATAAAATTTGGGCAATAAAAATAATTTGATTTATTATAATAAGAGAATTAACAAGATATATTAATAAGTAAACAAATAACTAGACCTAATCTGAATTGGTGAGAGAAAAAGCAGTCGAAAGCTTTTAATAGAAAGAGGGAAGAGATTTGTTCAACAAAGATGAGATAAAATCATGAAACTCTCATATCAGTTGTAAAAATTATATATATATAATATATGAAAATAGAAAATATATGATGTGTATTTTTTTTTTAGTTTTCTGACATTTTAAACGAAGAAAATTACTGTTAATTTTTGAGACATCCTCAATATTCATCTTCAAGTGTCTTTGGTGTATCATAGTGAAATAATGTAATATGTGGTTGTATTCTGCATGACAAATATATATATATATATATATATATATATATATATATATATATATATATATATATATATGGGAGCCTTCCATATGCACCCGGTTGCCATGAAAGCTGTGCAATGACCCCTTTTTGATAGATTGATAAACTTATTGGAAGGTTTGAGATTGAAACATAAATATACCAAGCCTAGCCAAGCACAACTTGTCTGGTTTTGATTTTAATATGAGGACCCCACATAGTCAACATATTGTCGGTTTATTGAAATAAAATAAATTTTAATATTAAATAATGCCCGAAATGCGCATACATCAGCATTACCGTGTGCCTTTTTATAAAATACTCCCGGTATACCACAAGCTCTTACTACCGTAAAAAAAAAAACCAACCTAGATACAAGCTCTTACTAATTTGTAAAAAAAAAAAAAAAAAAAAAGACAACTTCTTACTACGACATACAAGTTCTTCAAGTTCTTTATTTGCTATTCCAAATAAAATATTTGTTATTTTTATAACTCTTTCATTTAATAACAAATAAAGAATTATAATTCAAATAAAAATAATATCCTATTTTATAAAAATATATTTTATAATTTTTTATTTGCTATTTTTATATAAAATATTTTATAATAAATAAAGAATATAAAATATTTTATAACAAATAAAGAATATAAAATATTTGCTATTTGTTATAAAAATATTTTATAACAAATAAAGAATATAAAATATTTTATAACAAATAAAGAATATAAAATATTTGTTATTTTTATTTGCTATTTTGTTATAAAAATATTTTATAACAAATAAAGAATATAAAAATTTTTATTTGCTATTTTATAAAAATATTTTATAAAAATAAAGAATATAAAATATTTTATAACAAATAAAGAATATAAAATATTTGCTATTTGTTATAAAAATATTTTATAACAAATAAAGAATATAAAATATTTGCTATATTTGTATAAAAAAATATTTTATAACAAATAAAGAATATAAAATATTTTTATAAAATAACAAATAAAAATTATAAAAATATATTTTTATAAAATAGGATATTATTTTTATTTGAATTATAATTATTTATTTGTTATTAAATGAAAGAGTTATAAAAATAACAAATATTTTATTTGGAATAGCAAATAAAGAACTTGAAGAACTTGTGCAAGTAAGTAAGTAAGTTGTCTTGCTTTGATTTTTTTTTTTTACAATAGTAAGAGCTTGTGGCAATACCGGGAGTATTTTATAAAAAAGCACACGATGCAGATTGTTCTCTTGCTTACGCATTATTTAATATTAAAATTCATTTTATTTCAATAAACCGACAACATGTTGACTATGTGGGTTCTCATATGAAAATAAAAGCTCTGCATAAGTTGTGCTTACGGTATATTTATGTTTCAATCTCAGCCTTTCAATAAGTTTATCAACGGTCCAAAAAGGGGTTGTTGCACAGTTCTCATGGCAACCGGTTGCTATGGAAGGGCTCCTTATATATATATATATATGTTGGTGTGTCATATGAAAAGCGCACTACTTTGATATATATATGTTGGTGTATCAAGAAACAAATACGAAGACTTCCTTGTCCACCAATGCTCAGAAAAAATGAAACAGATCGAATTGATTTTGAAGGAAATAATAGCTCCATTGAGACCACAACTCGAGTTAATATGTGACACCCCCAAAATAGGTATACATCACCCATTCTGAGTTGTCAATACACTGCATGTAAATAACTACAACTTTATTATTACAACAATAAAGCGTGAGTTTAAATACAGATATTGTCATCTAAACAATATCCACATACAAATAAATCCTCATCATAATTATTGATACATTACTTTACAAAAATGGTGAGGACTACTAAACAACTCTCTAAAACCATCATTCCATACCCCACCTTGTACTCGCTTACATTCTCGCCTCCTAAGAAAAAATGGAACAAAAAGGAAAAGGGTGAGCTCAACTAGCCCAAGAAAAGAATATTATGACTAAGATAATATATAACAAATTATCGTTAGTCTTCAACAGAAAAAAAATTTAATAGAATACAATAGACAACAAGTTTTAAATCAATACTGCATGAATGAAAATATTAATTCATAGAAGAGTTACGTAGAGGATGAAATCTACTAATATCTATGAATTTAACGATCATTCATCAATATTTTTATCCTCAGAACATCAATCAATAAATATCTCTGAATCATATATTCATCCTTGCACTACAGGTCGAGGACATTCACCATTAGTCATGTTCATCTAAACACTGCTCATCTTTTGCATACTGGACCAAAGATAATCATCGAAATCATTCATCTTTTTGCCTACTGGGCCAAAGATATTCATCGAAAATCAATCATCATTTACTTACTGAGCCCAAAGATATTCAATAATATCATCATTTAAGACCGAGGATGATGAATTTTTTTTTTTAAGAAACAAATCCAAAGGAAACAAAATGACAAGGATTAAGGATTAAGGATTAAGTACTTTGTTTTATCTACGTCCAAAAATACCTCAAAAATAATCATAGTGGTGTAAAATTCAAGAATGATCAAAACATGGATACAATCGAAACTAGTATCCACAATAGATATTTTGACGAAAAGAAAAATTTTCATTTTTCGATGAATAGTCTTAGATTCGTGAATAATCTCAGATATCGTGAATAATGTCGATACGTAAATAGTAACTCAAACACCAAAAGTTCTAAATTTGATAAAAACTTGGATCAATATTTCAAAGATAATAATATTGAAGAAATAATATCATTACAAAAAAAAAAATATCCCTTACCTCGGAAAGACAAGATTTAACCTAATCTTCGGATATAAAGCTATAACTTGAACTTTTACCGTATAGCAATACTCAAAGTATACTCAAAATACTCACAAGAATACGCTAGACAATATAGAGAGAGAAAAGTTCAGTTTCTGGTGTGATTTTAAATTCTAACCTAATCACCCTATTTATAGGAAATTGCTTAGAACACCAAAGTAGAAAATTTAATAAATTAATAATATATTAATTAATATTCCTACACCAACATTTGAAGAACTGAAATCAGTCATTAACATCACATGCAAGACCCACCATTAATGCCAAAAACGTTTTTCTTATTTAAATTATTTTAAACTTCCAAAAATCAATTATTTCGGAGCTTCAGAACTTCAATAATTCACAATAAATAACCCTTTTGTCAGAAAATTCAAATCTTGCGTGTTTTTATTGGAAATTCAATTCTCTACAACTTTGCAGAAGAAAGGTTTTCCAAATTCCAAACAGAAATTGACCGAAATCCATAAACGAGCAATTTTACAGGCTATAATCAAATTTCAGTCAATAAATGGGGTCCACCGACATGTTTAACATGTTTTAAACATTTATTGCAACAAAAATACTCTTCCTCCTCGTATACTCATATATCCCACATTCGTTGTAAAAATATCACCATTATTATATTATTAAAATATAATAATATATATATATATTTAAATGAATTATTTTATCAGAAAAAAGTAAAATTTCAATTTTCAACAATTGTCACGTTAAAAATTTTCTCCATCTATATCCACATAAAATCAATATTTTTCTCATCATATGAATCAATAATTAATTATTCACAAATAATATTACGAATCACAATATTGACAACCGCATAGCCTCCAGGAAAGAGGGCTTTCCAATAAGAATTTCTCCTTATTAGTAGCATGATTAGGTGACCAAACCTCTCCTTAGGCAAAATTTTCTAGACATTTTCAATAATGTTATCTAATAATATTATTCAGATAATATGAATTATTGCTTCGATAATGAAAAATACTGTGTAATGACAATTATTGAAACAACAGCAATATAAAATATCAACGCAAAGATTAATAAAATCTTGAATAATAATTCATCGAACCATTATTGAGTAGTGCCTTCTTACGTAAGAGTCGATAATTGGTGCAATACGCGCAATTATTCTGTAATAACAACGCCAGACATCGTGTTTTAACCACCGGGTATTCCAACAAAGCAGAAATCTGTAATAACTACGCCTGTAGTTATTTTTAAACAACTTATATTTGTCGTTTTCTTCCTCCAATTGCTTTCAGTTATGGGGCCCACACATGGTCGCTACTCGTCATTTAATATTCCCCGACAAATCTTTAATATTCCACGACCAAACGAATATTCCCCACAACAATGAATATTTTATAACCACTTGCTTATTTTGAAATATTTGCGTATTTTACCCATAACTATCCACATTAATCACATCAACCCTTACTATTTCAAAATAATAATTAGAGGGAATTAAATTTTATTTATTAATTATTTGGGGTCTTACATAATATATATAGAACAAGTTTTTGAAACTCAAGAACAACAACGAGAGAATGCTAATAAATGGAGGATTAGTATAGCTTCTGACATGTGGAGAGACGTCGATCATAATAATAACAATGGCCAGTAACAAGGGTAATAGTTTTGAAATTCTTAAAAATTTTGAATTATTTTGAGTTTATTTTGGTGATTACAAAGATGGATGATTTTTGGTACCCAATTGTGATAAATTTTCTATAACTTAGTGAAAATTTACTCACATGTGTGAAGTTTTGCAACTTCTGATCATATAAATTTTTATTGTCATATTATTTTGTGAAAAACAGAGTTTGGTATTCCTACTAAAAAGCGTACGCATATGCATAAAGTATATATAACTTAATAAAAAATGAGTTTAATTTTTGTATTGTGTCTGTAATTTTTAAAGTTTTATTGGTATCCGAGTATCCAAATGTATCATGAAATGAGTAGAATAATGTGAACGCTTTTAACATATATAAAATCTCATGTCACAATAATATAATGAGATTTACTCTTGTTCATGAAAAAAGAGGGAGAGGTTGTACACATGGGCTAATTAACAATTACAGTAAAACCTCTATTTAAGAATACTTTATATAAGAATAACTTCTACAATATTATATAAAAAAATTGATCCCAATTTGGGCCAGTTATAAATAAGAATAAACTCTAAATTGTAATATGTTATATACTTTTTAAGTCCCGTATTAAGAAACTATACCTCTATATAGTAATAATTCCATATATATATATGTGTGTGTGTGTGTGTGAGAGAGAGAAAGAGAGAGAGAGAGAAAGACAATATTAATTTTAAAAGATTACATTTTCTATATATAAAGAACAGCATTTTTCTATAAAAGACTATATTTTATATAAAAGACCATATTTTATTATAAAAGGCTACATTTTCTATAAAAGACTATATTTTTCTAGTTTAAAAATCTAAATAATTTATGAGGGAGTTCTTATTGATATTTTTGTTAAAGAGAATATTTTTGGGTGTTCGGAAAATATTTTCTACAAATACCTCTATTTAGTAATAACCTCTCAATTAGAATACAAATAATTTGGTCCAAAGTCTATTCCTAAATAGAGGTTTTACTATAATATAAGTTGCAAGATATATTAGAAGTATACAAAAGTCTATCACAGTCTTGATAAAATGTTTATAAAAGTCTGTTATTTATTTTATGGAGTATATAAAAATTATTTTAAAAAAATCTTTAAAATCTGTGAAAGTTATTAAAATCCCATAAATTCTACAAAAGTCTGTTACTTAAAAAAAGTCTTTAAAAATCTTAATTGAATACACCCCCCTTAATTAACAACCGTGGGTCATACGCGCTAAAATCGAGCGGTGGACTTTCCATCCTCCACCCCAGGCCCTACCCAACGAGATAGTCATAGCTTTTTGTGAAAATAACCGCCGTATCAAAATCCCAAAAGTACCCCTCATTTAATAAAAGCTCAGTTCCCAAGGTCCTTTCCTTTCTCTCTGCGAGAAAACTGGCGGAAGCAACCACAGGAAACAGAGATAAGACTAGTAGTAATAAAAGAGAGAGAATATGACTATGAATACGAATACTACGAATATATCTGGAGGAACACGTCGACTCCGGTCAGAGAGGTGTTGGAATTGGATTGGGATTGTTAGTGAATGTGATGGCGTCTTTATCATCATCACCCCTCCTCATTTATTACATTTACTACTTTGCCACTGTTCCCGTGCTCCTCCCCCATCTCCTCCTCCTCCTCCTATGCTATGCTACTACTATTATCACTGTACTACTCTATCCATCATTGCTCAACCACCAAGACAACGACAAATATTACTCCTATTTACATTCTTCGTTTCATTTTTAGGGTTTTCTCTTCTTTCTATATCCTATCGTCCAAGACCTTCCATTCTTCTTTCAATTTACAGGTCAGTACACTGTGTATGTGTTGGTTTTTGAATTTTTTTTTTTTGTCGTTTTCCATTGTTTGTCTTTTTACTACATTGTATGGTAGTACTATGGATTATGGAATGGAGTAGTAACTTTTTTCCGTTTAATTTTAACTTTCTTTGAAAAAAAAAATGTCTTCATGTATCTAGAGTTTGCCGTTTTCTCTCTGGCTCTATTCGTTTTGAGCTCCGTGTTGAAAAAATTGGTGAGGGTTTTGAATTTGTTTTCTTTGCTGGTTGGTTTTATTTTAATGCCCGATTCTAATATTTGATTGTATGTGTTTGTTTGGTGAATAATTTTGTGGCTATGTTTTCTTACTTTTTGCAGGTTTGCAATCTGTTAAACTCTTATTCTCCCCTGGAAGGTACCGCATTTCACACTTTTTGTTTTTTCTCACCAAGCTTTATTATTTTCCTTTAATGGCACTTTTACATTTTTGTTGCTACATTAAGAAGGAAATAAATTTCAATAATACTGAATAAAGGGATTTGAGTTATCCTTGCACTTTCTGATTTTCAATCCCCAAACTTGGAGACGAGCTTACTTATTCAATTTCCTTATTTTTAATTTTTTTAATTTTATTTTCTGATACATTTTATTTGGACTCCTTATCATGTTTTGGATGCTAAGTTTTCTGGAAGATAGAAGTTACAGCTTCTTTGCTTCTCTACAATGATGATATGCCGTTTTGAGCTCCATTTTTTGTTATTTTTTTGTATGTTGTGTTTACACTTTCAGGTTGAAAACGCTGCTCATTGAAGTGGGTCCTGAAATTTGAGTTATTTGTAGTATATATTAAGAGCTGTAATTTGTCAGTGATGGATGGACGACGACACTCGGTTGATATTCCCATATCGAAAACATTGGTGGCTCTTAGGAGAGTGAGATCACTAAGGGATCCATCTACCAACTCTTCAAGCAAATTATCTGCATTAGTTGACCATTTAAATTGGGAAACTAACTCGAATAACAGGATCACTTTAGGATTTGTAAGTGGCGGAATTGATAATGATGACGCTCTGGAATCAAAAGATATAGGGTTATATGGACAAAGGGGGGAACATGCTAGTGATTGTGAGATGTATTATTCTAAAAGAAAACACTACTCGAATTTAAACTCGTATGAATATTCAGACTTGGCTGGCTTTGGTCTTGGAAGGACCATACAGGTTGAAGGGTCTAATTTATACCCTTCAAATCAGGATATGGGTGGTGAAAACAAATCATTAAGTGAAAGATACTACAGTGAGTATAAGGACAAAGGTTTGGGCTTGACCAGCAGAACACCTTCAAGAGATTGCTTGGAGGGTGTGGGTTCATGTAATGAAACATTTGAAGGATCAGTGCCAGCAGAAATAATAGATCAGAATGCATTAAAGCGAAAATCTCGTTACAGACGACAAATTAGATCCTCAAGAGCGGCAGCAGGGGACGTCATGAGTCGTATAGGCAGTCCATTCTTATCCATGGGTAATGTTCCAGTGGAGAAGTCTAGTCGTAGTAAGTCACTATATGAGAATGAAGATGTAGAAGTTGTTTATCCAAATCATCAAGGATGTGGGATAAGCCGCTGCTGGTCAAGAACCCCGAGATTCAGAGGACCAAATCTTCCTTCTGATGTAGAAGACCAACCATTATTATCAGAGGAAACAGGTGTGATACGTCAATCTGAGCGGAGAAGGGGCTGGAAGCACATAGATAACGAGGCTATTCCATACCCAGAAAGTTCTAGGAGTCTCAGTCAGAAATTCAGACCCAAGTCTTTCAGAGAACTTGTGGGACAAAATGTGGTGGCAAGGTCTCTTGTGAGTGCCATTGCAAATGAGAGGATAACTCCCTTTTACCTCTTTCATGGTCCCCATGGTACTGGTAAGACATCTGCCTCAAGGATTTTTGCTGCCGCGTTGAATTGTCTTGCACATGACCAGCTCAAGCCCTGTGGCCTTTGCCCGGAATGCCTTTCATTCTTTTCTGGAAGGAGCAGTGATGTAAAGGAAGTGGATTCTGTGAGAATCAATCGGGCGGGCAAAGTTAGATGGATTGTTAAAAATGCTACTGTTCCCCCAGTTTCCTCACGGTTTAAGGTTTTCATAATTGATGAGTGCCACTTATTGCGAGAGACTACCTGGGCAACTATTTTGAATACTGTTGAAGACTTTTCGCGTCATGTTGTCTTCATAATGATCACTCCTGACCTAGACAAACTGCCTAGAAGTGCAGTGTCGAGTTCTCAAAGGTACCATTTCCCAAAGATAAAAGAAGCTGATGCTGTGTATAAATTAGGGAAAATTTGTGAAGAAGAAGGATTCGAATATGATCAAAATGCTTTAGACTTCATTGCTGCTAAATCCAGTGGTTCACTGCGGGATGCAGAAATGATGCTTGAGCAGCTCAGCATGCTGGGCAAAAGAATTACTATCTCACTTGCCTACGAATTTGTAAGTGTTCTGGTTAATTTTTTTTTTAATAATTCAGTTCTACATTAATTTTGGCAAAATGTCATATCTATATTTTGTTTCATTGATTCAGATTGGCATTGTTTCTGACGAGGAATTGCTTGATTTACTGGATATAGCCTTGTCCTCAGACACTACAAACACAGTTAGAAGGGCCAGGGAGTTGATGAAATCAAGAATTGATCCTATGCATCTAATATCACAATTAGCTAATATCATAATGGATATCCTTGCTGGAAAATGTTTGGATGGTGCTTCTGAAGCCAAGAAAAAGTTTTTGGAAAGACATGCTTGTATGTGTAATGATGTCACATTTTTATTGCTTAATGTACTTTCAAATATATAATGATGCTCTCACTTGGCCATCAGAATTAACACATGAATTTTTTTTGTTGGAATGTTGGCTATAACGAGCTTGCCAAATACTCTATTTGATTTAGTCCACTGCTCACCTGAGTCTTCGCAACGTGGGCAGTATAACCTATGTTAATGAGACTGATTAGAAAACCCAATTGACTTGTCATATTAGCCTACCCGGGCAATTATTTGTTGTATATATAAGTTGTGTTATTTTCTTTGTGCCTTTGATTCGTGGAATTTCAGATAGATATCAAAGGAGTAAAATTCATCTATGTGGTTCAAGCGTGTCAGGGGAGCTTAAATTTTTATTACTAAAGTTTCTTTCTCCCATATATGAGGTGGACCAAGACATGTTAGTTCATTTGACAATTTAACTGTTATCTCTGTTTGCTGGAATTTGGAAATAATTGTTTAGAAATACTCTATATGACACAGTTTATTGTAAGCTGTGGAAAAATAGGGTTTCAATTTTCTTTTGAGGAGCATTAAATTTGAAGGCTCTTATCTGTATATATCATTTTTTTTTTGCTAAATTATATCACATTTTGATATCAGATAGAATTCATGAAGCATGTCTTTATAGTCTATTTCTTCCTTTCTTATTTTTCCCCTTTAAACTTGGTGCAGAGTTTTCAGTTTCTGGAAATGATCAAAATATTCACACGCTTTAACTTTTTTCCAGTCCAATATCTGCTTCTCAACGTTAACCCCCCCCTCCCCCTCCCAATTGCCATCCATAGGGCTACGATACCAGCTTCTTTATGTTTTTTTTATTTTTTCTGCCTTTGAATCTCGTTGGTTGAATTTATGTTACTTTATCATTTTCCTTGAAAACAATGTATTTTGCCGCTGAACATGTGGCTGAAGTGTTATGTTTTGAATTCTAAATCAAGAATTTAGATTTTGAAGATGCTATCCTCATTCATTTCATAGAATACTTTCAAATTGGGTATCCTGTTTCAATTTGTTTAAGTGAAAGTATAATTATTTTAACTTTTTGTGTGGTGCTCTAAGTTACTCCTATCCTTTTGTTTCTTAGCTGAAGCAGACCTGCAGCAACTTAGTCATGCACTGAAAATACTTTCTGAAACTGAAAAGCAACTGAGGACATCCAAGAATCAAACAACATGGCTGACTGTAGCTCTTTTGCAGTTAAATTCTGTGAGTTCTTCTTCCTTGAATGCAAACGAGAAAAGATTGTGTGCAAGGACACTGCATACAAGAGGTAAGAATGATTAAGTAGTAAATATATTCAATTTCGTTCTTTTTATTAGGTTCAAAAGATTTTGAATTAGTTGAGTATTTTTATTGAGGTAATTGACCCGCATCAAAAATGTTTAAGCTCTTTGTTTGAATGCAGATGGTGATTTATGCAGCACATCATACAGCACCGAGAGTTTGAAGCATCTTGTTACTTGTGCTTGTGACAACTCTGTTTCTTGCAAAATGGGGATTCAAGATGGTAAAGGAACACTGGAATCTGTATGGAATAGAGCTACAGAAATATGTGAATCCAATTCACTCAGAAACTTCCTTCGGAAAAAGGGAAAGTTGGCTTCTGTTTGCTTTAACGAAGGTACTTGCATATGTAATTTACTTCCATCCTTCATCCATACTCAATTGTGATTACATGCTGCATTTTAATTTATTTAGCTATTCAATTATTTTTTTAATATATTTATATATATAACACAAAAGATTAAGACAAGAGAAAAGGTCAGTGGTTGGCATTGCCACTTGTTATTTGAGACGCGGATGTTTCTCTCCGTATATTTAGAAAGGAATTATTCACAAACTTATGTATTGGGCCCAATTAGAATTACATAATTAAGCATGCCAAAGCATGAATTCTAGGGGGATTACTTATGTGATTTTATTGTATAACACAACTTTTATTAGTTGTTGCTTGGTGCTGTAATAAAAGATTACTTATGTGAAGTTCTTGTATTACACAACTTTTATAAGTTGCTGCTTGGTGCTGTTATAAATAGCTCGAGTTTTCAACATAATAATTGCAGCTTTGAAACTGTGGCATTCAAATTTTGCTAAATTATGCTGGGGGCTGGGTCTACATCCAATCTAACCTCAATACTAGGATGGATAATTACTTGAAAGTTCTCTTGTGAAAAAACTTATATGGATCTTTACATATCTAAACTATATATATAGGAAAGTGAAATCATACTAGATAATGACACCCTGTAAAAGTATCCGAGTTTATAATGCCTCCCCGTAAGAAGAATCCTCATTTTACACCCTCTAAGATCTGGTAGGAAAGCAGCACGATTTTAATTGTATACTCATTGTACCATTGGAGGTGCACATTTTAACCCATGAGCTGCATATATCGGAGGCCCACCTGTTGTGGTGTTTAAATTGTAGGGAAATTAAACAGTTTGGATCAGTGCTTAGAGTAGGAGAGATTCAGTGCTCTGACTGTAAGCAATTATTTATGCTTTTGATCCATTTGGTATATTTATAATTTGCTCTGAATAGTTACCATGAGAAACATGATATCAAATTGAACTATAGTGTGTCTCCTACTCTCCTTCCTAGCTACAAATTTTTGTGTAGTATTATGAAGGGAAAATGAGAAACATTCCCGAAAATAAATTACAGTAATTATTTAGCTGTGTTATTTACTGATATCACCATGCATCTGGATTCATTCTTTATTTCGGATCTTTAGGTTTTGCCGAACAAATAATTTTGGCTGCCCAACCTGTAAATTTTGCCTAATAAGTATGATATTCATCTCTCAGGTTTGGCAGTAGCTGAACTGGAATTCTATCATCCTGCTTATGTAATAAAAGCCGAGAAGTCCTGGAAATTGATAGCGGGTGCATTGCAGTCTACTTTGGATTGTAACGTTGAGATAAGGATCAATACGATACGCTGTGATCCTGAAACAAAGTATGCAAAAGTTAAGAAACCATCATTCAGCTTGTTCAGTTGTTCCCGCAGAATGCGACATCAGTCGGAATCCACCATCACCGAACATGGAAGTGATCCTTCTGAAATTTATACTTTGTCTGAAAAACCTATTATTAAGGATAAATCAGTTGCAACGTGTTCCTCTGATTGTGGATCGCAAGACTTGCGTATTTGTTGTCACACACGAGAAGCAGCAAGGACTATTCGGAATTGTGATGGAAATGCGCTTACTGTTGGTACGACTACATCCTACAGATTATTCTCCGATAATACACCTAAGCAGCAGGATTTAGGTGTTGATTCTTCCAAAGAAGAGGAAAGCTACTGTAGGTGCCAGACTCTATCTTCTGAAGTGGTTGAGGAACAGCCAGGCTGTTTCTCCAGAACGCTGAAACTCCGTAAGAAGTTGCATTCATCAGACACCAGCCAGATGACCCTTTTCAGTATGGATCCGCAAAAGAACCTTGCATTGACTATCCCCAGTGGAACATCTTCTGAAACATATTTCGGCAGCAGTGATCCTTATAATTTCTGCAACACTTGTAAGAGATACACCAAATGCCATGGAGATCAGGACAGGTGAGCTGTTTCTAGCGCCTTTCTCATCATTAGTTCCCTTCTTCTTTTGGATATGCATGGAGTCTATAAACCTGTGAAGCATGTACATGACTATCATGTAACATATTAACATAGTATCATGTTATTGTAATGTATGGGTTATTACTGTGTTTTATTATGTAACTAAAATTGTATATGTTTTTGAAATACCTATATTTTGATGACTACTTTTTTCTTCCATGTCATGTTACTTTTATTATATTAAAAAATTACTTTTGGTTTCTACTTTTATACTTCCCTATCATCTCTTGTTTATTTGACACGTATAGGCTGGGTGCTTAACAAGTTTCGGACATGTGTCTGAAAATATAAAAAACGTGTATGTGCCCAACATGCGGTCGGCCATGTATGGGCACATCTACCAAGTTGAAATATCTATGTAGCCTAGATTTTTTTCCCTTGTAGCAATCATGCGTATCTGAACCTCAAGCATTTGACGAATCCAGTGGATAAATGTCCCTCCCACAATAGCCGTGCACCGGGCAAATCCAAGCATAAGCTTGTGTGTGTAATCCCTTGGAGTCGGCCAGATTTGATCATGTGGCCTCTTATTTATTATGGTAGAACACATGCCATGCCATATATAAACTAACGTTGTAATAAAGTAGATAGTGTATGATATCTGATTTAAAGTTGCCCACTAGGAATTATGAAATAATTCATGGTCAAATAGAATAAAAGTGACAGAATTTGTGGAGAAAAAATAGGGATTATTGTTTTTTTCCCAAAACAATTTGGCTGGGGGAGAGTTTTCATGTGGTCCAGTCGCTGTATTGAATCTCAAATGTTATCTCTATGAAGCATATTATTGAATTGCAAGTTTTACGCAATCTAAGAAATGTATCCTAATTATTACTTATGTCAGCATTTCAAACCATCTAAAGTTTTCCTTGAGTAGCGCAAGAAAGGTTGTTATGTCTGTCTGTTTGCTTTATCTCCATAATAAATCACTGGCTCCCAACTTTCTTTTAGTTAATTTCAATTAATAATGAATTTTATGCAACTCTTCCCTCAGTCTAGCTACAAATTTTAGGATAATAGTATAACACATATAGAAGATTCCTTCCTTTTCTAGCTCAGACCAGCTCCGCTGACTTGCATACGATACACATGATTTAAGTGGTGACTATATCATCCTTACATGCAGCTTCCAGCATCCACGATATGGTATCATGTTAGATTAATGAATTGTCGTCTAAGTTATAGCCTACAGCAGGCTCCTGTTTGATCATTGATGTGGTTTATGCAATTAAAATGTCATTTCTTTTCTTAATATAAAATTGCATGCTTTGATTTGCATGGCATTTGACTAAATACGGTAAATACCTAATCTAGAGCTGGAAATACTGCATTTGAAATTGCAAGCTGCATTAGTATTTACTGTTGGTCAGTAATCATCTGGTATGTATGTTTTGTTATTTGGGACACTCTAGAAAGATGATACGTTGTTGGCTAAATCGAAAATGCAAAACCTTACCTTCATTTTCATTTTGTATTGATCTACAGTGAATTAGCATACCCCGCCTGTCTAACTTGTAAGAACCAAAGATTTGTTAATGGTGTGCACTTTTAGCCCTTTAACAAGTATCATTGTATGCTTGTTTCACACAGTATAAGTTGAATTGAAGTAATTATTCTATTGCTTTAAAATAAAATGGTCTCTTTTCAGAATCAGCATGATTTAATTGTTTTCTGGGTCTTTTAACAGAATGATGTTTTACTGACAAATAATTGTTTGCATTTGTTATGTAACTGAAGCCAAGTAAGGAAACATTCCAAGGTGCATTGTTGGAGGACTCCTACATTTCCCTTCAAGAAGGTAATAATTGTACAAGTGTGTACAAGCGTCTTCAGTTTGAGTATATGCAGTATTTAAAATAGTTCACCTGGAGCAATGTAGATACCCAGGTTAGTATAATTTACTGGCCCATCTCAAAGTGTTTATTATAAGGAATGATATCACACACACCATGTCCTTAAAGAAGAATGTAGCCTGAATTAAATTTGAAACCTTGATATATGTCTAACATGCTGCTTAACTAACACCCACAGAACTAATAACTTACTCTTTAAAAACATAATCATTCATTTAGATCTTCTAGACAAATGTCAAACGATAATATAGAAGCGACTTATGCTAAATTGTGAATTTCCTTGAATGATTGTTTGTATAAATTGCATTAGGACATCTGATGATAAGCTTCCTGAATAACGTAAATGCCATTGGAATGAGTAGACAGTGCATTGGTTGCTGCAGGCCTGGCAGCTGAGACACCACCAACCACGAATGCACCTGGTGGAGTGGGTTTTACCTTGTGTTACATCCAAGTAGTTTCGCAGTGTGGCATGTGGAGTATATTTCAGGAAAGACTGCTGCATAGGGTGTATTCGCCTTCTTTTACTGGATATGCAATTTTACATGTATAGCTCAAAAAGAAGATCCCTCCTGTAAGAACATTTGATTAAAGCTAATTTTGGATTAATACTATCGGTTACAATATTAAGTTGTCATTTTACATGAGACATTTGGAGAATTATTGTACTCACGGTTGGGTCTTTTACTGAATTGGTGTTGGTAGAAGATAGTAGTAGCTCTATGCTACATTGTGAGAGTGAGAAGCGGCAAGCCAATTCAATTTTGATATCTCCCATTAGGGCATGGTGCGGTTTGAAGTCTAAACCGCACCCAAAATCGCTTAGGTGCGGTTTGAAAAATTCAAAACCGCACCCGAAATCGCTTGTGATTGGTGCAGTTTTAAAGTGTGTGGTGCGGTTTTAATTGGTGCGGTTTCGGTTCTAAAACCAATTGAAACAATAAAAAAGTTTAAGCCTAAAATAAAATTTAACATAAAACTTGCATCTAGCAATTAACTTAGTGACAAAGTCGATAATGAGAATTATATCAAGCATGCTTTAAAACTAAAATATGCGCTATATAAAACAACGGAGACCATATATTCGATAACAAGCAAGAATGTTTATTTATTTTTCCAAAAATTAAAAGTATATACTGAAGGTAGAATAAAATATATTGCAGGGAGGACTAAAAATAATCTATTAGACTATTACAATTATAGCATTAACATTAACCAATGCATCAAGTGCTCGAGTCTCTCAACTATAAGCCTCTCCAATAACGCATCAAATAAATTCAAAATTTCAAAACTCAATTGCTTAATTTTTGACTCTATAACCTCTAACATCTTCTTTCAATTAGTGAAAAAATGACAATGCAAAACTGAGGTTTTCTCTGAGCGTGTTCTAGTGAAAAGTAACTTTAGAATTTACTAGAGATAATACATACATACACACACACATGGTGCGGTTTCGGTTTATGCAGTTTGGTTTTGGCTAGTAACCAAACCGGAACCGTAAATTTGGTTATTCAACCTACCTAAAACCTCATGAGGGCAGAACGGAACTGAGTGGGCGAGTTGCCCCAGTGGCCCCCAGAGCTTGGACGAGGAGGCCGATAGGGATCTGATCACGATCGAGACGATGGCGAAAACTAGGAGGAGGGCGTGGACAGGCTTCAACTCAGGTCTCCGATCTTCACCTTCTTCTCCGGCAGATTCTCAGACTCTGGTAACATAACTCTTAGCTCATCATCTCATCTTGTGTTATCATATAATTATTATGTCCTAGTGCACATGACTAGGATTTTGATTTTATTTTCTTAAATTAATGATAATAAAAAAATGACAAATTAAAAATATCATATATATATATATATATATATATATATATATATATATATATATATAAAAAAAATAGTCTAGCTAGTCCAATAATTGATGAGACAGAAGCTAATTAAATGGATTGAGGTGGATCATATTCCACTGTCTGTCTAATAGATAATCTTATATTAATCGGAACAATCATTCTCCACCTGAGTTTTTTTTTTTTTTTTACATGAAACGATGTGGTTTCATATTTTTTAAAAAAGATATTGATTTATGTACTCTTCACAGTTTCACACTTTACATTTTCTTCTTCAGTATTTTTTTCTTCGCATTTTTTCACAGATTCACTTCACATTCATCGCTTCCTGCCGTGTTTGCCACGTGCCGCCACCGCCCGTCACCGCTTGGTTTAAAAATTTTGACCCCCTACAAAAGATTACGGTTCCGCTACTGAAAAACCATGGCATCTGTAACACCGTTGGTGCGATTTTAATTGAGTGCGGTTAATGCGATTTTTAGTCTTTGTTTGATTCCAATTTAATTACTTTGCTTCAAATTTCTATCTCCATGACAATTAGTGCGTTAATATAAATAAAGTGAAGGACACGTCAGAAGCCAATTTTGACCACCTCGATCGAAATCAAGTTAGCCAAGGTTGAGATGTTAGGTCGGCCTCATGCATGTTCCGTTTAACTTGATAGTAATCGGATCCGTCATGCTCAGAGTTGTCATATTTCTGAAAGGAAAAGGTTGCAGGTTTTAAAAATGAAAAACGTACCTTCAAGTTTCCACATTAATTATCGATATATCACATGTTTTGATTTCTTGCTCTTTTAAAAGCCAAACCACGTGATTGCATGCATGCTAGAGGAGGAGGAGAGGGCAAGTGGAAAGTATATATGAAATTAACACTCTTTGCTTAACCAAAAAAAACATTCCATTCCACTTTAATCCAAATTATTTTGTAGAATTTCAAAATTCAAAATATTAACTATTTACTAATTAATTCTTTTTCCCGCCCTTGGTAATATATATTTTTTAAATAGTTTATAATATCAGTTGTTAATAAAAATTAAATAAATTTATAGAATTAATGTACAAATTTGAGAAGATTGTGTTATTATTTTATACTCCCTCCTATTCATATTAAGTGTCTTTTTAGAGTTAAGCACACTTATTAAGAAATAACATTACACTCCTTTTATACAAAACTAGTTGATAGCCGAGCTAATTTGAATAATAAATTGACTAACCTAAACCTAAATATATATCTAACAAAAAAATACACATTAAAGCATAACAAATGAAATATGAAACAAATACTATTGAGAATGGAATAAAATGATTCATTCTATTCTAGACTTAGCTGTCATTAGTCATTTTCTCAAACAATAAAATTCACAAATTTAGTGAGAAAGAAAATGGTTCATTTCATTCCCACAATTCAACTCGTCGTCATTGTAGGAAAATGATATCTAAAAGCACAATGACTACGGCAAGCATATGGAAACACATTGTCCAAATGGTGGAACTTGTAACATTGCTGCCAAGTATTCCAAGTGAGATCTACAACTTATTATTTCAGACTTGTATGCATGCATGCATGCATATGTATATGTGTACATACAAACACAAAACTAACAGCAATTGGAGGAAAAAGATGAATTTGCATTCAATTTCCACACATCACAAACTGAGTCTAACCATTTATCAATGCCTTCAAATCATTTGAATTGTATGTCAGGTTCTGAGCATTCAAAACCTCAACTTATAAAGAAACCTCAAAAGAATCAAAGACTTTATCCATTTTAAACGACAAACAGAAGTAATAAATTTTTGGACAAAAATGAGTAGTAACCCCTAATCCCCTAGGCCCTACCAGATAAGAATAAAACTAGTACATATCTTTCCGTACAAGAAAATAGACTTGAAGACAATATTTCTTTTAACTATCCTGATCCACTCAGAAAGAAAACTAATCAAACACTAACAGGATGGCCCAAACTCGAAACAACTCGCTTTAGCGCCAAAGCCACGTGTACACCGCCGATAAACAATGACGTGGAAACGTAACCGTAGCCTCCCTTCAGTCTCATCCATGAATTGAGATCTCTCATCTCTCTCTCTCACACTCTCTCTTACCTGAGTTTCTAGGGATTCGTTGTGAGATAGACTTTATTTCTGTATCTTTCTTTTTGTCTATGTGATTGTATATATACAGGGAGGGATTGAAGATCCCAATCGATTGCAACTTTATTTTCAGTCACCTGTCTTGGCTCGAGATCCGAGCCAAGAACAGAGGAAGAAGAACTTGTTGAGAAACATCTCTCCAGCATCCGTCGCCGGTTAGGGTTTCGAATCAACTCTACTCGTTTTGTTTTCCTTTTCTCTGCTCTCTCCACCGAGGTAAATTAACAAAGCCTATTGATTTATACATTCACTGTTCTTCCATTGACAGTTGCCTCTTCTTTTTTCACTGTACTTTTTAGTCCACTGTTGTGTAGTATTTAATTAAGAAATGGCATCGAGTGAGGGGTTCCTGACGGAGGAGCAGAGGGAAACGTTGAAAATAGCGACACAGAATGCAGAAGTTTTGTCAACTTCACCGAAATTGCCGCCTGCTCTGATGTCTTCTGAACACCACATAAAAGCTCCCGCCGGTGGTAAGGCATCCACGGCTGGGATTGCCGTCAGGCATGTGCGCCGGTCGCACTCAGGAAAGTTTGTTCGTGTCAAGAAGGGTAAGTCATGATTTGTTTTTCATTTATTTTTTTTTCAATTTATTTGGTTGATTTATGTTGTGCATTTGTTTGATTTAGGAGAGTAGTTAATTATTATGTGTGAATAATCTGTGTTAGTTTTTTAGTTGCTGGATACTAATTGTTTGTTTATCTCCATGGTTTTACTCTAATCTTTGTTTATAAAATTTTGAACGTGTATATCATGGATACAGATTCTTGTTCCTTTACATATACATTTTTTTTTTAATCTTGTAACTTTTTAAATTCTTTTTAAATTTATGATTGTGGACGTGGCGTAGAATCAGTTGAAGTACTTTAGAATAACCTAAAAAGCAATTTAGGTTTATTTTATCTAAGGTTCCAGGTTAATATCAAGGCTACTTATTGTACAAGGCTTTTCCCCCCTTTTAGATTATGTAGGTGCTATATAGACTATACTGTTTCAATGAACAATTTGCATGGTCTCTTAACCTTGAAATGATTTGTGCGGATAATTGGCCCAGACTTGTTTTTGGATATGAGCTTCCGCTAGTGCATCTACTTCCTACTTCACAGAACCCTAACTAGGATTTCATATGCTACTCTATCACACCAATGATACTCTCTCTCTCTCTCTCTTTTGTTGAGCAAAAAAAAAATTCGAGAGATAAATGAAAAAAAAATATAGGTATCCAAGACACTGAGGATTACACATTGTTTATACCTTCTTGGTTGTAATAACTTGTAATCCTCTTTGTGCTGGTCCTTGTTTATTCAAAACCTCCATAGTATCTTCATCTTTGTGCTCTTGAAACATTTATAAACTACTGTAGCTCCTCATTTTTTCCTATATTATTTAAAAATATATATTCATACTAGTTCACGATTGTCTGTGAAGTGCGAATAAATATATATAATTCACAGAAGTTGGGGTTAACTGGCTTTGAACTGAACATAGTGCCAGACTTTTGACCAGTGAACCTCACCTGATAGACTCCACGGCACGCTTGCGTGAGGTGGTCGTCGCCCGGATCGTTTCTAGCACAGTTGTTGGGTGAATTGCTTGCAACACATTAATCCATCAACTATACTTTAGACGGTAATCTTGGTACAATTGCTCGCGTTCGGAATCAGCGTTGAATGGACACCAACGAAACCTTGACCCCTCGCTTATATTGAAGCGGTAATCTCGGTACAATCGACGATTGATGCGGTAGAAGACGTCACACATAACTATGAACACAACTATGAATTGTTGTATGATAAGTCAAATTGAATCTCAAAGAAATAACTAAGAAAATACTATTTTCTTATAAATTCTTCAAAGAACCAAAAGTAGAGAATAAACTCACAAATATATGGAATAATGAAAAAATGTGTTTGATTACATCAACTTGGATCTCTATTTATACTACTCAAAACAATTCAAATCCTAATAGGAATTTATAAACTATAAGCTTAATTTCTATAAGGAAATAGAAGTCAATTTGGAAAGCAATTCTAATTAAAAGAAATCCTAATTACAATAGAATTATAAAAATCTAAAAATCCTTGCCGTGTAAAAGAAATTATTTGCCGCGTGACTAAGCTGGTAACTTGTCGCATGAAAGCTGCTGAACCGTGTGATTAGATTTGCATGAAAGCCTTGCATGATTTAATGTAATTATTGAATATATTAATCCATGTAGACACCTTTGCATGCCAGAATCCCTTGATATATATCTCTGTTGAATTTGCCCACGTGTAAATTGAAAACTTGTTATGTAATAAGCTTGTTGGTTGCTAATTTGTGGCCCCCACATCAATGTAATAATTAGGAATGAACATTAAGTAGTTTCCATGCTTGCAGTACATTTAGAAGGCAAGTGGCCCACGTGATATAACAAATTTTCTCCTTGCTGAATATGTAATTCGTAGACTTAGAAAGATCAGAACTGAGCTTGTATTAAATTGACCCAAATTTGTGTCTCATCCTCTTTAGCCTCCTCTTTGGATTTCCTTGTGTTAGCTTCAGCCCAAATCAATCCATTGAGACCTTGTTTGAACCTCTTAGTTCTTGCTTTGCTTGATCCACGCATGCCATGTCCTCATCATCACCTCACTACCCTCTTTTGAGCACATGGAAGGTCTAGCTTTGAATGTATATTCACCTAATCCGGAACTTGTGTTAGAGGAGGATGAAAGAGCGAGGAAATGTTACCAATATGTAGGCATTGTCCTTTGTCTCTATGTTTGCTGGTGATATGTTGGTATCAGAATCTTGTTGATTACTTTCAGCATATGTAGTCTGTATGTTTGGTCACACTACCTCAATTGGTTGATAAATTTTAGATTGCTTAATGAATTTTAGATTGGCTAAGTATGTAACTGAGCAAATAATGTGTAACCATACCACTGTATCTGCCCATAAATTACGTGTCCAAGAGATTAGTGTTGCATGACAAGCTCATAGATGCACTAGACAATTGTATGTAGATGCATGAGACTGACGAAGAATCTGCTGAATAAAATAGAGTTTGGCTTAAATTTACTCCTGGTTCTGCTTTATTTCTCATTTTGATATTAAATAGTCTTCTTTCCGCTTCTATCTTTTGTTTCCCTCTTCTATGTGCTTGTGAATTTGACTTGGTGAAGGTAGCTGTGCTATGATTGTACTTTTTTCTTTTCTAGTATAGTTATGGTTATGGAAATGCTGTTTTTTCTTTTGCTGGACTATTTCTAATTAAAACTATCAACAGATGGTGGTGGTGGTAAGGGAACCTGGGGTAAACTACTCGATACTGGTGGTGAATCTCATATTGATCGAAATGATCCTAACTATGACAGCGGCGAGGTAATTGCTGCATTGATTCAACTTATTTTTCCTGTCTATTCGCGTAACGGAATAGGGATACAAGTATCATTTTATTTCAAAGGCTTTCTCTAGCACTTGTTCTTCCAGGAGTTTTCTCTTGCGATGATATTCTCTTTCTTTTTTTACTGGTTTTTTTTACATATCTTAGTATCTCATATTGTTGTCCCTTGTCCAAAATCCGCAGGAACCATATCAGCTTGTTGGATCTACTATGAGTGATCCCCTAGATGAATATAAGAAAGCTGTAGTTTCCCTTGTAGAAGAATACTTCAGCACAGGTGATGTCGATGTGGCGGCATCTGATCTCAGAGAACTGGGGTCAAGTGAATATCATCCTTACTTTATTAAGAGGGTGGTTTCCATGGCTATGGACAGGCATGACAAGGAGAAGGAAATGGCTTCTGTTCTGCTTTCAGCACTCTATGCCGATGTCATCACATCCACCCAGATTAGGCAAGGGTTTTTCATGCTTCTTGAATCTGCTGATGATCTGACAGTGGACATATTGGATGCTGTTGACATTCTTGCCCTATTCATTGCTCGTGCCGTGGTCGATGACATTCTTCCCCCCGCCTTCGTAACCAGGGCAAAGAAGGCACTGTCAGAATCCTCCAAGGGATTTCAAGTTCTCCAAACTGCTGAGAAAAGCTATCTTTCAGCTCCACACCATGCAGAATTGGTGGAACGGCGGTGGGGTGGTAGTACTCATATTACTGTTGAGGAAGTCAAGAAAAAGATCACTGATCTTTTAAGAGAATATGTAGATAGTGGTGATACTTCTGAGGCCTGCAGATACATCCGGCAGTTGGGAGTCACGTTTTTTCATCACGAGGTTGTCAAGAGGGCTTTGGTTCTAGCGATGGAAATTCGTACAGCAGAACCAGTAATTCTAAAGCTTTTAAAGGAAGCGGCAGAGGAGGGTCTGATAAGTTCCAGTCAAATGGTGAAGGGTTTTACTCGATTAGCTGAGAGCCTTGCTGACCTTGCTCTTGATATCCCGTCTGCAAAAACATTGTTCCATTCCATGGTTCCCCAGGCAGTTGCTGAAGGCTGGCTTGATGCATCTTTTCTGAAGTCCTTGGGGGAATACAGAGATGTACATGACGAGGATGATGAGAAGATGAAGCGATACAAGGAAGAGGTTGTCACAATAATCCATGAATATTTTCATTCAGATGACATTCCAGAACTCATCCAGAGTCTTGAAGATCTAGGGGCACCTGAGTTTAACTCAATTTTCTTGAAGAAGCTGATGACACTTGCGATGGACAGAAAGAACAGGGAGAGAGAAATGGCATCTGTTTTGCTATCTACACTTCATATTGAGATCTTTTCAACTGAAGATATTGTCAATGGTTTTGTCATGCTTCTGGAATCTGCCGAAGACACGGCACTTGATATTCTAGATGCCTCAGACGAACTGGCTCTTTTCATAGCCAGGGCTGTAATTGATGATGTTTTGGCTCCGTTGAATTTAGAAGAAATTGGTGGCAGGCTTCCGCCAAATTGCAGCGGGAGTGAGACTGTACATGTGGCTAGATCACTTCTAGCTGCCCGCCATGCTGGTGAAAGAATCTTGAGGTGTTAGGGAGGTGGCTCGGGCTGGGCTGTAGAGGATGCAAAGGACAAGATCGTAAAGCTCCTCGAGGAATATGAAACTGGAGGAGTTGTAAGTGAAGCTTGCCAATGCATCCGTGATCTTGGAATGCCTTTCTTCAATCATGAGGTTGTGAAGAAGGCTTTGGTTATGGCAATGGAGAAGAAGAATGATCGGATGCTGGATCTGTTGCAGGAGTGCTTCAGTGAGGGATTGATCACAACTAATCAGATGACCAAAGGGTTTGCCAGAATCAGTGATGGGCTTGATGATCTGGCTCTTGACATTCCAAATGCAGAGGATAAGTTCAAGTACTATGTTGAGCACGCCCGGAAGAAAGGATGGCTCCTTCCGTCATTAAGCTAGGATAAGTTCAAGTAACACTGCATTTTGTACCTTATCTTGTACAGCACACATGAGGACCACTGCATGACTCAGTTGTTGAGTTGGATATCGATGGATGATTATGGTGTGGCATTGTGGGTTAAGAGTCGCCTTAGCACAACTGGTAATCCTGTCGTAAAACTGTTATGTACGGATGTGCTATGTATGCATTTGTAGAACAAGTGGAGCTTCCTTTGCCAACTTCAAGAGTTAACAGTATAGGACAAAATAATTTACTTGTAAGATTTGATACCTAATTGTTTATGCCAGTGCTTTGGATAGTTCCACTTTTTCTTGATGGTATATATATATGGTCTAAAAGTATGTAGGTATAAATAATTACACTAATGCTTCACTTTTGAATTTGAATCAATTATTTCCTTAATATTTTATCGAATGGTGGGATGGGAAGATATACTTCATAATATCAGAATCACCGATATTCATTTATTTATTTATTGTTTACATCAATTCCGCCTAGTGTTGTTGATGAAGTACTATTTCTTCATTTATGTGATGTGAATCTGAAAAACTACGCCACCAGATGATGGCGAAACCTAGATAAAATAAAAAAAAAATTATTATAGGATCACCGATACTATTTTATATAAATATGTTCTATGTACAATCATTCATAATATATATTTGATTCAGTGTTTCTTGTATGTTAGTAGTTATATTTATTGTTGTTGATTAGAATGCAAGTTAATAGAAGAAAATCAAAGGACAGCAAAAAGAATCAAATGCAATTGCGAGCCAGATTTCAAAATTAATACAATGTTTCATTCATCACATTTTATCGTGTTTCTTTTTATGTTAGTGGTTGAATTTTTTCTTGTTAAAAAACAAACATCCAATTAAATTATCCCACCTTGTATCATCTCTGCCCAAAAAAAAGTCATTATCTTCCTCTCCGATCCCGATTAAAAATCTCGTCGGAATCCACCCCCTTCACCTAATTCTACCATCAACGTTAAAAGATCAATCATAATTCCACCATAGATCGAACCCATAAAGCAAAAGCCTAAATCAATAACAATAACAAATTTTCAAAAATCAAAACTTCATTATCACAAACTTAGAAGTCCCAAATCAACAATTTCTCATTGCCGCCTCACTGCCATCCTACCACATCAATAGGATCCGCCCCTAAATCTTTATACGATCTCTTTTGTCGACCCTCATGTGTTTGCCGTCGGCAAGACATAATTTCCATGTCAAAAAAACTTTAAAAGGGGACGATCTGATACAAAGCTAGCTTTCGCTAACAAATATCTAGATTTGGTTATTATTAACTCATCTATACTTTTAAATTTATCTTATGTGGAATTCATGTGAAATATTCCAACAATTTTCACCTTTCACTTGAATATCTATCACAAGTATTATACTAGAGTAGTCACCATTGAGCACACATTCTTTGAGTCTTTCAAGAGCGCTGCTAATATTACTTCAGAGGCAAACGTGAGAGTACAACTTTCTCCTTGTGAACCTAACGTAATGACAAATGCGGGAGTGATCCGTTGCTCTACCTGACTTAATTATATTTGCTTTATCGTGCGGACTGAGTAACACGCGACCTGCGATTGTGCTCCATCATAAAGTATCAACCTGATACATCGAACCATGAGAGTTCTGATAGTACCACTTATTGGACTGACTGACAGACAAAAACTTTGTCTACAGTATGTTTCAGGATGGACCGGCAGACTTGTTGATAGAGGATGGCTTTGAGATGGACACTTGTCAAGATCAAATGAATCCTCCTCCTCCTGCTTTCTGAAGGAGCATGGATACAATACTACTACATTTAAATTGAAATGGAAGCGTCCAGGAAGAATTTTACTTTTTACTACTGAGAGAGAGGCTCTGTGCTTGAATTACATGTTTATTATTTTGGTAAAATTATGTTTTTCACCACTATACTTGGCAGATTTTACTTAATACACCATTAAATTTTTAATTTTTTAGATTCCCCATTAAACTAATTAAAAATTTTTAATTGGGTCATTCCGTTCAAAATAGTTGACAGACGTTAAAGTGGCACTGACGTGGCGCTGACATGGCGCTGATATGGCAAAAAAAAATCAAAAACAGTTTTTTAAAACAAAAATTAACATTTTAAAGTTTTAAAAATAACAAAAACATAATAAAATACAACAAAAAATATAAAAAAAAACAGATTTTTTTTAAAATATATATTTTTTGAAAACATATTTTTTAAAAAAAAAAAAAAAAAGAATTTATAAAAAATATGTTTTTTAAAAAACAGATTTTTAAAAAAATAGAATTCTAAAAAAATGATTTTTTTAAAAACATATTTTTTTAAAAATAGTTTTTTAAAAAACAGATTTTTTTGAAAAAACAGATTTTTTAAAAATAGAATTAAAAAAAATACTTTTTTAAAAACATATTTTTTAAAAAATAGAAATTTTTTAAAAAATGTATTTTAAAAAATAGAATTTGTAAAAAACAGGACTTTTTAAAAAAATGTATTTTTTAAAATAAATTTTTTATAAAATGACTTTTTTTAAAAAAATAGATTTTTTTTAAAAAACAGATTTTGTAAGACCCCAACTTTTTGAATAAAAATAAATTTTCTATAATTATCATTTTTGAATATTATGGAATGAATTTAATATAATGTTATAATTGTGGGTAATATTTATAAATTTTGTAAAGTATGCAAGTTGTCATATAATATTCGATTGGTCGGGGAATATTCGTTTTAAACAGGAAATATTCGTACGACGACACAATCATTAGTGGACCCCTATAATGTAATTATTGTTTGATTGAGAAAACGACAAAAAATATTTTATTGAAATAACGGCGGAAGTTTTATCGTTGATCTTTGTTGAACTACTTTCATTAGTAAAAGTAAAGTAATGTCGCGTGGTTGCATAAGAAGATACACCAGATTGATTATTAAGGCTTACGTGATAAGTCACCCGCTTTTACTTATTTTATGGACCCCGTTTACTATTTTTTTCAAAATAATCGATAGAAAGCTATTCAGTATAATAAAGGTGGGGGCCCACATGTGAGGCCCATGATTGAAAATGATTTTGGGGGTGGGGGAGTATGTTAGTCACGAGAGGGAGTTAATATCATTGTATATATATATATATGTTATATGATATATAATATATGTATATTATACATATATATATAATTATAATAGTGGGGCCCACAGTTGGAGGCTATTATTGTGCTGGGAAAGTTGGATGACATGATTCACGGGAGAGTGAATTATTTTTCAATCAAACATGTGCCTTATAATATATATATATATATATATATATATCTCTTCAGGATGCTCAAGATCCATTTTCTTGAGCCTGTCTCTAATCAATCAAAGTGAAGATGTGATTCTCTATTTCGGTCAATACCGAGACTCTTTCAGGTGACCTTAGTCACTGCTTCCCTCGCAACCTCAATCCTTTCTTCGAGCGACATTGTCGTGACATCTTACGCTTTTTATTAAAGCGACTTTTGATCAAGCATCCTATCCCACGGTATCGCATTAGTCAAAGAAGGCGTCGCTTTTTCCGCAAAGCAGATTCTTTTTTCTTTTACTTTAGTAAAATGTTTTTACTTGTACTTTTACTTTAGTAAAATATTTCTTACTTTTACTTTACCTCGCTTATTGTAATAGTATTCTTGTATATGATTCGTTTCCTTGTTACATAAAAAAGAAATCGGATTCATTTGGTTTAAGCAGACTTAGAAAGACTCGGAGATCCTTCTCTCGACAAATCTTTAACCTCTACCACCGCTTTAGCCTACTTAAACCCCCTTCATCTAATGTTTTATTTCAAAGAATCTTGTAAGTCCATTTTAGTTATCTATCTTGTAAATAGTTTGAATTTAAGAATTTCTTGTTCACTAAATCCATCTATATTCCATTCATAAATTTTATTAGAGGATACCGAAAACCTGTTTATCTAGATTTCTCTCTTGAATTGTAAATCCGGAGGAGTTGGTCCGAATACCAATTTCGGTGATACTTGTGTTATTAATAGCTTAATTTATTTAATTGGTCATTAAGGTTTGAAATAGAAGAGTGGTCAAGAACTTTCATTATTATCATCGACTTCACCGATCAATAACAAAGAATAGTTCCACTTGGACCGGGTTACTTTTGAGTTTTTAAATAATTTTTCAATGGATTGGACCAATTCGTCATCTTTATTAGGTAAACTTAAATTATATCTGCTTTTACGGTAAATTTAGTAAAGGTTGTTCTATCTTTGAATCGGGTTTTTGATAATACCTTCTTCAAATTTTTCTTCAATTCTATCTAGTCGCTTTTCATACCGCTTGCTAGATATTGATTGCTAAAAGTTTAATTGTTCAATTATTTTTTTGTCGTTATTAGTTCCATTGTATTTTTGAAGGGACTAGCAATAATGTAAGTGTTTTTAATCGGAATTAGAATCTGCTTTAAATGGGGATGATCGGTGATACTTTGGATCTGCTTTCTTTAATCCATTGAGTTTTACTAATAACATTGCATTTACCTTGATACTGTACATACCAATCATAAAAAGTGATGTTAATTTCTTTGAAGATGCTGGTATTGGTCTTCCAGATGGAGTTAACACTTAGTAATTTAATTGTGTTTTGTATGCGCACTTGTTCGTCTCTCCTTACGCCCCCAAATGGTATCAAAGCCAAGTTGTTTGTTATTGGTAACTGTTTAGCCAGATCTCTTTAATCAAACTCCTCTTTACTATTTCAAAATTATCTTCTTCATCAATGTTCTGAAGTCACCTTACTTACCTGTAGTCCACCTAGTTCGCGTCTAACCTTTGTAAGTCTCTAGGGTGTGAGCAGTGTCGGGTTATAGAACATAGGTATGAGTCTACTTTGGGTAAACGGGGTATGCATGAATGAGCTTTGAGTAAGATTTTATTTTTGAAATAACAAGATGAGTAGGTTATTCAGATCTAGCTCCTCGCTAGTAATGTGTCGACTTTGCCTTCCTGCTCCGAGATATAGTGAACCAAGAAGAACATAATTATGAAAACATTAATCAAGTTTTAAACAACTGGAATATACCTAAGGTATCTCCCAAAGAAATTTATCAGTCAACATTTTCAGATAAATTTAAAACTGATTATAATGTCAAAACTGTTGAGAGAGTTTATGCAATTAACAAAGAATACGAAAAATTGTAGTCTTTTATCACCAGAAGTTATTAAAAAACATAGAAAAAAGGGTTATAATTTTATACATATAGGTCTTGTTCAAGTTGCAGTTAAACCTCTTAATAGATACCATTTGGGGGCGGAAGGAGAGACGAACAAGTGCGCATACAAAACACAATTAAATTACTAAATAAAAACAATTTTATTGATTAATTCAAACTATTTACAAGATAGATAACTAAAATGGACTTACAAGATTACTAAAATAAGAACATTAGATGAAGGGGGGTTAAGTAGGCTAAACAGCGGTAGAGGCTAAAGATTTGTCAGAGAAGATCTCTCGAGTCTTTCTAAGTCCGCTTAAACCAAATGAATCCGATTTCCTTTTATAGAACAAGGAAACGAATCATACAAGAATACTATTACAATAATCGAGGTAAAGTAAAAGTAAGAAACATTTTACTAAAGTAAAAGTACAAGTAAAAACATTTTACTAAAGTAAAGGAAAAAAAATCTGCTTTGGTGAAAAGCAGACGCCTTTTTGACTAATGCGCGGTCTTGGGACCGGATGTTGATCGAAAAACGCTTTAATAAAAAGCGTAAGATGTCACTTGAATGCCGCCTGGAAAGTGGTGATCGAGGTCACGGAAAGCAGTGATGACGAGGTCACGGAAGCGGTGACTAAGGTGCTGAGTAAGTCTTTGTTGTCGAAATAGAGAATCACATCTTCACTTTGATTGATTAGAGATAGGCTCAAGAAAATGGATCTTGAGCATCTCAAGAGCAATTGTGCCATATAGGGTCACAACCGCCTTCATAATCGTAATCATGACTAGAATTATCTCCTCTCGATCGAGAAGAAGCTTTGTCGACTCTTCACGAATCGATCAAGTCTTAAATGAATAAAGATCGCTAAAGACGCCTTAACTTTCGGATTAGAGTAATCGAAACATCTGTGGTCAAGCGGTGATGTAACTTATTTTGCTAATTCAATTTGTTTTTGATTTATTGGAGGATGCAACTGTGCAGAGGCCAGTAGAATCAGATTGACGTTAAGCTGGAGGAGTAACAGAGAGAAAGCGAATTCTTTTTGAACTTGGCCTACTATTCTCATTAACTCCAAATTTATCCCACCATTTAATTGAAAAAGCGGCGAGAAACCCGAGAAATAGGAGAAAGAAAAGTCTGAGTCATCCCAGTTCTATGGACGACGGAGAGATCGAAAAAATGTTGACTTCTTGAGTGGTCAGAAACTATATATTGCCATTTCAAAATCCAAGGATTTTATATTTACTACAAAATATAAGGAAGACTGGAATTTCCTCATATTTGGAATGATAATTCTTGTGATGACAAAAATGCTCTAATTGGGCGAAAAGAGGTTTAGGGAAAATGTCATGACTCAAACCGTATCCTTGTCCACCAAAAGAATGAACCATTTGGGGAATTGACTTTTAAATTTGTGGTCGAACCGAAAGAACCACGAGTGACTATGATCATCATTTTGATGAAGCATGATTTTATGCCAGAGCTTCAATATAATCATAATAAAGCAAAGGAACTAGATTGATTAGAAAGAGATCTCGAGATCCGATGGATGACTACTCCAATCGATGAATTAAGGACTTGTTTAATATACAATGAATGATAAAGGAGTTTTGATTTATCATCATTGGCATAGATTGGTTTTATGAAAAACCGACTGCTTTCAATAAGGATATCTCTATAATAAACAAGTGACTTATATGGAGTCAAGGAGTAAAATGCCATCCCAAGGAAAATATCAATGGTCGCTAACCGAATAGGGTCATTTTTAGGTTTCATATTTAACTCAACATGAAATAAGTGATGATCATAAACTCAAAGATAATCGGACAATCGGATGATTAGGTTTTGATGAAGAATGGAGCTCGGAGCTTACTAGCAAAAATATCAAATGGTTTTGGTTGATTAGCAAGAATCGAGGAGTAGGGCTTGGGGACCGTATCAAGCACCGGAATTTATTATGTGTCTGGTGGTATCAAAGAGAACAACAGCCCCTTTGGTTGATTAACTGGTTGATTAATCGACCAAAGAGAATGGCCATGACTACGAGAAGATGAACCTCCTCGAACACTCATTTCTTTGTGATTGTACACTGTGTTAATAAATTCACGAGTGAGAAAAATCAGGGACCGAGTTATTCTTGCTTTTAATATATTCAATATCAAAATCAAAAATACTTAAAATTGCTTGCCATCTAGCGAATGAATGCTTAGAAGCGACGCTTTCAACGCCTTTTTCAAGAATAAATTTTATTGACTTACAATCTATTCTAACTAAGAATTTCTGATTTAATAAATCTCTCTGGAATTTTTTAATACATAAAACTAGAGATAAAATTTCCTTTTTAATAGTACTGTATTTTAATTGTGTAGAATTCCATGCTTGAGAATGGAAACGAACAATTTGTTCATTAGAAATAGAGTCAATTTACATTTGAGTATGCCTCCCAATCCAATGTCGAGGCGTCAGCTTTCAATTATTTTGAATCTCAATCATTAGAGATGCCAAGGCGGTGGCAAACCTTAACATATTTTTTAACTTCTTTGACGACGTAAGTATGAATGTCCGCCCAAGGAGAGAGGATTACTTTATGGTTACCGAAAGAGAGGCTTACAAATCTTCCTCGAGGTCCTTGTAAAAGCGGCCAATATAATTGAAGCGAGCCAAGAAACCTCAGAGTGATTCTTGTCGGTAATCTTATCTCGGGAACCGGTTTCGGCGAATTGAATAGCTCACAATTTGGCGCGTGAGTCCATGATAGAGGATTAAACCGAGAAATCGACTTTAGTCAAAAATGATTACACTTGGAAGGAGAAAGGACAAGACCATTGGTTTTAATCTGCTTTTGAAGAATGAATTCAAATGTTTAATATGTTCTTCAATAGTCTTGGAGAATATAAGGATGTCATCGATGTAAACAATGATAAAATGACTGAAGGGATTCAAAATATTATTAAGAATATTTTGAAATTCACTGGGTGCATTCTTAAGTCCAAATGACTGAACATTCCATTCGTAGTGTCCGAACGAATTGGTAAATGCGATTTGTACCTATCATCCGGGTGAATGGCAACTTGCCAGTAATCCCGACTTGAGGTCGAATTTACTAAAGATTGTGGAGACGCTTAACCCCGCCAAGGAGATCATCCTTGTTGGGCAAATGGTACCTAATCCACTCTAAAACTTTGTTTAATGGTTTATAATTAATGACTAAAGCGAGGACACCTCGTTCTTTCTCGTCATTCATTATTAACATAGAAGGCTGGACAAGACCATGGTGACTTACTATGTCTAATTAGCCCTTTACTGAGGAGATCATTGATTTCAATTTTACATAACTCCATTTGTTCATGACTCATTTGAATAGGCCTAGCCTTAGTAGGAATTAAATGCTCTTTAAATTCTTTAGCATAGGGTAATCTAACTGTGTGCTTCTTCCTATGCCAAAAAGCATTGGGAGAATCAGAACATAAGTTATTTATTAAATAATCTTTTAATTCTTTTATTTTTTCTTGAACTCTGTTACTCTTAAGTTGGTCATCAACTTGTTGGTACTTAATTTCTTCTTTAAGAAAATTTAGGTGAGTAACTTTACAATTTAACAGATTTAATGATTTAGTAATTGATTCTTCTTGAATAAATTTTAAATCTCTTTCTTTTGGTTTAATTAAGAATTTAAATATAATTTTCTTTCCTAAATGTTCACAACTTAAACCTTTATTACTAGTGGTAAATGGATAAAGCAAATATATGAATGGTAAACCTAAAATAATTTTGTCAAGTAAGATTGCGAACTAAGATTTAACGAGGTCTTGAAACACATGTTGTCTCTCGACAGATATGTACTTTAGGTAATTTGAACTTTATTTCCATTTGACTACCAATTAAATTTGAATTTAATTTTTCACTAGTTTTCTTATAATATCTAGTGGGGATAATACCTTCTTGAATACAATTCAAGTCTCGCACTCAAATATCTCTTAGAAAGCGGGGAGTTGTCTTTGAAAAGGTTTTATCAATGACTAAATTAATGGAAATATACCATTTTGAATAGTAATATCTTTAATTCTTTTAAGAGAGACCTTGAATAAAGAGATCGTAATCTTTGGCAATAGATTTACTCGGATCCTCGTGACATTCATCACTGAAGAAGAATCATTAATTTGAAGATCTCATTTTTATCGTCAATCTCTTTTCTTAAACTAGAAATCTCTATCTTTAAATTAGAAATCTCCTTTTAAGTTTATTAACCTCTTGATTTAATTCAGGAAGTGTAATTTCTTTAATCGGAGATTTAAATCTTTCAAGTCTTATTTAAACCTGAATATGGGTTTTTCTTTGGCTCTAAGAACCTTGTCAGTGACCCTTTTATCTTTAGTTAATAAATCTTTTAATTGTTTTAGATATTGAGTTTTTAATTCCGGATCAGTAATTTTACTGATTAGATCAACTAATAAGGAGCTTTCTTCTTCATCTTTTGTAATTACACTAACTCTTTTACAATTTTTTATTACAATCTTACATACATATAGTGACTTCATTTTCACTATTAGAATTTTCGTTGGATGAGTTATTCTTTAGAAGATTACGGAACATCGAAGCTTCTTCATTCTGCTTCTTATTCTTATTATCAATTCTCATTAATTCTAATAATTGTTCAGTATCTTGATTTGAAATATTTAATTGAGCTAATTTTTGTTTAACTCTGCATTCACTTTTGTAATGACCTTTACATCCCACAATTGTGATGAGACAATTTTACTTTATCAAATGTTTTGATTTTTTATAAGATTTTTCTTTGATGACTTAGGTTTATTATAATAATTATCTTGATTATTATTCTTATTTTTTGTTATGAGTATATCTCTTCTTACGGCGTTTATGATTTTTGTGTGACTCGATATGTTTATCTTTATGCTGTGCTTCCTTACGGAGGGAGCCACCCATGATAAACCATCTTGTTCACAAAATGTTCCTAACTCGTATTTAGCTTTATTTTTGTCTTTTTTCTAGCTTGTTTAGCTAATTTAAAATCAATGCACATTTTGGAACCCCTAGCAATATTACAGAAAGAATTCATGATCGCTTAAGTAATCTTACTTGTCCCACTCTAAGTGATTTTAGATGGTACAAAGATGTATTTACCTCTAGAGTTATGATGAGAAATGACAATAATAAACCATTTTGGAAAGAAAAAAATTAGTTAATGGTTTGCTCATCTTTATTTTATTCGCTCAAAAGTTAGG
Organism: Panax ginseng; assembly: GCA_020205605.1. Lineage (NCBI taxonomy): Eukaryota > Viridiplantae > Streptophyta > Magnoliopsida > Apiales > Araliaceae > Panax > Panax ginseng. The sequence continues at coordinate 6,146,195 of CM035145.1, read as the reverse complement.
GGAAGAATTAAGCAAAAACCTAGGATATATTGATTATGATAATTTAACTTATGGAGATATTATTAGTCATATCCAAAAATTGGATTAAAATGTGCATTGATTTTAAATTAGCTAAACAAGCTAGAAAAGACAAAAATAAAGCTAAATAAGAGTTAGGAACATTTTGTGAATAAAGATGGTTTATCACGCGTGGCTCCTCTCCGTAAGAAAGGAAGCACGTGCATAAAGATAAACATATTGAGTCACACAAAAATCATAAACGCAGTAAGAAGAGATATACTCATAACAAAAATAAGAATAATAATCAAGATAATTATTATAATAAACCTAAGTCATCAAAGAAAAATCTTATAAAAATCAAAAACATTTGATAAAAGTAAAATTGTCTCATCACAATTGTGGGCCGAAAGGTCATTACAAAAGTGAATGCAGAGTTAAACAAAAATTAGCTCGCTTAAATATTTCAATCAAGATACGGAACAATTATTAGAATTAATGAGAATTGATAATAAGAATAAGAAGCGATAATGAAGAAGCTTCTGATGTTCCAGAATCTTCTAGTAACAACTCATCCAACGAAAATTCTAATAGTGAAAATGAAGTCACTATATGTACAGAAAGATTGTAATAATGACTAGAATTATCTCCTCTGGACTGAGAAGAAGCTTTGTCTGACTCTTCACGTAACTGATCAAGTCTTAAATGAATAGCTTCAAAGAAGACGCTTAACTCTCTAATTAGAGTAATCGAAACATCTCATGATCAAGCAGTGATGTAACCGATTTTGCTAATTCAAATTGCTTTTGATTTATTGGAGGATGCAATTTACAGAGGTAGTAGTAATCATATTGACGTTAATCGGAGGAGGTAACAGAGAGAAGGCGGAATTCTTTTTGACTTGGCCTACTATTCTCGTTAACTCCAAATTTATCCCACCATTTAATTGAAAAAGCGGCGAGAGACACGAGAAATAGGAGAAAGAAAAGTCTCGAGTCATTCCGATTCCTATGGATGATGGAGACCGAAAAATAGTGACTTCTTGAGTGGGTCAGAATTATATATTGCCATTTCAAAATCCAAGGAATTTTATATTTACTACAAAATATAAGGAAGACTGGAATTTCCTCATATTTGGAATGATAGTTACTGTGATGACAAAAATGCTCTAATATATATATATATATATATTATATTTTATTTAAAAGATTTTGCTTTAATTATGGACCGTCAGATTAAAGTAAATCAATCTGGGACCGTTCATTGATTAGTTACTATGCATTTCATTTTTCTATAAATAGAAGCTCATTCCTTCATTATTTTCTTACGAATTCACTGAACTTTAGAGAGAGAAACTATAAAGAGAGACTATAGAGAGATAGAAGAAAAGTATTCTGCTACTTAACTACTTTTATATTTAGTTTCTTTTACGGTAAAGGATATTATTCTTTTGTATTTAAGAAGAGAACTTCAGTTATTCCATTTCTTTATTATTCTGTTGGAATAACCTGTATACGCGGAATACCCTATACGTGGTGACATTCTTCTATTATTCTGTCTTTATTATTCCGTTGGAACATCCTGTCTGTGCTGTAAGACCCCAACTTATTATAAATAAAATTGAATTTTCCTTTATTCATTATTCTAAATTAATAAGGGTTAATTTGATATAATTCTTTGGTTATGGGTAAAATATGCAAAGTTTTCAAAATAAACAAGTGGTTATAAAATATTCATTATTGTCGGGGAATATTCGTTTGGTCGTGGAATATTCTTTTTATCGGAATCTCCGTCTGACCAAGTAGCAGTCATTTGGTGGGCCCCATAACGGAAAAAACGGTTGGATGAAGGAAAACGACAAAAAGATTGAGTTTTATAAATAACGACGTAAATTGTTACCAATTAACAATTGTTGGGTTACACGTGGTTAAAATCTGATGTCTGGCGTGGTTCGCATGCTAAAGATTACCAGATTGCATATTATATTGAATTATTGATCCTTACGTATGAAGGCACTACTCAATAATTGTTACGAGAGTTATCGCTCAATATTATATTTTATTGATTCAATAATTGCTGCGTTGATATTTTGTATTCTTTGTTGTTTCAATAATTGTCATTACACAGTATTTTCCATTATCAAATCAATAATTCATATTATTTGAATAATATTATGAGATAGCATTATTGGCAATGTCTAGAAAGTTACGCTCAAGGAGAGGTTTGGTCACCTAATTGCGCGCTACCAAGAAGGAGAAATCCTTATTGGAAAGCCCCTCTTTCCGGGAACTACCGGTTGTCACAAGATCTGTGATTCTCATAATATTATTTTTAAATAAGTAATTATTGATTATTATGATAAAGAAAATATTTATTTTTATGTGGATATAGATGGAGAAAATTTTTATGTGACAATTGTTGAAAATTAATATTTTATCTTTTTCTGATAAAATAATTCATTTAAATATATTATTTTAATAATATATTAACGATGATATTTTTATAATGAATGTGGGATATATGAGTATATGAGGAGGAAGAGTATTTTTATGGCATTAAATGTTTAACACATGTTTTGGGTGTCGGTGGACACAATTCTTTGACCGAAAATTGATTATAGTATCGTAAAATCGTCTGCTTTATGGATTTCGGTCAATTTCATTTGGAATTTGGAAAACTTTCTTCTCGCAAAGTTGTAGAGAATGGAATTTCCATGAATTTTTTTGATAATCGAGCTATTTTCTCTTAATTATTGAAGTTTCGTAAGATAAAATAATTTTTATTAAATTAATGGGTGGGACCCACTTTTTGGTAGGTGTTGAATGCATGCGTATGGGTCAATGAAAATTTTCAAAAATTGGTGGCTATCTTGTTATGCGTAAGTAAGAATAAGAATAATAATATTTTATTATTTAGTCTCCTTTATGCTCTAACATTTTCCTATAAATAGAGGCTAAGTTAGAATTGAAAATCACACTAAAAACTAAGTTTTCTCTTTCTCTCTCTATATTATCGAGCGTATTCTTGTGAGTATACTTTGAGTGTTGCTATACTATCTTGAGTTTCACAAGACTATACCTAAAAATTCAATCGTAAGTACGGTTATTTTGAGGTAAAGGGTATTATTTTCTTCTTAAATGATATTTTCTTCAATATCATTATGTCAAGTATTGGTGAACTTTTTTATCAAATTTGGAACTTGTTGTGTCGGGAGTTACTATTCACGATACTAAGACTATTCACGATATGACACTATTCACGAATCACTGGCCACTATTCACCAAAAAATAAAAATTTTTCTTTTTGTCCAAAATATCTATTCTGGATACTAGCTTTGATTGTATCCATGTTTTGATCATTCTTGAATTTTACACCAATATGATTATTTTCGAAGTATTTTTGGACATGGGTAAAACAAAGTACGAATCCTTAATCCTTAATCCTTGTCATTTTGTTTCACCGGATTCGCTTTTTTAAAATGTTTTTCATCATCCTCAGTCCTAAATGGTGATATAAATGAATATCTTTGGCCTGTAGTGCAAAGATGAACGATTAACTGATGAATATCTTTGGCCTGTAGTGCAAAGATGAACATGACCAACTGGTGATACAAATGAATATCTTTGGCCTGTAGTGCAAAGATGATTAAAGATGTATATTGATTGTTATTACAGGGATAAACTATTGATGATGGACTTTTAAACCTTAGAAGATGAGAATTCTTTCTCTACGTGACTCTTCTAATGGATTCTTCATTTCACGCATTTGTTGATCTAAAACTTGTTGTCTATTGTATTCTATTAGATTTTTCCCCTGTTGAAGACTAACGATAATTTGTTGTATATTATCTTAGTCATAATATTCTTTATCGGGCTAGTTGAGCTCACCCTTTTCCTTTTTGTTCCATTTTTCTTCTCGTGAGGTGAGAACATAGCAGGGATCGAGTCTGGGGTATGGAGTGATGGTTCTAGGAAGATGTTTTAAATTCCCTTACTATTTACGTAAAATAGTGTATGAATAATTAATGAGGACTTATTTGGGTGTGTATATTGTCTGAAGACAATAGTTGTATTTAAACTCATGATTGTATTGTCGTATTCTACCACATACATCTCAGATTATCAAAGTTGTAGTTTGCTTTCTATACCATGTATTTTGGCGACTCGTAATGGGTGTTGTATACCTATTTTGGGGGCGCCACGTGTCTTATCGTCCTGACTCGGTTCCGCTTTTTATTATTCTCATCTTTATTTTCTCATTTGGAACATCCTGTTTCAGGCTTTTACGCTGGACCGGTTCCGCGTCTTTATTATTTCATTCTTTATTATTCTGCATTGGAACATCCCGCTTGTGATTTTCACCTGACCTGGTTCCATTATTATTATTCTGTTGGAATAACCCGCCTATGCGAAGTACCGCATGCATGGTGATTTCTGTTGTTATTTCATTCCTTATTATTCTCAGTTGATTAAAATTTTGACTTCTATACTCTATGAAATTAGTGGAATATCCTTTATATTTCCGCTTCATCTAGTATTTTTCATGGAAATATTCTTCTGAGAAATCTTAAATTTTACTCTACAAAGCAGTATCATGTTGACAATTTGGACGTTATTAGTTCCTGAATAACTTAATTCTTGAACTTGTTTTATTGAATTCTTATATCATTGTCATCATCCTCATGTTTATATTTTTTGAAAGTCATCTTGTGGCCTGTAAAGCATGGATGGACTTGGTATGATTATGACCAGGGATTATTCGGTGTAATCATGACCGTAATGTTACAAATGATGTGGTAAAAGTCCTCATTGGTCCGTAGTGCATTGATGGACAGTTGTTGGCATGATCATGACCATTGATGAATACACAAATATCCTTGGCCCGTAATGCATGAAATTTGTGGTCGTGACCTCTAATGAATATCCTCGTAGTAGAAAAGGGGATGATGTGGATTATTTATTAATTTGAGTCTCGCCGATAAAAGTGATGAAAAACTTTTTAAATCATAAAAGATAGTAGATTCTATTCTCTACTTGACTCTTTTAATGGATTGCTTGATCCGCCGCAGCTTAAACTTGATGTTGTTATATTTTATCGCTTTAACAATCGTGAAGGCTAACGATAATTTATTCTCGCATTATTTTAGTCATAATATTTCTTCTTGGGCTAGTTGAGCTCACCTTTTTTTTCACCGTTCTCTTCGTGAAATGAGAACATAGCGAGGACTAGTCGTGGAACGGAGTGATGGTCCAGAGGATAGCATTAGTAGTCCTCACTATTCTGTAAAATAGTGTGTTAATAATTGTAATGAGGAATCCTTTTGAGTTTGTATAATCTCTAGTAGACAATAATTGTATTCAAACTCACAGTTATGTTTTATCGTATTGTACACGACAGTTGTATTAGTAAGTTGTATTTGAATTTTGTACCATGTATTTGACGATCCAAGATGGGTGATGTATACCTGATTTTGGGGGCGTCACTGTGACAATCCCAAAATAGGTACATTCCATCCAACCCATTCTGAGTCGCCAAATACATGGTACAGAAAATAACTACAACTTTATTACAACAATTGTCATGCAAAATACAACAACATAAATGCTGTGAGTTTTGATACAAATATATACCAACTGTGACTCATGTCCCAACCATGGATAGCACGTCACAATGACACCTTACATAATGGTACAGTCAAAAACTGTTTTAGAAATTAGAATCTTTGGAAAGTGCTCAAGGAAACCTTCGTACATGGGAGGCCATGCGTCTAGGTTATGATAGATATCATATGCCCACATAATTATCCTTGGTTGACCCAATAGACCACAAAGAAAAACGAGAAGATTACTATCATCTTCTTTCCAATGGTGAGTCTTCTCTTGACATATCATTATCTCCACTGTCTCTAATTGAGAGTTATACTTCAACCAAACACCAAGATTATATAGGTAGTGCTCGTGAGATATACTCGCTAGAGTGGATGAGCACAACCTCGCTTTTATGATGACACGAGGTTGTATGTCATTTAGACATCTTGTGATAATAGTGGCAAAACACCCTTCCAACGTTGGGTTCGCTTTCACCCTATTTGATTCACCAAATATAACTACTAAATTATGTATACAACACCTTTCTATACTTTGTTTAGGAGAACCTCCACGACCAGAGACCACCGCTCTATTCCCCTCACATTACCCCGCTTCGAATTCAAATACACTCTTATTACACCGAAAGGAATTGTGAAGCAAAAAGGTGGGCACAACTAACTCAAGAAAGAATATCATGACTAAAGATAATTAAATTATCAATAGCCTTCATCGGTAATAAATTAGAGATTTAGAACATATGGTAGATGATAAAACTTTTCAACCATAGTTGCAGCAAAACAAGCAATCCATTAGAAGAGTCAAATAGACCATAAAGTCTATTATCTTCTCCATTAAAAAGTCCACCAACAATGTTTTATCCTCCGTAATATAAATCAACAGCCTTTTTCCACAATCATATGAATAACTCATAATCATAATTGTGATTCTAAATTCCTCTTCTCATCTAGACGAAGATAATTTTCATCACTTGCCTATACCGAAATATCAAAGATCATGGTTATACCAAATCACGCCTCGCTCATAATCATACTAATAAATTCATCTTTGCACTACGGGCCAAAGATATTCATTAACAGTTCATCTTTGCACTACAGGCCAAAGATATTCAACAACAGGTCATCTTTGCACTACAGACCAAAGATATTCAACAACAAGTTATCTTTGCACTACGGGCCAAAGATATTCAATAACAGTTCATCTTTGCACTACAGGCCAAAGATATTCATCAACAGTTCATCTTTGCAATACATGCCAAAGATATTCATCAACAGTTCATTTTTGCACTACATGCCAAATATATTAATATCTCAAAGAAATATATAATCATTTCAAAATCTATATAAACCATAATTATAATCATGTTGATCAATTCACCTTTGCACTTAAGCTAAACATATTCAATTATAAATTCAATGGTCATGATCATACTAGTCAACGATACAACTTTGCACTACTGGCTAAAGAGAACCCATAGTCATGATCATACCAATAATCTACCCATCTTTACACTCAAGTCAAAGAGAAATTTCTTCACCATGATTATAAAAATGTTATTATGATAATAAAAACAATATGATCAACAACTGTATTTAATTTCAAGAGTAATATTCATAAATCAATTATAATTTGGTCAGAAAAAGAAACCAATTTTTGTCGTGAATAGTACCCGTGAATAGTAACTCGTGAATAATAACTCATGAATAGTAACTCGTGAATAAGACTCAGTGATTCAGATATAAGATCGTGTATCGTAAATAATGTCATATACGTAAATAGTGCCATATACATGAATAATGTCGATATGTGAATAATTAATCGATATCGTGAATAGTAACCCCCGACTCAAAAAAGGTAGAAATTCCACAATAAGATCCATACCAATATGTCAAGATAATGATATTGAAAGAATAACATCATTATGAAGAATATAACATCCTTTAATATCCCTTACTATCCCTTACCTCAAAGAAAGCAACACTTCATTGGATATCGGATATGATTGAAGGAAACTTGCTCGATGAATAGCAACTCACCAAGTATCTAAATACTCACAAAATACACTCGATAATCTAGAGAAAAGAGAGAAAACATATGAATTCGGGTGTGATTTTCAATTCTAACTTAGCCTCTATTTATAGGAAAATGTTAAGACGCCAAGCGGACTTGACCTCTTTACGATGGCTTTACTACTCGCTACTATTCCACCCACCAAAAATCAGCCATCTTCCCCAATAACTAAAAGTGGGGCCCACTTATTTCTAGAATTTTCCATCAAAATCATTTATCAACCTAATTTCCGAATCAGTCACCTCTTAAAATTCATAACAAATCATTCGTTCACTTTTAACGGTTCAAAATTTGTGAACATATACTCAACTTATATATGTATAACATATCCAAAAATCACAACGATCCAACTACGATTAAAAATTATAACTCACACAATAAAGTCAGTAAGAACAATCGATTTGATCTTTTAATACCTCCAATCCGACAAAATGCTGATAAAATACCTCAACATTAATTCCTTTATTTATAACCACATAAATAAATCCATCATTTATATCCACATCAAATAAACTTGTTTCTGGTGTGATTTTCAATTCTAACTTAAGCTTCTATTTATAGGAAAATGCTAGAACGCCAAAGGAGACTAAATAATAAAATAATATTATTTATACAAATCAAGCACGCCACTTTGGATTTGATTTTCAGCATACATCTTTGAATTTGCAGCCAACCATTCTAGATTTTTCATAAAAACAAAAGCGGTCCCCCCATGTTTTAATAAAAACATTTTAATTTCTGAAACTTCAGTAATTCATAGAAAATAGCCCGTTTATCAGAAAAATATAAATTTTATGTCCATTCTGCCTGAAATCGAATTCTCTACAACTTTGCAGAAGAAAGTTTTTCCAAATTCCAAACCAAAAATATCTGAAATCCACAAACGAATGATTTTTCTAATTTCCTTCTCTTCCCTTTCTCTTTCTTCCTTTCCCATAATTCTCCACTAACTCTCTCTCTCTTCCCCACTTTCTTCTCTTTCCCCACCACTTCTTCCACACACACACACATATATACGCATATATATATATATATATTAAAATATTTACAATTATTAAATAATTCCAATTCTATCTTCTCTCTTCCACCTCATCTATTTATAAACCTTGAATTTATTGTAAAAATATCACCATTAATATATTATTAAAATAATATATTTAAATGAATTATTTTATCAGAAAAAGATAAAATATTAATTTTTAACAATTGTCACATTAAAAATTTTCTCCATCTATATCCACATAAATAAATTCAGCATTTATATCTGCATCAAATAAATATTTCCTTATCATATAAATCAATAATTAATTATTCATAAATAATATTATAGAATCACAATAATGACAACCAGCGCTCCTGTGAAAGAGGGCTTTTCAGATAAAGATTTCTCTCTTCTTCATGCGCAATTGTGGTGACCAAACCTCTCCTCGATGTAACTTTCTAGACATTGCCAATAATGCTATCTCATAATATTATTCAAATAATATGAATTATTGATCCGATAATGGGAAATCTTCATGTTGACAATTATTGAAACCACAATAATATAAAATATCAACGCAAAGAATTATTGAATCAATAAAATAAAATATTGAATAAAGAATTCATCGTAATAATTATTGAGTAGGTATTCTTCTTACGTAAGAATCAATGATTCAAAAATATGCATGCACTACACTACCGTGCTTCTTTGTGCAACCACACGTATTCGTATTTTTTAACCACCGTATTCCAACAAAGTGTTAATTCAGAATAACTACGTCGTTATTTATAAAAACTCAAACTTTATCGCTTTTCTTCATCCGATGCTTATCCGTTATGGGACCCACAAATAAGCTCCATACTATTGCATTTAATATTCCCGATAAAAAGAATATTCCACGACCAAACGAATACCCCGATAAATGAATATTTTATAACCACTTGCATATTTTGAAAATTTTCATATATTACCCTTAACTTTAACTTGTTATCAATTTAACCATTTACTGAATAGTAATTATAAAAAAAAATTGAATACTTTTATTTCATAAAATTCGGGGTCTTACAGTAACAATTGGTATCAAAGCTTAGGGATATGATCCCTGGCTAAGATGTGAGACTAGAACTAGGAGGGGAGAGACGGGGAATTCCTTCGCTAGTATGACCTACTTAAATTTATTTTGTATTTAAATTGGTTGGTCAGAGTTTAGAGATATTATGTTAAATGTCAATTAACCTTTGTTTTGTGGTAGTATCTGAAAATGACATCCGAAAATGTTGAGAATAGCAATGGAGCACAAGAGACTGTTGAGTCTCCACATATAAATAATCGTGGAGAATGTGCATCGTGAAGGCGACAATCCTCATGCAAACAACAACACCGACCAAATGATGAATGATGGATTATTCGAGAGGCTTTATGCAATTCATGCAACAAAGAAAGCAGAGCGGCTCCTGTCCAAAATATAGGTGGAAACACTGGAAACTCTTGGGCGGTCACCGCTAAACAGTTCAAGGAGCTGGGACCACCGGAGTTTAAGGGAGAGCCAAAACCACTTATGGCGGAAGCATGGATAAAGCATATCACCAAGATATTTGATGTCTTGGGATGCTTCGAGAAGCAAAAGGTTCCCTTTGCCGCTTTTATGTTGCGTGGAGAGGCAGATTACTGGTGAGAATCGGTAAAACGTACTCAACCTGCCGTACTGAAGATGTCTTGGAAGAAGTTCCAAGAGCTGTTCAACGACAAATTCTTTCCCGAAAGTATTCGTCACATGAAGGAGGTGGAGTTTATCAAAGTGGAGCAAAATAATATGACCGTGTCGCAATACGAGGCAAAATTTGCGGAGTTATCCTGGTTCATATCCCCACTTAGTGGATAATGAAGAGAAATGACGCGAATGTTTTTAAGAGGTTTGAAGTCGGAGATACGCCAACATCTTATTTCTCATAAACTATGTTTGTATTCGATGTGTTGTAAATAGGGCTCATTGGTGGAACGCGATAACGAGTTAATGCAACCAAAAAGAGAAAGAACCGCAAAATGATAATACCGGTGAGAGCGATCCATCGAAGCGGGACAACAAGCGTGGAGGGAATCAACAGGCGAAATGGTAACCACTTCGGTGGTAATCGTACCAAAATAATAAGAATGGACATTTCAAGAAGAGGAGATTCAATAATGATGGAAAGACGTCAAGACCAAAGACCAAGTTGTTAAGGAAGGAGAGAGACCACCTATCATATGCTTCAAATGCGGAGGGAGGGACACATCACCCAAATTAGCGATGTCATTCAAAAACATGTTATAATTGTGGAAGAGAGGTCACTTTAGCCCTATTTTGTCGCTCACCAAGACAAATTCAATAGGATGGAGGCACCAAATGTCATCCCAAAAAGTTAAAGCCTAGTAGTGCAAGGGAGAGCGTTGTTGTGACCTCCCCAGAAAGAAGGAACCCGGATGAGGTCATCACGGGTAAGCTTATCATAAACTCTAATAAGTCTATACCTTATTTGATACCGGGATCTATCCATTCTTTTATTTCTCCTACTTGCGCTCAACAATTAAATTTGTCTCCGGAGAAATTAGATTTTGACTTATGTGTGGAAAAATACGTCAGTTTTGAATAATATTTCTATTGTTAATGAATTTCCTAACGTATTCCCTGAAGAACGTCCTGGCCTACCCCCAGGCGAGAAATTGAATTTTGTATCGACCTTGAACCCGCAGACAAAACCCATTTCCAAAGCCCCATATCGAATGGCTCTATTGAACTTGTGGAGTTAAAGACTCAACTGCAGAATTGTTAGACATTGGCTTTATTCGTCCCTAGTACTTCTCCTTGGGGTGCTCTGCTCTATTCGTGAAGAAGAAAGATGGGAGTATGCGAATTTTTATTGATTATCGGAGTTGAATCATGTCACCATCAAAATAGGTACCCATTGCCATGTATTGATGACTGTTTGACCATTGCAAGAAGCCAAATTCTTTTCAAAGATTGATCTTCGTTAGGATATCACCAATTGAAGATTAGAACCGATGACATTCCAAAGACGGCTTTCGAAACTCCCTCAGACGGGCATTATGAATTCTAGTCATGTCCTTTGGATTGACTAATGCTCCTCTTTGCTTCATGGATATGATGAACCGAGTATTCAAGGAATATTTAGATCACTTTGTGGTCGCTCTTTATTGATGACATCCTTATTTATTCTAAAAGCCGTGAAGATCATGAGGAACACTTGAGGCTAATACTCCAAAAGCTTCGTGAATGCAAGCTTTATGCCAAGTTGAAGAAATGCGAGTTCTGGCTTGAGGAAGTAGCATTCCTTGGGCACGTGGTATCAAGTCATGGAATATCTGTTGACCCAGCAAAGATTGAAGCTATTCAAAGCTAGGAGCAACCTAAATCAAGGATATCAAGTACGTAGCTTTCTGGCTTAATTTGGTTATTATCGGAGATTCGTAGAAGGGTTTTCTCGAATTGCTACTCCACAAACTCAGCTGACTCGAAAAGATATAAAGTTCGGTTGGAGTGAGGAATGTGAGAAGAGTTTTCAATAACTCAAGAGGAGACTCATTTCAAAGACTGCTCGACAATACCATCCGGTTCGGAGGATTTGTCATCTACAAAGTGATGCTTCGGCAAAGGGTTAGATGTGTTCTCATGCAACATGGGAAAGTCATAGCCTATGCCTCCCGACAACTCAAAGAATATGAAAGGAATTATCCTACTCATGACCTAGAGTTAGCAGCTGTTATCATCGCACTTAAAATTTGGAGGCATTACTTGTATGGGGAGAAAGTGGAGATCTTTACGGATCATAAAAGCCTCAAATATTTCTTCACTCAAAAGGAACTCAACATGCGACAACGACGTTGGCTTGAACTATTGAAAGATTATGATCATACCATCCAATACCATCATGGAAAAACGAACGTGGTAGCTGGCGCATTGAGTAGAAGATCATATGCGGGTACGAGTGCAATATTGTCAACACAAAGGCCCATTTTGTATGACTTGCAAAGGATGGAGATAGAGATAAAGACTCCAGGGACCCACGTGATGATGGCGAATATACGAGTAGAACCGACTTTAATTGATAAAATTAAAGCTGCTCAAGTTACAGATCCATAGCTGATGCGTATGAGGACTAAAGTGCAAGAAGGTGCGATGCCGGAAGCAAGAATCGATGAAGAAGGAATACTTCGAGTCAACTCCAGACTTTGTGTTCCTAACGATCCTGATTTAAAGTATAAAATCATGATGGAGCCTGACAACACACCGCTTTATAATCCATCTCAGGAGTACCAAAATGTATCATGATTTTCGACATACATTTTGGTGGGGCAATATGAAGAGAGAGATAGCGCTGTTTATCTCAAGGTGTCTAACGTGTCAACGAGTCAAGGCGGAGTATCAAGTACCAAAAGGTCCATTGCAACCACTTAAAATTTTAGAATGGAAGTGGGAGCACATTACCATGGATTTCGTTACTGGTCTTCCCAAAGTTTCTCAAAGCATAGATGCGATTTAGGTCATGGTTGATAGATTGACTAAGTCTGCTCATTTCTTACCGATACGAGAAACTTATACACTTGAACGTCTTGCTCGTATGTACATAAACTAGGTTGTAAGATTGCATGGTATGCCAGTATCCATAGTTTCTGATCGAGACCCAAATTCACTTCGCGATTTTGGGTTAGTTTGCAAAAAGCTATGGGCACAAATTTACGATTTAGCTTGGCATATCATCCTCGAGATTTGACGAATGACAATCGGAGAGGACTATTCAAACTCTTGAAGATCTATTAAGACTCGTGTGTCCTTGATTTCAAGGAATTTGGGACAAGTTCTTACCATTAGTGGAGTTTTCCTAATAACAATTATCAAAGCAAGTATTGGCATGGCTCCATTCAAGCGTTGTATGGAAGAAAGTGTCGCTTCTCCAAAGATATCGGGATGAGGTGGGTGAAGCAACGTTGTTGGGACCAGAGTTGATACGTATGATACTGGAAAAGATTCAAATGATCCGTGAACATATAAAAACCTCACAAGATCGACAAAAAAGAGTTATCTTTGATCTTCATCAAAAGGACGTGGAATTCGATTTAGAGATCATGTGTTGTTACGTGTTCGCTCCATGGAAAGGGGTTACGAGATTTGGAAAGAGAGGAAAGCTCAATCCTCGATTCATTGGCCCATTTTAATCCTCGATCGAGTAGGAACTGTGGCTATAGACCCGCTTTTATCGCCAAGTATGTCTCGTGTTCATAACGCTTTTCACATATCCATGTTACGTAAATATGTGGAAGACCCGAACCACATTATTGAGTTGGAACCGGACGAAATAATGGAAGATTTAACGTATGAAGAGGTTCTGTTCAAATCTTGGATAAGAAGGAACATATTCTACGCCTCCAAGGTTATACCTTAATTCAAAGTTTTGTGGAGAAACCACGATGTTGAGGAAATGACACGGGAGTTAGAATCAAAATGAAGTCAAGGTATCCTTACCTCTTTGATATACCAGTATCGCACCCTAATTTCGAGGGCTTAAATTTCTTAAGAGGGGAGGTCAGAAGACCCCAACTTTTTGAATAAAATGAATTTTCTATAATTATCATTTTTGAATATTATGGAATGAATTTAATATAATGTTATAATTGTGGGTAATATTTATAAATTTTGCAAAGTATGCAAGTTGTCATATAATATTCGATTGGTCGGGGAATACTCGTTTTAAACAGGAAATATTCGTACGACGGCACAATCATTGGTGGACCCCACAACAGAATTATTGTCGGATTGAGAAAACGACAAAAATATTTTATTAAAATAACGGCGGAAGTTTTACTGGTGATCTTTGTTGAACTACTCTCGGTAGTAAAAATACGATGTCTGGCGTGGTTGCATAAAGTAGCACCAGTATTGATTATTAAGGCTTACGTGATAAGTCACTCAATTTTGCTTATTTTATGGACCCCCGTTTACCTATTTTTCAAAATAATCGATAGAAAGCTATTCAGTATAATAAAGGTGGGGGCCCAGATGTGGGGCCCATGATTGAAAATGATTTTGGGGGTGGGGGAGTATGTTAGTCACGGGAGGGAGTTAATATAATTGTATATATATATGTTATATGATATATAATATATGTATATTATACATATATATATAATTATAATGGTGGGGCCCATAGTTGGAGGCTATTATTGTGCTGGGAAAGTTGGATGACATGATTCACGGGAGAGTGAATTATTTTTCAATCAAACATGTGCCTTATAATATATATATATATATATATATATATATATTATATTTTATTTAAAAGATTTTGCTTTAATTATGGACCGTCAGATTAAAGTAAATCAATCTGGGACCGTTCATTGATTAGTTACTATGAATTTCATTTTTCTATAAATAGAAGCTCATTCCTTCATTATTTTCTTATGAATTCACTGAACTCTAGAGAGAGAAACTATAAAGAGAGACTATAGAGAGATAGAAGAAAAGTATTCTGCTACTTAACTACTTTTATATTCAGTTTCTTTTACGGTAAGGGATATTATTCTTTTGTATTTAAGAAGAGAACTTCTGTTATTCTATTTCTTTATTATTCATTGGAATAACTTTGTATCGCTTGGAATACCCTATATGTGGTGACATTCTTCTATTATTCTGCTTTATTATTCCGTTGGAACATCCTGTCATGGCTATATCGTCGGACTGGTTCCGCTTTTTATTATTCTGCCTTTATTTTCTCATTGGAACATCCTGTTCAGGCTTTTACGCAGGACACGGTTCCGCCTCTTTATTATTTCATTCTTTATTATTACTGTTGGAACATCCATTTGCAGTGATTTTCACCGACTTTGGTTCCATTATTATTATTCTGTTGGAATAACCCGCTTTATCTGCCAAATCTTTGCATGCATGGTGATTTCTGTTGTTATTCCATTCCTTATTATTCTCAGTTGGTTAAAATTTTGACTTCTATACTCCATGAAATTAGTGGAATATCCTTGATATTTCCGCTTCATCTAGTATTTTTCATGGAAATATTCTTCTGAGAAATCTTAAATTTTACTCTACAAAGCAGTATCATGTTGACAATTTGGACGTTATTAGTTCCTGAATAACTTAATTTTTGAACTTGTTTTATTGAATTCTTATATCATTGTCATCATCCTCATGTTTATATTTTTTGAAAGTCATCTGTGGCCTGTAAAGCATGGATGGACTTGGTATGATTATGACTGTGATTATTCTATTGTAATCATGGCCGTAATGTTACAAATGATGTGGTAAAAGTCCTTATTGGTCCGTAGTAGTGCATTGATGGACAGTTGTTGGCATGATCATGACCATTGATGAATACACAAATATCCTTGGCCCGTAATGCATGGAATTTGTGGTCGTAACCTAATGAATATCTTTGGTAGTAGTCACGGGGATGATGTGGATTATTTATTAAAAGCCGAGTCTCGTGATAAAAGTGATGAAAAACTTTTTAAATCATAAAAGATAGTAGATTCTATTCTCTACTTGACTCTTTTAATGGATTGCTTGATCCGCTGCAGTTAAACTTGATGTTGTTATATTTTATCAGATTAACATTGTTGAAGGCTAACGATAATTTATTCTGCATTATTTTAGTCATAATATTTCTTACTGGGCTAGTTGAGCTCACCCTTTCTTTCACTGTTCTCTTCAGGAAATGAGAACATAACAGGGACTAGTCGGGGAACGGAGTGATGGTCTAGAGGATAGCATTAGTAGTCCTCACTATTCTGTAAAATAGTGTGTTAATAATTGTAATGAGGACTTCTTTTGAGTTTGTATAATCTCTAGTAGACAATAATTGTATTCAAACTCACAGTTATGTTTTATCGTATTGTACACAACAGTTGTATTAGTAAATTGTATTTGAATTTTGTACCATGTATTTGACGACCCAAGATGGGTGATGTATACCTGATTTTGTGGGCGTCACAGATTTTCTTAAAAAAATAGATTTTTTTAAAAAATATACTTTTTTTAAAAAATATACTTTTTTTTAAAAAATATACTTTTTTAAAAAATATACTTTTTTTAAAAACCGTTTTTTCAAAAAATTATGTTTTTTTAAAAAAAATTGTTTTTTTAAAAAAGGCGTTTTTAAAAAAAAAATCTTTAAAAAAAAAATCTATTTTTAAAAAAGTTCTACTTTTTTGAAAATCTATTTTTTTAAAATTTCCATTTTTAAAAATCATTTTTTTAAAAAATCTATTTTTTTTTAACAAATATATGTTTTTAAAAAAGTATATTTTTTTAGAATTCTATTTTTTAAAAATCTTTTTTTCAAAAAGTTCTGCTTTTTAAAATAAATCTGTTTTTTAAAAAAATCTATTTTTAAAAAATTCATTTTTATAAATTCTATTTAAAAAAAAATCTGTTTTTCAAAAAAATATATTTTTTATAGAATTCTATTTTTTAAATTTTTTTTTTTTAAAAAACTGTTTTTAAAAAAAATCTGTTTTTTTAAATTTTTATTTTTTGTTATATTTTATTATGTTTTTGTTATTTTTAAAACTTTAAAATGTTAATTTTTTTAAAAAATCTGTTTTTGATTTTTTTTACCACATAAGCCATTTTTTTTATTTTTTTGCCACATCAGCGCCACTTTAACGTCTGTCAACTATTTTGGACGGAATGATCCAATTAAATTTTTTTAATTAATTTAATGGGATAATTCAAAAATTAAAAATTAAATGATGTATTAAATAAAACGTGCCAAGTATACTGGTGAAAAATATAATTTTGCCTTATTGTTTTTGTTAGGTTGGCAGCTTGGGATAAATAAGGTAGGCCGGCAGCAGGCAGGCATGTTGAAGAAGTGGTTTTCAAATTAAAAGATTCATTCTCGAGTGTGTTTTGTTTGATAAATAAACTTAAGGTGCTAGTTAATTAGTAATATTTTTTATTCCATCAGATACATTGATTGATGTGGTTCCATTAAGTTTCTGTTTTTTATAGAGAACTTCGAATTTGATGATGATCCAAGATCATAAATAAAGCTCTTGCAAAACTCCAGCATTAATTAATTATAAATACACAACTGTTTTCTCCAATTTTTTGACTACTTATATAATTTTCCTCTCACTTTTTCAATCAGAATTCACCACTTCTATAATTTTTTGAATTTATATTTATTGATTTTTTTTATATATAAAAAAAACCTATTCTATTACAATTACAATTCAATTACTAAGATACATTAGAAATTATCATCTCTTTTAAAATATCAAAATAATTGAGGATCTTAAATGAATATTTTTACATGTCCAATCACAATTAATGTAATTTTAAAATATACTCTTATTTAAAATATAAAATTTAAATGTATGTAAGTGATATGATTTTTCATACCGTACATAGAAAATTTTGAATGAATATAGGTAGTTTTAAATTTCATATGAATTATGATTTTACAATGTGAAAATTATAACATCAGAAAGAAAAGTGCATCTAAACCATATAAAATTAAACTAATTTCCTTAATTTATATATATATAATATTTACCTCACAAATCTCAAATTCCCTAACGATACTCTTAAATAAGAGAATTTTTTTGAGGAAGAAATACTCCATAGTGCTACCCAAAGAGCTATTTTCGCCATTAAAAAAGGGGGGAACATAGCCGTGGAAAGAAATTATACAAGGGAATCGATACACAAATACACAATTGCTTCGTATAGCAATAACTCTATCTCTACATAACTACTACTACTACAGAGTTCCATGCCCTTTCAATTTGTTGTTGCGTTTAGAGAAGAAGAGGATGAAAAGATTTTTCCAACCAGTAGAGAAGGATGGCTCCTCCAAGAAACCCACAATTTGTTCGGTGAAAATTGATAAAGAAGCAGCACAAACTACGCCACCAGATGATGGCGCAAACAAGACGACGGAACCCTTAAAGTTCTTGACATGGAATGCTAATAGCTTTCTTCTTCGTGTCAAAAACAACTGGCCCGAGTTTACCAAGTTCGTCGAAACGTTAGACCCCGATGTCATTGCAATACAGGTAGGTGATTCCATTGTTTTGTTTCGTGATTTCATGAATTTATGTTCATAGATTAATGGGTGTCTGATGAATGCGTGTTGTGTTGAAAAATAGTATTTGATATAGGTATGCATTGATGGTTGCTTATCAAAAAATGGGTAATTTGATTTTAGGATTTTAGGTGTTTATAAATGCATGTGATGGCGAATTTTATTATGAATGTTTGGTTTTTAACAGCGAAGGAAGACTTCCCCCCTCTCTTTTTTTTCCCTATTTCTAAAGCATTTATATAATTGTGTTTGTATTACTGATTGAGAAGTCCAAGTTTATAGCATGTTTGGAATGATGTAGTATTTTCTGTCTTGGTTACTGGGGTGTGGGTTTTAATAGTTTTTTTTTTTCTTTTGTGTTTAAATTTCATTAAGGCACTAGATATAGTTTGTTATGGACTATTTAGATCCTAAAATTAGTCTTAGATTCGATTTAGGATGATTTGTAGCTGATAATCTAAACTTTACAATGGTTCTATTATTTAACAAAAGGTAATTACTGAGGATCAGTTAGTGGGCTTAGTTAAGGGCTGAAAACAACAAGGCTAAAAATCTGAGTAACACTACTTTAGTGGACTAGCTCAAAGAAGCTTTATTCTATACTGAATACTCTTTTAAAAAATTGCATTTATGTGTGCTTGTTGACTAATTACTTATCTTACTTAAAATGCAACTTATGTTTTTTGTAGTTATTAAAAAATTTGTGACCATGTATGATTCCATCTGTTTCTTCTGGTCTCATAACTAACTTTCAAAAGCATGTTGGAAGGAATTTTATTTAACACACCACTGATGGTAGGAAGTAAGAATGCCTGCAGCTGGTACCAAGGGCAGCACTAAAAACCCAAGAGAATTGAAAGATGATACCAGCACTTCACGTGAGGAAAAGAAGGTAAAGTTGTTTTTTCAATGTTATATTTTTTTGTGTCATAGGGTAAATAAGCCATTTATCTATACTACTATCCAATGGAGAGATGACAAGGAAAAATATAATTACCAAAAAAAGCAAGAAAAGAAAAGAAAAAAATCATGTGCATATTGATTAAATCTGTAACTGGATATTATGCTGTGAATTTGATCTTCTCTAGGATATGTTTGAATTGTTTATGTAAATTTAAAGCTTCATTGCATGTGTGCAAGTCACTTCATTCTTGAAGTAACCTTGCTTTCAGATCTTACCTTTCTTTGTGAGTGATAGAGGATTGTGTAATGGCTTATTATGAAAATGGTGTTTCTCTCAACTGTTCCATCTTTGTAAACCATGTAGATTCTGATGCGTGCCATCTCGAGTGCACCACTTGGAAACTATAATGTATGGTGGTCTCTTTCAGATACAAAATATGCCGGGACTGCATTGTTTGTGAAAAAGTGTTTCCAACCGAAAAAGGTCTCTTTTTCTCTTGATCGAACAGGTACTAGAATCAATATTTGATTTGTGTATGCATATTACTGCTACATATGATATAAGTTATAGTTCACCTTTGTCTAATTTATTTTTTCTAATTGTTATTATGTGGCACGGTTTGATGAAGAAGTGTTGTACTTTTACCCAAATTCCCAATCATAGAGGAATATGGAAATTGCAATATCAAATGAAAATAGCTTTGGTTGCACAGCTTGCTGTGGGTTACAAAGAATTAGATGAAGATTATTTGGTGTTGTGATGATGTGGTCATGGAATAGTATGAACCCTGCAGTTTGTTCATGTTAATTTTCTTGATATTGAACATGACATATTTATGTTATAAAGATGTTCTACATGTGATGAATTGCATTGTCCTTCTTTGCCTGATAGCCAGAAGAAGAAGAAGAGAGATGGGCTTTGCTTTGTTTGGGGGTGGAAACAGGTTTAATTTTTTATTGCCTTGTGGCTAGTTGATGGCAATCGCAATCATGAAAGACACCGCTTTATACTCAAACCAAAAAAGAAGGATAAAAAAGGCTTTAAATTATTTGGGGGTTGGTAACAGGTTATAAATTTTTAATACCGTGTGGCTAGGTGATGGCAACTCTTCTTCTTCCTCAGCCTGTTCTGTAATCTTTATCATCCATGTGACAAAGAACTATAATTGTCTGATCATAATTCACTAATCTACAATCTGGCAAAGATGTGGATATAGTTGTGTTCATATGCAGCGGCAGCACAGGCTTCATGCCATGATTTTATCTAAAATATGATATCAGTAAAACTGTGACTCATGGACAAACCTTTTAGAACGCTTTAGACTAAAAAAAATTATTCATTTCTTACAATATTCTTCTCCTTTCTATATGAAACCAAAGGAGAATCAACTCATAAATGTTTGTTGTTATAGCTTCAAAGCACGAATCTGATGGCCGGGTTATTTTGGCGGAATTTGAATCATTTCGCCTATTGAATACTTATGTGCCAAACAATGGTTGGAAAGATGAAGAAACCTCATTTCAGAGGAGAAGGAAATGGGATAAAAGGATACTAGATTTTGTTATGCAAACTTCGGATAAACCCCTTATCTGGTGCGGAGACCTTAATGTAAGGTATATTTCTTTAACCTATTTTATGTCGTCTTACTATTCCTCGGTTCTTAATTTTTATTTTCATTTCTGAAAGATATCTCCGCCGTTCAATGAATCAATTTAATATTCCTTTAAATGGAGCTACATATTTTCTGCTGTACACCCTGGCTTTTTGTATCATACGGCATTTGAAGGGTTTGAGTTACTGAATGTTGAACTAGCTTAGTTGGTTACTGGCTTATTTAGGTGGAGTGTCTTTGTTTTTCTTCCTTTTTGTGGTATAACCATGGATGTTATTTTGTTACTATTCTAGTTTCACAAGGTAATATGGTATCTTCTTCTTAAAATTTTGACGTCCTCTTTTGCCTTCTTTTTTCGAGTCATATCTTCACATGTGAGCTGCAATTCTTTCAATTACTGACAGAGCCTGTCTTTATAGACTGTCAATTACCAGAAAGAGGGCATCTAGCTAGAGCATTGAGGACCCATTTTATAGTCTTCTTTGGAGAGAGAAATTATCATGCGTGAGCAGCAACGCTTTAAACAATAAGAGGCCTACTGATACTGCAGTTACAAACTTGGGCATATGGCGAAAGCTTTGAGTTCAAAGTTTAGTAACACTCAAATTAGGGCGGAAAGCACAACTTAGTAGCTAGTTTATGTTTATTTTGTGCATCATACCTATCTTTATAGTCTATCTTTTCCTGAAAATGACATGCATAGATCAACTGTTGCATTAAATAAAAGTTCGGGCTTCATGTGGAAAAAATTCTCTAGCACCTAGTACTATTTTATTGATTTTTCTGGTAGTTCTGATTTGACTGTAAATTCATCTTTCACAAACTTGCTGATTAAAGAAAGAAAGTTTCCTTCTTTTTCTATTTCTGCATACCATTACTGTTGAATGTCAACTATTATTTAAATAAAATTTATCTTGAGGGTAATTTACTTTCTTTGTATATGGCATTTGCAGTCATGAAGAGGTTGATGTGAGTCATCCAGAATTTTTCAGCTCGGCGAAGCTCAATGGTTATATTCCACCGAATAAAGAGGTGATAGTATTCTTGTGTTGATGCAGTTTTATCACTTCCATATTTTATTGTGTAATTTCTTTTTGGGTAAAATTATAATCTTTTTGAAACATGGGCAAAACTATTATTGAGGGATGCCAATTGCTAAAAATGCTAAAATTGAAGAATAAACATTTGAAATTTGTAGGATGCTCATACTCTTTATTTGTTGATGTTCATCCCCCTATTAAATTGGAATTGCTCTTCTATTTTTATAGCGTTCCGAGTGTAAAATCCCCTTAATCTTGAGATGTTCATTAGTTTGTTGGAGCAGGTACCTCGATGATCATTTTTTTATAGTTTTATTATTATTACTCCCTTTGTTCTAAAATATAGGATCAAGTTTAAATTTTCAAACTTTTAAAGTCAATATGAGATATTTTCAAATTTAAAATTGATGTGATTCATTTAACTTTTGAAAATCTTAATCATGTAATTAGTGGTACTTTTTAGATAGTATACAATTTTCATAATTGTATTGTTTAAAATCAAATTAATTCATATCAATTTTGAATTTGAAAATATCTCAAAAATTGATTTCAAAAAGTTAATATTAATCTTATATTTTGGAACGGAGGGAGTATTATTTTTTGATGTGGTGCGTTACTTGCTTTGTCGATGGAAATTCTAGAAATGGTAGGACAATGGATTGTAAAACATACATATAGAAAGTATAAGCAGAAAATTTAATTCTTGAGAGCCAAATGTGTTGTGGTATATGTTCTCTCTTACTCTAAAAACAGTAACTAACAGTATGTGATTATTTTATCACGCAGGATTGTGGGCAACCTGGATTTACCTTGTCAGAGAGGAAGCGTTTTGGTGCCATATTAAAAGAGTATGTAAACCTTTTAAAGCCTTTTCTACAGTAGAAACAATTTAAGTGTGACACTGTGAACTAATTGATTTACCAATGGGAATAAGGTCAAATAGACCAGTAAATAATGTGGCAACCTGTTGCTTATTATCTTAATAGTTTTATGCCTTGTCCCGTAAGGTCCCTAACAGAGTTCCACTTCGTCCACTTTCATTAGCTGATTTGTTCTCGCTGCTTAACTTTTATGTCACACAACCGATGATTTTTCTGTTACTAATACGATAATGTAATAGTATATCTATTTATGCACATAAATTGTTCATGCTACTACTTTTTCTTGCTACTATCATCTTTACATTTGGGGTGAAGTACAAACCCCTACTTAGTGTTGGTGATAATGCAATTTCTGGAATGATTGGGTATCTAGCTTGAACCTTAGAAGAAGAGTAGGGGGGGGGGGGGGAAGCCCTTAGAAGCACTTGTCTAAATCATGCATAGTGGTTCAATACTTCGATATCCGAGTTTGGTGATAAGGAACATTTTATCAAGGTTTTTAAACCCGGACCGGTCATCGAACCGTAAAAGTTACTGGGTGGATGGGTAATATGTAATAAATAATTAATTATATTAATTATTATTATATATTGTATACAATATTTAGTAAATATGTAAAATTAATCAATTTATCTACAAAAAAAAATCTAAACATCTCTAAGATACATTCAAATTCCGAAATTCAACCACAAGTTCAAGTGTTTGATTAAATGAATGCAAAGATATGTAAAATACCAAACAAAGTCTCAACTAAATTACTAAAATAAAATCCATGACACTTGATTCACAAAAAACATAAATCATTCTAAGGTCGAGAAGGTGATGCTTCTTGCCAATTGACATCATCATCTTCATCTATTAATCCATGACCACGAGTACCACTTCCACTTGCTCCTCCAAGTCCTCCAAGTTCTTCAAGTCTTCCATGTCCTCGAAGTTCTTCAAATGTAAACGGGCTACTCAACGACAAATTTGTGAATGACATAAAGTCTACATCATCATCATCATCATCATCAACATCTAAATTCACTATCTTCTTTCTCGTTCACTTCTACATAAAAAAAATAAAAATAATAAACACATGGGCCCAATGTATTTAATCTAATATTGATAATGTAAATATTTCTCACCTTCACGAGGACGACGTCGTTGCCTTTCAAAATGAGGCATCGCTCCTTCATCATAAACTATTTTCTCTAGCTCATCATAATCAAGAAATGGTTCTTCCTCCTCTTCAACAATTCAAAACTCTGTTTTGTCAATTGACTCATAATCAATTGGATCATAATTCCATCTTTTATAGCAATGCCTAAAATTACCATTTCATATAATGTTATGTGATTTTTTTTCATCAAACTAATGTCATATAATATTAATTATTAAAAATTCATACAAAGATTAATTGAATTAATAAAAATACATATTCTTTAACCTCAAGTTATAGTGAACAAACACGAGATCATTAAGTCTTTGATGCTCCAATCGGTTTCTTTTCTTGGTGTGTATACGATCAAAAACACTCCAATTTCTTTCGCACCCCGATTAACTACTAGTTTGGCTAAGGACTTTGATTGCCAACTTTTGTAAATTTGGAGCACTACTTCCAAACAATCTCCACCACTCATCTAAATATAAATAAATAACAATGACATTAGAAATCAATGAAATAAGCTACAAAGGAACAAAGATAACAAGAATAAACAACAATTACTAAAATGGAACAAAGTCAAACAAAAATTAATAAATATAACTTACCCGGTTGAGTAGTGTTCGAAGTAGTAAGTGCAAGCTCCCTACCAAAACTCCCCATCCGCTATAAATTCTCGTTTCATCGAACAACTTAACCTTACTAGTGGTGGCTTTTGCTTGATGACATCAAGAAGACCAGACATAACTTCCGCTTCCCACAAAATGATTCTTGATTATATTGAAAGCAAGGATTCAACCAATATGCAGCCGCATTGAACACTTTTACGCAATTGTTTATGCCAACACTCCTTGATAATTATTGTATAAAGGCTTGTCTGAGCTTTTCTTTTGCCTAAAACTTTCTTTATAGCATTTCTAGCTCTAAACATGCCATCATACAAATATGCAATGGAGGGTCTCTCATCCATATCAACAATTCTCAATACAGCATCAAAGGCTCCACAATTTTGGTTACAATCAAACAATCATTCCAAAAGATTTCTCGAATATAAGAAAACCACAACCTTACCTTGTGCATCCTTAGCATATCTAGACTCCTTAAAATCCTTACTAGTCACCAAAGCCTGCAAATCATGCATATGATCATAAACATTATGCAATGCAATGAAAGTCGTGGCAAAACGAGTAGGCCCCGGACGAATGATTTCAATCCAATCCTTTCTCTTCCTTAACCAAGCCAATAACCAACCATGATTATAAATGTACTTGGTTATCTTCGATGCCTTCTTAGCTAATTCAACAATATGCTTCATCTTAGCTCTGTCCCCTAAAATCAAGTTTAAACAATGTGCAGCACAAGGAGACCAACTAATGTTTTTGTATTGTTGTGAAACTAATTTCCCTGCAATCACATAATTAGGCCCATTATCTGTTACCATGTGAAATACATTAGTTGGTCCAACCCATTCAATTACTTCTACGAATAACTTAGCCAAAAGTGCGCCACTCTTCACTGCATCAGAAGCATAAACAGATTTAACAAAACAAATTTCACGTGGACAATAGACAAGAAAATTAATCAAAGATCTATGCCTACAATATATCCAACCATCCCCCATAATGGTACACCCACAATCACCCCAAAAAGACATCATGGTTTCAACAAACAGTTGCACTTCTTTTTTCGAATCTCTAAGCAAATTGACTCTCACATCATAATAAGAAGGGGCCTTATAACCCAAACCAATTCTAATTGCAGCATCAAACATAGGCTGAAAATATATTGAATTTACGGCATTAAAAGGAATACAACAATCATAAAACCATCTAGCTACAGCCATATTTGCCCTCCACACAGCTTCTTTACCAGCCATAGCACTTTTTATAGTAGGTTGTTTCTCAGGTTGGGCTTTTGAAGTAAATAAGTTACCTAGTTTTTTTTCTTTCCCCTTCGTTGGTTCACTACTACTTCTCTCGCAATTATCACATGGAGATTGACGAATAATCTCTTCAACATCTACATCATCCCCCTCATGTTTTTCATACGGATCATCAAATGAACGCATGTCAACTTTTTCTTTTTTGTTTTGTTCAATTTTTTTAAAGATTGTTCCATTTCATGTTTTACATCTGGAGGAACTCTCTTACACGGGCCTACCTCACCCTTTTTCCCGGCAAGATGTTGTTTTATTCTATTAATGTCACCACCCTTAATTGCTTTTTGACAATATAAACAAGTGATAATTTTTTTACCATCTGCAGCTCGCCCTTCACTACAATGATTCCATGCAGCATCCGTCTTTCCCCTTGTATTTGTAGATGTCTGTGATTGCGCAGTTGAATCATGGCCCGATGATGACATGTCAACTGCTCAAATCTAAAAAAGTTACAACAACAAGATTAATGAACTAATTCCAAATTGTATTTTTCATGTACTGTTAGAATTAAAAATGCCAATTTCCACTTATACATTAACTTAGAAAAATAAAAACAAAATTCATAATAAGAATGAATATTGACAAATTTCAAATGTGGAGGCTTGATAATTAAGAATCATCGTTTATTAAAACTATTTCCCTTTGCTGCCTTTTTTCCTATCCTGACAGGCCACGATACTTTACTCATAAAGGATAAGAAATTAACTAATTAAGAATACATTATATGATTATAAGCCCAACAAATTTGAAGCATAACCCACACAGGCACACACTTCAACAAAACTGCATTGCAAATTTGCAAGTGCAGATTATCATAAATTCAAAACATAATTGAAAAGTGAAAAGTCTATGATTAATTGATTACCGTGTATTGTCAATACTCAATTGTGTGTACTGGTTGAGGCCTCGACGAGCACATGCGCGCAACAAAGGTTAGGACTTAGGGGCTTTGGGCACGGATGGGAACAGGGGAAGGGTTGAGAGCACTGGAATTTGGGCGGAGCGGCGAGCTGAGAGGCCGAGAGAAGAAAGAAACGAAGAAGGAGAAATCAAATTAGAAAAGTAGCTGCAGAAGCCCTAACCCCTAAAGGCATAATAGTGTAATTTTTTTTTTTAATCTTTAAGGAGAGAACCAGGCAAACCCGTGAACCGGTTCACTGAGTCAACCGGTACTGAACGGTTTTTGAGCAGAAATGGTTTAGTGGTCCAAACCGGACCGTTGAGTGAACCGGGTCCGGTTTTTTCCGGCTCGACCGGCGGTCCTGTCCGGGTTTGAAAACCTTGCATTTTATGTTATTTTTCCAAATGAGTACAACTAGACAATAACCTCTTCCTAAGAATAATCAGATCAAGAGAAGAAACAGAAAAATAATTTTTTCAGTAGCTTTATGTTTGACATGGCAGTAGACCTGGCAAACGGGCGGGCCGGACAAAAAAGGCCCGGGTTTTGGTGGGCTGGAAAACAGAGGCCCGTAGCGGCCCGGCCCGCGGGCTTCACCCTTTAATTTTTTTTTTTTTTTTTGCAAACTCTTTGCTACACCAGAAATAGTAATAATAATAAATATTAAAAATAATAAACAATAATACAAACAATTATAGTTAAAATATATTGATTAATATGATATGCAAACAGTGAAGCATAGAAAAGTCGACTGGTGAGTCTTAGCTAATTGCGAATATACTATGCTGTTGATTCTAAAGAAGCTTAACAAAATTATCTTTAACACATTTATTGTGTACGTACCACTGCATGCCTCTATATTTGTGGTCACTAATTATAGTAGGTGTTGTGTCCTGTATTGAACTCATTATATCTTTCAGCAGAATATACTGTCATATTTACAATCTAAAGAACACAATAATGCCTCAAGTGGTTGCTGTTCAAGCTCCAGGCTGTAAATTGTATCCAGTTCTATTAAATTATACTTCTTGATGTTTTTGTGTTGTTTATCCATAATTTTTTAGTTTCTTGTTTCAGTATATAATAAAGTTTCTAATCTATTTTTTGTAAAACTGGGACTAGGCAAGTATAATTCTTGGGTAATAGATCACTTTTATCAATGAAGCTTTAGGATACATGTGGTGTTCAAAAAAAATTCATAAGTTTTTCCCACCCCCCTGGAGAAAATGTGGTATTCGACCAAATGACCTTTTTTACATTATAATTTTTGGGCTACAATTATAGTTAAAATACAAACAATTCGTGGCTTGTTTCCTGATTGCTTCATTGTTTGCATATCATATATTATTAATTAATTACCTACATTAACTACATATCTTAATTATAGTTTTTAATTATAGTTAAAATATATTGAAGATTGTATTAAAAACAAATAGTTGTTGTAGCTCAGTTGGTTTGAACTCTTATTTATTTACTTACAAGTCTTGTGTTCAAGCCTCACAACCCACAAGTAGTAACATTTTATTTTTATTTTTTTTAAAAAAAGTTCACGGGCCTTCACGGGCCGGGCCAAAAAGGCTCGGGTTTTCGTGGGCTTAAAAAATGCGGCCCAAAGCCCGGGTTTTGGCGGGCGGGGCAGAGCGGCCCGCGGGCTTTGGGCCCGTTTGCCAGGTCTACTTGGCAGTTAGGTCGTTGTGATTCTGTACATATTTATAAATTTCCTTGAACTGGTAACTTGGCACTGATTCTGCCTCAAGATTGACATATTTCTAAATCATATGTAATTATTATTATTTTTCCATTAGTAAACTTATTTTTTATTGGTTTCTGATTCGAACTAAAAAGCATGATATACATTAGGGTCTAAAACCAAATCACGGTATCTCTAACAACCAATATATGCATGTTTTCCGTCCTCTTTGTCTGAAAATATAGGGTGATGTCAAGTATTCGTAAATCATGTAAAAAGGATATACTAGCATCTTAGACTCTTAGTATCTATTTTCAAAATTGCAGGTTCATGTTAGTCTATTAGAATTTTAAGAGAAGCTATTTCTCTCCATTTTGAAAACATAGGCATCTAAAGTTTCTAGAGTAGCAATAGTTTACTGTTACATTTTAGTAAGATGATTATTTTTGATATTTTCCAGGTTTAGTTACCATGGTCCATATTACAGGAAGAGCAAATATGCCTATCCAAAAAACTTAAAACTAACATCAGTGATCAATATATAAAATGATGAACTTGTGGAATTGAAGTTTGGTACAAACACTGTTTTAATTTCTGTGGCTTCTGATGAAGGGGAAAGCTTATAGATGCCTATAGATCTCTACACGAGGATAAAGACATGGAGCGTGGTTTCTCGTGGTCAGGAAATCCTGTGGGAAAGTAAGTAATGATTGAAGTTTAGTGGTTTCATAACTAGGGAATAGATAGTATATCCTTTATCTTTTGGCTTACTGAGAATTATTATTAAACTTGCATTCAGGAATGTAGAATTGATTTGGTAATCATCACTTTTTTCTAATAATGTTACTTTTATAAACTTCAAGTGATGTTTGAAATGGACGTCTTCTTGAAGGTATCGTGGAAAAAGGATGAGGATAGATTATTTTATTGTTTCAGAGAAACTCAAAAACAGGATTGTTGCATGTGAGATGCATGGTCAGGGGATTGAGTTACAGGGTAAGATTTATTTGATTACTATATGGAGTATTAAAGAAATTGAATATTACATCCAAGAACATAGTTATTAAATGTTTTGTGGATAGTAGTAGTAGGTTGTGAATGGACAAATGGTGTTCTGAACTTGAACTTATTGAATGATATGCAGGTTTCTATGGGAGTGATCATTGCCCAGTATCCCTCGAGCTTGCTTTCGGACTCTGACCAAAGCTAAACTTGTGATGTACTGGGGAACAAACATTATTCAACCTTGTTTTATCTTGATGTACTAATAATATTTACAAGGAAGGAGGCTGCATTTATTATTATTATTATTATTATTATTATTATTATTATTATTATTATTATTATTTTCGTTTTCAAATAAAAGGAAAATGTTTTGATAATTAAAAATTAATATTTATATTTTTTTATATTTATGTTTTGTCATCATATCATTAATCATTGGTGGGTCAGGATCAGGTAAGGACTCCCTTACTTTGTTAAAATGCGGATTTTTTTTTTGGTTTTTTTTTTTAAATAACTAAAAAAAAAGTTTAATATTTTATGGAATTGAAATTTTTTCATAATACAATGTTTTGGATGTGATTTGGATACGTATAACAAAACAGGTCTGTATAGTCTGTGCAGACTGTACTACTATTTTTTGGTATAGGTATTCAAATCACGCCCAAAACATTATATTATGGAAAAATATCAGTTCCATAAAATATTAAATATTTTTTTTTAGTTGTTTTAAAAATAAAATAAAAAAAAAGGTCCGTATTTTAACAAAGTAAGAGAGTCCTCATCTGATCGGTTCTGAATCATTGGTATAATATATTTTCCCCTTCAAAGGAGTACATACATTTCTTATGTGGTATCTATCACTCTCAGTCTCACAATCCCATTCCCATATAGCAGCATATAGAGCATGTTTGATTGTAGGAGTGGATTATTAGTTCCCTACATTATTATTTCTTCGGACTTTATTATTTGACTTTTCATGTCAAATTATGGAATATTAAATTTTAAAATTGATATAACTAATAAAAGTTTAAAATAAAATATATTTTGTGATTAATACGTCATTCGTCCCATAATATTATTATGACATTTTAGAGTTAATTTTAAAGAGCAACTCCAAATTAAGTCTATCAATTGAAATATATATATATATATATATATATATATATATATATATATATATATATATATATATATATATATATATATTTACTAGACGTATTGAGTAATAGAATGAGCTATTTCTATAAAACCTAATACAAATAATTATGAAAATATTTAAAATTAATAGAAATAATTTGGCTAAAAAACTTTAATCCCAAACTCAAAAGTATGAAACTCACCTCCTCTCCCCTCCCTCTAATTAATCTCTCATTATTAGGTATTATTTTTTAAATGCAACTAACATTAAAAATCGGATATATCAAAACAAACACAATACTAATTTTTCAATAATATTTTTGTGACAGAAAAATGGTTACAAAAAATGATATAAAATAATATGATTGATTATGATTTATTATTATCACTAATCCTATCCACATATATAATAAATGATTAACTAATTATATTTTATCCACTATTTTATAAATTATTTTTTTATAAAAAAAATATTGACACCACAACAATACTCCTAATTCTTTTACCAACAGTCGAGTACCATGCTCTAATTTCTCCAACAAATGTACCCATGTCCAAGAAAATAATATTTTTACACGTTAAAATAATATTTTTACATGAATCTAGTTTGATATGAATATGAAATTCACTCATTATTCATATAATAGAAAAATATTAATTATTAATGTGGAAATTTCAGTTCACCAACTCCCTTTATTAGCATTTCAGTTTGATATTTGAGTTCTCTGTCTCTCACACAAAATAAGAACTGATACTACATAAAACCAAAGCCCATTGTTTTAGCAGCAGAACTGGAGAGCTTAAAAATTACTCATTAGGATAGGGGTTTTTGATTTGAAATGTGGAGGGAGAATGGCGGAGCATCAGCATTCTTTGTTTAACGCTGAAAACCACCAATCATCACCACAACAAGAGCAACTAGGGTTAGGGTTACAAAAACCTACTTCACCGAATCCTCATGATCCAATCCTCCATCCTCTACCTTCCGATAATCATGATGATGAGCATCAAAACCTAGCCTTCAATGAAGAAGAAAAGGTTGGCACTCTAGTCTTGGCTCCAGCCTTGAACGAGGAGAGAGAACGGAAACAGGCCGTGGATGAAGAGAATCATCAACTGCTAGTACAGAATGAAGAAGCTTTAATCGATGAAGCACTTCAGCTTGAATCTTTAAATCAGGCCATTGATGGAGAAAAAGTTTCCTATAATGCCCTCAGCGATGAGCTTCGTGATCGAGCTTCAATAGAATTCATAGACGAAGCGCCTGAAAAGAGTCACGATACAAAGGATGGCGGAGCGAATGATGAAGAAATCAATCGTAAAGAGTATGATGAGGCTAAAAGCCAAAGGGATGGTGAAATATGTCCTGTTCTGGAAGAAAATGAAGCTGAAAACAAGGACTTGAAGGGAAGTAGTATTGATAAGCATGAAAGCAAGTGGAGGGAGTTTGAGAACGAGGAAGGAAATGATAACATTAAAGTCAAGGAGGAGAAGGAGCAAGGAACTATTGATTACTATGAAAACAATTGCACTGGGACTGAGAATGGGGAGAATAATGGAAGAAAATTTGAAGTTAAGGAGGAGCAAGGAATTTTTGGTAACTATGAAGATGAGACGAGTGAGAATGAGCAGGTTGATGAGGAATCTAATGAAAATGAAAATGTAGAAGGGGATTCTGTGGGGTTGAAGGATGAGAAACATAGAAGGTGCTACTATCCTTTAAGGCCTGATGCAGAGGATTGTTCGTATTATATGAAGACTGGGACTTGTAAGTTTGGCTCGAATTGCAAGTTTAATCACCCACTCGGGAGGAGAAACCTGGTATATTTCAATTTGTGGTTGATTCTATTAAGCCAAAGGTTTATGTTTATTACTCTTAGAATGCAGAAAATAATGAAATTTAGTGGTGAGTAAGAATTTCTTCTTAGTTTACTGAGAATAATTATGTGGTTGGTTTTGTATGCGACCATTTATGAAATTGATTTAGGTTGTTTTTCTGGAACTTTGAAGGCGTACACTAGTTTCATTTAATGTTGATATGAATTCACATTTTTGCAGACAACTAAGGAGACATTTAAGCAAAAGGAAGAAAGCTCAGATATGCTAGGGCAGACTGAATGCAAGGTTACTGTCATTATAGTTATCTATAAATAATTGTTTCTTAGTTTTTGAATTTATGTCTATGATCTTGTTTTCTTATTGCCACTCTTGTCTTTGTGCATAATATTTGTACAATAATTGCTTATATGCAAGCATTACTGTGTATTGTGATATTGTCACGAGTTGTCACTGTATATTATCTACTAAGAGAATCAAATGAATTTGGTTTCAAAGCTAGGACTGCTAGTAATGGAGTTGCGGTCCTTACAAACATAGTTGTAAGTATGTATTCTCTACTATTTATACTGGGATTGAGGCACTATTGGTTCTGATAGTGGATAATTTGAAACACAGGCCATTATGAAGCTGATGGGTTTTGATATCTATAGTCACGCTTCATTCTCATGACACTCTCATGGGATGCCTCCAAATACAAAAAGACTATTTTTTTGTTATGGAGTTACTAAAAACTCAATTACCCTTAACAAATCCAATTTTTTTTATATATATAGAAAACAACAGCTTAATTATCCTTCATGACTTGGATTATGCTTGAAGGGGCTAGTAGAGTTGCAAATGATTAATGCTTCTGCCTCGCTAGTAGTTCAATGGTAGTGATATTGACTTATCAAAAATAATTTTTGTAGGAGTGAGTAATTACCTAAGAGACGTACTTAAAACCTCCGCATACTATGTGTCTGTGTATGTATATACTGATCTAGCATGTGCTCATGAATAGAATAAATTGATCTTGCATATATAACCTTGTTGTTTTGTGCAAATATACTACTCATTCCTTTCAAGATTTTATAGGTGATATATTGTATATGATATAGACTAGACTACACATCCTTAAAAAATTGAGCTTGGAAAAAATTGTATCCCATCGTTATGATTCCGTCATGCTTTATGTACTCTTGATTGACATTGTTATTCAGTGAGTAATAACTCTTTAATCCTTGAAAAAAAAATAAGGAAGAAACAGTGAATAACTAGTTTTTTTTTTGTTGCCACTTCTGCTTTCCTAATTGTTCACACTTCTCCTTTAGAAAAGAACTTGTCTGATCACTGATGTTACTCGATTTCTCGACCTTGTATGCTTCTGTAATACAATGTATTACTATAACAATTCCCCTGTTACTATTCTTCCTTGCGTTTATTGCAGTATTACTTGACATCAGGGGGCTGCAAGTATGGTAAAGCTTGTAGATACAATCACAGTAGAGGAAAAATTGTGGTGGCTCCTATTTTAGAATTTAACTTTCTTGGCTTGCCAATCCGACCGGTACTATTCCTTTCTTTTGCTGTAAATTTTCGTTTTCCACCTGTAATCAGAATTCAGAAGTACATTATATTCATCTTTATCCGTTTATTCTGGTACCTTGAACATACATATGAAGTTGATCTTTACAGTAAGCTTACTTGAGTAGCATTATTCTGAAATACTCTGACAAGGTTTTCTATTTCATAACAGGGAGAGAAAGAGTGTCCTTACTACATGCGAAATGGTTCATGCAAGTATGGATCAAACTGCAGGTTTAATCATCCTGATCCTACAGCAGTGGGAGGAGGTGACCCACTTTCTGGATATGGTGACTCTTCTGCAGAGGGTGGTTCAAAAGATGCTATTTCAGGCTGGGCATCAGCAAGAACTTCGGGTAGTACTGCTCCCTTCGTGCCAGTTATGTATCCACCAACCCCAGGTGCTCCTCCAAATCCAGAATGGAAAGGGTATCAGGTATCTTTTAACTCATGCAAAATCTTTGGTTAAGTTCTTTAGTGTAAATTTTTCATAACATCTTGTTGTAATTGCTATTGTTTACATATGGAAAAGTTAAACTGCTCTTATGTTTTCCTTTCATTTTGATCTTTGACTGTTCACAAGCCCTAAAATGTTACAGAAGGTTTTGCAAAATTGCAAGTCTGTTTTAGTTTTACCCCTTTGAAGAAAAAAAGTAACTACCAACTGTCATCGCTCTATTTGGCCATCCTTGGTACAAGTATTTGATCTTAAAATGGGTCTGCTCAAGCTTAAAGACTAAAGTAGTTGACTGAGCCCTGAAGGTGGTCTATAAAGTGAATTTTTATTCTCTCTGGATGGATTTGAAAGGCAAGAATCTTTTGTGTATATGGGAGCTGTCGTTGACACTCCTAAATTAACCTCACTTTCACTCCACAATTTACAATAATTAGCACAGTAGCAAGTAAGGATCGATCCTACAGAGAGTAAAGTTGTTTTAGAATTATTCTACTATTTTAACAGAAAATAAAGATGGGGGTTTTGAAAATTATTTTTTAAATTAAGAGAACAAGAATTAACGATAAAATTAACCAAATATGTAAAACTTGATTCTGTGATTCGGTTTCACCAAGTCTGACAATCAATTAATCAAGTAATTATTATTTTTCCTTCAATGAAATTATTAGCCCTAGATAACATTAAGCTCTGCTATCCGAAATTCTCTTTAGATTATCACTGTATGAAACAAGCTCTCCACCATATTCTAACTAGCATATAACCTAGAATAAGCTCTCTAGATTTAATATGATAGAAGCATTAAGAAATAAAAAATTAGGCTAATCCAAGCAACAAACACATAAGCTCGATTTATTTAACTTGTTTTCTAATAATCTTAGCAATAAACAAAAGTTTGTCCACAATTATTATTACCAAGTTGCTACTTGTGATGAAGAGAGATATCAATTACACGTAATACCAATCTTAATCTAGCATATGATAATGATCAAATTAACTTTCGATTGGCCATATTAAATTAATTAGATCAATTAGCATGCAATCAATAAAACAGATTATCGGAAGAAATTTCACAAGAAGGAATAAATAATAATACTCGATTAATTAATTACTTGTAACAAGGATTCACCTCCCTTTAGAATGAATAAAAGAACTAGCTGACATGCTCTTGAGCCTTCACTCCAATAGAGGATACTTGAATGTTGAATATTGAATGAATAAAATCTTGACCCTCATCCTCTATTTATAGTGCTTGAGACAAAGTCCTAAATCCTATAGGATGTAGAAATCCAAATCTAAAAGGATTTACAAATCATAACTAGTTTCCATAAAGAAATAGAATTCAATTTGAAATAAATCTTAGTCTAAAGGAAATCCTAAAGCTAATAGAAATATCAATCCATTCCATGTAGAAGTCTACCAAAATCTGCATTTATAAATTTCCAAAATCCAAGATTTCTTGATTTTCCCTTCAAATTCATTGGGGTGAATTTTCATTTCTCTTCTGACGTCCTTTGGTAAAACGCAGGCATAACTTTTGATCTAGGAGGAGTTCACGGGGCTGCTTTACCTATCAAAACGAAGATATCGACGAGATCTACAACTTTCATTCTTTGAGAATCGGCAGAATCGCTCTGCATCAAGGTCGAAATCGGGCTCCAGTGATCTAACTGTAAATTACAACTTTCAAACTTTGAGGTTCAACGTTCGTTTAGTAAAAATATCATAACTTTTTCATATGAACTCCGATTGGGACGATTCAAGATGTTAGGAAAGCTAAAGAAGAGCTCTACAATAAAATTCAAGTCCCAAGCTAAGAACATGCATCCAACTTAATGCTAAAAAAATTACGCAATTTTCTCTTTTTCTCATTTCACTCAATTCTTCCCGAAATCATTAAATACCTTAATAAGCTCATATACCCATGAAACATGCAATAAAACTAAATATAATGGAATCAAAATAAATGAATAATATGCACTCATCAAATTCCCCCACACTTAGCCTTTTACACGTCCCGTGTAAACCAAAAAGTTGACTTCCAAAAAAATTCTATTCAACCATAGTGTCGAAAAGATTTGAAGATACAAATAATGACTATCAACACTAAATTTGCGTAAATCTAATCAACGCCTTATCAATTAACTCACAATTACCAACTTTACCATTTCACCAATGAATTTCATTAAATCAAATTGTAGCCACATAAGTAACTTTCCCAAAATCATCATACTTACTCAACTTAGTTACCGTGGAGCAAAATCCGTGTACTGTGACTCATAACCAAGAACAAATTTTTCTCGCTTTTAATTTTTTCATAGAACCTTCTTTTTAGCACGGATGAATGTATTTTCATGCTTCTTTTTTTTTTTTAAGTATTTCTTTTTTTTTCTTGACATGTGCAATGTCTCCTTTTCTTAGGCTTTTCGAGTTACCCGTTAGCGAACTTTCCACCAACGACTCCCAAACCGGATGATCTTAGGGCGCTTGGGTGTAGAGACACCTCTACGGGACTTCTTATTCAAGTAACAAAGGCCACAAAAGTCGACTAGTCAAGTTTGCTTTTATCCATCACACTTTTCAGCGTGAATCTGGAGTGCTTCCAGAGGCTTAGATACCCGGTTATTTACGCCTGATGGACATTGAAGCGATTTTCAATTTTTTTTTTTTTTTTCATTCATCATTTTTTCACATGGTTCTGCAACAACATAAACAAGTTAAATAGTTCTAAGTCGTGAAATCGGTGCACATAGATAACTCCATAAACAACTTAGCGAAATAAACATGTTTCTCATATTCAAGTACTCAAACGTATCACAAATTCAATTCAAATCAATTACTATGGATTGTGGCTTAGTTGTCATCATTCATTAAC
The DNA here is from genome assembly GCA_020205605.1 of Panax ginseng. NCBI lineage: Eukaryota > Viridiplantae > Streptophyta > Magnoliopsida > Apiales > Araliaceae > Panax > Panax ginseng. Next base: position 6,108,456 of record CM035145.1, on the reverse strand, counting down.
AAATTAAGCATCAACATATTCTCGAATTTTAGCATCAATTTTCAATCTTTGACTTTAACCTTCGAACACATAAGCAAATAGAACCATGGAACCCAAGTTTTAGTTTTTTTTTATCAACTTTCCATCAAAATTGGATTATTATTCCTCATAAAATAAAACCTAAATCTTCCCCCACACTCAAACCTTACATTGTCCCCGATGTAAGAAAAAATCATGAAAAAAAAACTACTACTAGCAAACATGCAATAAAAACAAAAATAAAATAAAAATAAAAATAAAATAAAATAAAATAAAATAAAAATAAAGGGATAGAAAAATCAAATCTGAGATCTTGAGTTGCCTCCCAAGTAGCTGCCCGTGTTTAATGTCTTTGGCTCGACGTCATGCCTCTCTCTTCTCGGCTTTCATATATCGGATCGTCTAGCTCCACCATCTCAATATTTTCACCGATGCCCCTCATAGAAAAGGCTTTAATCTATGTCCATTCACCTTAAAGATCTTGTTTGTGCTCGGGCTTTGAATCTCAATTGTACCGTGAGGAAACACATTAATGATAACAAAAGACCAACCCATCTAGATCTTAATTTACACGAAATAACTTAAGCCGAGAATGATATAGCAAAACTTTTTGTCCCACAAAGAAAGGTTTTCCGCATGAATCTGCTTATCATGAAAAGCTTTGGTCTTTTCCTTGTAAATCTTTGAACTTTCATAGTTTCGTTCCTCGATTCTTCTAACTCTTGTAATCGCAATTTCTGTGTACTCCAAACCGCCTCCAACTTCATCATTGCCTTTGCTTGATTGCCCAAAAAGCCCTATGCTCCAATTCAACGGGTAAGTGGCATGATTTTTCAAACACAATCTGTATGGTGACATCCCATAGGTGTTTTATCAGCACGATTCTATAGGCCCAAATGCATCATCTAATCTCGGACTCCAATCTTTTACGCTTTCCGGGTTGACTACCTTCTCCAAAATGGATTTTATCTCTCGGTTAGACACCTCGACTTGACCATTACTCTGCGGATGGTAGGATGTAGAAACCTTGTGCGAGAACATTGTATTTCTTGAACAAAGCCGCTAACACCACATTGCAAAAGTGGGTTCCGCGATCACTAATGATGGCTCGTGGTGTTCCAAACGACAAATATGTTAGTCTAACAAAATCTGCAACAACTTTAGAATCGTCGATCCTAGTGGATTTAGCTTCCACCCATTTTGAGACATAATCAATGACGAAAAGAATATATAAATTCCCAAAAGATGAAGGAAAAGGTCCCATAAAATCTATACCCCAAACATCAAAAATTTCAACAACTAATATAGGAGTTTGGGGCATTTGATTTCGTTGAGAAATATTCCCGATCCTTTGGCAATTAACACATGTTTTACAAAATAGATATGAATCTTTAAAAAGCGATGGCGATAAAAACCACTATCCAAAACTTTATTAGCAGTTCTTTTTGGACCAAAATGTCCTCCACAAGCATGAGAATGACAAAAAGAAAGAATAGGTTGAAATTCAACTTTATTAGGCACACCAAATCTAACTATCCGAATCAACACAAAATTTCCATAAATATGGATCATCCCAAACATAGTGTCAGCATCACTTTTTAACTTTTCCTTTTGGGGTTTGGAAAATTCTTTAGGAAAATGTGCACCTACCAAATAATTTACCAAATCTGCATACCAAGGAATCTCAGCATGGATGGAAAGTAACTGCTCGTTGACACTCCTAAATTAACCTCACTTTCACTCCACAATTTACAATAATTAGCACAGTAGCAAGTAAGGATCGATCCCACAGAGAGTAAAGTTGTTTTAGAATTATTCTACTATTTTAACAGAAAATAAAGATGGGGGTTTTGAAAATTATTTTTTAATTTAAGAGAACAAGAATTAACGATAAAATTAACCAAATATGTAAAACTTGATTCTGCGATTCGGTTTCACCAAGTCTGACAATCAATTAATCAAGTAATTATTATTTTTCCTTGATGAAATTATTAGCCCTAGATAACATTAAGCTCTGTTATCCAAAATTCTCTTTAGATTATCACTTTGTATGAAACAAGCTCTCCACGATTCTAACTAGCATATAACCTAGAATAAGCTCTCTAGATTTAATATGATAGAAGCATTAAGAAATAGAAAATTAGGCTAATCCAAGCAACAAACACATAAGCTCGATTTATTTAACTTGTTTTCTAATAATCTTAGCAATAAACAAAAGTTTGTCCACAATTATTATTACCAAGTTGCTACTTGTGATAAAGAGAGATATCAATTACACGTAATACCAATCTTAATCTAGCGTATGATAATGATCAAATTAACTTTCGATTGGCCATATTAAATTAATTAGATCAATTAGCATGCAATCAATAAAAACAGATTATCGGAAGAAATTTCACACAAGAAGGAATAAATAATAATACTCGATTAATTAATTACTTGTAACAAGGATTCACCTCCCTTTAGAATGAATAAAAGAACTAGCTTTGACATGCTCTTGAGCCTTCACTCCAATAGAGGATACTTGAATGTTGAATATTGAATGAATAAAACCTTGACCCTCATCCTCTATTTATAGTGCTAGACAAAGTCCTAAATCCTATAGGATGTAGAAATCCAAATCCTAAAAGGATTTACAAATCATAACTAGTTTCCATAAAGAAATAGAATTCAATTTGGAAATAAATCTTAGTCTAAAGGAAATCCTAAAGCTAATAGAAATATCAATCCAATTCCATGTAGAAGTCTACCAAAATCAGCATTTAGAAATTTCCAAAATCCAAGATTTCTTGATTTTTCCGCTCAAATTCATTTGGGGTGAATTTTCATTTCTCTTCTGACGCGTCCTTTGGTAAAAACGAGCATAACTTTTGATCTAGGAGGAGTTCTGAGGGCTGCTTTACTATCAAAACGAAGATATCGACGAGATCTACAACTTTCATTCTTTGAGAATCGGCAGAAATCGCTCTGCATCAAGGTCGAAATCGGGCTCCAGTGATCTATGTGTAAATTACAACTTCCAAACTTTGAGGTTCAACGTTCGTTTAGTAAAAATATCATAACTTTTTCATATGAACTCCGATTGGGACGATTCAAGATGTTCCGGAAAGCTAAAGAAGAGCTCTACAATAAAATTCAAGTCCCAAGCTAAGAACATGCATCCAACTTAATGCTAAAAATTCGCAATTTTCTCTTTTCCTCATTTCGACTCCAATTCTTCCCAGAAATCATTAAATACCTTAATAAGCTCATATACCCATGAAACATGCAATAAAACTAAATATAATGGAATCAAAATAAATGAATAATATGCACTCATCAAATTCCCCACACTTAGCCTTTTACATCACCTCGTGTAAACCAAAAGTTTGACTTCCAAAAAATTCTATTCAACCATAGTGTCAAAAGATTTCAAGATACAAATAATGACTATCAACACTAAATTTGCAGAAATCTAATCAACGCCTTATCAATTAACTCACAATTACCAACTTTACCATTTCACCAATGAATTTCATTAAATCAAATTGTAGCCACATAAGTAACTTTCCCAAAATCATCATACTTACTCAACTTAGTTACCGTGGAGCAAAATCCGTACACCGACTCATAACCAAGAAAAAATTTTTCTCGCTTTTTAATTTTTTCATAGAACCTTCTTTTTAAAGACGGAGATGAATGTATTTTCATGCTTCTTTTTTTTTTTTTTTTTTTTTTTTTTTTTTTTTCTTGACGTGTGCAATGTCTCCTTTTCTTAGGCTTTTCGAGAGTTACCCATTAGCGAACTTTCCACCAGCGACTCCCAGACCGATGATCTTAGGGTATTTGGTGTAGAGACACCTCTACTGAACTTCTTATTCAAGTAACAAAGGCCACAAAAAGTCGACTAGTCAAGTTTGCTTTTATCCATCACACTTTTCGGTAAGTGAATCTGGAGTGCTTCCAGAGGCTTAGATACCCAGTTATTTCGCCTGATGGACATTGAAGCGATTTTCAATTTTTTTTTTTTTTTTTTTCATCATTTTTTTCACATGGTTACTGCAACAACATAAACAAGTTAAGCAGGTTCTAAGTCGTGAAATCGGTTTGCATAGATAACTCCATAAACAACTTAGCGAAATAAACATGTTTCTCATATTCAAGTACTCATGTATCACAAATTCAATTCAAATCAATTACTATGGATTGTGGCTTAGTTGTCATCATTCATTAACAAATTAAGCATCAACATATTACGAATTTTAGCATCAATTTTCAATCTTTGACTTTAACCTTGAACACATAAGCAAATAGAACCATGGAACCCAAGTTTTAGTTTTTTTTTATCAACTTTCCATCAAAATTGGATTATTATTCCTACGTAAAATAAAACCTAAATCTTCCCCCACACTCAAACCTTACATTGTCCCCGATGTAAGAAAATCATCTGAAAGAAGAAAATACTACTAGCAAACATGCAATAAAAACAAAAATAAAATAAAATAAAAAAATAAAATAAAATAAAATAAAATAAAAATAAAGGGATAGAAAAATCAAATCGAGATCTTGAGTTGCCTCCCAGTAAATTGCCGTGTTTAATGTCTTTGGCTCGACGTCATGCCTCTCTTCTCGACTTTTCATATATCGGATCGTCTACAGCTCCACCATCTCGATATTTTTCACTGATGCCCCTCGTGAAAGGCTTTAATCTATGTCCATTCACCTTAAAGATCTTGTTTGTGCTCGGGCTTTGAATCTCAATTGTACCATGAGAAACACATTAATGATAACAAAGGACCAACCCATCTAGATCTTAATTTACACGAAATAACTTAAGCCGAGAATGATATAGCAAAACTTTTTTGTCCCACAAGATAAGGTTTTCCGCTTTAATCTGCTTATCATGAAAAGCTTTGGTCTTTTCCTTGTAAATCTTTGAACTTTCATGAAACCCGTTCCTCGATTCTTCTAACTCTTGTAATGCTTGCAATTTCACCGTGTACTCCAAATGCCTCCAAACTCATGTTGCCTTTGCTTGATTGCCCAAAAAGCCTATGCTCCAATTCAATGGGTAAGTGGCATGATTTTCCAAACCTGATCTGTATGGTGACATCCCAATAGGTGTTTTGTGCGCTGGCATTCTATAGGCCCAAATTGCATCATCTAATCTCGGACTCCAATCTTTTCTGCTCGGGTTGACTACCTTCTCCAAAATGGATTTTATCTCTCGGTTAGACACCTCAGCTTGACCATTACTCTGCGGATGGTAGGATGTAGAAACCTTGTGCGAGAACATTGTATTTCTTGAACAAAGCCGCAACACCTTTGCAAAAAATGGGTTCATGATCACTAATGATGGCTCGTGGTGTTCCAAACTGACAAATATGTTAGTCTAACAAAATCTGCAACAACTTTAGAATAAATCGATCTAGTGGATTTAGCTTCCACCCATTTTGAGACATAATCAACGACCCGAAAAGAATATATAAATTCCCAAAAGATGAAGGAAAAGGTCCCATAAAATCTATACCCCAAACATCGAAATTTCAACAACTAATATAGGAGTTTGGGGCATTTGATTTCGTTGAGAAATATTCCCGAATCCTTTGGCAATTAACACATGTTTTACAAAATAGATATGAATCTTTAAAAGCGATGGCGATAAAACCACTTTCCAAAACTTTATTAGCGAGTTCTTTTTGGACCAAAATGTCCTCCTGAAGCATGAGAATGACAAAAAGAAAGAATAGGTTGAAATTCAACTTTATTAGGCACCTGCAATGATCTAACTATCTGGTCGACACAAAATTTCCATAAATATGGATCATCCCAAACATAGTGTCTAGCATCACTTTTTAACTTTTCCTTTTGGGGTTTGGAAAATTCTTTAGGAAAATGTGCACTACCAAATAATTTACCAAATCTGCATACCAGGAATCTCGGCATGGATGGAAATAACCGCTTTCGTTGACACTCTAAATTAACCTCACTTTCACTCCACAATTTACAATAATTAGCACGATGAGCAAGTAAGGATCGATCCCACAGAGAGAGTAAAGTTGTTTTAGAATTATTCTACTATTTTAACGAGAAAATAAAGATGGGGTTTTTGAAAATTATTTTTAAACTAAGAGAACAAGAATTAACGATAAAATTAACCAAATATGTAAAACTTGATTCTGCGATTCGGTTTCACCAAGTCTGACAATCAATTAATCAAGTAATTATTATTTTCCTTGATGAAATTATTAGCCCTAGATAACAATAAGCTCTGCTTTATCAAAATTCTCTTTAGATTATCAACTTTGTGAAACAAGCTCTCCACCCAGATTCTAACTAGCATATAACCTAGAATAAGCTCTCTAGATTTAATATGATAGAAGCATTAAGAAATAGAAAATTAGGCTAATCCAAGCAACAAACACATAAGCTCGATTTATTTAACTTGTTTTCTAATAATCTTAGCAATAAACAAAAGTTTGTCCACAATTATTATTACCAAGTTGCTACTTGTGATGAAGAGAGATATCAATTACACGTAATACCAATCTTAATCTAGCATATGATAATGATCAAATTAACTCGATTGGCCATATTAAATTAATTAGATCAATTAGCATGCAATCAATAAAATGTAGTTATCGGAAGAAATTTCACACAAAGGAATAAATAATAATACTCGATTAATTAATTACTTGTAACAAGGATTCACCTCCTTTAGGCCGAATAAAAAGAACTAGCGACATGCTCTTGAGCCTTCACTCCAATAGAGGATACTTGAATGTTGAATATTGAATGAATAAAACCTTGACCCTCATCCTCTATTTATAGTGCTAGACAAAGTCCTAAATCCTATAGGATGTAGAAATCCAAATCCTAAAAGGATTTACAAATCATAACTAGTTTCCATAAAGAAATAGAATTCAATTTGGAAATAAATCTTAGTCTAAAGGAAATCCTAAAGCTAATAGAAATATCAATCCAATTCCATGTAGAAGTCTACCAAAATCGCATTTAGAAACTTTCCAAAATCCAAGATTTCTTGATTTTCCCGCTCAAATTCATTGGGGTGAATTTTCATTTCTCTTCTTGACGTCCTTTGGTAAAAGCAGGCATAACTTTTGATCTAGGAGGAGTTCACGGGGCTCTTTACCTATCAAAACGAAGATATCGGCGAGATCTACAACTTTCATTCTTTGAGAATCGGCAGAATCGCTCTGCATCAAGGTCGAAATCGGGCTCCAGTGGCTAGCTTTGTGTAAATTACAACTTCCAAACTTTGAGGTTCAACGTTCGTTTAGTAAAAATATCATAACTTTTTCATATGAACTCCCGATTGGGACGATTCAAGATGTTAGGAAAGCTAAAGAAGAGCTCTGAATAAAATTCAAGTCCCAAGCTAAGAACATGCATCCAACTTAATGCTAAAAAAAATACGCAATTTTCTCTTTTCCTCATTTCAAACTCCAATTCTTCACGAAATCATTAAATACCTTAATAAGCTCATATACCCATGAAACATGCTGATAAAACTAAATATAATGGAATCAAAATAAATGAATAATATGCACTCATCAAATTCCCCACACTTAGCCTTTTACATCACCCCGTGTAAACCAAAAGTTGACTTCCAAAAAATTCTATTCAACCATAGTGTCAAAAGATTTCAAGTCTACAAATAATGACTATCGACACTAAATTTGCGAAATCTAATCAGCCTTATCAATTAACTCACAATTACCAACTTTACCATTTCACTGATGAATTTCATTAAATCAAATTGTAGCCACATAAGTAACTTTCCCAAAATCATCATACTTACTCAACTTAGTTACCATGGAGCAAAATCCGTGCACACTGACTCATAACCAAGAACAAATTTTTCTCGCTTTTTAATTTTTTCATAGAACCTTCTTTTTAGCACAGATGAATGTATTTTCATGCTTCTTTTTTTTTTATTTATTTCTTTTTTTTTTTCTTGACATGTGAATGTCTCCTTTTCTTAGGCTTTTCGGAGTTACCCGTTAGCGAACTTTCCACAGCGACTCCCAAACCGGATGATCTTAGTAGCTTAGTGTGTAGAGACACCTCTACGAACTTCTTATTCAAGTAACAAAGGCCACAAAAGTCGACTAGTCAAGTTTGCTTTTATCCATCACACTTTTTTGGTGTGAATCTGGAGTGCTTCCAGAGGCTTAGATACCCGGTTATTTATACCTGATGGACATTGAAGCGATTTTCAATTTTTTTTTTTTTTTTTTTCATTCATCATTTTTTCACATGGTTACTGCAACAACATAAACAAGTTAAGCAGGTTCTAAGTCGTGAAATCGATGCACATAGATAACTCCATAAACAACTTAGCGAATAAACATGTTTCTCATATTCAAGTACTCGTATATCACAAATTCAATTCAAATCAATTACTATGGATTGTGGCTTAGTTGTCATCATTCATTAACAAATTAAGCATCAACATATTACGAATTTTAGCATCAATTTTCAATCTTTGACTTTAACCTTGAACACATAAGCAAATAGAACCATGGAACCCAAGTTTTTAGTTTTTTTTTATCAACTTTCCATCAAAATTGGATTATTATTCCTACGTAAAATAAAACCTAAATCTTCCCCCCACTCTCGAAACCTTACATTGTCCCCGATGTAAGAAAATCATCTGAAAGAAGAAAATACTACTAGCAAACATGCAGATAAAAACAAAATAAAATAAAAATAAAAATAAAATAAAATAAAATAAAATAAAAATAAAGGGATAGAAAAATCAAATCTGAGATCTTGAGTTTGCCTCCCAGTAAATTTGCCGTGTTTAATGTCTTTGGCTCGACGTCATACCTCTCTTCTCGACTTTCATATATCGGATCGTCTGCTCCACCATCTCGATATTTTCCACAGATGCCCCTCGTAGAAAGGCTTTAATCTATGTCCATTCACCTTAAAGATCTTGTTTGTGTGCTCGGGCTTTGAATCTCAATTGTACCGTGAGAAACACATTAATGATAACAAAATGACCAACCCATCTAGATCTTAATTTACACGAAAATAACTTAAGCCGAGAATGATATAGCAAAACTTTTTGTCCCACGATAAAGGTTTTCCGCAATCTGCTTATCATGAAAAGCTTTGGTCTTTTCCTTGTAAATCTTTGAACTTTCATGAAGCTTCATTCCTCGATTCTTCTAACTCTTGTAGCTGCAATTTCTGTGTACTCCAAACTGCCTCGAACTCATATTGCCTTTGCTTGATTGCCCAAAAAGCCCTATGCTCCAATTCAGCGGGTAAGTGGCGTGATTTTCCAAACACTGATCTGTATGGTGACATCCCGATAGGTGTTTTTTCTGCAGCAGATTCTATAAACCCAAATTGCATCGTCTAATCTCGGACTCCAATCTTTTACGCTCGGGTTGACTACCTTCTCCAAAATGGATTTTATCTCTCGGTTAGACACCTCGACTTGACCATTACTCTGCGGATGGTAGGATGTAGAAACCTTGTGCGAGAACATTGTATTTCTTGAACAAAGCCGCTAACACCACATTTGCAAAAGTGGGTTCATGATCACTAATGATGGCTCGTGGTGTTCCAAACACGACAAATATGTTAGTCTAACAAAATCTGCAACAACTTTAGAATCGTCGGTCTAGTGGATTTAGCTTCCACCCATTTTGAGACATAATCAATGACGAAAGAATATATAAATTCCCAAAAGATGAAGGAAAAGGTCCCGTAAAATCTATACCCCAAACATCAAAAATTTCAACAACTAATATAGGAGTTTGGGGCATTTGATTTCGTTGAGAAATATTCCCGATCCTTTGGCAATTAACACATGTTTTACAAAATAGATATGAATCTTTAAAAGCGATGGCGATAAAAACCACTTTCCAAAACTTTATTAGCGAGTCTTTTTGGACCAAAATGTCCTCCACAAGCATGAGAATGACAAAAAGAAAGAATAGGTTGAAATTCACTTTAGGCACACACAAAATCTAACTATCTCTGGTCGACTAAAAATTTCCATAAATATGGATCATCCCAAACATAGTGTCTAGCATCACTTTTTAACTTTTCCTTTTGGGGTTTGGAAAATTCTTTAGGAAAATGTGCACTACCAAATAATTTACCAAATCTGCATACGAGGAATCTCGGCATGGATGGAAAGTAACGCTTTCGTTGACACTCTAAATTAACCTCACTTTCACTCCACAATTTACAATAATTAGCACAGATGTAGCAAGTAAGGATCGATCCCACAGAGAGTAAAGTTGTTTTAGAATTATTCTACTATTTTAACGAGAGAAAATAAAGATGGGGTTTTGAAAATTATTTTTTAATTTAAGAGAACAAGAATTAACGATAAAATTAACCAAATATGTAAAACTTGATTCTGCGATTCGGTTTCACAATCTGACAATCAATTAATCAAGTAATTATTATTTTTCCTTGATGAAATTATTAGCCCTAGATAACAATAAGCTCTGCTATCCAAATTCTCTTTTAGATTATCACACATATGAAACAAGCTCTCCACCAGATTCTAACTAGCATATAACCTAGAATAAGCTCTCTAGATTTAATATGATAGAAGCATTAAGAAATAAAAATTAGGCTAATCCAAGCAACAAACACATAAGCTCGATTTATTTAACTTGTTTTCTAATAATCTTAGCAATAAACAAAAGTTTGTCCACAATTATTATTACCAAGTTGCTACTTGTGATGAAGAGAGATATCAATTACACGTAATACCAATCTTAATCTAGCATATGATAATGATCAAATTAACTCGATTGGCCATATTAAATTAATTAGATCAATTAGCATGCAATCAATAAAACAGATTATCGGAAGAAATTTCACACAAAAGGAATAAATAATAATACTCGATTAATTAATTACTTGTAACAAGGATTCACCTCCTTTTAGGCCCGAATAAAAAGAACTAGCTTTGACATGCTCTTGAGCCTTCACTCCAATAGAGGATACTTGAATGTTGAATATTGAATGAATAAAACCTTGACCCTCATCCTCTATTTATAGTGCTAGACAAAGTCCTAAATCCTATAGGATGTAGAAATCCAAATCCTAAAAGGATTTACAAATCATAACTAGTTTCCATAAAGAAATAGAATTCAATTTGGAAATAAATCTTAGTCTAAAGGAAATCCTAAAGCTAATAGAAATATCAATCCAATTCCATGTAGAAGTCTACCAAAATCTGCATTTAGAAACTTTCCAAAAATCCAAGATTTCTTGATTTTCCGCTCAAATTCATTTGGGGTGAATTTTCATTTCTCTCTTCACGACGTCCTTTGGTAAAAGCAGGCATAACTTTTGATCTAGGAGGAGTTACTGGGGCTGCTTACCTATCAAAGCGAAGATATCGGCGAGATCTACAACTTTCATTCTTTGAGAATCGTGCCAATCGCTCTGCATCAAGGTCGAAATCGGGCTCCAGTGTGGCTCTTTATGTAAATTACAACTTTCAAACTTTGAGGTTCAACGTTCGTTTAGTAAAAATATCATAACTTTTTCATATGAACTCAGATTGGGACGATTCAAGATGTTAGGAAAGCTAAAGAAGAGCTCTGAATAAAATTCAAGTCCCAAGCTAAGAACATGCATCCACTTAATGCTAAAAATTACGCAATTTTCTCTTTTCCTCATTTCGGCTCCAATTCTTCACGAAATCATTAAATACCTTAATAAGCTCATATACCCATGAAACATGCAATAAAACTAAATATAATGGAATCAAAATAAATGAATAATATGCACTCATCAAATTCCCCACACTTAGCCTTTTACACGTCTCGTGTAAACCAAAAGTTTGACTTCAAAAAAATTCTATTCAACCATAGTGTCAAAAGATTTCAAGATACAAATAATGACTATCGACACTAAATTTGCGAAAATCTAATCAACGCCTTATCAATTAACTCACAATTACCAACTTTTACCATTTCACCAATGAATTTCATTAAATCAAATTGTAGCCACATAAGTAACTTTCCCAAAATCATCATACTTACTCAACTTAGTTACCGTGGAGCAAAATCCGTGCTGTGACTCATAACCAAGAACAAATTTTTCTCGCTTTTAATTTTTTCATAGAACCTTCTTTTTAGCACAGATGAATGTATTTTCATGCTTCTTTTTTTTTTTTTTTCGTATTTCTTTTTTTTTTTTTTTGACATGTGCGATGTCTCCTTTTCTTAGGCTTTTCGAGAGTTACCCATTAGCGAACTTTCCACCAACGACTCCCAAACCAGATGATCTTAGGTATTTGGGTGTAGAGACACCTCTACGAACTTCTTATTCAAGTAACAAAGGCCACAAAAGTCGACTAGTCAAGTTGCTTTTATCCATCACACTTTTCGGTAGTGAATCTGGAGTGCTTCCAGAGGCTTAGATACCCAGTTATTTCGCCTGATGGACATTGAAGCGATTTTCAATTTTTTTTTTTTTTTTTTTTCATTCATCATTTTTTTTTCACATGGTTACGCAACAACATAAACAAGTTAAGCAGGTTCTAAGTCGTGAAATCGATTGCACATAGATAACTCCATAAACAACTTAGCGAATAAACATGTTTCTCATATTCAGTACTCATGTATCACAAATTCAATTCAAATCAATTACTATGGATTGTGGCTTAGTTGTCATCATTCATTAACAAATTAAGCATCAACATATTACGAATTTTAGCATCAATTTTCAATCTTTGACTTTAACCTTGAACACATAAGCAAATAGAACCATGGAACCCAAGTTTTTAGTTTTTTTTTATCAACTTTCCATCAAAATTGGATTATTATTCCTACATAAAATAAAACCTAAATCTTCCCCCACACTCGAACCTTACATTGTCCCCGATGTAAGAAAATCATCTGAAAGAAGAAAATACTACTAGCAAACATGCAATAAAAACAAAAATAAAATAAAAATAAAAATAAAATAAAATAAAATAAAATAAAAATAAAGGGATAGAAAAATCAAATCTGAGATCTTGAGTTGCCTCCCAGTAGTAATTGCCCGTGTTTAATGTCTTTGGCTCGGCTCGTCATTACCTCTCTTCTCGACTTTCATATATATCGGATCGTCTAGCTCCACCATCTCAATATTTTCCACCTGATGCCCCTCATAGAAAGGCTTTAATCTATGTCCATTCACCTTAAAGATCTTGTTTGTGCTCGGGCTTTGAATCTCAATTGTACCATGAGGAAACACATTAATGATAACAAAAGGACCCGACCCATCTAGATCTTAATTTACACAGAAATAACTTAAGCGAGAGAATGATATAGCAAAACTTTTTGTCCCACAATGAAGGTTTTCCATACAATCTGCTTATCATGAAAAGCTTTGGTCTTTTCCTTGTAAATCTTTGAACTTTCATAGGCTTCGTTCCTCGATTCTTCTAACTCTTGTAGCTGCAATTTCTGTGTACTCCAAATGCCTCCAAACTCATGTTGCCTTTGCTTGATTGCCCAAAAAGCCCTATGCTCCAATTCAGCGGGTAAGTGGCATGATTTTCCAAACCACAATCTGTGTGGGTGACATCCCGATAGGTGTTTTATGCGCCGATTCTATAGGCCCAAATTGCATCATCTAATCTCGGACTCCAATCTTTTACGCTTTCGGGTTGACTACCTTCTCCAAAATGGATTTTATCTCTCGGTTAGACACCTCGACTTGACCGTTACTCTGCGGATGGTAGGATGTTAGAAACCTTATGCGAAACATTGTATTTCTTAAACAAAGCCGCTAACACCCTGTTGCAAAAGTGGGTTCCGCGATCACTAATGATGGCTCGTGGTGTTCCAAACCTGACAAATATGTTAGTCCTAACAAAATCTGCAACAACTTTAGAATCGTCAGTCCTAGTGGATTTAGCTTCCACCCATTTTGAGACATAATCAATAGCCAAAAGAATATATAAATTCCCAAAAGATGAAGGAAAAGGTCCCATAAAATCTATACCCCAAACATCAAAAATTTCAACAACTAATATAGGAGTTTGGGGCATTTGATTTCGTTGAGAAATATTCCCCGTCCTTTGGCAATTAACACATGTTTTACAAAATAGATATGAATCTTTAAAAGCGATGGCGATAAAAACCACTTTCCAAAACTTTATTAGCAGTTCTTTTTGGACCAAAATGTCCTCCACAAGCATGAGAATGACAAAAAGAAAGAATAGGTTGAAATTCAACTTTATTAGGCACACCGCTGCCTAAACTATCTGGTTGACACAAAATTTCCATAAATATGGATCATCCCAAACATAGTGTACAGCATCACTTTTTAACTTTTCCTTTTGGGGTTTGGAAAATTCTTTAGGAAAATGTGCACTACCAAATAATTTACCAAATCGCATACGAGGAATCTCGGCATGGATGGAAAGTAATCGCTCGTTGACACTCTAAATTAACCTCACTTTCACTCCACAATTTACAATAATTAGCACGATGTAAGTAAGGATCGATCCCACGAGAGAGTAAAGTTGTTTTAGAATTATTCTACTATTTTAACGAGAAAATAAAGATGGGGTTTTGAAAATTATTTTTAAACTAAGAGAACAAGAATTAACGATAAAATTAACCAAATATGTAAAACTTGATTCTGCGATTCGGTTTCACCAAGTCTGACAATCAATTAATCAAGTAATTATTATTTTTCCTTGATGAAATTATTAGCCCTAGATAACAATAAGCTCTGCTATCCAAAATTCTCTTTAGATTATCACTTTGTGAAACAAGCTCTCCACGATTCTAACTAGCATATAACCTAGAATAAGCTCTCTAGATTTAATATGATAGAAGCATTAAGAAATAAAAAAATTAGGCTAATCGAAACAACAAACACATAAGCTCGATTTATTTAACTTGTTTTCTAATAATCTTAGCAATAAACAAAAGTTTGTCCACAATTATTATTACCAAGTTGCTACTTGTGATGAAGAGAGATATCAATTACACGTAATACCAATCTTAATCTAGCATATGATAATGATCAAATTAACTTTCGATTGGCCATATTAAATTAATTAGATCAATTAGCATGCAATCAATAAAACAGATTATCGGAAGAAATTTCACACGAAAGGAATAAATAATAATACTCGATTAATTAATTACTTGTAACAAGGATTCACCTCCTTTAGAAGCGAATAAAAGAACTAGCTTGACATGCTTCTTGAGCCTTCACTCCGATAAAGGATACTTGAATGTTGAATATTGAATGAATAAAACCTTGACCCTCATCCTCTATTTATAGTGCTAGACAAAGTCCTAAATCCTATAGGATGTAGAAATCCAAATCTAAAAAGGATTTACAAATCATAACTAGTTTCCATAAAGAAATAGAATTCAATTTGGAAATAAATCTTAGTCTAAAGGAAATCCTAAAGCTAATAGAAATATCAATCCAATTCCATGTAGAAGTCTACCAAAATCTGCATTTAGAAATTTCCAAAATCCAAGATTTCTTGATTTTTCCGCTCAAATTCATTTGGGGTGAATTTTCATTTCTCTTCTGACGTCCTTTGGTAAAAGCAGGCATAACTTTTGATCTAGGAGGAGTTACGGGGCTGCTTTACTATCAAAACGAAGATATCGGCGAGATCTACAACTTTCATTCTTTGAGAATCGTGAATCGCTCTGCATCGAGGTCGAAATCGGGCTCCAAGTGATCTAGCATGTAAATTACAACTTTCAAACTTTGAGGTTCAACGTTCGTTTAGTAAAAATATCATAACTTTTTCATATGAACTCCGATTGGGACGATTCAAGATGTTAGGAAAGCTAAAGAAGAGCTCTACAATAAAATTCAAGTCCCAAGCTAAGAACATGCATCCAACTTAATGCTAAAAATTACGCAATTTTCTCTTTTCCTCATTTCGACTCCAATTCTTCACGAAATCATTAAATACCTTAATAAGCTCATATACCCATGAAACATGCAATAAAACTAAATATAATGGAATCAAAATAAATGAATAATATGCACTCATCAAATTCCCCCACACTTAGCCTTTTACACGTCCTCGTGTAAACCAAAAGTTTGACTTCCAAAAAAATTCTATTCAACCATAGTGTCAAAAGATTTCAAGATACAAATAATGACTATCAACACTAAATTTGCAGAAATCTAATCAACGCCTTATCAATTAACTCACAATTACCAACTTTACCATTTCACCAATGAATTTCATTAAATCAAATTGTAGCCACATAAGTAACTTTCCCAAAATCATCATACTTACTCAACTTAGTTACCATGGAGCAAAATCCGTGCACACTGACTCATAACCAAGAACAAATTTTTCTCGCTTTTTAATTTTTTCATAGAACCTTCTTTTTAGCACAGATGAATGTATTTTCATGCTTCTTTTTTTTTTTTCGTATTTCTTTTTTTTTTTTTCTTGACATGTGCAATGTCTCCTTTTCTTAGGCTTTTCAGAGTTACCCATTAGCGAACTTTCCACCAACGACTCCCAAACCAGATGATCTTAGGGCGCTAGGTGTAGAGACACCTCTACGGGCTTACTTATTCAAGTAACAAAGGCCACAAAAGTCGACTAGTCAAGCTGCTTTTATCCATCACACTTTTCAGCGTGAATCTGGAAGTGCTTCCAGAGGCTTAGATACCCAGTTATTTCGCCTGATGGACATTGAAGCGATTTTCAATTTTTTTTTTTTTTTTTCATTCATCATTTTTTCACATGGTTACGCAACAACATAAACAAGTTAAGCAGGTTCTAAGTCGTGAAATCGGTGCACATAGATAACTCCATAAACAACTTAGCCAAATAAACATGTTTCTCATATTCAAGTACTCATGTATCACAAATTCAATTCAAATCAATTACTATGGATTGTGGCTTAGTTGTCATCATTCATTAACAAATTAAGCATCAACATATTCTCGAATTTTAGCATCAATTTTCAATCTTTGACTTTAACCTTGAACACATAAGCAAATAGAACCATGGAACCCAAGTTTTTAGTTTTTTTTTATCAACTTTCCATCAAAATTGGATTATTATTCCTACATAAAATAAAACCTAAATCTTCCCCCACACTCAAACCTTACATTGTCCCCGATGTAAGAAAATCATCTGAAGAAGAAAATACTACTATGAAACATGCAATAAAAACAAAAATAAAATAAAAATAAAAATAAAATAAAATAAAATAAAATAAAAATAAAGGGATAGAAAAATCAAATCTGAGATCTTGAGTTGCCTCCCAAGTAGCTGCCCGTGTTTAATGTCTTTGGCTCGACGTCATGCCTCTCTTCTCAGCTTTCATATATCGGATCGTCTA
Organism: Panax ginseng; assembly: GCA_020205605.1. Classification (NCBI taxonomy): domain Eukaryota; kingdom Viridiplantae; phylum Streptophyta; class Magnoliopsida; order Apiales; family Araliaceae; genus Panax; species Panax ginseng. Next base: position 6,091,111 of record CM035145.1, on the reverse strand, counting down.
GCTCCACCATCTCAATATTTTCCACCTGATGCCCCTCATAGAAAGGCTTTAATCTATGTCCATTCACCTTAAAGATCTTGTTTGTGCTCGGGCTTTGAATCTCAATTGTACCATGAGGAAACACATTAATGATAACAAAAGGACCAACCCATCTAGATCTTAATTTACCTGGAAATAACTTAAGCCGAGAATGATATAGCAAAACTTTTTGTCCCACAGTAAAGGTTTTCCGCACAATCTGCTTATCATGAAAAGCTTTGGTCTTTTCCTTGTAAATCTTTGAACTTTCATAGCTTCATTCCTCGATTCTTCTAACTCTTATAATCGCAATTTCTGTGTACTCCAATTTGCCTCCAAACTCATGTTGCCTTTGCTTGATTGCCCAAAAAGCCCTATGCTCCAATTCAACGGGTAAGTGGCATGATTTTCCAAACACAATCTGTATGGTGACATCCCATACCAAGGTGTTTTGTCACGCCGTTTCTATAGCCCAAATTGCATCATCTAATCTCGGACTCAATCTTTTACTCGCTTCGGGTTGACTACCTTCTCCAAAATGGATTTTATCTCTCGGTTAGACACCTCGACTTGACCATTACTCTGCGGATGGTAGGATGTAGAAACCTTGTGCGAGAACATTGTATTTCTTGAACAAAGCCGCTAACACCACATTGCAAAAGTGGGTTCGCGATCACTAATGATGGCTCGTGGTGTTCCAAACTCGACAAATATGTTAGTCCTAACAAAATCTGCAACAACTTTAGAATCGTCGATCTAGTGGATTTAGCTTCCACCCATTTTGAGACATAATCAATGACCCGAAAAGAATATATAAATTCCCAAAAGATGAAGGAAAAGGTCCCATAAAATCTATACCCCCAAACATCAAAAATTTCAACAACTAATATAGGAGTTTGGGGCATTTGATTTCGTTGAGAAATATTCCCGAATCCTTTGGCAATTAACACATGTTTTACAAAATAGATATGAATCTTTAAAAGCGATGGCCATAAAACCACTTTCCAAAACTTTATTAGCGGTTCTTTTTGGACCAAAATGTCCTCCACAAGCATGAGAATGACAAAAAGAAAGAATAGGTTGAAATTCACCATTAGTACACACCGTCTAACTATCCGTCAAGACAAAATTTCCATAAATATGGATCATCCCAAACATAGTGTCAGCATCACTTTTTAACTTTTCCTTTTGGGGTTTGGAAAATTCTTTAGGAAAATGTGCACTACCAAATAATTTACCAAATCTGCATACCAAGGAATCTCGGCATGGATGGAAATGTAACCGCTCGTTGACACTCCTAAATTAACCTCACTTTCACTCCACAATTTACAATAATTAGCACAAGATGAAAGTAAGGATCGATCCCACAGAGTAAAGTTGTTTTAGAATTATTCTACTATTTTAACAGAAAAATAAAGATGGGGTTTTGAAAATTATTTTTTAAACTAAGAGAACAAGAATTAACGATAAAATTAACCAAATATGTAAAACTTGATTCTGCGATTCGATTTCACCAAGTACAACAATCAATTAATCAAGTAATTATTATTTTTCCTTGATGAAATTATTAGCCCTAGATAACAATAAGCTCTGCTATCCAAATTCTCTTTAGATTATCACCGTGTGTGAAACAAGCTCTCCACCGATTCTAACTAGCATATAACCTAGAATAAGCTCTCTAGATTTAATATGATAGAAGCATTAAGAAATAGAAAATTAGGCTAATCCAAGCAACAAACACATAAGCTCGATTTATTTAACTTGTTTTCTAATAATCTTAGCAATAAACAAAAGTTTGTCCACAATTATTATTACCAAGTTGCTACTTGTGATGAAGAGAGATATCAATTACACGTAATACCAATCTTAATCTAGCATATGATAATGATCAAATTAACTCAATTGGCCATATTAAATTAATTAGATCAATTAGCATGCAATCAATGAAAACAGATTATCAGAAGAAATTTCACACAAGAAGGAATAAATAATAATACTCGATTAATTAATTACTTGTAACAAGGATTCACCTCCCTTTAGAATCGAATAAAAGAACTAGCGACACATGCTCTTGAGCCTTCACTCCAATAGAGGATACTTGAATGTTGAATATTGAATGAATAAAACCTTGACCCTCATCCTCTATTTATAGTGCTAGACAAAGTCCTAAATCCTATAGGATGTAGAAATCCAAATCCTAAAAGGATTTACAAATCATAACTAGTTTCCATAAAGAAATAGAATTCAATTTGGAAATAAATCTTAGTCTAAAGGAAATCCTAAAGCTAATAGAAATATCAATCCAATTCCATGTGAAAGTCTACCAAAATCAGCATTTAGAAACTTTCCAAAATCCAAGATTTCTTGATTTTCCGCTCAAATTATTTGGGGTGAATTTTCATTTCCTCTTCATGACGTCCTTTGGTAAAACGCAGCATAACTTTTGATCTAGGAGGAGTTACGGGGCTCTTTACCTATCAAAACGAAGATATCGACGAGATCTACAACTTTCATTCTTTGAGAATCGATGAATCGCTCTGCATCAAGGTCGAAATCGGGCTCCAGTGATCATTTGTATGTAAATTACAACTTCCAAACTTTGAGGTTCAACGTTCGTTTAGTAAAAATATCATAACTTTTTCATATGAACTCCGATCGGGACGATTCAAGATGTTCCTAAAGCTAAAGAAAGAGCTCTACAATAAAATTCAAGTCCCAAGCTAAGAACATGCATCCAACTTAATGCTAAAAATTCTGCAATTTTCTCTTTTTCCTCATTTCAGCTCCAATTCTTCCTGAAATCATTAAATACCTTAATAAGCTCATATACCCATGAAACATGCAATAAAACTAAATATAATGGAATCAAAATAAATGAATAATATGCACTCATCAAATTCCCCCACACTTAGCCTTTTACACGTCCCCGTGTAAACCAAAAGTTGACTTCCAAAAAATTCTATTCAACCATAGTGTCAAAAGATTTCAAGATACAAATAATGACTATCAACACTAAATTTGCAGAAATCTAATCAACGCCTTATCAATTAACTCACAATTACCAACTTTACCATTTCACCAATGAATTTCATTAAATCAAATTGTAGCCACATAAGTAACTTTCCCAAAATCATCATACTTACTCAACTTAGTTACCATGGAGCAAAATCCGTGCACACTGACTCATAACCAAGAACAAATTTTTCTCGCTTTTTAATTTTTTCATAGAACCTTCTTTTTAGCACAGATGAATGTATTTTCATGCTTCTTTTTTTTTTCGTATTTCTTTTTTTTTTTTTTCTTGACATGTGCAATGTCTCCTTTTCTTAGGCTTTTCAGAGTTACCCATTAGCGAACTTTCCACCAACGACTCCCCAAACAGGATGATCTTGGGTATTTAGGTGTAGAGACACCTCTACGGGCTTACTTATTCAAGTAACAAAGGCCACAAAAGTCGACTAGTCAAGTTGCTTTTATCCATCACACTTTTCAAATAATGAATCTGATGCTTCCAGAGGCTTAGATACCCAGTTATTTCGCACAATGGACATTGAAGCAGATTTTCAATTTTTTTTTTTTTTTTTCATTCATCATTTTTTTCACATGGTTCTGCAACAACATAAACAAGTTAAACAGTTCTAAGTCGTGAAATCAGTGCACATAGATAACTCCATAAACAACTTAGCCAAATAAACATGTTTCTCATATTCAAGTACTCATGTATCACAAATTCAATTCAAATCAATTACTATGGATTGTGGCTTAGTTGTCATCATTCATTAACAAATTAAGCATCAACATATTCTGAATTTTAGCATCAATTTTCAATCTTTGACTTTAACCTTCGAACACATAAGCAAATAGAACCATGGAACCCAAGTTTTTAGTTTTTTTTTTATCAACTTTCCATCAAAATTGGATTATTATTCCTACATAAAATAAAACCTAAATCTTCCCCCCACACTCAAACCTTACATTGTCCCCGATGTAAAGAAAATCATCTGAAAGAAGAAAATACTACTATGAAAATGTGCAATAAAAACAAAAATAAAATAAAATAAAAATAAAATAAAATAAAATAAAATAAAAATAAAGGGATAGAAAAATCAAATCTGAGATCTTGAGTTGCCTCCCAAGTAGCTGCCCGTGTTTAATGTCTTTGGCTCGACGTCATTACCTCTTTCTCGACTTTCATATATCGGATCGTCTAGCTCCACCATCTCAATATTTTCCACCTGATGCCCCTCATAGAAAGGCTTTAATCTATGTCCATTCACCTTAAAGATCTTGTTTGTGCTCGGGCTTTGAATCTCAATTGCACCATGAGGAAACACATTAATGATAACAAAAGGACCAACCCATCTAGATCTTAATTTACCTGGAAATAACTTAAGCCGAGAATGATATAGCAAAACTTTTTGTCCCACAGTAAAGGTTTTCCGCACAATCTGCTTATCATGAAAAGCTTTGGTCTTTTCCTTGTAAATCTTTGAACTTTCATGTAGCCGTTCCTCAATTCTTCTAACTCTTGTAACTGCAATTTCCTGTGTACTCCAGCTGCCTCCAAACTCATGTTGCACTGCTTGATTGCCCAAAAAGCCCTATGCTCCAATTCAACAGGTAAGTGGCATGATTTTCCAAACACAATCCTGTATGGTGACATCCCAATAGGTGTTTTGTACGCCGTTCTATAGGCCCAAATTGCATCATCTAATCTCAGACTCCAATCTTTTCTGCTCGGGTTGACTACCTTCTCCAAAATGGATTTTATCTCTCGGTTAGACACCTCAGCTTGACCATTACTCTGCGGATGGTAGGATGTAGAAACCTTGTGCAGAACATTGTATTTCTTGAACAAAGCCGCTAACACCCTGTTGCAAAAGTGGGTTCCACGATCACTAATGATGGCTCGTGGTGTTCCAAACCTGACAAATATGTTAGTCCTAACAAAATCTGCAACAACTTTAGAATCGTCAGTCCTAGTGGATTTAGCTTCCACCCATTTTGAGACATAATCAATAGCCAAAAGAATATATAAATTCCCAAAAGATGAAGGAAAAGGTCCCATAAAATCTATACCCCAAACATCAAAATTTCAACAACTAATATAGGAGTTTGGGGCATTTGATTTCGTTGAGAAATATTCCCCGCCCTTTGGCAATTAACACATGTTTTACAAAATAGATATGAATCTTTAAAAGCGATGGCCAATAAAACCACTTTCCAAAACTTTATTAGCAGTTCTTTTTGGACCAAAATGTCCTCCACAAGCATGAGAATGACAAAAAGAAAGAATAGGTTGAAATTCACCGTTAGTACACACCTTGAAATCTAACTATCTCGTCAAGACAAAATTTCCATAAATATGGATCATCCCAAACATAGTGTCTAGCATCACTTTTTAACTTTTCCTTTTGGGGTTTGGAAAATTCTTTAGGAAAATGTGCACTACCAAATAATTTACCAAATCAGATACCAAGGAATCTCGGCATGGATGGAAAGTAACGCTCGTTGACACTCCTAAATTAACCTCACTTTCACTCCACAATTTACAATAATTAGCACAATGAGTAAGTAAGGATCGATCCCACGAGAGTAAAGTTGTTTTAGAATTATTCTACTATTTTAACAGAAAAATAAAGATGGGGTTTTGAAAATTATTTTTTAATTTAAGAGAACAAGAATTAACGATAAAATTAACCAAATATGTAAAACTTCGATTCTGCATTCAGCCACCAAGTCAACAATCAATTAATCAAGTAATTATTATTTTTCCTTCAATGAAATTATTAGCCCTAGATAACAATAAGCTCTGCTATCCGAAATTCTCTTTAGATTATCACTATATGAAACAAGCTCTCCACTAGATTCTAACTAGCATATAACCTAGAATAAGCTCTCTAGATTTAATATGATAGAAGCATTAAGAAATAGAAAATTAGGCTAATCCAAGCAACAAACACATAAGCTCGATTTATTTAACTTGTTTTCTAATAATCTTAGCAATAAACAAAAGTTTGTCCACAATTATTATTACCAAGTTGCTACTTGTGATGAAGAGAGATATCAATTACACGTAATACCAATCTTAATCTAGCATATGATAATGATCAAATTAACTCAATTGGCCATATTAAATTAATTAGATCAATTAGCATGCAATCAATGAAAACAGATTATCGTAAGAAATTTCACACAAGAAGGAATAAATAATAATACTCAATTAATTAATTACTTGTAACAAGGATTCACCTCCTTTAGAAATCAATAAAAGAACTAGCGACATGCTCTTTGAGCCTTCACTCCAATAGAGGATACTTGAATGTTGAATATTGAATGAATAAAACCTTGACCTCATCCTCTATTTATAAGTATAGACAAAGTCCTAAATCCTATAGGATGTAGAAATCCAAATCCTAAAAGGATTTACAAATCATAACTAGTTTCCATAAAGAAATAGAATTCAATTTGGAAATAAATCTTAGTCTAAAGGAAATCCTAAAGCTAATAGAAATATCAATCCAATTCCATGTAGAAGTCTACCAAAATCTGCATTTAGAAACTTTCCAAAATCCAAGATTTCTTGATTTTCCCGCCAAATTCATTGGGGTGAATTTTCATTTCCTCTTCACGACGTCCTTTGGTAAAACGAGCATAACTTTTGATCTAGGAGGAGTTACGGGGCTCTTTACTCTATCAAAACGAAGATATCGACGAGATCTACAACTTTCATTCTTTGAGAATCGGCAGAGATCGCTCTGCATCAAGGTCGAAATCGGGCTCCAAGTGATCTCATTGTAAATTACAACTTCCAAACTTTGAGGTTCAACGTTCGTTTAGTAAAAATATCATAACTTTTTCATATGAACTCCGATTGGGACGATTCAAGATGTTCCTAAAGCTAAAGAAGAGCTCTCTACAATAAAATTCAAGTCCCAAGCTAAGAACATGCATCCAACTTAATGCTAAAAATTACGCAATTTTCTTTTTCCTCATTTCACTCCAATTCTTCCCTAAATCATTAAATACCTTAATAAGCTCATATACCCATGAAACATGCAATAAAACTAAATATAATGGAATCAAAATAAATGAATAATATGCACTCATCAAATTCCCCCACACTTAGCCTTTTACACGCCCCTCGTAAAACCAAAAGTTCGACTTCCAAAAAATTCTATTCAACCATAGTGTCAAAAGATTTCAAGATACAAATAATGACTATCAACACTAAATTTGCGTAAATCTAATCAACGCCTTTATCAATTAACTCACAATTACCAACTTTACCATTTCACCAATGAATTTCATTAAATCAAATTGTAGCCACATAAGTAACTTTCCCAAAATCATCATACTTACTCAACTTAGTTACCATGGAGCAAAATCCGTACACCTGACTCATAACCAAGAACAAATTTTTCTCTTTTAATTTTTTCATAGAACCTTCTTTTTAGCACGTGAGATGAATGTATTTTCATGCTTTTTTTTTTTTTTTTTAGTATTTTTTTTTTTTTTTTCTTGACATGTGCAATGTCTCCTTTTCTTAGGCTTTTCAGAGTTACCCATTAGCGAACTTTCCACCAACGACTCCCAAACCGGATGATCTTAGGGCGCTTAGTGTAGAGACACTCTACTGGCTTACTTATTCAAGTAACAAAGGCCACAAAAGTCGACTAGTCAAGTCGCTTTTATCCATCACACTTTTCAAATGAATACCGATGCTTCCCGAGGCTTAGATACCCAGCTTATTTCACACAATGGACATCAAGCGATTTTCAATTTTTTTTTTTTTTTTTTTCATCATTTTTTTCACATGGTTCTGCAACAACATAAACAAGTTAAACAGTTCTAAGTCGTGAAATCAAACATAGATAACTCCATAAACAACTTAGCCAAATAAACATGTTTCTCATATTCAAGTACTCATGTATCACAAATTCAATTCAAATCAATTACTATGGATTGTGGCTTAGTTGTCATCATTCATTAACAAATTAAGCATCAACATATTCTGAATTTTAGCATCAATTTTCAATCTTTGACTTTAACCTTCGAACACATAAGCAAATAGAACCATGGAACCCAAGTTTTTAGTTTTTTTTTTATCAACTTTCCATCAAAATTGGATTATTATTCCTACATAAAATAAAACCTAAATCTTCCCCCCACACTCAAACCTTACATTGTCCCCAATGTAAGAAAATCATGCAAAGAAGAAAATACTACTAGCAAACATGCAATAAAAACAAAAATAAAATAAAAATAAAAATAAAATAAAATAAAATAAAATAAAAATAAAGGGATAGAAAAATCAAATCTGAGATCTTGAGTTGCCTCCCAAGTAGCTGCCCGTGTTTAATGTCTTTGGCTCGACGTCATGCCTCTCTTCTCAGCTTTCATATATCGGATCGTCTAGCTCCACCATCTCAATATTTTTCACCTGATGCCCCTCATAGAAAGGCTTTAATCTATGTCCATTCACCTTAAAGATCTTGTTTGTGCTCGGGCTTTGAATCTCAATTGTACCATGAGGAAACACATTAATGATAACAAAAGGACCAACCCATCTAGATCTTAATTTACCCGAAATAACTTAAGCCGAGAATGATATAGCAAAACTTTTTGTCCCACAAGAAAGGTTTTCCGCACAATCTAACTTATCATGAAAAGCTTTGGTCTTTTCCTTGTAAATCTTTGAACTTTCATAGTTTCATTCCTCAATTCTTCTAACTCTTGTAATCGCAATTTCACTCGTACTCCAAATGCCTCCAAACTCATGTTGCCTTTGCTTGATTGCCCAAAAAGCCCTATGCTCCAATTCAATGGGTAAGTGGCATGATTTTCCAAACACAATCCTCAGTATGGTGACATCCCAATAGGTGTTTTCAGACGCCGTTCTCTATAGCCCAAATTGCATCATCTAATCTCGGACTCCAATCTTTTACTCGCTTTCGGGTTGACTACCTTCTCCAAAATGGATTTTATCTCTCGGTTAGACACCTCGGCCGACCATTACTCTGCGGATGGTAGGATGTAGAAACCTTGTGCGTAACATTGTATTTCTTTCTTTACAAAGCCGCTAACACCACATTGCAAAAAAGTGGGTTCCGCGATCACTAATGATGGCTCGTGGTGTTCCAAACTCGACAAATATGTTAGTCCTAACAAAATCAGCAAACAACTTTAGAATCGTCGATCTAGTGGATTTAGCTTCCACCCATTTTGAGACATAATCAATACCAAAAGAATATATAAATTCCCAAAAGATGAAGGAAAAGGTCCCATAAAATCTATACCCCAAACATCAAAAATTTCAACAACTAATATAGGAGTTTGGGGCATTTGATTTCGCTGAGAAATATTCCCGTCCTTTCGCAATTAACACATGTTTTACAAAATAGATATGAATCTTTAAAAAGCGATGGCCAATAAAACCACTTTCCAAAACTTTATTAGCGCTTCTTTTGGACCAAAATGTCCTCCACAAGCACGAGAATGACAAAAGAAAGAATAGGTTGAAATTCAATCGTTAGCACACACCGCCTAACTATCCGGTCAAGACAAAATTTCCATAAATATGGATCATCCCAAACATAAGGTCTAGCATCACTTTTTAACTTTTCCTTTTGGGGTTTGGAAAATTCTTTAGGAAAATGTGCACCTACCAAATAATTTACCAAATCAGATACCAAGGAATCTCAAAGATGGATGGAAAGTAACCGCCGTTGACACTCTAAATTAACCTCACTTTCACTCCACAATTTACAATAATTAAACGAGAGAGCAAGTAAGGATCGATCCCACAGAGAGAGTAAAGTTGTTTTAGAATTATTCTACTATTTTAACAGAAAAATAAAGATGGGGTTTTTTGAAAATTATTTTTAAACTAAGAGAACAAGAATTAACGATAAAATTAACCAAATATGTAAAACTTCGATTCTGTGATTCAGCCACCAAGTACAACAATCAATTAATCAAGTAATTATTATTTTTCCTTCAATGAAATTATTAGCCCTAGATAACAATAAGCTCTGCTATCCCAAATTCTCTTTAGATTATCACCGTATGAAACAAGCTCTCCACTGATTCTAACTAGCATATAACCTAGAATAAGCTCTCTAGATTTAATATGATAGAAGCATTAAGAAATAGAAAATTAGGCTAATCCAAGCAACAAACACATAAGCTCGATTTATTTAACTTGTTTTCTAATAATCTTAGCAATAAACAAAAAAGTTTGTCCACAATTATTATTACCAAGTTGCTACTTGTGATGAAGAGAGATATCAATTACACGTAATACCAATCTTAATCTAGCGTATGATAATGATCAAATTAACTCAATCGGCCATATTAAATTAATTAGATCAATTAGCATGCAATCAATGAAAACAGATTATCGTAAGAAATTTCACACAAGAAGGAATAAATAATAATACTCAATTAATTAATTACTTGTAACAAGGATTCACCTCCTTTAGAACCTAATAAAAGAACTAGCCCTTTGACATGCTTCTTGAGCCTTCACTCCAATAGAGGATACTTGAATGTTGAATATTGAATGAATAAAACCTTGACCCTCATCCTCTATTTATAGTGCTAGACAAAGTCCTAAATCCTATAGATGTAGAAATCCAAATCCTAAAAGGATTTACAAATCATAACTAGTTTCCATAAAGAAATTGAATTCAATTTGGAAATAAATCTTAGTCTAAAGGAAATCCTAAAGCTAATAGAAATATCAATCCAATTCCATGTAGAAGTCTACCAAAATCAGCATTTAGAAACTTTCCAAAATCCAAGATTTCTTGATTTTCCCGCTCAAATTACCGGGGTGAATTTTCATTTCCTCTTCATGACGTCCTTTGGTAAAACGAGCATAACTTTTGATCTAGGAGGAGTTACGGGGCTGCTACCTATCAAAACGAAGATATCGACGAGATCTACAACTTTCATTCTTTGAGAATCGACGTAATCGCTCTCGCATCAAGGTCGTAAATCGGGCTCCAGTGATCATTGTGTAAATTACAACTTTCAAACTTTGAGGTTCAACGTTCGCTTAGTAAAAATATCATAACTTTTTCATATGAACTCCGATTGGGACGATTCAAGATGTTCCTAAAGCTAAAGAAGAGCTCTACAATAAAATTCAAGTCCCAAGCTAAGAACATGCATCCAACTTAATGCTAAAATTTACGCAATTTTCTTTTTTCCTCATTTCACTCCAATTCTTCCCCGAAATCATTAAATACCTTAATAAGCTCATATACCCATGAAACATGCAATAAAACTAAATATAATGGAATCAAAATAAATGAATAATATGCACTCATCAAATTCCCCACACTTAGCCTTTTACACGCCCTCGTAAAACCAAAAGTTGACTTCCAAAAAATTCTATTCAACCATAGTGTCAAAAGATTTCAAGATACAAATAATGACTATCAACACTAAATTTGCGTAAATCTAATCAACGCCTTTATCAATTAACTCACAATTACCAACTTTACCATTTCACCAATGAATTTCATTAAATCAAATTGTAGCCACATAAGTAACTTTCCCAAAATCATCATACTTACTCAACTTAGTTACCATGGAGCAAAATCCGTGCACAATCGACTCATAACCATGAACAAATTTTTCTCGCTTTTAATTTTTTTCATAGAACCTTCTTTTTAAGACGTATGAATGTATTTTCATGCTTCTTTTTTTTTTTCGTATTTCTTTTTTTTTTTTTTTTGACATGTGCAATGTCTCCTTTTCTTAGGCTTTTCAGAGTTACCCATTAGCGAACTTTCCACCAACGACTCCCAAACCAGATGATCTTAGGGCGCCAGGGTGTAGAGACACCTCTACTGCTTACTTATTCAAGTAACAAAGGCCACAAAAGTCGACTAGTCAAGTCGCTTTTATCCATCACACTTTTCAAATGTGAATACCGATGCTTCCCGAGGCTTAGATACCCAGTTATTTTTCAATACAATGGACATCAAGCAGATTTTCAATTTTTTTTTTTTTTTTTTTTCATTCATCATTTTTTCACATGGTTCTCGCAACAACATAAACAAGTTAAATAAATGTTCTAAGTCGTGAAATCGAAGGCACATAGATAACTCCATAAACAACTTAGCCAAATAAACATGTTTCTCATATTCAAGTACTCATGATCACAAATTCAATTCAAATCAATTACTATGGATTGTGGCTTAGTTGTCATCATTCATTAACAAATTAAGCATCAACATATTCTCAATTTTAGCATCAATTTTCAATCTTTGACTTTAACCTTCAACACATAAAGCAATAGAACCATGGAACCCAAGTTTTTAGTTTTTTTTTTTTTTTTATCAACTTTCCATCAAAATTGGATTATTATTCCTACATAAAATAAAACCTAAATCTTCCCCCACACTCAAACCTTACATTGTCCCCGAATGTAAGAAAAAATCATGCAAAGAAGAAAATACTACTAGCAAACATGCAATAAATAAAAAAATAAAATAAAAATAAAATAAAATAAAATAAAATAAAAAAAATAAAGGGATAGAAAAATCAAATCAGAGATCTTGAGTTGCCTCCCAAGTAGTCGCCCGTGTTTAATGTCTTTGGCTCGACGTCATGCCTCTCTTCTCGACTTTCATATATCGGATCGCCTAGCTCCACCATCTCAATATTTTCACCGATGCCCCTCATGTAAAGGCTTTAATCTATGTCCATTCACCTTAAAGATCTTGTTTGTGCTTTCGGGCTTTGAATCTCAATTGTACCACGAGGAAACACATTAATGATAACAAAAGGACCAACCCATCTAGATCTTAATTTACTCGAAATAACTTAAGCCGAGAATGATATAGCAAAACTTTTTGTCCCACAAAGAAAGGTTTTCCGCACAATCTAACTTTATCATGAAAAGCTTTGGTCTTTTCCTTGTAAATCTTTGAACTTTCATAGGCTTCATTCCTCAATTCTTCTAACTCTTGTAATCGCAATTTCGTGTACTCCAAATGCCTCCAAACTCATGTTGACCGCTTGATTGCCCAAAAAGCCCTATGCTCCAATTCAATGGGTAAGTGGCATGATTTTCCAAACACAATCTCGTATGGTGACATCCCAATAGTGTTTTCAGACGCAGCTTCTATAGCCCAAATTGCATCATCTAATCTCGTGACTCCAATCTTTTTCTCGCTTCTAAGTTGACTACCTTCTCCAAAATGGATTTTATCTCTCGGTTAGACACCTCGACTTGACCATTACTCTGCGGATGGTAGGATGTAGAAACACAGTGCGTAACATTGTATTTCTTGAACAAAGCCGCTAACACCTCATTGCAAAAGTGGGTTCGCGATCACTAATGATGGCTCGTGGTGTTCCAAACTCGACAAATATGTTAGTCCTAACAAAATCAGAACAAACTTTAGAATCGTCAATCCTAGTGGATTTAGCTTCCACCCATTTTGAGACATAATCAATGACCAAAAGAATATATAAGTTCCCAAAAGATGAAGGAAAAGGTCCCATAAAATCTATACCCCAAACATCGAAAATTTCAACAACTAATATAGGAGTTTGGGGCATTTGATTTCGTTGAGAAATATTCCCGATCCTTCTTCGCAATTAACACATGTTTTACAAAATAGATATGAATCTTTAAAAAGCGATGGCCAATAAAAACCACTTTCCAAAACTTTATTAGCAGTTCTTTTTGGACCAAAATGTCCTCCACAAGCATGAGAATGACAAAAAGAAAGAATAGGTTGAAATTCACTGTTAGGCACACACCGTCTAACTATCTGGTCAGCACAAAATTTCCATAAATATGGATCATCCCAAACATAGTGTCTAGCATCACTTTTTAACTTTTCCTTTTGGGGTTTGGAAAATTCTTTAGGAAAATGTGCACCTACCAAATAATTTACCAAATCTGCATACCAAGGAATCTCAGCATGGATGGAAAGTAACTGCTCGTTGACACTCCTAAATTAACCTCACTTTCACTCCACAATTTACAATAATTAGCACAGTAGCAAGTAAGGATCGATCCCACAGAGAGTAAAGTTGTTTTAGAATTATTCTACTATTTTAACAGAAAATAAAGATGGGGGTTTTGAAAATTATTTTTTAAACTAAGAGAACAAGAATTAACGATAAAATTAACCAAATATGTAAAACTTCGGCTGCGAGCCAGCTTTCACCAAGTACAACAATCAATTAATCAAGTAATTATTATTTTTCCTTCAATGAAATTATTAGCCCTAGATAACAATAAGCTCTGCTTATCCGAAATTTCTCTTTAGATTATCACCGTATGAAAACAAGCTCTCCACTGATTCTAACTAGCATATAACCTAGAATAAGCTCTCTAGATTTAATATGATAGAAGCATTAAGAAATAGAAAATTAGGCTAATCCAAGCAACAAACACATAAGCTCGATTTATTTAACTTGTTTTCTAATAATCTTAGCAATAAACAAAAGTTTGTCCACAATTATTATTACCAAGTTGCTACTTGTGATGAAGAGAGATATCAATTACACGTAATACCAATCTTAATCTAAGCATATGATAATGATCAAATTAACTCAATTGGCCATATTAAATTAATTAGATCAATTAGCATGCAATCAATGAAAAACAGATTATCGTAAGAAATTTCACACAAGAAGGAATAAATAATAATACTCAATTAATTAATTACTTGTAACAAGGATTCACCTCCCTTTAGAACCTAATAAAAAGAACTAGCCCGACATGCTTCTTGAGCCTTCACTCCAATAGAGGATACTTGAATGTTGAATATTGAATGAATAAAACCTCAACCCTCATCCTCTATTTATAGTGCTAGACAAAGTCCTAAATCCTATAGATGTAGAAATCCAAATCCTAAAAGGATTTACAAATCATAACTAGTTTCCATAAAGAAATAGAATTCAATTTGGAAATAAATCTTAGTCTAAAGGAAATCCTAAAGCTAATAGAAATATCAATCCAATTCCATGTAGAAGTCTACCAAAATCTGCATTTAGAAACTTTCCAAAATCCAAGATTTCTTGATTTTCCCGCTCAAATTATTGGGTGAATTTTCATTTCTCTCATGACGTCCTTTGGTAAAACGAGCATAACTTTTGATCTAGGAGGAGTTACGGGACTGCTACCTATCAAAACGAAGATATCGACGAGATCTACAACTTTCATTCTTTGAGAATCGGCGAATCGCTCTGCATCAAGGTCAAATCGGGCTCCAAGTGATCATTGTAAATTACAACTTCCAAACTTTGAGGTTCAACGTTCGTTTAGTAAAAATATCATAACTTTTTCATATGAACTCCGATTGGGGACGATTCAAGATGTTCCGGAAAGCTAAAGAAGAGCTCTACAATAAAATTCAAGTCCCAAGCTAAGAACATGCATCCAACTTAATGCTAAAAATTTCGCAATTTTCTTTTTTCCTCATTTCACTCCAATTCTTCCCGAAATCATTAAATACCTTAATAAGCTCATATACCCATGAAACATGCAATAAAACTAAATATAATGGAATCAAAATAAATGAATAATATGCACTCATCAAATTCCCCACACTTAGCCTTTTTACACGTCCTCGTAAAACCAAAAGTTCGACTTCCAAAAATTCTATTCAACCATAGTGTCAAAAAAGATTTCAAGATACAAATAATGACTATCAACACTAAATTTGCGTAAATCTAATCAACGCCTTTATCAATTAACTCACAATTACCAACTTTACCATTTCACCAATGAATTTCATTAAATCAAATTGTAGCCACATAAGTAACTTTCCCAAAATCATCATACTTACTCAACTTAGTTACCATGGAGCAAAATCCGTACACCGACTCATAACCAAGAACAAATTTTTCTCGCTTTTAATTTTTTTCATAGAACCTTCTTTTTAAGACGTATGAATGTATTTTCATGCTTCTTTTTTTTTTCGTATTTCTTTTTTTTTTTTTTCTTGACATGTGCAATGTCTCCTTTTCTTAGGCTTTTCGAGTTACCCATTAGCGAACTTTCCACCAACGACTCCCAAACCGGATGATCTTAGGCTGCCAGGGTGTAGAGACACCTCTACGCTTACTTATTCAAGTAACAAAGGCCACAAAAGTCGATCGACTAGTCAAGTTTTTTATCCATCACACTTTTCACGTGAATACTGACAAGCTTCCCGAGGCTTAGATACCCAGTTATTTCAAGCCTGAATGGACATCAAGCAGATTTTCAATTTTTTTTTTTTTTTTTCATTCATTTTTTTTTCACATGGTTCTCGCAACAACATAAACAAGTTAAACAGTTTCTAAGTCGTGAAATCAAGGCACATAGATAACTCCATAAACAACTTAGCCAAATAAACATGTTTCTCATATTCAAGTACTCATGTATCACAAATTCAATTCAAATCAATTACTATGGATTGTGGCTTAGTTGTCATCATTCATTAACAAATTAAGCATCAACATATTCTCGAATTTTAGCATCAATTTTCAATCTTTGACTTTAACCTTCAACACATAAGCAAATAGAACCATGGAACCCAAGTTTTTAGTTTTTTTTTTTATCAACTTTCCATCAAAATTGGATTATTATTCCTACATAAAATAAAACCTAAATCTTCCCCCACACTCAAACCTTACATTGTCCCCGATGTAAGAAAATCATCTGAAAGAAGAAAATACTACTAGCAAAATGCAATAAAAACAAAAATAAAATAAAATAAAAATAAAATAAAATAAAATAAAATAAAAATAAAGGGATAGAAAAATCAAATCGAGATCTTGAGTTGCCTCCCAAGTAAATGGCGCCCGTGTTTAATGTCTTTGCTCGACGTCATGCTTCTCTCTTACTACTTTTTTCATATATCGGATCGCCTAGCTCCACCATCTCAATATTTTCCACCGATGCCCCTCATAGAAAGGCTTTAATCTATGTCCATTCACCTTAAAGATCTTGTTTGTGCTTTCGGGCTTTGAATCTCAATTGTACCACGAGGAAACACATTAATGATAACAAAAGGACCAACCCATCTAGATCTTAATTTACCTCGAAATAACTTAAGCCGAGAATGATATAGCAAAAACTTTTTGTCCCACAAGAAAGGTTTTCCGCATGACAATCTGCTTATCATGAAAAGCTTTGGTCTTTTCCTTGTAAATCTTTGAACTTTCATAGGCTTCATTCCTCAATTCTTCTAACTCTTATAATCGCAATTTCACCTGTACTCCAACGCCTCCAAACTCATGTTGCCTTTGCTTGATTGCCCAAAAAGCCCTATGCTCCAATTCAACGGTAAGTGGCATGATTTTCCAAACACAATCTCAGTGGTGTGACATCCCAATAGTGTTTTGTCAGACGCTTCTATAGCCCCAAATTGCATCATCTAATCTCGGACTCCAATCTTTTTCGCTTTCGGTTGACTACCTTCTCCAAAATGGATTTTATCTCTCTCTGTTAGACACCTCGACTTGACCATTACTCTGCGGATGGTAGGATGTAGAAACACAGTGCGAGAACATTGTATTTCTTGAACAAAGCCGCTTAACACCTGTTGCAAAAGTGGGTTCATGATCACTAATGATGGCTCGTGGTGTTCCAAACTCGACAAATATGTTAGTCCTAACAAAATCAAGAAACAACTTTAGAATCGTCGATCCTAGTGGATTTAGCTTCCACCCATTTTGAGACATAATCAATGACCAAAAGAATATATAAGTTCCCAAAAGATGAAGGAAAAGGTCCCATAAAATCTATACCCCAAACATCGAAAATTTCAACAACTAATATAGGAGTTTGGGGCATTTGATTTCGTTGAGAAATATTCCCGAATCCTTCGGCAATTAACACATGTTTTACAAAATAGATATGAATCTTTAAAAAGCGATGGCCAATAAAACCACTTTCCAAAACTTTATTAGCAGCTCTTTTTGGACCAAAATGTCCTCCACAAGCACGTAGAATGACAAAAAGAAAGAATAGGTTGAAATTCACCGTTAGGCACACACCGCCTAACTATCTCGTCAAAGACAAAATTTCCATAAATATGGATCATCCCAAACATAAGTGTCTAGCATCACTTTTTAACTTTTCCTTTTGGGGTTTGGAAAATTCTTTAGGAAAATGTGCACCTACCAAATAATTTACCAAATCAGCATACCAAGGAATCTCAAAGATGGATGGAAAGTAATCGCTCATCCGGGAAAGAATCACGAATTCGGTAGCTCCTCCTCGTCTCTCAATAACCTACTCAAGTGATCCGCTACTAAGTCATGTCGCACCTTTCTTATCCTTGATCTCTAAGTCAAATTCTTGTAGTAGCGAGAATCCATCGAATAATCCTTGGTTTAGAATCTTTCTTAGTGAGCAAATACCGAGAGCGGCATGGTCGAATAAACTATAACTTTAGTACCAAGCAAAATAAGATCGAAATTTATCTAAAGCAAAAACCACGTATAAAAGTTCTTTTTCGGTTGTGGAATAGTTTATCCGAGCCTCATTCAAAGTCCTGAAGCATAGTAGATGGCATGAAACGGCTTTGTCGATCCTTTGTCCCAAAACAAGACTTCTTCGCGTAGTTGCTTGCGTCACACACGTGATCTCAAATGGCAACTTCCAATTTGGCGGTTGAATGATAGGAGCGAAGTTAATAATTTCTTTAAAGTATCAAACGCCTCCTTGCATTCATCATCAAACCGAAAGTCCACATCTTTTTGCAAAGAACTTACATAAGGGTAATGCCATCTTCGAGAAGTCCTTGATAAATCTTCGATAAAATCTGCGCATTGACCAAGAAAAGAAGCGAATCTCCCAAGACGTTGACGGGTAAGGCAAAGCGAGATATAACATCTATCTTAGCTTTATCAACTTCAAGACCTTTAGATGACCTGACATGACCAAGTATTATTCCCTGCTCTACCATGAAATGACATTTTTCCCAATTTAAAACAAGATTAGTTTCCATGATCTATCTAGAACACGATTTAAATTATCTAAGCATGCATCCAAAGAATCTCCATGAATTGTGAAATCATCCATAAAAACCTCGATGCATTCTTCTAAAAGATCCGAAAAATGCTTACCGTGCATCGTTGAAAAGTACACAGGGCATTACATAATCCAAAAGACATCCGTCGATAGGCAAAAAGTACCAAAGGGACATGTGAATGTGGTCTTCTCTTGGTCCTCGGGTGCAATCACAATCTGGTTATATCCTCGAAAACCATCTGAAAACAATAATAAGTGTGCTCTAGCTAATCTCTCCAACATTTGATCAATAAAAGGAAGAGGAAAATGATCTTTTCTTGTTACAACATTCAATTTTCTATAATCTATACACACTCTCCACCTGTTTTGCATTCGTGTGGGCACCAACTCATTATCATCGTTTTGACAACGGTGATTCCGGATTTCTTTGGGACTACTCAACCGGACTCACCCATCGACTATCGGAGATGGGATAGATGATACTGCAGATCGAAAGGTTTGAGCACTTCTTTTTCACCACCTCCATCATGGGTGGATTCAATCTCCTTTCTTGCGTCTCTTGTGAAGCTTAGCTCCATCCTCTAACAATATCCGATGCATGCACATGCCAGACTAATACCCTTGATATCCGCTTATCATGTCCAACCAAAAATCGTAACATGGTCCCTTAGGACTCTCATCAATTTTTCTTCCTGCACCTTGGTTAGATTACTAGCAATAATTACAGTAAAGTGTCATTAGTCCCCAAATATGCATATTTCAAATGAGCGTGTAATTGTTTCAATTCTAGAGTTGGGGCTTGACAATGTAAGGTAATAACTTTTGATGAGAAGCGTGAAATTGAATAGAATATCTGGTTGACTTATTTGAAAATTTTGGCAATGAATGTAATGCAGCCTACATTCTCTTTCAATTCTGACGGGTTCATGTGAATCTCTTCTTCTCTCGTCCATGTCCAAACTGTTGTTGATTGCAATTTCCAAATTGTCCCTATGTAGTTGTTCAAAAGCTCTACGCACCAAGGAGTCTCTCACATCGATAGCAAAAACTTGTCTATATATCACTAGGGTACCTCATGGCATCATAGATGTTAAACCTGAATTTTCTCACCATCAAACTCCATAGTCAAGGTCCCATTATGCACATCAATCATGGTTCTCGTTGTTTTTGGAAGGGTCTTCCTAACAAGATGTGGGAAGGATTTGGTGATGTATCATCTTCCATATCCACAATGTAAAAATCTGCAGGAAAGATTAGTTCGTTAACTCGCACTAAGACATCTTCAATTACCTCTCTGGGGTAGGTGTTAATACGATCCGCCAATGGATAATCACACCAAGATTTTTTTAAAGGGCCTAGATTTAAGGAAGCATAAAATGATAAAGGCATAACATTAATTGAAGCTCCTAAATCTAGCACGGCTTTTTCAAATCTGGTGTTTCCTATTTTGCATGGGATTGTGAACATTCTCGGATCTTTACATTTAGGAGGCATTTTTCTTTGAAGAACAATGATACATTTTCTCCAATCTGTGACTCTTTCATCATTTTGCAATTTTCTTTTATTAGTGCATAATTCTTTTAAAATTTAGCATACTGGTGGTACTTGTTTAATTGCATCGAGAAGAGGGATGTTCACTTCTACTTTTCTAAAAGTTTCCAAAATTTCTTTTTCTTTTCATTGTTCTTTGAAGTTTTAGAAATTCTCGGAAGGAAAGGGAAGAGAATGTTTTTAAATTCGATTAGGAGGTTTAGGTTGTACCTTGGATTTTTCTCATTCCTCCTTAGCTCCTTCCTTCTTTGAACTCTCTACGGGCTCGGTGGTGTATCTAATCGTGTTCCATTCCGTAAAGTTATGGCACTTGCATTCTCCTTGGGTTGACTCTTTTTGAGATGGTAATTTTCTGAGCCTCTGGATTCCAATATCCCCACAACAGAGCAGGTTGTCTACTTGGTTCCTCAAATCTTGAACCAAGTTTTTGTCTCTTCTTTGAACTAACGTATCTCGATTCATGAACTGGTGTTGTATACATCCCCATGAATGCTTTGAACATATCCTCCAATGATGTTCCAAGTGGGTGCGTGGATCGCTTGCTTTTGGTTGATATTGAGGTTGGGGTGGTTGGAAGCCCCGCTTTAGGTGGAAATGCGGTGGTGTCGCTTGCTTTGCTCCCATAACTCGAGACTTGGATGATCCCTCCATCCTGGATTATATGTGTTTGAGTACGGATCATACTTTTTACGAGGTGGTGGTGATAATTTCCCATTGCATTAGCTTGTTGCATGACCTCGTCATCTTGTAATGTTGGGCATTCATCTCAGATTGTGATTTGGTTGTAGACATATTCCACAAACCTTTGCAATTGGCAATTGACACAGAGCTAATTGTCTAACCATAGTCATTAATTCGTAAATTTGTTGACCATAATCACAAGTGCTTACCTCGCTTACCCTTCTTATGGTGCATGATTTGTTCTAGTGCCATATTGTTGTGAGTTTGTTTGCCATGTTTGCAATTAAATTCCTTACACGCCTCTGGGGTCTTGTCAAATAGTGCTCCTCCGCTTATTTGCATCGATCATGCTTACATCCATCTGGTACCAACCCTTCATAGAAATCTTTGGATCGTGTTGTTCATCTATTTGATCACGGTGGACAGTTTGGAACAAAGTTTTTGAATCTTTCCCAATACTCGTATAATGTCTCCCCACCGAATTGTCTAATCCCACGATCTCCTTCCTTATGTTGGCTACTCTTGAGGTTTGGAAAGTATCTCTCCAAGAATAGCCGCTTCATGTCATTCCAAGATCAGATTGAACCTCGAGGGTAGGTAGTACAACCAATCCTTTGCCAAATCTGCTAGGGAGAATGGGAATGCTCTCGACTTTGATTTGTTCTTCTATGATTCCGCTTTGGTTTCATAGTAGAGCACACCACATGAAATTCCTTCAGATGTTTGTAGGGGTCTTCACCGTAAGACCACGAAAAAGTAAGGCGATAAATGGATTAGTCCAGATTTAAGTTCAAATCAAACATCTAAATTAGGATATTCAATGCACGAGGTTGTTGATTTAAATTAGGAGTTACCAACTCCCGAGAGTTCTATTGTTGTTTGGAATCGCCATCTCTTCTTCTTTGTCGAATTAGTTGGATAATAATTCCAAAGCTAAGTTGAGGCTCGGTGATGATGCGAAAGCCTCGCTCTATCTCTCAAGACCGTTGAACTTTAAGTTTTTCCTTCTTTAGCCTCCTTGCGCTTTCTCAATCTCTGGATCAAAATCTAATATAGTAGCTTTGAGAAGATCGAGTCATAAAACAAAAACAAAACAAATAATAGAATAAAAACAAAACGCCAAATTACTCCCGAATCTGCCGCTTAAAGTTTGGGAGTCATGCGTTGACACTCTAAATTAACCTCACTTTCACTCCACAATTTACAATAATTAGCACACGAGTAAGTAAGGATCGATCCCACGAGAGAGTAAAGTTGTTTTAGAATTATTCTACTATTTTAACATGTAAAATAAAGATGGGGTTTTGAAAATTATTTTTAAACTAAGAGAACAAGAATTAACGATAAAATTAACCAAATATGTAAAACTTCGCCTGCGATTCCTGGTTTCACCAAGTACAACAATCAATTAATCAAGTAATTATTATTTTTCCTTCAATGAAATTATTAGCCCTAGATAACAATAAGCTCTGCTATCCGAAATTCTCTTTAGATTATCACTGTATGAAACAAGCTCTCCACCAGATTCTAACTAGCATATAACCTAGAATAAGCTCTCTAGATTTAATATGATAGAAGCATTAAGAAATAGAAAATTAGGCTAATCCAAGCAACAAACACATAAGCTCGATTTATTTAACTTGTTTTCTAATAATCTTAGCAATAAACAAAAGTTTGTCCACAATTATTATTACCAAGTTGCTACTTGTGATGAAGAGAGATATCAATTACACGTAATACCAATCTTAATCTAGCATATGATAATGATCAAATTAACTCAATTGGCCATATTAAATTAATTAGATCAATTAGCATGCAATCAATGAAAAACAGATTATCGTAAGAAATTTCACACAAGAAGGAATAAATAATAATACTCAATTAATTAATTACTTGTAACAAGGATTCACCTCCCTTTAGAACCTGAATAAAAAGAACTAGCTTTGACATGCTCTTGAGCCTTCACTCCAATAGAGGATACTTGAATGTTGACTATTGAATGAATAAAACCTTGACCCTCATCCTCTATTTATAGTGCTAGACAAAGTCCTAAATCCTATAGGATGTAGAAATCCAAATCCTAAAAGGATTTACAAATCATAACTAGTTTCCATAAAGAAATAGAATTCAATTTGAAATAAATCTTAGTCTAAAGGAAATCCTAAAGCTAATAGAAATATCAATCCAATTCCATGTAGAAATCTACCAAAATCTGCATTTAGAAACTTTCCAAAATCCAAGATTTCTTGATTTTCCCGCTCAAATTATTTGGGTGAATTTTCATTTCCTCTTTCTGACGTCCTTTGGTAAAACGAGCATAACTTTTGATCTAGGAGGAGTTACGGGGCTGCTACCTATCAAAACGAAGATATCGACGAGATCTACAACTTTCATTCTTTGAGAATCGATGTAATCGCTTCTGCATCAAGGTCGAAATCGGCCTCCAAGTGACTCTTGTGTAAATTACAACTTCCAAACTTTGAGGTTCAACGTTCGTTTAGTAAAAATATCATAACTTTTTCATATGAACTCCGATTGGGACGATTCAAGATGTTCCGGAAAGCTAAAGAAGAGCTCTACAATAAAATTCAAGTCCCAAGCTAAGAACATGCATCCAACTTAATGCTAAAAATTCTGCAATTTTCTCTTTTTCCTCATTTCAGCTCCAATTCTTCCTGAAATCATTAAATACCTTAATAAGCTCATATACCCATGAAACATGCAATAAAACTAAATATAATGGAATCAAAATAAATGAATAATATGCACTCATCAGTATACACATTTGATACCCTTTTCAACATAACTGAATTATTAATGAGTCTTAACAATATATAGTCTGACATGGCTATGACATTAATGGCAATTTTAATCAATTTTACTAATGGAAATTTTGTCATTTCACCATTTCATATACGTTGTTTTGGGCTGTTTGTTTACTGGAGTTTTGTGTTGGGTACAACCTTCTTTAACTGTTGTTATTTCTTTCTTCTGTTTGTATACACTGAATGAAGAAACATATTATGCTTATGAAACTTCCTGCGTCATTCTTCTTATGCATCACCTCTTACCTATGCGTTAAAACACAGCAATAGAATTAATTAAAAATTCAACACAATTGCATTGCCTGGGAAAAGTAAGAGATTGTGAGCAAGTCGATTCTAATTTCTTCCTCTATTGCACCTCCCTGTTCTCAATGTATTCGATTTGAGATGGTGCTATTATTTTCTTACCGAAGTTGCACCTGAGTTTTTTAGACCCTAGCTTAGTATGTATGCTAGTCTCTCTTATTGAGTTGTTCTGTTGAATTTTGAGGCTCCCGCATACCCTACATCAGAAAGGAGCCTGCCTACTCCTCCAGCATTTGCCATGAACATTCCAGCAACTCATGCCAACTTCTACGCACATCATCAACAGCAGATTCTAGTTGAAGAATTTCCTGAACGGCCAGGACAACCTGAATGCAGTTACTTCATGAAAACTGGAGACTGTAAATACAGATCTGGCTGCAAATTTCACCACCCCAAAAATCGGATTCCCAAGACATCTTCATTTGCTTTTAGTGACCAAGGCTTGCCTTTAAGACCTGTAAGTTTTTCTCCTACGCCTTATTTAGTGTTTTAACCAGAATAAAATTGTCAAATGTTTAACTACCCAAGTAGAGTTTGAAAAACTGGTATTTGCTGAATATATTTGAAGTATATCCTTTTACATTTCGCTTTTATAAATGTCTAGGCCTTCTATATTTAATTTATTTCACTCTTATAGATCTGGCACTTATTTACTTAACTTTTTTCCGCCTCTTATGAATGATTTAGGAGCATGACATCTGCACACACTACAGCCGTTATGGGATTTGCAAGTTTGGACCTGCTTGTAAATATGACCATCCATGAACTTAAGGCAAGTCAGCTTCTTCAGCCGGGTCTGGGCCAGGTCAGCCTCCTCAATATGGCAACTTGGCAAATGCAGATGGGGAGTGGAATTTGGAGTCTCTAGTGCAGTAGTCTATTTAAGGACTTGTGCGTTAGTTTAGGATTCACAAGTAGCAATGATCGACCTCGAATGCTTCTCAAACATGGAGTTTCTATCTACTACATGGTTTATTTGTCAGTTTTTTTTTAAAGGATGACATGCTGTTTAAATCATACTTATGTAATTTCACTACAAAGCCCAAGCAAATCTCAGGATACGTAGTGTATCTGTGCATTTAAATCCTAAGTTTTCATTTTGGAGTTGTTGAGATATACTGCATGCTTACGAGTTGTTCTGAAGTTTGAAGTAACAAAATTGTATTTTGTCTCGACCACGAAATGTTTGCTTGTGTCAGTTTTGGCAGATGCATTGTCCAAGGCACATGTAACTACTGGTGTAAATGACTGAAACATAAAATTTACCCAAATGATAAAAACGAATAATATTCACATAGACAGACTCACCTTGTGAAAATAAAGCTATTAAGTTCAATTCCAAGCCTTGTAGCTGAAATTGAGCATTAAATTTAACTAAATCTCAACTTCAGCACAAGTTAAAGTTCATATGCATAATCATTCTCATTATATATATATATATATATATATATATATATATATATATATATATATATATATATATATATATTTTGTACAAGAATTAAGGAAATAATTATATAACATTAAATATAGTATTAATTAATTGTCTATAATATTCTTTACTATATACTTATTTTCATACTCATTTGTAATATTTTTTCATTTGGATTAATTTTAGAAATATTGTGCTTAATTGTCTTAAATTATAAAAAATGTTAAATAATTTGAGAAAAATAAAATTATTCAAAACGTAGGGACTAATATAAAAGACAAAATGTCAAGGAAAATAAGACCTTTACAAAAGTAGAATCTGTATGCAGGTCAATTTGATTTTAAAAATGTTAAATTTTAGTTGAATATAACAAATACAACAATATTACTATCACATAAAAATATGTTACATAATTCTCACATACAGTGGACTTTGGCGTGACCCGCAGTATGCATGTGTTTATATGTAAATATTATTTGACCTTTTTTTACTTAATAGTAGCATTATTTTAACAAATAAAAAAAAACACCTCTTCCTCGTCATTTATTACTTGTCAACCCCAATTCGTTATTCCGCAACCCCACCGCTGCCGACTGACGTTAAACTGGGAAGAGAGCACGGCCAATGCCATGATCTACTAATAAGAGCTCATTTTATTTTACAATCGAACCCTCACCTTTTCAGGTATAATGCATTCCTTTTCTCTGGTTTCTTCTCTATCCTTTTTAGCGACACACCCAGAACCCTAACCTTTTCATTGTTAACCTAATCCGGATTCTCTGAGTTGCTATCCTAAATTGTTTTCACTTTGCGATTCACCATAATTCAGGATTACTGCTATTTCTTTTTAATATTTATTTGCTCTCTGTAAAAATTTTCGCTATTTGATGGTATTGCTCGAGTTATTTTACACTTACCGGGGTCTTTATTGATTTTATTGAATCTCATGTCGACTAACGATAACAAGAGTACTATTTTACTTTCTGTTATTGTTCCATTATTATCTTCTGTTAATCTTTGTAATTAAATTGTTCACATAGTGGTGCTTCTCGGAGTTGGCCTCACATTGTTAAGCTAGATCAAGCCTAAATTAAATGTAAACCACCAAACAACATGTACTATTAAAATAAATTGAAGAAGGGAGAAAAATTTGTCAACGACTTCATAATTGTGAAGACCACAATTGAACATATAACCCTGCACCCCTATTTTATTTTTCATTTGTGTTATATTATTTGATTTTGCTGTTTGGTTGGAGTAGTATTCTATTTTTCATTTTGGTTATATTCATACCTGTACTTTGTTGATTAGCTTATCACTTCTAAGGCCTCTGCTCATAAACACGATGAATTGGTTGGTTTCTTTCAATTTATTTTCATGAAGTTTAGTCGTTATCGAAGAAGCTTCCTCACAAGTAGAAGTTTTCTTATGCACACAGATTGATTTACTAACACTTTTAAGGTTGTACCTCGTGTAGCTTCTTATGAAAATTGCTGGTCTTTTTTTCTTAACAGGTGCATATCCTTCTTGGTGCTTAATAACAGTTTATGGCATACACAGAACCTATACTGCAGCTTAATGGTGCTCCCAGAAAACCCCGGGTTTTACTCGCTGCTAGTGGAAGTGTAGCAGCTATAAAGTTTGGTAATCTTTGCAATTGTTTTTCTGAATGGGCAGAAGTAAGAGCAGTTGCAACTAAGGCTTCTTTACATTTCATTGATAGAACATCCCTCTCTAAGGATGTAGTTCTATATACAGATGATGATGAATGGTCCACTTGGTCAAAGATAGGTGATGGCGTTCTTCACATTGAGTTACGTCGGTGGGCTGATATAATGGTTATTGCTCCTTTGTCAGCAAATACACTTGGCAAGGTAATGTATACTTGTGACTTGTGCAATTTTTATACTTTGTCCCTCACACCTTTTGAGCTTATTTCGTTCATGAGTTTGAAACTAGGTTGGGCTGGTCTGGGAAAGATCAGAGGAGAGGTAGACTCATTGCTCATTGACTGCTTGTGTAGTGATATTACAATTTACTTTACAAGTGCACCTGTATCTAGACACCAGAAAAATAATTAAAATAAACTATGCTATCTCATTATATTGTGTACTGTCATGATAAACGAGTTGACTCAATGCCTAGTTGCCCACTATAACTTGCATGAATTTCAGGGCTGTACTAGACAAACTGATCAGGTTTTTATTCCGATAGAGTTTGACAATATTGTTGGTGAGGAAATGGAGGAATGTAGAGTTTACTGACTTTGCTGTTTATGGATAAATTGCCCGCGCTTCTGTATTTTGAATAACTGGAATATTCGACTTCTTTCTATCATTGTGGATTTATTAAAAATATTTCTTTTGTTATCTGTAGATTGCTAATGGATTGTGTGACAACTTGCTGACATGCATTGTGCGAGCGTGGGACTATGCTAAACCTCTATTTGTGGCTCCTGCCATGAACACCTACATGTGGAACAATGTTTTCACAGAAAAGCATCTTTTATCAGTTGATGAACTTGGAATTTGTTTAATTCCACCTGTATCAAAGAGGCTTGCTTGTGGGGATTATGGGAATGGTGCAATGGCTGAACCTTCACTCATCTTCTCAACTGTAAGACTCTTTCTAGAGTCAAAGACACAATCAGGTGGCAGTAGTAATCAGTAATTACTTTGTATTTAGTGCTAGAGGAGTTGTTGGTTTTTATTTTGTTCCAAATGGACTGTTTGTTTGTTTGTTTGTTTTGTTCTTCTTTCTTTGTTTTTATGGAGGTTGTTTTAAGGATTGTGAGAATTGAATTTATGTTGTTAATCCTAGTTTGTGATTTTGGCTACCACTTAATTCGGTTGTTTAATCTACACACACTTATCCTTCATTCAGCATGATGGAACTTTATTGAAACAAGTTTGATACTCCATGTGAGGCACGGCTAGTTTATATGTTTTTTTTAATAAATATTTGATAATTTTATATTGACATATATTTATCATTTTGAATCAGCATATTTTACCACAATTAAAGAAAATTTAATTACTTTTTTATGGTGCAAGTTAACCGGAATGTTTTGGTTGGTTCTTGACTAATGAAATTATACTTGAATTCCACTCTTGTTAGGCAATTACTCATTCATAAGATATATAATAGAAGTTGCAGACAATTTAATGGAGTAGTTAGTATATAGGTAAATCTATAGTTTTCTCTCTTTATAGACGACCTGATATGTATTATACATTTATTTAAATCCTTTTTCAATTCTTATTTTTTTAGCCAGGTGTTTTATTAAATACTAAAAACAAATATAAGTACTATTCTATTGTTGGGTAAGATAATATGTATCACTATGTTAATAAATAACGATAGAAATAACATTAGAAAGTCACTTTATATAGAATCTCTAACTAATACTTACTTCTATTTTAAACTATAAATACATTTTTAATAGTCTGATATAAAAATAGAGATAATTTTTTATTTTAGAATTATAAAGTAATGAGAAATTTTTAATTTGTCAAATTTTTTTGTTATCATTTATACCATCACTACCATCACTTAACTAATACTCCCTCCGTCCCAGGATAAAAGTTTTGGTGGATTTTTCACGCATATTAAGAAGAGGAATAAAATAACAAAATTATTCATAATAATGTCATTAAATATGGAGAGAGAATTAGAATAAGAAAAGTATGAGATATTTAATGCTACGGGCATAATCGAAAAAAATGTGTAAAAGTTTGGTTATTAAAAGAAAGTGGACATTTAACATGAAACAACCCAAAATAGTAATAAAAACTTTTATCCTGGGAGAGAGGACTATTAATTATTAAGAATACATTTAATAATATAAATTATAAATCCCGTGGCTGACACGACACACACACACACATCGAACTTGGGTGATAAAATGAGGGAGGCGAAAATGTATACATACGCCCACTGCCCAACCAGCACATGCGCATGCACATCAAAATGTAGTAGAGGAGTGAGTAGTAGTAATTGCACCTCAATCAAAAAATAGTGGAGGTCATGGCCAAGCATTGGCTTCATTTACTATTACGAAGGTAAAAAAAGTGAAAATCTTGCTGATTATTACTACTAAACTCAAACTGTAACTGCCTAAATTAAAAGAACAAATCGACTTCACGGAACTTTATACTATTCCCTCCGTCTCAGGATAAAAGTCCTTATTATTTCATCTGTTCTAAATTATCTACTGTTTTAGCAAAAAAAATTGTCCCACAATATCCGCTTTTTCAAAATTTCAATATATTTTTTCCCTTTATTTTTCAAGTTTGCCCCTTTACCTTAATTGTTGATAGTCATTACTGTCATCCTCTCTCCACACATATATATGCTCATACTTTCTCTCTTTGCATACTATTTGTCTATTTAATACACTCATACTTTCTCTCTCTTCCTCTCTCCACACATATATATATGCACTTATACTTTCTCTCTCTGCAGACTTTTTATCTATTTAATGCACTCATACTTTCTCTCTCTTCCTCTCTACAGACTATTTCCTGCACTCTTTTTTAAATACCTTTTCCATATTTCCACCAATAAGGGTATTTTAGTATTTTTATCACACATATTGGTATCTGTGTGGAACTCTAGAACAACAAATAATTTGGGACGGAGAGAGTACTATTTTGGGTTGTCCCATGTTAAATGTCCACTTTCTTTTAATAACCAAATTTGTACACATTTTTTTCTATTATACCTGTAGTATTAAATATCTCATACTTTTCTTATTTTAATTCTCTCTTCATATTTAATAACATTAGTATAGATAATTTTATCATTTTATTTCTCTTCTTAATATGCGTAAAAAATCCATTAGAATTTTTAACACAGGCAATATTACCAAACCCACCACCGAAAAGCAGGTGGCGAAAGTAGACGCACATTTAAGACCCTTAACTTAAGGTATCTCCTCAACTACCTACTTATTACCTATACCTATACCTATATCTATACCTATACCCATTTAATGACATGACAATTTAATTTAATTTAATTTATAGCTCTCCCCACTCCCCTTGGCCTTGGGCACCTTCCCTTCCTTGTTTACTCCGGTACCCACCCTCGGTCATTCTCATTGAGGTTTAGTTTAGGTGTGCAAATTTCCTTTCTACCCCCCATGACATACACACAAATGCCAAAAAAAGAGTTGTTATTACTCTTCCTGTAATCCAAGTTTCAATTGTCATGGCTAACACTATAAAAATGAAATGACAGTTGAACTTAATTCAGACTTCGTTCGATTAAAAGTTCAATTCGAAATTTCACTTCGAAATATAAATATTTCAAATATGATCACATTTTAAAAGTTCGATAAATTACTCGAACCTCCTCAAATTATAATTTTTATTGATACTTTGGATCATATTCGTTGGAAAAATTCAAACCGCTTGGGCTCGATTCAGTAATTGTGCTTTCGACTTTGGTAAATAAACGAAATTTCAATCAAACCTTATTTTATACTCGATAAATTTTGTAAATCAAATCTGAACAACTCAATACTCGAATCGACTTGATTGGTTAATACCCTTAGTCATGGCCCAATTCAAAGTAAATTCCCGTTAGAATTAACGACATATCTGTCATATCAAAAGACTTGCAAATACTAGAATATTTATTTATGAACAAAAATCAAGACTACTCGGGTGGGAGCGGGAGCGGGAGTGGGGGTGGTGTATAATAAGTACTATTAATATACTACTAGCCCAAGGGCGGGCTTCCAAGCAACAACACAAAATGTGCACATTTGTCTCTATTATCCTCATCACCATTTCCATCTTCTCTTCTTTTTCTCATGCTTCTACTGTTAAAGCCCCGCCTCCCTTCAAAAAGATCTACGCATTCGGAGACTCCTACACCGACACCGGAAACACACACTCGGCCACCGGCCCCTCCAGTTTCACATTTGTATCAAACCCTCCTTATGGCCGCACATTCTTTCACCACCCCACCAACAGATACTCCGATGGACGCCTCGTGATCGACTTTGTAGCTGAAAAACTGTCTTTACCTTATTTGCCACCTTACTTTAACACAAAGGCTGATAAATCAAATGGTGTGAATTTTGCGGTTGCTGGTTCCACTGCTATTGAGCACAAATTCTTTGTAAAGAACAATCTCACACTCAACATCACTCCTCAGTCCCTCCAAACTCAGCTGTATTGGTTTCGAAAGTTCTTGGCGACTCAAGGCTGTATAAACTCCACAACAACACCACAACAGTGCAATGCAGTGTTTGATGAGGCCTTAATCTGGGTTGGTGAAATTGGAGCTAATGATTATGCATATACTGTAGGATCTTCTATCGCAGGAAAAACCATTCAAGAGCTTGCAATCAAGAGAGCTACTAATTTTCTACAGGTAATCACTACACCTTAACTGCTAAATTCATCATCAAAGTTTCTAATCATTTATGGCTTTTAAGGGATGGATGACCTAAACAAACTACACATAACATTCAGTGTTATGTTACTTCCGTGTCCCTAAAAGTTTTTCATTTTTTAATTAGAGTGTCACAGAAATACAACTTGACAAGCCAAAAATTAAGTACAAGTTTTCAAATATTTTCTTTGTGATTGCTCTTTTCTTATCTCTTTAGAATGCATGGTACACCATATATGGAAGCCAACAGACAAGAAACTAACAAGAAAAAAAGGGAATTGCTAAGCTCCAGAAACAAAAGTAAACCAGCCCCAGCCTAACCACCCAAAACATTTAGCCTGTGTCCTCCACAGAATTAAACCAGCCTGAATGCACTTCATTAATGCTATTCTAGATCTTTTCAAATAAATATTCACAATAAGGGTAAAAATAGAAAGTACTAACATATACCATCGTTAATGCAATCAATCAGCTACACTGAAATTGTTTGCATAGTCGAAGAAAAACAATTTTCTTGGAAAAGAGCAGAAATAAATTCTTATCAATGACTAAAATCTTTGACAAACATTATTACTCTAACGGTTACGAGAGTATTTTGACAACTTCAACATCATACAACAGTTTTTTTTTACTTAGATACAGAACCACTTAAATTAATTATAGGAAGCTGTGCCAAATAGTTCTTTTCAAATGAGAAAATGGTGCCAAAACCGAATCAATATTTCATAAAAGTAAATTATGTAGGCAAAATACATAATGGTCATGAGTTTACCTATTTCTGTTAATTCTCAGGTATTGCTCAACAAGGGCGCCAAGTATGCTGTAGTCCAAGGTCTTCCTACAACAGGGTGCCTCACATTGTCCATGTATTTGTCTCCAGAAGATGACAGAGATGATATAGGATGCGTTGGAAGCGTGAACAAGCAAAGCTACAGTCACAACACCATCTACCAAGCCAAGTTGCAAGATTTTAGGAAGAAGTTTCCAAATGCTGTCATTGTTTATGCTGATTATTGGAATGCTTACCGCACTATTATGAAGAATGCAGGTAAGTATGGCTTCAAGGAGCTATATAAAGTCTGTTGTGGATTGAGCGGTGCTGAGTATAACTTCGATTTTTATGGAACATGTGGCTCACCTGCCTCAAGCTCCTGTGCAAACCCTTCTCAGTACATCAATTGGGATGGAGTCCACCTCACTGAAGGCATGTACAAGGTGGTTTCTGAATTGTTTCTTAAT
Source organism: Panax ginseng (assembly GCA_020205605.1). Lineage (NCBI taxonomy): Eukaryota > Viridiplantae > Streptophyta > Magnoliopsida > Apiales > Araliaceae > Panax > Panax ginseng. The sequence goes on along the minus strand of CM035145.1, from coordinate 6,057,654 downwards.
GGATTGTTCACTCACCCTCCATTCGAGTACCTGTTAAACAAGAAAATGCAATTTGGATGAATTGATTGCAGTCTTGTTCAGCTTCAGTTCTGTGTTTGTAGGTATGTGAAGTGACACAAGATATATGGTGGGGTAAAAGTAATTTTTTCTTTCTACGTGAAGTGAGATAAGCGATATGGTTTGCTCATGTAAAGAACAGAGTATTAAGATAGATAAATTGTCAAGTAAGTTGAAGAAAACAAAATTAAACAGAAGAGCTAGATTGGTAAGTTAATGCTAATAAGTTTGTCTGGGGTTGATTTTGTTGTTTGACTGTTTATTAGATAATGGGAAAGGTATCATTCATCAGAGAAAGACCCGAGTATTCAATCTCATTCAACCAGAATTAGAACATTTTACCACCTTGTTAGGGTGTGTAAAGATTATCCTTAACTAACTTAAGTTATAGAGCTGTAAAGAAAAATCAAATTTAAAAAGAGAAGTCACAACATCTCCTAGTTAGAGCATGTAAGTTGTTTCCTTTCAATTTTCAGCAAAGCTTTGCAGAATCCACTCGCTACAATATCCTATAAAAGCAGGACCAGTGACCACAGAACTGAAGCAGAAGTTATGGAGACTTGTGTACTGGTCATATGAAACTAGGCAACATATACCTAAAATGACCAGCTTGGAAAGTTAACTCTACATTTGATTCGACTTGAAAAAATTACATTCAAATGCATTTATTTGTTAGAATCAGTTATCAATACCTTCTTGTGCTGGAAGCCACGGAGAACAGTCAAATATACATATAATGCCCTTGTTGATTCCACAACAATATCAAATAGGTGGTTCACGTAAAATTTTGAGCTATCAAATCCATGACATTATGACACAATGTAGAGCCTGATGTGGGCTAATGAGAGCACATATGTTACTCAACAAACTAAAAAAGAGACATGAGAGTTAAGATTTGGTCACCAGCACAGGAGTGTAAGCAGTAATTACACTGCCAGACCCTAATCTGAGGTCACCCCTAAATATATAGGATCCTAATCCTATTCAGACTTGAGAAAATAATCATAGGTATAAAACTACTCAGTACTAACCAAAGATCGTCTCATTTCCCATTATTTACTCAATCAATCCTTGCAACCCGCTCTACTCTTTCGCTTCCTTAATGACTTAATCATCAAAGGGACTCCCAGAAATCAACATGACGGACCTTAGTATTCCCAGATTCCCAGATTGACCTCCAGAATCCTACGAGACAAGATTTTGAGCCCATCAGTTTGGCACTGTCTGAAGGAATGGCTAACTAAATTGTCCAAATACCTAGCTTGCATTAGACCTAAGAAAGATCACAACCAACAACCCATATAACCAAAACACGAACAGAAACACTTGTGTGGTTCTCAAGACAGAACGTTCTTGGGGGAAAAAAACAAATAAAAGATTTTTAAAAATGCCACAAAAAGCCAACTCTTTAGCTAGACCCATACTTAAATGATGATAAATGGCTGATATGAGGTTCTAAGTGTGGCAATTGAAGAAAGTCAAGGGTCAAACCCAGTTCCTATTACAGAGAATGAACAAATTAAAAATCAGAGTCTCCAAAGCAAGGACAATTTTGTCATTTCGAGAAAACTCGGGCATATATAACCCAAGCATTCTGCTAGTCACTTTCAAGTAGAGCAGAAAGCCTTGACATAATGCATTCCTCCTCCATATCTTTCTCTCTCCAAATCAACCTCATCTCCATCACCATCTCCATCTGTTCTTCTTTTATTGCTCATACTTCTATCACTTAAACTGGTACAAAACCAAGTTCCTTCAAAAAGATCTATGCCTTTGGAGACTCCTTCACTGACACAGGCAACACAAATTCATTCACTGGCCCAGGAGCTTTCCAATATGTCTCAAACCCTCCATACGGACGCACATTCTTTCACCACCCTACCAACAGATACTCTGATGGACGACTCGTGATCGACTTTCTAACTGAAGTACTGTCTTTACCTTATTTACCACCTTACCATCAAACAGAGGCTGATAAATCACATGGTGTGAATTGTGCTGTTGCTGGTTCTACTGCTATAGAGCACAGTTTCTTTGTAAAGAACAATATTACACTGGCCATCACTTCTCAGTCACTCGAAACTCAGCTAAGTTGGTTTGAACAGGTCTTGGAGAGTCAAGGATGCATAAACTCATCAACAACACCACAACAGTGCAACGCAGTGTTTGATGAAGCCTTAATCTGGTTTGGTGAAATTGGAGTTAATGACTATGCATATACTGTTGGATCTTTTGTCTCAAGTGAAACCATTCGACAACTTGCAATCAAGAGCGCTACTGAATTTCTGCAGGTAATTACTACACTTAAACAGCTATATTTGCATGTGTTGATTAATTACGTCCTAGATAATCATTTAAGTTACTGGCTTAAGCTTGCCTCTTCAAGTTTCTCTAATTCCTTTGTCCTTCAAAATTAGTCTTGAATTTCCTATTAGAATGTAGAACGAATACAATCATGAAAAGATAAAAGCTAATATGAAAAGTTCATAAGTGCTCTTTGTGCATGCACTTAATGTATGTCCCCCACAAAAAAAAAGAACAAAAAAGAAAACTAACACAAATAAACACCGACAATAAGGGTAAAAATGTAGAGAAATGAAAATATTACCATTATTGATGTAAATCAGTAGTACTCCTGAAACTGATAGTAAAGGCAAATTAAGAAGACAATTTTTTAGAAATGTCATGGGAATAAATTCTTTAAAAAAGAAAAAAAAATCCTTAACAAATATTCTTGGCAAAGGCTAACAAGTGTGACTACCACATTGGCACTTGTAAAGAATCATTTCATGAAACTGTTGTTATGGAACCTTTACAAAGCATTTAATGAAGTTCAATACTTCACTTAACTCGTTTAACAAGAGTTCTATAGCAAAACTTTTAAAAGATATTCTTAAAAAGGGATCCTAAGGTACTTGTTAACAGGACCAATATTCTTCATTATAACTTGATACTATTATAATTTCAACCTCAAACAACAGTTTTGGAGTGTTTTCCAAATATAAATATCATGAATACCTATTAAAATTATAGGAACCAGTGTCAAATAGTACTTTGCAATTTATAGAAAATTACTGAAATGAAAGGCCAAAGCAGATAAAAGTATTAAAATATTTGATACAACAAACAAATTGTATCAGATCAAGTGGCCATGAATTACCTATTTTTGTTGATTTGTAGGCATTGCTCAACAAGGGTGCCAAGTCTGTTGTTGTCCAGGGTCTGCCTCCAATAGGGTGCCTCACATTGTCCATGGAAACGTTTTTAGATATTGATAGAGATGATATTGGATGTGTTGGAAGCATGAACTCAGTGAGTTACTTTCACAACAATGTCTACCAAGCCAGGTTGCAAGACCTAAGGAAAGAGTTTCCAAATGCTGTCATTGCTTATGCTGATTACTGGAACGCCTACCGATATGTCATGAAGAATGCAGGTAACTATGGCTTCTATGAGCTCTATAGCGCCTGTTGTGGATCAGGTGGTGGAACATATAACTTAAACATTGTTGGACCATGTGGCTCACTAATCTCAACTTCATGCGCAAGCCCTTCTCAGTACAACAATTGGGATGGAGTCCACCTCACTGAAGCCATGTACAAAGCAATTTCTAACTTGTTCTTCACTGGAGAATCCGTTCAACCTTCATTTGAGTACTTGCTAAGCCGGAAAACACAATCTATGAATTGATTGCGGGTTGGTCAGCTCCTCAAAAGCATTTACTATCAATGTGATCTCAATGAACTACTCATTCCAAAACTATGCAATGTTGAAAGATATTAGTATGGTAGACGTAATTCTAATAATAAGAGGTTGGACCTCACATGCTTATATTTCGAGGACGATGCTTACTTTTAAATTTGAGGATTTTCAAGTCATCAACCGAGTGCAAAACAAATATGTTCAAGTAAAGAAGAGAACAGAAACAGAACATTTAAAGCAAATTTTTGTGAAACAACAAAAGTTAAAGAGGTACAAGATTAATAACTTAAAGTTACTTATCAAATAAAAACAAATTGCTAGGTTTAGCCAGGTTTTGTTTGGCTATTTAAATAACTAGAAGGCTTGATGTACGGTCACCAGTGAAGGTAAAGTCTAAAATATAGGTTAACCAGATTTAGAACATGTTACTATTTTAGTGGGGATATATAAAGCACATAATTTTACAAAAGAAATTTGGGTAGAAAGACAAAAAACAAAATTATTTGATGAGATTTTTACGTAGACGATAAATGCAGCCTTGCAAGAATTATTCATCAACTAATTGTCTTCCCAGCCTCCAATTTGTAAAAAAATAAACCACAAGGACCAAAAAAAAAACTAGGACAAAACTTTCTCAATAAGAGAGACAATGAGTAAGCAAATAAATATTGTATGCTGCGTTCGGGAAGGATGAATCGCTCCCGAAAAGGAATCTAAAGACCGACCTAGAAAATAATTATGTGGAAGAGATTTAAATAACTCGGAAGGAAACATGTACATGAGCAATCAATCCACGGGATTAAAAGCAACAATCTGGGTGCCAAGTTATTATAGACCAATTTCATTTGAATACAAGCACCATCCAAATAGAAGCTGCCCTGAAAACACATTTGCAAGCCAGAGAATTATAGTAGTGGGGTCAAAATTATTAGTAATTTATAAAAAATTTAGCAGGGGTTCGGGGGCAGCGCCCTCGAGCCATTTTTTTAAATATTTTATACTTTCGAGTTAGACAAATGCATCTAAATATCCAATTTAATAATACTAACAAAAGGGGAAAATCACAATTAATTTCTGAAAACAAAATTGAGGTTGGAGAAATTGAAGAGAGAGTAATTTCTGTTATCTGCACCTTCAAGGCACAAGGCTGCAAGAGAGTGAATAGAGTCGCACTTCAGTTTCCACACTCGCGGTTCGCCAGTCACTAGTACCCACTTCGACCACTCGCGAAAAGTTTTGATGGTTCACGGTTTGACTTTTGCCTTTTGCGATTTGACTTTGCCCCATGTCTCTATTTTGTGGCTGAAGTGTTGAACAGATATTGATGTATGAGATTTAGGACTGACGCTTGGCCGCTTGGGTATCTCTAATTAAAAAAAAACTGAATGGGGTCAAAAATTGAGTGGGAGTCAAAAATTGAATGGAGTAAAAAAAATTTATAAGTGATTTCAAAAATTGAGTGGGGTCAATTAACCCCACAATTTTACCATAGCTTCACACCTGGGGGGTTAAGGAGCACAAGTGAACCTTCAATTCTCTGTATGTTTCAACTTCAAACAGATACACTTGCTAAAAAAATTAATTAAACAAGGCATCAATTGAATTATATTGTCAACCCAAATTCTTCATAAATTCCTTTAATTTTTCTCACAAACTCTCTTCAAATACTTACAATAATTTGGCATGCTGTATATCAGGCTCAAGGAGTTTCACGGATTATTGGCGATAACCGGAATTTGCAAGGTGATGAAAATCCATAATCAACCGCCCTCAAACTCGAACTGAATTTCGTTGTGAATGTGAATTGAAACTATTTAAACTTAAAACTTAGGGGCCTGTTCGGCACAACACTTTAAAAAAAATTGTAAGACAATATTTATTGGACGAATAGAGTACTTTTTGATTATAAGTTAATTAATAAAATCTTAAAACTTTAATTAATAGAAGTATATATTTATTTAAATTTTGAAAAATAAATATGATTATTTATAGTATTTAAAAAGTATAATAAATACTAATATATAAAATAATTATATTTATTTTTTCCATAAAAGTAGTCTCAAAAAATTAAAACACCATCTCTTGAACCAAACATAGTGTTGAGTAGCACTGTGGAGTAATTTCTTAAAATTTCCGTTACTTGTGCTGTAGGCGTAGTAGCATAGGGATTAGGGAGTTTACACCTCCCACCTATCCACTTTTGACAGACCAAAAAGATTTATGGGCGGAGTTTCAGAAGGGTTTGTAGGAGGAAGGTTTATCAAGGGTTTGTAGAAGCAAAAGAGGCAGTTTTTCGTTCTTCATCAGCTTAATTTTCAAAGGTGATTTTCTTTCTCTCTATCCCGTACTACATATATATACAATTGCATGCATATATGTATGTATATACACACACACATAAGGGTTTTCTGTGATTTTTCTCTTTCCTAAAATAAGCCGACTCATGTCCATGAATTTGAGTCCTCAGATTTTGACATGCACGAGGCTTAAGGGTAGTCCAGGAGTACGTACAGCTGCATTGTCTCGATCAAACTTCATTGGGTTAGGTTTTTTCTTCCCATTCTATTAACTATGCACTCTGCTTATTGTATATTTGCTTATCGGGAAACGTGGGGAAGAAAAACACCCTTTGAGACCACTTATGTAACACCCCCTTCCCGAAAAGGAAAGGGAGGTCACGTGCAAAGCACAACAAACCTCAAAATAAATAAACAGAGCACTAACAACCTCAAAATATTAATAGTGGTGATTCATTAATAAAGTAATAAGTACAATTCTCCAAACTGAGTCAAAATAATCAAAACTTAAAATTTGAATCAACCTAAATGGTCAAAGGCAAAATCTCATCACACTAGCCCTAGCTACTCGAATCACCCCCTCGCAAACTTGCTTAAGAAAAACACAAGATGAGCCAATTGCCCGAAAGACGGACGGATACTGAGATATACAAAAGATATACAACGATATAATAAAATAATCGAGACAAAATCTCTTGAACAAAACCTCAAGTGCAAATCTGAACGAAAATATAATATCCAAAGATTTGAATGGAATATATTTGAATCAACGTAATGAATATATCTGAATCAACGTAATTGATGAAACCAATAAAAGAATAAAGAAATAACAAAATCAAGTAACTAACTTTCGATGACTTGAATCAACGAAACCAACAAAACTAATCCAATAAAATAATAAATCAAACAAATGGTTGGAGTTATTTTATACCGAATGAGCTCGAGAATACACATTGCCACACGTGCAAGTCAAAATAATGCCACACAGTGACCAAAATAATGCCACACAAAAATCACACATTAGACCGCGAATCCAAATGTATGCAAATCGGATAGGTGTGTTTGGCACAACATCACAAATCATGAGCATGAAAACTAGGGTTAACCCATACGCCTCCCACAACAAAAACACTAAATGGCCCACTTCCTCCGGAGCCCAAAATGGAGACGCCAGTGGACTAATCACACCACCACGGAAAGTGTCACGCCTCTCACGCTAAGACGACGTGCTGTGGTACCCCCACGGTGGTTATAACTCGGTATACTCTACTACGGTATATTCTAACAAAAATATCATGTCACAACACATGCGACATAATACCAACAAAAAGGGTTCTATATATACATGTTGAACCGAATCAAATTATAGTCACAAGGTTTCAAAAGGAAGGTAAGAATATGTACCGCTCTACAATTATCAAAATAAATAATACTAAACATGATAACCTAATTCAAAGAGTACAAATCACGAGTCATACGTGATCAACTCTAAAATGAAACTAATATATTTATTTCACAAGAAACAATTATGTGAAATCATAATAGAATTCAAATAAGGAAACAAACGAACAAATCAAATTTAACAAAGGTATCATTTGAAAATACGGAATCCGTACTGATACTTCCAAACCATTTATAAAGACACTCCACAAAATCTTACCTCAAATGCCAACGATATCAAATACTGAACGTTATTCATCACCTAAACATATTCACCTCAAATTAAATATAATCCAATTCAATAATTCCAAAATAATTCATAATCTATTTAATATGCCTTTAATCATCGTCTTATATCAATTATAATACTCCAAAATTTATATTCCAAATATAACTCTTTAAGTTCCTTCCGTCTCAACTAATTACACAAATTAATAATACTAAATGTAAGTACATTTATAAAAATATGAACACTTCTATTTGATACGCGACTATAAAATATAATTACTTATAATATTAAGATTTAATTCATTCCATATAATCTTACATATTTATTTGTATAACATCTCTTGCAAATTATGCAAGTTTTCGTAAACTTTAATTACTACTTTGCTATATATATATTTTTATTTAAAAAATCATCAATTTATTATTTTAGGATCTCCAAAATCAATCATGTACTACTCCTCCGCTTCAATCTGATTGGAATAAAGTGATAATAATAATAAGTACATCCGTATAAGTATTACATTAATAAATAAACTCTCTCATCTTTAAAGATCGCTTCTTAGTTCTTGAATTACAAAAGTACTTGCTCATGATGAAAAAAAACAACATACTAAATTTAATAATTTAATATGAAACCACGTAATTTATCCCCATTTATATAATGTATAATATACTTGCTTATTATCGATGAAATTTCCCCACTAGTGATCAAAATCTCTAGTCTTTCTTCACCGAGCCCCTTTGTAGAATGCTCCTTTATCTCCAAAGTAGCCACCTCTTCTTATTCAGTTTGTATAATGAAGTAATATTAGGTTTAGCTATTTAGTAATAAGGTTTGCCCTAATAAACTTCTATTTGGGTTAAATTAATATTAAGGCTCAAATTTTAACCACATAATATTATCTATCACTTATTAATATTTATTAGCCCACATAATTTAAATAACTAGTTTGACCCAAATAAATGACAAGTTCCAAACAATATGTTTTAAGAATATAAATTTAATATTATTTTATTATTTTTTTCGGGATATTACAACTTGTCAGTTTAATCTTATTTTTTATTTGCTATTTCTGGTGAATTCTAACATAAAAAATAGTTAAAATAAAGGGGGGAAAGGGCTAAAAAAAAATTATGACAATTTTTCGCTTTTTTGCGTCAAAAAGAATATTTCAAAGAATCCCAGAACTTAATTTTGGGTTTTAATATAAGATTTAGTTGGATATATGTTATTTATCTTCATCTACTTCTTCAATTTCTTTCCCTTTATTGTTCTGACTTGCGAATACAGTCTCAAGTCTTCACAACCATAAATTCTGAGTTTATTATTGTACTTGATTTTAGGTTTTGATTAAAATGTATTTTGATATTGTGTTCATCAAGGGAGATTCATCTTGCTCTTTACTTTTCATGTTATTTCCCCCTTTATTGTTCTCGGGGACGGATCCAGCCCATTAGTTCAGTGAGGTCAATTTTTTTAAAACAAAAATTTATAAAAATAAATTAAATACAATAAAATAAAGGCGCCAGAATACGAGGAATATTTCAAACAATTGTGTGAGTTATCATATAAAATTGATATTGTTTTATGTAATTGAATACACTTCGAATCCTCGATCTTATGTTATATATAAAATGATATTTTATAATTTTTTAAAACATTGTTATTATAAGAGACACTTCTTGTGTTCTCTAAAATAAATTACAAAACTAAATAATATTGTTAAAATATTATTTATAATAACATTTTTCGAGATTCTATTGTTTCAAACTATCGTAATGATAGTCTCATTTCAATAGCTGCAAAAATATCATGTTTAATGTAAGTTACTAAACAATATAAAAGAGTGGAGTGTTTGTGTTAGTAGAAATTTGAGACATTTAATAGTCTTTTAATCTAAATTTTTTATTTTCACTAAACACTTTATAAAATCAAAATCAAATTGAAAATTGACTCCTGGGGTCAATTGACCCCACTGCCCTAAGGTAGATCCGCCCATGATTGTTCTGACTTCCAAATAGAGGCTCAAGTAAATTCTATCTGAAAATTATTCTGTTTATAAATTGGCCAAGCTATTATTGAATTCTAAATAAAAGGACTTCTGTTTGTTTTATTTATCAGAGAAATATTACAAGGGAAAAAAGAGTACTTTTTTGATACCATCTAATTTATATTTTATCATTGTAAAGGACAAGTTGGACAACATTTGACTATTCTCACTCTATTTTGTTTGTTCTGAAAATTGGAGTAATTATCTACTCAAAGTGAACTATTTTTTTTTGTTGAGAATGTTACATAGTACAAAACACATTGCAGGAGTTGGTCTCAACATAGTGATTAAGTCATTGAAGTTCTCAAAGCATCTTTGGAGACTTAGCTGATCCATCAGACACTTAAGTTTATCATTGCTCTGTGTATTATAATTTGTCAAGCTTCAAGTTCATATTTTTTTCTCTTTCCACGTTCTAATTTGTTTTGCTTCTGGTATATCTTTAAGTGCATGTATATAAATAAGCATATTTATTGTTGTGTGTATAAAGGGTTTTCAGGCTTGCTGCAACCTAATTTGCTTAAAAGAGAAGAAGAAATGAAGGTTATAGAAGTATGTGACGAGTGCACACAGAATTGTGTATTGATTCATGGACAGAAGAAAGACCCATCTCCTGTTGTTATCTCTTTTCTCAAACTCTTGTATGGCAACTACGATTTTTCAAAATTTCTGGTACGCTTTCATTTCTCAAGCTTTCTCAGTTTTCCTTATGTGCACTCATTTCAATAAGCTGTCCTCCCTATTTTCATTTGGTTTTTTCTATCATTCCTAGAACTACTAGTGTCTTCTTTCTTTATATGTAATTGTTTTTGTTAGGAAATAGGAATGAAAATGTAATACCGACTTGCACATGTTTCGTTACATCTTTTTTTAACAGACGATGTAACCCAAGATTCACCTTTGTTTTGAGCTCTGCTTGACTATTTCAGAAAGATTAAAAGATAATAAGTAAAAACTTATATTAAGCAGCTTCAGTTATTCATTTATCTTTTTATTCTTATTGCATAATGTATTCTTTGTTTTCTTCATTGCTGCGGTAGTATTGCTCTTTTCCTATTTTGTAACTTAATGAACTTTTGGTCAACTTCTTAGAGATTTGGCAAGTATTTAATTGTGTGAGGCATGTTTAAATTTACTTAAGTAATGCACAAGTACTGTGATACATGCCTATATATCGCTGATTATGTAATTATCTCAATAGCTTAGTATTATAGGTTAGCATTTAGTGTTCATTTGTGATTTGTCCCATACTATGTGACTATGTGAGGATTGTACTGGACTTTGTTGCTTTGAAATTTGAAAGTTACGAGAATTCTACTTTAGGAAAGTTTTGGCCAAGGTATACCTCATATGCACATATCTTTTTTATCTATTTAATTTTTTTCATTAAAAGCACATAAATAAAATATGCTTTATCTCAAAATGTTAGTTTTGGCTCTTCATCGTGGAGTAGCCATGTTAAAAATGATTTAATGGCATCGGTAGTATCCCCAACCTCCATCTAAAAGTAGTTATGGAAAATTTTGGCGTAATACTCTTTTAAGCGGTTGACGACGGCTTTATGCTGAACTATTTGATAATGGTTAGGAGGTTATTACTTTTCAAAATAGTACTTCATATTTTCCAAATTACAAGATCATTGTTTACATCGAGATGATTCATTAAAATTTTTGAAACAATAAATCTTACAATGAGACCTATTTTTAGATAGTTTATAGTATTTATCATTCTATTGACTAAAATTAAAGAAATCTATGTCAATTTTGAGTTTAAAAGTGTCTTAAGGTAACTTCAAAAAGTTAAAAAGTATGATCTTATATTTTGTAACGGAGAGTATAAGAGATTGTCTCAAAATTGAACACGTCTTTTTTGAATTTTTCCTTTTATTTCCACTTGTTACAGGTTGGGTGGACTCCTTGCCCCCCATCTTACTACTAATCACTATTTTTCAGATAAAAATTCTCTTTCTACGTGAAAGAAATTGTCCCAAAATTCTTTCATCGTAATATATGCAATGTATCGATGTGTAGGACCCAAAAGGGAAACAATAGAGAAGATTTGTGCAATGTACATTTTTATTTCTTTTTTTTTTTTAATTTTTAATATCTATTCTATTTAACTTTTTAGAGATCTAGTGTTGATGTATAATGACATTCAAATTTTAAACTTGTCTTAATTCAGTATCTGCGGCTTGATGGAGATGAGGTAAAAACATCGACTTTTTGGTGTCATAAATGCTTTATAGAACTTTGGGCATTCCATATCCTAATGACAAAATTATAATGCTTACCAAAAAGAATAATGGGTTGGAAGGTTGTTTCCCGGGGGTGGGAGACTTCTCATCATCACTGCCACAGTGCCACTGTATGGTGGGTGAAGGGCCAGAAATTAGGTTTTGGCTTGACTTGTAGTTGTGGGTCAGAGAGGATTTCTTGAAGGAAAGGTGGCCTAATCTTTCTTTTTCCATTACGTTAGACAAAGCCACTTGTGGACTATGTATTAATCTTGAACGGGTGAGCTTCTTGATAGTCGGTTTTAAGAAGATATTTTCAGGATCAGGAACTTGAAGAGGTTGATTCTTTGTTGGCTGTTTTGGATGAGGTTGGGACACCTGAGGGGAGGCGTGGATTTTGTGTGTTGTGCATGTTACAAAATATCTTCTTTTGACTGACAAAATAAAAGCACGGGTCATTAGAAAGGTGTCTTTGTTTTCTTGGATGGCAGAGCGGGGGCCATCTTGATTCAAAATAATGTGGAGAAGGGGAAAAATCAATGTGAACCCGTGTGTGCTGTATTTTCATTCTTGGGATTTGACGGATCATTTATTAGTCCTTTCAAATTTTGTTAGGGATATTTGGAGTCTTGTGTGGGCGTTATGTCTTTAAGGCTTGGATGGGGGTTGAAGAAAGGGTGGATTAAATCCCTTACTTTGTTTGGTGGATTATTTTGAGGGAGAAAAAAGGGTAGATGTTTTGAGGGCAAAGAGAGGTCTTGTTTGTCTTTGGTTCCTATTTTTGAGTTTGTTCTTTTTTTTGGCTTTAACAAAGTTTATCCTGGGTCTATTGGATGAGGAACAGAGGAAGTATTTGTCTCTTGGAGTTATAGTTTTTTTTACTACATAGACATGGACCATATGATATTAGTTTTCTTTGAACTTGTTTCAGAATATGTTACTCCTATGATGGTAAAAATAGGAATAAATATTGTTAGATAAATCTACTTTATATAGCGATTATACTAGCGCAAAGAAAAACTTGAAATAGAAATAAATGGGCATTTATTTTGTATAGTTGGAAACTGCAAGCATGTCCCAAATTTACACTGGAATGAAGCTTTAGCGGTTAACTGGTTCTCCTAAATGAGGAGGTTTCTCTAGATAGATGTAAACTTTCCTGAGAACAATCATTCTATACCAGTAACTTGGTCTCAATCATTTATTGTATTTCTTCTGTTGACTGCTTCGTGAAATAAATTTGGACGATTAAAGGAGTCTAACACTGGTTTCAAAAGATCCAAAATTGTTATAATCTGAATATGGGTGAGGTGAACGTATATAAGGTACTGAAAGCTGTCTTTGTATTAAAAGATCTTAAAAAGGACCTTTCTATCTTTAAGTGCTTTTCCACTTCGTTGTTGGTTTATGTTTATTATTATATATGCATATGTCCTTGTAATAATGTTATGCATAACAAGGCTTGAAGGTGTTTAGAATATGTCTTAAACTATCTTGTATTATCTTTTCATGTTTGTACCATTCCTTTGAAGTTCTCTTCAAAGTTCAAACTTAACCTTAACTATGATTTCAAAAACTGTCTCCCTCCTGGATGTGCATGTCTGCATGAGTAGAACATATATTCTTTAGGAACTTATTTTTCAAAAAGTAATGCCACAAGAAATGTTTGACAGATCTTTGCAGTCCCCCTCGCCTTTCATGGTTGTTCGTAATTAGGGTTTTATTAACCGGCTGTTGGGGTTGTGCAGACTTTCTTATCAAACTATTTATATTGTAACTTCTTATATGTTCTACATCTTTGCAGTACCTGCCTCCAGAAGTTTCTCGAAAAATGTCAGCCTTGAGTGATCAACAGAATTATGATCTTGAGGATTCTAATGGCCAGCGCTGGACAGTAACATTAGCCAATATTAATAATGTCTTGGCTTTAGACAAGGGATGGCATAAGTTTTTCACAGACCATGGCCTGAGAGAGGGAGATACTTTGATATTCAACTATATTATTGGATCTCACTTTGTTGTTCAAATCTATGGAAAAACTGGCTGTCAGAAACTAAATTTTCCTAATGCAAATGGAAACCAGAGAACGGGAAGTAAGACTAAGGGAAAGTTTCGTGCAGAAACTGGAGAGTGCCATATGAATTTCAATGATTTAAGGAATAAACAGGGTTCAGGTACTTCCGTTATATCTGGGTCACATTAAATCCTTCTAATGCCATGCTGAAATCTCATAGTGTTGCAGGAATATTGAATGAGAATCCATTGTCAGAGGTAGCGGGTTGTGAATCACCTGTAGAAGTGGCCATCTTTGAAAAGGTTCAGAAAAATAATACCACTTCACTGCGGGAGAAAGTACTAACCATTGACAAAGATCATCAGATTGGCCACCCATCTGGCCTACTACTATCGGTTGCGAAAAATGAAAAAAATAGGATCAATAGTGCAACAACGTCAAAAATAGTCAAATGCCTGGAGGCTGCATATAGGAACAAACGTTCAAGTTAGTTACTTCTCTTTATTCTCTTAATAAAACTAGGTTTTGTTGGTCTTTTCACCAGTTTTATTGCGTTTTAATTAAGTTTTTCCTTCTTCAAATGAAACTATGTGAAGCGCAATGATCTGCATATTCTTTCAACCATCATTCCTATCCCTAGCCATTTATCAATATGCTTCCTACTAGGGCTCTAAAAAGAGAGAAACAGCCACAGCATGGTTGTTGTTTGTGAAACAGAGGAGCTGAGGACGTTATAGTTATAAATTATGTTATTTAATGGGCTTTCCTCCAACTCACTGTATAAGATTTGAGCTAGGTAAAATATTATTTTACTATAACAACGGAAGATTACTTTGACACTTACAAAAAAGCCAAAAAAAAAATACTACTTTAACTGGCTTAATAAAAACCAAACCACTTAAGCTACACTCAGTTAGATGCTCACTTGAGATAACCATTAAACAAGCCAAGCTCAAGATTCAAAATAACATTTTGAGCGGAGCTTGAGCAACCTAGTACTTGGCTAGCCTTGTATCCCCATAATCTCTTTATAGATTGTAGTCGGGGTACTGCGGCTCTCCAATGGCTGTCAGAGTGTCGATATTGTCTGTGCTCCTCCCTTGATACTTATGTCTCACCAGTTATGATTGTAGGAGCTACAATGTTTTCATTAAAGCTATCCCCTGTCCCAAAAGAAATGTCCTAATTTGATTTGATTTTTATGGTTGTGACCAATTTTAAAAGATACTCCCTCCATCTTTAGATGACTAAAGGTGAAAATCTTTTTGTCCCTAAAAGGATGAGTGAAGGTAAATATGTCATTTAGTGGGGTCCATTAATATAAAAAAATAAAAATACTCACCACTTTATATAATCTTGTAGGCCACCAAGGATAAATTTGGAATTTTTTTACTCTTTTCCTCTACTTCTACTTTTCTTAATATGTGCAAATTGTAATTTGCTCATCCTTTTGGGTACGGAGGGAGTAATTTATTTAGATTTTTGAAATCACGAACTTTGGGTGTAGTATTAAATTCTATGTAGTAGTTTATAATAGTCGTATTTTCTCCATCTAAAGGTAAATAAATAGTACGGTTTATTGATTCTATGGTCAATTTGATCTGTAGATATATTCTGGTAAGGAGGGAGTACATTTTTGTGCTTTCTTCTTTGAAAACATTTTAGTTTTTATCTTGTGCTTATGGAGTAATGCAATGTTGGACAGGTGAAACTATGAAATCGTGTAAAAAAGATCTAATGGAGATGAATAAGATGTCCAGTTCCAAGAGTATGAATTCTGGTATTACTTTATCTCTTGTGTCTTCATCTTTTTACAGCTATACCAAAAAAGGATTTCTGGTTAGACATGCATGTGTACATGTGCATGATGCCTTGCAGCATTTATGCACACACCTTTTCTATTTTTTAACTTCAGATGAAATGCATTAAAAAAATTGCAGGAAAGGATCCAAATTTCTTCAATGAATTGGGTCAGAGTTCCAGTAGCGCTGAAAAAGGTAAAAAAATAGTACGGTTTATTGATTATATGGTCAATTTGATCTAGAGATTTATTCTGGGAAGGAGGAGGGAGTACAGTTTTGTGCTTTCTACCTTAAAAACTTTTTAGTTTTTATCTTGTGCTTATGGAGGAGTAATGCAATGTTGAACAGGTGAAACTATGAAATCGTGTAAAAAAGATCTAATGGAGATGAATAAGATGTCCAGTTGCAAGGGTATGAATTCTGGTACTACTTTGTCTCTTGTGTCTTCACCTTTTTACAGCTATACCAAAAAAGGATTCCTGGTTAGACATGCATGTGTACATGTGCATGATGCCTTGCAGTATTTATGCACACACCTTTTCTATTTTCTAACTTTAGATGAAATGCATTAAAAAAATTGCAGGAAAGGATCCAAATTCCTTCAATGAATTGGGTCAGAGTTCCAGTAGGGCTGAAAAAGGTAAAAAAAAAATAGTACGGTTTATTGATTCTATGGTCAATTTGATCTAGAGATTTATTCAGGGAAGGAGGAGGGAGTACATTTTTGTGCTTTCTTCCTTAAAAACTTTTTATTTTTTATCTTGTGCTTATGGAGTAATGCAATGTTGAACAGGTGAAACTATGAAATCGTGTAAAAAAGAGCTAATGGAGATGAATAAGATGTCCAGTTGCAAGAGTATGAATTCTGGTATTACTTTATCCCGTTTCTTCATCTTTTTGCAGCTATACCGAAAAAGGGTTACTGGTTAGACATGCATGTGTACATGTGCATGATGCCTTGCAACATTTATACACGCACCTTTTCTAACTTTAGATGAAATGCATTAATAAATTTGCAGGAAAGGATCCAAAATTCTTCAATGAATTGGGTCAGAGTTCTAGCAGGGCTGAAAAAGGTAAAAAAAGTAGTACGGTTTATTGATTTTATGGTCAATTTGATCTAGAGATTTATTCTGGGAAGGAGGAGGGAGTACATTTTTGTGCTTTCTTCTTTAAACACATTTTAATTTTTATCTTGTGCTTATGGAGTAATGCAATGTTGAACAGGTGAAACTATGAAATCGTGTAAAAAAGAGCTAATGGAGATGAATAAGATGTCCAGTTGCAAGAGTATGAATTCTGGTATTACTTTATCCCGTTTCTTCATCTTTTTGCAGCTATACCAAAAAAGGGTTACTGGTTAGACATGCATGTGTACATGTGCATGATGCCTTGCAGAATTTATACACGCACCTTTTCTAACTTTAGGTGAAATGCATTAATAAATTTGCAGGAAAGGATCCAAAATTCTTCAATGAATTGGGTCAGAGTTCTAGCAGGGCTGAAAAAGGTAAAAAAAAGTAGTACGGTTTATTTATTTTATGGTCAATTTGATCTAGAGATTTATTCTGGGAAGGAGGAGGGAGTACATTTTTGTGCTTTCTTCTTTAAAAACATTTTAATTTTTATCTATGTTGAACAGGTGAAACTATGAAATCGTGTAAAAAAGAGCTAATGGAGATGAATAAGATGTCCAGTTGCAAGAGTATGAATTCTGGTATTACTTTATCTCCCGCGTCTTCATCTTTTTACAGCTATACAAAAAAAGGGTTGCTGGCTAGATATGCATGTGTACATGTGCATGATGCCTTGCAGCATTTATACATGCACCTTTTCTATTTTCTAATTTTAGATGAAATGCATTAATAAATTTTCAGGAAAGGATCCAAAATTCTTCAATGAATTGGGTCAGAGTTCCAGTAAGGCTGAAAAAGACAACAATGAAGTCTTTAAAGTGGTGAAAACTGAACCTGTTTATTCATTTAATGCTTTCTCACCAGATACATCCAATAACTCTTGTTTGGCGGTGGTAGGAAGCCAAGCTTTGTTGGTATGTTACTCATAAACTCACTGTTTACTGTTGTTTCTGACCATCTTAGTGATTAATTGATTGCTGAATTTAGAATTGTTCTTATATCTTTTTGGAACAATTTTCACCCCAACAGGGTGTCATATGTACTTTTAGATTCCCGTGGTACTTCTTACATGTTTATCCAAACAACAATGATAATTATTATATTTTCTTGGCAGTACAACAGAGTTTATCCAACATTCTTATACTTTTCTGGCTGCTACTTCTAAATGATACAGTAGAAATCCCAATGTTATGCTTCTGGTTGCACTACTATGTCATGTTCTGATTGGAGTTTAACTTGTATGATAGTTTAGTTTTCTACTGATAGTTGAAGAATGGATCTTATGCAATTCACTTAGTCTAATGTGTCTGGTGTGATTGCATACATTATATTATGTATGTATGCATCATATATATATTTTATTTCCAGTCAGAACTTCAACCATGATTTGTATTTTGTGTGTGTGTATATATATAAATATACATATTTATTGATATGTATTATGTATAATATCCTTTGGTAGTGATGTATTTGGGTCTTAGGACAACAGAGTTTATCCAATATTCCTATACTACTCCCTCCTTCCTAGTACCAATGTCCTCTGATTTTTATGGTCAAATTGAACATTTTTTAAAATTAATAATGAAGCATATATATTTGAAATTTCATAATCAGAAACCTTGAGATTAAAACTAAACTATACAGTATGTAGTTGTTTATGGTCATAGTCTCTCTGTGTATATATAATATATAAAAGAATAATACGATCTAGTGATTTGAAAAATGGTCAATTTGACCATAAAAATGGAGGACGACGTCAATGGAGGGATTTTTTTTTCCTTCTGAAAAGTATATTCTACATCTTATATAACTGTCATAATGGTCATCTGATTCATCTTGTCTTTGATTCTTACCCAGCCAGATCCATCTTTATTAAAAAAAAAATGGAGTTTTATTCCCTTCCAACTTATTTCATCAGAAACCCTTTTGTCAAGTATAATTTGAAATATATGGATAAAATTGTACTTACATTAGAGAAAATTTTAATTTCTGGATCGAGTATCTCAATCTTCACCATTTTTTCGATAAGTACATATTTTATAAACCTTCCTTTTACTTTCTTCATTTTATGGACATACTTCTGTGTACATCTTCAATTCTGCTTTCATTTTCTTTTTCTCATCTCTTAGACAAGTGGACCTAAAAAGATATTAGTTTCCTATTTTAAGTTTATATCAGATGTATTTGAAATAATGGAATTAGGGATTAACTTTTACAAGGATTGCAAAGACTACTCCTTTTCCAGTAGTGTTATTGTCTTGTTCCGTGTCACAAGGAGAATGCAAGCCAGTGTGCATAAGAACATTGGATTCACCTGCTGAACTACTGAGTTGTTTGTTTCCTCATATTTTGCTTTATCACTTTTAACTAACGACAACAGAACATAATCATTTTATCTCTTGCACATGCATAGTCTCAAAGTTATGCAAAATCTTATCAGATATTTGTCTATAATATAATGCACATATATATAATATTTATATGTATATTATACATAATATGCATTGCTATTTAATCTCTTGGCTTGCATCTACTCAATCATGGCAGCTGAGTTTCAAACCATTGATGTTGAAATCATGAATGTCTGGAAACTGCAATTTTATTTATCATGTTTATGTTTTTTTTGAGGATGCCCTGCCATGCCATCCAATCTTTTCCTTGTTCTCTTTATGAAAATTTAGTTCTCGTGTGCTGGCTGGCCGGCCCTTAAATTGACACATTTGGGTGGTGGTGATCATCAATTGTGTTTATTTAGTTTCATCTGCTAGCTGGGTATTCAAGTGATATGTTTGGCCCATGTATGCATTTTAGTTTTTACAGATTTGGCCTTTGTTTGGTGTCCTTTATTATATACTCTTTATTTTTTGACATCCCTTTAATATTTGGGCAGGAGTTGACTGAAGGCTTGCCATCCGTTTCGTTTCGAAGGGCAAGTAAAAAGGTAGTAATCCTTCGAGGTCCAAATACAAGATTTTGGCCAGTCCTCTACCAAGAGAAATATGGTTTAAAAGCTTTGGCAAGTGGATGGAAAGCATTTTGCACGTCAAACAGCCTGAGACCAGGAGATGAATGTGTTTTCAGACTTGAGAATGGACCAGAGAGCATCTACAGTGTCAATATTGTTCGTAAGTGAGATGTATGTTAAATCTTTCAAGCTTCAGTTGGTATTTAGCAAAGTTACAATGATTATGCATAAATTTTGGTTATTTAGCAGTAAATATTAAAAAAAAAAGTGACTTGGATCTCTAGTTGAAATTTCTTGTCTAGCTAATCAATTTGATGCACCATCAAAAGATGCACAAGCGGCCATGAAAAAGTCCTCTAAAGTCTAACTTGGTGATGGAGGGTCATGGTAGCTATTCCATCTAATGCTAATGAGTGGAACATAAAACAACATCAAATCATTTCTACAATTTGATCTGCTGCTGCTGCTACATTTGTTGCTGATACTTGATTTTCTTCCTTGATCACCCTTCTTCTCATCTGGACGAACCACTTGAACCAGCCTCTGACAAAATCAAATGCGCTAAGCACCACATAAATGCCAATTCCTCCGATGATCCCATTGGATATAGAGTAAGTCAGTGGCATGAGCAGCATGGTAACAAAAGCAGGCACTGCCTCCTTTATGTTGCTCCAATCTATGTCCTTAACCACCCTCATCATCATCACCCCAACCATTACCAAAGATGGGCCTATTGCCCATGGTGGTACACTAGTCAACAGAGGTGTGAAAAACAAGGATAGAAAGAAATATACCCCCACCATCACAGCCGTTAATCCGGTACGACCCCCCTCTCGTATACCAGCCGATGATTCCACAAAGGTGGCGATTGGTGAAACTCCGAGGCTGGACCCCACGATCGTCGACCCGGCATCAACCATATAGGCTAAATATTCCCCTTCAAACCCTCCTTCCTCATTTACAAATCCTGCAATTTCGGCCATGGTATATAATGTGCCTGTGGTGGCTAGCACATCCACATATAACAAGGTCGCTAGAGCAACCCACACCTCACTCCTGTTAAAATTGGTGAAACTAATAGCCCCGCCAGTTGACTTGATCTCCCCAAAATCTACTACTTTTTTTAAGTATTCGTAATTTGCGTCACCGAGGGGAGTGCTGGGAAAAAAAGTCACAGCCGTACCCCTAATCCAAGATACTAATGTCACAGAAAGAATACCAAATATCATGCTACCTTTAACCTCCTTCATTAACCCATAAGCCATAATCAAGAATCCGCCCGACCCGAGCCAAAATGTTGGGCTTTGCATTTTTCCACCGGTACATTCTCCGCTCACCGGATCTGTTTTCTTGCAAGCCGTGATGGTCACTAGTGTAGCCGGATCAGGACCCACGAGGCCCACGCCTTGGTTAGCCTGAAGCCCAACAAACGCAATGAAAAGCCCAATTCCTGCAGCACAGGCCAACCGCACCGGACGAGGAATGAAACGAGCAACCTTCGCACGAAGCCCAAAAGCAGCTATTGCTAGAAAGGCACAGCCTTCAACCAGGATTATTGCCATGGCGGTTTGATACGAGATGGGGCCAGATCCATGGAAGCCCACTAAGTTGTAAGCCAGGTAAGCATTTGGACCCATACCCGGGGCTAGGCCCAAGGGAAGGTTGGCCAAAAGGCCCATAGCAAATGAGGCAATCATAGATGACAAAGCAGTGGCGACGATGAGGTCACCTTTGATTTTAGAGAGGCAGGCTTGGTAGCCAGCATTAGGCTTGAGCATGCAGTCCGGGCCGGCTGTCTGGTTTGTCGGTCCGGTGCAGTCGGAAATGGAGCACGTGGCACCGGAGTCGGCGATGATGGTGGCGTTGACGGTGATGATATAGGCCATGGTAAGAAAAGTGGCGGTGGCGGCGCGTAGTTCTGTAGTGAAAGAGCTCTTTCTAGCATCTAACTTGAAGTATTTCCCGACCATGCTATTTGAAACAGCTTCGTTTAAGCCTCTCTTGTTTTGTTTCCATGAGTTTCCCAGTCTTTTGCATAACCCACTTCCCATTCTTCCACAAAGCTCCCCTCCCATCTCTCTCTCTCTCTCTGTGAGAGTTGATGTCTCTGTTAGGGGTGTGTGTATATATATATATAAAGGCGCATTTATATATAGTTACTTTTTGTATAGGTTCTACATGTGTTTTTGAAAGAAGATTTTATTTGGAAAAATATTATTTTCAAAAAAATAATAATTAATCTCTTACCCCCACAGTAGCTAATGTTGGTCTAATTAGAATATATTTGAATTTTACCTATTTGTATTTTTACTTATTATTGGAGTCAAAATACAAATAAGTAAAATTTAAATACAGTTATGTTCAATTTTTATGTCCACGTAGAATTTTTGATTGAATATTAAAAATAAATTGTACAACTGTTAATTTTTTTTATAAAAATATTTATTTTTGAGATACATATTATAATAATAATGGGAGAGTGGGTTCGTGCGGACTGGAGAGTTTTGGAGAGTTTCATTTTAAGTGTCGTTTTGGAAAGTTTCATTTTAAGGGTCGTTTTAGAGAGTTTCATTTTATTCAATATAAGTGTTGTTTTGGAATCTCTATGCAATATTGCACTATTTTTTCCTAATTTATCCCTCTATTTAATATGCTTAGTAAATACAATTCTATGGACCATTGTGGAGAGAGAAATAATTAATTAGGGATATAAAAGATATTTTATGCTATTTCTTAATAAGTGTGTTTAATTCTAAAAAGACACTTAATATGAATAGGAGAGAGTAGTATAAAAGGAGGGTTTCTTTGGAGTAATGGAGTTGGGGGAATGGTGAGAATTAGAGTTAGATTATATTATCTCTTGGAGAAATAATAAAAGACGAGGGGAGAGGGTTAGAGCAAATTCTCTGTTCTCAATTCTTCTGTTCCCCTTGTGTTCCCTTATTTATATTTTGATACATGTTTTTTTATTTAATTTTAAAATTAATTGATGTTAAATAAGAAATTATGTGTCAAAATATAAGTGGAGGGGATAGGAGAACTGCACTCGGGGAGGGCCAGGGCGCTAAAAGCCAAAAATGAATGTGGCAAAATGTTAGGACAAAAACTTTAGTCAATTCTCAAGAGTTGTCAGTTATGGATCCACTAGAGCCTAGATTTGGAGGATATCCAGCTTTAGCCTTTCAGCATTTCCATTGATTACCCAATTATATATCTATCTATATTTAATAAAATAGAATTTATTTTGAATTTAGACAAGAAAACATAATAACTATTCAGTTTTATTTTAATTTTAATTTAAAATAATAATTATTATCATTATAATATAATAATAATTATTATTATAATAAATTGAGTGAGTGGGAAGATGAGACAGTTGCCTAAAATTGATTGAGTGCAGTGTACCCTATAAACAAGAGCCGACCCATACTAAAAGGGGGAAATGATTTTGTTTTCCCTTTTCTTTTGAAAAAATGTACAACAACTTAGGCAAGAAATTTGAAATTTTTTTAGGAATGTGAACAAGTTTGGGAGTATCACATCAAGACTTTAAATCCTCCACTCCAGGAGGATATATATATATATATAATCACAATAACTAATTCTCATCAGAATTAGGGAAATTGGATACCAAATCTTTTGCATATAAAATTTTATCTTAATTATTCACGATGGTGGTGGATGTATAGATTTATTGTTTTTGAAACTAAAGATTTGGGTAAAAATAGATTTTGAAAGAAAAAGCTAGCTATGGCCTATGATTGTGGTGGTTAATTACTAGTAGTAGTCTAGTCATTGGTAATTGGTAACTGGTAACTAACTTCCTGATATGATATACTTCTTCCGTTCCTTAATATAAGTCGTTTTAGAGAAATATTTTTGTTCCTTAATATAAGTCGTTTGAGAATTTCAAATAAGTATTAATTGTTTTGTTTCTAATATTACCCCAAGTATTAAATATAATTTTGGTTCTCTCACTATTTTTTGTCCAATAAATAACAATCTTTTCTTCCAATACAAGGGCAATATAGACAATTGATATTATAGTTAATGTTATACAATCATTTCCTTAATACTTATGCACAATTCTAAAACGACTTATATTAAAAAACGGAGAGAGCACTATGGAGGAAATACTTGATGAGTTATTGTTACATATTTATTACTCAACTAAACATGTCGAGAAAAGACTTGAATGAAGTGTAGATGTTAAAAATGAAATAGCAATGAACATTTACATTATCTTTAGATCATTTAAGTTCGAGAAAAAAAGGGCAAAATGAGGTGACAACTAACAACAAAATCAGAAGATAGAGCGGAGTTTATCTCAAAGTGTCTAACTTGTCAACGAGTCAAGGCGGAGCACTATGGAGGAAGATTACAAAGTCATCGACTAGCGTGACTTGATTAATTAATGTCCATATAAATATTTGATCATGTCAAAATATCAAACCATCTCCATTTTAAGTTAATAATATATATATTTTTTAATTTGCTCAAAAATTAAAATTATAAAATTTCTAGGAAATTCTTGAGTTGTAATTAGTTGATTGAGTATTATCATGGGAACACTATATTTTCATATAAATTTTTAATATTTTCACATCACATGAAAGTAAGATCCATTTTTTTTTTTCATGCGAGGGAGAATTATCAAAAATACACATAAAAGTATCCGTTTCCTAATATCAGTGAAATAGGACTTTGGGAATGGATAGCACTCGATTAAACTGAATCTATGTGGTTAAGTGTGAGATTCTACGGGGTTTTAAATAAAAGAAAATTGAGCAACGCGTGCTACGGCGCCCTATCAATATTCAATCAGTATAAATTAGGTGGAGAGCTAAGACTATCTCTCCTCTACCAAGTGGTAAGTGGATGGATTATTTCCTCAATTATATTTATTCCATATCATATTAACATGTCTTTTATAGTCTTCAATTTTTTCGGCTGATTAATTATCTCGTGTGAATTATAATATAAAAAAAATTAAAATAATTAATAAATTCAATAAAAAAAAACAAATTATTATTAACAAAATACTTACAATTGAAGAATAATACCATGATTTTCATTTAAAAATAAATTAAAAAATATTATCAATAAAAAACAAAAATATAATATAATAGTCAAAATTATAGTCTCTACCCCCTTCATCTTCTTTTTCTTTAGGCCCCCTTCAAACACCCCCCTTGGTCTCATTTTTCTTCAATCATCTCTCCTATTTAAATATATGAAAAATTATAGTCCACCAAATCTTGTTCTTTGATATAGTTTCTTTGGTTCATTCGAAAATTACATAGACTGTATTTAGTCCATCTGTTAGAGTGAGATCTGCGTCCTAGACTATATTATTTGTGCAACTCGATGCTCTAACACACTGCCAGTGCCAGTAATGTTTTGTTATGTGTATTGTATGTATGGTATCTTTTCCTAATATATAAATTAAGAAAAGATAGTCCTCCTCCTCCTCCTCCTCCTCCTCCTCTTCCCCGCAGTATTATTGTGGAAATTCGATTCAGTGATTGCATGCGCAAAAGTACTTTCTACACGTTGTTGTAACTTTTGAGAGGGAAATACTAGTAGTAATAAAGTAAGCAACAACTTGAAGAAGCAAAAGCAAAGAGGAATTGTTTTGTGGTGCGTGCTGGCTGGCTGGCTCAGCTTACATCTCCTCCAATAAATAACTGAAAACGATAGCAATAATACTACTAGTAATTTTAAGTACTACTACTACTACTACTACCTCACTACCAAAGAAAAAAAAGTGCTTACTACTACTACTACTACTACTACTACTAATAATAATAATAATAATAATATTAGTAGTACTCCTACTGCTTACTTACTAGCAAGTAATATTCATACAAACAAGAACTTCCTGTAGTGGCCACCTCCCTCTTAATTACCCACGACACCACCACCCGCCCAATATCTATTCAACTACTATTTCTTTTTATAAGAATAATAATGATATAGGTATACTACTACTACAAATTTATATATACATTTTTAAATAAATATGTAATTTGGGTGATCAACCTGATAATCCTAATTCCGGATAAAACTTTTACAATACTTGACAACTGTAATTCAATAAATCGGGCTATGTAGTAGTAGTATGATGTTCCAAACATATCAAAACTAAAAAGTGGGTTAACTTCCTTCCTTTTAAGATGGTCTACAGATAAATTTAAAATTAGGATAGTAAAAGCCAGCCAGATTGTCTCCTAATAATTAAGCACTCTCAGTTGCCTTGTTATACAACAAAAATTACAACTTCTGATTTGTAAACCAGGAATTCTTTCAACCACCAAGGAAATCTTTTAGCTTTCAACAGAGAGTGCAGGTTGACAATGGTATCTGCGCCATGAATACATACATCTTCAATGTCATAATCCTCAATCTTTCATAGCAATTTCATGAGTCCCAGAGCTTCACCTACAACAGAAGAAGGCTATGAGATTACAACTTATTTTTCAAAAAAAATAACATACTTGAGATTTCTAAATATGAAGCAAAGTCAGGTTTCCTTCTAATTTTTCCATACATTTTAACCCAAATCATAAAGAAGATAACTTCTAAAAAAGTCTCCATAAGCTTTTATCCAGATAGTTAAGCAGACAGATATCATGATTCAAAAAGGCACTCTGCTTACCAACTAAGACGGCTTTGGTTTTTGTCCCTTCTGTGAGATGCGCTTAAATCCTTGTTTACCCTTACTCATTTCTCTGAGAAATATAGAAAGGTACTATCACTTTGATACAAACGCAAGTTACAGATGAAACGCCGAGAATTAAAGGTTTGCATGGTACCTTTGGTACAAATAAACAATTGCGTAAAAGATAGGGAGCAGCATCAGGGTCAATATTGAAATAGCCAGGTAGAAAATGGTTGTATGCTTCTGCAAGTATCGACCAAAGGCATCATCAACAAATGAATAATTGAAACTTAAAGATAGTAAAATACATCAAAAGTTTACAACAGAAATAATTCTTCTAGGCATAATTATTATCAAGTCTGCATGGCCTTTTCCGTTAAAGTTTTGAAAAACCTAACAGCTAGTAGTTCTATAGGATTGATCTTCTGTTGTAATGTAATCTAAACAACTTTTGGTTTCCCAACAGTACACACCTGTATTTTTAAGGTGAACCAAAAGTTCACTAGCTGTACGCTTAAGAGCTTCTAGAAAGACCCATGGCAAACAATCATTGCAAATCCTACAGACAATAACATTTCATACAGGTACATAAATGTACGAATCATTCATCTTCTACAACAATCAAGGTTGCCTCTTGAGAGTGACCTTGAGTTTTTACCTAGGACACACTAGAATAACAAGAGTGAGACATACCCTGCCTCCCCTGGAAAAGGGTTTGCAGCCTCCTGAGCAAGTGTGAGCATCACAGAATTGTCATAGAAAAAGTTCTGTCAGGATCAGCAAAGGATTCTGTAAGAAATTCTGGAAGAATATAAACCATATTATATTCAAACATAAATTGATACCATGAAGTCGGTTAGCTGA
Organism: Panax ginseng; assembly: GCA_020205605.1. Lineage (NCBI taxonomy): Eukaryota > Viridiplantae > Streptophyta > Magnoliopsida > Apiales > Araliaceae > Panax > Panax ginseng. The sequence continues at coordinate 6,030,204 of CM035145.1, read as the reverse complement.
GGGTCCCTGATCTATAGGGAAACATTTAGCAGCAAGACTCTGCACAAAAGAGGCCACAATAAGCAAATGAAAACTATAAACAACAATAGAGGTTCTAGTAGATGAAGAAAACCTCACACGAGTGGTGGTTCCTTGAGGCAGCTGCTGGATTGCATTTGGCCTTATGAGACTTAGAATCCATCATGAGGACACAGTGCAAAGCTTAAATCTGCTAAGCACTTGCTGTGACTCTGTATTTATCAAAAGTGCAAAAAAGCTATTCAATAATAGCATATTATGATCCATCATTAAAAAAAGCAAAAAAATCTAAGAATATAAACTCCAAGGGGTGGGTTGTTGGTTGAAATCTACACACACTTGGGGCCAAGCGTAATGAATACTAAACTCAATTATATGTTAGAAAAACATGTTTACGACGATGTTGAAACATCATCGTATCGTTCGTTTGACTAAAAGAAACATAATGCAAGTTATTAAACAGAAAAAATACAAAATAAGAAGAAAGAAGTTTAGCATGACTATTTTACCAGAATACAGAACCAATTTGTTTCCAGAGTTTGAAATAAGATAGCTATGATTTTTAGAATTCTAAATATAGTGTCCACATTTAATTTTTAAATATGTTGAAATACAAATTTCTTTACATACCATTTTTATATAACACTTTAAGAAATTAAAAGTGAAGGAATAAACCTTTATAGGAACTAGAATGTACAGATTTGCTCTAATTTCTTTTTTCAGTAAGATGTTTCAATGTTGGGAATATTGAGCTAGAAAATGATCTTCAAGAAAAGAAAAACAGAATAAATAAAGAAAAAGAAAGTTACTTTCTTGCAAGTATTTGGTTGACATTACAATATGTAGGAAAATAAAGCTTTAAGACTTTCTCATGACCCAAATTCCTGTCAAAAAATGTAGGATCAGATTTGAGGGAAAATGCTTCCTGCAAGAAAATATTTAGTGGTTGACACTTACATTTTTCCATGACATCCAAACATACGTAGAAAATAAAACCGCTTCTTGTATTCCTTTACTTTCCTTTCCCGTCATTCACAAGGAGTGTATAGCAATAAATCTTCTATTGGATTACGAAAAAAAGAAGCATAATGAATAATGAATGTGGCCTCTATTAACACGGGATGAATAATGCTATATCTATTACACTAAGAAAATGATAAAGAATCCATTAAAAAACACTTATGGTGTTCTATGGTGGAAAAGTGGGAGGACGGAAACAGATGAAAACATGATGGTAGGAAGAAGCATTTCATTTTGGCCCACAATTTATCATCCTGTAAATAGTTGGCGGAAAACATGAGGCGAGAAATGGTATACTTTGGTGCGGGATACCAAATTTACATATATGACCTTTATAGGATAATTTACGTAAATTGCATCTTCAGACAAAAGATGAGATTAAAATAGTAAAATAAATTCATTGTAATGTTTCCATCTTGCACCCTTACAACTTTTCCTTCATTTCTTTCACATTATATCAAACAACATAATGGAAAGACACCGTCCAATCCTTAGGGAAGAGAAAGTCCATCACTCCAATATTTCCATCCCTCCAGGATCCAACCAAACAACCATTAAAATACAACTGGATGAAAATAGTGAACATTTTTAACTTTAGCAGACACTATTTTATAAAAAAAATGAGTATCAAGGGTCTACATACAACATTCAGAAGATTGGAGTGTCTGTTGTCAAAATGTTGATCAAGATATTTCTCTGATCGAAAGCTTTTCTTACAGTATCCACAGCGCCATTCGTTTATGTCCACGTGAATCTTGTGCTGCTCCTGATCTCTGAAGAGATCATTGTCAGGGTGAAGCTTACAGTGTTGAGAAATCGGATACTTTTCTTGTTCGACAAATGGCATCAAATACTGCACAATACATGTAGAAGTTATTTTCATACATCCTAATCAATATGAAACATTGCACATATCAGTAACTTCCATATCACATCATGTTTACAGTAAATACCTCCTCAATGATTTCCCAAGCAGCCCTGCTTCTTTCTCTGGAACAATGAACTTCATGGGCATGCTCTTCATCGTGTTTATGAGTCCTGGACATTAAAAATGTGGTTCAGGATGGCAAAAATTAGGGATTGAACCCAGTACTTGCTGTACTGAATCCGCTCTCATAGTTCAAAGAACTGACAAGTTATAAGAAAGATTATTACCTTGGAGCTGCATGTTCATCGTAAGCCTGTAGTAAGGAGATGAAAAGGGAAAATTATGATGGAAGTAATAGGCAGTAAAAGAGATCTGTGGTCTATACTATTAGCATGTTATTCATGCACAAAATCACACATGGTTGCAAGAATATGAAGACAAGAAGTCGAGAAGAAAACAAAACACTGATACAATACCATGAAAAAACAAAACACTGATACAATACCATGAAAAAACAAATATATGCTAAAGGTAGCAGCAAAAAGAATGCAAGAACATAACACTGTTGCCCTAATAATGTGGATATGTCGATAAATTCAACAAATTTCCTATCGAGTAGGAAATTTTTTTTGAATTTTTAAAGATACTAGGGTGAGCTATGATGCTTCTTTTGGTTGCTCCACCTTCCTAGGAAAGATCCCAATTTGAAAGTCAAAACTTTTGGAAAATAAAACTGTGTTGCAGAAATCCAGTCCTACTTGTAGAGTTAATATAAACAAGCAGGAACATGATTACAGATGTGTAAGTTCGATGGTAAATTGGAACAAACCTCATACAATTAATTTTCCATGAGGGACTCTTACTTCTAGTCTAGAAATCCAATAATGAAAATCAATTTAGTTATTTAAATTATATATATATATATAGGCGATTCGAATAACTATAGAGAATCTTGATCGACATTAACAGAAAGAGTTTCAATTTTGTAAATTAAGAAAGAATAAGAATTTAAAACGTGAAATTATAATAGTAAAAAGGGATTCTGAAATAATTTTTCAAGGGTTTTAAGAGAGATATACCTGGGTACCCAGAGTAGGAGTTGAAATTGAGGAGACTGGAATTATTGCTTCAAGCAAAAGAATTGCGGAGAAGAAGAGGATGATAAAGTGATTATAATAACAATAATAATGAAATTCCATCTCTCTCGCCTTCCCCATCTCCTCCTCTTGCTCTGATTCAGACGATACTCTCAATTGAGGCAGGGCTTCTCCTCTCTTTCTCTCTCTTAACTTCTATTTTTCTGATTTTGTAGGTTTGTTTAATTAATTATTTATTTTAGTAGTCCTTATTAACCACCAACATATGAAAACATGTTTGGTCGTGTTTTCGTTGGATTTACATTAACCCAGTGATTGTGAATTTTGGACAAGAAATAATATGATGTTTTATTGAAAATTATGAGATAAATTTTTAAATGAGTAATTCTTTTTATATATTTTATAAGATTTATCATTTTATTGATTAAAATAAAAGAAAATAATATTAATTTTATTTTAAAATATTTTAAATTGAATCAAAAAGTTAATGATGTAAATAATTGGCATTTGTTTTATCTCAAAAGTGATGTACTAATTTTGACTATTTTATATATTAAAAATATTTTATTTTGAGACCTAATAAAATGAGACTTTAATGTTGAGGGTACATGTAAATTTCCGGTTATTATGAATTTAATTTTATAATAATTTAGTCAATTATTAACACGCAAAGAAAGATCACATTATATCAATTGACCAAAATTAATTTTATATTAACCACTCTCGTATATCACTCTCTACATACTCCTTCTATCCCTAATTATTTGAAGTTTTAAAGTTTTTCATTTGTTCATAATTATTTGACGCTTGTTCAAATCTAAGAGAATTAGTGACAATTATTCCAAAATTACCCCTCATTATTTTGCCTATTTTTTTGATACTTATAATTTTAAAAATAAAAATAATGAAAGATGAAAATTTTAATGGTATAAACTAAGATGAATGCATAATATCATTTTGAAAAATAAAGATAATGAAAGTGTATTTAAGAATACTTCCTCCATTCTAAAATATAAGTTTAAATTTTAATTTTTAAAATTAATTTAAAATATTTTAAATTCAATAAATTTATTTTTGGAGTATTAAATTTTAAAATTGTTTTGCAATGTCAATAAATACATATAGAGAGAGAATGTGTGTGTGTGTGTGTGTGTGAGAGAGAGAGAGAGAGAGAGAGAGAGAGAGAGAGAGAGAGAGAGAGAGAGAATTAGCTCCTTCGTAATGTCATAAGAATTTAAGTAATTTCTTTGACATGGTATTATAGATTTTTTTGATAAAGAAAAAAACACCGACCATTAGTGATTATGTCTACAGACTACTAGAATTTATTAAAAAAAAAAAAATTGAATTCCGCAATATACAGGGCCGTAAAATAATATACATATACTGGGTCTCGTGCCTCCGGCACGGTATGAATATTGAAATTTATCTCAAATTTTGAACGGCTCAGATGATTTATTGAGTGAGCGGAAAATTTAAAATTATTTGTATTTTATTAGATAGATAGATAGATGTATGGACGGTGTGATTTATCTCAAACTTTGGACGGCCCAGATGATTTATTGACTGAGCAGAAAATTTAAAATTATTTGTATTTTACTAGATAGATATAGCAAATTTTATTGATTCCTTTTTTTTTTCTAACTCCATTCACCTGGCTCTTTAACATTTATATCAAATAAGCAATTTTAGAGCATTTACAACAATTTTCTTAATAATTTCTATATTCTTAACTTTGAAAAATATATTAACAAATCATTATTTAACAGTTTCATTATATTTATTTAAATCTTTATTTTAATCTGTCAAATGACAGTTCTCTATATATGCAAAATGATATTTCACACCCTCATTTAAGTAGACAACTCATCGATCATACACATCTTGACATTAACTACTTCATTTTCAAATTATAAAATTAATATTGACTTATTTTTTAAAATTAATTTCAAACGTATTCAAATTTAAAATTGATATAAATTTATTTAAATTATGTCCATATAATTATAAATATTATAAAATTACTATTAATTATAAATTTATTATTTTCAAAATTTAAATTAAATGAGTCATATTAATTTTAAATTTAAAAATATCACAAATTAACTTTTAAAAGTTAATATTGATCTTATGTACATTTGCAACTACAATCCATTCAATATTCACTCCTTAAATTACTTAAAATTTAAAATAAAATAAAAATTATTTTACAAAGAAATATAATTGATAAATTATACTCTCTTTTATAAATTATAAGATTATTATTAATTTTGTAAGTCAATTTGATGCATTCTCAAACTTAATAATTTTGCTAAGAATTGAAAAAATAATAAATTTTGTATTTTTTTTTCCTAAATAAGTTGCAATATGTATTGATTAAATCTATATTAATTTTAAATTTAAAAATATTACATATTTACTTCAAAAAAAGTTAATAAATTAATAATAATTTTATAATTAAAAACAATTAGTTGTAGATGTTACGACAACTGTTGAAATTTTTTAACTGTTGAAACTTTAAAATTTAAAATTTTATTATTTAAAGAATTAATATGAACGAATTTGTTGGGTACGTAATGAAAAAATTGAATCATTATCACGCATAATGACGCATAATGACTGACAATGCAAAATAGAAATAGAGATAAGAAACTACTGCGATTGTTAATGCCCTTTTAGAAGTCTAAAATTTAGGGTCTCAACTCCTCACGTGATCATTACATATTAGGGTCTCAACTCCATACGTCATCAATAAAATATGTACTAAAATAATCCCAGTTATTGCAAGAACATGACAGTGATGGTGAATAAGGGATTCAGGACAAACTTACAATATACAAAATTTGATTGACAATAAGCTTCCTCTACCAAAAATAAATAAAATTTTGAATCACACCACACAAAAAAACTAACCCTAAACATTCACGACTTTCTTATCAAAATGATCTCTCTTCTAATCAAAGGTACTTTACCATGTAAGGTCCTTCAAGTTCATAGCCCAGCTTCCTATAGTAATGGCGTGTTCCTACACCAGAAATAACAGCAATCTTTGAGGACCTATGCTCCCTGCCAGCAATCCGCTCTGCCTCCTCCATAAGCAGTGTGCCATATCCCTGTGAATTAATAAAATATAAGAGGCGGCCAACCTTGTTAATATATGAATCTCTTACCCTAATAATAATGGAGAACGACTAGGGTTTAAACTTTAAAGGTTGGAAAGAAATATGGAGAAGAATTAGAGAGGAAAGGAAGAAATACAAAAAAGCAATAAAGTTTTAATTTGTCAAATCGAATAATCAATCATAATGTTTATCTTCGTTGGGAGTTTATACCCATATTTATACTAATCCTATTACATACGTCATTCTAGAACACTCCATAATAAATGACCTACCAAAACAAATAAACCCTAATTGACTACAATAAAGGAAATAAACTAATACCTATTTGGACTATTGATCCAAACCATGTTAAGTGGGTTGGTGGGTTTTGTCCTGCATCACCCAAAGTAGTGAAAGCTCTAAGCAACATTTCAAATATTACTGCCGGCAGTATTTGAAAGCCCGATGAATCAGACTCCCATCCCCGTTTATGGTCTGAATTTTGTCAATCACCATAAGTATAACCAAGGAGGTGGACTTCAATCAAGTCAGCCCTTCTTATGAACATGAATAAATACTGGCAATCCAAGCCGTGTAAGTGTAACATGGTCTTGTGACGTGTTTTTATGATGTGGATACATGTCTAACTGTCAACTATATGTAGTGCAAGAATGCTCTGGATACATGCCTAACTGTCAACTAATCTGAAGTGTAAGAACACTCGGGGGAGGATCTGTTCATGGGCTAGCTGCCTGGAATTTTTTTTTTATAGGAATAAAGGCAGGGTCAGATATGTGAGTTAATGAAAAAAATTAAATTTAGAGGGGGCAAAAAAAATTTATTCATATTCTAAATACAACTGCAGACGTCTGTCTTTCTACATCTATGCCTCCACGACAATGCCACTACTTCTACATCTCCATTCACCGCCACTATTTCTACATCTTCGCGACTCTGCCACTAAGTCCACTACTTCTTTTACATCTCCACTACAGCACTACCTCTTGCGCATATCAGAGTAATCAGACTTAAAAGGTAACAAAATTAGTTTTTTTTTTTATAATTTAAACTTTGTTGTTTGTTTGAATTTGTTGTTAGTTGAGGACTTGGGATTAAACTCAATTCAATTTATTTGATGTATTTGTTATATTTTGTACTTAAGAGGTTACTAATTAAGGCTTTTTTTTTTGTTTGATAGTGTAAAGTTTAAATTGCAACTTTGCAAGGCCAAAAGTGTATTTATGATGACTAGATTGCTTCATCTGTTTCGGTACTGATTTTTTTTTTTAAAGATTACTGGTTTAATTTATGTTTGAATTGGATTGGATTGTTTTTAAATATGCATTTATGTTTGTCTGTGTATTACAGTTAGAGTTACTTATCAACATAATTTTTTTTTTAAACATAAATAGTTGGAATTCTTTTCGCTTTTTTGAGTTGTAGTTATTTTGAACTGAGAATATTTATGACCCCAATATCTATAATTTCTTAATTTTGTTTTCCCCCAGTCGTATCAGTTAGTAATGGCAAGTGAGAGGTTTAAACAATCAAAAATTAAGTAAATGAATGCCTTTTTCATTATATACTACATAGAGCTTAATTTTTCTAAACTAGAGCATATAATGTATACTAGTATTTATGGTACTAAAACTTTAATATTATATGGAAAAGGAGCTTAGATATATAGAACAGATCTATAACATACCTCTCTTAAATATCATACCTTTATTAAAACTATGTCGTTTGGGAGATTTTTTTTAAAAAACATAATAATATTAAAAGAGAGTGGTCCCACTTGCTTTTCTTTTATTTACAAAAATGTCACCCGCGGCCCCACTTTTTTTAAAAAAGAATCTCCAAAACGACATAATTTTAATAAAGGTATGTTATTTAAGAAGTATGTTTTGGATTCGTCCTCCTTAGATATATGTTCAGTTCATTCATAGAAATCCTTAAATTTAAGAAGAAAAAAAATATTAACGTTTTTAGTAAGAATATTGGGATATGACAGGTACATTGTACAAGTTGGGAAAGAGTTAAAAGAACATATATCCACTGGGACTATTGATATAAGTTTCTTAATTAGTGTATAGGCTATAGCTACTATAAGTGGTATCCTTATCATGAATAATATGGAGGGGACAAATACCATTGGCAGTGTATTGAATTTTTCTCAATTTTAGTTTAACATTTGTATTAAGGCAACACCTTGACTACATGAAGATAACCTTAGACTAAACTCTCTAATTATTAGTACTAATCATTATCAACTACATCAATCTTTTATAGCTTGTAAACTCCATGACTATGAGCCTTTAGCGACCCCTCATTTCTAGTTGTTATAATCACTTTACTTCTCTACATCTAAATGACCCTACATAATTTTTGGTGTTCTGACTTCTGAGTATAAATTTTGGATGGTTTGTTTCTCTTATTTCTAAGTAAAAGTTATTTGAAACTTATAAAAAGATATCAATATTGGTTTATGCTTTGAAATTAATTCATGATTTTGTTTGAATATAGAAAGCAAATTTGGTCTGAGATTTAGTAAAATCATTCAAATTGAACTATAACAAGTTACCGAAGTAAGTTTCTAAATTGTATTTAAATGTTTTTTATTTTGAAATTCCTCTTTTAGTTAGGATTATGAATATTTATTTGTTGTATATTATAGAATTCTATTTATGTTGCATAAAATAATTGTTTTTTGGGGTTGTTGTATACTTGTATATTGATTGATTTAGTCATTCATTACATGTACTCAAAATTCAAACGTTCCAAAACCATCAACATCACAATTCATCTGAGTCGATGAGACTACTCAAAATCTCTTAAATGAAACCTTATATTATAACTAGTTCAAGTTTTATTTATTTAACTTCAACAAAAAAATTAGTTAAAATCTGCCCCTAATGAGAAAAATTATTGGATCCTCCGCTGAGAACACTGTTAGTCATTGCTTTTATATTGACTTCAAAAGTTCTACTTGTGCACAATAATGTCTCTGTGTGAGTGTGAGACTGTGTTCATCGTGGACACTTAAGTAATCTACAGCAACAATTCAACTAGAAAGAACAAACAAAAACCAAGTTCCAATATAGAATTATCTACTCCCTTGGGAATTTGTCTCCTCTTTTGGGCCTTGTAGAACAAGATAACAGGACTTGTTGAGCATATACCTATATATCTACTCCCTCCGTTCCACAATTAAATATGCATTTCCAAAATGACTTTCATGAAAAATTTATATTACCAAGTGCATCCTTAGTAACAAATGTTTCCTTAATATTCGCTAATAAAATTTAGTATAATGGTGTGAAGCTCGTAATGATAATCAAAAAGTAATAGCAAATTAGGAACATAATAATAGTAAAAAAGTAATGACAAATTAGAATATCATGTCATTTTATAGTCTTAAAATAGAATATTATCCCTTTTTCAAGAACGTTCTAAAAGGGAAAACTTATCTCTAATTTTAAATCAGAAGGAGTAATATTTATATATTATATATTTTTTCATAATATTTAAAATGTAGTTTTGGCACACCTTCACATATGTGTCATACCCAAAAAGGAGACCACACCAAAATGAAATTGAGTAAATAATTTTAACTGACTTAACTTGGTGCATGTCCAAGAAGATATGTGTTCACAGCCTGAACACAAACTAGTAGGAACTAGGAAATATAGTGGACTCATAAGTAGATTTTAAAAGAATAAAAGAAATACAATAATTTACCTGATGTTGCAGCTTATCAGCATCCCTGCCATGAACTGGAACTGCAGTTCCATAAACGTGAAGTTCACGAACAATGGAACATTTACCAATGAGTTCAGGGCAAGTGGTATTGCGACCACATTTTCGTAAGCGCAATAATCCAACAAGAATATCCTACATGCAGGGAACATTGCTATTTAATATTACTTATACAATACAAATAAGGGAACAGTGGAACACCAATAAATATCAAGTGTTCATTTCATCAAGTGGAAGCACAGCTTTATATTTCATTGAATATAAATCAATTAAAACTATTAATGTGAAGATCGGTCACAAATGTGTATGATTAGAATAAGCTGATTAGCTGAGCGACACCTTCAGGATTTAAGACGCATAAAAAAAAAGGTAGAAGACAATTTGCATTATGCTGAAAGCATGGTGCAATTACGAAGCATTAATTGTCATTGAAAAACTCCTGGAATGTAGACGACGACAAGGAATATTTTTTTAACTTTTTTCGAACATATTAGTACACATAGATGTCTATTCTAGATTACCATAACATCACGATGCTCGACTAGAATTAGACTTTGTTACAGTACCTACTCAAGCAAAGATAAGCTGGCAGACACAATCAATTATGACGCATTAAATAGAACAATACTTAAACATCATAGTTCCGCAGAGGGATTAGAGGGGGGTGGGTAGGGGTTTATAAGTAGGATAGATCATCCTGATTACCTGGCGGGTATCTTCATATGAAAGAAAAGTTTCCCAACCCTCATTTGCTGTATAATCACGGCGAACAAGCTCAACTTCTTCTGGCTTTATTTTGTGGTGAATGTCCTAATTGAATAAAAAATTAACAAGTTACAGTTCGTCACCGACCTAGGATACATGAAGTTTAAATGAGGATAACCATGTTCAGTTACCTGGATTCCAGCTTCACGGGTTCGAACATCTCGGCATTTCAGGCCCAAGTCATCCATCCGAGCTAAAGCGAGCTCCCTAAGATTCCCTTTCTCAACCCCAGAAGTAACTAGGGGCATAGGAATATCCCGCTGAACTCTGTAAACACGTGTCCAAGGGGGTACCATGGCTAGAATCCGAGCTACGATGTCCACAAGCTGCTCAGGCGGGTAATTTCTATACCTGCACATAGGCATAATTAGCAATGTCCAGCTTCATTGAACAGCTGTCAGTAACTTGAAACTACATAGTTGCTTTGAGGCATATAAATCAACATAAATGACATCAGATCAGTTCAATTGACTAGACAAAACGGTACACTCCCAAACTCTTTCTAAAAACTCAGAAACACCACCGTACAGAAATCCAACCAAACTTCACATACCTTCCAGTTTTCCATAGTTCATATAGTCCAGTTCCACGAATTACAAGTGTGGGATAAATTTTGAGCCCATCAGTTCTAAATAAAGGGCTTTCAAAGAACTCTTTAAAACTTTCCAAGTCTCTCTCAACCCCAACATTTGGAAGATCAGGCATCATATGAGCAACAACCTAAAACACGTGTGAACATTAGCGCTTGAAAAAACAAACAAAACATGAAGTATTTGCTATGAAAAATGCAAGATTAGAATGAAAAGTTTACAGTTAGGCTTATGTAGGTGCAAGAAACATCATTTTCAACTGCCTTGCCACAGTTATGGTTTATGGTGCATAATTAGACAATAAAAACAACTTTCTTGAGGAGAAATTTCCCTCCTAATCTATAGAGGTATGTCGTTTTTTACTCTCTTCACAGTTTTATAAATAGGTGAACTGAAGTTTACCGAAACTTAAGCAGTTTAGTTGAAGCTTCTTATTATGCATGCATAAGATAACCTTTAAATAAGGTCACACAAAAGTACTTGGGAGAAATTACTTGTTAAATTTCCTTGGAGATTCCAATCAATAGCAGAATATAGAAAACAGGATACAAAACGCACCTTAAACCCAGCATCCTTTGCCAAGCAAAAGCAATCAGCCACAGCTGCTACCGTGTGGCCTCTATTGGTGTCACGAGCAACATCCTCATATGTGCTTTGAACTCCAATTTCCAGTCGTGTACAGCCATAAGAAAGCATCTGTCGCAAATGAGGTCCAAGGCAGTAGTCTGGCCTCCTAAAAAGTAAAAAGTGAACACATCACATTCAGTCGCTACAAATGGAATTCAACTAACTATTCACAACCCAGGGGTGAACCCACATTCACCACGTGGACCGCAACTACCCCACTTCTTTTTCTGCAAGAAAACATTTTAGTACTTACAAAATCCTAAAATATCAAATATACCCATTATCCTGAACACCTTGACCCCCACCCCCACCCCCACCTCCACCTCCTCTTCCCTACCCTTGGAATATTTTTATATACTCTTTTATTTTAGGCATTTAACACTTGATCCTACAAAATACACTTGGAGCTTGTTTGATAACCCCATTAAACTCTTAAAACTGAAAATATTAAGTAATTTTATAATTAAGCTTGTTTGTTAAGTTATAATACATATTTATTGAAAAAAATAAGGACAACTTAAAACTTGATTACAAAGTGGTCGTAATTTAAGTTACTAACAGTTGGCTGAACACGGTCAGCCGTCTATACATAATAATTTTTCCTTACTTTTGCAGCTTTACCCCCCAATTCATCTTCTTCAATATGATGCTAATTGATTCCAGACTCGTACTTTCTCTTTCCTGTTTCTTCTTGGTTTTCATTTGAAAGCAATAAAAGGGGTTTACCCCCCAATGTTTTGAAATAAAACTATTGGTTTATGGTTTTAAGTAGTCTGTGACAAAGGGAGATCGAGAGACGAGTCATTATCTATATGTTGATACATATATATTACTAAGATGATATATTAGATAACCAAAAGAAAAGTATGAATTTGATAATTCTAATAGCCATTTAAATAAAATATATAGCAAAAGGGTACAATTTTCAGATGATACATACGATGTTTTCTGACTTAAAATTTTCAGTTTTATTAATTAGGTTCTTAAAAAATTTCAGAACTTCATTTTCAGTTTTATCAATCAGGCCCTTACTTCTATGCATTTAATACAACAAAAAATGAATGAGGCAACCTAACTGATGGTACGTTTGGTAGGGAAGGAAAACTAGAAGGAGGAAAACAGAAGGGAAACCTTTTTTCTTTTCTTTTTTTGAGAAGCAGAAACAGAGCAAAACCTTTTACTCCCTCAAACAACTCACTTTCATCTACCAAAGGGTATAAACAGTAAAACAAACATAGCCGCCTTTTTTCTCTCTCGTTATTATTGTTATTGACAGATTCTTTTAAGTCTTAATTAAACATAAAAAGGAAGAGATATTTACACCCCACCCCCCCATCTACATGTACCTTTCAGTTCCCAGCCCTCTGTAGTCCTACCAGAGATACCATTTAGGTGTTTTCCATGACAAGGTCAATCTCAGACAAAATAGCATATCAGCATCAGTTAAATACAGATAATTCATTTTTACAAGCAGGTAAATAGCGCCAAAATTAAATTTATTGGAATTTTTGAAGTAACTCACGTTTCAATAGTCATTCCAATGCACTTTATTGCACTGTGTTCAGAGTAGGAAACTGCTTCTTCAACATTGGCAGAAGTATGCCCCGATAAAGCATCATGAAGATTTTTAGTGAAGTAATCTCGGTATTCTGCTGGCAATGACATGAAAGTACCACCCATCAAGATAAATTCAACCTGAATGATACACATCAAGAAAATATGAGAAAACACTAAGCTTTTTTAAAAGGATAATTCAGGACGGTTAATCAGAACTTGAACTAAGATATTATGAATGTATGAAATAATTTTTCATACCTTATCTACACTGTGGCCCAACCGCTTCAGCTGGTCTATCCTGTTCCTAGCTTGGACATATGGGTTATATCTGGAGATATGAAAGTAGTAATAAAGATATGTAAGTTGTTCAATAGAAATATATTGTTTTATTTTCTTAACAACATAAACATGATTACACATTTTTAAAGGCTTAACAACAAATTAGGGTAAAATAGTAGTTGAGCTGTTGCCAAAACTAAAAACAAGGTATGATGCAAGTTTGTGAAAGATCATATTTCAAAATAAAACTAAGCTGAATGACAATTCAATATCAATCACTTGCAGGTTGATTTTCTCCATCCAATATGTCCAACTTTTACCCCCCCCCCCCCCCCCACATACATATATATAGTAAGCTAACATCACAGTACAAGAAGTTACAACTACCCACAAGAATGTAAAAAGAGTACAACATTAAAAATTAAATTACATATATTATGTTTGTCTCACAAACAAAAACAAAAACTCTAATATAAGACTCACAGTTTAAGAACAAATGTTGTTTACAAAGTTCTATTCTCAAGCCAATAATTCTTTGCCACCCCATAATATAGAAAATTTCTTTACATAGACTACACGGATGCACCAACTTAAGTTAGAGCAAATATCAACTACATGTCTAGTAATAAAATGATACCCTAATGGATAATTATGATCCATTCTACCTTCATTCCCAGTTGTTGAATTCATCAGCCAAGTAGGTTCACTAATATATCATCATTATAAACCTATATAAAATACATGTATATATATGTATTAAAATACTAGCTTGATTGTACATGTATGAGCTGTACTCAAAAAATAAAAATAATAAGAACAAAAGTTTGGCCAACATTATGCTGCTTGGCAAAATCAGAGAGATAAATATTACAGCAACACTTGGGATTGCCACTGACAAAGAATAAAGACAAGTCTAATATCATCGTCTAAGAACTAAAAAATATTTTTTCCCCAAATAACTTCATGTAAAATCCCTTACCTAGCACGAATAGCTCGCATACTAGTGGGCTCGTATCCGGTGTATGACTGCGTACTGTACTCAAAATCCGAATCAGGTCCCCCAGGGCAGTAGACACATATATTGCCGGTGGTGGCTATGTGAGGGCAACGGTGTGGCTTCGACATGACGGCTACGACCGCGATGCCGGATGCGGTCCGCACCGGCTTGGCTCGGAGCTTTGGGAGGAGCGATTCGCGCTCAGAGTCGGGGAGTGCGGCAATCATTTCGACGAGCTTTGGAGCGCGTGAAAGTCCGTACTTTCGGCAGGCGGCGGATTTGAGGGCATTGAGATCGACGGTTTCGCCTCTGTGTGATTGGTCTACCATACTGTTGACTATCTCGGTTATGGCTCGGACTCGGGCTTCCTCTTCAGTAAGCCCGTGTGATACGACGCCACCTCGACCAGGTCGAGGGAGCTTTCGGGGCTCGGCCACCGCCACCGCTGCCATGGGAAAAGAGAGAGTGTGCAGAGACGAAGAGGAAAAAGAAAATGAAATAATTGGACGAGTTTAGACTACTGTGTTTGATTACATCTGATTTGGGATTGGGCAGAGTGAACTTCTTTGGTAAATTTTTTTTGGCTGAATTTATATTTTTTCTGGACAAAAATAACCTTTTTATAATTGCAAAATCCTCTTTTATCCCCGAAAAAAATTTAAAAGGCGAGGGAACCGGAAAGAGTTGTGGGTTAGAAGAATATTCGTCACTGAAAAATTAATACGGCATAATTCTAAACCATCAATTTATAATTGTCTTTGAATTGTGAGTTTCTCTCTATAAACCCTCTAATTTCTTAACTCAAAATTGTCATAAGGTAGAGTTTAGATGATTTAACCGTTATGCATGCAAATTCACAAAAAAATAATGTTATATGGTGAAAAACCAAGTACACATTCTAGAATTTTATTTATAATTTTCTTTTGCTTATTCTTCAGAATTTTAGTAGTTTTTATTGTTTTGATATCACATATATGCTTCGTTTTCCTTAAAGGAGGTTGAGGAGCAGTGAGCCATGGAATTTGGAGAAAACATAATTTTTTTTATTTTACAAATGGGGATGCTGAATCATACTTCGATCTATATATATATATACGTATAGATCGACCAGTAGATTCACAGCCGATATCTTTCTACAGATAGTAGTGTTATACCGACATTTAACTTTGAATTTGTGTGTTGTCTGTTTAATTTTCATTAAAGTGAAAATTAATTTACTTATATTTATTGTCTAGATTTAAGAAATTGCAGCAACTTATTTGGTATTTTCACAACAATTCAGGATATTTTTACAAATTTGATTGTTGAAGCTATTAAGGCTGCATTTAATGAAGAATTTGGAGATGAATATCATGTTAATTTTTGATGAATAGGTCTCATTTAGTCTGGGAAAAAGGTTAGTGGATGTATTTCTTTGTTGATTATGTTATGTGTTAATTGTTATAAATAATGTGTGATGCATGTGTTTGTTACTGATCTATGAACAGATCATACTCTTTGGTCGTTTAATCAATTGTATAACTTCTTGGTGAAACATGGGTCCTTATGGAAAATGACATATTATGCTTATGTCCCCAAGTTTGTCCATCAATCTAATTTTGCAGCAACGTCAACATTTATATATAGCTCGATAAGTCCATCTTCTATTTTTTTTATATATTATTTTTTAATCTTTTTTGTTATAGTTATTTCCCTGTCATTAATATCATATTCTATTGGTTATTAGAGTCATATTTTAGAGCTTATTGTGCAACTTTTTACAAACTTAAACATTGCCATTTATGATTTTGTACTTCAGTTGAGCGACTTACTAAATAACTTTTTCCTTTAATATTCTGGTCTGGGTATGAGAATTGGGATGAGCTGAAAGCAGCATTTCGTATTTCACCTTTGTTCCGCTTTGATTGGTTTGTTAAGTTTCGCACTACTCAGAAGCTTGCGAAGAGATGTGATGCACTCATTCATTTGGTGAAAAAGGAAAACTAAGAATTCGATTAGAGGGAGAGACATGCAGGTAAAGAGAAGAAGCTTGCTAAGGTTAGATTGCAAATGCCCCCAACTCCAATCCCCACATAGCATATCTCCCATTAACTAATGAATTTTAAGTTAGTAGATTTTCTGTTACTTTTGTTTATTTGCTATGTTGTTTCTTCCTCGCTCATGTCATTGCTTTTATTTAATATTTTTTTTACTATTAGTAATTTAGGACATCTAAAATAATAATGTTTATTGTTGTTTCCCATGCTGATATATTATATGCATTCCAAAGAGGATTTTTTTTGTTTTAATTTTATTTAAGCATCTGTTAAGTTTTGTTAAAGTTTTAGTTTTACTGTGTATTTAATTTCCGTGAATGAGAATGACAATTCTAAGAATAGTAGTGCTTTATTATGCAAATTAGCTATAGAAAATTTGTTTTTGCACTGAAATTGTAAACAAGCAATAGAAATTTAGTTCTTACAATAAATTGTTTATTCCTTCTTTTCCCTCCTTTTGTTTTGCCTCATTTTTTGTGATGAAATCATGCTAACCTTTAATCCCCCCAAAAGGCATAGTGATCAACTCAAGGTGACGTGAAAAACGATGACATGATTATTTTTAATAATGGCTCTGTAATATAGGTATTGATGATGTAACAAATTATACTATATCATTCATCTGCTAATTGATTTTATCCAAAGACTTATATTAACGCGAGATTTAACACCGAGAAGTTCTTTGATTTGGCTAAGTATTTTTGTATTTGTATACAGTCCTAATTTTTTAGGATAACCATGGAATGGCTACTACCTTTTTTCCTGATTAGATTATTACGTGAGTGCCATTTGAGAGGCTTAGCAGTGTTCTATTTGTCTGTTGCTGATTTTGATTTTTTGCAAGGAAAGAAGATGAAATGAAACTAAAACAATTATTTTCCCTTTTTCGCTAGAACTGTTGATGTTTGACCAGAAGCATCATTATGCAGGGTTGTTTTGGTTTTGTATCAAGGTTTACAACTTGCCATTAGCCTTAGATTATTCATCTAGGTAGGGGAAATCTGTTAATTTTGTTCTAGAAAAAACAACATATGTAGTATGAAAGTTAGCATTGCAGTTGTATAGATGAAATATAGAATACAACTGATAGATTATTAATAGTGTTTGAAGTGGGATTATTTGAATCTTTTTAGATAGTACTAGGGATTATTGTATTTTATGGTCTTTTTTCAAAACTTAGTAGTATTTATGTTTTTTCCCAATTACAGAGGGCTCAAATCCAATACATACTTCAAGGATCAAGGACTTGTTCATCTGCAGCAAAAGAGGTGAATACCATTATGAATAAGAATGTTTTTTCACCCGTTGTGTAAAAAAAAAGATTGATTTGAAATTGTGTGATATAACTTAAAGTTGATACATAAATTGGGTTAGGAATATTAGGTGTCGATTAGTTAAAAGTAGGGAATACCGGGAGTATTTCTATATGAAATGAAAAATAGCTTTTTCCTTTTGCATTTACACGTGTTTAATTTTTATTTATCAATCAAATAATCTATTGTTAAAACAGAAAACTTTTGGCTTTTGCATAAGAAAAATGAAACTGGCATGATTTTTTGATATTTTTATGTGTAAATTATCGCTATGAATTTTATGATCATTTTTATCGGGGCTAATATATCTGAACGACACTTATCAAAATATTATTTTCTTAAGAAAAACCGCCACCTTCGAACTGGACATAAAGCCATAAAGGTCCAAAACCAGCAGATCTAAATACTCCGTAAAGAAATGTCTGCCTGCACATCTCTCCTCAATTCTCTCTCATCTCTCTGTCTTTCAAATCCACAACCACCACCACCACCACCACCACAAATCACCCTTCCTCAAATCTCCCCTTCACCGCTATCAACAACCACCACAATATCTCACACTGTCAAAACCCAACCATCACTAATCCCTCTTCCCACTAAAGAACGGGTCCAATCTTCTCCTCTACCTTCTGATTTGTTCGTGGTGCTGTGCCCTTCCCTGGCTCATTCAAACACTCTGTTCTTCAAATCGGCGTACAATCTTCAGGTGATCGTCGGCGAAAATGAACCAGAAGAGAAGCTCATAGGTCGATTTCGTAGAGATGTATTGAGGGCTGGAATTATTCAAGAATGTAAGCGCCGTAGGTTTTTCGAAACAAACCAGGAGAAGCGCAAGCGCAAGACTCGTGAAGCGGCTAAACGCAATCGTAAAAGGTTAATTAGGGGTCCTACAATACAATATATGCTCATTTTAATATATAATGTTTTGTAAGTTTTATTTTATAGGTATCTGTTGCTTGGTTTTGTTGAATTATTGCTTTAATTATTTGAATATATTAGAGTGTTTTTAGCTGAATTCTAAAGAGAATTTTGTTGTCCCGGGGACGAAATGGAATTATTTATTCAGATTTTATAAAACTTTGGTAATTCTGAATTGCTCACTATTGCTAGATATAAAAATAACTTCTTTACGGTATTCAGAATGGAAACCAGCCTGATAATCATGATATGTTCACCTTTAGATTTTGGTTTTATCAAACTAAAAGTACTCCAATACTTCTAGTATCAAGCCTAAGAAAATAAATAAATTTCTAATATCCTTTTGAATTTAAAGTAGGTTGTGCTTCTTTTGTTTTTTCATGTCATAGTCTCTTGTAATTTTCTTGATAAAAAAAGAGAAAAAATTATTGATGTAGAGGGAAAGTATTAAAATGCATGCGGACAATGCCCTACACACGAACCTGATTGAAACGTTTTTTTTTACCTTGGCAGTCCACTGTGGAAGTCCAACAATGGAAACATGATTTCAGAAACTGTAACTGTCTAGATCATTAATATGAAACAACATACTAGAAAACCCAGATTCCCTATTCTTCACACTGCAATTTCCTTCTTGAGCAAGAGATGGTAAAGATGCTTTGTACGATGCCATATTAACCCTCAATCCTTCTTTGAAATCTCATACAAGACAAGAAGCTGAAAACCTGAACACGAAAACAAGCCAAAACAGAAATAGAAAACATAAAACAACTGCTGCAGCTAAACAATGAAAATATTTATTCTTAGAGGTTCAACTGTACTTCAAATTTTATTCTGACAATGTGATTCTCTTGGCATGAGAAGAAACTAGAATTAGTCAGATAGATGAAGGCGTTCTTCCATAGAAGTTCTCTTTCAATGGTGCATAATAAGTGTTGAGGAAAGTAAAACACCTTGATGAATTGAGCTTTGGACCTTTGGTGGCTCAATACTATTGGCTATGTTTATGTCTTAAAAATATACTATTGACTAAAGTATGCAACACCTTCTAATCATCTTCTGAAGAAAATTAAATTTATTTGAGAAATCATAAAATTTTGTATCCTAATATGGAAAGCTTGAGATAACAGTTTCATTGGGATGTTGCTGTTTAAGCATGCAATATATGTGCCTTCAGTTTCATCTATAATCTTCCGTGCAATCCTCTATTTGCTCGACCCTTATCTCCTTCTTAGGGGACCCTTGAAAGAAGAGAAATTTAAGGTATTTTCAACAGTTTTGAACCCAAACGTTGGAGTAAACAATAAATTATGAAATAAATCCTTCATCTCTCGGGGATTTTCAGAACATCGAACCTACATATTTGTGTTGTGTTTGTTCGGGTTCAAGTGTCTTTTTTGATGCAAGCTGAACATCAAATTTATTGTGTTATACGTGAATAGACATTGTGGCTTTCATTTTTCATTATGAATTCTCATCCTCTGTTGCGTGTCTTGTTGACATGAAATCTTTATTATCACGTTTTTATATAGTTAAGATGGATCTATATTTTCTGCTTGATTTTTTAAATCTTAATATTGAGCTTTCAGAATTGCCGTCATACTTGACATTCTGTGTTTGTTATGCTTGTCCCAACATTGCTCACTTGGCTTTCCATGCCAATTTAAAAGCTCGTATGCAATTCAATTCTTAGAGTAATCAATTTTCTTTAAATTGGAGTTGCTTCCAAATTATTTGATTAACTAATGAATTTCACTCTATCTACAATCAGACGCCCACAAGTGAAGGCTCCGCAACAGGATCAGCTGGAAATCTCTTATAAGGAGGACAAAAAAGATGAAGACGATAACTGGGATTTAATTGATGTAGATCTCCCCTATTGTTGACAATGAAGCAATGTGACATGAAATGCTTCCATAATTATAGAATTGGGTCCGTAATTTGTAGTGATATGGATTCTAGGGGACAGTTTTTGGTCGACTTATATAAATGTCAGTTTTGGACAATTTGATCACCTCTTTAGATGTATAATGGGGGGAAATAATTAGCTTAATCTCATTTTTTAGTACTCTTGGAACTCCTTTTGCTTGAGCTGCTTGATTGTTGTGTCAGTTGAGATGTAATGTCGTTCACATTATCTGCCTGCTTCGGGCCTTCAACAATCTATTTTTTCTGACTGGTGATATAGGAGGAGTATTTGATAGTTTTAGTTGTACTACAATAAACAAGCATAGGGGTTAGCAAGCCAGCTTTTCTAGTACAAAGTGATTAAATGGGCTATAATATAAGGTTTTAGAGGTATGGGCTGCGGTTGTCTTGTTTTGTAGTTTTAGTTATAGGTTGGACAAGTGGGCAGTTTCGTCTTTGTAATTGTGATATGCTATTACTAGATGATGTCCAAAGTAAGGCACATTCCAACAACGAAAGCATGTGCCATCATCTATTCTTAGGCATCAAGTATAATCCAATTTCCAAGTTATCACAATTCATTTTTTTATTTTTATTTTTTTTTGAAGAGTTATCACAATTCATTTAGTTGACTTATTATTGTTCTAAAGTGTAATCGAATTGCCCAACACTTCCTTACTTCACAACAAGTCATAAATGCTCATTTTGATACTACATTCGTTACTTAATATAAGTCGTTTTAAAGTTATGCACAAGTATTAAATAAAAGATTGTATAACATTAAATATAATATCAATTGTTTATATTGCCCTTCTATTGAAGAAAGAAATTGTTATTTATTGAGCAAAAAATTATGAAAGAACCAAAGTTATTTTAGAAGAAAAAATTTGTTTTAATTTATTTGTCGTTTATAACTTTCTAGAAGAATAAAATACTACTCCCTCCATTCCTTAATATAAGTCTTTTTAGAGAAATGTTTTTGTTCCTTAATATAAGTCGTTTGAAAATTTCAAGTAAACATTAATTGCTTAGTTTCCAATATTACCCCAAGTATTAAATGTAACTTTGGTTCTCTCATTATTTTATGTCCAATAAATAACAATATCTTATTTCAATACAAGGGCAATATAGACAATTGATATTATAGTTAATGCTATACAATCATTTCCTTAATACTTGTGCACAACTCTAAAACGACCTATATTAAGGAACGGAGGGAGTACTATTTACTTTCTTATATTACCACTACCTTCTCTCATTGTCCCAATAAATTCTCTCCCTTGTATTAATAATTTTCAACTTCCCATAAAGGGGTAGTGATGAAATTTCAAACAAATTTTAATTGTTACTTCCTCCGTTCCTAAATAAGTGTGGTTTAAGGTTTTTGCACATGGATTAAGAAAGTCATTTAATAATAAAAATGTATAAAATTCCATTACTACCCCTTTATGGAAAGTTGAAAACTATTAATACTAAGGGTGAAAATTTCTTGGGACAATGAGAGAAGGTATGAGTAATATAGGAAAGTAAATAATTTATTTTTCTAGAAAGTTATAAACGATAAATAAATTGGAACAAATTTTTTCTTTTAAAACGTCACTTATTTAGGAATGGAGGGAGTAAATGATAATATTAAATAACTTTCTTAATTCATGTACTAAAACCTTAAACGATAATCTTTTAAGAACGGATGTAGTATTTATTACTTTGGATAATATTAAAAATTATACAATTAATACTTATTTGAAATTATCAAACGACTTATATTAAGTAAGGGAAGGAGTAATACCATAAATTGGAAAACTTATCATTCATTCATTACATATTTTTTCAAAAAAATTGCAATACACATAATTGACAGTCAAAACGTTGACATAAATACATGATCATTTTCCTTTTGACTGAACTACAAGTTTTAAATACATAAAATAATATTTTATAATAAAAAAAATAAAAAATGAAATGCATTTAATATTATTTTATATTGCATATTCAATGAGAGGAATTTTTCAATTAATAATATTAAGTACTCATAACTTAACTTAATTAATACGTTTTGCATGACAAGATCACGTGATTAATAAGGTATGTATGACACATTTGCGTGCCTACAATACCCCCAAAAAAAAATAGAGAAGCAAAGGAATAGACAAACTAAAGTATGTAATTAATTGAGAAAAGGAAAGAAAAACCTATCCATCTTTCCAGCCGAAGATAAATAAACAATGTTTCAGTTTTTATGGCTCTTTGTGTTATCACCACAATTCGCGTATAAACGGATAGCCTGCCCCCCGCCGGCCCCTTTCTGAGAAGTGAGATGGACTCTCCACCTTGAATGTCAGGCGGGTTTACCAAAAGGGAAATGCGAAAAATTCTGTTTCATTTGAAGCCTGATGTAGTATATAATAATAATAATAATACTAGGAACTTGGGAAAATAAAGCTCACTATGGCGCCGGCTATTGATTTCAAAGAAATTCAAGAAAAGTTGTCAACCCACTTCAGACATTTTCAACGCTCCTTTCAGTTCTGGGTTCGAGCAGCTGATATCTACACCGGCTATAAGGTATTCTTCCTCTCTCATAGCGCAATAAAAATCCCAATTCCAGTTGTCTTGATTTGACGAACTTGGTTTTTTCTGTTAGGCGTTTCAAGTTCGGGTTATTTTCGAGAAGGATGTGAACAAGCAAGAAGCAATGTGGGAGAGACAACATGAGCTTGCAGCTGAGAAAATTTATTCCATGTGCTCTGACATGGGTGGGTTTTTTCTCAAGGTATTCAGCGACTTTCCCCTTTTAATTAATGCATATATCTCAAATAGGTTTAAGTTCATGGGCTAATTAGCTTCATTTATGGACTCTAAGTGATGCAATTCAACCTGGGCTTGGTAATTTTTGATTTACTCCTGTCAATCATGCTGTATCCATTGGACTATATATAGCATTCTGTTGGTTCTATAGTTATGCTTTTCGTATACGATATATATCTTTGAGGAGCTTCAACCCTATCTTCTTTCTGTTGGAGATTGATTGATTGATTTTTTAAAATATTTTATTTTTGTTGGGGTCTCGGGTTTGGGTTAGATTGCCCAAATTATTGGGAAGCCTGACTTGGCTCCAGCTGCATGGGTGAGACGGCTTGTTACACTGTGTGATCAAGCTCCAGC
Organism: Panax ginseng; assembly: GCA_020205605.1. Lineage (NCBI taxonomy): Eukaryota > Viridiplantae > Streptophyta > Magnoliopsida > Apiales > Araliaceae > Panax > Panax ginseng. Next base: position 6,006,189 of record CM035145.1, on the reverse strand, counting down.
AACCCCAACTAATATAGTCCGGCGGGTTATAGAGGAGGAGTTAGGTCAAAGCATCGAAGATTTGTTCGAAAGGTTTGAGTTGGATCCTCTAGGTTCTGCTTCCATTGCACAGGTAGATTTATCATTTCAGGTCTTTAAATTGTTTAATGCGAATCACGGTAAAGAAACTTAAGCATCTGTCAATTTATTTCTTTGTGATTAGGAATGGAACTGTGGAAAAGTACAATGATTTGTTCTGGTTGTGTCATAAATCAAAATATATGTTGATATTGTGAGTATTAATGTGTTTAGAGAAGAATTACCGGAAAGTGAGTGGGAGATTGCTATAAAAGAAAAAGTCTATGATAAACACATCTTGATTAAATTTAAACATCGCCTTAGCTACATTTCTTTTTACAATCAATAAACCAAGGTGCTCATTGGTGTCAACTCTAGTCCACCCTAAGGAATTTGTATCGATAGATGGATTGTTTTGGGTGCGTGAGACAGCCTAGACTTTCAGATGAGTAGACCATGGGATATACAAGCTTCTTATTCGTTGTTAAAGCTTCTACCTTGTGTCAGAACTTCAAGCTAAATAAGGCTACAACATGAGCATGACTTGATAACTTATTTTCAATCGATACTAATTATTAAATCTGCTAAAGGCTATAGTTGATGATACACGGAAATGTTAATACTGTATGGTAAGAATAAGATGGTTGAGATGAGGAAACATGGAATGGGGTTCTTGGGCTTTTTACTGGTAGCCTTGAGGCTTTCATGTCTATTTAAACTTAAATATATTCTTGAAGTTAATGCATATTCCCCAATTGTTGAAGCTGTTTTCTATTTTTATTTTTTTATATTTTAAATAACAAGTAAAGATGACTCAAGTTCTGCTTGAATATGGAGTTAAAAAACAGTGGTAACCCACAATGTGAAAGAAATATCACAATATTAAAAGGTTTTCTGATCTTTCTATGATTTTATTACTCATCACTCTGTACTTGATCTAGATGGCCAAAATTAAATGAGCTTTGCATTAATGCTCTCCTAAAGAGCTATACCTTATCTATCTTTTATATGCATTTTAGGTTCACCGAGCAAGGCTAAGAGGTGATAAGAGTGATGTAGTTGTCAAGGTAAGGCTATTTGGGAATTAGTTTGCAGCCTAAATATGTTTGACTTCTAATTATATGTATTATAGGTGCAACATCCAGGGGTTCAGGATCTGATGATGACAGATATCCAAAACTTGAAAGCTTTCGCTTTATACATGCAAAAGACAGATATTAAATTTGATCTGTACTCTTTAACCAAGGAAATGGAGAAACAGGTGAACCTTGACCCTGACTAAAATTTTCTTGTTTAAGGTAATAAATCATTTCCTAATTAAGATAAAAAATAATTGTACCTTGCTGAAAGAAAATTCTTCCTTGAGAATATTTGTTGAAACCACTGCCATTAATTGTATATATAATATGGTGTTGAACTCAAGTTATGTTACCAATTACTAACAAGCTAGGTCAAGTGGTAATAGACCCTCCCTTACATGGGAATTGTCAGAAAATTGAGCCTTAGTGGAGGCATTTTCTTGTAGCTGACGAATTTATTTCCTTATATTCTATCCCTTCTCTACCCACTATAATTAAAAAAGAAAAATTAATTAATGTGTATTTATATATTTTTATAAAGTTGTGGCCATCTAATGAATGAATGCATCCTCATATCTCTCTGTAATGAAAATGATGTACCATGAGTTTGATTACCTTTGCATTAAGTACGTACAACATTTCTTCCAGTTTTATGAGATCGTATTTTTTGAAGATAATCTTGATGTAATTTATGCCATTCAAGATAGGGTATGAATTCGACTTTAAGAGGGAGGCTGATGCTATGGAAAGAATTCGATGTTTTCTATATAGCAATAAGAAAAAAGCCCCTGTTCAGGTGCCACGGTTGATAAGGGACTTGGTAACTAGGTAAGCCCGTTTCCATTACATTATTCTTAAGCTGGAATTCACAAAGTCTAGCAATAACTGAAATTATTTGATCTATTTTAATGCATGGCTTATGCTTATTAACAAGTAACTCCAGTATGTTTTATTTATCTGAGTAGTTCAGTTATTTTCTTCACACCTTGAGTTTATCATATGTTTACCAGATTATTAAAGTTTGTTCTGTTTTTATTCTATCTTAAAATTTCTTTGGCTGTGTAGTGTTTAAACTTTAAAGCTACTTATGTGAGATATTGTATCTGAGATGTGTTTTGTCCCCAAAATTAATTGTCTTATTAAGTCAGAGTTGGTCAAATGTTATTGTTTAACTTTACTTTACGTTAGGTTGTTTATGCTTTTATGTTCTGAAATTAGTGGCATCAATGCCCTTGTGCAAGTTTTAACTTGTTGAGATTGAATTTGTGGTTTTCATTGTAATACATAATGATGCCACAAAGTTTAAAAAGATGAGCAATTGGCGCTAATACTTGTAATACTAATGTTGAGGTTGCTGTGGAATTTAGTAAGTTTGGTATAGGCAAAAATTAGTGAAGTGTTGATTCTGCTGTGTTTGTGCATTGACTGTTTGTGAGTTTTCAAGTTAAGTTAAAAGAGTTTTAAGCTCTAGTAGTCTCCTACTGATTCAATCCATGAGCTTTGTGGATTAGCCAATTAAAGCTTTTAAGGTTTCTTTGTGAACATTATGTTGTTGGACCCCACCATATAACAAGTACACATATATACTTGCTGGTTGCTACCATATGGGATTATGTAAAGAACTAAAAAGTACATTACTGTAACACCTATTTTTTGCTTCATAATATTTCTTCATTATGTGTGAACAGCCTAATGTCTCGTATGGTCTTACTAGTTGACAAATTTGTAAGTAATTCTGGAAGATTTTATCTAAAGGAAATAAGTGGAACTCTGAAAGGGCGATCCCTTACAGAATTATAACAAGAGCAAACTATTTTTATGGTAAGGTGCAAAATATTTAAGATCATGGATGATTGGAATATTATTTGTATAATAAGTCTGGAATCTCATATTTCATCTAAAGAAATTGCTTTTGAAATGATGAAAACCTAATCACATAATATATTATCATGATAATTTGAGTAAACATCTATTTCCTGACCAGAAAATGCTATATTTAAATATAGGACCTGATAATATGAAATTATTTTCAAAGACTGATTTCTTATGTAACCTCAAATCTTTCTAATGTTAGTAACATTTTCCATGTTTTATATTGTTATGTGATACTCTTGTATATATCATTTCTCATGTTTATAATATTCTCTCACTAAAACAACTTCATGCCAATCAAGCGCTTTTTTCTACTGCATTGCATGACCATCTTTTCATTTTAATCAAGAAATTAAACTCAATTTTTCCTCCTTTTTTAAAATTATTTTTATTGGTTATTTTTTCTAAAACTGATTTTTTTACTGCATTTTTCTTGTGGAACTATAATCATATGCTGATTTTTTTTAATAGGAGGGTCTTAGTGATGGAATATATGGATGGAATCCCCATTCTGAAGCTTGGAGATGAAATTGCAAAAAGAGGCATAAATCCTGGTGGTAAGATTGCAGCAGCTGCAAAGCAGTAAGCCCCTAGATAGCCCAGAGAGTATGATGTCGACTTTTACAAATTCTGCTTATTATATTTATACATAGCCAATAGTTGTATACTTCTCATCTCCTACCTCTCTCATGAGCTTGATCTTTCAAACTGAACTCATGAGCTTGATCTTTCAAACTGCACAGAATTCTAATTCCAACCCCCCCCTATATATTTCTTTAAACCCCTGCTTCTGTTTAAAATTGAATTGTATTTATCTTACTAGTCTACTTCCTGGGACCTCTCTTCTTATGTTGGAAACTTATCCCCTTGTTGCCTATATCTAATCCTACAGCTCAATCCTGTACTACAGTATTCATCTTTTGGGTATGTTAAGTAGCAACTTAATTTGAAAATGGTTATGAATTGTGACGTTAAATCAGGTTGAGAATTAATTATGATTGCAGCAATTTTAATATGAGAAATGTGAATAGTATCTTCTAATGATTATTAAATCTAAGTTAAATCTTGCTTATCAAAGTAGGTGAAAATTCACTGTAACCTGATAATTCATCCAATGAAAAGTAATGATTGTTTTGCCTTTAATGGCAAGAATTCAAGCAGATGAATATTTGCATAGTTTAACAGCCTCGGATCCTTTGTGAGTGTAACTATTACTTGGTTATGTAATTCTAAGGGAGTACTTTTCGCAGGTTCTGACATGCACCGGTATAGGTTTATAAGAGCATTTACAACAGTTTCCTTGTCTTTATTCCTACTCTGCAGTGTTATTGGATCATTTGCAAAATAGAGATTCAAAATTTTCACTATGTACCCAACAGGTTCCTTATATTGATTCCTTAAATAATAAAATTTAAAAGTTAAAAGTTAAACTTTTCAATAGTCAAAATATCAAATTAATAATAATTTTATAATTTATAAAAGAGAGTACAATTTATCAATTATATTTCACTGTAAAATAATTTTTATTTTATTTTAAATTTTAAGTAATTTATGAAGTGAGTATTGAATGAATTGTAGTTGCAAATGTACATAAGATTAATATTAACTTTTAAAAAATAATTTGTGATATTTTTAAATTTAAATTTAATATGATTCATTTAAATTTTGAAAATAATAAATTTTATAATTATTATTTTTATAATATTTATAATTATATTGACATAAATTAAATAAATTTATATCAGTTTTAAATTTGAATACGTTTGAAATTAATTATTAAAATATAAGTCAATATTAAGTTTATAATTTGAAAATAAAGTAGTAAAAAAATGTCAAGATGTGTATGATTGATGAGTTGTCCACTTAAATGAGGGTGTGAAATGTCATTTTGTATATATAGAGAATGATCTTTTGACTCCCTCACTTTGGGGAATAAAATCCTATATAGAGATTAAAATAGGGAGTTCAATAAGGATAAGGAAGCTGTTGGATAATGATTTGTTGATGCATTCTTCAAAATTGGGGATAGAGAGTTAATTAGGGAAACTGTTGTTAATGCTCTAAGAGTACAGATATATGTGCTTTGCATAGAAACCTCATGAAAGTTATTTATCTATGAAGAATTTTCAGTAACCCATAACTGAACCAAATTTCATGTTATGCGCTAGTCACAAAGTAATTGTTGCTCGAATATGCTTCCAAAGGCATAATTTGATTTTTGGGATTTCCTGATTTTCTATATTAATGTTTCTTTGATTTGAATTTTCATAATTTTTTAGAGAAAAGTTTTCTCTTATATTATTATTGCAATTTAGTTCTAGGAGGCTCCTTTACCATTCTCCTTCAGTTCTTCGGCACTGCAGAAATGATGGATGGGAAGCATGAATCTTGCTAATATATTTTCAATGCAGGAACATCCTTGAAAGTTTGACGCTTGCATATGGTGAAATGATACTGAAGAGTGGTTACTTTCATGCAGATCCGCATCCTGGAAATATTCTGGTCTGTAAAGGTTCACAGGCAAGTGGGCTGCCCTGTTACTCACTTATCCTGTTATCCATCTTCTCACATTTTTACTTTCCAAATAAAATACATTAAAATTTATTATTCGCATGTCCAGTAATGTATAAAACCTGTTTTTCCTAATTTAGATTGCCTTGCTTGATTATGGGCAAGTTAAGGATCTGCCTGACGAATTGAGGCTCGGATATGCTAGTCTGGTTCTTGCTATGGCCGATGATGATCCTCTAAGGGCTTCAGAGAGCTTCAGGTATTAAGTAGGCTCCTAACTTGTTTAAACTCTGATAGAAGACTTAGTTTGATATGATAAATCAAAAAATAGAAGACAAAGGTAGAAGGAATGTTAAGTTATCCCTAGAAAAGGAAAGTACCTTGTTTAGTTATTTAACAGAGAAAAAAGTACAGAGAGAGTGTTGCTATACTGCACTCTAATGACCTTATACATAAAAGATTTTTTTATTTTTGGGTTTTTGGGGGGAGAGAAATATAAATGGTATGATGCAAATTCCTCCTTTTATCACACTTTTGGCATGAAAGAGCATGGTGTGAGTGACGGAAAGGTTATCCACTCTTTTCTTTCCTTTTCTTTTTCTCTAACAGGTGAGAAAGTCCTTCCCCTTCGACTTCCTCTCATTTCCTCTATTCTGTGTTTTCCACCTTGCCAATTGAACTGTGGCTGGTAGAGGTAATGAACTAGTAAAGGTGGAATGTTTTTCCAGGCTGTTACACTCGCACACAGAGGGAAACATTATATAGTTGAAGTCGGGTTGATCTTTTTATAATTATCTTCTTAAAATTGGGGCAGTCTTACCTATCAGTGAAACTAAAAGATATTGGGGCAGTCTTATTGACTATGATTGGTATTTAATTTGTTATAACACAACATTTTCTTTATTTATTATCATCAACATCAGGGAGCTTGGCATAGAAACTTTAAAATTATGTGAGATGGAAGAGATAGAAATGCTTAAGTTGGCACAGACAATGTTTGATTCAAAGCTTCCACCTGGTGTAACAATGTTGCAACCTTTTTCAGAGGAATCTTCAATTAAAAAAATTTCTGTTCGGGTATGTATTAGTCCTTGAAGATTCTAGTGTATGTACTCTTTGATATTATTATGTTGTTGTACCTTAATTAGACTTGTTGACAGGCTTTTCCGGAGGAGCTTTTTTCTGTTCTTCGCACAGTACATTTGTTGAGAGGACTTAGTGTCGGTCTTGGTATCAACTACTCATGTGCAGAGCAATGGAGACCCATCGCTGAAGAAGCATTGTACTATGCTGGCAGACTAAAAGGTGTCTAATCCTATTGCTTTTACTGAGTTCTTAATTTAGTCCCTGTTTGTGTTTCTGTTTGTGTGTGGTACATCTTCTCTGCAGGTTGTCAAGTCCCACATTGATTGGCTATGGAGTGAGTCATGGGCATAATAAGATCCCTAAATTGGACAACCATCTAATTGGCCTGGTCTTTAGTCAAGTCTTTTTGGACAGTGGTATTGAGTCTGTATGTTACAACCTATAATTTCCTATTCTGTTGGGATAGGAGGTTGATCCCAAGTAAGTGAGATGGTTCATCATTATATCAGGTGGGATAAAGTTGTGATCCATATTGGTTGGTACTTGGTAGGGTATAAGACCCCTAGCTGCATGGACATGTAGTGAATTCTAAATTTTTATGGGTCTGTGAAAAGGTTAACTCTCTGCCCTTCTCTTTCTTTCTGGACGAGTCTGGCCCTTCTCTCGGGTGGGTGTTCTTTAAGGGAATGTGAGGGTGTTTGCAATTTTATTTATTTCTTGCATTCTATACTGCGCATTAGTAATTTCTCAGTTCCTTATTTCTTTTTGTCATTTTTTTGGTTTATTATAATAATTATTGATATTATTATCCTCGTCATTATTATTATTTTCTTTCTTTATTACCCTTATTGTCTTGATTTTTTTTCGTTGTCATATGAGTAGACCTGACAATATAAGTAGTTAATTGTTGGGTCAAACTATATTAATTAGAATCAAATGGGTCGGTTAACCATTTTTATTTATTCAGGTCGGTTAAAGTTTGGACCCATATTTTTTAAAACAAATATGGTTGGTTAACTGGTTAACCATTTTCAACCCATATTTCATTTCTTTTTTCGTCTTTTCTTTGCTCGACCCTTCCTTATTCCTCCCAAGCCCAAGTCCTCACCTCCTCCCAAAACTGCTCATATATAAATAAGTGAATCAGTATAGATTTTATCAAATTAATGTGTTTATTCTTAGTTTGATTTTATCAAATTAATAAATTAGATACCAAAGAATATATTCTGAATTGATAATATCATTGTTTATTCTAAATTGATAAACTATTAGTATAGGTTACTTATCTCTAAATTGATAATATATAGGTTACTTATCATAATTTATAAGTAAATTGATGTGATAATATATTCTAAATTGATAAAAAGTTTACTTATTATCATAATTTATAATATATATAGCTGAACAATCAGTTTACGACACCCCACCCACCACCCCCCCCACCCCCCACGCACCCACCCTACTCTCTACCCCACCCACTACCCCCACCCCACACCCCGCACCTCCCACCCCCACCCACCACCCAAAAAAAAATAATATTATGTGATTATTTATACACCCTTTACCACCACCCCACCCCCACCCCCACCCCCCCCCCGCCCCAGCCCCACCTCCCCACCCCCAACTCCCACCCAAAAAAATAATATTATGTGATTATGTATACACCCCTTACCCCACCCCAACCCCTTCACCCCCACTCCAAAAAAAATAATATTATGTGATTATGTATACACCCATTACCCCCACCCCCACTCCCCACCCCCACCTCCACTTAAAATAAATAATATTATGTAATTATGTATACATCCCTTACCCCCACCTAAAAAAAATAATATTATGTGATTATGTATACATCCCTTATCACCACCCCCACTCCCCCACCCCACTCCCACTCCAAAAAAAATAATATTATGTGATTATGTATACACCCTCCCAAAAATAATAATAATATATCAAATCAGGCCTTCATAGAACTATAACCATATTAAAATGGTTAATATGATTTTTAACCATAACCATATGGTTCCAACCCACATTATCCATATTAAAAATGGTTAATATGGTTTTAGTTCTTAAATGGTTAGTTAACCATATTTTGAAAATCAAAACCAATCCATAACCATATTTTGTCAGGTCTATATATGAGATTCATTTACATTCTGCTATGATAATTGAAGCCATTAATTTTCAACTTCCCCAATCCCCCCTCCCCCCTAAATAAATATCTTCAATCCATGCATTACTCTTCATCTTTATTTTGGAATGAGTCTGTCCTTAAGGGATGATCTCCAAGAGTAGACATAGCCCGTAGTCATTATTATTTTACTCGTCTCTAGTTTTCAAGATAGTCATTAACATTTTATTCTTTTCTGTTTCAGACAAGGATCTTAAGACTAAAGTGCGCAGACGTGGTTATTTCAGAAGATTATTTCGAAGAGAGTAATTGTTGTTGGTGTAGAGAAAGTAGGCAAGATCTGGAATTTTGAAAGTTATTACAACCTGGAAGTGTGCTAAAGTGCATCATTTTGGGTAGTAGGACATTATTTGTGGACAGTGAGGGATTGGGTCGGTCTCCTCATATATTTGACAAGTTAGAAGTTGGAATCATGAGGCCTATAAGCATGAGCATTCATTCTTCTATAGACCGACTATATAATTCACCCACCTGAAAGAGCCAAGGGCATAATTATTTATCATTTTACTATGACTTGTATAATTGTGAAATTTCAATTACTGAAAGTAAAGGTAATTACTGCATTTTTCTCTGATCTGAAAGTGTTAGTTGTTGTGGGAGAGGAAAATTAAGGATAAGTGATAGTTTTTTAAACTGAGAAAATGAAAGAAGTTTATTTCCTCATAATTGTTGATACTAAAGAGAATGAAAGGAGGCATTATATCATATCCTACTCACCACATTTAGCGACGGACTGAGTGACGATTTGATTCGTTGTTATAGAACATATAAATATAAAAGTTTATATGTTATGACGACAGTTCGATGCGTTGTTAAAAGTTAAGACAGCGGTTCTCTGATACACGTGATGGACCGAACTGTAGTTCGGTCTGTTGCTAAAGATGGTGAACAAATGTTAAATAAAGGGGTATGCATTTGATCCTTTCCGTATATGTAATATTATTAATGATATTAATAATATTACTAACTAATATTTCATAGTAATTTAAGTTTTTAATAATATTAATATCATTACTATTATTAATTACTAACTAGTTAAATCAATTTGAAAAAGAAGGAAGGAACGACCACTATTTGAAAAGGAAGGAAGGAAGAGCCACTATATTTGAAAAGGAAGGAAGGAAGGAAGAGCCACTATTTAAGAGAGGAGGAACCAGGCGCTACAGCTTATAGCGGCTGAGACAATAATTTTGGGTTGTTTTCAGGTTTTATTGATAGATTCTGGTGGGACACATTTCCATATATATATATATATATATATATATATATATATCAGAATTTACATCTTTCTTCTGCTAAATTGGTGTTACTCCTCAGTTACGTTAGTATAAAGAATGAAACAAATCCATATATACGTACATTGAGTTACACCCTAGCTACTCTGCACGCCAAATCAATAACTCTAGTTGATTTCATAGGTTCATCATCTCAACAGGTCATAAACTAGTGTTCAGGTTTCTTATTCTCACCCCATATTCAGTATGTCCTTATTTATTTATTTATTATTATTATTTTTATTCAATTTTTACATATATATAGGTTCTACCAACAATTCCCATAAAACCTGGCACTCTTTTTTATTCTTTCGACACTTTTATCCGAATTTGTTTTAGTATTTCCAGCAAGAAGCTGCGACAATAGGCTTTGATTTCCATCCAAGAACCAAGCAACCCTTCTCTTCCACAATGGTATACCCTTCACAAATGTCGAGTTTTCCTAGCCACTCTTTGGCCTGAGCAATCATTTTAATGGGTTCTGGCTGAAATCCGGCTCGACTCATCCTCCTACGCCATTGATCCACTCTCTCATGCCTCTCCACCCGCGCTGGCCCCTCACAACTTACAATGTTCTTTATCTCCTCAGCAAAGTAAAATTGTTCGATTTTTGAGCGCCTTGTGTCATATTTAGGCAACGTTGCATCAAGAGAGTCAAATATCGCAGAATAATAATGCAGCGCTTCCATGAATCTTCCAAGAAAGAAGGGGCCATTATGGCTCGAATCCTGCTCCACAAGGACTAAAACCTTTGGGGAGAGCTCGTGAATTATTTGGAGAACCGAGTTTAATGCACCCCGGCTTTCTTTTACCACACAATGCAGCTGGAGGACGCTATTGATCGCAAGGACTTCATTGTCATGGAGTTTGATGTCTTCAGCCTTAAGGTTTTCCAGGCTACTTTCAACCGCTGAAAACTCAAATTTTATTCCAAGGCATTGGGCATAGGCCTCAAGTTCATTGCCAATGATAAAGAATTGTTCAACATTGTGGCCTACCCCTGTTATTCTAAGGCGGCGTGGTGGTTGGCCAGCACGATTGGCAAGGCTATGGATCAAACTACGCCACTGTTGCCCGTGTGGCAAACCAAGGGACATGCCCAAGTCCACCACATGAACGAATCTCTCTCCCTCAAAGGCTTCCGATATTGACGAGTTTGCCACAAAGTGACCAAACTGGATATGTGGGCAAACTTCATAGACAAGGCGTAAGGCTTCTTGTTTTTTCTCCGAGGCTATGTCCATTATGTTCATTGTGGGTGCAGTTAGACCGACTATCCCTAGTGGTTGAACCAGAGCCAGCCGGTCAGTAAGCCCCTGGACAAAACAAGAAGCCACCCGCTGAAAAGAAGAGCCAAAGACTAGAGCATTTGAGCGAAGCTCAGATAATAAAACTGAGGCATGTGACTTGTCGCGACAAGCCACAGCTTCGGCACATGATATGAGAAGTTGGACAAGTCTCATTCCGTCCCCATTTCCATCCTCTTTGGTTTCACCATTATACTCGGAACCAATAATGGATGCTGTTGCCTCTTCGACAGCTTCAGCCGCCAGGTATCTTTGGGTGTAAGTCCAAATATGGTCCCGAAAATGGAGCCTTGGCAAGCTATTCAAGCTATTAGTGCTACTAGTACGACTAATACTACTGCTGCTGCTGCCTTGGCTACTATTGCTGCCACCACTATTATTAAGGATATTAGTACTACTTTCAAGGAATTCTCCTAAGCTAGTGGTTCTTTTAAGCCTCTTATGGTTACCAGTTTCAACGGATAACGTTGGGAGCCAGACCGAGACAGCATTCTCCAAACTGGGTGGATAAGGATAAGGATAAAAAGCCATGGCTGAAAGTCTTGAATCAAGGCCACTCAACTGAACACTAGGTTCGTCATTACACAAAACATGGGCCGAGAAACAAGGAGTCATTAGCGTCTGTCTTGATGTATCTCTCTTTCCTTAATCAAAAGGTACTACTATTCAATAAGGCTCTGAAAGAACCCTCTACCAATTAAGGATGACTTAAATAGGAACAAAAAAAAAGAATTCTTCTTGGAAATCGATGAGAACTATGCATTTCTGTATCATACAAATGCTGGAAATAAAAATAAAGTCCCTATGGATAGTTGAGACAAAAAGAAATTGTCTCCACTAAAGAGTTTAAACAAAAAAATATAAACATAGATCAATCAAAAGACGCGGCTAGCTATGTATTCTCCACAAGTTTGGTAGTTAATGCCTTGTCCATCGGCAATGCTCAAATTATCTGACATACATACATACAAGTATATACAGTATAATCAATCATTTCACTTTAATTAATATATACCCCTATAAAGCCTAAATCTCTTTTAAGTTCATTAATTGATCAAATTAAAAATAATGATGGCATTTTTAATTGATTGATTATACAAGCAGAAACCAATGTAGTAAATCTTGCTGCAGAAAACTGCTCCTACTCCGTTGGACACTTGGTTGTATGCTTTAATTTCTTCCAAGTATATGTAATGCTCATTTTTCATTCTGGATGCATCCAGATTTTCCTTCCTATAAAAAATTAGCCTCTGAATATGTCCTTTTTGGCCTGCTAGCTTGAGAAATTAATTATAACATTAAAAAACACACGAACAAGAAAAAATGTATATTAAAATGCTTAAACATATATCAGGAAATTAAGGCATTATTATTATTATTATATTCAAGGCATAATGAGAGTATTAACTTTTATACTTTTGGAGCATACCATAGCGGCATAGGATTAATTTCATAAATATACTTATTTTTTTCGATACCACCCACCCACCCGTGCAGCAGATTAAGCAGCCCTACTATCCGACTAACAAGAACATACAATTAGCAAAGTCGACTCCCGGCATTGGCTAATTAAGAACATTAATTATTTATTTCCTTGGTGACAAACATTACATTACTGTCTGAGGTTGAATTTGTTATAATTTGATCTATTCCTCTAGCTAGGGAGGTCTTGTAACAAGAGAGCTAGCTAGCACAAGGTTTTCAAAATTAATTGGTACATACTAATACTCCACCTCCACTATTCAGCTTCAGCATATATATATATATATATATATATATATATATATATAACTGATCCATAGCATCTATATGTTATAGAATAATTATTGGCATATAGGCTCTAAACCACACGTTTTATTGATTAACGGCTGCGATTTAGAGTGACAAATTACCGTCCGCTAGTTTTGTCCGCTAGTTTTACTAGCGGACGCGTTTAATCAAAATCCATGACGCTTATACCCCTCCTGAGTTAAATCGTCCAGCCAAAAGAACATGGTCCGCTAGTACTACTAGCGGATAGAAGTCAGTTGCCAACGTGAACACAGTGCAAAAGGTAAGTCTGTATTGTATTGCCGGAAATTTCCTTGAATCTGAAACACTTGCGGACTACACTCCGGTTCGCTATCGAACTGAAACACGAATCTCAGATCCGGTTCAGCTTTCACATTCACATGAAACTGAGCACTCGAGGTTTTAGCATCTTTACCAATCGAAATCCAGCCATTGTGAAAAATACAAGCCCTAGTATCAGTTCCCGCAAGATCCAACTGAACCGATACTTTCCCCAACAACCTGCCGGAGCTTAGGCCGCATGTCGTCCCTCGCCGGCCGGTGTAAATGAATATTTTCAAGTACACTTCCCGGAGAACAAAAACTTCCCGGTTAACCTATCGAGATCGGCCTTGCTCAGGTGAAAACTCGCTGCTAAACTCTGTAATTGACAGTCGGCGAAATTTTCCTCCGGCGGAAGACACGGAACGACGGCGGTTTGCACCGGGAAATTCTTCATCTTAATTTTGCAGAAACACGGGGACGACGAAGGGTGTACAACGGACCTAGCCGGTTTTGACGCCACAAGAAATTTTAGGGCTAAATTGCCGACGGAAAGCCGGACGAATTGACATGGATCCATTTCCAAAACCTTTTTTTCCGGCGGGTAACTCCGATGAGTACAAATTTTATGGGATAGAATAAAGAGGATTGGGATTTGAATGTTATACGGATTAATTGGGTAGGATTAGATAATGGAAACAAGTACATCTACAGCCTGTAACCACAGTTGGAGAAGAACAAGGAATCCATTGGGATGCGTGCTAAGTACATCTGTATTGTATTGTATTACCTAGTGGACGATATCTATCCATAACAAGTCATAAGTTGATCGATTAAATGAATATTTTTTTAATTTGACCGAGTTCTATCAAGTTATTGTCGAATTAACGATAAAAATAAATTAATTTGGCTTTGGTCAAAAGTTAAATTACATTAAATATGTTAAAATACGAGTCATTTTAGTTAGTACAAATTATACTGTCAAATTTGTATTGAAAAATTGAAGAGTTGCTCTTTCATAACAAATCTTAGGGGTGCTTGATAAAAACTGAATAAATTTGAATATGAATTTAAATGAGTTGAATCTGAATGAAAAAAGTTGTTTGATAATTGACATGTCTAAATGACAAAACTTTATTATTTTACCCCCTCTAAAAAAATTCAAAATTGTTATAAATTTATTTAATAGTTAATATTTTTTTAAAATTTTTTTTACTTCATTCAGCCATTCAGTTCAAAAAATCGACTTAGGGGGTGTTTGATAAAAACTGAATAAATTTGAATATGAATCTGAATGAAATTTGAATCTGAATCTGAATGAGTTGAATCTGAATCAATGAAAAAAAGCATTTGATAATTGATATGTCTCAAACATCCGAATAATGAAACTTTATTATTTTACCTACAAAAAATTCAAAATTGTTGTAAATTTATTTAATATTACTTAATATAATAGTTAATATTTTTTTAATTTTTAATTTTTTTACTCCATTCAATTTCTTTCATTCATTAAAAATCGACTTAGCCATTCAAAGAAGTCTATCTTCTGGATTCAAATAATTCGGACCAAAAACAAACGCAGCGTTACCGGGATTTAGCCATTCAGATTGAGTTCCATTCAGCTCTA
Source organism: Panax ginseng (assembly GCA_020205605.1). NCBI lineage: Eukaryota > Viridiplantae > Streptophyta > Magnoliopsida > Apiales > Araliaceae > Panax > Panax ginseng. The sequence goes on along the minus strand of CM035145.1, from coordinate 5,991,130 downwards.
AACAAACACCCCCTTAGCCATTCAACTGGTCTATTTTACCGATTCAGCCATTCAGACCAAAACAAACACACTAACAGATTCAGCCATTCAGATTCAGCTTCATTCAACTCTAAACAAACACCCCTTTACTCTCTAATGTGAATTGTAAAATTGAAGAGTTTCATATTCTTCTTCTCCCAAAAAAAATATTTATTCTCTCCAATTAACTTGCATATATATATAATTGTTCGTTCCTGAAGACACGGCGTAATCATCCTTCTCTCTCCATGCCTCCCTCTCTGTGTTTCAACAATAATATGATAATGAATCTGAACCATCCTTGTGTTTTCCCGTCCAAATTCAAATTGGATATTCTTTATTTTATATATATATATATATATATATATATATATATATATATATACACACACACACACACAGAGGAGATCAGGGACACTCCACTTAAGTAACACTCCCTATATAATGTATCCTATTTTTGGGTCCAATATTTATCGCATTTCCTTTCTCTCTCCAAAACAAAACTAGTTCCAATTCAAATTCTGAAAGTTCTCTCTCCAAAACAAAACAAATATTCGAGACCCAAATCACGATTCGCCCATCTTCTACATCTAGGTTCAACAAATCGACATTTGGCATCCCTCCAAATCGATTACGACTTTAACCAAAACAATTTATCTCGACTTGAACTCGCACTAAAAACAAAGAATCTTGACATCTGCAAAAAGAATCAACATCTACTCCTTGATTTCGACTTCGATTCTTGTAAGAGGTTTAACTATTTTCCTCCATTACAATTGTATTTCTAGATTTTGTTTTCTCCTTGTTTTGAGTGCCGCCTTGATTTGGATTTTTTCATTTGGGTTTGTTACGAAATAAGAAATAACTTTGATGAAATCCCTACTGTTGAACTCGATCGAGATATTTGGCCCTTTTAAAAAAATTGAACTTGTATGTCCCATTCGTTAAGAATTCTATATACTTAAACCAACATATATTTTCAACATTGTCGATATAATTTTTTATGCATTCAGAAATTGGAACATCGTATGTCATCTCCTCAGATCCCACTAACATTGTATCACATACATACAAAACATACATGTCGGCATTGCAATTTCATAAGATTGAAAATGTGGCTATTAATTTAGGAATGAATACAATGTTATGAAAGAACAATTATAATGTAATTTCATAATATTTCTATGACATGTTTTTGACTTGTCGATAAAAAATACATAACTCCAAACCATTATGTTGGGAGAATGCATATTATGATTTGATGTTTTAAATGTATATGTTCATGATTATTTGTAAGGTCCTTAAATGAATATATGTACAAGGACTTAGTGATAGATCAAAATTGTTAGGTTGATCTAAGCTTTCAACGTGTACCATTCTGATAAAGAATGTATAGATAGAAAGATCAAAACTGTTAGGTTGATCTTAAGATGTAATAGATTAGTTCTGAAGAAATTGTTGTGCATCCATCTGATCAATATTGCAGAAGTCGGCGCGTAAAACGTAGAGCCTAAAGATCGTAGTGTCTTTGCCTTGAAGGGGACTCTTCGAAAATCGTAGAGTGGTCCCAACGCTTCTTAGCCAACTCTACGATCGCGATATCTTTGAAGGAAACATGAAGTTTTACAAGTCAACAATCGTAGTGTGTGCTCTCGAACGCGTGAAATCGACAACACGAGTAAGAGAAGATTGTAGTGTGAGAAGGATGAAGGGAAATCGTAGTGCTCTCGAACTAATAGCTTCGTAGTATGCAAAGATGTCAAAGACACTACGATCTAAATCGTAGAACACCACGATCCAAATCGTAGAGCATCATCTGTTTCATGTCAAAAAACATCGAGCCTCATGATCTGTGTTTTCAATAAGTGAGGAATGGATCCCAGATGCTGCAGTGCTCATCAGTCCCAGAATAGATTAAATATCCTTAGTATGCAACAAAGAAGCGTAGTGAAGAAGCTAAGGATAGTACCATGGGTAAGAGAGACAAAATACCTTTTCAGGTGGTAGGTGAGAAAGAAGCCTGCAGTGTCAGTGGGCCAGAATGCAAAATTCAGAAGATGTGCATAAATGTCTCCATCACAGTACAGAAAGTTCAGATGCATTTAATGCCACAACGGATGGATCCAACGGATAGTTTTCAATATCACATATATCTGGATCGAGACGGATGAGAGAGACAAGCAAGCATTAATCAAACAACGTGAACATCTCTTTCAAGCTCAACTCTACGATCCGAGATATTGCAAAAGCTTGCTTTCAATTACTTACTCGATTCTTAACGACCCGATTCTTACACAAAGAATCGAGTAGTAACCATCAAGAACTCAACAACTATCAATCAATCAAGAAGAGTACCAAGTCTGCTTTGGACTTGAAGAGTTAAGAAGTGAATCAGAAGAAAGCCAAGTCTGCTAGACTTGAAGAGTTCAAGAGAACTAGAGAAGTTCTGAGGCTGGCGGTCTACAAGGAATCTTTGTGATTCGGAAGATTGTAAAAGATATCCTTAGTGGATATCCTACTTCGTTGAGTAGAAGAGTGGACTAGAGCTTTGAGTGCTCTCGAACCATTTAAAAACAATCATGTCATTTACATTCATTTTATATTTGCTATAAGCTATTATATCTCGCCATAATTGCCTTAACTCGCCATAACTCCATTGCTTGGTAAAGAAGATTAAAACAAATACTAATTCCGCTAAGTTTTAATCATTATCTAAGAACAAGTTTAAAGAGAAAAGATTTTCAAATATCTATTCAACCCCCCCTTCTAGATAACTTGTGCCTACTAAGAACTAACACATTACATTACTATAAACATACTCTGTATTTAAATTTGTCTAATACACGCAAAATTTTACCAATACTTTCAACTGTTGAACTGTCCTTTATATTGTTCAAAGCCTTATGAAGGTTGTTATTGTCCAAGTCATCTTATCCTATGCTTAGAAATACAATATTAACGAAGGCACAAAATGTTAATGGGTCTGTGGGAGTTCAGCTAGTGGGAACTAGCATTAATAATATAGATTTTTTGTAGAATTCTCCTAAACATGATAATGTTTCCTTGTGATGTTGATTCGTTAGGACAACCCAACTTTGTAAATGGTCATTTAAATTAGAGTATAAATTAGTTTTATCTATGTTTGGTAGTATTTTTTGTCAAGAATGCTTAATTTGGTTTATTCTTACATCATTTGATATTGGCAAACTAAAAATTATATTTTCAGGTTTATTAAAAATGGATGACATGGACCATGAAATAGGGAGTTGTGGGAATAATGCAGAAATAGATTCAGACTACATATACAATTACGGTGAAGAAATGGAGGGGGATGACTTGAGTGCAGAGGGGTTGAATGTGAACAATGCTAAAACTTTTGTCTACTATCCTCAAGTAGCTGATGAGTTTATGCCTAAGCAAGGTCAGGAATTTCAAACATTAGATGATGTTCACACTTTTTACAATACATATGCAATGCATGCTGGTTTTAGTGTGCGAAAGTATAATGAGAAAAAAAGGGTGAGAAGTGATAAGATAATTAGGAAGGAGTATGTGTGTTACAAGCAAGGAAAGTGCAAACTATTAGCCGATGTGGATGTAAAAAAAACGTGGATCTATAAAAGAAGGTTGTAGAGCAACAATTGTAGTGGTAAAAAAAATGACTTATACGTAGTATCTAAAATAGAAGAGGGCCATTGTCACCCATTGTCAACACCACACAAGAGGCATCTTTTATGATCGCATCATAATGTGTCAACTGCCCAAAAATCTTTGAGTCAACAACTTGGCATGGTGAATATACCACAATACCAACAATACAAATTTCTTGCAGTCCAGGCGGGAGGGATTGAAAATATTGGTTGCACACAACGAGATTTGTATAACTTTGAAAGAGACAAACGCAATGAGTTGAAGGGACATGATGGCGATATGTTGAATGAGTACATGAAGTTAGAACAACATAAGAATCCTTCATTTACTTATTTAATTGACACAGATGATGAAAAAAGGATCACTCGTTATTTTTGGGCCGATGCAACTGCTAGACGGGCTTATATATTGTATGGTGATGTTGTCATTTTTGATACCACATACAATACTAATCGTTACGGAATCATATTTGCACCACTAATGGGGGTAAATAACCATGGTCAAACTATTGTATTTGGTTGTGCTTTCTTAAGTGATGAGACCATTGATTCTTTTGTTTGGCTTTTCAAGTGTTTTTTGAAAATAATGCCAGGTGATGCACCTCAGATGATTATCACCGATCAGGATCCGACAATGACAAATGCCATTTCATGTGCACTTCCTAATACATTTCATAGATATTGTGGTTGGCACATTTTGACCAAATTTTCAGAGAAGATTGACTCGGTAAAATTCAATGCTTATTATAAAGAGTTTTCAGATTGCATTTGGAATTCAGAGAATGTGGAAAAGTTTGACTCCACTTGGGTGGAGTTAATGGAGAAAAGTGGGTTGAATACTAATAAATGGCTACAATCAATGTATGACATTCGTTCTAGATGGGTTCCCGCACATGTGAATCATGTTTTCTCAGCCGGCATGTCAAATAGCCAAAGAGCAGAGAGTTGCCATTCATTTTTTAAAAAATTTGTTTCTAAAAGAAATTCTTTAGTGGATTTTATGATTCAATTTGGTCGGGGCCTTCAACATCAACGACATGCTGAGTTGGTTTCGGATAACAAAGATTTGATTGAGAGGCCAAAAATAAAAATTGTTCATGACTTCTTATTTCAAATGGTTGACATTTATACACACTCTATATATTATAAATTTGAAGATGAGTTGTGTGAGAGCTTTAATTATAGGTTTGAACTTATGAAGGAGGATGTCAACTACCATGTATATAAGATTTACCAAGAAATGTCGAAAGTTTCTGATAAAAGAAATTGATTATGACAAATCTTTGGATTATGCAACATGCTGCGCGTGCAAAAAAGTTTGAGAGTTTGGGAATCCTATGCTTAAGCATGTGATAGCTTACTTGCATAAATATCATGATCTTGACAAATTGCCTACAAAATACATTTTGAAGAGGTGGACAAAAACAACAAAATCAAGTGGTATAATTGATGATAATGGTATGGAGATAAAAGATGACAAGTCATACTTACTCTTGTGGAGTCAATTGATTCAATATTCTTTAAATTTGATTGATAGTGCTCTCACAAATGAAGAAGCCACAAATGTATTAAAAGAATTGTTAGAGAATGGATATGAAAAGATCAAACAAATTATTGGGAATAATGGTTCCAAAAGAAACAATGAAATGGAAGCTGGTGGAACGAGTGTATCCAAGTTAGTTAACATGACTTATGAACATAGTTACATTGAGCCAAACCAAGTGCAAGCAAAAGGGTGTGGCAAAAGGCTGAAGGGTGGCAAAGAAAGGGCTTTGGGGAAAACAAAAAATTCTAAAGGTAGACGTTGTCATTGATGTGGCAAGGTTGGTATGACACACGACAAAAGAAACTGCCTAGCGCTTAATAATCAGTAAACAAGTTTAGTTATTTTGAATTTGCTATTTATTTAAATTTGAATTTGTTATTTGTACAAATTTGAATTTTCTATTTGTTTAAATGTAGAACTGGAGTATCAAATGTTGATCTTACTTTCGAGAACCAAGTGTAGATGATGATAGTGACTCACTCACAGTGGTCTGTTGTTATTGATATAACAACACTTGTATATCTATAATTTTGTATTAATTTGGGTTTTTTTACAGAGTGGCCTTCAGGTTTTACGAATCATAGGAGTAACTATATATGGAAGAGGAATACATGTACTACTCTATCTCTTGAGATCTCTTGAGGCTGCAAACAAGGGCCAAAAGATCCTAATCTTTAATTACATAGACTTTGTTTAGTGTTACTTGTTGATTGATTAGATATGCCTTTTGAGGTAAATCATTGTTGTCTTTGAATAGTAGTGTATATCTTTGATAAGTTATGCCTTCTAAGCATTTTTTGGTGTAAATGGTTGGTAGTGGATAATGTTGTTATAAGGCTCTTTTTGTACATGATGGTTATTGGATGGAATATTTTTTTTTTTTTGTAATTGTGAATGGTGGTTGTATTACCTTTAGAGGTTAAATTGAACATGGGATTTGAATGCGGTTGGATTTTAATGGTATTGTCTTGATTTACATTTTTTTTTAACTTGTCGATTGTAGTTTACGGTAGTCATTTATTGGTGATGTATATATATATATATAATAGTTGTGAAGATTATTTCCACATGTGTACGATGTATTGTGTCATATATCTAAATTGAGTTTAAGGATTTTCATGGTCCTCTTTTTGTTTGGTATAAGTAAACTTAAGCATTTTCGTGTCATGTATCTAGCTTGAGTTTAAGCACTTTGTTAGTGTTGTTTTCTATAATGTGATTTTTTGCTATGTAAACCTTAAAACACTAGTTTTAGCTTCGATTTTTGTTGATTTGGAATCCGAAGATTTGTTTTGTTTTGGAGAGAACTTTCGAAATTTGAATTGGAACTAGTTTTGTTTTGGAGAGAGAAAGGAAATCTTTTAAATATTGGAGCCAAAAAGCAGGATACATTATATAGGGAGTGTTCTTGGGAATAGTGTTACTTAAGTGGAGTGTCCCTGATCTCCTCTGTATATATATATATATATATATATATATACATACAAAACTGATCTTTACTGTCATGACATATGAGAGAATAATATCAAGTCATAAGTCGATTCGCTAAATGAGTAAAAAAAAATTTAATTTAGCAGAATTCTACTTATTGTCGATAAAAAAAATTAATTTGACTTTAGCCAAAAGTTTAATTACATTAAATACGTTAAAATACAACAAAATCATTTTAGTTCGTACGAGTCATACTGTCAAATTTGGATTGGGAAATCGAAGAGTTACTCTTTCATAACAAATCATACGCTCTAATTTAAATTATAAAATCATAGAGTTTCCTAATCTTTCTTTCTTAAAACTTTTCTTCTCCCAAAAACTTATTTCTTCTCTTCAATTAATCTACACACACACACATATATATATACACACGCATTGATTTTTATTGTCATGACATATGAGAGAATCACATCAAAAAAACAAGAATGATGAAAATTAAATTGGAAGAAGTGAAAAAGAATGGGGGAAAATATTAGCTATGACTACCAATATTGAAAATAATGATATCAAATTGGAGATGAACATATATATATATATATAGACGGAGCTGCGAGCTGCGGCGATCGACGAAGAGGCAGAGGCAGAGGCAGAGGCAGAGAGGCTATTGATGATGACTTGGAGCTTGACGAGAACAATTTTGTGGCATGGGATATAATCTATCGGAATTTTCTCGGCTTTTACTTCCGATCTATTTTAAGCACAATAATTTCTCGGACAAAGGTCCAAAAATGCCCCTGATGTTTACCTCGAAATCACACTTACACCCTGAACTTCTTTTTTTTATAAAAAAAAGTGCTCTTAACGTTACAAATTTTAGATCAACTCTACCCCTCCCATTAACATGAGACATGCTATCTAGACTAACGTGACCGACACTTGGACATATTTTGCTGACGAAGCTAACACTAGACTAAAGCCCAACAATACTAATTTTGGTCTCAACTTAGCATTTAATTCTATTAAATTTGATAATTGATGGACACATTAATTAAAGGTCTTATTTTTCTATTTACTTCTTATTCTTCTTCCCCTAATTGTTTAAGAATACTGAATTTTACTCAACTTTGGTAGAATTATTTGCTTCTTTTTTTATTAGTAATTATTATTAAGGGATTCTAAATTATTATTATTTCTTTTTTGGTTTGAATGAGATGTTTTCATGTTTTGCATTGCAAGAGTTGCTATTTTTCTTATAATATATATAATAGGTTGGATCTGCTTTATTTTATTGATGCAATGATTATTTTATGCTTATATATTTAAGAACTGAACTTATATTTTACATTTAAGTACTTAAGGTGATAATTCAGTTTAAAACAACTCAAATATGCCACATAAATCACCTATATCACATACAACTCCGATCCTCCTTAATTCATCAAGACACCAATTAATCAAAGAAAACAAAACGGGGGGTGCTATAATTATGCAGATTGGGTATTGGACATTTGTTGAATTTAAGCCCTATTTGTATTTAATTTGTACCCCTTCCGCTAGATGGGATGGGTGTTAAACTCGATCTTATTGTTGATATATTGGACTTAATTAATTTAAGCCCTAGTGAATACTACTAAAGTTGTAGGCATAGATGATGATGGGTAGCACTATTTTTGTGGGAGATGTTGGGAAGGAATATTGGTGAATGAGTCGATGATGATGAACCCATCTTTTATTTTTATTTGGGGGCCGAGGCACTCTGCAGATGGGGGTGTTTGGGATTCGGAGGACAATCCTCTTTTGACTGCTTTCTTGTTTGCACCTTTCTAATTAATTGTAGGGGACTAGTACTGTTTACTTAACCCCACATGTACATGTGTACATGTACTATTCAACTAGTAACAAATTAAACAGCTTCATTTCTTTTACTGATTCTAATGATCATTTACTTATTTAAAATTTAATATAATCACATAAATCGAGATGCCAGATTTAAATAGGTCAATAGATACATTTTTTTTATAGATAGATATTTTTGGGTCGTCCTGCTTCAACTGTAGTGTTATCCATGGTCAGAATCAAAGATAAAGAGTTTTATATCACATCTTGTATGTGCCGCAATCCATAAGCAGATAATTAATTGGTAAAAGTGTTGTAAGCTGGAATATAATTCTACATATATAAAAAATCTAAAGTACGAATAAGAAAAAGTGGAGGAGACTCATGTAACTCTTATGGGATATAGTATTTAGTTATCAGCAGCTGTTTGGATGTTTAAACGTAAGTTAAATAAGTTAATTTTAAAATAAGCTAGTATTTGTAAAGAAATTAATGTCAATACGTACGTAGACAAAAACAATCACATAATACGTACAGCTAGTGTAGTTGCCTCTCGTTTTGTCTATATATAATTAGTACGTACGTAAATAGCATCTTTAATTTATACTATATGATGATGGATCAATAAGTGCAAGTACTGTCTGAGCTGCCTGTCACCATGTTCGTTCGTGCCATCAATTCATGGATCCTATTATGTTATAGTGATCGAGAGTACGTACGTACTCCATTGTATTATTATTTTATACTAGCTTGTACTAATAAAAACGTACAGTATTCTTTTTTAATGGAATTCATGATTTTTTTAGAGAGGACGTGTGACCGTTTTAGCAAGGATTAGATCAAGACAAGAAATTTAATAAAAGCTGTTTTTAAGTAATAAAGAGAAATATTGGAAATTAAAGAAATTACGTTGAACGTACAACTGATAAAGAAAATACATAAAATTTAAATTCGAGGCTAGCTAGTGAGATAATTTAACCCATACTAATTAGTTACATATATATATATATTTATATTAATTAGGAAATTAAGCAGAACTAATTAACTCTGGAGAAATATATCATATCTAGCTATGATCAGAGATATATTGGAAGAGAGTAGTATACTACGTACGTATATTATTATTATTATTATTATTATTATTATTAATTAAAGATAGGAGGGGGTGCAGGCGATGGCAGCCAGCAAGAGGATTGCTGATGAGACACCGTCTTCTTCAAGATTGGAAGTACTCCGCTTGAACTTGCTGGCTCTCCTTTTGTTGCATTGTAGTACTACTATCTGTTGTTGCTGCTGCTGCTGCTGCTGCTGCTGCTGCTGCTGCTGCTGCTTTATTTCTATTAATAATTCAGCAGCATTCTCTTTACCAGTAGTACTCTTAATTATATATTGCTCTTGTTGTTGCTGCTGCTGCCTCTTCTTCTTCATGGCCTCGTCCACCTTCGACACCATTTTCTTTATTTCTTTTTCAACAAATTAAACCACGTACGTGCGTACGTAAGCTAGCCACCCCAATGAAACCACAAATTAATTAAAAGATCGAGCTAGCTAGCTACCCAGCCAGCTAGAGAGATATAAAAGCAGATCGAGAGATAAACTGAGAGGTTTGTGTGCATGGGGAGTAAGGTTATATATACGCACACCTTCTATTTATAGAGAGCTAGCTGGTAGCCTGTACTGTAAATTTGTAATGGTATAGGAATAACTAATTAATTAAATGCCCTAGTTTTGCTTTTCAACCTAATAATAATACACACACTATGATTCGATCTATATAGTACAGTAGTAGTTGGGATTTTAGGACCACATGATGTCTAGCTACTATTTAAATATACTATATACTCATACTTGATAAAAGAAAGAAAGAAAAAAAAAAAATTGCTCCCTCTCCCTTGTACAACAATTAAAAAGAGAGTACATTAATTTATGAATTTATAGGATATATTTTTTTATGTTACCTCTAGTTTTTTTTTTCCGAGTGTTTAATTTAATAGTACTAAATGAATAATAATAAACATTTTAATGAGATATATACTTAATTGAGAATATTATGTTTTTCTTGGAAATAAGTCTCTTTCTATGGATAACATAGACTTTTGTAAGTCAATATGTGAAAATTTGTTAGTTTGAGTTTTTTAAACAACAAATACCACAATTAGTAGTATTACTTTTTTTAGTTAGCTTATTGAAATTATAATTGTCCATATACTTATATATATATATATATATATATATATATATATATATATATATAGTAAAATGTTAAATTGTTAAGGCTATGTTTGTTTGTAATGATTATACTTGGGATACGACAATTAATCTCAAATGTCTTGTTTGTTTTCAAATTTAAATTTTGAACTATTAATTTAGAAATTATAAAATAATTTATTTATTAGTGTTGAGATTAAAATTATAATAATTGAATTATAATTCTTGTAAACAAACATGGCCTAAGATTTTACGGATTAATCAAAAAAAATTCAAAATATGTATTATTTGTGGGTCCGTCCATTGAGAATTTAAAATTTTGACGGTTGACAGGTGAGTCCCACAAGAGCATGTATGATGAATTAAGTCCCCTTCTTCTTCTTGTGCGTAGCCATATTCAAATTCTTAACCCCTGTCCTGATGGACTCTATATGTGAAACTTGGTTTTCAAATCAACTCCCACCAAATCCAAATCCAAATCCAAATTCAAATCCAAATCCAACTCAATATACAAAAGGAGGAGCATGTAAAAGATAAAAGCTAAAAAAAAAGGTGAAAGGGAAAAAACAATGACAATTGTTATTAATGTATAATTTGTGAAGTTGGAAAAGTAATCATTATATGTACTATATATATATATATGTATAGTTGCAAGTACGTTAATTTCAAATTACAAGGGAGATTGATCTGGTCAACAATGTAAGTTGAGATAACATGCACCTAAGGCTAACATGCCACTCCATCATTTGAGCCTTATCCATTGCCCGTTGGACCAACAACAAACACACACACACACACACACACACACACACACACACACACACACACACATATATATATATATATATATATATATATATCACTGTTACTTTTTTTCCTGGTAGGCAAATTAAAAAATTAAAACAGAGTCTTCCATAAATTTATACTAAATTATAATTGCAAAATTTTCATATGATTTATAACAGAGTTTCACCTATTATATTTTTTTAAAAAATAAGCACTAATACTTATATACGTAATTGATAATCAAATAATCAACCTAAAAAATTACAAAATACATAGTACTATCATTTTCCATTGAAAAATTTGCCATTCTTCCTGGGCACTACGTACTACTTGGGAATACGCAATGATCGATGGGATCATATTAATTATCTAGGTTAATGAAATTTATATAATTCACCGTTCTTGTTGATTAAATATTACTAGTAGAATTAACTTTTTATAACATGTTACAATAATGAAATTACCCCTTTTGGGTGGAAGGGACGCATTGACTATTAAGACTAATCGGATGTTTGTTTAGAAATTTGAATGGTGAATCGTTTAAATATTCGATTAATGTTTTGCTTTGAATAAAAAAATCGCTGAGATAGTTGAATCGGTCAAATTTTTGAGTTGAATGGCCAAGTCCAATTTTTTGATTGAATGACTACTAAATGAATTATTTATATTTAACTTTTTTTTAACAAGATTAACTATTATATTAAATAATATTAAATAAATTTATAACAATTTTGAATTTTTTTCAGAGGGGTAAAATAATAAAAATACGTTATTCAGATTTTTTAAACATGTCAATTATCAAACAATTTTAATTATTTAAATATTCAAAATTATTTAATTCAATTTTATTAAACATCCCTTTAAGTTTTGATCAGTCAGAAAAAAAATGTTCTTCTCCTTTATTCGCGTAACACTAAGATTAATTAGTCAATAAAGGTCGGTTTCATGTATTGCACGACGTACAAAATTACTTACAAAAAAGTTTTTTCCTCGCTCCCAATTTTTTTGATAAAAATAATTACGTGGCAAAGCTTGTCTCGTTTACACCTGTTAAATTCTACTAAATAATTACAAACTTAATTTTTTATATATATTTAATAAAGTATATAGCAAGTTAATTCAATAAGCTGGAAGTTTTGGCAATATGCTTCATGAATTGGACGGACGTACTCTTGTCAAAATAGACAATGATATATTATATAATAAAAATGGTAGCATCAAGTAGTACTGATTCTATTAGCTGTAATGAAGAAAATGCAGTAATATGAATTATGATATACTCCAAGTGTTAACTATATATGGCTTATAATATATGCCGCTCATATAATTATTAACGAGCCATTCAAAATAATTATATTTAATCCGGCTCAACGACTTAATTTTCAATCATAGACTTTATAATCCATCGACATACATAGGAGAAGACAATGATTCGGTAGTTGAATATGTATATATATATTCAAAAATGCGAGACTTTTTTTTTGGTTTTTTTTTTTAAAACAACTAAAAAAAAAGTTTAATATTTTATAAAACTGAAATTTTTTCATAATACAATGTTTTGGGCGTGATTTGGATATCTATACCAAAAAATGTATGTACAGTCTGTGCGCCTGTTTTGTTATATGTATCCAAATCACACACCCAAAACACTATATTATGGAAAAATTTCAGTTCCATAAAATATTAAACCTTTTTTTTAGTTGTTTTAAAAAAGAAGCAAAAAAAAAAAGAGTTCGCATTTTAATATCGTAAGGAAGTCCTTACCTGATCCAGACCCTATATATATATATGAGGAATGATTCATAGTATGTATTTGCTATGGATACATACATCATCTATATAACTACTAAAAAAATAATCATTTGTGATGGCCAAAATCCATCACAAAAAGTAGGAAAACCATCACGAAAGGTTTACGTGATGGCTTTAAGCATCACAATGGTCGTCTTGTATACACCCATCATGAAAAGTTTTATGTGATGGTTTTGACAATCACGCAAACGCTTAGTGCTTTTGTGATGATTAATACAATCACATTAACATATAATTTATTATGATTGTCAAAGTCATCACAAAAAAAATAACATTTTAGGGATCAAATGTAAGAACGTGAATCTCTATTTACGTATAATAAATTTCACTATATTAATTATATCTATATTAATTGTATCAAATGATACTTGTAGGATTCGAACCCTCTCCCATTTTCAAACTAAATAACAAGTATTACCACTACACCAAAGTCCAAATCATGATTATAATTTTAAAACAAAATATAAAAGCAAACATATGTGAGTTGACTTACTAAACAAAATTACTTCCAAACAAGATTTGGTGATTGCAATGGCAGTCACAAATACTCTATAATAATGGTAAAATTAGTCATCACTAAGAGCCATCATATATTTTATTATTTTGTGACGGCTTGAAAATTCCATCACAAAATACCTTCTTTTTGTAATTGCAAATAAAAGTCGTCACAAATATCTATCTTTTTAATGATTGTCACGACCGTCATAAAATATTGTTTTGATTATTTCTTATATTAAAATATTAGTGATAGCTTAAATGCAATCACGAAAAGGGCATATCTATAAGTGATGACTTAGTTCGTCATAAAAAGAAAATTTATTTTGCGTGAAAAAATTGGTGTGATTGACATGACCATCACAATTATAATACATTGATGGCAAAATTAGTCATCACTAAGAGCCATCATATATATTATATTTTTGTGATTGCTTAAAAAGTCCATAACAAATTACTATCTTTTGTGATTGTTTTTAAAAACTGTCACAAAATTCCGTCACGTATTCTTGTTTTTCTAGTTGTGTATATATATACTATTAAAATTAAAAAAAAACAACCAGGATTAAAAACTAAAAATCGACGTTCGATACTATTACTAGCGGACGGTAAAAAAAACACTTAGCGTCCACTACTAATAATTTCATACGCTTATCAGGATGAGTTTGGTTTTACCAATAAATATTTAGAGTTTATTAACCAGAGTTTAAAGTTTATTAACCAGGGTTTAGGATTTATAAAACAGGGTTTAGAGTTTACAATTATATATTCACAACTTGTAGTAGCGGATTCTAAGTATTTTTTTTACCGTCCGATACTATTAGAAGCGGACATCGATTTTCAATTTTTAATTTTGATCGTTCTTTCTTGTTTTTAATGGTATAGATGATGCATGTTCTATAAGGATCTATAACAAATACATGCTATGAATTATTATCTTATATATTTATGTGTGTGTTGGTATGTATATCATGTTATGCTTATTATCTTACCATAACTCTATTACCTTATGTCATGGTACATACCTTTTTAATTTCTGGAAGCTTAATCATATTTGGTATCATTGATCTTGTATCCTTCTAATTCGTTATTATATTTTTTGGTGTTTAGTTTTAGGCTAAACAAATTGTGACATCATTAATTGTTTACAAGTAAGTTAAAATCTCACATCGGATAAAAGATATCACAAATGAGTTGGAATCTCATATCGGATAAATAACGAATAAATGAATCACAAGTGAGTTGAAATCTCACATCGAATAAATAATGAGAAACTGAATCACAAGTGAGTTTAAGGGGTTGTTTGTTTAGAACTTAATCGGTCTGAATGGCTGAATCGGTAAATGGCTGAATCATTAAGTGCGTTTGTTTTGAAAAAAAATCGTTTGAATGGCTAAATGGGTCAGATGCGTTGGCTGAATGGTTAAGTCCGAATTTTTGGTCTGAATGGCTGAATGGTTGGCTGAATAAAGTAAAAAAAATTAAAAATAATAATAAAAATAATAAAAAATATTAACTATTATATTATGTAATATTAAATAAATTTACAACAACTTTGAATTTTTTCAGAGGGGTAAAATATTAAAAATATGTCATTCAGATCTTTAAGATATGTCAGTTATCAAACAGTTTTTTTCATTCAGATTCAGATTCAGATTCATTCAATTTTTATTAAACACCCCCTAAGTCTAACATCGAATAAATAATGAAAAAGTTAAGAATTAATATACATAAATGAACTCAAAACCTAAAGGCTTAATTTTTATTTATTTTTGTTAATTTAAGACAGAAATATTTTAGCACTACAAATGTTTGAACTCTGGATTCCAAACATGTATATTAGTGTTTTGTGTATACACGCGACGGGCGGGTTCCCGATTTTTTCCCAACAATTGGTATTGGAAGATTGATCTCGGTTGATGAACCTTTTTCATAAGATACGCGATTGTGGTTCGAAAGTTAAAAATCTAGGACAACCTAGCTCTTCAAAAAACGTGATGGTGATGAATTTTTAATGAAGGGTTAGTTGTTCCCTTTGGATGCTCCCGATAGTGATGTTGAATTCTTGATGAATTTAGTCGAGAATTGGTTCCGATAGTGGTTTTTCGAGAATTAGTGATCCACAATAATTGAAAAGAATATGTTTAATTCTTGATGGAAGCTGACTCTCAATAGAAAACCGAGAGTGATTAGCCAACAATTAGTATTGCAGTGATTAAATATAAATGTTTAAATGAAAAAACTTTTGATGTAATAAATTCACTTGTGAAGAAGAAATTATTAAAATATTATGACTTTCACATAAATCCCATCTCGTGGTTTCCTCGATTCTCCCCCAACAACGTACTGTAGATATTTCACATGAGTGTGTGTGTGTGTGTGAAATATTAGTGAAATATATTGAATGTTAACTCGATCTATCCATGCATTAATGAAATTAAAGTTAAGAAATAGAGGTGCCTATAGTTGTTATATCTGTCAAGTGTATGCTGTTTGTTTTGGTTGAAAAAGACAAGGAATGGAGAGAGCTAGAGGCCATGAACCCATTATTCTTATTTCTTAACATGCAGGGGCCATAGCTTCAGAAAATGGGATGTTGGGCATTCTGAGAACAAGCAATTTTAATGTGTTTGGCCCTTTAATAAATTGACAAAGACTTTATTCGGCCCTTTTTTTAAAAAAAATTAATCATTAATCGGCCCCTATTTTGCGGAAACGAGTTCAGCAGTTCCTAATAAATTGTGCATAAACAATGTACAAAATACAATTATTTATGCTAAATACGTTACCAATATTAATTTAATCGAACCGTTCACATATACGATAACACCCCCAATCTCAATAATAAGTGAGTAGTCTTTTCTTGAGAATTAAAACTTCTCAATTTTAATAATAATATGAATTGATTCCATATATTGATTCTTATTATTCAGTCTAATTTTAGAAATGGACCATCATTTTAGGATATCATAAATAGGATTTTTGAGAGTAAATAGGTGCTAAATTAATCTTTAATTTCTTTCCAACTGAATGAAACAATGATTTTTGTCACAACCCCCTCCATCTCTGAACAAATCAACCATCACTCACTTCTTGTTCTTGATGAATCCTTTTCGTAGCTTTTAAGCATTTGTTCCTAGAATTTAAAAAAAAAAATTGCTAGGTGTTTCCTAGTATTTTTGATATATATATATATATATATATATATATATATATATATTTGTGTGTGTGTGTGTGTATTCTGTAAAAAAATCATTAAAACGTACGTCCTCCCTAGCCTCCTGTATATGTTAAGTTCAATGAATATGAAATCTGTTGCCATGAATTAATGCGTCTAGCTACCTGCTTTACTAGATATGTTTGTTGACCAAGAACAACTTTAATTCACTGTTGGGTCATAATATTTCTCCTATCTTGGGCCGGATAGATTGGGCCCATTTATCGATATAATTTATTGAGACTTTTATTATTAAGCCAGGACTTTCTTTGGTTCATTTATTGTGTCAACTTTATTTAATTCTATTGACCCAAGGTTGGACGGATTGGATCGACCCATTAGATATTTTAATATCTGTTACTTTGACTTGTGATGATGAAAAAGCATGACAGTTGACCAATCCTCCTGCCATGCATTAATGTGGATGGGATCATAACCGGCCGGCGGGAGAAAACAGTGGCCAAAAGCAGTAGATAAACCTGATATAGTCGGCAAGGTCCATCAGATCAGAGGGGGTGTCAGGTAGTAGTGGGTGGCACAATAATCCAAGCAAAAGTAATATAACTTAGCGAGGAAGTCATCGTATGGAGGTATGTTCTCTCATATCTTGATTACTCATATTCTCCCATACACACGACGAGATTTTAATTCTCTCAATACACTGTAACCATATATTCCTCCATTGTTAACCTTGTGAACACGTCTTAATTCTCACGCCTTCCCAAATCCGGAACATAAAACCGCGAAGCTTTTGATGTTATTTGTGTTTCTTGTCTGCGGCAGATCGGGGCGTCTTACGTGATTGGGGCGTGGAGAAAGATCTTGGCGTTAACATTGGCGCGCTAAAGGAGGGCTTTTGAGTTCTAGTGTCGTAAAAATTTTCAATCACAATCGTTTAACCTACTTGAAGAAGATGAGGAGGAGTAGGGATGGTACACCGTAAGGCGGGCGATGATGGTCATTAGCTCGTCAACGCTGCCTCGTGTTTGATGAAGGATCGTCTGGAGGTCCTTCCAGAGTGTCTTCACGAGAAACACGGCTTAAGCATAATTCGGGGATCTCCGTCCAAGAAGATTAAAGCGGGGCGACGAAGATTGGTTTTCGATCTGAATGAGGAGGCGAGGTCATGGTCGAGGACGGTGGAAGGCTCGCCAACCAAGATTCATCATAAAGTAGCCAGGAGATAGAGTTTGCCAAGTTGGCGAAGATGGCGGACGAAGCGAGCGAGCCATGGCGGTCTATATTAAAGCAAAGAAGAAGATATAGCCGAACAGATGCTTGGTGGCGGAATTACAAGACGAAGCATCCAAATGTGATCAATCAATGAAAGACGCAGATGTCATAAGGAGGAGACTCGGCGAAGGGGTAAGGAGTCAAGAGGTCCCCGGGGTTTCTAGGATCATTCTCCGAAGTAGGAGAAGATCGAAAGCGAGAACTCCATGGCCTCGAAGAAGGCGATAATGGCCAATTCTTTCGAAGATCGAGATGATCATCATCAAAGGAGTAGGTCGAATGAGGTCATACACGAAGTTCGGGTAATGGATTATCAACGTGATCATTCTCACCACAAGGAAAGAGTTGTGTCTGCAAAGAGCGCGGATCAAGAAGTCCTACAGGCGTGGATCGGCGAGGGGGTCGATCCTCTCGAGACATAATATTGTTCATGAGAAAGAGGCTTCTCCATGACTGAAGGCGTTGATTTTCTAGTAAAGGAGCTTAAAGAGCTTAGAAAACAACCTGGTTTGAGGTCCAAGAGGTGAAGGACGCCCGGGAAAAAGCATCCCTTTTTCCTCGGTATTCTCGAGGAAAAGGCGGATATCACTAAAAAAATGCCTCGCGTGGAAAGTTACGATGGAACCGGAGATCCTTATGACCATAGCGAGCGCGTTCAATCGACTAATGGACTATTACGACTTCACCGATGATCTTGAGTGCCACACCTTTATTACAACCTTTCGAGAAAAGATGCGAGATGTGTTGGGAACTTTGCCTTGATTCCATATCCTCATGGACCGAACTTTGTGATAAGTTTCATGCTCGCGTTTGAGAACAGCAAGAAGAGAAAGCCCACGGGTTCTTTGGCGCAGATTCGGCGGTTTGCAAAATGAATCTTTAGGCGATGATGTAAAGAGGTTCGAGAGAAGCGATCGGTCGGTGTCCGATCTTAATGACCTCCAGTGTGGGTTTGTCCCGAATGGATTGGATCTGGTCAAGTCCGAAAAGTTGGTGAAGAAGTTGATGTTCAATCATCCAGAAGAGCTTGGCCGAAGCCTTTGACAAAGCGAAGGCTACATCGTTGTGGAAGAAGCTATGAAACGACTGAAAAATCCTCTTTGGGTCGGGGAAAGAGTCGGTGGCTCTAAGCCAAGTTGAACAGAGGAGAACAGGGGGTATAATGATCGGACGGAGGCGCTTCAAAAAGTACAACAATTCTGGCGGGAAGCGGTCATCCCTCCGTTCCTACCAAGGTGAATAAGATCTACACCAAACTAAACAACGATAGATCTATAATTTTGGATCGGATCGAAACCAACCTTTCTTTGAGCCACCCCGTGATAATTACCGAAATCTGGTAGTGGTAACTCTCGTAAGTATTGTGGCTATCATCAAGCCGCTGGCCACGACACTAACGAGTGTTGCAATTTGAAAGACTTTGTGGAGAGGAAGATTAAAGACGGTTTGTTGGTGCAATATGTGGCCATAAATAATCAGCAGAACGTTAACCGTCTTTATTCAGACGGTTCGAGGGCTACAAGATCGCCGCCAAGGCATATTATCGATGTGATAACCGGGTGGGTCCACGGGGAAATTGATAGGGAAGAAGAGAAGGGCTTACAGAATCTTTAAGTCATGACTATGACAGATGCTCACCTAAAAGCGAGATAGACCATTCCCGGGATCATCATATATCATTCACCGACAATGACTCTCCTTCTTCGAGCCCATCGAGCCGCATGTGAGGGGCCTTGGTGATCACAAAATGAAGTGGGCACGGTGGACATGAAGCGCATGATGATAGACAATGGATCTTGATGAGATATCACAGTATGCCCGTACCTATCGGAGGATGCACCTCGACGAGCGTAAAATGGAGGTCGGGCGAAGCTCCTTTATCTGACTTCAATGATGATCCCGTAAAAGTAGTGGCGACCTTTATTGAACTCCGGTTGTCTTGACCACAGTACCAAAGAAAGTCAAAATAGTGTGTAAATTCTATGTTGTGCCGTTGATTCACCACAACGCTATCTTTGGGAAGACCTACTTTAACTCGCTTCTCCAAGTGTGACCTCCATCCTCATTTCAAAATCAAGTTCCCACTACCACGTGGAGTAGGAGGTGGCGGGGACTTGGATCTCGCCCGACGATCTTATCGGAATCTTTGTTATTTCCTCCGGAGTGGGGGTCGTAAAGCAAAAGCGGCGATGGTAATTGAGATTGAGCCCTTTATTGAAAGTAGTTCAAGCCGATGGTGATTCTGCCGGAGAGGCGGAGGAGGTCGAGTTGATCATTGGAAGCTCCGACAAGAGCCATGTGAAGATCGGTTCGAGTTTACGAAACCTCTTCTGGACAAACCTTATAGAGTCATTACATTGCTGCTATGCGGATATTTTTGCATGGGAACCGGAAGGACATGCAGAGTTAAGCCGGGAAGATAGTGAAACGACTGAATGTAGATCCTCGAAGAAACCAATTCGGCAGGAAAAGGCGGATCTTTGCGCCGAAATGACGTAAAATCATTGATGAGGAAATAGCAAAAATTGTTGGTCAGCCGACTTCATCTATGAAATTGATTATCCCGAGTGGATGGCGAATGTGGTGTTGGTGCGAAGCGAGAATGGAAAATGGCGGGTTTGCGTATCGACTACACCGATCTCAATAAAGCTTGTCCAGAAGGACTTTTATCCTCTGCCCCATATTGATCGAAATTTATCGATGCCACTTGAGTGCACGCATTACTAAGCTTTATGGATGCTTTTTCGAGTTATCACCAAATATCCATGCGTAGAGAGGACATCCCAAAGATCGCGTTTATTACACACCGCTTCGGTTACGCCTTTCTGAAAGATGACTTTTGGCCTTATAAATCTTTGGAGCCACTTACCGTAGAATGATGAACTTCATCTTCGATGGCAAATTGGGAAGGAACATGGAGGTATCGTTGATGACATGATTGTGAAAAGCATGCACGTTCGAGTCATTTAGACGATCTAGAGGAATGCTTTCGGTCGTCCATCATCGCTCAACTAAAAGGCTTAATCCGGCCAAACGCACTTTCGGCCTCGGTTCGGGAAGTTTACGGGTTATCTTGTTAGTCAAAGGGTATCGAGGCCAACCCGGAGAAGATTCGAGCCATTCTTGATATGAAGACTCCTCGACCATTCAAAGACGTCCAACGTCGTGGCGAGATTAAAAGATTAAGGAGGTTCGTCGCCAAATCTGCGGAGAGGTGACTTCCTTTCTTTGATACTTTAAAAGGGTAGAAGAATGCGAAGACGTTCCAATGGACTTCAGTGTGTGAGACGCATTCCGAGCATAAAGGCGTATCTTTCCTCGGCTCCTTTATTGGTGAAGCCCATTCCAATGAGAGACCTTATCTATATATCTCAAGGCAAGTTCGTTAATGGTTGGAATGGTCTTTGGTTGGGAGATCGATGGAAGACGACATCCGGTCTATTATGTTAGTCACGTCCTGCGAGATGCTGAAACCAGGTATCCAAATATTGAAAAATTTGCCTTCGCTTTGATAATTGCTAGTAGGAAGCTTCGGCAGTATTTTCAAGGTTAACCTCTGGTTGTCTGCAATCGATCAACCATTGAAGAAGGTGATGGGCAAGCCCGAAGTTTCGGGAAGGTTAGCGGCGTGGACAATGGAGTTATCACGCTTTTCATCGAATATCATCCACGAACCGCTATCAAAGGCCAAGCTTTGGCCGATTTCATAATAGAATGTTTGTTCACGTAAGCGGATGCCGAAATTCTACCGAAAGTTGAATCCTCCGATCGAAAGCGATTCGCGATTCTTGACGAGATCGAAATGTTTGGACCCTATATGCAGATGGTTCTTCTACCCTAACTGTTAGTAGGCGAGAATTATCTTGACGAGTCCGGACGGGTTCAAAGTTCAACGAGCCATCGATTTGGATTTAAAGCGACAAACAACGGCCGAATATGATGAGCGAGTCTTGTGGTGTTCGATTGGCAAAGAGTCTAGAGGTCCTAACCTTATCATCTACAAAGTGACTCTCGGTTGGTTGTCAAGCGCCTATCGAGGGGACTATAAGCTCGTGGGAATCGAATGATCAAGTATTTAAGCGGAGTTAAAGGACCGACTTCGATATTTCGCTTGTCAATAATTTCGTAGCATAGAGCGTAATGACAATTCTATCGCCGATGCATTGTCGAAATTGGCTACTACGGATGCGAGATGTTTTTAACGGATCGATTTACTTGGAAGTTCTGCAATAATGAAAGTGTTCAAGATGAAGGTGTGATGTGTATCGAATTTAACTAATCACTTTGGATGACCCCTACATCGAATATTTGGCGGATGGCGTCCTTCCTTCTGATCGATGTTAGCAAAGAAGATCAAATACAAGAGCGCTAACTTTACTCTTATTGATGGCGATCTTTACCGATTGGCCTTTTCTTCACCATTATCAAGTGCTGGTCCCATCCGAAGTGAATATGCTTTCTTGGGAAGTTCACGAGGGCATTTATGGAGATCATATGGTCAAGCTAAATCTTTGGCTTACAAAGTACTTGACAAGGATACTATTGGCCTACAATTTTCAAGGAAGCTACAGAGTATGTTAAGAAATGTGAAAAGTGCCAACTCAACAAATCAGATCCCATTATCACCACCTAAGAGCTATATACTCGATTTTATCTCCTATACCCTTTATGTCAGGGGGTAGATATATTGGGTCCATTGCCTAAAGCTAAAGGTCAAGTTAGTTTTGTCATAGTTCTTTATTGATTACATGACTAAGTGGGTAGAAAGCGAAGCCGCCAGTTAATTAATTACAGACAAGAATGCTTGAAGTTCATAAAAGAATCCGTAGTGTTTCGCCGGGATCCCTAGAGTATTAATATCGGACAACGGACGTCGGTTTGTGGGATCAAAATTTGAAGCATTTTAAAGGAGTTGGGGATTCAACATAAGAAGACTTGATGGCTCATCCACGGTCGAATGGCCAAGTTGAGGTGACCAACAGGACGACTGCCGAATCGGGATCAAGCCTTGCAGACTAGATGAAGCTAAAGGAAGATGGCGGAGGAGGCTTTCATTTTTTTGGGCTTACCGGACTACACCAGGACTACTACCATCGATTCACCCTTTCGACCATGCATGAATACTGCGATGCCTTAGTCCTGTCAAATCGGATCTCCAAGTCTTGGTCACCAATACAAAGAAATATACAATGACGAAGGATCAAGGCCAATTTAGATCTACTAGAAGAAGCTAGAGAGTTTGCTTTCTACTTAAATTGGTCATTATCAACGAGAGTAGCGAAGCATTACAACAAAGGAGTCAAACTTGTGATTCAAAGTAGGAGACTTACGTCCTCGGAGAAGCAGCTTCTACACCTCAAAATCTGGGGAAGTTAATGCCAAACCTGGAAGGACCATATGAGGTGATCGAAGTATCCAAACAAGGCACTTACTAGGTTAAGGGCATTAGATGGTTCCGAAATCAAAACACTTGCAGCACGCTTCAAGGCGGCTTGAAATACTTTCAATAAAGATCAAGTTAATTCATCTAAGTCTCAGATATTATTGTTCATTATCAATAAAAAGACACTTTTTCACTATTGATCCTGCTCTATTTTGTCCTATGGTCACTTATGGTGTAAGGAGGTATGGTAGGACTCATTTGGCCATTCGATGGCGACCCATTTGTCGTTCTACCCCGAGTGGTGAGCGAAGGATCCTATATTGATTTTACCGTATGGAAATCAATGGTCACTATTGGTCCCGGTCCTATTTTGTCCCTATGGTCACTATGGTGTAAGGAGGTATGGTAGGACTCATTGGCCATTCGATGGCGACCCATTTATTCGTTCTACCCCCCAGTGGTGAGCGAAGGATCCTATATTGATTTTACCGGTATGTAAATCAATGGTCACTATTGGTCCCGTCCTATTTTGTCCTATGGTCACTATGGTGTAAGGAGGTATGGTAGGACTCACCGGCCATTCGATGGCGACCCATTTGTCGTTTCTACCCGAGTGGTGAGACGAAGGATCCTATATTGATTTTACCGGGTGGTAAGTCAATGGTCACAATTGGTCCTTAAGTCTCTGGGTCCTTATATCTCGATCCTTATATCTTGGTCCTTATATCTCGATCCTTATATCTTGGTCCTTAAGTCTCGATCCTTATATCTTGGTCCTTATGTCTTGATCCTTATATCTTGGTTTTCGAGATAATTGTTTCATCCCGAGTGGTAAACAAATGACCGATCTCACACTTGAATGATGAGTATTTGGTACTTTATTTTATTTAAGTGTTAAGTTCGAAGGCCTCATCCCCTAACATCACTTTATATCATTATATGACATGCTTATCTCATTATATGACATCTTATCTGTTATATGACATGCTTAATCATTTGAAGTTAAATCCTCGAAAGGGTTTTTTTGTATACTTGTCCATATAAATTCATATTGAGTATTGACATAAAATAAAAAGTACACTTTGAAGTCATAAGGAAGAAAATCATTTCTCATTAATATTTAAGTTCATTTACAAGTAAGGAAATAACATAAAATTTCTACAAATATTCATAATAAGACCTAAGACAACCCATAAGCTGGTGCTTCAGGTAGCTCCATCATCATCCGAAGAGTCCAAGAGGTAAGGATCTAAGTTAGCCTTGATCAACTTTTCCTTGCCAAGACTTGGCAGAGCTCGTAGCTTTCTTTTGTGAATTCTCATGATTTCTTCATTTATTTAAATCTGAGTTCTCTATACTCTTCACAAATTTCTTTGCGAAGAGCATCGCTTAGAGGAGGCCCAAGGTCCCAAGAGCCTTGAGTTCTCGGATCTCTTGCTCGAGTCATTGCCGTATATTCAATGAAGCTTTTCATCCTGCTTCCAACTTATGGATCGTCTCCGTCAAGATTTTAGCGTCGGACTTCAACTCCTTTATCTTATTCATCCTCAGTTCACTCCTCTGAACTAAGTCGACGTTCATGTTGACAATTTCAGCATGCTGAGCCTTAGTCGACTTTAGTTCTTCCTTGGAGGCCTTCACTTCTCCCTTAGCTTGGGCCAACTCTTTCTGAAGACCTTCATTAGTATGAAGAAGGCCTTCACGATGAGTCCTTTCCCGAGCCAGGGCAGATTTCAGGAGGGAATTTTCCTTCTTCAACGCTTCCTCCTCGGATTCAGCTTGGAGAGATCTAGGACGCAGACGTCCGAAGATAGCATTTTCCTGTTCATGTTCAGTGTTATTCAATCAGCTTCAGATGTATGAATATGAAAGTAAGTAAGCAAAGGAAGAGAAGAGTCATTTACCTTAGCTGAAGTAGCTCATGCCTTCATTGAAAGCAAATCCCCGTTTGAACTGTTCCCGAACCGATGGTCATCGGTCTCACGAACAAAGGCCTCAAACAGTTGAAAGGGGAAATTGGCATTGAACCAAGGCCACATAGTCGGTGAACCCATGGCATCATGCTGAAATTCGGATGTCATTGGTCCTTGAGGAGGAGGCATAGTGATCGCGAACCGGTGAAGGATCCGCATGCATTGCCTCTCGAGAAGGTGATCGGTAGCATTGGCTCGGGAGTTGAAGAAGGTTCGTGTCGAACCGAGCCACCGTCGTCCGGTTTTTTTTTTTTCGGGACGAGAAGGTTTGGCTTCGACCTTCGCCCAGCCAGTGTTGGGGTTTCATTTAAGAAATTTGGTGACGAAGAACCATTTCTCGTGCCATCCTTTTGTTGCTTCGAGGGTGCTTCGTCGAGGGCCTCTTCTCGAATTTCGAAGTTTAGGCGTGGGGATTGTTTGCTCAAGATTTTGAACCCTCGTTCTCGGATCTGCCAATAGAAGAGGGTAAAGAAGAGATCAACAGAGGGGTAACCCCTAGTTCATGACGATGATGAACGCCAAAGATATGGATATAGGAGTTGGGCACCATTCATGAAGCTCTACCAATAAACCCTAGGAGGTAACTATGAAGGCGTGGAGGGTAGGCGAACCCCTTTTCCAAAGAGTCGGCGTGGCGACCATCCGTTTGTCATTGGTACATTCGCTTCCTCGTGAGATGGAGCCCTCATAAGAAAGTTATCCTAACATGATCTCAATCCGGAGAGTTCAGCGATTCGATTCGAAAACAGGTGGAGGTGATGTTGGCATGAGGAAATTGTTCCCCATCCTTGAAGAAATCGGTGGGAGATGGTGGATTGGCACTTGAACCCCTTGGTTGTGGGTTTGAACGAGAAGAACTTGAAGGGTTTTGGCTTGGATTCACCATTGTTAAGTTTGTGAAAGCTAAAGAGAGGTTTTTCCGAGAGAAGGAAGAAAGCTCAAAGGTTCAATTTCAAATCGATAGGTAAAACCAAATCAATTTGGTGAGGTTTACCTTTTATCTTCGATCTATATCGCTGCGAGCGGTAGGCCGCATTTTAATGTCGATAATAATGGGAATTAAAGTGGAATACGTTTGGATGACCTTTGAATATATCTCGTCCCGATTGGGCTCGACCGTTGGATCTCTATCTTATTGGCCCATGCCGCTCAGATTCGATCTCCTTTATCAAATTGGGCTTATTATGCGGGTATCCACTATCCAGGTCCTCCTTATTCCACTTCATTATGATAAAAGTGGGTATGATCCACTTATTTCTATTTTTGAGCCTTTATTAAATTCTAAATATCATGAATCTTATATAGTTTTCCATTAAACATTTTGTTTAACTAAAAACTAGGGGGGTAATGTTGGGTCATAATATTTCTCCTATCTTGGCCTGACAGATTGGGCCCATTTATCAATTATAATCTATTGGGCTTTTATTATTAAGCCATGGGACTCTTTGAGCCCATTTATTGTGTCAACTTTATTTAATTCTATTGGACCGGTCGCACCAAATGGATCGACCCATTAGATATTTTAATATCTCATTACTTTGACTTGTGATGATGAAAAAGCATGACAATTGACCAATCCTCCCGCCATGCATTAATGTGGATGGGATCATAACCTACGTGAGGAGAAAACAGTATGGCCAAAAGCGATGAGATAAACCCGATATAGTCGGCAGGTCCATCGATCGGAGGGGTGTCGGTGTAGTAGTGGGTGGCACAATAATCCAAGCAAAAGTAATATAACTTAAAGAAGAAGCCATCGTATGGAGGTATGTTCTCTCATATCTTGATTACTCATATTCTCCCATACACACGCTTTTGAGATTTTAATTCTCTCAATACACTAAACCATATATTTCTCCATTGTTAACCTTGTGAACACGTCTTTAATTCTCACGCTTTGAGCTATCCCCCTCGACGTGAACCGCCAATCAAGCTTTGGTGTTGATTGTGTTTACTATGCAGGATCAAGACGTCTTACGTGATTGGGACGTGGAGAAAGATCTTGACGTTAACATTCACCATTTCTTTGATATTAATTTCTTTGGGATTTCATTATGGGATCATCGATCATCATGTGACTGTAGTCTCATAAGTCGATAAAAAGCTTTTAAAAACTATTCTAAAACATTTTCTCTACTTTAAGTTTCCCAACTTCTTTTTAGAAAATCAAAAGAAATAATAATGCATGCATGCATGGAACTTCGCTAAATTTAATTTGCAGTATCTTTAATTCGTTTTGTTATTTTTTTAATACTACTCTCCTCCTCTCTCTCTCTCTCTCTCTCTCTCTCTCTCTCTCTCTCTCTCTCTCTCTCTCTATATATATATATATATATATATATATATATATGCCAGATCAATGCATGAAATGCTGGATCCAGTTGGTTAATGGCGCAATCATCATGAGGGATTTATTTAGATTCTCTCCCATATATGATTAGCAATGGTTTTGGCCTTCTTCTTCTTTTTTTTAATTTTTTTTTATCCCATGCCAGCGGGTTGTCATGTTCTATCATTTATAACAGCCGAATTTGCTTTTTTCTCAGGCCAAAATTAGATATCCATTTTTCAAATAAATTTTTTTAAAAATTTTAATCTATAAAGGAAGTGATAAACGCATGCTTTCCAAATTTCTTGATTAATTTGTTGTCCTTATATATAAGCTAGCTTAGAATGAAACAAATTAAATTACGTTTATTAAAGATTTAAATATTACTATTCCCAATCCATATACACATGATCTGACTGTTGAGAATGAGTCTATCTGATCTGTTCTTCACATGAAAGATCAGCTAGCATCCAAGATTAGCAACAACGTACGTACAATAGTAGTCATTGGCTCAGGCTCAGGTTCAGACTGGCTAATTTAGTTTGTAAATAACTCATGCATTTAAGTTAATCAATTTTAGATAGTTTGTTAGTGTTAATTAATGTAATAAAAATGACTAGTATTACATGCATTAGGAAGTTTGCTAGCTTATATTTCCATTCGCATAATTAAATAGTGATATTGTACTCATGCACAGATTAATTAATATTGTGCTCACTTCATGATACTGTAACAGTAGCCACCTCATGACTTTGTACTTACTTTATGACAACGGTTTGAAACTTGTATTTCCATAACATACAAGATTCTTAGAGAAAATGTTAGTGCTTCCGCTCATCTCCGTCCCGGACGGACGGGCGCAAGTGAAGAACTTGGAGTGGCGCTGGCGCCGATCTTTGGTGAAGCTACTTGCCCAAGTAGCCTGGGAGCGCCTACTGAACGCTTTGTGAAGCGGCGTGCTGGTCAGTGATGACAGAGACTTTCTGTGTTGTTTTTGGAAAGTTCATTATAGGTAATTGAACATAATATGAAGTATGGTTGAAATATAATTAGTAGATATATATACTATCTATTGTAAAGCCCTATATAACCAAGAAATCATCAATAAACAACAAGCCGCTTGTGGAGTACCCAAATTGGAGAACTACGTAAATCTATGTGTTATTCTTAATTCTCTATCGTTTGTGTGCGTGTGTGATCCTATATTCTAACAACAACTAAAATTGAATCAGGTGCGCTAGTTGTCTTTTACAATACTCCTTCCATTATATATATATATATATATAAAATTGAATCAGGTGCGCTAGTTGTCTTTTACAATACTCCTTCCATTATATATATATATATATATATATATATATATATATATATATATATATATATATCTGTAAAATTTTAAAACTCAAATTGTGATGCAAATTTATTTTAATAAATGTAATAAAAAAATTGCATTTAGTAAGTTCTACTATTAATTATTGAATTAATCAAAATTAAAGTATACATCAATTTTAAAATTTAAAATTGTACAAAATAATTAAAAAGAAAATAAATAAAAAAAATTTGTGGAACAGATGAAGTATGTAAATAAATCCAATTTTTATTGTATTGTATTGAATTGAATGTGACCTTATTTCTGGTTCTATTGTACACGGATAAATAAAGGAAGTAATCCTTGACTTGGTCCCAAACCCAAAATAATTGCTGGAATTATTTGGGCCTGCTGAAGATTCTCTAATCCACATGTGGAGCTTCAGTTTCTAGAAACTAATGTTGGGGGTCGGGCCTAGAGCCCAAAAATTGTGGCCATACATGGGCTTTCAGAATAAATCGTGGGTTTAATCTATTTGAGCACGACATTCATTTGGTACTTTCATCAGCCCAATGTGCTCAATTTTTAATTTTTTAAATAAAACTTTTCTAATGGAAGAAGGGAATAATGTCGTACTATAATATAAAATTTTCTTGTGGGTAACTATTAACTAATAATAATAGCATGCATATTGTAAAGAGAGCAGATCCTATGTCCCCAATTTCATTGTCCTCCTGTGTCCCTCCACTTAAATTTTGACCCATAGTCTCTTACTTAACACCAATTATTTTTAAATTTAAATAAAAGAATATGTGTCAAAATTTAAGCGGTGGGACACAACAAAAACAGGGAAATTGGAACATAGAATCTGCTCTCTATTGTAAACAAGTAAAACTTTTATTGTGCATTGTATGAAGGCACCAACCAATTTATTAATTCCATAGCTTCCAATGCTTTCCAAATATGGAATTTATCCTCCAAAGAAACAATTGAACCACAAAACTTAAAGCCTATTTATGCGCCATTGTTCTTTCTTAATGGCCTTTTTGAAACATGTTTGGATTTCATTCTCTTCACTAGAGTTGTCTGTTTGGTAGTAGTTTTTGTGTCATATACATATATATATTATTTTTTTTATCTTTTTATTTAGACCTTCAAATTTTATAAAATTTTTATTTTACTATACATAATTTACACACACAACATGGGTCACTGAATGATAACATACAAATTAAAACTAACTAATAATTGAACAGATCTCGCAAGTATATATAATAAGTCTGTATATTAATAAATCTATTCCAAAATTTTATTTTTGACTTTTATATAATGCCTTTATAGATTAAGAAATCTTGCTTTCTTGGATAGAGGCAAAGAGCCAATTAAAGGCATGTTCGGGAATGACTTATTTTAAATTATTTATAAGTTAAAATATAAATTATTTTAAGTTATGACTTATAAATAAAAGTGTTCGACATTAATTTGATTTATAAGTCAAAAATTAAGTTAGAACAAATTATGAAAGTGTTAGGTTCATAATGACTTATAAGTTAAAATAAATGTAAAAATTACTAAAAATAACATTAATAAAAAGAGGGGCAACATAGAAAAGAGGCAAAATATACATTACATTTGGTTGTGTTTGTTTAGAGCTGAATGAGTGTGAACGACCCAAAATCTAAACGAATCAATCATTAAAAATGTTTGTTTGTATGAATATAAATATGAATGAGGCTTAATTTGTCTGATCGAGTAAGACCAATTTATTTGGCTGATTGGATCAGCTATTTGGCTAAATAGCTTTTTTACTTGCATTCCCCGATAATTAACAGAACAAGGCTTCTTCTTCTTCTTCGATCTTCTTCAGCTACTATAGTTAACAGAAGTTGGGGTATTCAATTATCTTCTTCGTTGTTTTATGGGAACAACTAAAGTGGTGGTGATGAGCGGTGCATATTCGAAATTTTGGGGGCGACAATTCGAGATCTGAGGTGTAAAAATCGAACACCTCAAAAATCCTGAGACCAAAAGGGAGGAGTTGAATTTGGTTCGTTTGGGGAGTTTTTAATGGCTTTTGCATGACAAAGTCCCATGGAATCATAAACCTAACTATAAAAGAATAACAGGAAGTGAGCCAAAGATGTTTAACAGATGGCAAAAAACACTTTTATCCGCCTGTGTTCTTCGACTTGTAAGCAATTGACCACTGAACTTTAAAAATATGCAATTGGACCACTGTGTTTTATAAAAATGAAAATTCTGGCCATTCCGTCCAAATTCTTGGACTGACGTCAAATAATTACACACGTAGCATTGAAAAAAAAATAAAAAATTATTATCTTATGTGGCAATACAAAAAAAAAATCAAAAATAAAATCATTGATTATATGGCAAAAAATGATTAAAATAATTATAAAATTAAAAAAAAAATTAATTAATTTTAAAAATAAAAATAAAAAATTAATTTTAAAATAAAATAATTAAAATAATAACATTAAAATAAATATTTGGAATTAATGATTAATAATTAAAAATTATGTTTTTGTTTTTAAAAACATAATTTTTAAAAACAGAATATTTATTTTAATGTAATTATTTTATTTTAAAATTAATTATTTTATTTAAAATTAATTATTTTAAAATGAATTAATTATTATTATTTTTTATTTTTAATCATGTTTTGCTACATAATCAATGATTTTTTTTTGATTTTTTTTGTATTGCCACATAAGAAAATAATATTTTTTGATTTTTTTTTAATGCCACGTGTGTAATTATTTGACTTCCGTTCAATTTATTGGACGAAATGATCTGAATTTTTATTTTTAGAAAGCACAGTGATCCAATTATATATTTTTAAAGTTCAGTGACCAATTACTTCCAAGTCGACGAACTCATGCAGATAAAAGTGTTTTTTGCCTTTAATAGGGTATGCAAGTAAAAGCAAAGAGGAGAATAAAAGGGAAATAACACATTTCTCTTTTCGCAAACAATTGAGCTACTATTCTTTGTTCAGACTTGGAGTTTTGACCAACTTTTGTAGTGTTTTCTCAAATTGATTTTTCTAACTTTTCTTTGGACAGGTGTATGAAGATATAAGAATCAATGTGGGGGAGTTTTCTTCTGTTTGGCAATTTATTACAGTATGTATTAGGGGCAAAATGGTAAAAAAATTATTATTAAGAAGATTCATACATATCAATTATCAAACAATTTTTTTCATTTAGTATTCATAATTCTGATTCATTCAGTTCATTCAGATTGTTTCATTCAATTTTATCAAATAGCCCCTTGGTCAAACAAATTTATTTTAAAATACTTATTTTTTTTTACTTAGAACTCAATTTACAAATAAAAAAAATAAGTCATTCATGAACAGATGAATAGTAACAAATAACTTTAAAATTAATTGACCAACTTATAAATTATTCCCGAACAGCTTGTTTGATCTTTTAACACTTTAATTGGTGTGAAATTATTGATAGTACAATATAATTGGTTAGCTTATTTTTATGTTAATTTATTATATTTGTAATATACCCCCAATTTTAGGCTTATGGAAAAGGTATTGGATAGCAAGCAAACACACTCTTGAAACCAGTACCAGGTCTAAAATTTAAATAGTGTAATTTATGTTTTTAGGTTATGTTTATTTATAATCATTATAATTTATGAGATTATAATGGTAAGATTATTAATTTTAATATTATAATTATAATCTTAAGATTAATAGTGTCAATTCTAATTTTAAAAACAAACAGACACTTGAAATTAATATTTTTATCTTAAGTATAAAATTCTTCCGAATAAACATGGCCTTAGGTGGTGTTTAGTTTTATCTTAACATCTCATCTCTCAATATATTTTAATAGTTCATATTTTTGTATTTATTGATTTGACTTATATTTGTATATAAGTATTCATAGAATTTCTTAATATAAATATATGAATGATTAAGATCCATTCTATGAAGATATAATCAAACAACTCATTGGTATATTTCTTAATATTAAAAAACCCAAAAAATTAATTTACGTTCTTGCATTTTCCTTTGTCTTTTAGTATATGTTTGTAGACTTGTAGTGGTAGTAATTTGGTGTACGAAAAACCAGAATATCTTCCAGAACATTCTGTTACCTTTTCACCAAAACAAACGTCCGTGATAAACAAAAACTCGTATCTAACGCACCAACCCCAAAATCGAACGAACGGTAACGGCCATCCATCCTCTCCCCTCCCCTCCCCTCTCCTCCCCTCCGAAATCATCGAATTAGATAACTAGCGGGTATATAGGTAGCCGGTAGGTAAGCATTATTATAGTATTACCATACACCCGCATCATTGCCGGACTATCTCCTTTATTTCCACCGGCTGTTCCGGTTACCCTTTCACGCCTTTCCTAATAAACCCACCAAAACTCTCATTTGCTATCCGCCACAATCTCTCTCATCTACGCACAAGCCATATTTTCTCTCTCGTCTTTCAGTTCTCCCTCAGAATCATGGGTATGATCATTATCCTTCCACTTTGATTTTATTCATATGCTGATTATCTCTTTTAAATTATCACCTGTGTTTCTTTTTCTCTGTAATAATATGATTTGTAAGGGTTTTATTTTTTGTTTATGTGTGCAGCCAAAATCAAGATTGGAATTAACGGTATTAGATCTGACCTCTTATCAAATGTTCTTTTGAGTTTGATTTTTGTATTTATTTTGTGTTGATTATAAATATGATGTGAAGGGTTTGGAAGGATTGGTCGTTTGGTTGCAAGAGTGGCTTTGCAAAGAGACGATGTTGAGCTCGTTGCTGTTAATGACCCCTTCATTTCAA
This sequence comes from Panax ginseng, assembly GCA_020205605.1. NCBI lineage: Eukaryota > Viridiplantae > Streptophyta > Magnoliopsida > Apiales > Araliaceae > Panax > Panax ginseng. The sequence continues at coordinate 5,957,072 of CM035145.1, read as the reverse complement.
CTGATTACATGGTATATGCGATTTGCTAAACTTGGTTGAACTAGATTTATGTTGATCTGGCAATTGCAGTAGTCTGATTGAACTTTTATGGGTTTTTTTCCCTGTGTTTTTGTGGTTTTAAATGTGTTGCATGTATATATTTTTTAAACATGTCAAAGCAGTTATTATATAAACACCAGATCTAGCTTTAGGGAGTGAAACGGATAAAATAAAACTAGATATGTGGTTCTAGCCTTGAACGAAGAATTCACTTGATTTAAAAGCTTAATGAGATGTTTATCTCCTTGGTTGATCATGGGGGCAATTACAGTGCTGATCATTTAAGTTTTGTTACTAGTAGCCTTGTGTTTTTTATGAGAGGAAAATCAGTTAATTATCACATCGGAGTGCAATCTATGAGCAAAATCAGCTTTGGCAATATTTAAGAATAGTGATGGGTATCAAGCCAATTGGTTGAGCTTGACTAGCTCAATTTGCTTCCACCTAACTTGTTGACTATTTTGTGCAAGAGCTGAATTAGCTGATTTTTTGTTATAGACATATATGTTCAAGTATGATAGTGTTCACGGTCCCTGGAAGCATCACGAACTAAAAGTTAAGGATGAGAAGACCCTTCTCTTTGGTGAGAAGCCTGTCACCATCTTTGGTTTTAGGTACAGCCCGTAATATATGGTTTTGATTGTGTCTATACTTTTTTCTTTATTATTCTACGCGTTTATGACCTGAGCAATTGATAATCTTAATTTGTTGATGCAAATTTCAGGAACCCAGAAGAGATCCCTTGGGCAAGCACTGGTGCCGAGTTCGTTGTTGAGTCCACTGGAGTTTTCACCGACAAGGATAAGGCTGCTGCACATTTGAAGGTTCCTGATTATGTTGCATCCCTTGTGCTATAATGTGGTGTAGATATGCTGATTGATAGGATTTGATATTGCTACATGATGGTTCTTATATAATTTTTTGTTTGATAACCTCATTCCTGTTCTTTTGGAGTACCTTTTTTTTGTGCGTGTGGGGTGGGGGGATGTTGTACCATTCCTCTAATTGCTTTGAAGGATTAATAATTGCGAAATGCAGTTTAGTTTTAATATATGTTCGTGTGGTACATGCCACTTGGTTAAATTTCATAAACTCCTGATTTCTTATTGTCCTAATTAGATTGCATTAATGGTCTGGGGTTTTGAGATTAGTCTCTAACATTATATTAAAGGTCTTGAGATTACATTTATTTTTTTGCTTGGCCGGGTCACACAGTGCCTAATTCATAATAATTATTTGTACATTTTTATACTATCAAAGTAAAATCATATTTGTTGGCTTTTGTTCAATGTAAATATTTTATTGATTTTTCTAAACTGTTTTGGCTGGATTATATTTTTGTTCATTGTATCCTTCAAAAATCTCTTGATGTTTCTTTATTGAGATGATGATTTTTTTTGCTCTTCAGGGTGGCGCAAAAAAAGTCATCATTTCTGCCCCTAGTAAGGATGCTCCCATGTTTGTTGTAGGCGTCAATGAGAAGGAATACACACCAGACCTTCACATTGTTTCTAATGCTAGTTGCACTACCAACTGTCTTGCTCCCCTTGCAAAGGTATATAGTATATACTCCTTTAGTTCCTTTTTATTTGTCTTTTAAGACTGAAATTTGTTCTTTTTTATTTGTCATTTGTAAAGGAAGCATTAATTTCTTAGTTTACCATATTATCCTTGCATTAAATTTTAATTTGTTTATCTTTCATATTTTCCGATGAATTTTGAAGGGTAATATTGAGATTATATACTCATTTTAATCAATCAGACAACATTAATTGCATTTCTTAATCTTTGTGTTTTCTCCTAAAACGTCAATTAAAAAGGAACAGAGGTAGTAATTGTTTATACTTTTTTTGTTCTATGCTATTTCTAGCATTTTGGGAGCACTTGAATTCATCTTGATTTTCTCTGTCACAAATATGCACAGGTGATCAACGATAGGTTTGGCATTGTTGAGGGGCTCATGACAACTGTCCACTCAATTACTGGTGGGTTTTTATAGTATGTATTTGGTTTATTCCGTCTGTATTGAGTAGATATCCGTCCAAACTGTATATTCAAATGGTTTACTTGTTATTCAGCCACACAAAAAACTGTTGATGGACCATCTGCCAAGGACTGGAGAGGTGGAAGAGCTGCATCATTCAATATCATCCCTAGCAGCACTGGGGCAGCCAAGGTATTTTTAACATATTGTTTTGTAGTCTGTGTAGAGATGGAAGTGTTTGCCCATGCAAAAGGCCTCTTCTTTTTCTTGGGCTGGAGATTAGATTGTGAAAGTGCTGCTGCATGCATAAACAGTTTTTGTTTTGTTGAGTAACTTTGCTTAATTCCATGGGGTGGTTTTTTATTTTTTGTTTCTATTCTTATTCTCATTAGTATCTGTTACTAATTTTAAATTTGGGTGTTGTGATTTGGTAGGCTGTTGGTAAAGTGCTACCTGCATTGAATGGGAAATTGACTGGAATGGCCTTCCGAGTTCCGACTGTGGATGTCTCAGTGGTAGATCTAACTGTCAGGTTGGCGAAGAAGGCCAGCTATGATGAAATTAAAGCTGCTATCAAGTAAGCAATTGAAAATTACTGCGTCTTTTTTTCTTGTTAGCCTTCTGCACAAAAGCTCAACTTTGGAGCATGTTTTAAATTATGATTGCTAGAAGAGATTTCTATCTCTCTGCATGCGTTTTGCTTTCTAGTTTGTCTAAATCTGAACTTCGGTGCAATTTCAGTTTACTTTGTTAATGTTTTTTTTTGTTTATTAATATTATGTTATATGGTTTTATGGTTATCAGGGAGGAGTCGGAGGGAAAACTCAAGGGAATCTTAGGTTACACCGAAGATGATGTGGTTTCCACGGACTTTGTGGGTGACAGCAGGTGAGGATGAATTCTTGGAAGGCTTGCGTGGTCGTTTTGTCCTTCTCTTTATCTGTCTCTTTTTCCAACCTGGTGCATGGGTCAAAATTTCACATGGACCCATTATGACATTGCCAAAGCAAATTTTGTAATGCAAAATGGCAATGTGTGTGTATATATGTGTTATATATTTGTATAAGTTTGGCTGAGTGGATAGCATAAGTTTCAGATCAAGTGATATATATATATATATATATATATATATATATATAGAGTCCGGATCAGGTCCGGACTCCCAGACCGGACCAAAAGCCGGACTTTTTTTTTTTTTCTAAAACAACTAAAAAAAATAAATAAAAAATTATGGAATTGAAATTTTTTCATAATACAGTGTTTTGGGTGTGATTTGGGTTCATATAACAAAACAGACTGTACCACCATTTTTTGGTATAGGTATTCAAATCACGTCCAAAACATTGTATTATGGAAAAATTTCAGTTCCATAATTTTTTATTTATTTATTTTTAGTTATTTTAAAAAAAAAAGCAAAAAAAAAAGGTCCGGACTTTCTCCCGTCCGGGAGGTCCGGACCTGATCCAACTTGTATATATATATATATATACACACACACACACGTTATATACTTGTATGTACAAGTCTGGCCGAGTTGACATCATAAGTTTTGGATCGAGTAACTAATGGTATATACTTCTATTAAGTAAACATGTATTGAATTCATTGCTTGACAATCTATCTTATTTGTTAAGCTTTTGGAATTTCCAGGTCAAGCATCTTTGATGCCAAGGCGGGAATTGCTCTAAATGAGAACTTTGTGAAGTTGGTTGCGTGGTACGACAATGAGTGGGGATACAGGTAAACATCCATATTTGGCTAATATTTGGTTGCATTGCTAGTTAATAGTGGTTAGATTTTCTTAATTTGTCGCCACACATCTTTTGATGCTCTGATAATACAACAGGCTTTTGCTTGTCAAAAATTACGTATGGCCATCAGACATGCCTTTCGTATTGGTTGCAAGAGTATTTTAATTGGCCATTACATGTCGCTTGATGCTGCTGTTTATACTCTTTGCCTGTTTCTGATTTTAACTTTTATCTTCATAGATTCATAATGTTATTTAGTGTGCATATTACTTGATGCTGATATCAAATTTTCATGGTTGGTATTGCAGCTCACGTGTGGTTGACTTGGTTGTTCACATGGCATCTGTCCAGTAAGTTGTGGATGTTTGTTTTTTGCATGGATTAGCGGAGCCAGTACCTTACCCTCAGTTTGTTGAGTACATTTGAATAATTTTTACACCAGGAAGTAATTTAAATCCCTAGTTAGTGGCTCTACTACCCAAAAGAAGGGTGTTTCTATCCTCTAGGTGAGTGTTTTAGGTTATTAAAGGCAAATGAGGACATTATTTTCTTTTTTCCTTTGTTCCTCAAGGATATTCAGTTGTTTTGTTTTGGGACCAATGTAATAATATTCGATCTCTCTCTCGCTCGATCTCACACAAACACACACGGTCGGAGGTAAACAACAATTTTACTCGTTTTCCATTATGGTTTATACGAATTTTCATTCGTATACTTTATGTGGAGAGAAAAGTTAGGGGTGATATTAGAAAATAAATAATTTATTATCTTAAAAAGTTGTAAACCATAAATATATTGATAAGTAACAAATTCTAACTGATAAATTATTTTTAATAAGTAGGGTTGATCAAATGTAATAACAATTTTGTCCTCTATTTTTTTTAAAGGACATATTTATCATTCCGACAGAATAAATCTGATTTCTTGCCCTTTAATTGATAGTATTAATTAATTTGCCTCTGTTTCAATGGGTACTTCCAATTGATATAATCTGGGAGCCAAATAAAATACTCATAAAAAATTATTTCTTCATAACACCTTTCTCTTCATTCATTAGACAATTTTTGCGCTTTTAGCATGGATATAAGATAATATGTCAAAAACCCATTTATATTTTCTACAGTAACAAATATATTTTAAAATAAAATATACAAATATATAAAGAATTTTAAATTATATTCTAAGTAGAATGTGGTTCGATTCTAATATGCCTTGAAAGTTTGGGTGCATAAATTAACATGATACCCTAATAATTATGTTTAGCAATAAAAGATAATATTGCCTTAATAATTTTTAATTTGAAATAAAATTATAGTTGATATGTTTAGAAATTTTATTTAATAAAAAAATTGTTATTGTTATGATATTGTAACGCTCCCAAAATAAGTATACAACACCATTCTGAGTCGTTAAAATACATGGTACAGAAAGCAAACTACAACTTCAATAATACAATTGTCGTGCAAAATACGACAACACATACTGTGAGGACAATATTTGTATTTAAACTAGTTCCTGAGAAATAGTGAGGACTGCTAAAACATCTTTCTAGAACCATCATTCCGTACCCCGACTAGTTCCTGCTATGTTCTCACCTCCTGAGAAAAATGGAACAAAAAAGAAAAGGGTGAGCTCAACTAGCCCAGTAAAGAATATTATGACTAAGATAATATACAACAAATTATCGTTAGTCTTCAACAGAAAAAAATCTGATAAAATATAATAGCCAACAAATTTTAGATCAACAACTGCAACGGAAACAACAATCCATTAGAAGAGTCAAGTAGAGAATGAGTTCTACTATCTTCTAAGATTTAAAAGTCCATCATCAATATTTTATCCATGTAACAACAATCAATATACATCTTTAATCAAATATTCATCTTTGCACTACAGACCAAAGATATTCATTTGTATCACTAGTTGGTCATGTTCATCTCAACACATGTTCATCTTTGCACTACGGGCCAAAGATATTCATCAGTTAATCATTTATCTTTGCACTACAGGACGAAGATATTTAGTAATATCATCATTTAGGACTGAGGATGATGAAAATATTTTAAAGAAAACGAATTCAAAGAAACGGAAGGACAAATAGTAGGGATTAAGATAATAACGGTTTATCCAAGATCAATAATACTTCATAAATACCAATTTTGAAGCGAAAATTCAAAAATAAAGATTAAAACATGGATCTGATCAAAGATAGTAACCATAATAGACATCTTGGACAAAAAGAAGAAAATTTCATTTTTCTATGAAAAGTCTCAGATATCGTGAATAAAGGCCGTATACGTGAATAAGAACCCCGACACAAAAAGTTCTAAATTTGATAAAAATTCGATCAATACTTCCCAAGATAATGATATTGAAGAAATAATATCATATATGAAGAAAATAACATCCCTTACCTCAAAATATCAAGATTTACGATGGAATATCGGATATAAAATCAAGAAAACTTGCATTGATGAATAGAAACTCACAAAGTATCTAAATACTCACAAAATACACTCAATAATCTAGAGAGAGAAAGAGAGAAAACTTGTTTCTGGTGTGATTTTCAATTTTAACTTAGCCTCTATTTATAGGAAAATGTTAGCAGACTTGACTGCTGACCTCGATGGCTTTTACCTGCTACTATTTTCACCCACCACATTTGAAATAAATTCAGCACATTTCTTCACCAACCACAAGTGGGGCCCACTCAATTCTAGAATTTTTCACCAAAATCATTTATAAACCTAATTTACAATCACCACCTCTTAAAATTCATAACAAATCATACGCTCATTTTTAACGGTTCAAAATTTGTGGACATATAATCAACTTATATATGTATAACATATCCAAAAATTACAACGATCCAACGGTCGGATTAAAATTATAACTCACACAATATATCTCAAAAATACCGGTTTAATTTTTAATACCTTCATTCCGACAAAAATACTTGAAAAAATACCTCAACATTAACTCCTTCATTTTTAACCACAATAAATATATCCAACATTTATATCCACATAAAATAAATATTTTCTTATCATATGAATCAATAATTAATTATTCACAAATAATATTACAAAATCACATTTATGACAACCAGTAGCTCCTGGAAGAAGGGGGATTTCCAATAAGAATTTCTCTTTATTGGCCAATGATTAGGTGACCAAACCTCTCCTTGACGTAACTTTCTAGACATTGCCAATAATGCTATCTAATAATATTATTCAAATAATATGAATTATTGATCCGATAATGGGAAATATCATGCGTTGACAATTATTGAAACAACAATAATATAAAATATCAACGCAAAGAATTATTGAATCAATAAAATAAAATATTGAATAATAGAATTCACCGTAACAATTATTGAGTAGTGCATTCTTACGTAAAGATCAATAATTCATCAATACTGCGCATCCACGCCAGACATCAGATTTTAACCACCGGGTATTTCAACAAAGTTAATTCAGTAATAACTACTGTAGTATTTATAAAAACTCAAACTTGTCGCTTTCTTCATCCGATAGTTATTCTCATTATGGGGTCCTCAAATGACTACGCCATCATGCAAAATATTCCCCACAACAAGAATATATTCCACGACCAAACGAATATTCCCCGACAACAATGATTATTTTATAACCACTTCAGATATTTTGCAAAATTTGCACATTTCACCCATAACCGAGAATTATATCAAATTAATACCTTATTATTCACAAATATAATTAGAGGGAATTCGATTTTATTTATAATAAGTTGGGGTCTTACACCTGATGTTGAAATTCTCTTTCATTTGAGTGTAAAGATGGGTAGATTATTGGTATGATCATGACTATGGGTTCCCTTTGGCAAGTAGTGCAAAGTTGAATTGTTGACTGGTATGATCATGACCATTAAATTTATAACTGAATATCTTTAGCTTAAGTACAAAGGTGAATTGATCAACATGGTTATAATTATTGTTTATATAAATTCTGAAATGATTATATATTTATTTGAGATATTAATATATTTGGCCTGTAGTACAAATTTGAACTGTTGATGAATATATTTGGCCTGTAGTGCAAATATGAACTGTTGCGGAATATCTTTGGCCTGTAGTGCAAAGATGAATTATTGATGAATATCTTTTGGCCTGTAGTGTAAAAATGAACTGTTGTTGAATATCTTTGGCCTGTAGTGCAAAGATGAACTGTTGTTGAATATCTTTGGCCTATAGTGCAAAAATGACTTGTTGATGAATATATTTGGCCTGTAGTGCAAATATGAACTGTTGAGGAATATCTTTGGCCAGAGTGCAAAAGATGAATTATTCTTTGAATATCTTTGTCCAGAAGGTAAAAGATGAACTGTTGTTGAATATCTTTGGCTCAGTAGTGCAAAAATGACTTGTTGATGAATATCTTTGGCTTCAGTAGTACAAAGATGAATTTATTAATATGATTATGAACATGAATCGTGATTTGGTATAACCATGATCTTTGATGTTTCAGTGATGAAATTATCCTTGTCTGGATGAGAAAAGGAATTTAGAACTACAATTACGATTATGAAGTTATACACGTGATTGTGATGCGAAATTGTTGAATGATGTTACGAGGATAAAACATTGTTGGTGGACTTTTAACATGGAGAAGATAATAGATTTTATGGTCTATTTGACTTTTCTAATGGATTGCTTCGTTCAATGCAACTATGGTTGAAAAATTTTATCATCTACCATATGTTCTAAATCTCTCGATTTATTATCGATGAAAGCTATTGATAATTTAATTATCTTTAGTCATGATATTCTTTTTATCGCTGGTTATTGCTCACCCTTTTGCTTCACAATTCCTTTTCGTGTAATAAGAGTGTAACTTATTATAAATAAAATCAAATTTCTAATTATATTTGTGAATAATAAGGTATTAATTTGATATAATTCTCTCGTTATGGGTGAAATGTGCAAATTTTTTTAAAATATGCAAGTGGTTATAAAATAATCATCATTGCTTGGAATATTCGTTTTGTCGTGGAATATTCTTTGCTTGTTTGGGAATATTCGTATTTACGCCGCAAAGCCATTTTCAGTGGGCCCCATAATGTAATAACTCATTTGATGAAGAAAAACGACAGTTTGAAGTTTTTATAAATAATCTACAGAATTGTTACCGCAAGTAACACCGCTGAATACCCGGTGGTTAAAATACAAAGAATACGCGCGGATGCATGATTGATGAATTATCGATCCTTACGTAAGAAGGCACTACTACTCAATAATTGTTACAAGAGTTATCGCTCAATATTTTATTTTATCGATTCAATAATTGTCATATTGATATTTTATATTATCATTGTTGTTTCAATAATTGTCACCGCATGAAGATTTCCCATTATCGATCAATAATTCATATTATTTGAATAATATTATTAGATAAAGATTATTGGCAATGTCTAGAAAGTTCTCACAAGGAGAGGTTCGTCACCTAATCATGCGCCAATAAGGAGAAATTTTATCGAAAGCCCCTCTTCCCTCGAACTACCGTCATTATAAAATGTGATTCTCGTAATATTATTTGTGAATAATTAATTATTGATTCATATGATAAGGAAATATTTATTTTATGTGGATATAAATGTTGATATATATTTATTGTGGTTAAAAATGAAGGAGTTAATGTTGAGGTGTTTTATCAAGATTTTTGTTTGAATGAAGGTATTAAAAATTAAACCAAAGATTTTTTTAGATATATTGTGTGAGTTATAATTTTTAATCCGACCGCTGATCGTTGTAATTTTTGGATATGTTATACATATATAAGTTGAGTATATGTCCACAAATTTTGAACCGTTAAAAAATGAACGATGATTTGTTATGAATTTTAAGAGGTGACCGATTCGTAAATTAGGTTTATAAATGATTTTGGTGGAAAATTTAGAATTGAGTGGGCCCCACTTGTGGTTGGTGAAGAAATGTGTCAATTTATTTCAAATGTGGTGGGTGGAAATAGTAGTAAAGCCATCAAAGTCATCAGTCAAAGTCTCAAGTCTAACATTTTCCCTATAAATAGGGGGCTAAGTTAGAATTGAAAATCACACCGTAAACAAAGTTTTCTTTTCTCTCTCTAGATTATCGAGTGTATTTTGTGAGTATTTAGATACTTTGTGAGTTTCTATTCATCAAAAGCAAGTTTCCTTCAAATTTTATATACCGATATTCCGATCGTAAGATCGATATTTTGAGGTAAGGGATGTTATTTTCTTCATATATGATATTATTTCTTCAATATCATTACGCCAAGTATCGATCCAATTTTTATCAAATTTGAAACTTTTTGTGTTCTGGGTTATTCACGATACTAAGACTATTCATACTATACTATTCACGAATATACACTATTCAATCAAAAAATGAAATTTTCTTTTCTTTTTTGTCCAAGATGTCTATTATGGTTACTATCTTTGATCAGATCCATGTTTTGATCTTTATTTTTGAATTTCGCTTCAAAATTGGTATTTATGAAGTATTATCGATCTCGATAAACCGCTATACTTAATCCCTACTATTTGTCCTTCCGCTTTCACCGGATTCGCTTTTCTTTAAAATATTTTTCATCATCCTCACCCTAAATGATGATATTACTAAATATCTTCTACCAGAAGGCAAAAGATAAATGATTAATCGATGAATATCTTTGGCCCAGAGTGGCAAAGATGAAACAAAAAGTCGAGATGAATACGACCAACCGGTGATACAAATGAATATCTTCGGCCCAGAAAGTAAAAAAGATGAATATTTGATTAAAGATGTATATCGATTGTTGTTACAGGATAAAATATCGATGATGGACTTTTAAATCTTGTAAGATAAGAGAACTCATTCTCTACTCGACTTTTCTAATGGATTGTTGTTTCACCGCAGCTTGTTGATCTAAAACTTGTCATATTATTATATTTTATCGATTTTTTCCTCTCGTCAAGACTAACGATAATTTGTCAGATATTATCTTAGTCATAATATTCTTTATCGGGCTAGTTGAGCTCACCCTTTTCCTTTTTGTTCCATTTTTCTCGTGAGGTGGTAAACATAAAGAGAACTAATGGGTACGGAGTGATGGTTCTAGAAAGATGTTTTAGCAATTCTCACTATTTCGTAAAATAGTGTTTGAATAATTGTAACGAGGACTTATTTGAGTGTGGATATTGTCTGTAAGACAATATTTGTATTTAAACTCACAGATGTGTTGTCGTCATTTTGCACGACAATCAGATTATCAAGTTGTAGTTTGCTTTCTCGTATCTATGTATTCGGCGACTCGTAATGGGTGTCAGATACCTATTTTGGGGGCGCCACAAATGGGTATCAAAGCTAGGATATGGTCTCCAAGCGAGATCGGAATGAAACTAGAGGGAGAGATGAGTAAATCCTTCGCTAAAGGTGTCTTATCTAAGCTTATTTGTTGGTCACCATAATATAGGATATTATGTGATATGTTAATTTGTTTAATTAACCCTTGTTTTATGGCAAGATTTTAAGAATGGGTCACGAGAACGTTAACAATGGAGTGTATGAGACCGTGGAACAACCTTTAGTTACAAAACCAGAGAACGTGCAAATGTGAAGGCAATATTCCTCCCGTAAAAACAACACTACCGAGCAAACGATGAATGATGGAATGTTTAGAGCTTTTTGCAGCTCATGCAAAACCGCATTTAGGAGACTCGTGCACAAAATACGGTGTGAAATGATAAGAATGCGCTTGCTTTGTCACAAACAAGCAAGCTTCAAGGAGTCAGACCACCGTAATTTAAGGGAAAGCCGATCCGATCACGGCGAAACGTGGGTCAAGCAAATTACCAAGATATTCGATGTCTTGGGATGCACGGAGAAATGTAAGGTTCCATTCGCCACCTTTATGTTCCGCAGCGAGGCGTATCACCGGTGGGAGTCTCAGGAAGCGCACTCACCACCACACTCAAAAGATGTCTTGGGGAACGCGTTTTAAACTATTCAATGACAAGTACTTTCCTCGAAAGTATTCGCTATACGAAGGAGGTGGAGTTTATCGACCGAACAAAACAACATACGACGGTGTCCCAAAGACGAGGCGCGTAAGTTTGCAGAGTTATCCAGTGCTCAGCACCTCATTTGGTCGAAAATGAGGAACGAATGACGAGGATGTTTCGAGAGGTCTAAAGCCCGAGATTCTAATAATATCTTATATCTCATAAATTTTCTTTATATTCGATGATGTTGTAAATGTGGCTCAATTATTAGAGCGAGATAATGAGTATGTTCAACCGAGGGACCACAACCAGTGGTCATACCGCAAGATGTTATATCGAGCGATGATAACCAACGAGGAGGAAAAATACTTAACAAAGGCAGAAACCACTCTGGTGGTCATCGTGGCCACGATAATAGAGAGGAGAGTCAAGTGGAAATTTCGTAAAGAGGAGATTCAACAATGACGGAAGACATCAAAGAAGACCAAAGAAAGACCAACAACAAATTCTAGGGGAGGAGAACGACCGCCAGCTAGATGTTACAAATGCGGAAAGAGGGACATATCACCAAACCGCCCACAACAATCCAAGGTATGTTACAACCGTGGAAAGGAAGGCCACATAGCTCTCTGGATTGTTCTCAGAAGAAAAACCAAGTTCAACGGGATGGTGACTCCAAGGGTCGTCCCCGATAAGTCAAAATCACGGCTCTCGAAGAGCGCTTTGTCGCGATCGCCAAAACGCGAGGAACCCGAACGAGGTGATTACGTAAGCTAATCTTGAACTCTCATGTTTTATACCTTACTAGATACCGCTTCTACCCATTCTTTTATCTCTCCCGCCAGGCTCAACGCTTAAACTCGACCGAGAAATTGACTTCGACTTATCTCGTTGAAACTCCGCTGGGTGAAACCTTCACACATCTACGCTTTATAAATCTTGCATGATCCAAGTCAGCACTATCACATTACCCGCTGATCTTATATCTTTAAAGATACTTGCTTTTGATGTGATTTTAGGAATTGATCGTTAACCACCATCATGCCAAAATTGATTGTTTTCGTAAGTGTCATAGTTTTCATATTCCTAACCAACCTCGCTATACTTAATTCAAACAACTAAACCACTAAAATCACCACTATATCATATCAAGCCATAAAGCTATTCGCTTATTGAAAAACTGGATGTCAAGCTTTCTTAGCCCATGTTATGGATTTGAACAAAGACAAGTCGATTTGAATAATATTTCGTTGTTAGAGAATTTTTCTCGATGTATTTCCTCAAGAACTTCCCTGCCTACCCCCGTAACGTGATGTCAATTTCTTTATCGACCTCGAGCCGCACACAAAACCCATTTCTAAAACCCCATATCGAATGGCTCCTATTGAACTTCGTGAGTTAAAAGTCCAACTACAGTGAATTGTTAGACATAGGTTTCATTCGGCCCCAAGACATCTCCTCGGGGTGCTCCTGCTTTTATTCAGAAAGAAGAAAGACGGAGTATGCGACTTTGATTGACTACCGAGAATTAAACCATGTCACCATCAAGAATAGTATCCGCTACCTCGCATCGATGACCTGCTCGACCAAATAAAGGAGAGCACAATTCTTTTTTTCAAAGATCGATCTTCGCTCGATATCATCACACCAAGATTAAAACCGAGGATATTCCAAAGACCGCCTTCTAACTCCTGGTAGACGGCATTATGAATTCTTAGTCATGTCTTTTGATCGACTAATGCTCCCGCCGCTTTCATGGATATGATGAACCGTGTATTCAAGGAATATTTGATCATTTTTTGTTGTTTTTATCATGACATCCTCATCTATTCCAAAAGCCGCGAAGATCATGAGCACCATTTGTCGATACTTGAAAGGCTTCGTGAAAACAAACTTTATGCCAAGTCAAGAAATGCGAAGTTCGCTTGAGGAAGTAGCATTCCTCGGGCACGCGGTGTCAAAACATGGAGTATCCGTCAACCCTGGAAGATCAAGCAAAGACAAAGTCGGGAGCAACCAAAGTCAGACGACCAAGCGCGAGCTTTCTCGGCTTAATGGTTATTATCGAGATTCGTGGAAGGATTTTCTCAATCGCTATCTGCTAACTCAACGACTTTTAAAGATACAAAATTTGTATGGGAGCGAGGAATGCGAGAAGAGTTTCCAAGAGCTCAAGAGAGACTCATTTCTAAGACTGCTCGCAATACCATCCGGTACTTGATGGATTTGTTATATACAAATGATGCTTCAGCAAAGGGTTAGATGCTGCTCTCACAACATGGGAAAGTCATAGCCTATGCCTCACGACAACTCAAAGAATATGAGAGGAATTATCCTACTCATGATCTAGAGTCAAGCAAAGCAATGATTCAAGGCTGAAAATTTGGAGACACTACTTGTATGGGGAGAAGTGGAGATTTATACTAACCATAAAAGCCTCAAATATTTCTTCACCCAAAAAGAACTCAACATGCTAAAACGACGCTGGCTTGAACTATTGAAAGATTACGATCACACTATTCAATATCATCCTCGAAAAGCTTAACGAGAGTCGATTTCGAAAGAGTAAGATCATACGCGAAAGACGAAAAGCGATATTGTTAATGCAAAGGCCCATTCTCAGTATGACTTTCAAAAAAGGATGGAGGTAGAATTAAAGACTCAGACCCACATGATGATGGCGCGAATATACGAGTAGAAACCGACTTTAATCGATAAAGTTAAAGTCGCTTTCAAGCTACTTTACCGAGCCGATACGTATGAAGAAGAAAGTGCAAGAAGGAGCTATTCCGTAAGCGAGAATCGATGAAGAAGGAATACTTAGATTCAACTCCGCACTTCAGTGTTCCTAACGATTCTCGACTTCAAGCATAGTAATCATGATGGAGGCACACAACACCCCGCTTGCAATCCATCTCGGGAGTACCAAAATGTATCATGATATTCGACATACATTTTGGTGGAACAATACGAAGAGAGAGATCGCGAGTTTATCTCGAGGTGTTTAACTTGTCAACGTAAAAGCGAGCATCAAGTGCCAAAGGGTCCATTACAACCACTTGAGATTCCGAAATGGAAGTGGGAACACATTACTATGGATTTCAAGTATGTGTCTTCCCAAAGTTTCTCAAGGCATGTATGCGATTTTGGGTTATTGTTGATAGATTAACCAAGTCCGCCCATTTCTTACCGATACGCGAGACTTATTCCTCGAACGCCTTGCTCGTATGTACGACGGAATGAGATTGTGAGATTGCATGGCATGCCAAGATCCATAGTTTTGATCGCGACCCAAGATTCACTTCACGATTTTGGGTTAGCTTCAGTAAAGCTAGCTATGGGCACGGATTTATTTATTCTGGCTTCAAGATACCATCCTCAAACTGACGGACAATCGTAGAGGACTATTCAAACCCTCAAGATCTATTAAGACTTTGTGTCCTAGATTTTAAAGGAAGTCGATAAGTATTTGCCACCGGTGGAATTCTCCTACAACAACAAAGCTTATCAAGCAAGTATAGTATGGCTCCATTTGAGGCGCCAGATGGACGAAAGTGTCGCTTCTCCAAAGATGTCGGACGAGGTGGGAGAAGAACGTTGTTGGGACCGTAATTAGTACGCATGACTACGTAAAAAAGATCCAAATGATTCGACAACGATACAAACCAGACAAGATCGACAAAAGAGTTATGCGATCTTCATCGAAAAGACGTGGAATTTAATATCGGGGATCATGTATTGTTACGTGTCGCACCATGGAAGGGAGTTACAAGATTTGGGAAGAGAGGAAAGCTCAATCCACGATTTGTTGGTCCATTTGAGATTCTCGACCGAATAGAAATGTGGCCTATAGACTCAAGATTACCTCCAAGTATGTCTCGTGTTCATAATGTTTTTCACATATCCATGCTTCAGAATATATGAAAGACCCCAACCATATTATCATTGCAGAACTGCATTTAGAGATAAATCAAGATTTAACGTACGGAAGAAGTACTCATTAAGATCTTGATAGAAAGAAGATGTCCCACGCACTCAAGGTTATACCACAAGTTAAGGTTTTATGGAGAAACCATGCTATCAAGAAATGACCGGAGTTGAATCGTAAATGAAAGCGAGGTATCCTCACCTTTTCAAAACACTGTACGTATGTCAATTTCGAGGACGAAAAATTTCATAAGGAGGGAGGTCAGTAAGACCCCAACTTATTATAAATAAAATCAAATTTCCTCTAATTATATTTGTGAATAATAAGGTATTAATTTGATATAATTCTTCGTTATGGGTGAAATGTGCAAATTTTGCAAAATATGCAAGTGGTTATAAAATAATCATCATTGTTTGGGAATATTCGTTTCGTCGTGGAATATTCTTGTTGTTTGGGAATATTCGTATTTACGGCACAGCTTATTTCAGGGGGCCCCATAATGTAATAACTCGCTTGATGAAGAAAAACGACAAGTTTGAGTTTTTATAAATAATCTACAGAAGTTGTTACCAAGTAACACCGCTGAATACCCGTGGTTAAAATACAAGAATACGCGCGATGCATGTGATTGATGAATTATCGATCCTTACGTAAGCAAGGCACTACTCAATAATTGTTACAAGAGTTATCGCTCAATATTTTATTTTATTGATTCAATAATTGTCATATTGATATTTTATATTATCGTTGTTTCAATAATTGTCACCGCACAAGATTTCCCATTATCGATCAATAATTCATATTATTTGAATAATATTATTAGATAAAGATTATTGGCAATGTCTAGAAAGTTCTCACAAGGAGAGGTTTGTCACCTAATCATGCGCCAAAATAAGGAGAAATTTTATCGAAAGCCCCTTTTCTCCGAACTACCGTCATTATAAATGTGATTCTCAGAATATTATTTGTGAATAATTAATTATCGATTCATATGATAAGAAAATATTTATTTTATGTGGATATAAATGTTGATATATTTATTGTGGTTAAAAAAATGAAGGAGTTAATGTTGAGGTGTTTTATCAAGATTTTTGTTTGAATGAAGGTATTAAAAATTAAACCAAAGGTTTTTAGATATATTGTGTGAGTTATAATTTTTAATCCGACCGCTGATCGTTGTAATTTTTGGATATGTTATACATATATAAGTTGAGTATATGTCCACAAATTTTGAACCGTTAAAATGAACGATGATTTGTTATGAATTTTAAGAGGTGACCGATTCGTAAATTAGGTTTATAAATGATTTTGGTGGAAAATTTAGAATTGAGTGGGCCCCACTTGTGGTTGGTGAAGAAATGTGCTGAATTTATTTCAAATGTGGTGGTGGGAATAGTAAAGAGTAAAGCCATCAAAGTCATAGTCAAGTCAAGTCTGCTAACATTTTCCTATAAATAGAGGCTAAGTTAGAATTGAAAATCACACCGTAAACAAGTTTTCTTTTCTCTCTCTAGATTATCGAGTGTATTTTGTGAGTATTTAGATACTTTGTGAGTTTTTTCATTCATCAAGCAAGTTTCCTTCAAATTTTTTATACCGATATTCCGATCGTCGTAAGATCGATATTTTTGAGGTAAGTGGATGTTATTTTCTTCATATATGATATTATTTCTTCAATATCATTATGCCAAGTATCGATCTCAAATTTTATCAAATTTGGAACTTTTTGTGTCTGGGTTACTATTCACGATACTACACTATTCACGATACTAACACTATTCACTTATATATACACTATTCAATTAAAAAATGAAATTTTCTTCTTTTTGTCCAAGATGTCTATTATGGTTACTATCTTTGATCAGATCCATGTTTTGATCTTTATTTTTGAATTCTCGCTTCAAAATTGGTATTTATGAAGTATTATCGATCTCGATAAACCGTTATACTTAATCCCTACTATTTGTTTGTCCTTCCGCTTCACCGGATTCGCTTTTCTTTAAAATATTTTTCATCATCCTCACCCTAAATGATGATATTACTAAATATCTTCTACCAGAAGGCAAAAGATAAATGATTAATCGATGAATATCTTTGGCCCGTAGAAGCAAAAAGATGAAATGTGTGTCGAGATGAATACGACTAAACCTCGGTGATATAAAAATGAATATCTTCGCCCCAGAAAAAAAAAGATGAATATTTGATTAAAGATGTATATCGATTGTTGTTACAGGGATAAAATATTGATGATGGACTTTTTAAATCTTAAAGATAAGAGAACTCATTCTCTACTTCTCGACTTCTTCTAATGGATTGTTGTTTCACCGCAATTGTTGATCTAAAACTTGTCGGCTATTATATTTTATCGATTTTTCCCTCGTGAAGACTAACGATAATTTGTCAGATATTATCTTAGTCATAATATTCTTTATCGGCTAGTTGAGCTCACCCTTTTCTTTTTTTTGTTCCATTTTTCTCGTGAGGAGAAACATAGCAGAACTAATGGGGGTACGGAGAAATGGTTCTAGAAAGATGTTTTAGCAAATTCTCACTATTTCGTAAAATAGTGTTTTTTTGAATAATTGTAACGAGGACTTATTTGAGTGTGGATATTGTCTGTAAGACAATATTTGTATTTAAACTCACAAGATGTGTGTCAGTCGATTTTGCACGACAATCAGATTATCAAGTTGTAGTTTGCTTTCTCGTATCATGTATTTGGCGACTCGTAATGGGTGTCAGATACCTATTTTCACCCATTTCTAGAATTTTCCACCAAAATTATTTATAAACCTAATTTCGAATCACCATCTCTTAAAATTCATAACAAATCATTCGCTCATTTTAAAGGTTCAAAATTTGTGAACATATACTCAACTTATATATGTATAATATATCCAAAAATCACAACGATCCAACTACGATTAAAAATTTTAACTCACACAATAAAGTCAGTAAGAACAATCGATTTGGTCTTTTAATACCTCCAATCCGATAAAATACTGATAAAATACCTCAACATTAATTTCTTCATTTATAACCACATAAATAAATCCATCATTTATATCCACAAAGAAATAATTATTTCATTATCATATAAATCAATAATTAATTATTCACAAATAATATTACGTAATCACAATAATGACAACCGCATGCTTCCAAGAAAGAGGGGCTTTCCGATAAGAATTTCTCCTTACCTACGCAATTAGGTGACCAAACCTCTCCTTCGATGTAACTTTCTAGACATTGCCAATAATGATATCTAATAATATTATTCAAATAATATGAATTATTGATCCGATAATGGAGATACTGTCGATGATAATTATCAAAACAACAATAATATAAAATATCAACGCAATAATTATTGATTCAATAAAATAAAATATTGAACAAGAATTATCGCGTGACAATTATCGGGTAAAGGCCTTCTCAATGTAAGAATCAATAATTCAAAATATCATGCAAAACCGTGTGCTTCTTTAAGCTTACTACGCCAGACATCAGATTTTTAACCACTAGGTATTCCAACAGTGTTAACGGTAACAACTACGCCGTTATTTATAAAAACTCAAAAAAATCATATATCACCCTTAACTTTAACCTTTTATCAATTTAACCATTTACTGAATAGGAAAATTGAATACTTTTATTTCATAAAATTCGGGGTCTTACATTAATGATAAATCACGCCGAGGACAACCAAAGATATGCACTAATTTATCCGTGTGCTTCTGATCTGGAGTTTTTTTTATGCTTTCTTGTGTATTTATTAAACTTTTAGATTTGGATGATCTATGTTGGTTAATAGATTTATGCTTTTTATATATTATTTTGATTTGGTCGCCGAAAACCTCTACATATTCCTATTATTCCGGTGGTTTTGATTCTGGGTTTTGATCTTGACTTGGTCCGGCTGATCAAGGTTTCTTCCCGATCGGGGATTCATGTTTTGTTTTCTGATTTGCTTAGTTTAGTTTTCGATTGGGTTTCTTTTACCGATATGGCTTCCCGTGATTTTTTGTTTTGATCCGATCTCGTATTTGTTTCAAAATCTTGGATCAGGTGCATATTCATTGGTTTATGTTGTTATCCTTCGATTTCTTTCTTTTCACGACAACCACCACGGCATATGCGGGTAATGGACGACGGAGGTTTTCGATTCAGAGCTGATGAGGTACGACAAAATTGATGAGGGTTTTCTGTTGTGATGGTTGAAATTGTTGGTTATGGTGGTGGTGATTTTGGAGAGAGAAGATGAAGGAGGGGACATGGTGATGGAGGAGGAGCTTCGATTTTGTTTGAAGATGAAGGAGGGGACATGATGAAGCTTCGGTACCCGCCGGCGCCGAAAATAACAACCGGAGCCCTAGCCAAAGCAGCACTGTCGAATCTCCGTCGATGGCGGTTTTGGATCTGGTTTGGAGTTCTCCGGCGATGACATCTCCACTTGATCTCCCCTCCCTTTTCTCTTTACGTCTCACCATCTCTTCTCTGTTTGAAGTTATGATTTGTTAGAATAAATGAATTTTTTGGATTGGGGTTTTAATTTCAGATCTTGATGTTTGCCTGTGTTGGGGGATTTGGATGTTGCTCCTTGTTCGAATTGGTCTTGCCGGAAACTGGGTTGGGGTTTGCCAGATCTTGCTGTATATTTTATTTAATTGTATTTTAGTTTAGTTTAATTGTTAATTTATTAAGTTTAATTTATGTTTGTTGTGTAATTTTTAAAGTTAAGTTACTTGTGTAATTATCCTGTAATTTGCTTGATTATTAATGTTAATTTTATATATCTTATAATTTTATAATTTATATTATTTATGATTTGACATATTTACCCTTGATGTTTAGAAAATATAATTAAAATAATATTTTTTAATTACATATGGACCGAAGTGGAAAAAATTAATAGTTTAATTATCTAATTGACAAAATTAAAAAGTGAATCACCAAAGTGGAATATGGCCTATAGTTTAGGGTAATAAATCATATTTAAGCCTATTTTTAATAATTTTTACATTTTGTTTTAACTTATAAATCATTGTCAATGAAATATCTTCACAATTTATTTTAATTTAATTTTTGACTTATAAATAAATTCAATATCAGATATTTTTATTTATAAATTATAATTTAAAATAACTTGTAAGTCAACTTCAATTTTAATTTTAATTTATTTTAAAATAAGTAAGACTAATTTTAGTAGTGAACGGTGATGACGTAAATTTTTAATTCAAATCGGGACTAATCCGTCCGGCCACCACTTTCATTTCAAAATTTTCCCCGATTTTCGATCTCTCCGCCAAACTTTCAACCTTCACCATCAAACACAACTTTCTCTGTCAATTTCAATTTCAGTTTCAGCTCTCCCTCGTGACTTCCCCAACTCTCTCCCGCTCTCTGTTCAATAGTTTTCTTTCTGCAGAATTGGCTATGTAAACCCTAGTCTCTCTATTTATAATGAAATGGCGACATCGGCTTTCAAATCAACTACCAAGAGAACTCCAATCGGAACAAAGTCAAACTCCAACGACTCTTCTTCTGCCAAAGCTCATCGCCGTTCGAGGAGTCTCAGCCGATTCTCTCACCGCTTGCCGGAAACGGAGCCTGACTTCCGCGATGTACCGGCTTTCCTGAAATAAGCCTCGATGATCTCGCAATTGAGTTCTTCCCTCTGAAAACCTCACTTGGTGATGAGAGAGAAAGTGACAGAGGCCGGCTGTCTCGCCGCAGTTCTGAGGTCAGTCCTGCTAATGCCCAGCCGGCGTCTCAGAGACGAGGAAGGTCGGTTTCGAGACAGAATACGCGAGCTAGTGATGGAATGAGCGGTGTTTACAATAAGTCCAGTGATGCTAATTTGAGGAGGAGGAGATCGGTTTCAGTGGCTCGGTATCAGATTAGTGATTCTGAGGTCAAAATTTAGTTGCTTTTTATTTGTGTATATTTCCCTGAAATTTCTATTGTTTTTTTCTTTTTTTCAGTGTTTATATCTGATTTTTTTTCTTTAGCTTCTATATTAGGAGTGTTTGAATGATTTAGCTCAATAATTACTGACTACAGACTTTGAAACTTGATGATATCATGTTTACACTAGAATCATTAAACTTGTAGGGAGGCCCAACACTTGCAACCCCATAAATACAATGACTGCCATAAATCCAATGCACTTGTGATATAATTCATTTTTAATTTTTTTGTCATCATGTATTTATACAAAATAAATTTAGGGAGAATGAAAAACATAATGAGACATATAATAGATAAGAAAATGTTTGCCTAAGAGATTTAGAGGAAGAGAGTCCGTCCATAAGACCACAAGTTTATATCCTTTTGTGCCACGCCTCATTCAACTTATAAGCAGAAGTCAGTAGAGTTTGTTTTTTCTTTTAAATGTAAAAGTTGGACTAAAATGCATTTTAGAGAAGAGTTGAAAATGCTGATATTGAAGATACACAAATCACTAGCTAGTGTGGCAATCCTAAATTCCCTCTAATGCATGGTGTTTATTACTTTCTTACAGTGAAAAGTTAGAAAAGTGAAATAGGGAAAAAAAAGTTAGGAAAGTACAACTATTGTACTCTTCGGGACAACCATTTATAAGCTACGTAATTGAAGAAGGAACTTGATGATGACTTTCAAATCTAAGATCAATGCATTTATAAGGAGAAGTGTGAAGTTATGTACAATATTTTGTCACAATGCTGCAATGAATAATTATGGATTCTATGTGTGTAAGTAAGATGATGATATTTTAAATATTTTACTAGTCTGTAGCCCCTACTATATGTTGCTAAAGTCTGACTAGCACTGCCTAAGTACAAGGCTACTTGTAAAGCTCTGACCTTCATTGTCTGATTCCAAGCGAAATAGCTCCAAATGTATATTTCATTTGATAGTTGACCAACATGAGTTTTGTTCCCTACTGCTTTGATTTATCAAAATTTTATTTGAAGAACAGAGTGATATAGATCAGTCTCAGAGATCTAGCGACCATGCTAATATGAATAGTTTTGGTAGTGGAAACACTCGGATGGCTTCTTTACAGAAGCCGATAAATGATCGACGGTTGGGAAGGTCTCATAGCGAAAAAGATGTATTGAGATCACAGGATGGCTACTCGGTAAGAATTATTTCTCCCTTGCAAATGTTTTGATGTTTCTTTTTATGGTTATAGCTCTTGATGTTTATGAGGAATTTGTATAAAAGGTATAAACAGAATGAATTCATGTGTTGAGTCATGGACTCATGGGGTCCCTATTGATGCCATGTTAATGAGAGTACTATAGTTGATTTATATTTATCTTTGAACTGAAATAATTCATGAAGTCTTTTGTTGTCTTTTAGAGTCATTCTTCTGCAGTAACCGATGATGAAGCAAAGGAAGCTCATTATGGTAAAAATGGGGTTGAAAAAATTATTCGAGCAGTTTATGCACAAAAAAAAGTAGGTTTATTTTTTGTATAAAGTAACTGCTACTTTTTTTTTGAGGAATTTATTTGTTTAATCTCTTTTTATATTTCCCTTTGTACCATCTGATATAACACTGCAGGCAGAGCACCCTATAGGAGAAGATGTGAATAGTGGGTTGTATCAAGCAATGAGGAAAGAACTTAGACATGCTGTTAAAGAAATCAGGACAGAACTTGAACAGGTTGGTTGAAGTTTAGCATTCTCTATCACTTTCCACTTTTGATATGCTTTTTGTAGGATTGCAAAATTCCTGCACCTCTTTTACTGAAAAATTGGTGACTCTTTCAACTTATCTAGGCAATGGTGAAAAGAAACTCTACGTTGGCAAGCGGTGATAGCTTAGAGTTGGGCAAAGCTGATGTTCTTCAGGCAGTTTCTACAATTACAAAAAATTATGCTACAAAACTGGAACAGGCAAGTATCTGTATGTCAGTAAAAATGTAATACTTTCCCCTATATGTTTCCTCTGATTTATCTCATTTTTAAATTTTGAATTTGGATATTAAGGTTTGAGTGGAAACACTTAGACACAAGGTTTGTTGGTGACTAAAATTATTGAAAAAATATTATTCCCATGCAAACCTTTATATTCCCGGGGGGGATCAACAAAAAATTACGACTCTCTGTTCCAGATGGAGGTAGTATACTGTGTATAGAACTCCCTCTGTTCCTCAAAAACAGCCCTATTTTGACTTTATGAAGGCAATTCGTGAAATCCTAAAATTAATATTTGTGGTTCATGTAAGTTTTCAAAAAAGACAATTTGTAATCAATACTACTATTTAGAGGGTTTATAATAATTACTATTGTATAAACTAAAATTTTATGATTTCGTGTTAATTTCTCAATATTTTTGTAATATAACCTTGTACTTCTATTCATTATCTTATATAGAATTCATTTTCAACCTACCCCTATTGTTGATTTGAGTTGAGTAAATCAATTTTTAAATTTAGCATTTTGCATTTGACTTCAAAAGGTCAAAATGGAAATCCTCTTGTGGAACAAAGGGAGCAATTCTTATTCAATGTTCTTACTTATCAAAAATATATAAAACAATCGTATTTAATGTTCTTAGTTATTCAGTATAGAGCAGTATTCAGTAAAGAGCAGTATAGTTTATTACTCCCTCCGTCCCTAATTATTTGACGTTTTAGAGGTGAGCACAAGAATTAAGATAATGATTGGAAAGCATTAAATATAGTACTCAATTGTCTATAATACCCTTAAATCTTTTGTTGGGATAAAGAGAGAGAAAGCTTAATGAGGGGTAATTTTGGAAAAATTGTCATTAATTCTCCTAGATTTAAACAAACGTCAAATAATTATGGACAAATGAAAAACTCTAAAACGTCAAATAATTAGGGACGGAGGGAGTATATCCTAGTGCAACGATCATATGCAATGCTTGATATCTCGTAGGAAGGAAAAGTTTCCCATCATATAAGAACCCAGAGGCTGTACATTCTGCCTTTTAAAATTTTCCTGATTAGAACTTGGAGGCTATACATTCTGCCTGTAAAAATTTCTGGGTATTTTAACTTGGGCTAACTGCTATGGGATATAATAGAAAATCAGGCAATTGATGACCACACTTCACAATGATATCTTGAGCTTTGTTTGTCGGTTGATACTATACAGTTCTTATGAAATTTTATGGTTATGTTCATTTGAAATTTTTCTTAAACTTAAAGTCAGAAAAGCGTAAACAAGATCTATTGGCTGAGATATTGTTGGAAGATCAAAGAGGAAAGGAGCTCTCAAAGATTGTAAAAGAACTGCTCCCTGAATCAAAGAGCACCACTGTCGTTCATTCACCATTGCGAGCCAGGAAGGTATGGTTCTCTATATCAGTTTTGCTCAACCATTGTTTTTTTGACTGATTGTTGTTTGCACCCGACTGATGGTGCATAGAGTATTCTGTTAACTTTATGGTTTTACAATCTTCCAGAGGAGTAATGACAAAAACAGGATGTCTAAACGGTTGACTGAAGAAGCTGAGAAATATTTTGAGGATTTCATTTCAAATGTTGAAGATACAGATATTTCTTCTATTGATGGAGAAAGAAGTGATGCAAGTTCAAGTTTGGGCGGAATGCGTAAGCAAAGAGAGGCTGCACCACATTTTGGGGAGAGAACAGAAGGTTATCAAGGTCAAGAAGGATATAATTCTCTTCCTGCTGAGATGGATGGTGTTATCCTGCCATGGTTGCAATGGGAGACTAGTAATGATGGTTCTCCTCTTCCAAGCAAGATTAAGGCGCAGCTTCCTGTCACTCCTAAGACTTTAATGTGGGATGCAGCTCAGGTATTTTTTCAAACTTAACTGCTGTTTAGTAATATAGTAATCTGTTCCTAAACATTAAAGATTGTGCTTCTAGCTATTATGAACGTAAACAGTGTAATTCATCAACTGGTTAGATTTTAAAGGTATTTTGAAGCTCAGTTTTTGATATGGTGGTTTCCTAGATTGATTTCTTCCTTGATAACATTTAACTGTAATCTCCTCATCACATATGTAGGACTTGACCTCGATTCAAGATTCAAGTGGTCATTCCAGCAGCAGGCATGGGAGTTGGAGCCCAGGAGTTGATGGGCATAATAAAGGAGACGGAGGAAGCAACTCGAGAGAAATTGGGAGTCTCCAAAGCTCAAGGTTCGACATGGATGAATATCTTAAGCTTCAAAGGAATGAAGAACTATTGATTGAACGATGGAGAGAGCGGGACAGAATAAGTTCAGGTGGTCTGTTATTATGTAGCAATCACTTTTAGCCTTTATTTCTAGGGAAAAATAAGTAATAATAAAATTATTAGAGCATTGAGTTCCATGTACAAATTTTTCTGAATCTTAGTAGTATTTTAGAACTCATTGGAATAAATTGTGTTTATTTTGGGTCCACAGTACAAAGCTTATTAGTAGATGATAGAGTGTGTCATTAACAAAAAATGCAAGGAAATATTCCTATTCTCTTGTTATTTTCAGCAATTCATTATACTTTTAAATGAATTATGCTCATGGCCTCCAAAATCCAATAAGCATAAATCGGGTAGTAAACCAAACCAGTAAAAATCAGTTCAACCATTGGAATTAGCTAAATTTTCTTTAAGATATTATTATTATTATAGTCACATTCCAAATAAAAATACTACTCCAGTTAACAACAATCGTAAAAAGAACATAAATCACGTCCTAATAGAAATTGGAAAAATACTTGAGAATAAATGAAAGGGAGCGAGGCATCAGAAAGAAAATGACTAAATTGCCCACTACATACCTAATCCACAGACAGCATTCAACAACATTAACATGAGCGAGTGGGGGGAGGGATAAGAGTTAAAACCTCTGAAACGCAAAAGATGCAAACCCTCCAAACCCAAAACCCTCATTTCTTCACCTTCCTTCCTCCCAAAACCCTACCTAAACCCTACAACTCCCAAACTCCTAAATACCCACAGTTCCGCGTCTTCCCCACCCTCAAATTCCCCACCGTGAAAGCCTTCAGCTCCGACGAATTCCCCGTCGACGAGACATTCCTCGAGGCCTTCGGCCCGAAAGAGAAAGAATCCGAAGATGAAGCCAGGCGCAAGAATTGGGTTGAGCGTGGATGGGCCCCATGGGAGGAAATTCTCTCCCCTGAAGCTGATTTTGCCCGAAAATCCCTAAATGAAGGCGAAGAAGTCCCTTTACAGAACCCTGAAACCATTGAAGCCTTCAGAATGCTGGTTCCTAAGTATAGGAAAAAGAAAATGGAAGAAATGGGGTTGACTGAGGATGAATATCTGGCCAAACAGTTTGAGATTAAGGGTGAAAAACCGGAGCCTTTAACTACAATGTGGGCTGGTCCGCTGGTAGTTCGCCATGTTCCTCCCCGGGACTGGCCTCCGCGGGGTTGGGAGGTGGATAAGAAGGAGCTGGAGTTTATTAGGGAGGCACATAAATTGCAGGCAGTCAGGGTTGATTATGAGGAAGTGGAAAAAGAGGCCAAAACAGATACAAATGATTTGTGTTTGGATCGGTATAAGGTATTTTTGAAGCAGTACAATGAGTGGGTTGCAGCAAACAAGGACAGATTGGCGGAAGAGGCTTACAAGGTTTGTTCTTTTAATCATATATCTTAGTAGGTAGGTTGCTATATATATAATTGCTAGTGAAAAAACCTAGGTTCAAACTTGGTAAGCAAGCAGAAAAAGACTTTTTATAAATCTTTATATATTAATGGTACGGATGGAAAGAATGAATAAAAATAAGAAGAGTTACAAGTTTTCATTTGATTTGAAGATGCAAAAGTCATACATTTTAACATGAAATAAAAGAGAGTAAATTTGAACCATATACAAATATACTATATTTTCTTTAATTGATGAAGCTTTCCCCAGTCACCAAATTATATGAAAATTTAGGAGACCTTCTATTCTTATGTGTTCTAACATCCATACTATCAAATTTTGTTTTAAGTATCCGAAGATAGGCATTTTAGCCATGTACATACTTTGTATACCCGCCTAAGTACCTCCCAGGACCCCGGATTGTTAACTGTAATTATTGATTAGAAGAACATTAAAACCCAATAATAAAAATTAGGTGATTCTAATATTGAATTGTGATAAACTTTGACTGGAAACAGTAGACTGCAAATTCAAAACTTCAGCTGCCATATAATTTTCAGAATTTTAATAAGGATGGCTGGCATATGGTGCTCTATATTGGGATTCAACAATTTCTTAAATTATTTATTGATGATTATTGCTGCATTATATCTATGTTCTGTCCAAACTAAGGTATAGAACAGACATATTATAAATATCTAACTTATGAAAAATAAAATCTAGGTTTGTGGGGAAAAAGTACTATGTGGACATCACTTCTAGTTGAAAACAATGTGTGTCTAGTGAGTGACAGCTAAAGTTGTTAAGCATGTTTAATTGCTTTGTTGGATGCTAACGAGCAGTAATATCATGGTTGGTACAGTATGACCAAGATTATTATCCTGGTAGGAGGAAGAGAGGCAAGGATTACAAAGAGGGCATGGTAAGATGCATGCTTCTTTCTTTAGGTTGGATTCTTTCAACTTGTAAGTTAATATGGTTAATGGACTGCTAATGTTAATATTCTTATTTCTTTTCTGCAGTATGAATTACCATTTTATTATCCAGGACAAGTAAGTTCTTTTTACTCGCTTTTTATTGCATTTTCATTTTTCTGACGTAAACCTAGTACAAGCTTGCTTCCAAACCTAAGTCCATATTACTGATGCATGCAAACGTGCAGTACCGAATTGTGTGTCTGCATAGCCTGTAGCTATTACGCACTCTTTCAAGCAAACCTCCTGGCCTAGCCCTCTTTCGCAACTCGAGTCTTAAGTTCAGCGGCAACGCATCTTAACAGACTAAGAATTATGAGATCACCCGGTTGGTCTCTATTTTTAACGGACAGTGATTGTAAATATTATTCTAAGAACAACATCACAGCTTCTTATTACTTTCTCCAAGGCAAACCGCCTTGCCTAGCGCCCTAGTCCTCTTTCTCAACTCGAGCCTTAAGTTCAGCGGCAACACATCTTCACAGACCAAGAATTACGAGATCATCCGGTTGGTCTCTATTTTGAACGGACAGTGATCATAAATATTATTCTAAGAACAACATGACAGCTTCTTATTACTTTCTCCAGTGTCCTTCTCAGTTTGATTTTCCCTAGTATGAATTGTTTCAATGCCTTCCAATATGTTTTCTCCCTGATGTACCATATATATTCTTGAGCTAATACTGAAACAATAACTGGAAAAACCTAGCATAGTTTTTTTCCCCAGAAAAATGAAGGATAGGAGTTGGTTTACAAAATTTAAATAAAAACCCAGATATAGAGATATGCTGAAGATAATATACGATGATGTGTGCTTGAGTGTGGGTGAATGGGTGCTGGAGATTTTTTTACCCCCATGAATGTGTTTTCAAACATTCCAGCTTAGCATTGATGAAAACTAAGTTCAAGGGAAATCTATTTTGCAGATTTGTGCAGGTAAAGTGACTACTTTACATCTTTATCAAGGAGCATTTGTTGACATTGGAGGTGTCCACGATGGGTAACTATTATTCTAAAATAAAAATAAAAAATTGGTGCTATAGATAACTATTTTTTCATGCTTATATGTTTCATCTGATTGGTTGTTTGATTGAGTAAAGGTTACACTAATATTGTAATATCAGTAATATTTACCTGCCTTGAAGCAAATTGGAAGAGAAGTAAAAACTAGGTTTGCCTTGTTCATGTTAAACTTACCATATGGTAATATGGTAATTTGCCTGCATACCTAATATGGTAATATGTTCATGTTATACCATATTACCATATGGTAATTTGGTTAATTTGCCTGCATGTTTTTGACCACCTGCAGCTGAATGTTATCAGAAATCATATATTCTTCTCATGTGCCATTTGTGTTGTTATCAACATCTTTAATTGTCATAAAAAATTATATTCATATGATCTTCTTTGGGTATCTAGTCATCCACCATAAACTTTCCCTGTTTAGACCTCACTTCCTACTTGAAGCTTATGTTTTTTGAGTCATCAGGCGGTTCTGGCTATAGTTGAATTTGGCATTTGCTAGTTTGACATTGTTTGAAATATGAAAATTTTAATAATATGTATATATTTAAAAAGTCATTTCCTGCTACTTTCATGTACCTAAAGTTCTCAACACACTGCAGGTGGGTCCCTGTAAAACGTAATGACTGGTATTGGATTCGTCATCACATAAAAGTTGGTATGTCCGTTATCGTTGAAATTCTGGTGAGCGTTCTTAATCTTTTTCCAGGTTTTCTTTTCAGGTTCCTATGCATACCTTTTCCCTTTCGTTTTAAATTTTTAATGATTAATGACTGGAGTTTGTTGACAATATTGAGATATTACTATCAGCATGTGTAAGTATGTGAATGTAGATAGATATAAGCATAAGTTCGTAACCTGTCTATAGGACTGTGGTTGATGGGTTAGTAGGTTAGAAAGGTACTTAAAAAGATGAACACATAAATGCAGAGAACCTAGACAGAGGAGACTCTGAACTTTATGGTGAAGTTATTAAAATTAGAATATAATGGAGCATATGCTAGATAAATTCAAAAAATGTGGTTTGTTGCTTGTTATATAAGCAAGCATCCTGTTCTACTTAAAACCTTTCTGAATGTGTCGATGTTTATATAAAGTTTAAGGTGTGTGCAAATCTTTTTTTATCAGAATAGGTGTGCTTGGTGCTAGTGTGTATTCGAACAAATATTGTAAATAAGATTTATTTTCCCATTTAGTCTTGGCATATTGTTACTTTAAATTTATTTCTTATATATGTAGCTGCTCTCACAAGATCACATCTTTATTATTAATTGAGGTTATAGATTAAATACAAGGCTGTCTGAATGGCAATACAATTGTCAAGTATCAGCATGGTAGCTGTGATCTTTTTTAATTTTGAATTTGACTCTTAACTTTCAGGTCTTATTTTTACTTAGATTTTTTCTGAATATGAGTTGAGAAGTTTTCTTTTTCTATCACTACTATTCAAGAAATTCAAAGAGATGAATGGGATCATATTGGCGACCAATAATTACGAAAGCATTTTTTTTAAAAGATAGTCTAAATCAGAGAAGAAGCTGGCCTAGTGGCCATATTCCTGATTTCTAAATCAGACAAGTTTGAGTATCGGTAAACAAAAGCTGGAGTTATGGAATTACTTATAAAAATCATATGGCCTGGGAGTACCATTAGGATTATTGGTGTTATAGAGTTCAATTTCTTATTACCAATTTTGTTGGGTGAGCCCTGTATTGTACATAAAATGTACGTATTCGAATCTTTTTCGATGTTTAGTTGTCTGAATAAATTCTTCTATTTTGCAGGCAAAGCGAGATCCTTACCGGTTTCGATTTCCTATAGAGATGCGTTTTATTGATCCTAACATAGATCACCTGATGTACGTAAATTTGCGTTTTGACAATGTTTAGTGTAATGATAAAGTCTTACTCGATGACAGTTTGACAGTGCTTTTTATATATTACTTCCTTTGCAATTCACTTAATAGTCCTTTGTTATGTGAATTTATCTCCGTATTGCAGCTTTAACAGATTCGACTTCCCACCAATATTTCATCACGACGAGGACACTAATCCAGATGAGTTATGTGTACGTATCGTTTTTTTTCAATAGAAAGGAGCCACTTTTAGACAGTCTCTATAGTCTCACAATCATTTTGTATTGATAGCGTGGTACAACATCAATGACTCAATCACTCAACATGGTTCATTGAGTTGATTTATAACTAAGCCCATTAAAACCAGTATATTTTGTAGACGGTATGATTCTAAATGTGCTTGGAGAGCCAACATTCTAGCACTGTAACTCGCCCCACTGGAATTTGTAGCTCAATCTTCTAAATAATTATATGGATTCAACAAAAAATTTGTCTATAGTAAAAATGTTTAATATAACTTTCCTTTTGGGTATTTCTATCTGCTTCCATATTATGGTGGTCTGCAACATCCGAGCTTATTGTTTTTTGGTAAGGATTATAAAGCTTCAGGTGTTTTATCTAAGATATCCAAGTATTTGAAATTTACTAGAACTGGAGAATGTAGTTGCATAGAGTTGATAGTTAAACTTCTAGATGAAGTGAAAGTATCTGCAATTCTTATGTTTTTATTTTGGTATGCGCCAAAAGATTCCTGTACGGTTTCTAAGGGATACAATTTACCCTTTGCTTCTTTTTGCAGCTTGATAGTGGAAGACCTCCTATTCCTAGAAAGGATCCTGGAACAAAAATAGCAGAGGAACCTTTGTTATCAAATCACCCTTATGTTGACAAGGTATTCTAGTGGCAAGAAAACATTTTCCGCATAAAGAGTAATCTCTTGTTGCTTTATTTACATGTTGAGTTCTAACATGGAGCCTTGCTTAGGACTTGTATTTTCTTAATAGTCAAAATTCAAATTTGTTAATTAGGACTTGCCATTATTGTTTGAAGTTGGACAAATATAGAAACATTTACGTTATGAGAAGATTGTTTCATTTCCTAAGAAAGCCTATATCATCTCTCAGAATCTTACCTAAATATCCTTATGTCTCACTGGACTCATCTGAATAGTCATAGAGATATTTATGTTAGATCCCTAGATGATTCTTTTCTCATTTTATGTTTCTTTTTCTTAGTGGTCACTGGTCAGAGGTAGATGTTTAAAGCCCTTGTCATTACTATATCTTACCCTACCAACCCTAATCTTTTCCTTTATGCTTTATAAATGAAATTAAGAATCTATAATACTTGCTGTCCAAAATTTTCAGTATTTCTTTTATGTAAGTTCATCAACCTATTAATTATATTTATAAACTAAAAATCGAATTCCTAACGTCTCGTAATGATGGGACAGTGATGTGGGAAGTTCTGGATTTGATTTTGTTGCCACAGAGATAATTTACCAGAAGGTTGTTCACATGGTGTACAAGTCTTCTTGAATCTTTACTCAATTAATATGATTGATACCTTTTACCTCTTAACCATGTCAGACCGTTGTACAGTACAAATTTTGTTCTCTTTTCACCATTAGATTGTCTATAGATTCCACCTCTTTGTTTTGGTATTTCATCAATTGTTTTGACATCACCAAGTTGCAGCTCTTAGGTAACTTTTTTTGGTAAGTTGTAGCTCTCAGGTACTTGAGCTCTTTGTTGGCACTGACTATCGAATTTGTGTCCTTTTTTTTCCTTTCCAAAAATGTATAATTGTTCTTTCTCCTGATTGAATGCTTGTTTTGACCATCTTATAGTGTCACTTAGCAATCTGATTTACTAACCTCGCATGAGCTAATATTATGTATTGATATGCTATGCAGTTATGGCAGCTGCATGTTGCTGAACAAATGATTCTTGATGATATGGAGATTAATCCTGATAAGTACAAGGATAAAAACCTGAAAGAGTTAACAGATGATGAGGAATTTGATGAAGAAAATAGTGTTGAATATACCAAAGCTTATTATAAGAAAACTTTACTTCCAAAGATGATTCTGGTGAACATTTCCTTGAGATCTTTTTTTTTTATATATATATATATATATCAAAGCTTATTGGAAGAAAATTTACTTTCAATAATATGCTGGCTAGAACTTTCATTATGACTTTATATTGATTTGTTGGTTAATGCATTTACTTGAGATTGCTCGTTGTCTTGGCAGAAAACAAGCGTGAAAGATCTTGACCTTGAAGCTGCACTTGTTGAGCGTCAGGTTTGTACTTCTATTGACAGGGTTATACATGGTCTATCTATATTCAGTGTTCCATACAAGCTGTATGGCATTGATTATTTCATTACGTGTGCACTGCAAATGGTTTGGGACTGTATATCATTTTCTGATTATATATTAAATTAGTTAACAAATGTTTCAGATTTTTAAGAACTTGACTTGGTTCTTAATTTCTTTTCTGCGGGTCTTTAGAGTTATATTTATAGTAGAAGAATATGTATTTTTAGCCTATATCTTGGGAGATAATAGATGATGCAAACTTCAGAATGGCATCATTCATAAATAGTCATTTTGGGTGTAAGGAAGTTCTTTTCTTTTTACATGCTACTGCATTCCTTCTGATGGTTACCAATGTTAATCACATCATGGATGGATACAAC
This sequence comes from Panax ginseng, assembly GCA_020205605.1. NCBI lineage: Eukaryota > Viridiplantae > Streptophyta > Magnoliopsida > Apiales > Araliaceae > Panax > Panax ginseng. The sequence goes on along the minus strand of CM035145.1, from coordinate 5,923,223 downwards.
ATCTAACATTTTCATTACTGATATATACATGCACTTAAATATTACTCCCTCCATCCCGATATAAACGTCCTAATTGATTTCGGCACGCTGATTAATAATATATTTTTTTACCTAAATTTCCATTTTGAATTACTTATTAATTGAAGTATTTCTCCAACTTTTTATGAAGTTACTTCTTCCCATGTGAATTAGTTTTCTTAGATCATTCTTCTTGTTATTCACATATTCTCAATAAGTACTAAAAGCTAGAATGAATCATAGTTGTTACAGCACCACAACGAGTCATGGCGGGCGGTAGCCGACTGCCTGGACGCCTAGGCGACCGCCATGGCGTCCGTAAGGCGACAAGTCGTTTATAATGTGCAATTTATATATTATTTATTTTACTTAACAAGTATATTGTCAATAAAATTTTATATACATTAAAACTCAAAACATAACACTATGGAATAACATTAAAGGCATAATTATGTAAATACTTAACAATAACAATCCAAAAACAACACACTTATATTAAAAATTAGTAAAAGAAATTAAGAATTCAACAAACACCACATAGAAAATAAAGTTGCAACCAACCATCACAAATATATAGTCTAAAAACTAATAAAACACCACCATAGCAAACCAAAATAATGTTTAGACTCTCTACATTAGTCTAGAAACATCATTCAATCAAAATCATCATAGAAAATGTCATCTTCATCTCTTCCACGAGAACTACTCATTCAAAGGCGTAGGTGGTGGTCTTTCTCCAAAATCATCCTCCACATCTTCATCATCATTTGGAATTCCTCTTCTTCATCAACTTCATTATCGAGTCTAATCCATCAACCTTGATTCCTCAAGTTGAACCACCACCACGTCCGAAAGTATGTCATTAGATTATTACTAGTATTAAGACGAGCACTCCTTGAAAGATTGCGACCCTCGGCGTGTTGGATGCACCGGTTCTTGCTCGATCCACATCATTCCATGTAAAATCCCCGGGATGAACAACATCGACATCATTATCGATCCATTCATTACCCCATTCAAAGTCATCAATGACTAATGGATCAAAATTATTGTCAAGTTCACGCCTCTTTTGGAACCTTGAGTCGATCTTTCGATTGTATTGGACAACACCAAGTCACTCAATCGTTTGTGTTCCAATCTATTCCTCTTCTTCGTATGAATCTAAAATAAATAGAACAAAAAATAATAATATTAATGATTAAATTTTAATAATAGTGAATGATTTATTACTTTTAAAATTTGAACTAACAATAGAAAGTACTTACAAACTCAAATGTACTCCAATTGCGCTCGCAACTGGAAGAAGAACAACAGTGGCCTAGATTTTTTTTTGCAAACGAGGATAACTCAATAGCCCGCGCTCCAAAAGCATTCAACCAATCAACTAGCAAACATTTAAAAAAAATATAAATATTTTTCAAGGGAGGAAAGGAAGAATGTATATACATTATAATTTAGCTTTTATATATTTATATATATTTGAATATATGTACGGGGATTCTTTATTTTCCGTTGCCTAATCACCATTTCTCTTGCAAAAGTATCTCGAGAAGCATCATAGTTGTTGGCTAGATTACTTATCTTGTCTAGCAAATCTAACTCGGGCATCATCTTTGCAAGAACGTCATTGAAATCATCTCGTAAAGCATTAGCAAACAACCGACGTTCCTCTTTGATATCAAAGTCATAGTTATCAAGGCGACAAGTCGAGGCGAGTCGACAAATAGTGAAGCTTAAAGCGCTTAGCGACAAAGCGCCCACTAGTCGTCTCACAAGTCGATAAGTCGTTAACAATGTAAATTTTATACTTAATAAAATTATATATATTTAACATTTATATGAATATTTATATATTGATATTTCTAATGATTTACCAAATTTTATACAAGTATTGTTAAGATAAAGGTATAAACAAGCATATAATCATGATATCATATCATAAAATTAGACAACCATCCTTTATAAGATAAAGACATGTTCATTGTGACATTGCCAAAAACAAACATAATATAGAAATGAAAACAAAGTCATAAAAATACATAAATGGGATAGTTAACTATCTACAATTCTACAAAATACAATTAAACAAACAAACAAGACATTGTAATTTGTAAATTGAAATAACAAAACAAGTAAACAACTAAACATAAATGGGATAGTTACATTAATGTTGTAATAAGCAGGGGAAACAATTAAACAATAGAAATACTTTTCTCTTGAAATAATTTTAGGCAGCAGGCTGAAAGAGAGAGAGTAAAGTAAAAATACTTTTCTTACTTTAAAATCAAAGAATAAGAGATGTAAGAAGACGTGAACAACGAAGAATAATACAAAGAAGAAAGTGAACAACAAAGAAACAATAAATCAAAGAATAATTACAACCGAGCGAAAGAAGAAGACGTGAATGCAATGAGAAGAGAGCAAAGAATGACGAAGAAGAGAAGAAATGAAGAATACATTGTCAAGAAGAAGGAAGTGGAACGAAAGGAGAGCAATAATGAACCGTAGAAGAAGGTTTCTTCTTCTCCCTCGCTTCTCTTCTCTTTCCTCTCGTCTCGCTTTTCGCTTTCTCCTCTCGAATACCAAAGACTCTCGATTCTCCTCTCGCTTTCTCCCTCTCAAACCGCCGAGAAGGAAAAGCCGAAAAGGAACTGTCGATGTCGAAGAAGGAAAAAGGAAAGAGCAGATCGATTAGGATTTAGGAGTTTAGGTTTATGAATGGGTTCGGGTCAAATCCGCTTTGGAAAGTCGCCCGCTTTTCCAGTTAGTCGTCCAAGTCGTCTGTTAAGCGTCCAAGTCGTCCAAGTCGATGCCTGAGCGGTCGACTATGTGCTCTGCCACCAAGTCGGTAGGACGACTTGATTTTTCTGGGCGACGACTAGTCGACGACTTGACATCAATGATCAAAGTACTTGCTTGGATTGAGAAACAACGCAGTCTCATATAATTTTTGCTCCATTTGATTTTCCCATCGCCGCTCAACAATTTCAATCACCTTCTTATACAGTCTTTGTTTGTTATCAAATGCATCTTTGATTTTTTTTTTTTTTTCTTCGCAGCATTCCATCGCAAAGAATAACTTCCCAAGATAGCGAAGCTTCTCATCACTATCAACAATCTTCAAGACTATAAGAAGTGGTTGTGATGCCCTAATGCAATCCTCAACAAGATGCCAAAATGTTGTTGAAATAACAAAGATCACATACTTTCTTCCCTCGCTTCAAAGGGTCGACAACTTTGATTTTGACTAATCCTCATTGATGAATAAATGCCTCAATGCATTTTTATTCTTGTACAAACTCGCAAGGTGAGGAAAGTCAGAAGCAAATCTAGTAATCATGGGTCTCACAAGATCCCTCCCATTCGCTTTCTCCTTCATCGCACTAAGAAGACGACCGTATGTCTATAAATGAATGTTGTAATTCTCCTCAGATTTGTGATTGTGAATGGAATTGCTTCAACTGCTTATGTCCTCTAACATAAGGTCAAGGCAGTGAGCGACACAAGTTGTCCAAAACAGTGTAGGTCTCCTCTCCATTAGTATATGCCCCGCTGCCTTGTAATTAGAGGCATTGTCTATGACCACCTGAACAACATACTCGGGGCCAATTTCCTCGATCTTGCTATCAAGTAGATTTGCCAACATTGTGGCATCTTGAGACTGACTGGAGGCATCAACAGAACACATGAAATAAGTCCCCTCCGGACTATTAACAAGAAAATTCAATACGTGTCTTCCCCTCTTATCTGTCCAACCATCCGACATAAGTGAGCAGCCGTATTCCTTCCAAGCAACTTCATGTTTCTTCTTTTAAGTCATCGGTTTTCTTCTTTGCCTTCTCAAGTAAAGAAACCCTCAACTCGTGATACGTTGGAGGCTTGAAACCCGGCCCATATTGCCCTATGGACTCGACCATTACTTCAAATCTCCTTGAATTTGCAAAGATTGAATGGTATGCCACATTCAGAGAAAAAATCTCCAAGAACGTGCATTTGGACTCTCTCCTTTTCCTCCGGTGTCCTCAACCGACTTTCAATACTCGTTTGGCTCAAACGCTTGATATGTCTCTCCTCTACAACTTCGGGAGTCTTCCTTAGAAGTACTTCAACCGTCTTAGCTTTTGGTTGTGGAACTTGGAATTGAAATACATCATTCTTCCTTTTAGAAGCCGTCCCAGAACTTGGGATAGTGTTAGAAGAAGTATTGGAAGTCATGCTTGGACGAGCAAATGATTGTGCTTCTTGCACTTTTACTACATCATCATCATCATCATCTAGCTCAAGTGGCTTGTTCCTCTTTCTACTATTCAAAGCTGCTTACATCTCCCTCATAATTTTTGTTGTTGTTTTGGGACTCTTAGCTACATCTCCATAATTTCCGGCTAGATGTTGTTTGATGCCCGAATGACATTTTTTCCCACAAAGTATACATTGCACGACATCCTTATTACTTAAATCCGGCCAATATCCATATTTCCAACCCGGATCGTTCGATTTAGCTTTTTTTTAGGGTCCTTCGCTATATCATAATTACCGGCCCCCGAACTTTCCGTCATTTTACTTTCTACACAATACAATCAAATAAAAAATATAAGACACATTGTATGTTTGATGAATGTAACATTAGTTGTTATATACTCCCTCCGTCCTAGGATAAAAGTCCTGGTGGACTTTTCACGCATATTAAGAAGAAGAATAAAATGACAAAATTATCCATAATAATGTCATTAAATATGGAGAGATAATTAGAATAAGAAAAGTATGAGATATTTAATGCTACAGGCATAATAGGAAAAAATGTGTAAAAGTTTGGTTATTAAAGGAAAGTGAACATTTAACATGGGACTACCCAAAATAGTAATAAGGACTTATCCTGGGACGGAGAGTATAAATTTATATATAACCACTGCTGTCAACATAAACATAAAGGAGTAATATATAACAATCAAAAGGATAAGTAATAACTAATAAGTTTATATAATATATATATATATACATAACATGATAACAAGCAGTTAGATAAGGAAAAAAAAACTAAACAGTAAACAAATTGCTATCAACATAAACATAAAGGAGTAATATATAACAATCAAAAGGATAAGTAATAAGTTTATAATATATATATACACACACACACACACACACACACACACACACACACACACACACACACATAACAAGCAGTCATATAAAGGGGAAAAAAACTAAACAGAAAACAAACTCGAGTCTGGCTATATAACACTCGGCACAGTAGAAAGAGGTTAAAAAATGAAGCAAAGTCGAGTCACGAGTGCCGACTGCCAAACTGCCGATCGTGAAGAAAGGGAGGGAAAAAAGAAGAAAAAATCAAGCCATACCTGTCGAAGGTGCCAATCGGAGTAGCGCAGCCTCGCTAGAAGGACTTCGGAGTCGACAGTCGAGTCGAAATCTCGAAGAGGTACTCTCTCTCTCTCTCTCGGTCGAGTCGAGTCAACAGTCGCAGTACTCCTCTTCTACTGCAAAGCTCGATATTCTTCTCTTCTACTGAATCAACTCGACACTTCAACTAGGGCTAGGCGACTCTGTCGTAGCCTTTGTCGCGACTCGCGACTCTTTGCCGATCGTCTCTCTCTGTTTTCTCTCAAGCTCGACTGGATCGATCTGTTTTCTCTCTTTTCTCTCGTTACCGATCTGTTCGACTAGGTTGGTTTTCTATCCCTTCGACGTCTTTTTTTTTTTATAACCCAAGTACAGTTTTGGGTCGATCCATACCCGTCGAAACCAAGTCGGTCGATTTCTCTGTTAGTCGTCCAAGTCGTCGCCGCGGCGTCCCAGGCGACGCCTTTTTTTCTGTTCGCTCGCCTTTCCACCATCGACCAAGTCGGTCGTTCGCCTTGACTGAAGCTTCCCGTCCGGACGCCTTGGCATCTCCTAGGCGACGCCTTAACAACTATGGAATGAATAGAGAAAAGAGTCATTAAATAAGACATGTTATACTAGTAATATGAGAGAGAAAGTGGTATAATAGTTCATCGGTTCCCAATGTAAACATTTTCTCATTTTTTTAATTTCCAACAAAAGATGAGTAAAAAGATTATGAGGGTATAAGTGGAAGAATAGGATAAAAGTAGTTACAAATATAGAAATATGACATTTATTGTGGAACATCCTAAAAAAGAAATTAGGACTTTTAATACGGGACGGAGGGAGTATGATTTTGCAGGAAAAAGTAAATTGGCCATTTGAAATTGTTAGATTTTCTGCTAACTGTTGTAGAACTGACTGTATGTGATAAGTCCGCCCTTTAAACTGTTTTTAAAAGTTCAATCTTGCTGGCAATTCAAAATATTATACTATGTTCTGTAATAGATAGCCTGCCAGCCACCTGATATTTTTAAAGAGAGTCAAATTTCATATATAAATTATTTTATTGAAGAAAAGGCTTCTATTTATGCTCCTGAGTTTCGGTATGTTCTTGTTATACAGCATCATAATAAACTCAGAAGGGAAGCAGAAGAAAGAGGTGAGAAATTTAAAGTGACCAAATTGAGAAGAAATAATGAAATGGATGAATATGATTTGATTCATTGGCGGCGATCTTTCGAGGAAAGAGAGGCATTGATCAGAGATATTAGCTGGTATTGTTATTTGTCTCATTTATATATTCTCATATCAGAAAAAGTTATATTAGAAACCTCCACCACTGTTTTGACTACAAAACGACCTCTCAGTTGTAACACCTTTTTGAGTTGAAGATGCAACAATCTTTTCCTGATAAAACGTGATATGATGGGTCCCATTAATTACCATTTCTGTGGGAAAATCTTATTTAATTGCAGACAATAGTCAACCAATTTTTAAAGAAAATTATGGTTTTGATTTCTTTTCTTCTGAAAAAATAAAGGTGACGTGACTCTGAGATGGGGGATTGGTGTGGTAATCAGTGTTTCTTACAGGGCAGCTCTATTGCCCAAGCGAGTTGCAATCAAAAGGAGATAGTAAAGTTGTCAACAGCAGCATATTGTAGGATTAGTGTGAATTTAAATAAATACTGACAAGTGATAAAACTACTTCTGGTTAGTCATAAGATCTGAAACTCATAGATTAACTTTCTTTTATAGTTCCCTATCTTCAAGGACTAATTATTTGTTTACTTTATTATGTCAGCTGAGAAACAATACAGCATTGTTGGAGTTATATTTCTGTTTGCAGAAGTTGCACTGTTCAACCCATTTTTCCATTTTTTTCAAAAATTTATATTGAAATGATTTATCTGATCTTCATAAGCCTGTTTCACTTGTATTACATTCATTAGAATCTAGAAGTTGGGCCTTCCTCATCACTTAAATAGTTTCTTTCTTGATCAAACCTGCATAATTTTTCCGCAGCCGTCAAGCTCTTGGCCTCCCATTGGAAGAACCAGGAAGGTATGTTGATGCCAACCTGTTTGGGAAGGATCAATATGATCCTGAAAACCCTCTATATCGGTACGACTACTGGGGGGAGCCCAAGAATTCTGAAAAGAGTAAGCAAGAGCGAATGACAGATGCCCACAACAAATCTATTGTTGGGAAGGGCACAGTTTGGTATGACATGTCTTATGAAGACGTAATCAAGCTGCAGATGCAAAGAGAGGCGCAAGGAGTGGTGCCGAAAGTTTATGATGAAGAAGACCCTGACGATGATGACGATGACGACTTTGATTACAGCATTCTAGGCGACCCTAGTGAGAATGCTTTGAATCCGCCTCTTGTGAATGGGACTGAGTCATCCAGATTATCATCAGATGACGGAATGTTTGATAATTAGTATGGCAGAGTAACAGAATTAATGGCAGCTGTGTTGCTTTTGTTGTCTGTACAGTAAATAGGTAGTGGTAGTATTCAAATTAATTAATGGGAAGGTAGATAGCAAGTTTTGTCATTTCCTTAATAATAGTAGGATGATGATGCCTGTGCATGTGGCTACCAATCTTTTGTGATTGAAGATAACAATCTTAAAATTACTTATTTGTTTAAAGCTTACCATCACTTCCCAGCCTGAGGTTTCAGAGATTAGGTTTTATTTAGCAGTTGAAAGAAAATTCTGTTCTTAAAAAGTTGTCTGTAATTTTACATTTGGCAAGTATGATAACAACATTAATAATGCTTGGCTTGCACCAATTATATGTTTCTTCTTTCCCCGATCAGAGCCAGAGCAAGAGCATTCATTGGGGGGTGTTGGTGAGGGCAACTTCCCCAGAACAACACACCGATGAATAGAAACTGAATTTGCTGACGAGGATAGTTGATATTTTTTTATTAAAAAAATAATAAAATATCAAAACATTAATTTATTAAATGTATTAACGCTTTCAGTTGACCGCTACATCACACTAGTGGCTGTGGCCTGTGAGGAAGCAACCAAAATCTTGTTGCAGTGCCAGGTATGCCCATCCGAAATAAAAATAGCAAATACGTAGTATTAAATTAAAATCTCCATCAGATAACTAATCCAAGATCAAGTTTTTACTTAAATTTCTCCATTAATAAAAAGGTGGTTCCGGTGATCCACTTTGCAAGTCAGTTTCCAACTTGCAAGTATACCCACATGGTCCTTTCATCTTCAATCACAGTGGTGCCTACTGCCTAGTAGCATGCAAAATAAAACTGTGCAGAATATCCTTTTTACATTACAGAGAAAAGATATATATATATATATATATATATATATATATATATATATATATATATATATATATATATAAACAAGAAAAAGAAAGCAACGGGAACAGATGGAAACATCTCTTTGACAAACACCATAAGCACTCTTCCAAAGCTAAATCACTGCCGGTAAGAACAAATCCATAGTTCAAAACACACAAGCTTTTTCATACCGAGCAGCCCCTGCAAAACTAGTTAACAACACGGAGAGGAGAATTCAATTGCTCAGGTCAGGATCAACATCCTAGATTTTCACTTTTCAGCCAATGGACCAAGCCCAAGGAAAATTCAAAGAATCAATCAATCTCTCCTTCCTCTGGATCATCTACAGCAGGTGGAACACTATCAGGTTCACCTTCTTCTTCCTCATCATCTGCCTTCATGTATAAACCAAGTTGCTCCAATGGATTAGTATTTCCTTGAAATTTGAAACTACCGAGACAATCTAGTGAACGATCAGGGCTTGTCTCATCTACGAAGCTCTCTAATTGTTCGGTAGGGGCAACCCTGAGCATTTCCAAGTCTTCCATAAACTGACAATTCTCATTAATATCAACCGTCTTCTCCATCTGAAAATAACATACAATATCAGTAACAGTTGTAGCTACGAGATCATTTGCAACCCCCACCCCTTCTTTTTTCTTCTTAGAATGTCATTCTAACCTTTTGCAGAGCCTGACGTGCTGCTTCCCGCTCAAGCTCTCTCTTCCTCTTGCCTTCAGCTGAAGCTTCTGCTTCTGCTTTTCTTCGAGCCTCTTCTGCAGCTTTAGCTTCTGCTTGTAATCGAGCTTTTTCTAAAATTACGAAAAATAGTCCCATCAATGCAATTGAAAGATAAAATAAAGATATAATTCAGCTCATAGTATGACCAGTGTTAATTAGCAGAGAATGAAAGAACATTTTTGAGGTTAGTATAAAAATCCAAACCTTCTCTTCTACGCCTCTCAAGCTCCTCTTTCTCAAGCCTTAATCTATCAGGATCCTGCATTTCACCCTGGATTCCCAAATTTATTACATATATTTAATAATTTCATCTAAGAACCATACACCCAACATTGGATGAATAAAAATTAGGCAAGCATTCCAGGTTGGTAACACACCTTTCCAAGGGTCCTTTCTTGAGCTTTTAGTATGGTGTCTGCAAAGCGGCTTCTCAAAAGAGCTGCGCGGTAAAGCTTTTCGGGGGAGACTTGCCTCTCAGGTGGAGCACTCTCCCCTAAAATTTATAGCATGACATGTGAGATGATGCCGCAAATTAACAGCACACATTTTCTTCATGATTTTCATTGCTTACCCTCTTGATGACCATCAGTTTCAACAGAAACTGGCTTAGACTGGGAATTCAGCTCAACTTGGTTCAAATCGTTTAATGAATCTGTGCCGTACGCAGGAATAGATATCTCAAAAAAACCATGGTGAAAAGGGAAACCGTAAACCTATCATAAACAGAGCACAACCAAAAATTTATTGCTGAACCCAGAAACTCACCATTTTCTATGCCTGGATCGCTGGCGTCGCTTTTCCTAACTTCTAAATTAGCTCTAGAAGCTAATGCCTCCTACCATTGTAGTAGAACAGACACAGTGTAAGATCTCCGAAGACAAGAATACATGAAAGTCAACCCACCTCAACCGCAAGTGTAAATTAAATCAAAACTCAATGAAATTAGTATCCACCTTTAGGGTCTCAGTGGGTACAGAAGCTTTAGCACCATCTGATTCACTGCCAGAAGAGCTGCCTGAGTCTGAATCTGAAATGATAACCCAACAAAAAAAATGACTGAGATGTTCATATAGCTATCTAATTATGCGGAAAAATCACAAGTATACGGTTAAGTTTAGACTGATAACAGCCAAAGTTACAAAAGAAACACTGAAACAATAAAAAAAAACCATGGGTACTTTTGCATAGCTGAGTTTGAATTACTTTATACACCAAAAAGAGGAGTAAATAATAAACATGTATGTCCCAATTAAGACCATATAATGGATTAAAGCAGGATGATAATTAACGTTGAAATCAAAGAATACTGCATGACCGGACATCATTCAGTTGATAAAAGAACTAAAGAAACTACCACCGATGGAAATTCCAGCTACACTGTTTAGGCGTATGCCTTAAACTTTTCAAACATCTATAGTCTAAACTTCATATATCACAAAAGTTTCTGGAGTTGCACGAAAAAGCAGTGCTGCACCACAATATATACAAATATACATAAGTGCCCCCACAAATTGTGCACACTCAAAAAGCTGCTTGTACAAATAAAAAAGTAGACTAGTATCAGTTTTATCAGCTTTCTGGAAATCCGTTGGCAAACCACTTCCCAATTTTCTCCCCTTGCGTAATGTCCAGTCATTGGGAGGATTTATCGAAGAGCTGTTTATTGAAGATTATCAAACGAAAGAGAGGAAGAAAGATATATATATAGAGAGAGAGAGAGTGTGTGTGTGTCTATATATATAGAGAGAGAGGAACAAATGTGAATGGATCAAAATTCAAACAACTTGCCACTGAATGGCAAGAGCGTACATTAGAGAACTCCTTAGAAGGTAGAACATAAATAAACGTAACATTGGAGAACTACTTGGAACATAAACTTATGATTAACATAGTATATGACTCCCAAGATTAAATTCACATCACCCAGATAAACACACAAGTTTATACTTTCAAACATGCTCTATCTTAAGTCCCTCTTATGGGTTGCATCACCAAATCCTTCCCACTAGGGAGGGGGACATGCCACTTGTAAATAATTTCAAAAGCTAACCCCGATATAAAACAGTTTGAGTTTTACTATTTAAAGAACTAGCAAGTAAACTTTTTCTTCTCCAAATTAGTAAAATAGACCCTGGCTCCGAAAAAATACAGCCTTCCCCAAACTGTACAGGGTTCATAATATCAACAAACTAAATATACATTCACTTTTTGAAAACCAATTATGGAAGCAGACAATTACTTGATACTTAGAATAGTTCGATCTTATTATTCCTTATGGATCAAGGGGGAGTTGACACCAAAATATCACAACCAAAGATAAAAATTATATTTTCATTGTCATTCAATATTAAACACCATTACTACCAAATTGGGGTGATGAAAGCTTCCTCTTTTAAGAGGGAAAGAAATTGAAAAGTTACTAACCTAAAATTTTATAGAGCTTCAAGATTTAACAAGCCAAATTAAGTGGCACAAAAGAAAATTATCAATCATATAAAAATAAAAGCATGTCCATCCGTCATCGTTGCCAATATGTCTAATTACATATAAAGATCCATCTTAAACCATACATTATCTATTTCTAGCTCCATCTTACCAAAAGTCCTTGAGTAGATAAATATCAGTACATGGACCAAACCTGAGCACCTAATCTTTGTAATCAATTTTATTATGCAGCGTCACATTCAAAAGATCGTTCATCCGTGATATATACTACTTGGTGCAGGACAAGCCCGCAAAATTTGGTTAGAACAATATAAAAATATAAAAGGCTTTGAAAGTTCATGGATTAGAAGCTGTATTTTAATTAATTTTCTTAATTCATTACTTTGGTAGTTATCTTATTACAATTTAAGTCAGGGGAGTTGGTTAGGAGTATTAAAATTATGGATGCACTCTATTACGTTGAACTATTAAAATTGATCGAGATTTTTTGAGAATTGTTGTGTGAAAAATATCCATCACCCCAAAAAACCTGTGTTAAATTCCGCGTAGGTCCCTTTCTCCTCATAAGCTCCCGAATTTTCCCGTATTGTTTTTTTTTTGTAAAGATGTATATGTTTTATAAATCTCTCTCAATAGATTACATATTTGCCCTCATAGTTTATTAGTTTTGGTAAAAACTATTAAACCATCCCCCACACTTTTAATCCTTTTAGTTTTATCTTTGTTATTGTAATTTGTCCTTTCTCCTCATAAGCTCCCAGATTTTCCCGTATTGTTTTGTAAAGATGTATATGTTTTATAAATAGCTCTCGATAGATTACATATTTTCCCTCATAGTTTTGATAAAAACTTTAAACCATCCTCGCACTATTAATCCTTTTAGTTTTATCTTTGTTATTGTAGTTTGTTCCCCTTTAGTCCTTAGACCGAAAATAATAATTAAACAATACATCCATATTTATAATAGCCGGACTGGAATCGTTGGTTCAATCGGTAAAACTAGGAACCGGTTGGTAATCCTAGTCGACTTTAGACCATATAACTGGAAGTTGCCAAAACTCGCCCAAAATCGATAACTCGTCGGTCGAACAACTCAACTCGGCGAACCAATAACCGAGTTCCGATTTTCTCCAAATCTTTCCACCATCATCATATAGTCCCAAAAAAATTAGAGTTTTTACATTGTTTTACCAACATCCTCATTCATCAAACAACCTCTTCCATCAACTTGGTCTTCTACAATTTTAATCTAAGAAAGAGAGAAAAATAATAAAAGTCGTCTAAAATATGGAGAGGAAAAGAGTGATGGAGAAGAAAAGAGAGATGGAGAGGCAAGAGGCAGCTGTGTGTAGGCTTTAGGCTGGAGAAGGAAACGAATATGTTTTATCATAAACCTAATCAATGGTCAAAAAACTAAGGAGATATTTTGTCACTTTGGATTTTTATTGTTTATTTTTTTAAATAGCTAAAGACTATAATGTGAACTAGGTTTTAGGTCGAGGTGGTTAAGACATAAATAAATCACGAACAATTGAACATTGTTATTGTTTTAATACAATTTCGAACTATTAAAACAATTCAAAATAATACATTTAACTCTTTTTTTTCCTCTTTTTTTGGATACGCACCCATTGTCTTGAGTATTGCCTTCGTTCCAAAAAAAAGTTTTATTTACAATTTTTTGTTTCACAAAATTAGTCCCCCATTTTAATAAAAATACCATAAAATGATATAACATTGTCATTAACCATCTTAATCTCTTTATCATACCAAACTACTAAAAATTAACAACTCATTTTTAAAGAAATTACATAGAACAAAAGGTTATTCATAATATTTACAAACTTTTTAAATAGGACTCTTTTTGTAAAACAAAAAATCATAATAATTATTAATATATTTAACTATTTAAAATAATTATGATATCACTCGTTCAATAACGGTTCGACCACTGGTTGAACTAGTAATCCATTCACCCGAAAAAATTTCAGTTCAATGAACGGTTCATGTCTAAATACATTGCTCCTAAACAACTATCCTACCCTAAATTGGCTTTTCTATTGTTCTAACCGAGTTTCACTTCCAAAGAAAAGTGAATTCATAATGATAGTATAAATAATAATGACGCTTGTCTTGAAATCATATATATGTTAATTTTGGCTAAAAAGGCCATTCAAATGCACTTCATAATGAATAAGATTCAAAGAGGTATTAAAGTCCTATTTTGGTGTACAAAAAAACAATCTTATTAGTCACAATGAAACATATAGCAAAGACTCAAATATGGTGAGAAGCCATGCACATGAAGTTGAGATGCCCATAGAACCTTGGGTGTAATGCCTAGTTAATTTTGAAAAAGAAGCTATTCAGTATGTGTTATATTGGTGAGATATCATAGACTTAAATTTTGGTGGCTCGGTGACATGTCATATATGTTTTAAAAATCGCTAGGCAATGGAAGCACCAAGAGCCCTAAGTTACCTAGACTTTGCAAATAGGCAATCTAATTTATTATATTTTGTAAATATATATTAGATGTAAATATTCAAACTTATACATGAAATGCACTAAAAATCAATCTTAAAAAGCAAAACAAATTCATTTCAAACATTACAACAATCAATTAAAGAAGCTAATTATTTCATAAAGCACAGTGAGTCGAAACTACCTCCAAGACTCCAATGTTGAACTGGTCAAAATGCCCACTATAACAAACTGTTTACTTTTCTTGTCAAAATGTTTAACATTATAAGATCATAGAAGTTGCGACCGTCGCTCTCAATTTCCTCTTACTCTTTCTCCTCTTGTCGGTTGTCTCTATTAGTCTCGATCACTCTCCCTCTCACAAATCATCCCTCCCTGTCGCAAACCGCGTCACCAAAAGTCTCAGGTTTTAAGTAGTCGACAATCCCTTTGCTGAAGCCAAAGGGTTAAGGCTAGAGCAAATAGAACTTTGTTCACTTATTTGGTATGGTTAATAATAATGAAAGAATGATCTCTAAGATACCATATGCTCTTACATTAGATGTCTATACCCTAGATTTACATACCCATCCCTAAGCCTGTTTTTTATCTCTATATCGCACACCTCACAGCCTACATCTTTCCAGAAAAATACCAGCAGCTTTCCCGCGTCATTGACTTAACACAAAAAAGAGCAACTAAATCATATTACACTTTTAATTGAAGCTTGAGCTAGAAATCTCAGAGAAGGATCTTTAGCTAAGTAAATGCAACAATCAAGCTCACCCCAGTTCACACAACAAATTTTTTTTTATAAAAAGTAAGTACACAAGTTCAAGGGTCCAACACACTAATTTGGAGGGGAAAGAACATCATGTAGGGATATAAAGCCTCATTAATATAAAATCAGCTCAAATCTGAGAACTGAGTCAGGCCTCCCTGACTAATCCCAAGTTCAATCGCATATAAGCAAATAGTGCATGTGTTAACGCCTAGAAACAAAAAAGAAATCAAGCATATGAATTTATTGGGAGAAGAATTGAGGTAAAGGTCACAGTAAACAAACCACTGGATGAGGAGCCAGATTCACTGCTGGAGCTACTTGAACTACTGCATTTACTATTTCTGAGCACCGTATCTTTTTCTATCTCTACTGGGGGGAAGCTAGAAATAGGCACATCATTTCCACCAATATCTACATCCTCGTCAATCGGGTCATTGCCTGAAAGAACATATGATCATAAGCCAAAAAAATTAATCTCTCATGCCATACAACATTTAAACATTCGGCAATATAAATAAATTTATTAACCTTTGCATGGTTGCACCGATGAATTGCTAAATCCGGACTCATTATGTAGCTGCAACAGATTAAGGGGACAAGTGTGAACATACACTTACGTATTATATATGTGTGCGTGTGTATATATATGTATAAGAGAGAGAAAGAGATATACCTCCATCTCACATGTTTCAGCCTTCATCTCATTTTTGTTTTTGTTCACCAAATAATCATCTAAAAGCTTCCGCAGGGCGAATAAATTGTCATCACCGAGAGTGTCAATATCAATCTCAATCTCATCCTCATCTGTTTGTTTCCCATTAGAACTTTTCTCTTTCAGGAAATCAATAATGCTTTCAGGTAAATCAGCCAGTAAAGCCTCCAACTCCATGCTTAGTTTATGCCTCTCAACATCAGTCATAACAGGTTTAACAGGTTCTCGCCAGACCTTATTTTCCACTGATGTAATTTTCTTCTTTTTGCTTGGAGGCATCGGATTTGCAATTTCAGATTCAATATGAACACTTGATTTTGAAGGCACTGGTGCAACTGTAGCTACAGGAAGCTTCTTCTCTATTGGTTTCCATCTCATTTCAAAATATTTACTAACCACCTGAGCCATGATATGAAAATCATTTCCTGGTGGATTATAAGTCAGCGCATTTGAGAAGGTGAGCCTAACATCCGCAGCAAATTCCAATGTACTCGAATATTCACCTGAAGTTAACTTCGACTTCACTGTCCCCAAATCCATTGGATGCTTGATCACAGTATGGTAATCTGGAATATTCAACTTCACTACGTCAACAGGAGTATTAAAGGCCCAACCGTGTTGATGCATCATCAACCGATTCAGCAGTGTCTCACACTGTTTCATCAACATAGCATGTGAGGCACTCGGCAACACACCCTGTTTTGCTGAGTCAAACAGCCCAACTGCTGTTGGCCGTTTGCTACGAGACCCATTCCGACCTGGTGGAGCCCGTTTCTTTCCCTGTGAAGCAGAACCTCCAACTGACCTCGGAAAAGTTTCTGCTATGTGCATCCTTTGACCATCACTGCAGCTATGGATATCACTAGTGGACGACAGAGCCACAACACTTGAGCTCATGGAAGCAAATTTCTTCTGAAGAATCCTTATTTGTTCAAGTTCATTTTTCAACCTGAGCTCTAGGCCCTTCCTCTCAGACTGAGACATCTTTGATAATGACAAAACTTGAATGGGGACCCCAAATTGATCATAGCTATCCACATTCAAGCTTATGCATTTTCGTTTAGGGGCACAGGAATCATCTGAGGCAGTAATTTCAGCGTCAACACGACCAGAGCTACCAAACCCTTCTGATTCAGCCATGGTCTCAACTGCATGACGGTAATCTGGAACAAAACCTGATGAATAACCTTTAGAAACCTTTCGAGATTTTCCCATTATCTGAGCTTGAGACCACTTCTTTGATTCCCTCTGTCCAGTGAACTCTATGGGAACACTTGGTGCCATAAGATTATACCCCAATAAGTGCACATATCAATTATTGCCTTTAAGATTTATCCTGCTTTCTTGATCTCCAGAAACACAAGTTCACATAAATTTAAAACCACCCCACCAAAGTAGACTTTGTACCACTATTATATAATTTCAATTGTGTTTGTTATAACCAACTTTTTTTCAAATAGATGATCCTTCTTACGCAAACGAGTTTCCAATTCGAAGATTATGCAAAAGAATACTTCTACTTACAACTGATGTTTGTCCACCAGCAATAAAATTATTAGTTCTCAGAATTATTAATTTGGATGGGACAAATATTGAAAGAATAATTGAATAGTTGCCACTAATTATAAAGTTGAGGACAAGGCCTAACCTCAACACATTCACTTGATCATTAAATGCAAGCAACCAATGCATTTGGGCAAAATCCCGAACCCTAATAAATTTTCTGACTCGGCAATTGGGATCCAGAAAACAATTCCGAAGGAAGAAAAATTAAACCCTAGACTTAATTGAGCATTAACTAAGCCCTGGAATCTAGATCGCAATGAATGAGGCGGGACATATAGACACCAAAAACTAAGCTAAGGCTAAAACAATGACAAATTCAAAACCCTAGAAATTCTTGACAAAGAGTCCAATTTCAAAACCTGGATCTCTCAGAAGAGCCGTTGGATATTGGGCGGGTAGCTTTTCAAACCCTAGAACCCTTCTTCGCCCTATTCACCTCGACACAAATAGGAGGGAGAGAGAGAGAGAGAAAGGAGAAAAAAAAACGAAGAGAAAGAGAGAGAAACAAAATACATACAAAGATGGAGAAAAAGAGAAAACTTACAAACTTGAGATCGAATGGCTTCATTGCTCCTCTACTTATAAAGGCGACTTGCCTCCTAGCCCGCCGCTCTTTGTGAAATCTTATCCGTTCATTCTCTTACTACTAATCTACTGGCTATTATTTAATTTCATCATAACGCCCAGAGATCTAGATCTGACGGCTAAAATTTTCTAGGTCACGTTGTAATTTTCTATTGGAGTTTATTTATTTCACCATTTAAAATTTCGAAACCAGATTGCTACGCGTCGGCAGAAAAGAAAAACAAGTACGTGATTGGATGACTAGGAATAATATTATTCGTGTCATTTTCAGAAAGCGCGTATGATATAACTGTACTTTCAGAGAATAGGGGTGAGTATTGAGTTGCTTGAGAGTTCCGAGCACGTGTCGGCCTCGACTTTTTACAGCCATGTGACGCGGCAAGTATAGTTCACTACTAGTAGTAAATTTAACTCCCAAACTTATTACCGTCACGTGCCTGATTTGGGAGCTTATTTGTGACCTCGTTGGATTACTTGTAGTAATTTGTAACTTTATTGGGTTCGGCCTTTACCCAGGCTGAACCGGCCCAGATAATGAGGATTATTTTGCTCCTTTTACATTCAGATCGTCCAAATGAGGAAAGTATGTATTCTGGGCCAAGATGATCTTTTTTAAGGTTTGAATAGTTGGATGTGACCACCACTATGAATAAGCTAGAAGAAGCTTACCAGAAGTCCAACGACATGGCAATTTAGACCGAGAACCAAAACTATTTTAGTCATATTGGTTGGTTAATTAATTTTTATGATATAGGTTGATTTAGTTTTAAAAGAATTAAAAATATGACTTGAAACAACTTTAACTTATTTTGACCTATATTAATCAACATTTAGTTATAAGAGATCAATTGAAGCAACTGTTTCAAGTTCATATTTCACCGTCACATAAAGAATTGGGAGCAGAGTATATATAAATAGTTATGACAATTATATAAAGATATATTTAATTAGTTATAACAATTAATTAGCAATAAATTCATTGTAATTTTCCAGCTAATCTTACCGTTATTATGTTTTTAAAAAATCACATATATTATTAATACAATTAATCATGTGAATACAAGATTAATTTCAAGTTTTAATAAATTTACAAATTTGGATTCTTTTGAATAATTTACAAATTTGAATACAATATATTTAATTATTATAAAGTTGTATATATACTAATTTGAATAGAAACGATAAATCTTTCTTTTTCTATTCCTATTAGATATATAAATATTTTAACATTTGGATTATATTTAATTGATACAAGTTTAGATGATATTTATGTTAAAATTAATAAAAAAGCTAAACCAAATCAAGTTCGTGACAAAATTTGATTTTCTTTTTTAAATATACTTAAAATTTTATTTTTTCATATATTTTTTTTCAGTTTCACTATCTATCAATAAATAATTGCTTATTGGGTCTTAGACGGTCAGACCCAACAACATGAATTAAAATACTAATAATAACAATATATTATTATTATTTTACCTAAGATATCCTCGTCCCCTAGTTACGCTATTATATACTCCCTCCGTCACATAGTTATAGGCTGATTTCTTTTGGCACATAATTTAAAAAAATTAGTTAAATGGTATTTTTTTAACATAAATTTTCCACATATACCCTTAATATAAAATTAATGAATAAGTTAATTACTCCTTACTTATCACACTGGAACTCTCAACTTTATTGATTGACGTGTACTGATAATTAAAATCCATAAACTTTAACCAAAGAGAATACAACAACATTAAATGTGGTGATAAAAATAATGACATTGAATGTTGTTTCTTCAAAAAAAAAGTAATGATTGAATATTTATTATAAGGGCATAAAAGTAAAACAATGAATCAACTAAATTTTATAAATAGTAAGTAGCATATATATTGGGACATCTCAAAATGAAAAATCAGTCTATAACTATGGGACGGAGGGAGTATATATATATATGAGTTATATGTATATGCATAGGCGTAGAAACAGCTGCCTACATAATGACGGTTTTTTTTTTTGCTATATAATGACAGCTTCTCCCATCAATCATAGATCAGAATAGCTATATAGCGATGGGTGAACCGTCATTATATCCTAAAAAATCATCATAGTAGACGACAAATATATATATATATATATATATATATATATATATACATAATGGATCTAATTAGAGTCCTAGGACACGATAAAAAACGAACCTTTTTTTTTGCTCTTTTTTTTTAGAACTAAAAAATATATTTAATATTTTATGGAACTGAAATTTTTTCATAATACAATGTTTTGGACGTGTTTTGAATACCTATACCAAAAAGTGGTGGTATAGTCTGCACAGACTGTACATACATGTTTTGTTATACATACCCAAATCACACCCAAAACACTGTATTATGAAAAAAATTTAATTCCATAAATTTTTATTTATTTATTTTTTAAAAAAAAGCAAAAAAAAATAATTGTCCAAATTTTAATTCAGTCCGAGAGTCCGGACCTAATTCGGCCTATATATATATAGACACACATAAAATTCACCTAAATATTGTCCATTGCACTACAGTTCTATGAAGAAAACTAACTAATTAATAATAAATAAATAAAAATGGACGTAAAATTTGTCATTTTACATGTACTTTCCAGGATTATATAAAAAAAATGAGCGTAAAAGAATTTTTAGAGAAAACAAGTATATAAAAAAATTATATTAAAAAAATCTAAAATTTTAAAGTGTATAAAAAATTTAGATAAAGAAATAATGTATAAAATATTAGAGATAGAAGGTGAAAGAATATAAAAACTAAATATCATAAATAATTCATTTAATTGAACCGTAATAATGGTAAATTTGAAATTTGAAATTTAAAATATAGGTTGACCGATATTTGACCTATAACTATATGATTTCAACACACACAACTCATATTAAAAATGAATAATGTGGTTTCAATTCTTAAATGAAAACATAACCAAATTTTATAAACCAAAATCAACTCATAATCATATTTTGACAGACTTACCTGCAATAAACAATAAATGAATTTGAATGTAAACCGTAAAGAACCTCGGTTGAATAGTTTCACACAAGGTTTTCAAATTGAATGGACCACGGTCAAATCGAAAAAACCTGGACCCTTGGCTCACTCTACTATCTCTTAAAGACCACTAAAACCATTTCGCTCAAAATCGCTCGTAATCGGTGAACCGGCGGTTGAACCCAGCTGACCCAAATGAACCGATGACCTGTTCACTGCCTTGCCCCTGCTCACTCCTTAAAGATTAAAAAAAAAATTACGCTATTATGCTTTTATTTTAGTAATTTAGTTGAGACTTTGTTTGGTATTTTACATATATTTGCATTCATTTAATCAAATACTTGAACTTGTGGTTGAATTTCGGAATTTGGATGTATCTTAGAGATGTTTAGTTTTTTTTGTAGATAAATTGATTAATTTTACATATTTACTAAATATTATATACAATATATAATAATAATTAATATAATTAATTATTTATTATTTATTACATATTAATGACGTCATTTGGGTCAATAATTCATTCAACCACCTGGTTGGACCAGTGACCCATCCACTCAATAACTTTTCCGGTTCGATGACCGATTCAGATTTAAAAACCTTGGTTTCAAGCATAATATTATAATTACGTAAATGATCATTATTATAATCTCAAGAACCAATGAAGTTTTGTTAGAAAAGAAAAAAACTCACAAACCGAACAAATTTCAAATAAAACAAATAAACACAAGTCTCACATAAAGAAGAAAACACACTTCACATAAAGAAAGAATATAAACTAACCTGAGTTAAAACTTAAAATTGAACCAGATATCTAAAGGCAAAGGAGGATTCATGATTTCAAATCATAGTAGACACATTTTTATATGTACATAACTTACTACATCTGTTTCAAAATATAAAAAATTAATATTGATTTTGTGAAATTAACGTAAGACATTTTCAAAATTAAAATTAAGATTAATGATTTGTATTATAGCCAATACAAGGATGAATATTATAATCTTATCTTGGTAATATTATTCAACATGAGATTTATTTTTCATAATCTTTAATAAATTATCTCAAATTTAAATTTAAAAATTTCTAATTAATTTTCAAATATCAATAAGTATGTAATAATTTAAAATGGAGGGAGTATACATATATCAAAAAATTTGAAATATTGTATACACGTTTTGATGACTAAATTAAAGAATTGAAAAAGATGTAATCAAAAATAAAAACAATGTAACAAACTAATTAATTTATTTATTATTGTGTTGACTAAAAATAGATAAATTCATATTATGTTAAAACCTAACAAATAATATTTGTAACTAATGTTACTGAGAATTTTGAAATGTTGTGAGAGAGCTTTGTTAAATATTACTCCCTTCATCTCTTTTAAAATGTCGTTTTAGAAAATTGTCTCTTAATATTTGTCGTTTGAGAATTTCATTTAAATATTAATTATTTAGTTTCTAGTATTACCCTAAATATTAAATATAACTTTAGTTGACTCGCTATTTTTGCCAAATAAATAACACCATCTTTTTTCAATCCAAAGATAATATAGACAATTAATATTATATTCATGTTATATAATCAATTTATTGATATTTGTGCACACCTTTAAAACGACATATATTAATGAATGAGTGGAATATACTTGTTAAAACATCCTAATATATCTACTAACTAAACTGATGTATAAATACAAGCTATTTGCCTAATTGTCAATAAGGGTGATGAACTTAATCGAGTCGAGTCGAGTATTTAGTTGCTCAAATTTGGATTTTAAAATTAATCGAGTATAAAATAAGATTTGATTGAGATTCATTTAATTATCTTTATCATGAAATTAATTTATCAATTTATTATAAAATTATCAATTTCAAAATAATGTATTAATTAATTTATCAATTTATCATGAAATTATCTTCATAGAAACAGAATCCGTTTAAAAGTAACACCACCTCAACCTTAATGATAACATTGATATGTTTTTTCTTTCACACAAGTTACAAAAATGATTATATTTATCTTACTTCCAATTTAAAAATTCAAATAAAAGCCATCACGGCTACTTTTCTAATTAATGTTATGATTATTTTTCAAAAAAACAAAACTTTATTTGAGAATATTGTTTATTTGGATATTTTTGAAAACATAGGTCTCAAAACTAATTATTTTCTATCTGAAACATTTTCTCTCAAATGTAATATAGTAGGAGTATATTTTTAATAGAAAGATGATAGAAAATAAAAATAGTTTTAACCCTTACTTTTCTATAAATTATAATGTCAACTAAACATTATAATTTATTTTTTTTCTTTTATTTAACTTTTTCTTATTAATTATCATTTTTTTATTCAATATTCCTGACATCCATATGGTTTCATGGTTTTTTAAAGAGTAGTTCTACACGAACCGGAATATTGGACAGGACAAATTTTTTATTTTATTTTTTTTGCTTTTCTTGTGACTAAAAAAATATATAGTATTTATTTTAATTGAACTTTTTACAGAATACAATGTTTTTAAGTATAATTTGGATACATATACAATACAGTGTTGAATAGTCTGTTTAAAACTGTATTGTATATGTATTCAAATTACACCTAAAAACACTGTATTCTGTAAAAATTTCAATTAAAATAAATACTATATATTTTTTGAGAGTCACAAAAAAAGCCAAAAAAAAAATTAAAAAAATAACTGACATGTCCAATTGTTTTTTTTTAAATGCATCTTCGTTGTTGAAACAAATGGTTTCTACTTTCTAGCAACATATAATAGTTAAATTTGTACCCACTTTAAATTTTACAATTCAACAAACTTACTTTAAACACAAATTATATCTCTTATTTTGGATGAGAAATACTAATTGCTCCAAGTACTTGAAAATACCAAAACTATGATAATGTGGTACTGTCCATTGCACGAAAATAGTCTCACTTTTCTTTTTATTCTACACACTATATATTTCAATTGATTGTAATATAAATAAGATTCAAATGTGTTTTTCCTTTGTGGATTTAATAATTATAATAAGATTCTCTTTCTAAATTTTAGGAGGGAGGAGTATAAAAAAGAGTAATACTAGGGACATAACGTATACATAAAAATTGTGCACAAACAGTATATAAAAAAGAGAAAAAATAGGAAGTGAAACATACAATCAGATGCTTTACACATTTTACATATTTTTATTAGTAAACAATATATATATATAGGTTCTACTATTCGTGTATAACTTTTTGTGTACAATTTGTACATATAGTATTATTTTATAAGAAAACGAATGTAATCCTGGTAAGTAATTGAGATAGTTATCGGTTGTTCGAGAACAAGAGTACAATCTAAATAGTTGTGAATGTCACGTGTAAGAAATTGGTTCAAGAACAGACTCATTCCGATATCAAATGAGTGAGTTACGCAATTACGAAGCGTTGATAAAATTAACAAATCTAAATAATTTCGGGAAGCTAACTGTTGGGTGTGCTGCAATACGTTAAATAGGGCAGTGGCTGGCCAATGCTTGGTCTAGGCAGGATTGTCCGGGGTGAATGCAAGAGGCATGTCGTATAATCGAGCGTGCGACGCGTTGTGTTTTCTAAACTTTATAACGTTATGTCATAACTATTAAATGATGATCTTGAGTTTTAAAGAATGAACATCAAGGATGTGCTTTAAGATAAAATGAAGCATTGTAAAAAATATTACGCGGGTCGTGTCGTTTCCGAACGTCGTGACGCCGAGCGATGTTCAGTGGCGAATCTACCCTAGGGGCAAGGGGACACCTGCCCCCACTAAATTTTTGTCTATGTTTGTGCCCTCCTTGGCTCCTTCCCTTTTCCCATAGTACACACCCCCACCACCACTCTCTTTTTGTATAAGTGACTTTTTAAAGTAATGATAATTTTGTACTACTTCTCTTATTTTTCTCTCCAAGTGTAATATTTGGCTCAAAAAGTAAGTACTCTCTTCTACTTTCTTTTCTTTTTTAACTAACATTCTGTAAAGTTTTTTAGTTGTAGAAAAAAAATGAGAAGAAATTTTTTGACTCGAAATACACTCTCTTTTTTTAATATTTTTTTCTAATTAAAACTCAAAAACACCACTTTTCTTTAGAAAGATTCTCTTCTATTACAAAACTGATATTATCTCTTTTTGTTTTCATTCGCTTCCTTTTCTTTTATCACCAAATTAAAACTCAAAGACAAAGACAATTTACTTAGTTTTCTTTATTCCGTGTGGCCTTATCCAACTCTTTTGGATTTGTCACATTTAATTTGTACTATATTGGGTTTTTAATAAAAAAATTTGTTGATTAAAAAATCATTCTAATATTTTTCTTATAAGAAAATTATGAATATACATACATACACACATGCATATATATATATATATATATATATATATATATATATTAAATTTAATGACTTAAGTGTTGATAAATTATATTAGATTTAGAAAAGTATATATATAGTTATAATTTTTATTCTTAACAAAAAAATTCAAATTTAACCCCACTGAACTTTGTGGCTGAATCCGCCCTTGGCGATGTTATCGAAATTTGGTCGCGTTAATTAAATTATAAAACACGAACAATGTAACGCCTCCAAAATAGGTCCATTCCATCCAACCCATTTTGAGTCACCAAATACATAGTACAGAAAACAACTACAACTTTATTACAACAATTGTCTTAAAAAATACAACAACACATATGTTGTGAGTTTAGATACAAATATATATCAACTGTGACTCATGTCCCAACCGTGGTAGACAAAGAATTTCATAATGACACCTTACATAAAGGTATAGTCGAAAACCTGCTTTTAAAAATTAGAATCTTTGGGAAGTGCTCAAGGAAACCTTCGTACATGGGAGGCCATGCGTATAGGTTATGATAGATATCATATGGCCACAAAATTATCCTTAGTTGACCCCAATAGACCCCAAAGAAAAACGAGAAGATTACTATCATATTCTTCCCAATGGTGAGTCTTCTCTTGACATATCATTATCTCCACTGTCTCTAATTGGGTATTATACTCCAAACAAACACCAAGATTATATAGGTAGTGCTGGTAGATATACTCAGCAAATGGATGAGCACAATCTTGTCTTATGATGACTCGAGGTTGTATGTCATTAAACATCTTGTATAATAGTGACAAAACACCCTTCCAAAGTTGAATTCACCTCACCCTCAACATCTATAGACCACCGTTCTATTCCCCTGTTATTCTCCGCTTGTCCCAACTACACTTTTATTACCTGAAATGAATTGTGAAGCAAAAGGGTGAGCACAACTAGCTCAGTAAAAGTATCATGACTAAAGATAATTAAATTATCAATAGCCTTTATCAATAATAAATCGAGATTTAGAACATATACGGTAGATGATAAAAAATTTCAACCATAGTTGCAATGAATGAGCACTCCATTAGAAGAGTCAAATAGACCATAAAGTCTATTATCTTCTCCATGTTAAAAGTCCACCAACAATGTTTTATCCTCAGAACATCAATCAACAATTCACCCACAATTACATGTATAACTCATAATCGTAATTGTTGTTCTAAATTCCTTTTCTCATTCGTGACGTAAGATAATTTTTATCACTTGTCTTTACCGAAATATCAAAGATCATGGTTATACCAAATCACGCCTTCGCTCATAATCATACTAATAAATTTATCTTTGCACTACGGGCCAAAGATATTCATCAACAGTTCATCTTTGCACTATAGGCCAAAGATATTCAACAACAGGTCATCTTTGCACAACGACCCAAAGATATTTATCCATAATTCATCATTGCACTACATGCCAAAGATATTCCTCAACAGTTCATATTTGCATTACAGGCCAAATATATTAATATCTCAAAAAAATATATAATCATTTCAGAATTTATATAAACAATAATTATAACCATGTTGATCAATTCACCTTTGCACTTAAGCTAAAGATATTCAATTATAAATTCAATGGTCATGATCATACCAAATACAATTCAACTTTTCACTATCGCCAAAGAGAACCCTAGTCATGATCATACCAATAATCTACCCATCTTTACACTCCAAAGTGAAAGAGAATTTCAACATCATGGTTATAAAAATGTTATATATGATAATAAAATCAATATAATCAATATATAGTTTTAATCTCCGAGTAATATTCATAAATCAACTATAATTTGGTTAGAAAAAAACAAATTTTGTCATAATAAGAACTCATGAATAAGAACTCGTGAATAAGATCTCATGAATAAGAAACTCGACTCAAAAGGTAGAAATTCCACAATAAAATCCATACCAATATTTCTAGTATAATGATATTGAAAGAATAATATTTTTTAAGCTTATAAATAATTTATTTTAATTGTTTACACTTTACTAAATAATGCATTTAATCATTCTAAAATGCCAAACTCATAAGATTTCATTACCAATAACCAAAATCCTCATCAAAAATCAGATATACCTCATGTAGGATTCTCAAGCCATAAAATCCTATTTTCTAATTTTCTTACCTCACATAACATATTTAATTCATTTACTCATAACTAGTCTATTTTCATGAAAAATAACAAATCGGCCCAAAAATATTTCTTTTCTGGGATTTAGCAGAACATAGTCCTATATTGAACATATATTTTTTGACACAATCAAAAAAACTCATCAAATTATCATTTCAAATTTTTACAGAATTTTTGAATGTTCAGAAGAATTTCGAAATAATAACCCTTAAAATCCCTTTATTATCCCTTACCTCAAAAGAAAGCAAAGATTGACCTAATAACGCCGAATCTAACTTGCACAAGATAAAAATACTCAAAGTATACTCAAAATACTCATAATAATACGCCGATAATATAGAGAGAAAACTTCAGCTTACGGTGTGATTTTCAATTATAACCTAAAGACCCTATTTATAGAAAATTGCTTAACACAAAGCGGAAAATTTATTAAAATATTAATATATATATATATATATATATAATCTTCTACGCATGCCTAGAATCAAATTTTCAAGCCATCAAACACATGTTAAAGATGCCCCAAACATGTCAAAAATATTTTTCTTAATTAATTAATTAAAAACTCCAAAAAATGATAATTAATTAATCCAAACTTCAATAATTCATAATAAATAGCCCTTTTATCGTAAAATTTGAATCTCGTGAGTTTTTATAGGAAATTCAATTCTCTACAACTTTGCGTAAGAAAGTTTTTCCAAATTCTAAACAAAAAATTGACCAAATCCACAAACGAACGATTTTACAAGCTATAATCAAATTTCATCAAGAAATGGGGTCCACCGACATGTTTAACATGTTTTAAACATTTTGATAACAAAATACTCCTCCTCCTCATATACTCATATATCCCACATTCAATCGTAAAAATATCACCATTATTATATTATTAAAAATTTAATAATATATTTAAATGAATTATTTTATCGTAAAAAGATAAAATATTGATTTTCAATAATTTTCACATTAAAATTTTTCCATCTATATCCACATAAAATGAATATTTTCCTCATCATAAAAATCAATAATTAATTATTCACAAATAATATTATATAATCACAATATTGATAACTTGTGCGGCTTCCTCAAAGAAGGGGGCTTTTCAATAAGAATTTCTCTTCTTGGCCAAGCAATTAGGTGACCAAACCTCTCCTTAGATGTAACTTTCTAGACATTGCCAATAATGTTATCCAATAATATGAATTATTGTCTCGATAATAGAAAATACATGTGTAATGACAATTTATCAAAACAACAAGAATATAAAATATCAATGCAAAGAATTATTGAATCAATAAAATAAAATATTGAATAAGAATTATCGTAACAATTATTGAGTAGTGTCTTCTTACGTAAGAATCAATAATTGGTGCAATACCGCGTCTCTTGCGCAACAACGCCAGACATTTTACTTTACTTTTACCCACCGTATTCCAACAATGGAATACTTGGTAACCCTACTGCTGTTATTTATAAAAACTTTAATTTGTCTTTTTTCTTCATCCGCCATGCTTATTACATTATATGGGCCCTGACAAATGGTCACTTGGCCATACCGAATATTCCCAATGTAAAGAATATTCCACGACCCAACGAATATTCCTGCATAACAATGAATATTTTATAACCACTTGCGTATTTTTGAAAAAAATTCATATATCACCCTTAACTTTAAACTTTTATCAATTTAACCATTTACCGAATAATAATTATAAGAAAAATTGAAAATTTTATTTCATAAAATTTGGGGTCTTACAATCTCCCTCTCTTATGAAATTTCGTCCCCGAAATTTACGTACTGGTATTTCAAAGAGTTGAGAATACCTTGCTTTCATTTCGATTTCATCTTCCCCGTCATCATAATTTCTCCAATGCTCATCTCCCCGTATTTCGAGATATCATTCTAGAATACAACCAAAACAAGGGTTAATTGAACAAATTAACATATCACATAATATCCCGATATTTTGGTGACCGACCAACAAATAAGCTTAGGTAGAACACACTAGCGAAAGGATTTACTTATCTCTCCTCCTGGAGTTCTATTCCCCGATCTCCTCCGGAGATCATATCCCTAAGCTCGATACCAAATGTAACTTTAGACACCAACTCAGTGTCAAAGACTCACATTGATACTGTCGGTTTGCCACAAAGAGAATCAAGGCGTCCCCTACGGAGAGTCCGGCTTTGCATTCTCCATCAACAGAAGTCACCAAATGAGAGGCTCGGGGCTCTTTACTTATAGATCCGATAACAAATGTAACGCCCCAAAATAGGTACATTCCATCCAACCCATTTTGAGTCGCCAAATACATGGTACAGAAAACAACTACAACTTTATTACAACAATTGTCTTGCAAAATACAACAACACATATGTTGTGAGTTTGGATACAAATATATATCAAATGTGACTCATGTCCCAAACCGTGACAAAGAATTTCATAATGACACCTTACATAAAAGTATAATCGAAAACCTGCTTTTAAAAATTAGAATCTTTGGGAAGTGCTCAAGAAACCTTCGTATATGGGAGGCCATGCGATATAGGTTATGATAGATATCATATGGCCACGTAATTATCCTTGGTCAACCTAATAGACCCCAAAAGAAAAACGAAAAGATTACTATCATATTCTTCCCAATGGTGAGTCTTCTCTTGACATATCATTATCTCCATTGTCTCTAATCGGGTATTATACTCCAAACAAACACCAAGATTATATAGTAGTGCTCAGAGATATACTCAAAGCAAGTGGATGAAAGACAATCTCGTCTTATGATAACTCGAGGTTGTATGTGTCATTAAACATCTTGTATAATAGTGACAAAAACACCCTTCCAAAGTTGAATTCACCTCACCCTCAACATCTATAGACCACCGCTTCTATTCCCCTCGTTATTCTCCGCTTGTCCCAAATTACACTTTTATTACCCGAAAGGAATTGTGAAGCAAAAAGGGTGAAAGACAACTAGCTTCGAGAAAAATATCATGACTAAAGATAATTAAATTATCAATAGCCTTCATCAATAATAAATCGATTTAGAACATATGGTAGATGATAAAAAATTTCAACCATAGTTGCGTGAATGAATGAGCACTCCATTAGAAGAGTCAAATAGACCATAAAGTCTATTATCTTCTCCATGTTAAAAGTCCACCAACAATGTTTATCCCTGTAACATCAATCAACAATTCATGTCCACAATCATATGTATAACTCATAATCGTAATTGTTGTTCTAAATTCCTTTTCTCATTCAGGACGAAAATAATTTTCATCACTTGTCTTTACCGAAATATCAAAGATCATGGTTATACCAAATCACGCCTCCTGCTCATAATAACACTAATAAATTTATCTTTGCACTACGGGCGAAGATATTCATCAACAGCTTCATCTTTGCACTTTCAGTGCCAAAGATATTCAACAACAAGTCATCTTTGCACTACGACCCAAAGATATTCATCCATAATTCATCTTTGCACTACGTGCCAAAAGATATTCCTCAACAGCTTCATATTTGCATTACGTACCAAATATATTAATATCTCAAAGAAATATATAATCATTTCAAAATTTATATAAACAATAATTATAACCATGTTGATCAATTCACCTTTGCACTTAAGCTAAAGATATTCAATTATAAATTCAATGGTCATGATCATACCAAATACAATTCAACTTTTCACTATCGCCAAAGAGAACCCTACCATGATCATACCAATAATCTACCCATCTTTACACTCAAAGGAAAAGAGAATTTCAACATCGGGGTTATAAAATGTTATATATGATAATAAAATCAATATAATCAATATATAGTTTTAATCTCCGAGTAATATTCATAAATCAACTATAATTTGGTTAGAAAAAAAAACAAATTTTGTCATTAATAGTAACTCATGAATAAGAACTCGTGAATAAAGATCTCATAAATAGTAAACTCGACTCAAAAGGTAGAAATTCCACAATAAAATCCATACCAATATTTCTAATATATAATGATATTGAAAGAATAATATTTTTTAAGCTTATAAATAATTTATTTTAATTGTTTACACTTTACTAAATAATGCATTTAATCATTCTAAAATGCCAAACTCATAAGATTTCATCACCAATAACCAAAATTCTCATCAAAAATCTGCATATACCTCATGTAGGATTCTCAAGCCATAAAATCCTATTTTCTAATTTTCTTACCTCACATAACATATTTAATTCATTACTCATAACTAATCTATTTTCATAAAAAATAACAAATCAGTTCCAAAAATATTTCTTTTCTGGGATTTAGCAGAACATAGTCCTATATTGAACATATATTTTTCTCAGAATTTTTAAAAGTCATTTACTATTTTTCACATGGCCAAAACCACCGAATATTTAAACATTTATCATAAATTGTACTTTTATCCAAAAATTCCGAAATTCACAGGGCATACTGATATTATATAGATGTACTCCCAATAAAACTTTCATCAATTTTGGAGTTAACCACAAGGAGTTATAAGCGATTATTTTTAAAATAGTCTTTCCTCATAAAATTCATAACTCTTAATCTATACATCCAAAAATCGCCATTTTTGGACACAGTCAACAAAACTCATCAAATTATCATTTCAAATTTTTACAGAATTTTTGAATGTTCAGAAGAATTTCGAAATAATAACCCTTAAAATTCCTTATTATCCTTTACCTCAAAAGAGCAGTACTTCTGACTGGAATAACGCTGAACGAACTTGCACCGTATAACAATATTCAAAGTATACTCAAAATACTCATAATAATACGCTCGATAATATAGAGAGAGAAAACTTCAGTTTCTGGTGTGATTTTCAATTATAACCTAAGCATCCTATTTATAGGAAATTGCTTAGAACACCAAAGCAGAAAATTTATTAGAATATTAATATATATATATATATATATATATATATATATATATATATAATCTTCTACGCATGCCTAGAATCAAATTTTCTTTCCATCAAACACATGTTAAAGATGCCCCAAACATGTCAAAAACGCTTTTTCTTAATTAATTAATTAAAAACTCCAAAAAATGATAATTAATTAATCTGAAACTTCAATAATTCATAATAAATAGCCCTTTTATCGTAAAATTCAATCTCGTGAGTTTTTATAGGAAATTCAATTCTCTACAACTTTGCGTAAGAAAGTTTTTCTAAATTCCAAACAAAATTGATCAAAATCCACAAACGAACGCGATTTTACAAGCTATAATCAAATTTCAATTAAGAAATGGGGTCCACCGACATGTTTAACATGTTTTAAACATTTTGGTAACAAAAATACTCCTCCTCATATACTCATATATCCCACATTCATCATAAAAATATCACCATTATTATATTATTAAAAATTTAATAATATATTTAAATGAATTATTTTATCGTAAAAAGATAAAATATTGATTTTCTATAATTTTCACATTAAAATTTTCTCCATCTATATCCACATAAAATGAATATTTTCCTCATCATAAAAATCAATAATAAATTATTCACAAATAATATTATATAATTACAATATTGACAACCAGGCAGTTCTCAGGAAAGAGGGGGCTTTTCAATAAGAATTTCTCCTTCTTTGGCCTTGCAATTAGGTGACCAAACCTCTCCTTGATGTGAACTTTCTAGACATTGCCAATAATATTATTCAGATAATATGAATTATTGTCTCGATAATGGAAAATACTTGTAAATGACAATTTATTGAAACAACAATAATATAAAATATCAATGCAAAGAATTATTGAATCAATAAAATAAAATATTGAACAAGAATTATCGTAATAATTATTGAGTAGTGTCTTCTTCACGTAAGAATCAATAATTAGTGCAATACCGCGTGTCTCTTTATGCAACAACAACGCCAGACATTTAATTTACCCAACGGTATTCCAACAATGTTAACGAATTGTGAACTACTTCTGTGCAATTATTTATAAAAACTTTAATTTGTCTTTTTCTTCATCATCCGACAATTATTCTGTTATGGGGCCCACAAATAGTTGCGCCATCATACGAATATTCCCAACAGAAAGAATATTCCACGACCCAACGAATATTCTCCGACAACAATGAATATTTTATAACCACTTGCGTATTTTTGAAAAAATTTCATATATCACCCTTAACTTTAAATTTTTATGAATTTAACCATTTACTGAATAATAATTATAAGAAAAAATTGAATAATTTTATTTCATAAAATTCGGGGTCTTACAAACAATATTAAATGAGAAATAAGATAACGTAAACCAATATATGGAGTCTATATGTTACTAATTGATGTGTTATTGTGAATGATATTGTGAAGGCTATTTGAAGAGTAAAGTAGCGTAATTATTAAAGAACGTTTGAGGCAAATATCTCTAAACTTTTTACAAGTTTTCTAACTTCACACGACTTATGTTCTTATGAATATTACATGATGTTTTGAGATTCAAATTTACTCAATGCTTGTATATTGTGTAAATTCTAAAACTTATGCAAATCATTTAGTATATGTACAAGTTGTTCAGCTATGCTAATTTTTAAAATGTACTTTAAAATTCTGTATGCATGAACTATTTTAGATAGACGTCGATGCCATTTGTTTTGGTTAGATGTGAGTTGAAATGTTTTATCGATTTGATTATAAATATTTGAAATATTACTGATCTTAAGTGGAGAACTATCCAAATTAAATTGTTTTAGTAATGATTCATATAGTTTAAGATGAACACCCTAATTATTAGTGGTAATTTTTAGTCGGAAAATTCTGACAAAGCCGTTAGGTGCGTAAACAAGTGCATATAGTTGTTTATCTATAGAATATTGTATAATATAGGATACTATAGACTGATTATCTAGAATTACAGTTGAATTATTGTTAAACTTTTACGAAAATAAAAAAGTTAAAGGTTCGAAGACAGCTGAATATGTTATTTCAAAAATATTTTTAAAGGATGTTTATTCGAAGTTTTTAACCATCTTTTATTTAAGCGGACATTGGTGAATATGGTATACTAATAAGTTAATGGCTTTGTATTTAATTAATATAATAAAAAATTATATAAATTTATTATCGAAATAGTATTTGTTACAATTAATATAATAAAAAGTTATATGAATTTATTACCGAACTTCACGGATCCGTAAATACATATTACCGGCCAGTTATAAACGCAGAGCGTACGGTACAAGAATAAAGATGTGGGGGATTGTGGGGCCATAATTTGTCGTGGATGATAATGATATTTCG
This sequence comes from Panax ginseng, assembly GCA_020205605.1. Classification (NCBI taxonomy): domain Eukaryota; kingdom Viridiplantae; phylum Streptophyta; class Magnoliopsida; order Apiales; family Araliaceae; genus Panax; species Panax ginseng. Next base: position 5,888,416 of record CM035145.1, on the reverse strand, counting down.
CTGCCACAATTCTCCATCTGCATTCCACCTTCGTACGGTGGCAATGTCTAAACAGTGTACTATTTCTACATACTATACTATACGTATTGTGTAGTACTCCTATATATATTCCGATCACGACCGACAGCAGCACCAACATTGTAATATACTCCTCCACATACATTGTAAAATACTACCACTTCATTATTTTTACATGTACGAGAAAGATATGAGATACTGCATCCGTCTTTTGAATGATATTTTATTATAAATATTTTTTTATATAAATATTTTAATTTTTTTTAATACCAATAAACTTATATATATGTATGTACTGTACCATGTATGTACTCTCGTCCTTTCCTTTCGATGACGACAAGAAATATTCTCATATCATCCAACTGTACGTGCAAATATTAGTATTATTATTATTTACAGAAATAGGAGAGGGAGTGTTTTGACAATCACTGGTGCAGTGCAGTGTCTATAGATTTGGAACTTGAAGAAGGGAAGCGTGTACTCGTCCACCTGTCCCCAATCCCCAATGTTATCCAAACAAACAAATACCAGGCCGCTACTCAACTCTCCCTACCTAAACAAATCTAACCATATGCATCTATATATATATTCACCGATCAAAACACTTGTTTGAAGAACATACTTATACTCCCCGGCCGGCCGGCCCTTAATTTTCTAAAATTACATATTCATTAATCTTTAAACCATTATTTTTCCAAACATACGCTGATTAATAGATTAGTAGTATATATTTGTTAAAAATGTATATAATAAGTAATTAATGACATGGTATATATTATTCAAATCTAAATGTTAAGAATTTTACATATTACTGTACGTACTTACAAGCAGCGCAGGGATCAACCAAGATTAATTTTCGCCTTTAATTAGTTATAAGCAACCTCATCTTCTATATATCTTTATATACAACTTGCGTAGTACCATAATAGGAGTATATGGTAAGTAGTACTATATCACAACACCCACAAGACTGGAATATACATACTACAACTATACTAGCAGTAGTAGTACCAAACTTATTAACTCAAAAACAAACTAACACATGATAATTAATTAAACTTGATGAAACCAAAAATATTCACAATTTTCTAGGGTTTTCAACTCCCATCAAATCCTTGCTTGCTTGCACTACCTACTGCCTGCCTCTGCCAGACTTCCTTAATTCTTAACTTAAAAAGGAGCTAGCGTTCGCAAGTATATATATATATATATATATATATATATATATATATATATATATATAGTAGTGGTTTAAAGACAGACAGACATGACATGCTGCTTATACATGCATACATATCTGGCGACCGATCTGATTTTAGTTGGGTACGTAGCTAGGTAGCTACCGACCCAAACACAGAGCAGCCTTGATATCCAACCTCCAAGCATATCCCCCACCATCCATCCTCCATACATCACACGGCAGCGTCTTTGACCACCCTCTCTCCTTCCTGCACGTTACCCTCACCCGGCACGTGAACGCCTCGCTCATCACCGGCAGCAGCACCAACTCCTTCATCACCAGCCCAACCATCATCCTCTCCCCTTCATCCCCAACCATCTCCCTGTACGCCTTGTTCGTCCACCTCACTCGTTCAAATCCGTCCGATAAAAGCCCTGGACACGTGTCCCCTTCCATATTCATCACCCTCTCCTCATCCGTACTACCCAACGCTTTTCCATCCACCCACGTGTCCGTCACGCATTCCACCGTCACCCACGAACCCACCCACCCCACAGCCTGCGGCATCACCACCGCCGTCCTCCCACCGAACGCCACGTGTCCCCCCTCAGTCACTATCTCCCTCCTATCAAAGCTCAACCAGATCGGCGCTTTTTCCGTGGGAGGAGACCCTCCGGCAGGAGAATCCTTCCTCTCAGGCGTCTCCGGTAGCAACCGCAGCGTCACCACCGTCTCCCCTCCGGAAGACGACCCACCAGAGTTTGTTTTACCCGGCGAAGCCTTTCTCTTTCGATTATTGCACCTTTTGTTGGTGTCTCTAACGTACCTTCTCTTTCCTCGTCCAGCTTTCACGTACGCATCACCATTCTCCGGCATGGAGCCACCGGCAACAGCCCCACCAGCTGCTGGCTTAGGAGCAATCGGCCTATATCTGAGCATTATACGGTCTACTTTTGACATATCATAGCCCCCACCGGCATACCTAGCAATACAACACCCGCCTCTACCCTCCATCATACTATATAAGAGATGTTTCACTCTGTCACACACAAACCTGCTTCTTTCTTTTCTCTCTCTCTAAATTTGTGTACGTATATTATTATTTATGCACTAAATGCAGGCAAACTAGAGACGAAGTGGGTACGTATATAAAGAGCTGTTGAGCGGGACACGTATGAGAGCTAACGCGTGGGAGAACAGTGGTTCAAACAGCGCATAGAGCTTATTGGTGGAAATTGTAAACGTGGCAAGGGGGCGTGCGGGTCCCATTGGGACGGAAGCTGCGTGATTGGCCCACTAGGTGACCAATGAGAAAGGGCAGAATGTCTCGTACTGCACCGAAGGCGGGGCACGTAGGCCAAGTAGTCTCGTGGTTCGTGTACAGTTGAATTCTAAAAAAGAGACACGTGGACGAATGAGAGTGTGAATTACTAAAATTGGAATGGTTAGATTGCGCCACGTTTAGGGCGGAAAACGACACATAAATGTATCGTTTGAAATTGATGGAGAATTGACGTGAACCAATTTGGTTTCTGATTGGTGTAACTAAAGGTAAATGAGAGAGAGAGAGAGATTTTTAGTTCTAAGGTACGAAACTGCCCTTGGTTCGGCTAGTGAGACAGTGTGACCTGAGACATTGATATGTGTGTAAATATGGAAAATAAATGAGGCGAGAGAATTTGCCAAAAGGGTATGAGATTAAGATTAATGTGTGGTTGGAAGTGACATGTTTGGTATTGTAACGACGACTTATAAGGAGTAAAAAAGATGCCCCCGACTCTATCAGACCTATGCATTTTTTGTCCGTCCATTGAGTTGTAATGAGGGGTAAATTGGGAATATAATCTGGATATTTTTGGCTGCCAGTTGTATTCTGGTCTGGTACCAATGACTAAAAGCAACTGCGGAATTAAGTAGCTTTATCTATTTCATGAGGGGGAAAAACTAGGTCTTTTTTACTTTCCAATTATTTCTTCTTTTTACGACTCGCATCGTCTTTCCAACTTTTTAAGAATGTAAAACTAATCCACCTCATAATCGAAACCTTAATTAGCTCATTAATAATTTAAACAATTAATCAAGATATTCCTTACACTTGCCCCATTTTTATAAGTTTTATTTGAAGAGAAGGGAAGGGAAAAGAAAATAATTAAAATCTTTTCGAATACCGTGTTTGTTAGTTTTTTTAGGGAGGGATTTGGAGATAAAATTAATTTAATTTTTGGCTCAAAAAGTGGGAGGATTTGGAGGGATGGTAAAGGATGAAAAATGAAATATTTTATATTACCAAAAATAACCTTTTAAAATAAATAATATGACAATCTTGTCCCTGATTATTACTCCCTCCGTTCTAGGATAAAAGTGTTGGTGGATTTTTCACGCATATTAAGAGGATGAATGAAATGACAAAATTGTCTATAATAATGTCATTAAATATGGAGAGAGAATTAGAATAAGAAAAGTATGAGTTATTTAATGCTACGGGTATAATAGGAAAATATGTGTAAAAGTTTGGTTATTAAAGGAAAATGGACATTTAACCTGAGACTACCCAAAATAGTAATAAGGACTTTTATCTTAAGACGGAGGGAGTATAACTCTCAATTTTTGAAAATATATTTTTTCTCTTTTCCCCACCCAACCCCTCTCAATTCTATTTTGTTTTGAAAATAAATTTTTTTAAAAAAAAAAAAATGAGGTAGCTTAATGGGGCAAAAGTGCAAAATATATCGAATTGGATAAAAGATTAAATGGGTTGGGTTACAGTCAAATCGGATGAAAGAGACAAAAACGCCAATAAAAAGTCATTTTTATAACCTAATTAACAAAAAATAAACTTTATAAACGATTTAAAAAATGAGTGATAACTTTAATTGGACAAAAATGACATTCAACCCGTAGACAACCATAGTTGTAGGTCTTTTGATCGTTTTAATTGCTAAGCCAAAATCTTTGAACTAAAACTAAGTTAAAAATGCAAATTATGTATTAAAGCAATTAAGATAACTTGTTTGAGCTCAACTTCTTAATTAAGCCAAATTATGCATATATAAAGGGCACTACTAATAATATTAGTATCTTGTCATGATTTTTTAGTTAACTTACGGCGTATCAAAATGATCCAACTAATAATCTTCTAAATAGATTAACATTAAGTTATAATGCCCAATTGAGGGCATAGTTGTAAGAGCATTCATAACAGTTTCTCCAATAGACTCTCTATCCCCACATTTGAAGAATATATCAATAAATCAGTATCCAACAATTTTTTTATCCTTATATAATTCTCTATTTTAATCCCTATATATGATTTGACTCCTCAGGATGAGGGAATCAAAAAAGTGTTCTCTATTTATGTAAAATGACATTTCACACCCTATTTATTGCAATTTTATGTTGGTTAAATGATCTTATCTCACTTAATTGCTGATTTGGGTATGCCTATCAAATTCACTCATTTTTATTTCTTAAACAGAGAATTTAAAGAAGAAAGAGAACTATAAAAAAATTAAAAATCAGTCAAATTTTGATTTTGATCATTTTTGTAAAAAATATTACTAATAATTATAAATTTTATTATTTTATAATTAAAATAAAGTTCTCATAAACACATGATGATCGTTGCACATTTTGATTTCTAGCAATATCTATTTTTAAATTAAAATAATTGTAATTTTTAAATTCAAACAACAATTACTTTTAAATAAAAAATAGTTACAACGTTCAAAACATGATTTGACTGTTGGAACTTTCAAATTTTAAATTTCAAAATTTAAAATTTAAGGAATCAATATAAAGAACTTGTTGGGTACATAGTGAAAAAATTGAATCCCTATCCTACAGAATGACCCAATAGCACTGCAGAGTAGGGATAAAGATAAGGAAACTGTTGTGAATGCTCTAAGAACATTTGTTCGACTATGTTTGTTTATAAGAATTGTAATTTTAAAATTATAATTAATCGTAGGATTATAATCCAGATATTATAATTATAATTCCAAGACTACTAAATCATTTATAATACTTGGACTAATAATATCAAGTCTAAATTTGAATACAAATAAGACACTTGTGATTAATATTTTTATTCCAAATATAATTTTTGCAAACAAACATAGTCGAAATAAAAAAATGTATTTAACTAATTATATTACGTTTTCATTGTGACGCCCCCAAAATAGGTCCATTCCATCCAACCCATTCTGAGTCGCCAAATACATGGTACAGAAACAACTACAACTTTATTATTACAACAAGAAAAAGTGAGTTTTGAATACAAGTATTATCTTCTGCAGACAATATCTATACTCAAATAAATCCTCATCACATTTATTGATACATTATTTTACAAAAATGGTGAGGACTACTAAACAACTCTCTCTAGAACCTTCATTCCATACCCCACTGCACTCGCTTATATTCTCGCCTCCACGAGAAGAAAAATGGAACAAAAGGAAAAAGGGTGAGCTCAACTAGCCCAAAGAAAAAATATTATGACTAAGATAATATACAACAAATTATTATTAGTCTTCAACAGAAAAAAATCTAATAGAATACAATAGACAACAAGTTTTAAATCAATATTCGCAAAAAAATAATAATTCATTAGAAGAGTTAAGTAGAGAATGCAAACTACTATCTTCTATGTATGAATTTAAAAGTTCATCGCCTATCTTTTATCCCCGTAACATCAATCAATATATATCTGAATCAAATATTCATCTTTGCACTCTGAGCCAAAGATATTCATCATTAGTTATGTTCATCTAAACACTGCTCATCTTTGCACTACTGGCCAAAGATATTAATAAATCGATCATGTTCATCTCAACACATGTTCATCTTTTGCACTACGGGCCAAAGATATTCATCAAAAATCATTCATCTTTGCACTACTGGGCCAAAGATATTCAAGAATATCATCATTTAGGACTGAGGATGATGAAAAATACGTCATTCCTAACACCGACCACTTTTTCTTTCCCCCTTGCATCCTCCTCCCTGGGAAATGCCATCGATCAATTGAAGAACGATGCTAGCAGCCACTCTTTCTTACCTTTTTTACTCTGTTGGATTGGAGAAAGTCTTGGTTTCAGAACCGGATAAGTAAGAGAATAGTTTAAAGGAAACGAATCCAGTGAAACAAAAGAACAAATATTAAGGATTCTTATTTTAAACAATCCAAGTTAAAAAATACTTCATAAGTAATCAGAGTGGAGTAAAATTCAAGAATGATCAAAACATTGATACAATCAAAGCTAGTATCCAGAATAGATATTTTGGAGGAAAAGAGAAAATTTTCATTTTTCGATGAATAGTCAAAGTGATTCGTGAATAATTATCAGATATCGTGAATAGTCTTGAAGATATCGTGAATAAGTAAATCAGACACCAAAAGTTCCAAATTTGATAAAAACTTGGATCAATATTTCAAAGATAATGATATTGAAGAAATAATATCATTACTGAAAAAATAATATCCCTTACCTCGAAAAGACAAGATTTAGTTGAAACAGGATATAAAGCTATGTGTTGAACTTGCACCGTATAGCAATTCTCAAAGTATACTCAAAATACTTACATGAATACGCTCGATAATATAGAGAGAGAAAACTTCAGTTTCTGGTTTGATTTTCAATTTTAACCTAAGCACTCTATTTATAGGAAAATGCTTAGAATACCAAAGTAGAAAATTTATTAAATATTATTATATTATTATTATTATTATTTCTACAACTTCCTACGCCAACCTAGAATCTGATTTCAGCAATTAAAACACATGCAAGACCCACACTCAAATCACCAAAAATGTTTTTCATATTAAAAATATTTTAAACTTCCAAAAATCAATTATTTCATAGCTTTGGAACTTCAATAATTCATAATAAATAGTCCTTTTATCAGAAAATTCGAATCTCGCATTTTTTATAGGAAATTCAATTCTCTACAACTTTACGAAGAAATTTTTTTGCAAATTCTAAATGCAAATTGGCCCAAATCCACAAACAGGACGATTTTACAAAAGCTATAATCAAATTTCAAATAATAAATGGGGTCCATGAGATGTTTTAACATGTTTTAAACATATTTGTAACAAAAATACTCCTCCTCCATATATACTCATATATCCCACATTCATCGTAAAAATATCATCATTATTATATTATTAAAATATAATAATATATTTAAATGAATTATTTTATCGAAAAAGATAAAATTTCAATTTTCAATAATTGTCACATTAAAAATTTTCTCCATCTATATCCACATAAAATCAATATTTTCCTCATCATATGAAATCAATAATTAATTATTCACAAATAATATTACGTAATCACAATATTGACAACCAGCACTTCCCAGAAAGAGGGGCTTTCGATAAGAATTTCTCTCCTTCTTTGGCGCTTGATTAGGTGACCAAACCTCTCCTTAGACAAGTAACTTTCTAGACATTGCCAATAATGTTATCTAATAATATAATTCGGGATAATATGAATTATTGCTTCGATAATGAACAATACTGTGTAATGACAATTATTGAAACAACAGCAATATAAAATATCAACGCAGCAATTATTAAATCAATAAAATAAAATAATGAACAGTAATTACTATAACAATTATTGAGTAGTGCCTTCTTACGTAAGAATTAATAATTGGTGCAATACTGCGTAATGCTTCTTGTCTAAACAACGCATATTACGTGTTTTAACCATTGGGTATTCCAACAAGATTATTACGGTAATAACTACGCCGTTATTTATAAACAACTTATATTTGTCATTTCTTTCATCCAATCGCTTTTCAAGTTATGGGGCCCATAAAAAGATCGCTACTATTGCATTTATATTCCCATTGCATTTAATATTCCACGACCAAACGAATATTCCCCGATAATAATGAATATTTTATAAGCACTTGCTTATTCGAAATATTTGCGTATTTTACCCATAACTATCCACATTAATCAAATCAACCATTACATTCATATCATAATAAATTAAATGCAAAAAATAAGATGAAGCACTAAAAGTACTTTCACTTTATAATTAATATTGTTTTAAAAAAATTGAAAACCTTTTAGGTGCACTCTTCGATTTGCTAATTTTTACATGTTATTTTTGTGACACCCCCAAAATAAGTCCACACCACCCATTTTCAATTGCCAAAAATAACATTATTGACGCGAACTTTCCTATTATAACTATTGAACTGTCGTGCAAAATACGATAACACATATATTGTGAGTTTCAATACAAGTATTGTAACGTATATAATACGACAATATTCATACTCAAATTATTACAATATCATTTAAAATACAACAATAAATATTTTAAATCCTCAAAGGAACACAAGAAGATTTTTGTCCTCCTAATTCTAATGGGGTGCATTTTTGACGATTCCAAATTAGAGTTCGCATCACCCTATTTGATTCACCAAAATTAATTATTAAATAACGTATAAAATACGACACACACATTTTAAGTCCTCAGTAAAATTATTGTCACACTATTTTAAAATGTATTGAGAAACTTCAACTGTAAGACCCCGAATTTTATGAAATAAAAATATTCAATTTTTCTTATAATTACAATTCAGTAAATGGTTAAATTGATATAAAGTTAAAGTTAAGGGTGATATATAAATTTTTTTCAAAATAAGCAAGTGGTTATAAAATATTCATTGTTGTCGGAGAATATTCGTTTGGTCGTGGAATATTCTTTCTATCGAGGAATATTCGTACGACGGTGCAGCCATTTGTGGGCCCCATAACAGAATAACTGTCGGATGAAGATAACGACAAAAATTGAGTTTTTATAAATAACGGCTTAGTTGTTATCGTTAACACTGTTGGAATACCCGGTGGTTAAAATACGATGTCTGGCGTGGTTGCGCATGAAAGAAGACACTGTGATTGCATGCGATTATTGAATTATTGATTCCTACGTGAAGGCTTTTCTTTCAATAATTGTTACGATAATTACTGTTCAATATTTTATTTTATTGATTCAATAATTGTTGCGTTGATATATTTTATATTATTGTTGTTTCAATAATTGTTACTGCACAGTATTTCCCATTATCAGATCAATAATTCATATTATGTGAATAATATATCATTATTGGCAATGTCTAGAAAGTTACATCAAGGTGAGGTTTGATCACCTAATTGCGGCGCCAAAGATGGAGAAAATCCTTATCGAAAGCCCCTCTTTCTGAAAGGCTTTTGTTGTCATTATTGTAATTACGTAATATTATTTGTGAATAATTAATTATTGATTTATATGATAAGGAAATATTTATTTGATGTGGATATAAATGATGGATTTATTTATGTGGTTATAAATGAAGGAGTTAATGTTGAGGTATTTTATTAGTATTTTGTCGGATTGGAGGTATTAAAAGATCAAATCGATGTTCTTACAGCTTTATTGTATGAGTTATAATATTTAATCCGACCGTTGGATCGTTGTAATTTTTGGATATGTTATACATATATAAGTTGAGTATATGTCCACAAATTTTGAACTGTTAAAAATGAGCGTATAATTTGTTATGAATTTTAAGAGGTGGCTGATTCAAAAATTAGGTTTTAAATGATTTTGGTGGAAAATTCTAGAATTAGTGGGCCCCACTTTTGGTTGGTGATAAATGTGCTCAATTGAATTTTTAAATGTGGTGGGTGGGAATAGTAGCAGGTAAACCCATCAGGTTGCAGGTTAAGTCTATTTCGGCGTGTTAACATTTTCCTATAAATAGAGGGCTAAGTTAGAATTGAAAATCACACCAGAATTCATAAGTTTCTCTCTTTCTCTCTCTAGATTATCGAGTGTATTTTATGAGTATTTAGATACTTGGTGAGTTCTTTATTCATCGGTCTGAAGTTTCCTTGAAATCATATCCGATATCCAATCGGAAGTCTTTGCTTTTTTTGAGGTAAGGGATGTTATATTCTTCATAATGATGTTATTATTTCAATATCATTATCTTGACATATTGGTATGGATCTTATTGTGGAATTTCTACCTTTTTTTGTCGGGTTTCTTATTCACGTGTCACGGCCTTATTCACGTATACGACCTAATTATTTACGATATGACATTATTTATGTATACTTGATTATGTATGAATCACGAGTACTATTCACGAGTTACTCTTCACGGGTACTATTCATATCAAAATTGGTTTCTTTTTCTGACTAAATTATCGTTGATTTATGAATCTTACTCTTGAAATTAATAGGTTGTTGATCATATTATTTTTATTATCATATATAACATTTTTATAACCCTGGTGATGGAATTTCTCTTTGACTTAAGTGTAAAGATGGGTAGATTATTGGTATGATCATGACTATAGGTTCTCTTTAGCCATTAGTGCAAAGTTGATTCGTTGACTAGTATGATCATGACTATGGGTTCTCTTTGGCCATTAGTGCAAAGGTGAATTGATCAACATGGTAATAATTATGGTTTATATAAATTCTGAAATGATTATGTATTTCTTTGAGATATGAATATCTTTGGCCCGTAGTGCAAAGATGACATGTTGTTGAATATCTTTGGCCCGTAGTGCAAAGATGAATTGTTGTTGAATATATTTGGCCCGTAGTGCAAAGATGAACTGTTATTGAATATCTTTGGCCCGTAGTGCAAAGATGAACTGTTATTGAATATCTTTGGCCTGTAGTGCAAAAATGACCTGTTGTTGAATATCTTTGGCCTGTAGTGCAAAGATGGTCTGTTGATGAATATCTTTGGCCCATAGTGCAAAGATGAAATTGTTAGTATGATTATAAACAGGAACTGTGATTTGGTATAACCATAATCTTTGATGTATCAGGTAAAGACATATGATAAAAATTATCTTCGTCCTGGATGCGAAGAGAAATTTAAAATTACAATTATGATTATGAGTTATTCATATAATTGTGGAAAGGAACTGCTGATTGATTGATATTAGGAGGATAAAACATTGTTGGTGGATTTTTAATGTGGAAGATAATAGACTTTATAGTCTATTTGACTCTCTAATGGATTGCTTTCGTTCACCGCAACTATGGTTGAAATTTTTATCATCTACCATATGTTCTAAATCTACGATTTATTATTGATGAAGGCTATTGATAATTTAATTATCTTTAGTCATGATATTCTTTATTGAAGTTAGTTGTGCTTTCACCCTTTTTGCTTCACAATTCCTTTCGTAATAATAAGAGTGTAGGCTTTGGGTCGACGGGATAACGAGGAGAATAGAACGGTGGTCATCATTTAGTAGTTATATTTGTTGAATCAAATAGGGTGAGGCAAACCCAACGTTAGAAGGGTGTTTTGCCACTATCATACAAGATGTCTAATGACATACAACCTCGTATCATCATAAGACAGGGTTGCGCACATCCACTTACTGAGTATATCTACGCGCACTACCTATATGATCTTGGTGTTTGTTTGAAGTATAATTCTCAATTAGAGACAGTGGAGATAATGATATCTCAAGAGAAGATTCACCATTGGAAAGAATATGATAGTAATCTTCTCGTTTTTCTTTGGGGTCTATTGGGTCAACCAAGGATAATTCTGTGGCCATATGATATCTATCATAACCAGGAAGCATGGCCTCCCATGTACGAAGTTTTCCTTGAGCACTTCCCAAAAAATTCTAATTTCTAAAACAGTTTTTGACTATACCTTTATGTGAGGTGTCATTGTGACGTGCTATTCACGATTGGGACATGAGTCACAGTTGGTATATATTTGTATCCAAACTCACAGCATATGTGTTGTTGTATTTTATACGATAATTGTTGTAATAAAGTTGTAGTTGTTTTCTGTACCATGTATTTGGCGACTCAGAATGGGGTTGTCACATCAACAGTCTCAGACCATCATTTTATTCTCATGTTATCCCCGCTTGACTTAACTACACTTTTACTACTTTAAAGAAATTATGAAAGATGAGCACAAATAGCCCAATAAAGAATATTAAGACTTAAGATAATTAAATTATCAATAGCATTCATCAATAATAAATCAGGTATTTAAAACATATGGTAGATGATAAAAAAATTCAACCATAATTGCAACGGAATCAACAATCCTTTAGAAGAGTCAAGTAGAACAGAATGTCTACTATCTTTTTCAAATTAAAAGTCCATCATCAAAATTTTATTCTTGTAACACCAATCAACCGTTCTTCGTTGTACCCAAGACAAAGGGAACATTCACCACCTGTCTTTACCTGAATCACAAAATATAATGGTTATACTAATTCACAATTCATGTTTATAATTATGCCATTAAATTCATCTTTGAACTTTGGGCCAGAGATATTCAACTGTAACACCAATGGTCACGTCAATCAACAGTCGTTCTTTGCACTATAGGCCAAAGAGATACAACTGTAAAACCAATGGTCATGCCAATCAACAGTTCAGCTTTGCACTGCGGGCCAAAGACATAAAACTGTAAAACCAATGGTCATGCAAATCAGCAGTCCATCTTTGCACTACGGGCCAAAGACATATAACTGTAAAACTAATGGTCATGCCAATCAACAGTCCATCTTCGCACTACGGGCCGAAGATATACAACTGTAAAACTAATAGTCATGCCAATCAACAGTTCATCTTTGCACTACGGACCAAAGATAACTTTGCAACACAAATTTAAGTACGAGGATGATGACAATGATATATATATATATATATATATATATAATAATTGGACATAAATAATAAGAATAATAAGATATAAAAAATCTTAGTGATTTTCGACTTAATTATCCAGAGTCTAAATTGTCAACATGATATCTGGAAAATCGATTAGAATTCTTGATAAAATATAAAGTTTAAGTAAATGCAGTGGTGAAACTAGGCTAGAAATATGGGGTCAATTGACCCCACTCAATTTTTGAAATCACTTAAAAAAATTTTTTTACCCCACTCAAATTTTGACCCTCACTCAATTTTTAACCCCACTCAAAAGGCAAACCGTGAACCATTAAAGTCTTTGTGAGTGGTCGGAATGGATACTGGTGATTGGCTAGCCGCGAGTGTGGAGACTGGAGTGCGATTCTATTCTACTGCGACTCTCTTGCAGCCTTGTGCCATTGCAGGTAACAAAAATGACTCTCTCTTCAATTTCTCCAACCTCAGTTTTATTTTCAGAAATCAATTGTGATTTTCCCCTTTTGTTAGTATTATTAAATTGGATATTTATATGCATTTGTCTGACCCAAAAGTATAAAGTATTAAAAAAATTATCTCGGGGACGTTGCTCCCGAACCCCCGCCAAATTTTTTATAACTTACTAATAATTTTGACCCGAGTGCTAAAACTTCCTGGCTTCGTCACTGAGTAAATGTAAAGTTCCCGACTAAATTATAATAACTTAAAATTGAATAGAAAGATTCAGGTCAATATATTATATGAAGCACAAACTATTAAGGACATTCTAATCATTTAAGCATTTTTCATCATTTAATGATAAGCTCGAGAAACGAATAATAATATCTGACCATAATATGGAATATGAAAGAACATGGCTGAATTTTGCTTTATATGAAATTGATCAACACTGAACAATGTTTGCACTCTTTGTCATCACTTGGAGTAACCTTACACTAAAAAAAATACTTACAATATTATCCTCACAATATTGTATTAAATGAATTTTATTTTTTAGTGTAGTGATGATGTGTTTGGTTTCTCATCTAAGCAATCTATTTTTACTGAAAATTGAGGAGACAACTGACATAACTCTTTTGATAAAATAACCAAATAAGGTATATAAAAATGATGGAAGTGGAATTTTTGGTCCCATAGAGAAGATTAAACCAACTTGTACATGTTTTAACAATAATTGAGTTGTGGTTCAGACTACTTAAGGAAAAGTAAAGTGTCGGCAAGTTCTACCAGACTTATATTTGTAAAAAAAAATAATTGAACAAATATTTGCATATCATACTTATCTTTAATCAACACCCTTTTCAATCTTTGAACCATTATTCACAGTTTTTAACATAGACTCCCAATACTGCCAACAGCTGGTATAATTATATCATATCAAATAATATGAGTTATTGTGTAATAACTAATGTGACAATTATTGAATGAACTATTGAGTGACTTCTTACGTAAGAATAAATAATATGAATTACTATACAATAACTACTGTGATAGTTATTGAATGAAATACTGAGTGACTTCTTACGAAATAATCAATAATATGAATTACTGTGCAATACCGTGTGCTACCAAGAATGTGAAACCCCAAATTTTATGAATAAATATTTAAATTTATCGAAATATTTTTTTGAATATTATGGTGTGGATTCGATATAATGTTATAGTTGTGGGTAGTATTTATAAATTTTTCAAAGTATGCAAGTTGATATAAAATATTCGATTGGTCAGGGAATATTCTTTTTGTCGGGGAATATTCGTACGACTGCACAATCATTGGTGGACCCCACAACGGAAGTATTGTCGTAGTTAGAAACTGATAGAATTATCTTTTTATAAAAATAACAGCGGAAATGTTACCGTTAAAACTGCTGAACTACTACTTTAGTAAAAAAATACGATGTCTGGCGCGTGGTTGCATAAGAAGACACAAAGATTGATTATTGATGCTTACGTAAGAAGTCACTCGATTATACTCAATTATTGCTACAGTAATTGCTGCATCATATCTCTCATATTATTGATTTAATTATTGTCACAGTATCATCTGCATAAAATATTATTTTATTAAATCCATAATTGAGACGACAAAGTTATTCATATTATAAATTGCAATATTTATAATGTCTTGAAGTTTTGTCAAGGAGATGTTAGATAATCTAATTGCACGGCAATAGGGAGAAATCCTTATCGGAAAGCCCCTTTTTCCTATGAACGACCTGGTAGATAAATATTGTGAGTTATAATATTAATGATTAATGTTATTAAAATTGAAGTTGTGTTCGGAGTTGAATTTGGAGACGCGGACGTTATATTTGAGTCCGGAGCGATGAAATTAGTAAAAATAGTCTATAAACACTAAATTTTTCGGAATTCACTATTTGGTCAAAAAGTCAACAGTTGACTTTTTCGGGAAAATTCAAACTTTAAAATTTCAAAATTTATATTTTTGATAAAAATAGTTTCATTGTGTTGGAATTATTTGTGTTGGTGAAAATCGACAATTATTTCGATAATAATTGATGTCTGGAGGTTATATTGACCAATCGGGTATTTAACCGGATAAATGAGAAATTGATTGCTATTATTTCACATGATTATAACTATTTGTTCATATGTGTATACTATTATTTCAAATTCTTGTTACTATTAGGGGAGTTGGTGCAAGATTGATAATACTTGCATGACTAAATTAGAAATAAACGAAAATTCGGAGGTATTCTACTGAAATTTTTCGAGCCCCAAAACGTGCAATTATCGAAACTATATTTTTTTATAAATAGAAGCTCATTCTTCCTTCATTTCTCACCAATTCACAAAATCTTTAGAGCGATTATTATAGTGAGAAATTATAGAAAGAAGAAAAGAAAGTCTACCTACCTCACTATTCCAAAGATCCAGCTTTTTCTAAAGGTAGGGAGTATTATTTCTTTCTTATCTATGAAGAGAACTTCTATTATTCCATTCTTTATTATTACATTGGAATAACTCAGTATAAAGTATTTACCCTATACTTGGTGAAATTCTTACATTGTTCCATTATTTATCATTCTGTTGGAACATCCTGCTCATGCGTTTCTACGGCGGACTGGTTTAAATCTTTTTTTATCCTTTGGAATATCCATGCAGACGTTTTTACGCCGGACTGATTCCGCTCTTTATTATTATTTTGGAATATCCTCGTGCATGCGTTTTACCTGTGAACTCGATTCCGTTATTTATTATTACATTGGAATAACTCAGTATGTGCGATTACCTATCGCGTGCGTGGTGATTTCTTTTTTTGTTATTCCATTTCTTATTATACTCGGTTGGTTAAAATTTTGACTTCTATACTCCATGAAATTAGTGGAATATCCTTGATATTTGCGCTTCATCCAAAGATCTTTTTCATGGAAATATTCTTCTTCGAGCATTCTTGAATTTTACTCTCTGAGGCGATGATCATGTGTTGGCAATTTGGACGTTATTAGTTCCTGGATAAAATTAATTCTTGAACTTGTTTTATTGAATTCTTATATCATTGTTATCATCCTCATGCCTATAGTGCATAGATGAACTTAGTATGATTATGACCAGGGATTATTCGGTGTAATCATGACCGTAATGTTACAAATGATGTGGTAAAAGTCCTCATTGGCCCGTAGTGCATTGATGGACAGTTGTTAGCATGATCATGACCATTATTGAATACACAAATATTCTTGGTCCGTAGTGCATGGATAATTGTGGTCATGATACTAAAGAATATCCTTGGCCGTAGTGCAGGGGTGATTCGATGATGTGGATTATTTATTAAGCTGAGTCCCAGCGATAAAAGTGATAAAAAAACCTTTTAAATCATAAAAGATAGTAGATTTTATTCTCTACTTGACTCTTTTAATGGATTGCTTGTTCTGCTGCAGTTAAACTTGATGGTTGTTATATTGTAAGACCTCAACTTATTATAAATAAAATCGAATTTCTTCTAATTATATTTGTGAATAATAAGGTATTAATTTGATATAATTCTCTAATTATGGGTGAAATGTGCAAATTTTGCAAAATATGCAAGTGGTTATAAAATAATCATTGTTGTCGGGGAATATTCGTTTGGTCATGGAATATTCTTGTTGTCGGGGAATATTTGTATGACAGTAGGGTCATTTAGGGGCCCATAATGTAATAAGCGTCGAATGAAGAAAGCGACAAGTTTGAGTTTTTATAAATAACGGCGTGGTTTATTCTGCTATTAACAACTTCTTTGGAATACCCGGTGGTTAAAATACATGTCTGGCGTGGATGCACAAGATATTGATGAATTATTGATCCTTACATAAGAATGCACTACACAATAATTATTACGATGAGCTTTATTCAATATTTTATTTTATTGATTCAATAATTCTTTGCGTTGATATTTTATATTATTGTTGTTTCAATAATTGTCAACTGCACGATATTTCCATTATCGGATCAATAATTCATATTATTTGAATAATATTATTAGATAGCATTATTGGCAATGTCTAGAAAGTTCTGTCGATGAGAGGTTTGGTCACCTAATTGCGGCGCCAATAAGGAGAAATTCTTATTGGAAAGCCCCTCTTTCTGGGAACGGCTGGTTGTCATAAATTTGATTACGTAATATTATTTGTGAATAATTAATTATTGATTAAGTATGATAAGAAATATTTATTTTATGTGGATATAAATGTTGGATATATTTATTGTGGTAAAAATAAAGGAGTTAATGTTGAGGTGAGAACATAAGCGAGAACTAGTCGAGTGCGGAGTGATGGTTCTAGAAAATGTTTTAGCGATCCTCTCATTTATTTCAAAATAGTGTTTGAATAATTATAACGAGGACTTATTTGAGTGTGGATATTGTCTGTAGAAGACAATATTTGTATTTAAACTCACGATATGTGTTGTCGTATTTTGCACGACAATTGTATTATTGTAGTTGTAGTTTGCTTTCTGTACCATGTATTTGGCGACTCAGAATGGGTGTTGTATACCTATTTTGGGGGCGTCATATATATTGTATCAGTTTAACACTGTTGAAGGCTAACGATAATATATTCTGCATTATCTTAGTCATAATATTTCCTACTTGGCTAGTTGAGCTCACCCTTTTACTTTTATTGTTCTTTTCAGGAAATGAGAACGTAACAGGGACTAGTCGGGGAACGGAGTGACGGACCAGATGATAGCATTAGTAGTCCTCACTATTCAGTGAAATAGTGGAAAATAAATGTAATAATATTGAATTTGGGTTTAAATATTGTCTAGACGACAATATTTGTATTAAAACTCACAGCTTATGTTTTATCGTACTTTACACGACAGTTGTATAATTAAGTTATATTTGTATTCTGTACCATGTATTTAACGTCTCAGAGTAGGTGATGTATTCCTGTTTTGGGGGCCTCACATCGCTCACTCAATAAATCATGTGAGCCGTTCAAAGTTTGAGATAAATCTTACCGTCTATACAGTGCCGGAGGCACGGGACCTAGCTAGTGGTTTGATATTATTGAATATTTAGACAAAGTTTTAAAATTTGCACTAGATCGGTGGTTGGACCGATAAAAATCAGAATTGGTTTGACTTTTTGTCTTATTTGGACCAATAACTCGGTTTTAGTCAAAATCTAGTTTGACCCGTTGACCACCGGTTCAATCGGTAAATCCGGTTAATTGACCTAGTTGACTCGATTTTTAATTTATTTTTTTACTTTAAAAAATTTAATATTAAAATTAAGCATTTTTATTAATAGTGTTTGCATAGTAAAATCTTTTATAAAGTTATTCGTTTTATTAGATTATAAATAGAATATATTATATTTTATTTAAAAGTTTTTGCTTTAAATATGGAGTAAATCAATCTGACCGCTCATAAGTTAGTTGAATTCTTATGCGGTCCATTTTTCTATAAATAGAAGCTCATTTCTTCATTATTTCTTACTTAATTCAATGAAACTCTGAGAGATAAACTATAGAGAGAAAGAAGAAAATTATTCTTTCTTCTTTTCACTACTTATATATCTAGTACTCTTCTTCTTAAGGTAGGGGTATTATTTCTTTTGTATTCATGAAGAGAACTTCATTATTCCATTCTTTATTATTCTGTTGGAATAACTTTTGTATCGTGGACTTCCTATACTTGGTGAAATTCTCCTGTTATTACATTCTTTATTATTACATTTGGAATATCCTTTACATGCGTTTTATCTTTGGACTGGTTCCAATCTTTATTATTACATTGGAATATCCTGTTTGTCGCGTTTGCCGCATCTAGTTCCAATTCGATTTTATTATTCTATTGGAATATCCTATATATGCGTTTTTTGGCGGGACTGGTTCCGTTATTTATTATTCTATTAAAATAACTCGCGCATGCGATTATCATCGCATGCATGGTGATTTCTTTTGTTATTCCATTCTTTATTATACTCGGTTGATTAAAACTTTGACTTACATACTCCATGAAATTAGTGGAATATCCTTGATATTTAAACTTCATCCAATATCTTTTTCATGAAAATATTCTTATGAGTATTCTTGAATTTTACTCTACAAAGCGATGATCATGTTGACAATTTGGGCGTTATCGGTTCTAGATAAATTAATATTTGAACTTGTTTTTATTGAATTCTTATATCATTGTCATCATCCTCGTGTTTATATTTTGTTGAAAGTCATCATGGCACCAGTAGTGCGTAGATGAACTTGGTTTGATTATGACCATGGATTATTTCGGTATAATCATGGTAGTAATGTTACAAATAATGTGGTAAAAGTCCTCATTAGTAGTAGTAGTGCATTAATGGACAAATTGTTGGCATGATCATGACCATTAATGAATACACAAATATTTTTGGCCCGTAGTGCATGGATAATTGTGGTCGTGATCTTAAAAAATATCCTCTCGGCCGTAGTGCGAGGGTGATTCGATGATGTGGATTATTTATTAAAATTTGAGTCCCAAATGATAAAAGTGATGAAAAACCTTTTTAAATCATAAAAAATAGTAGATTTTATTTCTACTTGACTCTTTTAATGGATTGCTTGTTCATTGCAGTTAAACTTGATATTTGTTATATGGTATCAGTTTAACACTGTTCAAGGCTAATGATAATTTATTCTGCATTATCTTAGTCATAATATTTCTTCTTCGGGCTAGTTGAGCTCACCTTTTCTTTCACCGTTCTCTTTAGGAAATGAGAATATAAATTGGAGACGAGTCGGGAAGCGGAGTGATGGACCGTAAGATAGTATTAGTAGTCCTCACTATTACATTAAATAGTGTGACAATAAATGTAATGAGGACCCCATTGAGTTTGTATATTGTCTGCAGATGACAATATTTGTATTAAAACTCACAGCATATGTTTAGTCGTATTTTACACGACTGTTGTATAATTAAGTTGTATTTGAATTTTGTACCATGTATTTGGCGACTCAAGATGAGTGATGTATACCTATTTTGGAGGCGTCACAATATATATAATCTAATAGACCATAGACCTAATAAGTTAAACTTTTAGGTCAATAACTTGTTTTAGATAAAAATATATGGATCAGATATTTTCAATAATGTGTGAGCTCAAGACTATACAATATGGGCCGGATATTCCCAACATCGTGGGTATCCAACTAATAATCTTTTAAATAGAATGATGCCCAATTTAGGGCATGGTTTATAAACACTTTAAGAACATGTGTATACATGAAGTGAAAAAAAGAGAGGAAAAATATTAATTAATTAATTATATTACATTTTCATTTCATAATAAATTAAATGAAAAAAATAAAATGAGGCATTAAAACCACTTTCACTTTATAATTATTTTATTTTAAATATATTTATTTAACTCACAAACATAACATTTGAGTCTCAAACGTAACACACTAAAATTAATGCAATGCAATACTATAAATGCTAGTAATCGAGCAAACACATAATTATTTGTTTTTTTTTTGTTATATCAAAATTTTTATTGACAATATTTGTTTTGAAGGCTATTTTTGTAGGACAATTTATATGTAATAAAAAAATATAACAAAAGGTAATTGGTCAAGACTATGAAGACTAATGAAATCCATATCCATATCCATATAGCAGTGAGGTTAAACAAAAAAGATAACATCATCAAATCTTCCTTGTTGACAGTGTTGTGTACAGCTAGCTTAATTAGTTCATTGGGAAACATTCTTAAACTAATTAATACTGGCTCCTTTTGTTAAGAAGGCATCGACACATGAGTCATGAATTCGGTCCCATGGACCCCAATGCAACAATATTAATAGTACTAGTATTCAATATATATACTCCCTCCGACCCATAATTATAAGTTGATTTTTTATTTTAAGATGTCTTAATATATAGACTACTTATTATTTATAAAATTTAGTTGGTTCATTATTTTATTTTTATGCTCTTATAATAAATATTCAACCATTACTCTTTTTTTGAAGAAACAACATTCAATGTCATTATCTTTATCACCACATTTAATGTTGTTATATTCTTTTTAGTTAAAGTTCTATAATTATGAATTTTAATGGTCAGTACACGTCAATCAATGAAGTTGAGAGTTTCAGTGTAATAAGTAAGGAGTAATTAACTTATTCATTAATTCCATATTAAGGGGTATATGTGGAAAATTATGTTAAAAATTGTTATTTAAACCGATTTTCTTAAACTATGTCCAAAAGAAATCAAATTATAACTATGGGATGAAGGGATATATATATATATATATATATATATATATATATATATATATATATATATATATATATATATAGGTCAGGATCATATCCCACTCCGGATGGGAGTAAAATTAGGACCTTTTTTTTTTTTTTTTTTTAAATAACTAAAAAAAAGTTTAATATTTTATGGAATTAGAATTTTTATAATACGATATTTTGGGTGTGATTTGGATACATATGTACATACATGTTTTGTTATATGTATCCAAATCACACCCAAAATACTGTATTATGGAAAAATTCCAGTTCCATAAAATATTAAACTTTTTTTTTAGTTATTTTTTTAAAAAAAAAGCAAAAATAAAATTAAAAATTTCGTATTTTAACAAAATTCGGGAGTCCGGACCTGATAAATTATGTGTATATATATATATATATATATATATATATATATATATATATATATTGCTCTCTCTTGATGTCAAATTATCCCTTGCGTGCTGATGGGTCGAATCTGTGTGATTTGGCTAGTTTTGGCACATTGATAAATGGATCTGTTTTTGTAAAAGTGAGGCCGTATAAAATACAGTAATTACCAGACCTTTGGGACATGAGCATTGTTGAGTTACACATGGAGCAATTAAGATTTAAAAGCTAGAGTAAATAGTACTACTACTACTTTATATAACTTGAGAGTAATTGAATGCTACAATAACTGTAATTTAATAGAAAATAACTCCCCAACTTGGGATTAAAACGATTAATTTAATATGGTTGATTATATTTCATTCCACTTCTGAAAGTTAATTTGAGATATTTTAAATTTTAAATAAATTATAAAACAATTAATCTTACAATTAATAATATTTTATAGATAATTTATAATATTTATCATTGTATTAATTAAAATTAACGAAATTCATATTAATTCTAAATTTAAAAAAAATATTTTTAAGTTATTTAAAAAAAATCAATAATCTAATCATATATTTTGAAAAGTGGGGGGCATATGTTAAAGTTAAGTTTAATTATGAATATGTATAGCCACAAACCATTTTGCTACCATGCATATTGCACTAATGTTAGTAACCATTGGCCCCGTGCTACGACCTTTATGTAAGGTTCATTTTGACAATCTCGTGTGTGTGTGTGTGTATATATATATATATATATTTATTGTATGTTTATTTTTCATCCTCCATATATATTAATTCATTTGGTTTTTAGGGAGGATTATCCCTAGCTAATTGATACACACATTAAGCAAGCAATTGCATGCAGTGTATATATATATATTTGTGGTTGACAATGACTTATCCCGATAAATATCCAGGGTTTTAGCAAGCCTGATTTTGCATATACTTAAAACAATAATATAGGCAATTAATTTATATTGGCAGGTAGCAGTCGCTTTTATAGTTTTCATAACCATAATATCTGTAAGTAGATTGAGTCATGACAGGGATATATATATATATATATATATATATATATATATATATATATATATATATATATATATATATATATATATATATTAAAAACAACCTTAATAATTTGATTGTGTGTAATATATCTTAGTATATTTTTTATTTATAAATAATTTTTTGGTCGTTGATTCATATATATATAACCAGACACATGTCGTTCTCCAAGTGATTTCGATCATCGCATCAGCTTTTTAAGTAGGCACCTAAAAATAATCTGTGTGCGCCTATATATTTTAATCAACAATCAAACCGGCAGGCATATATATATGTGGAGTATATTTTAAACATGTAAATGAATATTATCTTGTTCCCCACAAAGTTACCATGAAAACTTTTATACTACTACTTACTAGTGTACGTATATATTATTGAACAAATATATATATACATAATGTACGTAAACCTATACATGCATGCATGCATGCATGACTTGATCCTCCATGTAATAGAAATTTCACAATTCATAAACAAGGAACTGATTCCAACAACACTTGCTCAAAAAATTTTTTGTCTTTTTAATGACTCAAATTCATCGTATAAATTCAAAAAATCATTATAAAAAGTTTTTATGATGACTTTAATCATTAAGATGGTTGTCTTGTATATCCCTATCATAAAAGGTTTTTTGTTAAGGTTTTGACAATCACAACTTAGTACTTTTGTAATAATTAATACAATAACATTAACACGCCATCACAAAAAAACACATAATTTTAGGATCAAAGGTGAATGCGCGAATCTCTTTAATTTTACGTTCAATTTATTCCACTCTCTCATGGAGTATATAGGAGGAGTACGTTTGCTTCAACATATTCCCATTCCAATTACTAGGAGATTTAAAAGGTTTACATTAGCCAAAAGTTTGGTGTATCTGCTAAAGGGGAACATTGACTCTGTTCCAAAATATATCCTCCGGTCCAATTTTATGACTCAACTAATTATTCTTTATTGGCATCCACTGAGATTGGCATATGAAACGGAGAAATTAATAATAATGGTGTTAAGTTAATGCTCTAAATAATTTGGAGCATAGCCTAAGACAAATTGGAAGGTAGTGGTGTTGTTGGGCTTTCGACAAGTGTAAATGTGTGGTACCTACCAACTAAACGGCGTAGATCAGGGCATCTAGCTAGGCTACCAGCTTCTTACGTCTCGTCTGGATAAGCTTAGCTTATTTTAGCTTTTTCCATTAATCAAAAATCACACAAAAGACAAACCTGAACACCCCCGGCCCCCTTCCTTTATAGTATGAAGAATATCTTATCATTTCTTAGTACATAGAGCTACCTACTATATCGAGTAAAGCAAAGCAAAGCACCCTTATAAGGTAGCAGTAGTCACCTCTAACCCCAGTGAAATCGCCTTGTACGGACGCACACAAATCCTCAGTCCTCGCTACCTTAATTCTTGCCTCGGACTGTGGAATTGTGGAAAAGGTTACCTAATTAACATTATTAAAATTTTATGACAAGATGAAATATATATATATATATATATATATATAATTGTTGAGATTGACTCATATTTTTATGGGTTCGACGAATGACTACTACGACTATTACGACTATTTAGTCGAGTGTCTCGCTTCATGGGGTGAGTTGATTGGGTCGCAAGTAGAAGCGCCGCACTTGTAAAACCAACACAATTAGGCTTGGAGATTTATTAGAAGCCAAACACAATTGGTTTTACTAATATATTGAGCCTCATGTATTTGGGCTCATGTTATATCAATTAAAGTGATTTTTTTAGTTACTACAAAAATATTGTTTAATGTTTGAATCATTGTAGAGTGTGTGAGACATCTAATGAATACATCAGACAAAAAAGACTAGCCAAATTAATGAACCTAAATATATCGCGTGTTATTATTTTTTTGTCTTTCATATAATATTTGTGTGATTGTAATATTATTCGTTTTTAAATTCTAACATTAATGTACCAACTAAAAGACTTTCACTTTGCAAATTACATTCATATTTGCCCACAATGTGCTTCATAATGCACGATGTCATTCATCTTATTAATTTTTAATTTCTCACCTTTCCTTCCTATTAAATTTTATAAATTTGGAAATGATATATATTATAACTTTATATGTTCTAAGACATGGTAGTTAGGGTTTGAGATTTATTAGTAGTCTTGTCTTGAGTTTTGCTAATGTGATAAGCTTCATCTGTTTGAATTCATGTTATAACAACTAGGATTTTTTAGTTACTACTATAAAAATATTATTTGGAGTATCGATCATTATAGAGTGTGAGACATCTTATGAATACATCAGACAAGCAGGACTAGTCAAATTGGTGAACTTGACATATTATGTGTTCTTACTTTTTTGTCTTTCATATAATATACATGTTATTACAATATTATTCGTTATTACATTCTACCATTTTTACGATTTATTTGATACAGTAAGTCAAATTTATAATTATTTTTAATTTTATATATCGATGTTGGTCGCAATCTTAATTTGATAAAATTCTTTCCCCATATATAACTTACTCTACAAAAGTTTGTGTGACAAAGATGCGACCCAATTTTAAGATATTTACATCCACACAATTAAGTTATATGCTTTCGTTCAATTAGTAGAACAAATTATGTCACTTTTTCGGACATATATACCTTTATATGGGTAACGTTAGTTGACTTATCTCAATCTAATAAGAGCTAGAAGTGATCAATAACAAAAAACCATTAGATTGTGAAAGACATTATAAAATTTTAAAACACCATAAAGCACATTACAAAAGTGAGTAAACATGAAGAAACAAATTTTCATATTATTTCCCTTTGCAAAATTGAGCGTCTCTGTTAATAAATATTCCATTAGTTTCGAATTACAAAATTACTATTCATTTTCTAAAACTCAATTTAAAATTGACATGATTCAATTAAAATTTTAAAATAATAAATCTTATAATTAATAGTATTTCACTATTTCGTAGATAATTTATAATATTCATAATTATATTCACATACACTAAAATGAATTCATTTCAATTTTAAGTTTGAAATTAATTTTTAAAAATTTAAAAATGATCTTATAATTTCGGAGTCCTTGATTTTCAAAATAAACTCTCAAAAGACCATTAATTGAAGTGCTTTAAATTGTTTAGTCGTCTAATTGTATATATTTTTTGTTCAATGGTCTATTGCACAAAACTTAAAATATATTTTTGCGTATTTTTTTATATAACAAGCCTCTCACAAGCCAATTTTATTCATAATTATTTATAACCAAAGGAGATAAACTAGGATGAATATTATCAAACCGAAAAATAGGAAGACTAACGAATAAATCTCAACACAACAAAATGATCTCTTAAAACCAAACAATCATCAATAACCTGGACCAAATAAAATTTTTCAACCCGCGAAAAAACTAGACATTGTATGACTCTTAATTAGTAGAGTATTCTTTATATCTCCATTTTACTAACATATATGTGATTCTAAATCCACAATATATATATATATATATATATATATATATATATATATATATATATATATATATATATATATTATCCTGGATCTTAAACTTATCCCTTATATAACATACCTCAGATATCACTTTTTTAGCGACCAGATGAAGGCGACGATTCGGTCAAATCGTTATATATAGAACCGTTGTTTTAACTTTTAGCGACATATCAAACCTATAGCGACGGATCGAATCGTTGTCCGGTCCGCCGTTAAATGGGATATGCAATGTATGTTAAATAATGAGTAAACTTAAGTCACAAAATATGCAATTATCCATACATTCTGATTCTTAAAATTTGTTTGTTAAACTAAGAAAACTGAGGTACAAAAATGTTAAAACCCTCATTATTACACCCCTACAATAGGCCAAATCCAACAGTCAAATTGATCCAAAAAATGATTTGAATACGTAGACTGCAGTTCGGTTGATTTACGTTTGAGTCCTATAAGTAGTAGTTTCTAGGGTATGGGTCCTACTAATAAGGACCCTCTCAGTCCCAAATATCGAGGCATAAAAGTGTACCGAATGTTCAAACTAAGTCTCAACTGCATAGTACCACATCGACCGAACTACAAAGACTTGAGTGCTTTATAAAGAGACGCGGTTAGTGATAGTTCGTTACGTCGGGGATATCTGATAAAATTGGAAATCTCTTCTAGAGTTTTTAACTCAGTGATAAGACGTTTACTTTCAAAATCATCTTTAAGTAGCAGGAATAAATCTTTTTTAATTATTATTTTAGTTGAGATGTTCATGATAAGGTAGCTGAATTTACCAAAAAGATACTTATATTGTTGGCATTTCACCCTTTCTTTGGGAGGCAAAGAAGATAATGGTATGGACAAAAAAGGGTACAATTTTTGAGGAATGGCATTGGTTTTTTTTTAATCATTAGAATATCAGTCGTTCACATGTTGTTATGCATATATGCCATTTTGCTTGTAAATAAGTAAATATGATATGCTGCTGCTGATTCTGACAAGAAAATGACTTTTTCCCTTGTTAATTAATTTATTGTTGCTGCAGGTAATTTGAAGTTTTAATAAGTGGTTGTATTGATTTTACCAAGCCAGTCTCCGATATCATAACTCCTACTGGGTGATGCCAACCTCTAGGGTGCTACTGATGGAGTACATTACATTAGTCAAAGTCCAACTTGGTGAGACTACATCTTCTTAATCACCCTTATATGATTTGGATTTGATAATTAGAGGAAAGATGGATGGTTACAAACTTAGAATTGTTGCACAGATGATTTAATGCTGCCTTAAAATTTATGTTCCTAAAATTACAATGCTAATTTATGTTTATTTTCATCCATGTTATATTAAAATATTATAATTTTTTATTTAACTTCAGCGTTTAGATTTATAACTAGTACATCAGGACATACATGCCCTTAATCATTACATCAGGAGCTCTTTCACTAGTTTGCAAAGAATGTAATAAACGTAGATGATATTGTCAAAATCAGATTAAACGTACGTCTTTTATGATATTGGAGAAATACATAAAATGGGCCGGGCCGGGTCTATATATTTCCGAATTAAGGAGATCATCCTCAACTCTAACCATCATCGCCTCTGCCGCAGCCGAGAAAAGTGAAGAAGAGAAGATGCCGCGTACAAGCGTAGTGGAGTGCCCGGGTTGCCCTCCTATTCGAGCCCTAACTTTCGATGTTCTTGGTCTTGTTAAAGGTGATGATAATACTTTCACTCTTTGATACGTGTGTATATATATATTGCTACTTTTAGTTTGGGATATCAACTGATTTCTGCTTATGCATATAACATATATACATGCGGTTGTGTTCTCATGGGTTTATTGACTGTGTATATGTAGTTGTTGAAGCTCGTGGTAAGCAAGGGGGAGTAGCTAAGGTGGTAGAGAGATGGGGCGAGCCGGATTCCTCCAAATGCGTGCTAGCTGCTTCAATTAATGACCGTGAATTTGATCCTGTACGAAAATTTCACATTTAATATATGATTTCATTCTGTACAATTTAATATATAGAGCATCGTATTTGACTTGAAAATATCTATACACCTTATTTCATTGTTCGAGTATTGTTTATGTTTGCTATAATTTTTGTTTCTATCAAGTATTTCATAATTTTTGTTGACAGTTATTTAAATATTGAGCTCTCTCCCATTCATTCTATCAACATATTACTTTTTGTTCCACAAGTAGAAACGGATATTTTCACAAGGTCATATGGGTTCCATTTTCTAATCATAATCATGTGAGAGAAGCCTCGTGGAAATATCAATTTCCCCTTTTATACTATCTCTGGTCTTAAAAAGTGCTATATGTTGTTTATTATTTTTATATTAAAATAGAGGTGTCCAAGATACACCTAGACATATTGTTTTAAGTTTTAAAATTTTAACGAATAATCACAATAATTACGTGAAAGTGTGTCTATGCGAACCTTAAATTACCAAAAATAAGTCAACATAATAAAGTAGAAATTTTTGTTGTGGGAAAGGGAGTATTATTTTCAAAATTATGCTTATATGTTGTTCTTGGCAGAAAGGATGTTGAGGACAAATTTCTCACGCATAAAACCTTAATTTGGTTCTAGAGGAACAACATGTATACCATGAGCTAAACATGCTTTGTAGTAATTGATGGACTCCACGGCATGTTCGTGTGAGATGGTCTTCGCCCATATCCTTTTTAGCAAAGTTGTAAGGTGAAACGCTCACGACACCTCAACCCAACGTCTATATTGAGACGAGAACCTTGGTACAATTGATCGCGCAAGGAAGTTGCGTTGAATGCAACATCAATGACACCTTCACCCCTCGCTTATATGTAAGCAGTAATCGTGGTACAATCAACGATTGATGCGGTAGAAGACGCCACACACAATTATGTATTGTTGTATGATAAGTGAATTGAACATTTATAGACAAACCATGAATAATTCAGGAGTTCACAAAAAACCTAAAGAAGAATAATCTCACAATAATTTTGTTAATAATCTAAAGTGTTATGAATTACATTCATGTAGCTTATTTATAGTAGCTACGGAAACCCTAGAATCCTTGTAAGGAATTACAATTGATTTGGAATCAAAGTCTAATTTATAAGCAACCTAATTACAGTAGGAATTTGAAATATGCTAAAAAGATCTAATTTACGAAGGAAACCCGCGTCCAAATCTGTCAAAACGCATAAAAAACCCAATTGAACTCCGACAAATTAAATCCGGGGTGACGAAGTTCGTATATACCGTATGATGGATTTGGACAATGATTTAATTCACCGAGTATGGATTCATTTGCCTTGCGAATTTACCGGAGCAAATCCAATTTTTCTGTTACGATGTGCTTTGGTAAAATGACCATAACTCTTGCATTTGAACTCCGATTGTGATGATTCAAGATGTTCCGAAAAGCTAAGGAATAGCTCCACAACTTTTATTTTTTACGAATTGAGAGAATTAAGGTCAAAATTGGGCTTAAAGTGGCTGTTATGTAAATGGCAAGCTGAAAACTCCAAGCTTAGATATTTGTTGCATGATGAACGTATTGCCATGTAGATCGAACCCTTTTCCATTGTTTCGTACGTTGCATGACGACTTAGCTTGCGTTGATTCAGTTTTACTAAATAGATGGTATCTAGTAATCCCAAATCACATGATTGATCTTTTGCTCTTCGTTCATATTGAATGAGCTCCAATGTAAGTATCTTTGAGTACTCTCTAGCCCAATCACTGAAGATCATTTGTTGAACCCTCGAAATTTGAGTTGAATTGTTGTTGTTCGATGCGAACCCGGTCAGGATCGTATCAGTTATGTTTCAATTTGGATGTTTATTTATTGATTATGGCAATTTTTTTCGAAAAGCTATTCTTAATTATGTTTTTCTCTTTACCCCTAAAATGTTATTATGCAATATCATGCAACCCATTATTTCCATTACACTTTTAAAGTATTGTTTGACAAAATAAAACATTATTAATAAGATATAAGGGATGAGATATTAATCTTGCATGTTGTTCTGCAACTACCCAACTACATGAGCAGTTGAGTGCTCCTAAACTCTTAGTGCACATCCTTTCATGTATACCCGGTGCTAAAAAGTCAAAAGTGACACATGTGACATGTCAGGATAAGACCAATTTACATCGTATTAGGTTGGCCTCACTTTCTTAGGCTGCATAAAGGAATTGAATCGATGATTTACTGTAATATTGGTTTGCCATGCCTTTTGGGCTAATTATAGTTTCCTTATTCTACTTCTGAACTTCTCCCACCGATAAATATATTGGAATTTTGACTCTTTTCCAATATGTTGCAGCTGTTGGCTGTTGCAAGGAAATGTGGTTTGGTGAGTTCCTTCTCTGAATTATTAAACTCTATCACACTGCTGGGGTTTCGGTTCTTGTTTCAGAGGAAGTTCTCTTAACTCGTAATGTTTATTTGTATTCTCAGATTGAGGTGCTTAGTCCGGTTAATGGACACCTTCATGTTTCGCTTCCTAATGTTAGTCAAGCTGATATTCGACCTGAAGATGATCCCATTGTTGGGTTGCATTTGTTCAAGAAAAGGGGATCAGAGATATCATCCAGGTATCCTTTAAATAAATTTGAGTTTAAAATTAACACTGGCTACACTTTCCTCTGGGATTTTCCACAAACTGAGCAAGGCTACCAGTTATCCTGGTTCCTGCAACTGAACTACAAGTTGAGCCCAATTTATTTCCTTGTTGCTTCTCCATCCCAATTTCTATATATAGTCCCAAAAAAAAAGGAGGTAAACATTGCAATTTATAAATTATAGAACCGATCTAATGGTAGGTGCAGTTTTTGGTCCCGAGAGACAGCCAAAAGATCATAATTTGTCTAGTGTTTTTTTTCCGTTGAAAGCTTGTATGGTTCTCATTAATATTCAAACTCTGCATCATCTTTTTTCTATTTTTAACGAGTGAATTACTGATTGCTGCCTGCGAAATGTCAACTAAGAACAAGATGAAAGAATAGAGAAATACGGGAATTTGGTTCCATCTCAAAGTAAAGTTAACTCAATAGATCACGTGATTGGTATTGATATTATTTTACTGAGTTTATGTTTAGGTGTCTCTAGAAAGGTGTGGAAATGAGACTTCTTGTCTTTCCAAGTAAACGTTAAATAAGGTCTTTAGTAATTAGTAGTCTTATAGTCTTTGTATTGAGTCCTAAATGTGCAGTCAAAGCTTAATTCCAAGGTCAGGGTTTACCAGTACAATCCTTGAAAGTTCTAGGTCCTATAAAAGGTTGTCTTGTAATCTTTTGGAGTGGTAATGGGTATTTCTATTGTTTGTTCCAGCTTTATAGCTGAGCATTGTAGGATCAGAAGTTGTATTAAGAACAGTCCAAGGAGGTGTAGTCCTCCCATGCTTTCTACCCCTAATATTCCTTCTCTTTATTCTTCTCTTCTTTGTTTCTCATCTCCTTATTCTTGTTTTTCATCAAGTACTTGTTGGGTTTTGTGCACTATGACTTGATCTACAATAGTTTAATGACATAGACATCTTATGGCAGCTATTTATTCCATGTGACACGTATCCATAGCAGATTGTTCATATCATTTGTATCTCTTCTCGTGTCTTGATTTAGGTCATGCACCTTGCTTACATGCTCAACAAAAGGGCACACAAGTTTGAGGTCTGTTGAAGTTCCCAAATCACCAGGTGTTTCTATATGCAATGGTGCTCCAACAACCTGGAATGTATGTGGTGCTGGGAATATTTTGTGTTCTAAAGTGGATGAAAATGAAAACTATGCTTTATTTGGCGGGTGAGTTATTATCTGTTGCCAATGTCAATGTGAATGTGATCTGGGCTTAAATAATGTGAGTAATGATTACTTATTTTCCTTCTCAGGAAGGGAGTTGATGTGAATGTATGGGATATTGAGAAATGTACTAAAATTTGGATAGCAAAATCAGTGAGTTTTTATTCTACCTTGTGTGCTCTTGGTGTCAAGGAAATTTCTTACTTTCGTCTGGCAATTGATTTGTTTTTTATGGTATGTCTTGATGAATTGACTCAAAATTTTGTTTTTCTGTATCTATCTTTTGCAGCCTGCGAAAAATAGTCTCGATATATTTACCCCTACTTGGTTTACATCAGCAACATTCCTTAATAAAGATGATCACCGTAAATTGGTGACAGGCACCAACAGCCATGAGGTATAATTTCCCAGAAAGTTTCTCTTCCTTTCAAGTGGTTGTTACTGGGAACTTTCCAGATTTTGTTCTTGCAAAAAAAGCTTTATAATAATTTTCTTGGTAAGTGACTTGTGATGCTTTGGAATATGCCATGTCATGTGTTTAAGTACAATAGAAATATGTATGCATAATTCATATACATGTAACTATATTCGATTTAAAAATAACATTTTGGGATTTGATTGGTTTAATTTAATTATCTATTTTCTATTCTACTACTACTTGTGGGCATCTATCTATATGTCTATGAAATTTTCTTTTGTAGTTAGTTGCTCAATTAACCTGCAACATGAA
Organism: Panax ginseng; assembly: GCA_020205605.1. Classification (NCBI taxonomy): domain Eukaryota; kingdom Viridiplantae; phylum Streptophyta; class Magnoliopsida; order Apiales; family Araliaceae; genus Panax; species Panax ginseng. The sequence goes on along the minus strand of CM035145.1, from coordinate 5,855,335 downwards.
AGAAATTGTTACGTTGATAAATTTGTATTATTATTATTATTGTTGTTGTTGTTGTTGGATGCGAAATGAAGGAAAGGAATTGGTATGTTGGTCCGAAAAAAGTTCAATGCACTTAAGATCACTATGCATATTTTAATTATACGAAGTGGAGTAGTGCGACTTTTTTTGGGTGGGAAATGTTCTCTAAAACATATTTGCCTAATTTTTTGCTGCTTCCAAATCTTTGTCTTCACTAGAGCTGATGTAATTACAGTTCTCATATGTACATGTGTGAAATTATGTATATTCTATATGTGAATTGTAGATATCTACAAAGAAAGGGTTCTTACTGCTTGTAGCTGTACTAATCCATTTCTTTTACTTTCTTTCCTATTAGTGGTCAGAGAACATATCAATGTTTTTTTCAGTTCGTCCATGAAAATATATTAGTGGCCACTAAAACTGACCCAGATTATATTCTTCAGGTGCGTCTCTATGATATTTCGGCTCAGAGAAGACCCGTTATCTCTTTTGATTTCAGGGAGACCCCCATTAAAGCAGTTGCTGAAGATCTAGATGGTAATACAGTATATATAGGAAATGGATCAGGAGACCTTGCTTCTTTTGACATACGAACAGGTATGCTATTGCTATCAGACTTCATGTTCTTTTCTGGCTGGGACGCATAATTCATACATTGCCATTCTAAAATGTATAACATTGACATTGTATGCTTATTTTTGGATCGACTGTTGTGGCTGCTATAATTTCAAAAAAAAAAATGATCTGTTATCAAGTTATTTAATTTAGAATTTTGAGTATACGCTTTGTGGTGTTAAATTTTTTCATTTATGCTCATATTTGGGACTAAAGTGGTAGTCCACATCTGAGCATATAGCCATTGCTCAGCATGAGGCTAACTTTGGGGTGCAAGGCTGACTGTAGACACACTGTTCAGTTAAGTAACCCCAGTCACCTTCAACGATACGAGAATAATATACCGATAGAAGAATGTTCCAATAATGTTGCTCTTTTCATAGTTAATCTATTGCAGTGACTTCTGCCCCATCAAAAGGCATCCCTGATTGATATCAAATTTTACTGATCTTGGAGTGGGGTTACTTACTTTGGTGAGACCTTGACCTCAACGTAGCCAACTTCTATACCTATTTTGATCCCTATATGATTTGTTATCTATCAATTCATCCATAAAATATATTGAATACAAATATGAGAAATTTTAAGGTTGGAAGGATGATTGTTTGCGTACTATACTGATTGGCTTGCTTTTAAGTTTACAACCACCCCACCCCTTCCCCCCCCACCCCCCACCCCAAAAAAAAAGAAAAGAAAAGGAAAATATTTCTAACAGTAAAACCATAAATATGAATATATATATATATATATATATATATATATATATATAAGAGAAAAAAGGGAAAGAAATAAAATAAACATATCAAAAAGTACAAAAAGGAAAATTAAGAAAAATAAAAAATTAAGAAGACAATGTTTTGTGTATTAATTGCTTCAAATGGTGAACATATTCATTGATGTTGTGAGTGAAAAATTGGGAAAATTTATGACAAGTCAACTTTATAACTATCACATTTGATGATGAATTTTGAATATCAAAATCGTTGTTGGGCATATATAAGCTATATTTTATACCCATTGCACTATATTAAATTGTACCAGGTCCCATGCAGTTGATCCCCTGGTGGCAAAGGTATGCCTTTCACACCTAACCCCTGGCCAGTCATAACAAAGCTATATTTTATTGAATATGTTCTTCAAAATGAACTGAGATCTTATTCATTTCTGGTCTGTGGAAACCCGACTGTCTCTGCTGCAAAGCTTTAAGACGTGCAAATTTACTATTTATTATGCACCGTCATAGTTGTCAAATCATGAATGATACACCTTGTATCGTGTTTCGTGTTTCGTGTATACGATACGAAAATAAAAGGAAAAGTGTGTGGTAATATATATTTAAACGTATAAAACACAATTTATTTTATTGGACAATCAAGCATATTAGTTTGACTATGTATTAAAGTAGTAAAGTAAATATTATTATAGACAAAAATTAATTTTAAAGTTTGATAGTAACCATAATACTCTAAATTAATTTGTTAGATATTATTTTAGTAATATTTATTGAGCAACAAGAGGAAACAAAAATGCAGATCCACTTTTAAAATACAAAGCAAAGAGAATAATTCAAATTAATCTGGAGATTTATATTTCTACTTGAGGAAAGTGACGTGAGAAAAATAAATCAACATTCTGTGGAAAAAGATATGAAACTCTAAATAGCGATTAAAGGCTCATCGATATAGAATATTTTAACGTTAAAAAACCTCTTTATTTGAAATAGAAGGCTCAAAAGTTTTGCTTTCTCTTTTTTGATCTACATAAAAACTTTTGCAAGTCGGTTGCTAGCTTTAAAAAGTATTGTGCATTGTATCATATTGTAAAATACATATTGTATCTGAATCGTAAGTGACATCGAATTCTCTCTTAATTGCATTGTATTCTAATAAATATGTGCACTGTTTTTATTTGTTCAAATTCTAAGATGCCAGACTGTGCGTGGTTCCAAGACCTGGGTTGGTTCTTTATAAAATATAAATATAGAACTTGAATAGTAGTCAAGTGCTTTTTTGCTCCAAGTGTTTTATGTTGATTTTTGATGTATTAAAAATATTTACTGTATGTATAATGTCTATTGTAGACTTAGCAAATACATGTTGAATAATAAAGATTAGATTAATCTCAACTATCCATAATTTATGGTTCAGACAAATTAGAAATAAAAATAGTGGAAATGATTAATTAACTAAATAACGCAAACTAATAATTAATAATGAAAACTATCAATGAGAAAAATTCCCTAGGAATTCGAATCCACTAAGTACTAACATAATAAACAATCTTATTTTTTGAATTAATTCCTTGTTTGTTTTTTCTTCTCTTTAAAAATAATGATTCATATAATTAATATGGAAAAATTCACAGATTAACTATAATTTATCAAAACCTCATAATCACATGAAATTTTGTATGAAGGTAAATAAGAAGGTGAAAACAATTATAAGCATTAATATCGGAAAAAATATTAATTTTGAAATACCTAATTTCATCATGCTAGGTATAATAATTTAGTTAGCCATGTAATTTATTTAATATAAAAATAAATGAAGTTATTACTACTAATAATTGCATCAAATTAATAGCCATAAAATAAAACTTAAATCAATTTAATTAAACTAACAAGAAAGCATGATTATGTTATCAACCAAATATTAGAGACAAGAATTTAAAGACAGAGTATAAGCTAACTAGCATTAAAATAATATTATTATATATGTACAAACCACCAAATATTAGAGAGACAAGAATTTAAAGGCAAAGAATATAAGCTAACTAGCATTAAAATAATATTGTTACGCGTACAAGCCAAATACTCCCTACCGTATGAACAAGAGGAAAAGTAACTAAGGAAGCAATCTGCCCATGTATGCTCAATAAAAAAGTAAACAAAAATTATCAAATTCAGCCTCTAGCTAGCAGTGGATATAAGAAAAAAACAATCTAAAAAGTTCCCCTCTGAAACAAAAGTTCTATTTAAAGGGAGAATTTTATATTAACCTAATACAAATACATTGAACTTGGTCTCTTTTTTCTTCTTATCTCTCTATCTCCTTCTTGACTCAAACTTCCTTCATGGCAATCCTCCAAGTGTCCCTTTTTATCTCTAAAAGCTTGAACATTATCATTTACTCGTTCAGCAAGATAAATAAAATAGATCCTACAAAACAAAATAAAATAGACTTATAAAATAATAATTTTATAAAATTGGGGATAATAAAATGTATAATTAATATGTATATCAATTACTCTTGTTAATTACATTTGATGACTATTCTCATTAATAGCATTTAACCAATTGGGCAACCATATGCTTCGACCAGCATTAAATGTCGGGCCATGTTTGCATATAAGAACAAAAAATGGCTTCGTTGATGGTTTCAACTTGTTTGTGATGCCGTATAATTTTTAGCCAAGCTTACTGGCACCTATGCGCATGGTCATTCTGCATATGCTTATATACAAATGTTTTACTTACCCCGTTGTTTGTTTGTTTTTTGAAATTTATATGATGGTGGACCTGCAACCACTATCCATATGCTTTGACCCGCATTAAATGGCAGGCCATGTTTAATTATAAGAACAAAAAATGGCTTCATTAATGGTTTAAACTTGTATGTGATGCTGTATAATTCTTGGCCAAGCTGACTGGCACCTGTGCACATTGTCATTCTGCCTATGCTTATAAAAATGTGTTTTAATTAACCTGTTGTTTGTTTGTTTTTTGAAATTTTTATGACGGTGAACCTGCAACCATTGTCCTTAATGTTTGCACTTAATATAACCACTTGTTGTACGCAGTACAATTGCGCCGTTGTATTATACATGAATTCTATTGTTACGACATCAATTGATGTACACGTCACTCTTGGTTATGTCTAAGGCTGTAAACGAGCCAAACTTGATTCAAAAAAATACGAGCGAGACTCGGATTCATTAATAATATGATCCAAACTCGACTCGTTTACACCCCTAGTTGTGTCAATTAACTTGCGTTATATGATGCATGTTTCTTAATTAAAAAATTATTTGATTTATCGTTGATTTTGACTTGTGGTATTTGAAACGAGTTCATTGAGATGTATGTGATAATTAAAATTTTGAATTAATCTAGACAAGTTCTCAGTCTCTTCCTTTTCTGTTAAATTACAGGGAAACTGTTAGGCTGCTTTTTGGGAAAATGTTCTGGAAGTATAAGATCTATTGCCAGACATCCGCAGCTTCCAGTGATAGCTTCATGTGGTGAGTAATTGGGTTTTCTTAAAGGGACATTATGATGTTCGTCGGGATTGAAAGGCAGTTTTTCCTTGTGGACACTGCATTTATATTCACTTCCTTGTCTTGTTTGGAGTTTGAAGTTTGGAGGAATCATTTTCCTCCCTTGTTGATTTCACCTTCCTTCCAATAAAATTTATTCTCTTTTCTCTTTAAAGAAGTATAGTAATGGATAGGGGAACACTATTTTCGCATGTATTTTTGATATTCCACATGGTGGTGGGCCCCTCCTTCACATCAGAGGAGATCATGGGGTATAAGGTGCAAATATTTTCTGCTAATTTTGCTCTTAAAAACTGCTGAGTAGAGTGCCTTTTTCTACAGGATTGGACAGCTATTTGCGTGTTTGGGATATAAAGTCACGCCAACTTCTTTCTGCGGTATGCTATCAAACTGAGCTTTTATGCCTAATGATTTGACTCCCTTTGGAAAAGAGAGCCTACTTTTTGTTAGTCAAACCCTATTCTTCCCCACCCCAAAACAAAACAAAAAACACCAAATGGAATAATAAAGGTTTATATACGACATTAAAAAATACTTCTTATTGGATGACTTTTTTTCAACGTTAAACTTCAAAGACTAAATTTTATTATTAGAGAAATAACTATTAAGAAGATTATGCTTAAATGTGTTCTATGGAACCTTAATACTAAAAAGCCTTTTATCCAAATTAGTTAGAGTAGGCTGAAAATGAATATCATATTGTAACGTAAAAATAGAAATATAAGAAGGGGAAAAATCAATAAGAAAAAGGGGGGAGGGATTCTAAGATTTTTTACAAAAATAAAATAAAATTTAAATTACTTTTTTTAAAATAAACCATGCATATAATAAAATACGATAGGTTTTACACACACACATATATATATATATATACTCTAAAATGAAAGCTAAAGAAAGAAAGAATGGTAAAAGAAAAAAACAAAAACAAAAAATTCTAATGAAACAGCTTGTACATCCAAAACACAAAGGGAAGAAAGCACTCAGGGACTTCTTCTATTCAATACACTACCAGGACTTCCATTTCTAGACGGAGGGAGTATTTATAATATTATCTACCTTTCCTACACTACTGCTTTCCTTATCTAGATTTCATAGGTTATGGTATATCTATTCAAATGTTATTATTTTTTCTCCTTCACATACCGTACTTGATAACTAATCTACCAAACTAATGATTCTAAACCATTTCGTGAGGAAAATATTTGTGCTTAAGCGAATCTGAAAGAATTGTGTAGTCAGATTGATCATATTTCTTGCCATTATGAAAGAGAGTTGTGTAGCATCTTTGTATTTCTGGACATTTGTGAAAGTTACAGTTTTGTGTTTTTATTCTTTTCAAATGGTTTTGATAGCCAATGAATTTTAATGCAGGTCTTTCTGAAGCAGCATCTCACAAATGTTGTTTTTGATTCGCAATTTGATGATGAAGGTTAGTTTCTGTTAGCTTGACATTATCCTTATGCAGTCACTTTCATGAGATTATTCTGCGTGTGATACATCTTTTGTTAAGGAAACTCAATTAAGGTAACATGCGAGTTGTGCCAGCCCCACATTGGTTGCAAAGTGTGAACTTGAAGGCTTAGTACACAGGGTTAGGCCCAAGACTTAATTAGCTTAAGCTTTTGGGTCAAGTTGGGAGGTTGAACTAATCGTGTTATTAAGGACCTTCATCTGGGCTCCCCAACTTCTGTGCTTGTGGGTGGTACAGACTGAATCTTTAAGCCTAAGAGGCTTATATGATGTGAATAATTAAGGCATTCTATTTTCCTTCCTAGAATATATATGGTCTGCCTTCATTGATTACTTGTGTATGTTAATCTTATTTCTGGTTACAAATTATCATTAAAAGTGTGTCTTCATGGATGTTGGAGTTTCCCAACTGTAACGGGTACTGTGTTTTATTTTAGCTATTATGAAGTGTTGATGCCAAAAAGGTCATTAAAAGTAAGACTGCAAAAATATATAAAAGATAAAATAACTGAAAATATATATAAAAGATAAAAATAACTAAGACCTATTGTTGGGAATGCATATTTTGCTCCATGCGTTCCACAAGAAGAATCTCATTTGTAATACAAAATATGTTACACAATAAGAGTCCTCTTTTTGTTACTAGTAGTATAAAATATGGAACAATGTCCTTTGTCATCATAATTTCATTATTATGTTACCACTACTTATTTTTTTAGTGGTAAATTAATAATTATGGAGCTAAAATACGTTAATGTTTGCAAAATTTGCAAATGGGACTCTTTTGTGGGACGGAGGGAGAGTATGTAAAACACTTGGAAGTCATTCTTAGTAACATGAATTTTATCCGGTTTCTTTTGTTATTGGGGTTGGGGTTAGTTTGGTATGAAAAAGTTTCCAATTTGGCGTTGCTGACAAGCTTTAATTATCTCTTTGTTTCAACAGAAGTTACTGGTTCTGCTGCTCCTATACAGTCACAAGAATCTAATGAGACGTTAGACATAAATACGGGAGACTCACTTCTTGTTAAGAGAAAGAAGACATCAAAAGAGCACATTGAAAGCAGTAAGAAAAAATCCAAGAAAAAAGGCAATGAGATACTAAATGGAGAGAAAGAACAGTCATTACCTGATACACAGAAAAAGGCATCTAAGGAGCAAAAAGTAAGCAAGATGCTAAAGTACGGGGGGAAAGGCAAAAAGTTCAAAGGTAGAAATACTGATGCATCATGACCAACATAATTGGGTGAAATTTCTTCAAATTTTTGCCGGAAATTTACACATCCCAGAAATACTGATGTGTCATGACCAATATAATTGGGTGAAATTACTTCAAATGTTTGCTGGAAGTTGACACACCAAGACGGGAATCATTTGATGTACCAAAGATCTTTATGATGGAAACACTAAACCTTTTGGTTCTGTTAGGAAGTCTACTAGGGTTTTTCCATATTTACCTCATTGGCTGAAGGCTTAGCAAGCTGAATTATATCAAATAGCCCAAGTGTCGGGCCATTCCTGGAGTAGACTTGCAAGTGTGCATTGTGGGAGGGAATGTTGATACAGTGGTCTCAAATTTGCGTTTCATTTTTTGAATTTCCAGTAATGTAAGATATAGTTATAACCATTTCAAATTTGAGTATGTTGAAACTACTATTGTTTTGGTTACCAAACATCAAGTCTTTCACTGAAAGATCATTCTCAACTCCAAATAATAAGCTGGTAAAAAGCTGAGTTTTGCCTCCACACTTGCTACAACAGGTCTTGGCCCCGAATACAATACCTTTTCAAATCTAGAATTTCACTTGTTTCAAAGATAGATTATAAGAATCAACAAATGTTGATCAAGATGCAAATTAAATATACTCCCTCCGTCCCATACTTATAGGCTGATTTTTTTTGGCACATAGTTTAAAAAAATTAGTTAAGTAACAATTTTTAACATAAATTTTTCACATATACCCCTTAATATGAAATTAATGAATAAGTTAAGTACTCATTACTTGTCACACTGAAACTCTCATACTGACCATTAAAATCCATAAATTTTAACCAAAGAGAATACAACAACATTAAATGTGGTGATAAAAATAATGACATTGAATGTTGTTTCTTCAAAAAAAGAGTAATGGTTGAATATTTATTATAAGGGCATAAAAGTAAAGCAATGAACCAACTAAATTTTATAAATAGTAAATAGCATATATATTGGGACATCTTAAAATGAAAAATCAGCCTATAACTATGGGATGGAGGGAGTATAACCTAAAAGGTTGCATGAACACTGAAGTATTCCTACTCATTTTTCAAAACAAAAATTTGCTCAAAGATGTACACCTCCCAAAGTTTCCCTGTTAGTGGTGGGGAGGGGAGATTCCAACATTAGCAAAAGAATGGGCTCCGGCCATTAATTTGATAGAACTCATCATGTAACCATGCAATTATCAAATTCCAAACCTCATTTAAACTTGGAGCCCTAGCCTATCAAAGAAAACACCAATATGTAGGTAATATGATCTATTGGAAATGATGCGAGATTTTAAATGAACCATTTGTCTCATTATTCAACAGAAATGACATTCAATTAGTAATTAAACACGATTTACTCAAGTGATCTGCAAAGTTTCAAATTCACTTGGTTTTAATCAAACACAAATTTCACCACACTGATAATTGTTTAATGTGGTAAGCACCACACAATAGAAATCTGATTACGTTGCTTGATGAAAGGAAAAAGAAAAGCAGCAGCAAGTCACTGAGGTGCGGCTTTGTCACCCTTTTCCAGAAAGTACCTATTGTAAAAATAAATAAGGGTATAAAGTTAATTATGCAGAAATACAATGCATCCGTAAAGTGTGGCATAAGCAAGTAACTAGGGTTCTTGAAGACATCGCAGGAATCAGTCTAATGAAGAACAAAATAGACCAGAATTCAAACAGAAAATAACATAAAAGAACTTGGGACAACTCAATAGGACAGTACAGAATTAAAGTACCTTAAAATTTGAGCTTGCATGTGCTCACTTGTGCTTGTACAGGCATATTTTAGCCTTTTAGGTGCTTAATCCATCAACAGAAGTACCACCTAGCCCGTGTTTGTTTCAAGGATTAAGGAGAGGATACCACTATCTAGTCCTCTAAAATGTTAATCCCATGTTTCTAAATTTGTACCATGGACTATTTAGTCGTAGAATAATGTAAAGCCCAAAATGAGGGACTATTTAATCCCCTATCCCTACGTATTAAATAATCCCCCACTTAAATGGCCTTATCATTAATGATTTTAGGACAAAATTACCCTTAGTTTAGCTATCTCACATACAACGCCTCTCTAAACTACCATATAACTAAAAGAATAAAATAGTAATAAGATTACTAATCCACAGACTATAGTCCATGGGATTGTACTCCCTTGAAAATAATCCTTGCAGACAAGTATATCTCACAAAACTGTGGAGACCCACCTTAACAAACTCTTCGAATCTAAGGTTACCCAACTGCCCAAGTTTTCCAATAAAATGTAGAATATTTTATACTGCTACAAAGTCACAGAAAAACTCCTACACGGTTTTTTACTAGTTCCTCTAATTCATGCCCCAGGCTTTCTCGAACCAGAATTCTTCTCCTCTCCAGTAATAAAGACTAGAAGATAGGTTGAAGTCCTTGATTGACTTAATGGGGAAAAAAAGAAGAAAAAATCCAACTTTGCAGACCAATGGACGAGCTGAATATTTTATTTTGTGTAAGCAGTTGTGTTTTACAGAAAGAACCTCATATGTTTCAATTCATATTTAACGTAAAAGCATTTTCAATTAAAATATAGATACATATAGACATGACGTAAATTAAAGCTTAGATTCAGATATTTAGATTTTTATAAACTACTAAAGGGGCTCAAAAGAATAAGAAAGTGGGATTATGTTTGTACAAACAGAAGCATGACTACAACAGCAAAATGCAATTAGATATCACACATATATGGATACACAAAAGAGTAACATCCTTTATACTTACCCCTGAGTCTTTGCCCAACGGGAGAATTGATAGAGCTGCACGGACTCATTTGAGGCATGACATGCAAGAAGTAGATAGTTGCGAGGCTGAACCATCCATGCAAACCTCATGAATAATGCAGAGTATATGCATAGTACTGCAGTACCAAAAAATTGTGTATGTTTAGATTCTCAACCATCAATATAAAACCTTCATTTTTGAAACAGACATCAACAACCTCCAGTCATGTTGCCCGATATCATTTCGGGGGGCTTTTGCATGTCTACCAGCCCCTGCGAAATCGAAGATGAATAATTTTAAAAATAAGTTGCAACAAAAAATACCCAATTCAAAATTTATAAGTTTCAGTAAATGGTTGCGCAACAAGTTAAAGTTAAGTTGCTTATAAAAAGATGCATACCGAAATAACAAATCCCCAGTTGGCTATAGGACCCCAAAAATGAGTTGTTTTAGGGCCAACCGGACTGTTTAAAAATGCCCGGAAAGAAGAAGCCATTTGATTCTGCTGTTTAGACTACTGCTGCAATGATGGTAAATATTAAGGCAAATATCTAACATTCTATGGATAAAAAATGACTAAAATTCATCATACTGTTTCTTTACCACAATATAAAAACACAATCAATTGTAAATTTACATTTGAATTGATGGAAGAAACCCTAATTTGAAGGTATCATTATAACGCTAAATATATATGTGTAAATCGAACCTTTCAAAAATAAAAGACGTACATAAACGTAAGTATTAATATATATATATATATATATATATATATATATATATATTCACAAGGTCTTACGATTGTCGGAGATCTTTGGTCCGACAAGTGACTGTGCTTCGAATGGAAGAATTGTCGAATAGGCGATGGTCTGGTGCCGTGGTGCGGCTGAGACAAGTTAAGAAAAAAAGATTTACAATCTATTGCTATTGGATATTTTGGGCGCTTTGACCTTGGAGATTAACGGAATGACTTGTTTTAAATGACTTATAAGTTAGAAATATAAGTTCGTTAAATTGTGATTTATAAAAAAAAATGTCTGGTATTAATTTAACTTATAAGTTAAAATAATTTAGAAGGTGTTCGGCTCATAATGAGTTACAAGTTAAAATAAATGTAAAGATTACTAAAAAAAATATTAATAAAAAATGGACAAAATAGACATTACATTTAATCAGACTAACTTATTTTAAAATAATTTATAAGTCCTTTTAAAACAAGTTACAAATATATATTTTTGTCTTAAATTCAATTTATAAGTAGACAAATAAGTCATTCATAAATAGGTGAATAGTACACATATACAAGTCATTTCTGAGCAGTAACTTATTCTATCAATTATTTAAAGCAAGGTTCTCAAATTCGAACCGGTCATCGATTCGAAAAAGGTACCGAGTGAATGGGTCACCGGTCCAACTAGTGGTTGAACCGTTATTGAACCAGTGACGTCATTAATATATAAAAATATATATTATTAGTAATTAATAAAATTTTAAAAAATCTCTTTTTTATGTACTAAAATATAATAAGGTTGAGTTACAATATTACTAAAAGTTGTTACTTTTAATATTAATTGTTTTTGGTACAAAAAAAAATAAAAATCAGTTCACTGGGTTATTTTATCAGTTGGACCGATGGTCAACCATGAAAAAATTAGGTTGAATCGGACCAAAGAGCCAACCGATTCTGATTTTTAGCGGTTAGACCGGCGGCCAATCCGGATTTAATAACACTGGTTTAAAGATACAATAATGCTATCAATTTTAGATCACAAATTGGTAAAAATAAATAATAATTAATTTCTCAAAACAATTAACTTAAATTTAGTAGTAGCAATTAATTAATGAGCAAACTATGGTAATAGACATTTTCCATACCCCCAAAATTTACAAATAAATTAAGAAAAGTAAAAGGAATAGTTGAACCTTTTGGTCGAAAAAAGAACGTGATAGACTAATAATTGTGTAAAAATGATATATTAAAAAAATGTAATATATTTGATTTCTCTCCAATACAATGATACAACAACTACTTGTACAAGACCTTGACCAAAGAATAAAGGAGAAGTAACACAGAGAAATTAAGAATTGGCAGAGCTACAAAAAATAAAAAATAAAGGTGAATTAATGCTTGCACATGCAGTCGGGCACTGGATATGCAATCACATCACCATCTCTCTTGTTAGACCTCAGCTCCGGCTGCCCTTGAGCTTTCCTGTGCACTTTTCTCACTATGCTGCTGAATTCTGTATCACTAATAGATGTTTCTTCAAAAAAAGGAATCATCACCCGCTTATTAGGCTTTACAAATTTTCTGTGCCCCACATATGCACGATGCCCCTGGCAGTGGCAATATTAATGAAATTGAAATCAATCTCTTCTCTGATAAACTAAAATCTACCTGAATGAAAATCTACCTACCTGCATGGCTCGCCCCATATTACCTCCGTGGGAAGGTACAAAGATATCGCTGCTCAGTGACGCAATGTAATCAATGGCTGCTAAAATTGAGGCTCTGCTGAGGTATGCATTTAGCTCACCATCCTGCGCCAACTCCTCCTTTGTTACTAAATTTGGAAATCTTTCCACAAGGGGCTGCAGGGCTTGCCTCCCCCCAAATGGCTCTCCTCCCGCAGCATATATTCGTACATTTCTCGGTGCACCTAAAGCCTTTAGGAGCCTGCACCACATTTTAGCTTGTGTTTAGGCATACCCCTCAAAGAAAAAAAGTGAGGTGCAGGCTGAATGTTTTAGGATTTTTAAGTTTCTCATTTACCTTGCCACTTCAAAAGCATTGAGAGGGCAGAGTCCGGCAAGTCGTCGCTGAGTGTTGCTCATGTTCAGCTTTCCGGTGAGGAATTCAATGTGAGAGTCCCGATCCCTCATTATAATGTTGTCATATTCAGGTCCTAGACCTGTTTGACATCCGGTTCTGATCCACACATCCTTTTCTAGCCTGAGATGAATGGCAATGTAAGGACCTTCAATCCACATTCTTCTGGCAATCCGATTCCCAAGTTCCATCACTGAAGCTGAAAATTTTAGTGCATGAAAGGCTACCTGCAATATAAATTTTTTACCACACTGTGAGCTAGCTAGCTAGTACTTTATTATTATTATTATTATATATTTATATGCATATATATTCTATGAATCAAGAGTGATCAATCTTTTGATTGACCTTGCACCGAAGCTTCTGAAGATCAGGGGGAAGGTTCCTGGAGAGCTTAGAATCTAACCCTTTTAATACAAGAAATCCTTCTTCATTAAGCTGCATCAATCAAAGTTAAAGCACATGAACACACTGTCAAAGAAAAATCTTAAATTTGCATGCTTCTTTAGATGATCCATATACCCTACTAATACTATCAAGCAAAATGTAGTGATTAAATGGAGTATCTTACTTGTCTCAAGAATCTAGCACGAATCCAAAGTGGAGGAACATGGTATGGAATCTGATTTTCAATGGACTGTCTTGAAACCAAATGGGTGGATGGAAGCGATGATACCACTCGGACATCAGCTTTTAATGTCCTCTTGAAATGTTCAACATCAAAAATGTCGGAAAATTCACTGCCAAAACAGGATTCATACTCAACCCAGATCAGAACAGCCTAACCACAACAATTTCTTTCAACCCCACTGAAAAAAAATTCTGTTTAATCATTTCTTTCAATTGGCATCAGTCCATAACTTTCTCAAATAGAAACAGAAATTAGTAAGGCATAAAAGAAAATTCATAAGTACCCTTAGGAGCTTAGTCTAAATTATAAATGAAGAAGAAAAACATTGTTTATTAGCATCCTTCAGTAGCTTAGAAAATCAAGAAAAAGTAAGCATTTAACATGAGCTTGAACAGAAACTGAATTGTTTTTTTTTTTCCCCGGATGAATGATAAGCTTTTAATTGCTTAATTTTAAATTAAAACATTGCTGACAACAAACTAAGAGCTAATAGTCAACCGATAACAGATATTCATCAAATACAAGAATAGTTGCAAACCCTAACAAAATCTCAATCCAAAGGATCAAACAATCAGAACAATCCAAGTGAAAACTCCTAACTAATACCTTTCATCTTCCCAAAATGGGATTGACCTGCAAAACTGGTACAACCAATGCAGCTTCAAGAATTCTCGCAATAACAACCGCATCAACAATCTGATTTCTCTGCTGATTCAACCCTCCCGAAACCACAACAATCAAGAACCTCTTCTTCTCCTTCGAAATCTTAGCTGATGCTCTTCGATACTTGATGCTAAAATCCAAGCAAGGCCGGTAGCCTTCTCCGTCAGGCTGCCGTCAGAATTCTCTCTCCTCCTCCGACAAATTTCTGGGCAACCCATGAGGGGGTAAAGGGACCATTACACTATTGGACAATCTAATTGGCTCATCACCATCATCGTCAGCAGAACTATCCGAAATTAGGGCAGATATTGAGGCTAGAAGCAGAGGAGAATTTGAAGCTGAGAGAGAATGGAAAGAGAATGGGAAAGGGAAGGAGAGAGAAGTGCGTGGCGATGAAGGGGAAATTGCAGAACAGGGGGAATTAGAGGTGGGTATGAAGGTGAGAATGGAAATTCCCAAGAAAGTGAAGATGATGAGGAGAGAGAGAAAGTGGTTAGTGAACAGAAATGGTGGTTTCTTGATCTGGGGCTGCTCTTCTTGGGGGAGAATAGGAGTGGGAGTAATGGAGAGACTGAAATTAAGTGAGAGAAAAATGATGGGTTTAGAGGAATTAGTGAGTTCTTCATGCTTTTGGTTCTCGCCATAATCACAGACCTGATTCTCTGCAACTTTTGATGTTCTGTAATATTTGGTCTGTAAGTGCTGCTCTTGCAGAGAGAGAAGAACAAGAGAAGCGAATGGAGTGTGGCTGTTGGAGAAGACGAGGGAAAACTTAAATAACAGAATCGGTAATAGGTTGAAAGTCCAAGATGCCCTTGATAATCTTGTTTGTATGAGTCGTTTGTTTCATTTCTATTTTTATTTTATTCGAATTACTTAAATTATTGATATAATTTTAAGTTCTGTTCAAATTTGTTAAAATAATTTGTACCAAAAAAATTTTTGTTAGCATATCGAAACAAATAACAAAAGCTACCCCGTAGAATGGCTAGTTTGGATAACTTTTGGCAAAATTAATGATTTTCTTACTAATATTTGACATCTTTTACTAATTACATTAATGAATTTTTAATTTTTACAATTACCATAATAAACTAATTAAAATAATAAAAGTGAATTATTACATATTTTATTTGTTACACTATTAAACTTTTAATTTTTACAATTATCACATTAAATTAATTAAAATAGTAAATTTAGGCCATTATGTTAAATTGACTAAACATTTGTCAAATTCTTTCAAGTTTTTCCCTATGTGGATGCTATAAATAAAAGGAAAAATAAAAGAAAATGACATAGTTTTGGGCAACATAATTAGAGGAATATTTCTTCACAACAAATCAAAAAAATCAAAAAAAAGGTAAGTTAATCCAATTTATGAGTTACTAGTAATTGTCTGTGCCCGAAAACCCATAACAAAATATTCACTCTCTCCCTGTTTTAACAATCTAAAAATTAGAATGAATTTAAATCGTCATTGTGTTTTTGTTCAGATCAATTAGAATAAATATGAATCGATCTTGTGCTTTCCCGCCAAATTCAAATCGGATTCTATCTTATTATTTTATATTTTTTACTATTTAGGTTTTTGTCTTTAATTTAATTTTTAATTTATATAAGTATTTTTTATTATTTAGGTATTTGTCCGTAATTTAATTTTCAACTTATAAATTAATTTATAATATTTTTTAAAGTAATAATTTCTTACTCATCAAAAAATGATAAGTAATAAATAAAAATTACAAAGTGTTGGGTCGTGATATTTCTTATCTTTGGTAGGGAACATTGGGCCTTTATTTTTAATCCGTTAAAGTCACCGGGCCCAACACCATATTATATCCGTTTTAATCTTTAAGGTCCTGAATTCGGTCCAAAGGATCGACCCATTAGATATTTTAATATCTCATTACTTTGACTTGTGATGATGAAAAAGCATGACGGTTGACGAGGTTCCCGCCATGCATTAATGTGGATGGGATCATAATTAGTACGTGAGAGAAAACAAAGGTGGCGATGAGATAAACCTTATACAACAAGCGCGAGCCCATCGATCGTAGGGGGGTGTCGGGTAGTAGTGGGTGGCACAAATAATCCAAGTAAAGATAGTATAACCTAGTAAAGAAAGCCATCGCCTGTAGAAGTGCGTTCTCGTACATTTTGATTTTTATATTCTCTCACATACACACAACCGAGATTTATTATATCTCTCAGACACTCAGACAATACATTCCTCCATTGTTAACCTCAGGAACATATACTAATTCTCACGCTGAAGCTATCCCAAGCGACGGAACCGTCCGCTGAGCTTGTGGTGTTCACCGTGTTTCTTGTCTGCGCAGATCGGGGACGTCTTACGTGATTGGGACGTGGCGTAAGATCCCGCGTTAACATTGGCGCTAGAAGGAGGGCTTGAGTTCTAGTGTCATTAAAATTTTCAATCACAATCGTTTAACCTATTTCTAAGATGATGAGGGAGTAGGATGGTACACGCGGGAAGCGGCGATGATCATAGCTCGCCATCGCCCTCGTGTTTGATGAAGGATCGTCTGGTCCTTCCAAAGTGCTCACGAGAAACGACGACCTCTAAGCATAATTCAGGAGATCTCCGTCCGAAGATTCATGGCGGGGCCAGACAAAGATTGGTTTTCGGTGCGGATGAGGAGCGAGATCATGGTCGAGGACAGGTGGAAGGCTCACCGACCAAGACTTATCGTAGAAGTGGTCAGGAAGGTAGAGCCGCCAAGTTGGCAAGGATGACGGATGAAGCAGATAGAGCCATGGAGGTCCTGTTAAAGCAAAGATAGGATATAGCCGAACAGATGCTTCGGGTGGCGGAATTACGGGATGAAGCATCTAGCCATGATCAGTCCGAAGGACGAAGTGGGCATAAGGAGGAATCGCGACGAAAGGGTAAGGAGCCGAAGCGTTCCATGCGTGTTTCTAGGGATCATTCTCGAAGTAGGAGGAGATCGAGGAGCAGAACTCCCGTGGCCTCGAAGAAGGCAATAATGGCTGTTACCTCTCAGCATCGAGATGATTATCGACAAAGGAGCAGGTCGAGGGAGGTCGTACCCGAAGTCAGGGTAATGGACTATCAACGTGATCATTCTCACCATAAGGAAAGAGTTGTGTACCGAAGCAGATCAAGAAGTCCCTCCAGGGCAGTAGGATCGGCAGGAGGAGGTCGATCCTCTCAGAGACATAATGTTGTTCACGAGAAAGAGGTTTCCCACAGCCTGAAGGCGTTGATTTTCTGGTAAAGGAGCTGAGAGAGCTCAGAAAGCAACTGGCTGAGGTCCAGCAGGTGAAGGACGCTCCGGGAAAGAAAGCATCCCCTTTTTCCTTGAATATTCTCAAGGAAAAGGCGGATATCACTAAAAAATTGCCTCGCATGGAAAGTTACGATGGAACCGGGATCCTTATGACCATAGTCGGTCGTCCACCAAATAATGGACTATTACGACTTCACCGATGTTGCCAAGTGCCACACTTTTTGTTACAACGGCCGAGAAAGGATGCGAGATGAGGTTTGGAACTTTGCCTTCTTGATTCAATATCCTCTTAGATCCGAACTTTGTGATAAATTTCATGCCTGCTTTAATGAATCAAAGAGGAAAAGCTTCTGGGTTCTCAGCACAGATCCGGCGGCTTCTGGCAAATGAATCTTTGGGACAATATGTAAAGAGGTTTAGAAAGCGATTGGTCGGTGTCCGACCTCAATGATCTCCAGTCAGTAGGTTTGTTCCGAGAATGGGTTTGAATCTGGTGAAATCAGAAGTTGGTGAAGAAGTTGATGTTCCACCATCCAAGAGAGCTTGGTCCAAGCCTTTGACAAAGCGTAAGGCTATATTGTTGTGGAAGAAGCTATGAAACGACTGAAGCATCCTCATTTCGGACCAATTGAAAGAGACGATAGCTCCCAAGTAGAAGTTGAACAGAGGAGAATCTGGGGGTATAATGATCGACGAGGGCGCTTCGAAAAAATACAATAATTCTGGCGGCGAGGCGGTCATCCTCCGCTTCGGCCCCGAAGGTGAATAAGGTTACACTAAATTGAACACGATAGATCTGTGATTCTAGATCGATCGAAACCAACCTTTCTACAAGCCACCCCGATAACTCTGCGAATCAATCGGGGTAACTCTCGTAAGTATTGTATATATCATCAATCCACCGGCCACGACACTAACGAAAGTGTTGCAATTTGAAAGACTTTGTGGAGAGGAAGATTAAGGATGGCTTGTTGGTGCGAGATGTGGTAGTGGGTGATCGTGCAATATTATTAACCGCATCGCTTCGATTTGGTTCAAATGGCCCTAAAGCTTGCCGCCAAGGCATGTCATCGATGTGATAACCGGTGGATCTGTAGAGAAGTTGATTGGGAGTAAGAGAAGGGCTTACCTGGATTCGGTCATGACTGTGACAGATGCTCCCCTGAAGGTGGATAGACCATTCCCGGGATCGTCATATCATTTATCGACGTGACTATCCTTCTAACCCATCGAGCCACATGAGGGGCCTTGGTGATCACAAATGCAAGTGGGCACGGTGGACATGAAGCGCGTGATGATAGATAATAGATCTTTAGTGGATATTCAGACGCCCATGCTTATCGGAGGATGCACCTTGATGGGCGAAAAATGGAGGCTCGGGCAGAAGCTCCTTTATACGGCTTCAAAGAACGATCCGGTCAAAGTTGCGAGCCTTATTGAACTCCGGTTATCTTCTAACAAAGACCCCAAAGAAGTCAAAATAGTATGTAAATTCTATGTTGTGCACGTTGATTCAAATTACAACGCTTATACTTTGGGAAGACTACCTTAATCGCTTCTTCTTGTTTGTGACCTCCATCCTCATTTCAAAATCAAGTTCCCCACAACAGCATGGAGTTGGAGAAGTGGCGGGGACTTGGATCCGCCCGACGATGTTACCAAAATGCCGTTATTTCTCTCGGAGTGGGGGTTGAAAACAAAAGCGGAACAATGGCAATGAGATTGAGCCTTTACCGAAAGCGATTCCGAACCGATGGTGATCCTGCAGGGGGACGGAGGAGGTCGAGTTGATTATCGGAAAGCCCGACAAGATCAGTGAAGATCGGTTCGGGTCTACTGTAACCTCTTCTTGACAAACCTTATAGAGCTCTTACGCCGCTATGCGGATATTTTGCATGGGAACCAAGGACATGCCTGCGAGTTAAGCCGGAAGATAATGAAACGGCTGAATGTAGATCCTCGAAGAAGCCGGGTTCGGCAGAAAAGCGGATCTTTGCGCCGAAAGCGACGAAAATCATTGATGAAGAAATAAGAAAGTCATTGGTCAAACTTCATCTATGAAATTGATTATCCCGAGTGGATGGCGAATGTGGTGTTGCGTGCGAGCGAAATGGAAAATGGCGGGTTTGCATCGACTACACCGACCTCAATAAAGCTTGTCCGAAGGACTTTTATCCTCTGCCCCATATTGATCAGCTTATCGATGCCACTTCGGGGTATGCATTACTAAGCTTTATGGATGCTTTTTCAGGTTATCACCAAATATCCATGCGTAAAGAGGACATCCCAAAGACCGCGTTTATTACACACCGTTTACGCCTTTCTGAAGATGACTTTTGGCCTTATAAACGCTGGAGCCACTTACCAAAGAATGATGAACTTCATCTTCGATAGGCAGCTGGGAAGGAACATGGAGGTATACGTCGATGACATGATCGTGAAGAGCATTCAGGTTCAGAATCATTTGGACGATCTAGAAGAGTGCTTTCAGACTGTCCATTATTGTCAATCGAGACTTAATCCCGCCAAGTGCACTTTTGGCCTCGGTCTGGGGGAAGTTTTGGGTTATCTTGTCGATCCAAAGGTATCGAGGCCAATCCGGAGAAGATTCATGCCATTCTTGATATGAAGACTCCTCGATCGCTCAAAGATGTCCAACGTCCCGACCGGCAAGATTGCAGCCTTTGAGGAGGTTCGTCGCCGATCTGCAGAGAGGTGCCTTCCTTTCTTTGATACATTGAAAGGTCCAAAGAATGCGAAGACATTCCAAAGGACTTCAAAGTGTGAAGACGCCTTCCAAGGCATAAAGGCATATCTTTCTTGGCTCCTTTATTGGTGAAGCCCGCCAAAGAGAGAGACCTTATATCCGCACCTTGCAAAGAAGTTCGTTAATGGTTGGAGCAAGATCTTGGTTGAGGAGTCGCTGGAAAAGCGAAAGATCCGGCCTATTATGTCGACCACGTCCTGCGATCTTTCAAACCGGATATCCGAATATTGAGAAATTTGCCTTTGCTTTAATAATTGCTAGTAGAAAGCTTCAAAGATTTTTTAAGGTCATTCTCCGGTCGCCTACTACAGATCGACCATCAAGGTGATGGGCAAGCCGGAAGTTTCGAGAAGACTAACGTCATGGACTATGGAGTTGTCCCAGTCTTTTCATCGAATATTATCCCCGAACCGCTATTAAAGGTCAAGCTTTGGCGATTTCATGGTAGAAATGTTCGTTCACCGCAGATGCCGAAGTTACCGTGTTTAATCGTCCGATCGAAAGCGATTGCGCTTCTTCAACAAGATCGAATGTTTGGACTCTATATGCAGACGGCCTCTACCCTAATCATGTTAGTGGGGTGAATTATCTTGACAAGTCCTGACGGATTCAAAGTTCAATACGATCCATTAGATTGATTTAAAGCGACGAATAACGGGCGAGTATGAAGCGATCTTAAAGAGTGTTCGATTGGCAAAGAGTCTCTAGGGTCCGAAGCTTATCATTTACGGTGACTCTCAATTGGTCGTCAAGGTTTGTCGGGAGATTATGAAGCTCGTGGAACTTGGATGATCAAGTATCCTGGCGGAGTTAAAGAATGAAACTTCATGATTTCGCTTCGTTTAATTTCGTGTGGCATAGAGCGTAATGACAATTCTATCGTCGATGCATTGTCGAAATTGGCTACTACTACGGATGCGAGATGTTTTTAACGGATCGATTTACTTGGAAGTTCTGCAAAGTAAAGTGTTCAAAGATGAAGCGATGATGTGTATCGAGCGATCTCACTGCTGGATGACCCCATATATCGAGTATTTGGCAGATGGCGTCCTTCCTTCGGATCAAATGTTAGCAAAGAAGATCAAATACAAGAACGCCAACTTCGTTCTTATTGATGGGGATCTTTATCGATTGACCTTTTCTTCACCATTACTAAAGTGCTCGGTCCCATCCGAAAGCGAATATGCTTTTCTGGGAAGTTCACGAGGGTATTTACGGTGATCATATGGCTGCTAAATCTTTGGCTTACAAAGTACTTCGACAAGGATACTATTGGCCTACAATTTTCAAGGAAGCTACAGAGTATGTCAAGAAATGTGAAAAGTGTCAACTCAATAGTCCGATCCCACATCAGCCACCGAAAGAGTTATACTCGATTTTATCTCCTATACCCTTCGTTGTCTGGGGGGTAGATATATTGGGTCCGTTGCCTAAAGCTAAAGGTCAGGTTAGCTTTGTTATAGTTGCCATTGATTACATGACTAAGTGGGTAGAAAGCGAAGCCACTTGCAGTTAATAACGAACAAGAATGTTTGAAGTTCATAAAAGAGTCCGTAGTGTTTCGCCGGGATCCCTGAAGTATTGATATCGGACAACGAGCCTTGCCGTGGGATCAAAATTTGAAGCATTTTAAAAGAGTTGGGCATTCAAAGATAAGAAGACTTCTGGTGGCTCATCCACAAATCAAATGGCCAAGTTGAGGTGACCAACAGACGTCACTCAATCGGAATCAAGCCTTGATGGATGAAGCTAAAGGAAGATGGCCAGAAGAGCTTCTCAGCGGGTTGTGGGCTTACCGGACTACACCAAGGACTACTACTGGGGATTCACCTTTCGACTGGCCTATGGTACTGATGCCTTAGTCCCTGTCGAAATTGGATCTCCAAGTCTTCGGGTCAATCAATACAAAGAGATCTACAATGACGAAGGACTGAAGGCTAATTTGGATCTCTGGAAGAAGTTAGAGGTGGCTCTACTTAAACCGGTTGTTTATCAACGAAGAGTAGCTAAGCATTACAACAAAGGAGTCAAGCTTCATGAGATTCGGTAGAGACTTACGTCCTCAGAGAAGCCGAAGCTTCTACACCTCAAAACACGGGAAAATTAATGCCAAACTGGGAAGGGCCATATGAAGTGATCGAAGTATCAAAATCGGGCACTTATCGGTTAAAGGCGTTAGATGGTTCCGAAATCAAAACACTTGGCACGCACCGGGCAAAAGCTTCTAAATACTTTCAATAAAGATCAAGTTAATTCATCTAAGTCTCAGATATTATTGTTCATTATCAATAAAAAGTCACTTTTTCACTATCGATCCCATCCCCTATTTTGTCCTATGGTCACTATGGTGTAAGGAGGTATGGTAGGACTTCTTTGGCCATTCGATGGCGAATTTCATTTGTCGTTCTCCACCCGAGTGGTAGACGAAGGATCCTATATTGATTTTACCGGGTGGTAAATCAATGGTCACTATTGGTCACGATCCTATTTGTCCTATGGTCACTACGGGTGTAAGGAGGTATGGTAGGACTTCACGGCCATTCGATGGCGACCCATTTGTCGTTCTCACCCCCGAGTGATGAGCGAAGGATCCTATATTGATTTTACCGGGGTGGTAAGTCAATGGTCACAATTGGTCCTTATATCTTGATCCTTATATCTTGGTCCTTATATCTTGATCCTTATATATTGGTCCTTATATGATTGTTCCACCCCGAAAGTGGTAAACAAATGACCGATCTCACACTTCGAACCGGATGAGTATGTGTTACTTTATTTTATTTAAGTGTTGAGTTCAATCCTTTCTGCTCGCTTAAGTTAAATTACATCCATGAAATTCAATTCACTTCGCCTCACACACATTAACTATTATATGTCTTAACCGATTCACTGCTTAGGTTCATTTCTTGATATTGAATTATTGACAAGAAAACTAACCAAAAACATAGTTCACAATTAAGGAAATTGCAGATTCATCAGGAAAACTAAAACATTCATTCGATCTATTCATTCATGAACAAAAATAAACCAATATAGAAACATTGACAACCTCCATATATAAAATTTCAAAATGATCCCAAAAACATAAAAAGTTTAAACAGATAAATTTTTACATAAGTAAGAATGAAAGCAGGAAGAACGCCTAGGCACCACCTTCGTCTTCGGAGTTGAGCAAAGTTGGATCCAGATTGAATGGGCAGACAGATTTTTTCTTTTCTCTCTCTCCGCGATCTTCGTAGCCTTCCGAATAGACCTTCATGATTTCGACGTTAAGTTAAATCCAATCCTCAGATTCTTTGAATCGCTTTCACTTTCTTGATCGAGAGGACCCTTCCTCAAGCTCCTTTATTTTATGACGAAGTTTGTGGCGTTTGTTCTTGTGTCTCCGCCTTCGTCTGGGCTTTCGATTGAGCGTCGCTAAGTGAATTGCTGAGCTCACGTTGGTCAGAAGAAAATTCCTCATTTTGGCCTTCGAAGTAGGTTTTCTTCACCGACCCGGCTAAGGCGTTGAATCGATTAAAGTTTGTTGGTCGGCTTTTGATCGCGGCCACCCCATCCTCAGGGGCCTTAGTTCATCGTCGACGCCTTGAGTCCATCTTGGCTCGATCTAAGTCTCACTGAGGCCATCGATGGTTTGAAGAAGCGTCTTCGTGATCGGGCTTCTTTCTCGAGCCAAGGTCGATCTCGGCGTTTTATTTCTTGTCTCATGAAATCTTCCTAAAACTTCCCATTTATATGTGCCTTGGACGCAACGTCCAAGAAGACAAAGATTGGCTGCGTATGTTCAAACAATACTCAAGTCAATACCCAAATATCCAAGCAAAACAGAGATATAAGAAATAAAGAAATGCTTATTTACCTTAGCCAGATAATATTTCATCCCTTCATCGAAAGAGATTCCTCTGTGATCATCGAACCGATGATCGCCGGCCGTTCCTTACGAAGGCCCCAAAAGGTCGAAGGAAAGTTAGCATTGAATCTAGGCCACGAGTCGGAGACCCCATGGCTCGGCATGATAACCCCGACCAAGGATCGGGATTTGTTCGGTAGGTCTCGACCTTTCCAGGGAAGGAACCTGTTCTCGGGAGGAGTAGGTTCGAGTTCAAAGATACATGGCTTCGGGAGATGGAGATTTGTTTGGGCTGGATTCTTGGAAAGGAGCTGCATATGCAGAGCTCGGATGGCTGTCGGGAGTGCGTTTTCTCTTTTTGGACAGAGTTTACATAGCATCATCCTGATCACCCTCTTCTAATCAGATCTCTACAGGGAGCACGAAAGGAGGAGGAACGATCAAGATTGGGGAACCCTAAGCTCTTCGGCGGTCAGAGGTGTTATTTTGCTTTTCAATTTTTTGGTTCGAAGGATGCTTCTTCGATCGGGACGATCGAGTAAGCCTCCTCATCGAGGTATGGATGTGGTAGATGGCTCGACTTCTGGGGTGGTTTCAGAAGGGATTGGAAAGGTTGTTGATCTTGGCTTTCTGATTGCCCTCCTTTTCTGACGAGGACGGAGGGTTTCGTCCCGAATCAAACCTCATCGCCTTCGTTCGTCGCCTAAACTCATCTCAGTATGTATCTCCTAATCGGTTCAATTCGGGAAGTAACCTGTCGCCAGAGTTTCAACAGCTTCCGAAGACCTTCCGGACAAAAAATCTTCGAACTCTTTTATCTCTAAAGAGCTCGGTTTGATCAAAGATACTGCATAATCAATACAACTCTGTGTTAGAATCCACATTATAAAAGCATTTTCAAAAATTCAGATATATATAAAATAGGCCAAATACTTACATTTATGGTCATATAACCATGCTTACTTTGAGAGAGTCCATACTTCCACTCTCCTTGGGGAAATTGTCAAAAAGTTCCATCATTTCTATTTCTCTTTCTTTAGAAATGTCTCCAAAGTCAGCAGAGATCTTCTCTTCAGTGGCCCAGTTCGGTAGGGAAGAGATTTCGGGGCCTTTGACGTAGAACCACTTTTCATGCTAGCCCCTGTTGCTCGAAGGCGTGTTCACCAGCGAACGCCTCTCGAACTTCTCTCCTGACTTCGAAGAATGCTTGCTAATGGCCTTGAACCCTTCTCCTAGATTGTACTATTTTGTATCTTGTGAAGAAGAAGTCCGTGGAGGGCTCCTCACCCAATTCGTGATGTATGGCCACGAAGGCCAAGATGTGGATGTATGACTTGATGCTTAGTTGGGTGAACCCCACCCTCGAAACCCCAAAGAAGGTTACTATGAAGATATGCAGTGGAAACGAACCCTTTCTCCAACAGAGTTACAGAACGATGATCCAACCTTCCGTAGTTGATACATCTTCTCACCGGATCTGGGAGCCCTAATCGCGTGGGTATCCTAATGTGGTACAGGATCGAATCCTCAGAACTCAAACCTCGATCCACGATAGAGGAGTATTGGCGTGCGAGAATCGCTCGGTCTCTGTGTAGTACTTTGGAGGGGTTTTGGGAGTTTTGGGAGAGGATTCTTGTCGGTTTTGACCCTTTGGATTCGAGGTCAAGTTTCTTCATGGCCGGTAGGTTTGGCGAACAACGGTGATCGGTTATTCTTAGTATGGGAGAACCTTGTTCGAAATTTTGGGGAAGCCATTGTTGACAAGTCATAAGAAGAAAAGAGAAAGTTTAGAAAGTTAGAGAGTTCGGAAAGCGCTCAATTTCAAATGGGCGAGTAAAAGCTGTCAAAGTTGGTAAAGTTACCTTTTATAATGTGATTTACCACTTGTTCAAGGCCTATTTTCATTAAATGTTAGTAATGATTTGGAATTTGAATGGGAAGGTCCGCTCCGGCCCGGTCCATGTATCTATTAAATAGGGCTTTTCCGATTTGGGCCTCCATTCTCTTCTCCTTTTATTTCGTGAATGCAATGATTGGGTACACTTCAATTATCTCTCACTATGGACCTTTAGTAAACTATCTTGGGCCGTTCATAGTTTTCTACTAAACATTACATTTAACAAAAAACTAGGGGCAATGTTGGGTCGTGATATTTCTTATCTTTGGTAGGGAACATTGGGCCTTTATTTTTAATCCGATTAAAGTCATCGGCGCGCCATCACCATATTATATCCGTTTTAATCTTTTAAGTAGGATTGGGTCCAAAGGATCGACCCATTAGATATTTTAATATCTCATTACTTTGACTTGTGATGATGAAAAAAGCATGACGGTTGACGAGGTTCCCGCCATGCATTAATGTGGATGGGATTATAGCCTACCAAATGAGAAAAACAAAGTACAAAAGCAAGAGATAAACCTTATACGGTCGGCAGAGCCCATCGATCGAGAGGGTGTCGGGTAGTAGTGGGTGGCACAATAATCCAAGCAAAGATAGATAACTCAAATAAGGAAGCCATCGCTCAGAGGTAATGCTTCTCGTACATTTTGATTTTTATATTCTCTCACATACACACAACCGAGATTTATTATATCTCTCAGAACACTGAGACAAAGACATTCCTCCATTGTTAACCTTGTGAACATATACTAATTCTCACGTCTCGAGCTATCCCCTTTTAACCGCCAGTCAAACTTGTGGTGTTTACAGTTTTCTTGTCTGCGGGATCGGACGTCTTACGTAATTGGGACGTGTAAGATCCCAAGATCACAAAGCGTAATCAAAAGTATGACAATTTTTCTACCCTTTATATTTTAATCAAATTACATTAATCTCTCTTTATATATCCCTCTTTCTCCTACCCGTCTCCCTCCATCTATTGTTTTATTTTAATATCTAATTGATATTAAATTTTTAAAATAATAATGATTAAATTTACATTCGTTAATTATTTTGTTAATATTTAATTAAGTTTTTCTTTATTTTAATTTTGAGTTTTGCAATTCTCAAAGTGTAGAAAGAATAATAATTATAACAAGAAGATAATAATATTATATTAAAATATCTAAAATAATAATAATAATAATAATTAATAACTCATGTATATTATGTCAGAAAAAGAAGCATAGATAATGAAGTTATGATGCTTTTTAATATTTTATTATTATTAGAATTGTGATTTTTATGATAAAATATTAAATCAGTATATATTTTTATTAATATCTTTTTAATAATCTTTATAATTTTTTTTATTTTTAGTCAAACACTTTCACATTTATTTTAACTTAAATTTTAATTTATAAAATTATAAGTCAATACTCTTTTATTATTAGTCAAACATTTTCACATTTATTTTAACTTAAATTTTAATTTATAAAATTATAAGTCAATACTCAAACGGGTGACAAATATTTTTTTCCTTACAAATCACCAAAATAACTTATAAATTATTTTATATTTTAATTTATAAGTCAGTTTTAAAATAAATTTGGGATGCAAGTAGCCTGCAACCCAAACAGGCCGTAAAAGTTGAAGCATGTATCGGCTGGTAAAAGAAAACTCAACAGGCGAGGGCGCCCTATTCTATTTTCTCACTACTTCTTTTCAGTAGACGGCTCAAGTCAAAGCTGAAATATAATACAGAATATAAACAACATATCACACGCAAGGCAGCACAGAGGACAAAGGGAGGACTTCAATGGCGAAATCGGTGGCTGCCGATCTGATCGACTTTTTGAACGCTTCTCCAACGGCTTTTCACGCAGTTGGTATCTTCCCTCACCGGCTTTGCCCTTGTCTTCTATTTGATTGCTTAGAAGATGAGGAATGATAGCATTTTATACTTTTCCGGTTCTTTAATTTTATCTATTTCAACCGAGTATTAATTTGTATACTATATAATAATATCCATCACTTGAGATTAGGGTCTTTACAAAATATAATCTCTTGTTTTGTTGTTGTTTAAGAAACATTAATTTAAAATTTCATTCTGATTACCAGACGAAGCAAAGAAGCAGTTGAAAAGTGCAGGCTATGAGCAAATTTCAGAGAGAGAAGATTGGAGTTTACAATCGGGGAAGAAGTACTTCTTCACAAGGAATTACTCCACCATTGTCGCTTTTGCTATTGGGGAAAAGTACGTGGTAGATTTTCCTTTCCTATTTGGACTTATTGGTTCTGTTGATTAACCCTTTAATGTCCCTAATTTATGTTTATAAAAGTAATTGAAGCTAGAGAGAAAAAGAAAAAGAAGTTTTGACTTTTTACCCATCACCAGTTTCCTTCCTACAGTCGTACTGTAATATATCGAATTGCAATATGTGGACTGCTAATATAAATATCCCATATATACTGCTTGGTTCTGGGGTTCATGGCTGATATAGTGTGAATGCATATATATATAATATGAAATTGTGTGTCTGCATTTTGATCATTTGAACTGTTAGGTATGTTGCTGGAAATGGATGTCATATAATTGGTGCTCATACTGACAGTCCCTGTCTGAAATTGAAGCCCATTTCGAAGGTAATCTCGTATATGTTTGGTAATGGTCTCAATTTATGCATTAAACACTATATTTTGTATTGAAAAGAGGACATTAAAATTGAACCTTGCTGTGGAATATTTGATGATCTCAGGTATCAAAAGGTGGTTACTTGGAAGTTGGTGTTCAGACATATGGAGGTGGTTTGTGGCATACATGGTTTGATCGAGACTTGACTATTGCTGGAAGAATGATAATTAAAGAAAGGAAAGATGATTCCGTAGCCTACACGCATCGACTTGTTAGAATTGAGGAGCCCATAATGCGAATCCCAACTCTGGCAATTCACTTGGACAGGTACACTTTTAGAAGAATGACTTTGATAATCGTTTGATACGATGTCGTTTAGAAGTTAAGGGTAAACGAGAAGTGTCAGAGTTAAAATACAAGGTAATAGAGTTAAGGACTTAGTTTGAAAAGCAGTTGGTTGTCAAGTAAGATAGATGTTTTCCCTCTGTTGGACAGGAATGTTAATGAAGGATTTAAGGTGAATAAACACAGTCATCTTGTTCCGATCTTGGCAACGTCAATAAAGGTAACTTTTCTTAATTGTACTTGAATACAAATTTGCATGTCAGGTACTGAATTGAGCCTTATTAGTGTCGTTAGTCCTCCAATAAACTTCAACAAAGTTAAGACTTTCAACAATTTAAATATTTTAACTTTTATTTATGACAAGTATAGGTAATGGTCTTTTAATGAAGACTTTTTCAGAAAAAAGGTTTAGAATGCTATTCAAACTAGAGACCTTGCTGATGAAGTCTGAAGAGCCTTGACGTTAACGAATATAATTTATTACCCACAAAAGATGACTAGGCCTTGGTATTGTAATTTACTTTAGAAAAGTAAAATGTTAAAAAGGAAGAGGACATACTCTAATTCAGTCTAAAGCCAATACCTGGGAGAAAATGAAGTATTGATGTAGGACAAGGATGAAGGAAAGAATAAAGGAGATTAAACGAAGATAATTAGGCTAAAAGCCACAAAGCACAAGGATTAATTCAATAATATCAATTATTCAATAATTAATAATAATGATGGATTGCAACTGCTTATGTAGGAATTGGAAAAAACCCTAATACTTGGATGCTAAGTAAAATATTAACCTAATTAAATAAGGAAATAAAATCCTTGTAATTATCTATTACTTTAAATAATTAATACTCTAGAATATTCTACTAATATAATTAAATATACCTAATATTATCTACTAAATAAACTAATTACATTGAAATCATCCTTAAAAAATAATAATAATAATCCAATAATATTAAATTTCTTTTGCTTCCATCCGTATCAAGCATACAATTAATCATGTAAATAATTAGCCTGTTCGTCCAAATATGTTATACAAAAGAACTGGATTGTGACCTATTTAATGACTGCAACCTTTTCCGAGATGCTGTAGAGATTAATTTCTTTAGTTTTAAATAAATTCCAATTATTTACCAAATTTAGAACTTATATATGCTTCTTTGAGGTCAATATTGGCAACTAAACTCCTTCCTCTGAATAATTCTATGTGGGCGATATTAACTGCATATATATAATTATGACTCATTAAATCTAACCAGAATATTAAGAAAGTAAAAGAGAAAGTCCTGACCTGGATAAAATGTGTTGTAACAAATTTGTGATTTACGGTTGATAAACCAGTCTGGTTTCTTCCAAGTGTTATGAAAATGTTTTTTGATATGATATTCCTTTCTTCATCCAACTCAGGCTGAGCTCAATAAACCAGTTGCCGAGAATGGTTCTGTGGAAGGTGGAGTTCTATCTGATGGAAAGCAGTCTCATGAAGGAACAAGCACTGATAAGCAGAAGCATCATTCCCTTCTTTTGGAAGTAAGCATTTCCTATTATTCTCTATGTCCTTCTGGATTTTTTATTTATTTATTTTATATGAAGAGATACACTCCCTTGTTGGTTTTCTTCTATTTGAGCATAGCCTTTATGCTCCGAAAACATACAATTCTGTTTGAATTCCGTCAACTGAGAAATAATTATTTTCTTATTCCTCGTATAATTAAGGCAACATAAAATAATATTGATATATGTAGATATTTCAAAAAAAATTTAAACATGATCATTATACAACTGAAAACTTTTAAAATTTAAAAACTAGGTTATAAAGAAATAGTCGAAGAAGAACAACACTTGAACTTTTATCTTTAAGAAGCGAACCAGAAACTTTTATTCACAAGGCATTAGAAAGGCTACGACAAACATTTAATGTTCTTTGGAAGCCCTTCCCTGCAAATTGCAATGACCTTACAATTAGGAAAATAAAAGACCCAATTTGCTGAAAGTCGCAAGACCACAGTTTCTTACCTACATTCTTAGAATCAGAAAGGGGCCGGTCCGGAGGAATCCCTTCCTTATCCTGAATCTTTTCACTCGCATTTGAACTCTTCACCGATCCATGTATTCTTTGGTCAATTTGCTCAGCTGCCCAGTTCCCATCAGTCACATCTTTTTACCATTCACATTAAATATTTTGTGGGCAGATTCAGTATACCTACCATTAACAAAAGCAGAAACCTAGGTGTGAAAGGGGGTGGGAGAATGATGATGGAGATGGATATAAAAGACCCCAACCTTTTCTGTGTTTTGTTACCTTTAAAGTTTAAATATCCTGAATCCTGATATACCAAAAGTTAGGGTTAGGTGGGCCAAATGGCTTCAACAGTAACTTAAATTCACGCTCTCAAAGCAAAGCTTCTCGCTTCTCACTCAAACAATCCAGCCCTAAAACCCTCAAAATAAGTATTCTTTTGTCAACGATTGAAGAACAACAATATATCTTCCACAAATCAGAAATCTTCCTTCCTGAAACTGAAGAAAAGTAGAAGAAAAAGTAGTAAGACTTCCAAGTTCAGGGTTTTTATGGAGAGAGAGAGAGAGAGAAAGATTATTGGAGTGAGAACTGGAATGAATTAGGTGGAAAAGGAAGAAGGGGAGATTATTGGTGAGAGAACAGAATGATTGAATTAAGTCGAACAGGAAAATAGGGGAGATGATTATGGGGGCGTCACTGCTTAATGAGGTTACGAAAGGGTATTATAATTAATTTTAGGTCAAATTTTATTGTTGGAATGAAGTTTCATGTGGTTTTCTCCACGACTTGTTAGTTTGGGCGGAAAACATAACATTTGCACCTTAACCGAAACCACAATGGGGTGAAATCAAATAGGTGAAAACCACAAGGGCGTAAAGTGTCTTTTACTCTATATTTTTAGCTAAGAGTTCTTACTATGCTGGGTGATTTTCTAAACAGCCTCTTTTTTACTTTTGTGGATATTAGGTTAGACATTATACATATATATTGTGTTGTTGACTATACATATCTATTGGGATGCTCTAATCTGTTTCTTGTATTCTCCCCCCCCTCGTCTAGCTTCTTGCAATTCAGGCTAGCTGTAAACCAGATGACATATGTGATTTTGAATTGCAAGCATGCGATACTCAACCAAGTATAATTGCTGGTGCCATGAAAGAATTTATATTTTCAGGAAGACTCGATAACCTGTGCATGTCATTTTGCTCTTTGAAGGTATCACTTCATTCAAATTGTAGGTCTATCTATTTATTTTTATTTTAAAGGTGCAAATAAGAGCTACATAATAATTGAAATGAATACGCTCATGAAACATATTTATTAGCTTTGCTTCTTCTGCCAGTTTTTACCATTTGGTGTGCTTTTTGATAATTTGGCTTTCTCATGTCATAATGCGAAAATCTTTGGAATCATGGTATTTCAAAATAATCATTGGCTAGATTGTAGATGCCTTCAGCGATGCAAGCTCATTTTGAACTCCAACTTACTTTACTTGGCTAATGTAGTAACTAATACCAACTATTAAGGTCATTTTACATTACTTGCTAATGTACCATTTTACTTGTAAAATGAAATGTATTATTAATTCTAGTCCTCTCTGGGAAACTTCGCGTGCTGGGCTGGACTACGGGTAACATACTAACATTTTACATACTTGACTTCGTTTTCATGTCAGAATTATAGTTACTGCCATTTCAGCCTCTAATATTCTTAACCAATTATGAGAATCTAAAACTCTGAAAAAATTCAATGAGTTCTTTTTTATTTCGGTTCTTGAATACAACTAAAGTATGGTCTATATATGTTATTAGGATGGTACATGTATACAGCAGAATTCAAGTATTTAAAGAATTATTGAACAAGGCTTCAGTTAACAGAGTTAAAGCAAGTGTCAGTTAATGGGGTTTCTTGGATATTCTTCCTTGTGATTCTGATGGATTAATTATGCAACATATTATTTTCCGGATTTGAATCCCATAGCAAACTCAAACCAAAATTATCATTTTTTTGCTTCCTTAAATAAATTACTTGATCTCTGTCATAGATATTTGCAGTGATATTATTATCTTCCATGTAATCCCTTGTGTTGAATGACACTAAATCAATGTTACATGTTCCAGTTCATTTCGGTGCGCGGTACGAATACGGATACGCGATATGCCACATAGCTAAAACGCGATACACTAGGGTATCTTTATATAAGTTCTTATAGTTAATAATTATCTTAGAATCTAAATTTAATAACCTAAGTTTTATAGTAGATTTTTAGTTGAATCAACAAGTTGATTGTTTTATAAATAATTTAGTACAAATGTAATGTTTGAGCATTCAATACTAAGTTATAATATTGCTATTTGTCAATTAGAAGTTCAATAACAAATAAATTTTTCGGTATACTAAATATAAAATATTTGTACGTAAGAGTATCCTGTTTGGGTACGCAAATACCAATACGCGGTTGTTAATGAGAGTATTTGGTGCTCCATAAACTTTGGAATACCATAGTTGAGCGAAATGTTGCTACCTTAGTGTTTGTTAAGTTTGTTTTTCCTAGTCACATTCCCACTCAACCTTTTTATCTCACACACACACATACCCAAAACAAAGCAAAAAGGGAAAGAGGAAAAGAGTGAGGCTTATGATTGTTGATTATCATTAACTGTGGTCACCGGTATTTTCACAAGTAGTAATTATGCTGCAGCTAATTAACTATATTCCATTACTTATTATGTGTGTATGAAGGAAATGACTTTTCAGTAAGCAACATCTAATTACATTTGATTCTATGGTTGATTCCAGGCACTGATTGACGCTACCTCTTCTGAAAGCAGTCTGGAGGATGAGACTGGTGTAAGAATGGTAGCTTTGTTTGATCATGAAGAGGTTGGATCTAATTCAGCACAAGGAGCTGGATCTCCTGCCTTGTTAGATGCTTTGTCGCGAATTACAAGTTCCTTTAGTTCAGATTCTAAGGTAGCAATAGCTCCATGTTTGCATGTAGTTTGAACTTTCGATTGTTTGGATTATTAGTTTTTGACCTTTTTGAAAGTGATAAGGAACAAATTTTTTTGGAAAATGACATTCGAAACACCCTTTTGGGTATAAATATTTAATATTGCACCATAATTTTCTTGCATAGTATTATCCCCAAGGAGTGGGAGAAATAATCGAGGCCTCTAAGGAATCAAGGAATAGCCTCAATGCCTCAGTTTCCAATCCTCGCACTTCGGGCCAATTTTACTTGTTGGTCTTGAAAAACAAAGAAAAAGCTCCTGCATGTAATTATTTTTCAGAAATGACCTAAAAACTTCTTTTTGTGAATCGCTATGTTTCCATCTTTTCTCATTCAAAAATATATCATTTTTTAATATCATCCATGCTTTTGAAATTGGTTTGCGCAAATCTCAGTTGTGGCTTCATGATTTATGTGTGCTCATTTAGAAATCTTCTGTTTTCGTAGAACTTTGGCTATAATAATGTCCTCCATGATTGGATACGTTGATTTTACTGTAGGAATTTAGTTGTAGAAATTTCTACTTCAATATTCCGTTTCAGTTTTTGTTTAAATAAAAATCGTAATGGTGGAAACAAGAAGTTTTATGTGATATCCCCAGCATAATAACTTACCAGATTTTATTGAAATTTGAGTTAACAATAGTCATTAAGTCTATGTTTTCCTCCCTTCAACCTGGTGAAAATAGAGTAAAAGAAAAAGGAAAACAGCCATAAGCAACGAAAACCTACTGTTAACTACACATACAACTTCATAGACATAGGAAAAAGTTGACCGTAGGGAGCATAAAGACCTCACAGATCTAATTTCTCTTCCTTTTTCAAAAGAGGAAAGAAAGCAAGAGAATCAAATTTCTCTTCTGAAGCACCAGGATGAATCTTGTATTCTTGTCTGTAGATCGATGTGTCCTTAAGTTTTCAAATTTGGAGGATCCACTGTTGTTGGGCTTGATGTATAATTGACCCCAAGTTCCACCATTGTCACTTGCGGAAACAGTATGGACAAAGCATTAGCTGATTTAGCGTCAATGTATCTTAAGTCAGTTCTGTTAATATTCATTCTGTATGGTCACATTGTTAGGTATCAAATACACAAACAGACATGCACACAATTCTTCTTGAAGAGTCATCTAATTTTGCTATTAATTACTTTGCTGGAACAAGCAATCCCGTGGAGGTTCCCTGTATTCTGACATGTTATTCTTTTCCGATGCTATGATTACCATTCAGTTACTGAAGAAAGCAATACAAAGGAGTTTCCTTGTGTCGGCTGACATGGCACATGCCTTGCATCCAAACTATATGGTATATTTGGCTTTCTACACTGATTTACGATGAACAGTGTTTTTCATTATTTTGTTTATTTATTACGTCTATGCTGTTCCTTCTCAGGACAAACATGAAGATAATCATCGGCCCAAGTTGCATGGTGGGCTTGTGATTAAAACTAATGCAAATCAACGTTATGCAACCAATTCTGTCACTTCCTTCTTATTTAGGGAAATAGCAGACAAGAACAACCTTCCCATTCAGGTTAGTATCTCACTTTTAAATTGAATAATGTGCTTGGAAAATTTCATGAGCATTGAATCAAATATAAAGGAAGATTTTTTCATATTGTGTGTATGTGATATGTGTAGGAAAATATATCTTTACTTGTCAGAAAGATTGCTACAAATTTTTTTTTATAATGTTTTGTTTTATATATAGCTTGCAATGCTAAACAAACAGGGTGAATGCAGGACTTTGTGGTTCGTAATGACATGCCATGTGGTTCAACCATTGGTCCTATTCTGGCAAGTGGGGTGGGGATTCGTACTGTTGATGTTGGAGGTCCGCAACTATCAATGCATAGCATACGAGAGATGTGTGCAGTTGATGATGTGAAGCATTCTTATGAGCATTTCAAGGCTTACTTCCAAGAGTTCTCTATTCTTGATAGCAAGATTAGTGTAGACATTTAGGAATGTGTGCATCCGGATGGGGGTTCAAATGATGGTTAAATCTTACTCTTCATGTGGGTTTTTGTGGAATGATAAATTGTAGCCTGATTAAGTTTCTGAAGACATCCGAATAAATAACACATTGAGAGTTTATGAAAAAAGGTTGATCCTAAGTTAGTTATTTAACAGTTGAATGAAAAAGTTTGATCCTCAAGGTATTTAACACTTGCATATATAGCTAGTAAGTAGGCAGGAGGAGGATCACATAAATTTTTCCAAGAGCAAAGTTGAAACCACCTCTTGCGAAATCCAAGAATTCTTTGGCTTATGATTATGTAAGCTAAAAATAATATGATATTAAAGGAGAAAGAAGAAGAATTACTTGAATTTCTCTAATCAAATCATATGAGTGTTAAGATTTGATGATATATGAGAAAATATAGGTTTGTATGTTATGGTTGCAAGGCTAAAGAAATTTTGTTTGTCCCACATCGAGAAGGGAAGGAAATGAGAGAGAAAAAAAGGAGTATATGAAAGAGGGAGGGCTGCACCTTAAAAACTTACATACCTGGACGGGGTCAATGGGTGACCATGAAGGCTCATGGCCTAGGCAAGTGGCCTTCATTGCACCCGGAAGGTACACACGCCTAACATCTCCCCTTTTGGGGGGAGACTGTACGTCTTAATTTGTGGCAGCAGGGGCGTGCGCATGTCGCGGCCCCTATCCAATTTATTAACTCTAAATATTTTAATGTAACTTAATTGACCTTTTTACCCTTTAAATTATTTTCTCCAATTAAGTGGGATGTTTCTTCATTTGTGAACCTCTGCTAAGATTTTGATTATGTGAATGCTCCTCCTCAATCTAGATTCTTCAGAAAAATTCCTATGATTTTTGATCATAAGAATTTTCAGTCAAATTTTCTTTATCTAATAAAATTACTGGATTTGTTTTCATTCATTACATTTTTTCTTAAATTTCATCTAAATCGTGTATATAATATATATAATATTTGTTAGTGATGATCCAAATAGGTTAATAAATACCTCATGCTCTATATTAAAAGTATTTTTTACTGTTAAAATAACAATAAGAAATTTTAAACAATAAAATTGCAATGAAATCCCAAAAATTTTGGATTTCAACTATTGAGTTTCAATAAGTTTGTTGTGGTTCACTTATATGCGCAGGGTTTTTGATTAATTATACAATGCCATTCATCAAAATTTGGCCAACAATTTTTGGTTATACATACAATCTCTCGTTCAATTGTGTCGCTTTATTCAAGTTGTAAAATTAGGCCAATATGTGCAAGTCCCACATCGTAGAGGCGAAAAGAGTGTCAAACGAGGCGTAGTATAAGTAAGGAGGTTGGGGCGTCGTTGCAACATACTTACCTGGACGGGGTCAATGGGTGATCATAATGGCCCATGGCCTAGGTTAGTGACTTCCATTGCACTTTTGGAAGGGCGCTCGCCTAAGGTCTACCCAAGTGGTGGAGCCTACGTCATAATTTGTGGTAGTGAGGGCTTGCGTTCGCGCAGCCCTTTCCTAATTCAAGTTGCATTATTTTATTTACTTTTGAAACAACGATTTACTTGCCTGTTTGTTTCAATATGAAATGAGAATGTTTTTTTGAGTGTGCTGCTTTACCACTGGTTTTTTTTAAGGATCAGCAATTTGATTATTCTTAAGTTTGCGATTTAAATTGCTTAATGTTACTATAAAATTGTTCCAAAATGTTAGCTTCCTTTGAATTGGTTCCTATGTAAATAAATACTTTTGAATTGGTTCCTATGTAAATAAATAGGAGGGGGGGATCTCAATCAGCTCACTCCAAACATAATTTAACAAGGTAGAAAGTTTATCAGCAGCTGCAAAGAGTAAATTAAATGACAACTCCCACGGTTCGTATACTGTATAAATTATTAATTGGCAACTCCGATAAACCCCTCAGATTTGATAAAAGCTAAAGAATGTAGACAGGTCAGCAGTCCAAGAATACGTCAGAATACATAGGACCAAAATTCTGGGATTTCAGTGTTCACTTCAATTCTGTCATAAAACTGGCTTCTTTCATGAGAGCACCTTCTGAACCTCAGCTGTCACCGCCTGTGGAGGTTTCTCTGCATGAAGGTTCGCAACAATGTTCTTCTTGGCATAATAATTAATAACCTGCATACATATAAAAATGAAATAAAACTTGTAGTTTACATTGGAATACTAACAAATAACAACAGACGAGACTCGCATCTTAAAGATGAGTTGAGCTATAAAATGAAGTGTTAATTACCGAATAAGATATAAACTATAACCTACAAGGATAAGTGTAAACTAATCCAATAACCTGTCAACTCCAAGGGATACACAAACTTATGCTTCGTGTGGGATTACTCCAATGCACTAATAGATTCGGACATCATGATTTCAAAAAAATAAAAATAACCAATATCTATACCATTTGAGTTCGATCCTAGATAATTTGCAACATTCTAAAAATAAAATTGTGGTGTAATTTATTTTAATTTCCGAACTAGCAATTTGTACTTGGTAGTAGTAGTACTTTTTAAATTGCATTAATCAAAACTCAAATAATTTCGCATTAATTTTGACTTCTAGAATTTTGCAAATTGACTAAGAAAAAATCAAATAAAACTCTTTTTGTGGAAGGTAGGGAGTATCTGTTTTTTTTTTTCCTGTTTGCAGAGGGGTGGGTAATTAAGTCATTCAAAACATGTATCATCTATTCCTACTGTTGGACTTGGAACCAAAAAAGAATGCACGAAGAACATATGCTCAATGAAAGCCTCACTACTATATTTCCAGCACATCCATAAACTTCTGGCTGGTAGACTCCTATAACCTATAGTAGGCTCTATATATTCCAATAAATGTAGTTTAAGAGAGTAATTAAATTAATTTAAAGTGCACTAACCGTGTTACGTGACCAAACATAGCAACAAGAGAAAAAGATAAAACATAATACTTAGCAGTAATGGCAAGAGAGCAAACAACAGATCAGATCAAACAATATAAATTGTGGTATCACTTAGAAAAGATGCAACACTGAAACAACGAGCCTACCTATAAGGCTACAAGCCATATAAAATCTCTAGGTAGGCCTAAGGCACATGCTATTTTGATTTTCTTCTAGTAGATAAAATACATCATAAGATAATAAATCCTATTGTCCAAACCTCGCCGAACTACAACACATAAATATAACTTGTAAAAACAGTTGAATAAATAAATAATAGATTTTAAAAAATAATTGAAGTGATGTTTATCAAAAGAAGAGGAAGGACAACAAGTGAAACTCCAGTGCATACATTAGACAAAGCCATGAAAATATTGAACTATATATCTAATGTAGCTGACAAGCATACCGGTTCAGTCTGTCTGTGAAATGCATCCAACCTAGACTTGAGAACAGCTGCAGTGTCATCCTTACGTTGAATCAAAGATTCTCCAGTGACCTATGAAAGTTTAAAGAACGAGGAGATTAGTTAACAACTTAACATTAGATCATTTATGATTTATAGAGCATGAAAGAAAGAAGAAAAACATAGATGTGGATAAATCAGCAAAGCAGTTAAAGATGATATCCAGTTCAAGAACTGGAGTAGGAAGCCAGGACCCAGAGCACAGGCACAAGTACACAATAAGTTC
Source organism: Panax ginseng (assembly GCA_020205605.1). NCBI lineage: Eukaryota > Viridiplantae > Streptophyta > Magnoliopsida > Apiales > Araliaceae > Panax > Panax ginseng. The sequence goes on along the minus strand of CM035145.1, from coordinate 5,815,422 downwards.
GAGTAAGTAAGACAATAATAACGTCAAGAACACAATAAAGAACCTATATCAAATACTATAATACGACCTCCGTCCCATTTTATATTCTGTTTGGGATGTTCCGAAAATGAAGATACCATTGTAACGTTGTCTTAAAATACACTTAACATGAATATATAGTAGGGCCTAATTAGTTTTCCAAGAAATGTGACTAAAATATTCCTATTTTATTTGACTTGCACATATCCCTCTACAAATTCTCCACTCCCAAGTTAAATTTGAATATAATACTTCTAATTTAACAAGGATAATGTTGGAAAGATGAACTTAATACTTAAAATGCCATTTTAATAAACTTAATGCTACTCAAAATTTTGTCATATAAAATGGGACAAATGGAGTACATAACTATATCAAACGAAAAGAACATTTCATTGTGAACAAGAGACATGATATTATTTAGAAAACATAACATGCAATTTTGGACAATAATAAATTACGGTTGCCTTGTCGAACCAACAATGACATAGTAATGCTCATGTTTATGGATTTGCATCCATCCATACATATAATACCATAAATATGGTAATTTGATGGCTCATCCCCTCGTAACTCCATTGCTCAGCTAAACATTTCAATGTTCTTAATTTGCTTTTATTTTCACAAACCATATATATATATATATTTAAAATCACTCAATTTTCCTATCCTGAAGAAAGTTGTATCCTAACTCCTCACGATTGTTGGTAACATGTTGTGTGTTCAGTTGAAGTCATGTTTCTCAAGATATGTTTTACTGTTGATTGTGGGCCTATCACAAATGCATAAAATGTGTGTCAAGGTTAACAACTAGTATTATGTGTTAAAGCATTAGCAAAAAGGAAAACCGAATTTCACACAGTTTTACATCATCAACGCCAGGAACTTTAGGAGATGCAAATTTTGTGTGGTAGGTCCGACCACTTGCAGGATGGATCCAACGACCAGTAATCCTCTCCTCCAAAATTGCATCATCAATTGCAAAATTGAGCACCTTATCTATTTTAACCCCTCGCTTCTCAAGCATCTCATCAAGCTGCATAGAATGAAAGAAAAACATATTTGACTTGTGATAAATTATTTTAAAGTGGTAAAATATATAGCATATAAGAAGCTAAAACATTATGCATAGTTTCCTGGTCCAAATACAGTTCAAGCAATGCAAAGACCTTTTCTGCTTGGACCACAGTCCTTGGAAATCCATCAAGAATGAATCCTTTTTGGCATGAAGGCTTCTTCAAAGCTTCATCTATTATCCCAACAACTAAGTCATCGGTAACAAGTGCTCCCTGTGGAAGCAATACAAACACAATACACAAAATCCCATTAGAATCATTCAGCATCATACACATGGTATGGATTCATTATAATATGTAGTGTACCTTCTCCATAGCCTCCTTAGCTTTAATACCAAGAGGAGTTTTAGAAGCAACAGCAGCTCTCAGCATGTCACCAGTAGCCAAGTGGCACAAGCAAAACTCATCCTTAATAATTGGTGATTGTGTTCCCTTTCCTGATCCAGGGGGTCCTGCCACATTTATGAGTTTTAGTCACAAACTAAAAATGAACACTGCACAAGTTCATCGAACAAAATCTTCACTGCATTTGGCAAATGGCCACATTCTGAGACTTTCACCAGGTAAGAGACAATTTACAATGTCAACTATGACCACAAATTCAGTTTTTGTGAATGACTTATTATTCTCGTTTGCCTAGATGCAGCATCTTGCTTCTTAGTCCAAGTACATTTTAGCTTTAGAAGAAAACATGTGTAGACCCATACAGCAATAAATTTAGTTCTAGATAAACTGCTTCGCATAAATTACCAATTCTTTTTACAAAGGAAAAAAAAGGTTGCACTCCAATTATCTTATAAATTATTTTTGCTCATCAAATTAGTACCAGTTAAATGTATAGCGCACTAAGATTCCTCAAAACGCATTCAATTTGGAAGAGAAAGAGCAATCATATCCCCTAACCCGAATTCCGAAACAGATTTGATTTTGAGGAGAAAAACTCTGAAACATTTAGTAAACACTGATAAAAGTCAATCTTAAAACAGTACATTGTCTGATCTGAATATAATTTAGTGAGCTTGCTAATAAAAAATCAAAACTTGAAAGCGAATGTGAGCATGAGAATGTGTATGTACATACATATGCATTCTGAAGAGAGAGAAATTCAGTTGTTACCGACGAGAATGAGTCGTTTGTCCGGTTTGGTATCGCATTTCATGCGACGAAGAACCTCCGTCATGAGATCCACAGAAGGAATGTCCTCTAAATTCACTGCTCCTGAACTCGCCATTGTCGTCTTCGTCTCTTTCTCTCACCGACCTTCTTTTTTCCTCTCTAATGTGAAAAGGCTGCCTGCCTGTGTCGTCGAACTCGGACTGATTCCTTTACTTCCTTTCCCAAATCCCAACGCTCTGGACTGACCTGACCGTCTGAAAGTCTTTGCAGGTTTTTAAATGACTGTTATACCCTCCTCATCTAAATCTCCGTAAACTAAATGGATCATGTCATGACTACTACTGCTAGTGCATAGTAGTTTGGTGTTTGCCTAGTCAAATATTAAAACCAGTCCAGCCAGTTTAATTTAGCGCAATAAAAATTATGGAAGTATGAAGTTTATTTTGAGATAAGTTGGTCAATTGATTAATAGAATAGAATCCGAAAATTATACTCCCTCTGTAAAAATAATTTCATTTGACTTTAATGTTTAAAATTACACATTTTCTATGGCACAGTACGTCATTTTCAAGTAAACATATGTCTAAATGTCTTGTTGTCATAAGCAACTTTTTAATAAGTCATAATGTCATATACATACATACATTATACATATATATATATAAATTGGAAAATATTAATAATAAGCAGACACTAAACCTTAATAACTTGTTTTAAATGTGCTAATAATTCAGTTTTCAATGTGCATTTGTGTATGATTTTGGTGATTATGCTCGACCGAGTGATATTTATCTTTTCCAATTATTATGGCAATGAGAATGGCGTTAACCAAAACAAAAGACGCATTAATTTTACCCTTGTCAAAAAGCCAAAATAGAAAGCATTACAAAATGAAAAACAGTACATAGCTGTTCTAAAATGGAAATAACTATGACCACAAATTACAATGGAAAACATTACTAAGGGGCAACAAAATCATGAATCCAAAATATTGGATCAATGGAAACACCATTAATAAGCACAATCATTACTCCTCCAATTTTGTCTTGTCCTTCTTTTTCTTCTTCTTCACAGAAACATCTCCATTAGCAACTTTATTCTCATCACCATCCTCTGCAGCCTCAGCTTTGGATTTCTTTTTCTTGCTTTTCTTTTCAGAAGGTTCTTCATCCACATCCATTTCTGTGGATTTCTTTTTCTTACTTTTCTTTGCTGAAATCTCGATAGGTGCTTCATCCACGTCCATTACAGTGTCTGCAATGTGGAGACAACCCGGATTAGGAAATCACACTAATCACGACCAACAGATGAAGTGATAATTAAAAGGTAACAATCAGTTTAAATGACAACCAGTCACGAATGATTAGACTCACTGGCCATGGATGCTCCTTCCAAAATCCTAATAATAACACTAACACCTCAAACAAATGTATGCTGGTATAATCATAAAAGAGTTCAACAATTCCTCGGTGATACAGCCAAAGAAGTGAAAGCAAGTCTCGATGGCTGAAAACTTTGGTACATCATTTAAGTTAAAAAAACAGGAAACATGATCCCCTATATTATAATTATTTTTTATTTTGGGTTTCCTCATTATCTGTTGGCACAATCATTTACTACTACATATCCAAGTTCCAAGTATCACACAAAAGTAAAATGTGTCATGACCCTAACCTACCTTTGTTTTCAACATTTTCAATGGCAACTTTCATCACATCAATGTTTTTGCGAGGTGCAACACCCTTGTCATAAAAGTCGAGCCGCTCCTCAACTTGCTCACGTAGTTTATCTCCAAAAGCTGTTGTATTCTTCTCTGTAACCACAAAATAGAACTTATAACTAACCCCTTGATAAAGGGACTAATATGCAAGAGAAACAAAACTATTATGAACACTTTTTTGGGAAAAAAAAAACTTAAAGACTCACCTAAGAAACAGTCGATGCGAGAAGCAATGGAGCACTTGTTTGCAAGATAACGAGCCATTCGACCTTTATTTCGAGCAGATGCCCGACCAATAAAAGAAGAATGGAATATGAGGCCATACTTGGGTGTATTCCCTCGAGTTTTTAATGCCCTGAAGCCAAACCAATTCAGTGATGCAGGAATGACACAAGTATTTTCAAAATAAATAAACATATACAGTATCAAAACAGTAGTTCTATGCCAAAATTGTTGACAGGAGTACAAGACTACCAATTATTAGATTTAAGTAGAACACCTGAAGAGCGCCTTCTCTGCACCAAGGATCTGAAGTGTAGAAGAAGGGCACTTGGCCAAATTTGTAAGACTACCAGCATGAGAAATCAAACGAGCTCCAACAACTTCACCAATAAGTGCAGCCAAATTAGGTGCTATATCACTCATTTTAGCAACCAGATAATCATAAAGCTTTTTCCTGTACTCTGCAAGGTCCATTACCCTCTGGGCAAATAACTTGACATTAATCAAGTCAACTGGGGACAAATCCTGTCCTGAAAGAGGGAAAAGTCAAAGTGAATAGAGGATGTCATGTGGTTTCATTCACAATCAACTTCAAATTAACATACCCATGGAAGCCTTGGCAGCTTCTACAATTTCCTTTGCTTTATCTTCATCTCCAACTATGTCAGTTAGGCCTGGTATTTTGTCTTCAGACAACTCTGATTTGTTCTCAACAAACTGTGCAACTTTAGCATAAAGATAGTTGTCATTGACAATCTTCACTAATTCAGGGAAATGCCAAGAGTACCATTCCCTACACAATAAGAGCAAGATTATAGGAAGAGATTACCAGATTAAGTAATTAAAAAATTACAACAAACTAAAAAAAATACCATCAATTCAGATATCGGAAGAGATGACCAGACTAAGTAAATGTTTTGGCGACTGTACCAAAGATTATTATTTTTATTTTTTTATTTTTTGGGGTGGGGGGTGGTACAGACTACAAACCTGATTCTCATGGAAAAAGAGTTGACATCTTTATCAAGAGTATCAAGAAGGAATATTGCTTGAATGACCATATTGTCAACACGGTTTACATTGAATTTGACCTTCGCCCTGCTGTAGCTGTGGCCCAGACCAAGCTGGGCTTTCTCCAAATCACCAGGCTATATAAGTTAAGGAAAATAGGAAAAATAAGAAAAACCAGAAAAACATCAGAATGGAAGTTATTACCAACTACAAGGGAAAATATAGGGAAGAAATGAAATGCAACCTTTAAGTTCTCAATGAACCTATCAATATGCAAGCGCACCCCACGAAGGAGCTCAAGAACAAACTCATTGCTTTGGCAGGGAATCTTTGTTACTTCGTGGATATGAGAACCAAGCTTGGGCTCTGCTACGCCTACGCTGAACTTACGCTTCTTACCATCCTTGACTTTGGGGAGAGTAAGTGCCAAAAAGTTCTGCAACTCATCGGTCATTTGCCCTAAGTTCACATTTAACATTAGAAATATACTCTATAAAAGACACATGCACCAAATTCGAACTTAACATAATGCTCTTGTAAACCAAATACCCCAAAAATAGGTGAGGGAACTAGACAAATCAAACCAATAAATGAAAGCTTCAAAGTCCCAGTTCCCATTTCCATTCAATAACAAGATGTGATCATCTTGTGGAGTCTTTGTACCAATAACAAAACAATAAAAAAATTTATTTTTTCTTTAAAACCATGGCTACTTCAAGCACCAGTAGAAATATTCTAAAGGAAAATGATATTTCCACAACAGTTTTTGATCTTTCCACACGAAAAGTGTCGCTATAGATCCTATAGCGACGATTTTTACATCTACAGCAACACTTTGCGTGTGGAAATATCACTTACCTATTCTAAATCACCAGCTCACGACAAAAAATTTTAAAACAACTGAAAGCAAACACTCAAAATTTTCATGTCTTCAGTTTAACCAAGTGGGCAGGGAGTCTAGAGAAAGTCATCAATGTTTTTGTTGTTTTTTTTTGCTAAATTAAAAGTCACTATTGTTGAATGCTCAAAACTCTGAAATTATACACACTAAGCGGCGTAAAACAGAAAATTCAGACCCCTTTCACTAACGAAGTTACGAAGAATATCAAACAAAATGGAGCCCCCCAAAAAACCTTTAAAGTACAGGTTTCAGATATCATCACTAGTGTATCAACTTCAAAAATATGAAGGTATCCAATTAAACTTAGACAAAGCACAAGAACACAAAAAGGAAATATAGATTACTAAAAAGAAATCGCAGCAACCAAGCAATCATTTTGTAACATTCTATTCCGATACTCCATTAAGCAAACTAGGGTTCACTGTTAGCTACGAGAAGTTTAATAACAAGAAAATATACGAAAAAAAACAGTTAGAACAAACCCTAATTACAACTAAAACAAATGCGTGAAACTCGTGGATACCTTCGGAGACAGCGTTCATTTGGTTGAGAGCATCGAGAGCCGACTCAAATGGGCTAAAAGCCACAAGTTTTACCACTTTCCCGAATCGATTGAGATCGGTTACTGAGTTCCGAACTGCTTCTGTGTTCTGTCCAATTTCATCAAGTCCATGGCCATGAAACAGAGAATACCCTGACGCAAACTCGTATAATAAATACAAAGACATTCCGGTATTCCTCTCTCTCTACTTTGTTTCTCTCCTTATCGGCTACCCAGAATTAGAGAACAGAGGTGAACGAGAATGGGAGGGCTTGCTAGGGTTTAGGGTTTTTGTATTTGTTGGAAGGAGCCTAGTTATGGTACTACGAGGGCCTATAGACTACACATTGCCAGGGCATACTGACCGTCAAAGATTAGCAAGATCGACGGTCAGCAAGCAGATAACAATACATAGGGCTGTTTTTAAAAAAAACCATAAATAGGGCTCAGTTTAAATTAGGGTTCTTAACACTAATATACAAGCAACTGATAAAACATGCAACTCCAAATCAATCGGAATAACAGATCAACGCCAAATCAATCGGAGAAGCCAAAATCGGAGAAGACGAAGCTTCCTGTCGCGACGCAACTCGAAATCGGAGAAGACGAAACCTGTTGTTGCGACGCATCTCTAAGATCGAAAAAAGTATACAAAATCAACAACGCCTTCGAGTTTAGTAACCAGAAACTTAATTACTGCAGTGATTGTTGAATACAAGATCAACATCAACTTCGATACAAACACTGAGGTATTTGAGTTTAAAAATTATAAGCACATGGTTACCTATTGTTATTACGAATTACTATATTGGTTACCTTTTCTTAAGTTTTTCGCACTTAAAATTGTCACAAAGTAAGAATACTGAATGTTTTGATTGCAAAATGTATTTTAAAACATGTTTTATATTATGGTTACTAAGGTTAAATAAATGGTTCTTGTATCTTTCTTTGTATTAGTTCTTGACTATTCATGTTTGAATTCTTTGTGTAACATTATCTTTGTCTAATCTTTGTATTAGTTCTTGACTAATGTTGTCTTGGTTCTTGCATAATATTACTAATTAATGTTGAATTGATTCTTGACTTAATGTTGACTTGGTTTCTTATGTAACATTCTTTTGATTCTTGTTAATCTTGACTTTTCATACTTGTAAAATTATAATGGTTCTTGACTAATCTTTGACTTGGTTACTTTGTAAAATTATAGTCTTGACTTGGTTTCTTAACTAATCTTTGACTTGTTCTTGTTAATCAAACTTAATTCTTCGTAATGATTAATTAGTTCTTTGTAATATTGGTTCTTTGAAGCATATTAATGTACACTTCTACTTATGTTTTTTATATTAATGGTTATTTGTTAGCTACATTGGTTACATTCTTACAAAAAAGTTTGCCTTTAGTTGGTAACAAACAAATTATACTAGTTATTTTTACTATAAAAATACAATGCGTAATGTATTTATCTTGTGTATACTAAGTAAATATATGTTGGTTCTTTGTCTAATTTGGATTTGGTTAGTATATAATCTTTGACTTGGTTCTTGTGTAATATTATCATGGTTACTTGCATTATATTACCGTGTTTTATAGTGATTATTTTATATTGATGGTTACTGATTAACTACATTGGTAGGTACCTTCATACATCTGTTAGTCTTTAATTTGTAACAAAGTCATTCTTGATTATTTTGGTTGTAAAATGAATGTAAAAATATTTTTTATAATCTTGGCTACTAATTACATATATCTTGATTCTTTATATAATATGTATTTAGATCTTTGTAAGGTGTTTATTTGGTTACTTCTATCTTTGTTATTCAGTTTTATAATTGTTTCTTTTATATTGGTGGTTACTCATTGACTACATTGGTTACCTTCATACAACTGCTAATCTGATTATATATATTGGTTATTGTATACTATTTAATTGGTTACAGTATAATATTTATTTGGTTGCAGTGACAATTTGACAATTTCTGTCAAGTTTGGAGTGTCGAATTTTGGCGTTTTCAGATCCTAATTTCATTGGAAACCGGTCAACGATCAAAAGTCACCAGCTTTGCTGGTGAACTGCAGGGTTTTTTGGTCGAATTCCATCATTTAGGCCTTCAAAATTGCATGTAAAAATTTGGTTTATTTTAAGTTTACTAAGATTATGTAATTTGAGTTCTTGTCTAATATTGATTTGGTTACTTTACAATGTTTATTCAGGTTGTTAGACAATGGTATTAGCAAAGAACTAATACACCAAATTTAATTGTTTACATGAATATATAATTGTTTTCTTTAAGTAACTATTAACCACATGGTTGGTAACATTTTTGATGGTGTATGATAACCAAAATTGATGTTGATTAATATTTTAATTTTGATTCCATCATGAGTTATCAATATAAAGTAAACATATACATTGAACAATTAGTAACTGTTACAAAATATTTTATGTAAATTTGGTTATCCGCCTAAAATAAAATGGTTACCTCTATATTCATATTTAGTTACCAATCTGGCATAGACCATTTCCAAATAACTTTTATAACTATGTAATTTAAAAGTATCCATCAATTAGATAAATGAGAACCTCACATGTATATTAAGCACTTGATAAACATTTCGATATAAGTTTTTAATTATTTGATTACTAATAAAACTAAAATGGTTACCCTTATATGAGATCTATAAGTAACCATATATAAGTAACCATATATATAAATATGAGATCTATAAGTAACCATATATATAAATATATATATGAGATCTATAAGTAACCATATATATAAATAAAAACTCTCACATGTACATTTAACGATTGATGTTTGTCCCGATACAAGCTTGTAACTATCTCGCTTACTTAATAATTGAAGAACCATAATGTAACATAATACAACAAGAACCACATAATTGTATGATAGTAACGAAATAGGTTTTAATGGTAACCAAAACATAAATTTCATGTAATGAAACCCGGTTTAAGCAATCCATGTATATCTAAACAATTACATATTAACCAAAATAAAATAACGATAATAAAAATCCCACATCGAGGGCACAATAATAGTAGCGAAACCATAAGGTAACATAATCAAAATAAAATAAAGAAGTAACCAAATAGTTATATGAAAAGTAACTTGTAACATGTTTTAATGGTAACCAAAATGTAAACAACTCAGATATCCAACCCAGTTTAAGCTGACCCATGTATACTCTCTCATATGTACATTTAACACTTGATATATGTCATGATACAAGTTTAGAACTATCTGGTTACTACCATAAAATAAAATGGATACCCTTCTATGCATGTTTGGTTACCATCGCACCTTTTCAAATAATGTATCGACCTACAACTTAATCACGAACCAACAAACAATGTCAAATAATTGATTATATAATCAAATATGTAATTCCATTTACATAAACTCCAATAAAACATTACATACTCACTAACCATAACAAATGGTTATGGATATCTAACAAAAATTAAAGAACGAAACACAATTCAGAAGGATAAGACAACGACAATCGAACTAATCAAAATCTGGTACAAATCTTCCTGAAACTTGAGCTTTTTGGCTTCTGCTACTTTCTTCTTCATGGCTGCTCTCATTCTCTAGAAACGACTTCTACATTATGAACATGTGGGAGGAAGAAAAATACATTGGGATTAGTGAATAGAGAGCCCATGTAGAATGTGTTTGTGGAAATGAAAGTAGAACTAGAAGAACATAAACCTTGTAGAAGATATCTGAAGGAATTTACAAAAATAATACATCAATGTATACTAAGAAAATACATGGTTTAACCATACTAAAAAGTAACCGAATAGTTATATGACAGTAACCAAACCATGTTTTAATGGTAACCAACAAAAAAAAACATGTAGACCAAACCCAGTTTAGTCAACCAATGTATACTAAGCAAATACAAGGTAACCAAAATAACATAAAAAAGTAACCAAAATCCCAAATTGAGGGAACACGAATGGAAACAAAATCCCAACTCAAGGAAACAAAAATGGAATTCAAATCAGAAAATAACAGTAACCAAAAACATACTAAAGAAGTAACCAAATATTTATATGATAAGAACAAAACATGTTTTAATGGTAACCAATACATAAACAACATGTACACCAAAACCATTTTAATCGACCATATATCTTAAAGCAAATACACTCAGTAACCATAACAACATAAAAAAAAAAGTAACCAAAATATCAAATCAAGGTAACAAAAATGGTATCCGAATTTCAAGCTAACAATAACAAAACATAATGCGAAAGTAACCAAACAGGTTATATGATAAGATCTATTTTTTATTACTTGACGTAGCTACAACGTAAGCATTACATCAAGCCCCCATAAATTGGTCTTGTGTCAGTATATGATACAGAAGTAAAATGACAAAATGAAGATGAGACAATCATGATAATTCAAAAGCAGACTAGATATGTTAAGAGTTTAAACAATTTTAAAATAATTATCCACTTTAGCAAATATTATGCTGTTAAATGATGTCTATCGCAAATAACCCAGTCATAGAGATAAAGAAAAATTCCTTCAATAAAAAAAATTAACATATCGCATGGTAGGTTCTAAAAGGAGGCGGTTTCTACTAAAGCAAAAACTCCATCGTCTGCGAAGAAGAGATTCAGATTCATTCAGATTGACACGAGTGAACAAGAGGAGTGAGAGAAATAGTAAGGGCAGAGAGAAGAAGAAGAAGAAGAATAAGAAGAAGAAGATTTTAGAGAGAGAAATACCAGAACAAAGGATATGAGAGTTGGGAGAAAAAGAAGGAAGAAGAAGAAGATTTCACGCGTTTAAAAAAACTCACCAGATTTGTCATATCGGTACATTATTAATACCCTTAAATTAAGGAATCCTAATTGCACTATTATTGTAAATAAATATGAAAAAGTATAATATTTTTGTAATTATTTTATAGGTGTATGATTTTTGTAATTATTTCTAAAAATGTACTAATATATATAATTTACCCTTTAAATTAGGCGTGTGATGGGCCCAGCGCCCCAGCCCTACCGAACCCAAAATTTATATGGGCTTACTTCTTCTTTTTTCCTGACAAAGGGCTCACATGTTTAAATAAGTGGGAAACTGGGAATTGCAGTTCATAACCTGCATCGACACCGCATGTTTTTCTTCGTCTTGTTCCTGGACGTATTCTCTACTCTGTAGGGCATTCCAGTTTCCAATTACCAGTACACAAAGCCAGATTGAGGAGAGAGAAAGCAATTGGTATAGAATCTCTTCTAACTGGTAAGTACTCTCTTTCTAGTTCTATTGACAGATATTAGTTCAATTCGATGATTCATTTAATTTGGAAAAGACTGCAACATCAGAGCCCTAAAGCATTAACTTGTAGTCATGTCTTTTTGTTCTCAACCTCAAATGCCAAACGTATATTAGAGCGCTCAAATTCAAAAAATCCAAAATCTCTTATACTCTCATTTCTCCTGAATTCATGTGGGTTGTCTTTAGAATCAGCTCATTCTGCTTCCAAGAAGCTCCAATTTGATACCATTGATAAACCAGATTTGGTCGTGAACCTCCTGAAAACCCATGGGTTAACCCAAACCCACATTAGAAATCTGATCATTGTTCGCCCGACTTTACTTATGGCTGATCCAGATAAAACCCTTAAACCCAATTTTGAGTTGCTCGGAACATTGGGAGTTTCTGGCACTATTCTCCAAGGAGTACTAAAAAAAGATCCAAGAATTCTTGAAACTGATGCGCATACAGTGATTGATTTCTTTAGAGCTTATGGTTTCAGTGAGAAACAAATTTGTACATTAACCATGAAGCTCCCTACATTGTATCTATACAATGTAGACAAAAAATTTAAGCCCAAGTTGGAATTTTTCAAATCATTGGGGTTTTCAGGAAAAGAAATTGCTGAGATGTTGTCCTCAGAGCCTTACATTCTTGCAAGGAGCTTTGAGAACCAGATTTTACCTTCTGTTCAAGTTATTAGGCGCGTTGTTGGCACTGACGAGAGTGTTTTGAAAGCCATAAAAGCATGCTATCGTTTACTTGAGTGCAGGCTGGAAATGGTGCTTGAGCCTAACATTGCAGTCTTGATGAGTAATGGTGTTCCCGAGTCTAAAGTTTTGAAATTGTTAATGATTCAGCCAAAGTCATTTCTTATAAGTCGCGACCGATTCACTGAGGTTGTAGGGGAAGTTAAGAATTCAGGTTTTGATCCCATGAGTTATCTATTCATTTTAGCCATCGGGACAATGGCAGTCATGAGCAAATCACTTTGGGAAAGAAAAGAAAGACTTTTTTGTAGTTTCGGAATGTCGAATGATGAGGTTATATCAGCCTTTAAAATACAGCCTATGTTTATGGTCACCTCAGAAGAGAAGATAAGGAGATTGATGGATTTTTATGTGAATCAGCTGAAGTTTAAGCCTTCCTTGATTTCCAGGAATCCCAATCTTCTGCTATTTAGCTTGGAGAAAAGGATTATTCCAAGATGTTCAGTTTTGCATCTTTTGATGTCTAATAATCTTATAAAGGAAAATTTAAGCATAGTTTATGCATTCACAATGACTGAAAAGATATTTGTGCAGAGGTATGTTTGCAAGTTTCATTCTGTGATGCCTGAAGTTGTTGAGGCACATCAAGGCAAGATGCAGCTTAAAGGGTTTTCCCTCAGTTTAAATATGTGAATGGTTGTAATTTTATCTCAGCACGGTGATCAGGTTTTGTAGCCTATGTTTGGGGCCAAATATCAGCGTGGCACAACAATTCGCTAAAATGAATGACATTACGGCATGATCTTCAAATCTTTAGAAAAGTTGCTCTTAAAGCAGTTTAGGTGTGTAAGACTATATTTCTTTTTAACCTTTCAGTTCTTACAGTTTGAGCAACACGTATTGTTCTCTTCTGATATCATTTGAAAAGTTGATTGCATTTACAAACCACCAGCTTTTAATTTTTCGTTCTTCTTTGTGTTTTTATCTGCATAGAGAAATGGACTGATGAGAGATGATATTTTGTTTTTCAAGAGTAAACGTTAAGGTAAGTGCTTACTTTCTACCAATGTTAACGCATCTTCTGGATTCTTTCAAATTTTAGGAACTCCGCGGTTGATCATTTAAACTCATCAAGTATCCATAGATCCTATAATTGACATTTGACAAGCTTTGATCTTTGATTGGCATGAGCAAGGCACTAATTATGTTAACTAGTTCTGCTCTTGGATTGGATTTTGAATTAAAAACACCTTTTGGACATGATTGTGTTGGTTCATTGTTTCAAGATGTTTAATTCACAACATTTTGTTATGTCTGTTTGTTTTATTAAATAGTTGCCGTTATGTCTGTTTGTTTTATTAAATTTTAACATTGACAATTTGCACATGCATCTTTATCCGCAAGAAACTATCAAAATTTAAGCTAATGCTACCACATCCAAAGATTGGAAAGAATTTAAATCTCTGTTTTCTTAGTTCGGAGAATATTTTATCCCGAGATTCTCTAGCTTGCAACTTCTGATATGTTCCATCTGGTAAATTTTCTATTTTTTCAATTAATATGAATGACAGAACAATTCCACTTCTTTATTCTCCTCCTGTAATATGAATGACAGAAATTTCTCTTGGTGTCTCACGTTCTATTAGGAAGTCGCCCTTCTCTTTGTTTTCCATTAGCCAAGTATCACCTGTTTTTTTTCCCTGGAGCCGTAAAAGCACAACATAACAAGACAGAGCTCAAAACTTTTACATGGTTCTGGTCTTTTGGAAATGTCTAATCTTGCTATATTGTAAAATGTGCTATGCTGTAAAAAGTTCTAAATTTTTTTTTTGCGTGTATAATAATAAAGGTGATATTATTTTTTACTCTATATTTATCCTTAAAATAAACTTTATCATGAGATCACCTCTCGACCTGTGTATCAAGACTGTGAATTGACCAAAAAACTAGAGTTAAGCTGATGATCCTACATGTTCTACTTGTTTATTCATGAGTCATGAGACCAATTGCTGAATTATAAATTAGCATAATGTGGAAGAAAACCCATTGTCATAATTAGCATATGCAAGGGCAATCCTAATGGTTTCCATTTTTGATGAAGAGAATATATATGCTGCATTGCATGCATGATCGCAACTTTTGCTCCTCTTTTCTACGTCCTGATAATGATAGAGATTGTTTGAGTTAATTATTGTTCTGTAAAGGCATAGCTGTAACATGGTAGGTCTGGTCTGGTCTGGTCTAAAAGGGTGGATGTGTGATGTGAGTATATATTTCGTTGCTGCTTAGCACTTGCCACTTGCCACTTGCCACTTGCGTACTTGATAATTATATTAAATGTATGTTTGCCACACATATTTAAAACATAAAAAAGTATATTTAAAATAAAATTTTGAATATAAAAAAGAATAATGTTACAGACACAAATATTTTATAAATACTTCACCTCAGCATGTAGTCCTGAGATAGGTGGAATACGCGACATTAATAATTTGTGTCTATAATATTATTCTATAAAAAAAATAATGGAAATCATTATTATGGAGTATCTAAACATCTTAAGCACGTAGTATGTGTTTTGAATGATATAGAGAGTAGTTCATTTCATTCTCTATTTTTTTTAACAAAATAGTAAATACTTAAAAAAGATGTATGAATTGCCTGGAAATGCATCGCACTTCATCTTAAATGCTCTTCCACCATCAAATTCAAACCTAAACCTGACATTGGTACAATAGTCATCCTGCCCTAATGAAAATGGGGTCACCCACATTTGCAGGCATGGATATCATGCATGTGAGATTGATGGTGATTAGCATATTCTTGTTGGTTAAATATATATACTTTTTCCAATTGTGGGAACCACTGAATTATTGATCACAACCATTCACTGTTCCTTGATTACAATCAGAGGGTATTATTATTACTAGTAGTAGTTTTCAACTTAAAAACTCTCGGACACTATAAAGTTTATTTTTTATTAATTGTTAATCGGTGTCTCTCCCTAATATCATCAAGATTATAACGATGTTTTGTCATGACTCAAGAGTAGGGGTGTTCAACCGGTTTTTATCGGATCGAACCGGACCGGTATCAAATCGTACCGAAATCGAAGTCGTCCAAATCTTAATCTCGGTACTGCTGGTTGGATGGATATCACAAAACCGTGATCTGGGTTGATCTGCTTTTACCAAAAATTAATATAATTATTATTTTATTATTTTTATTATTATTATAATCATTCTTTTATTATTATTATTATTATAATCATTATTTTATTATTATAATTATTATTTTTATTATTATAATCATTATTTATTATTATTATTAATAATAAAAAAAAATTAGAAAACCGGTATAACCGATCCGGTTCGATTTTTACCGAACCATAAAAACGCCGAACTAAAATCGGTCTTTGAAAAAGCTGGTATATCTGATTTTTTTTGTACCAAACCGGATGAAACTCTTTTTATACTGAACCAAGCCAGGTTCGGTCCAGGTCAAAAAACCGAAAAACCGAAAAAACTAAAAAAAATGAACACCCCTACTCAAGAGGGATAGCATGAGTGCAAGAGGGATCCGGTTAGAGCAACTACAGCAGGCCAGAGTTATCTTAGATTATATTTAGTTTAGGAAGTAGATTTTATTCCGACAGATGGACTATATTTAGTCCAATCATTTTTCCGGCAATTTAAAAAGACTAAATCAAGGAACGAAAATCTCATGGACTATAATTTTAATATTATTAAATGAGAGAGAGGATAGAAGAAAATGAAGAAGGAGAAGAAAATGAAGGAGAAGAAGGTTTGTGAAGAAGGAGATGAAGAAGAAGAAATGGGAAGAGTCGACAGCAACGTATAGAATTTCAGAACGGATAGATACAATTATTAGGGTAATTGGAAAATCTATAAATATGTACAATAATTCAATAAATTTTACATTTTTAATCAATTATTCCAACATTTAGTAATTGCAAGTATTTTATTAATAATAATTTATATTTTTATTATATTTGATTTTTATTTTTTATTGATAATATCTCTTTAATTTATTTTTTAATAGAAAATCATAGTCCTCCGATGTATTATTTTTTAGATGAAAAATCATGGTCCTCCGAGTTTTTTTGAATTCATTGATTATTTTAATCTTTTTATATTATAATCCACGGGATAGTACACAAGATAGTCCATCTGCTGGAAGAATTGAAGACTATAGGACATCTGCTGATGTCATATGGATTAAATATAGTCCAACAGATAGTCCATCTGCTGGAGATGCTCTTAGTATAAAGTTTATTTTTTTGATAATTTGGTCAATTGACCAATAGAATGCTGACACACATAGAGTCTCGCATGCGTGTCAGCACCCTATTGGCCAATTGACCAACTTACCCAAAAATAAACTTCATACTAACCATTTCCGTGCAAGAGAGTATCGTTCAACTCTCAATAATTGCAATAGTATCTCATTAATATGCATTTTGGCTTCTTTATATTTTCTTCCACTAATTATCAACCTCTATACTTACAAACTACTATTATTGATTGTTTCAAAATTAAAATTAACATGATTTATTTAAATTTTAATAATAATAAATCTTATAACTAACACTACTTTTTACGTAGTTTAAAATATTCAAATTTGTATTTTTATAAACTAACTAAATTTATATTAATTTTGAATTTTAAAATGTTAAAAATTTACTTTTAAAAAGTCAATTTTAACTTTATAATTTTGAACGGATGTAGTATAATAATTTGCATAATCTATCCCAAATGTTTCATCATCCTCTTTGGTCCCTCAAAAATGTTTTTTAGTCGCAAATTAGTGTGAGAAATTTTTTTATACGAATATGATAATTGGATATGAGTGTTTTATAATTTCACATGTTTGTATTTTAAGATCAAAATACAAAATAGATAAAATTATAAAATATTTGTGTTCAATTTTCATAAGAGCTGATTAGCGAGTTTTGATGCCATGTCCAGATTAATATTTCCAACTGGCTGAAACTGCCGCAACAGACTTGTATGGGGCAAGTTGGGAGGATCCATTGATTTGAGCCAATTTTGATGGTACCAGTGGTATTAGAGTCATAGTAAGGCTATGTTTCATCAATATTTTTTTTTATAAATAATGGATCAAAAAATTATATACATTTATTATGATGATTTCAACTTTATCATAACCGGATACGTATTAAAGACATCTTGGCTAGTTATGGTCCCAAGGTTCAATGACATGCTAGTTCTTTCGTCCTTCATTTTTTTGGTAAATGATATTTTTACGTATAATTTTAATATTTTTACATGTCCCATAAATATAAAGGTAGAACACACCTTACTCTCTTGTGAGAGAAGACCGTATAAAAATAGTGTTCCTTTTTTTTACTCATCACCCATTCTATTATGTTCAAAAAAAGGCATAAATAAATATCTGTAATTTATTATGATTATTTACCAAAAAAATTAATTTCCACTAAGACCCAAGATTTCAAAAATAATAAACAAGAGTAAAAAAAAATCATTGATGTTTTATCAATCAAATTATTTTTCAAACAATTTAAAAATTGGAATGAATCTCAACATTCCTTATACTTTCTCGCCCAACTCAATTAAAATAAATTTGAACCGTCTTTGTACTTTTTGATCTAAATTCAAATTGGATTGCATTTTAGTAATGCTAGAGACACAAACTATTTTATAAATATTTTATAAACTGTTGATGTGGCATACTCCATCTCAGCTTTTCATGTGGGGCCGAAGACTACATTAAAATAATTTATTAATTAATATATTGAGGTGGAATATGACACATCAATAATTTATAAAATATTTATAGAATAATTTGTGTTTCTAACATTATTGTTTTTAATAATGGTTGATGTCTCGTCTCACTGTTCAGTAGTCAGTAGTCAGTAGTCACTAGAGCAAGGAAAGAGGGAGGGAGGGAGAGAGAGAGAGGGGGGAGGGGGGAGGGGGAATCACCTCCCAACTGTCTTATGAGGGACGACCCATTCCATTAATGAATTATATGTTGCAGTCTTCAAGGAAAAACACCATGCGAAATCACTAAATCCATTAAAAATGAGATGCCCCAATACAGTCTGAAGATTGATTGGGAAAGTGAGAGCAAAGACTATTTCTATATTTTAACTTATACTACTTCCAACAGTCCAAATCTGCAATTCTATATTTTCTCATTTGAGATCCAAAGGTTGGATTTTTTTATCTATCTCTTAGCTAATTTGTCTCGGTGAATTATATCTCCATGCTCTTCTTTTGCTTTTCTTGTTTATTGTAGAACTTGGAGTCTCTCTCTCTCTCTCTCTCTCTCTCTCTCTCTCTCTCTTCATGAAGCATTGATAACTGTGAAGTATAACATTCATGGGTTTGTTTAGCTTGCTTGTGCTAGTGCTACTGTGTTTTACATGGAATTTCTTTATTTTGGGTACACATCAACAGCTACAATCTTCTCAAAAGCAAGTACTGCTCCAACTAAGGAAGCAGTTGGAATATCCAAAGCAATTGGATATTTGGTTCAACAGTAGCATAGATTTGTGCTACTTATCATCTATCCAAGTAAATATCACTTGTCAGAACAATTTTGTGACTGAGCTCAGAATAGTGGGTGATAAGCCAAACAAGGTAAGCAATTTCAATGGATTTGCAATTCCACCTCAAACTCTATCAGGGAACTTCTCTATGGATTCCTTTGTAGCAACCTTGGCAAGGCTCAACAGCTTGAGAGTTCTTAGTTTGGTTTCTTTGGGCATTTGGGGTCCACTTCCTGATAAAATCCATAGATTTTATTCACTTGTGTATTTGGATTTGAGTTGGAATTTTCTGTTTGGTTCCCTTCCTCCTACTGTTCCCAGGATGGTGAAGCTCCAAACTGTTGCACTAGATGGAAATTACTTCAATGGCACTTTCCCTGATTGGTTTGGTTCATTACCAAATTTAACCAATCTAAGCTTGAGAGACAATGAGATTTCCAATAAATTACCCGATCTAAGTAGTTTAACTAGCCTACAAGTGCTGGATTTGAGTAATAACAAATTAGATTCTCAACTTCCAAGTATGCCCAGAAGTTTAGTCATGGTTTCACTCGGCAACAATTCCTTTTCTGGTGAGATTCCTCAGCAATATAGCCAACTGCATCAGCTACAGAAACTTGATGTGTCATTCAATTCTTTGAGAGGACTACCTTCTACTGCACTTTTCTCTCTCCACAACATCACTTACTTAAATTTTGCATCAAACATGTTGAGTGAATCTCTACCAAGTCATATGAGTTGTGGTAGTGAACTTGAATTTGTTGATATCTCTAATAATAGATTAACAGGTCGGTTGCCTTCCTGTTTAAGCTCTGCATTGAACAAAAAAGTTGTTAAGTATGATGGGAATTGCCTGTCAAATGATTTAGTTCATCAGAATCCTCAATCATATTGCGTACAAGTTCATATTAACAAGAAAGACTGGAGGAAACAATGTAGGATTATTAGTGGGTGTCATCGGAGGAATTTTTGTTGTTATGGTTCTTCTAGTTTTTGGGCTTATTGTTCTATGTCGAAGATCTAGAGAGACGTCAGAGCAACATTTATTGCATAAATCAGTGCAAGAAAGTTCTGTTACAAAGTTCCCATCAGAGATTCTAACAAGTGCAAGTATGCCATTTCGTTCTGATATTTTACATTAATAACCATAGTCTTTATTTTCTTTATAAAGCATAAGCAATCAAGTATAATGTATACTAGATGAAATTCTTTCGTTGGAATGCTATATTTTTTTTTCCTTTTATTCAGGGTTTATTTCCGAGTCAACAAAATTAGGCACTCAAGGTACGCCAGTGCATCAACTCTTTTCTTTTGAAGAGTTAAAGGATGCCACAAAGAACTTCGATATGTCTACCTTAATAGGTGAAGGTTCAAATGGCAAGGTACCAAATGAAACCTAAAATGTACTTTGGAGCTTTTGTAGTGTGTAGTAGTTGTATTATCAGAGAGGGTGTAATTATCAAATTAATTTCAGCTTTAAATTATGAGTAACTCAAAACACTATCTTTATAATGTAACCACTTAGTCTTTTTAATTTTCAGATTTACAAGGGAAAACTGGAGAATGGAACTCAAGTAGCAATTAGGTGTCTGGCAGTGTCAAAGAAATATACACTTCGAAATCTTAAACTGAGATTGGATTTGCTTGCGAAGCTTCGGCACCGACATTTGGCTTGCCTTTTGGGCCACTGCATTGATGGTGAAGCTACCCATGGTTCTGGAGCAAACAAAGTCTATCTTGTATATGAATATGTGCCCAGTGGAAACTATCACAAGCATCTCTCTGGTAAGTTCAGACTCCTTTACCAACTAATAATTATATATATTTATGTATATAAACGGAAAAAATAGAATCTCATTGCATATGAATTAATGAAAAGGATTTGTTCTTGTATGTATATTTTGTTTAAAGTTGGTCTTACCATCTGTTAATTGGAACATAAATCTGCTATACCATTTGCTAAAGGATAGAATATTGAGTTGCATGGCTATTAATGTGAATGAACAGACGTAAATACATCACATTTGAATATGGCTTCGATTCAAAGTCAGAGTAACTAACTGATAGCCTGATAAGGTAAAGCTTTCTTTGGAATCCCTACAAATACCCTCTCATTAAATAAAATCAAAGACATGTCAAAAGATTAGTGGTACTCCTAAAATTTAAATTTATAACAAGGATCATACGGCTTTCTTAAACATAATCTGAACTGCTCTACTAGTGTTCTAACTGATATCTTACTGTCCAGAGAATAATCCAGAAAAGATACTCAAATGGTCAGACAGATTGGCGATTCTAATTGGTGTAGCCAAGGCTGTGCATTTTCTACATACAGGACTCATTCCTGGTTTTTTCAACAATCGACTTAAGACAAATAATATATTGTTGAATGAGCACAGAATGGCAAAGTTGAGTGACTATGGACTGTCTATTGTGGCAGACGAGAATGATAAACGTGAGGTATGATTCCAAAACATGAATTAGATGGTTCACCTTGGAAAGGCTTTCCTACATTCCCACATTTTGATTTGTTTCCTTGGTTTGTAGGCAAAAGGAGAAGACCACGAATCATGGTAATGGCTTTCTTTAATTATACCGTTGTTCTGATGGACTAACAAAAGTTATATCCTTGTTAAGGTGAATACAATAATATAATTATTCCACACATGATTTTGATTACCTATATTTGCAGGCAAATGAAGAGCCTAGAGGATGATGTCTACAGCTTTGGATTTATACTGCTCGAGTCAATTGTTGGGCCTTCGATTTCTGCAAGAAAGGAGGCGTTTGTGCTAAATGATATGGTATTTTCTTAAGTTAAAATTTAGTGCATATCCCTATATACAACTCTAGAAATTAATAGAAGCAAATAACTATGAAAAAACCTCATCTTAGAGGCCTTTGTACTTGTATAACCTTTGCTTTAGCAGTACATGATCGTCCTTTTGTTTTTGCTGAAATGCTACTATTTATTGTAGTTCTACGGTGCTCACTAATAATATTGGTCTTCTTTGTCGGGCTAAAATTAGGTATAGATCATAAGTGTGCTGTTATCAGAGGGAACCACACATGGCTTCTGGAGTACTTGGGGTCTTATCATTTAGTTAACTAGTTATAGATCACAACTCGTAAGTGCACCGATCAATCTGGGTCCTCAATAAGCTAGCATGCTATACCTTGTCTTATTCTTAACTGTAAGAAAAATAAGGACTATATTGTCAAGATCATCAATTTTTGACGACCTTTTGTTTCTTGCAAATTAGACTCTAAGAAACACTCTTTAAGGTTCCCCCAACTGTCTTTCCAACTCGATTGTTTCTTGAATTGAATATTTGAAAACTGGGTTGTGCGCCTTTTACAGGTATCTCTCGAGAGCCAGGAGGGCCAGGGACAAATAGTGGATCCAAATGTACTCGCATCTTGCTCACAAGAATCTTTATTAGTTGTGGTTTCCATAACTAGTAAATGCATCTCTCTTAACTCATCAAACCGTCCATCTTTTGAGGATGTTCTCTGGAATTTACAGTATGCAGCACAAATTCAGGCTACTACAGATGGTGACCAAAGATTCGAGACCGTACAACAATCTTGAGAAAATATAGTGAAATGCATGTAACACCAAAATATTTCCATTGTGTTTCTAAGATCCACAAGTCTTCTTGTTTAGGTGGCATATACTGCATAAATATGTGAGGCTCTACAAATGCCTGGGTGGGTGCGTTTCAATTTGTGCTAGTGAGGCCAGTGATTTTGTAGACTTCAGCAATTGTATATGAGATGCCTGAATTGGCTTCATTTTCACAGGACAGGGCAATAATGATAAGGTGTACAACTCTGTATCTGAAATTTCATAAAGGATTTTTCTAAAATTTGCCAATGTGTTTTTAGGGTAATATTGTTGGAGTTTCTTTTGCTATATACAATGTTATATGTACTAGTAGTATTCTATTTATTGGTATATTATTCTATGTCCATTCATCTATTCCCAATAAATTATTATAGAGAATTTGATATTTTCACAAGAGAATGTGATATTTTCTCTAAGCTTTTCTCACTTGAATAGCAAGTGGAATCCACATTTTCTTGTGAAAATAATAAATTTTCTTATTATATTAGATATAAGTAAACTCCCAATAGATTAATTTTTTTTTATCGTATTATAATTTTCAATTTCTTTCTTTTTCTCATCATTTTTTGTCGGCTCTCTTACTATATATATATATATAAATCTTTTTAAAAGAATAACTAATATTTCAAAATTGATGTGATTCATAAAATTTTTAAAAATCATAAATCATGTCAAATTATTAGTACCTTTTAAATAGTTCACATTTTTTAAGTGTATTGTCTAAAATTAAATTAATTCATATCTATTTTAATTTTGAAAATATCTTTTAAAAAAAGTCTATTAATCCTAGAGTCCTAATAAAGGCCAACCAGAGTACTAGTGTAGAAACATTAACTCATAGAAGTAAAGGTTTTTATCAGACTTGGTACTATAGCCCATTCTATTGCCTCCAAAGGTTTGAAGAGCTTATAGTATAGCACTAAGAAAAAGACTTCGATGCCCCCACTGGTTGTGGAATAGAATACAAAAACAGCACCTTTGTTCCATGCTACAAGAAATTGTCGGTGCAATTCCTGATTGTAGAGATTAATGCCACATATAATCCAGTCAATTATCAACATAAATCTATATAGATAGATATATTCCCAAGGGTCTGCACCACTAGTGCTAAAAGATACATGCCAAAACAAGGAAATATTGGAGGTAAAACAATCGTTTGTCACCTCTACTAATTTATCCAATACCTCAAGTCTCGCATTAGAAATGAAAGCTTATCAGAGACCCTTCTCAAGCATTGCTCGAACCCTCATTGGCAGGCCATAGAGCCTTATGAATCCAGCAGCATCAGCTTGATCATAGATATCCCCACTTTCGAATGATGAAATGTCTTGTCTGTATAGACTGTAAGGGCTTTTCCGACCCGTTACAGTTACAGATCCTTTGTACAACTTAAGAGTCACTGATCCAGTTGTAGTTGCTGTGATCGCCTCCATGAACTTGTCAATAGATTCACGAAGAGGGTCGAACCACCTCCCAGCATACACTAGCTCAGCATATTTAAGAGCACACATGTCTTTAAACTGCATTGATTCACGGTCAAGAGTTAGAGACTCGAGTTCCCGTACAGCAGCAGAGAGGATCGTCCCACCAGGAGTTTCATAAACTCCACGGCTTTTCATTCCAACAAGCCGATTTTCAACCATGTCGATGCGACCAATCCCATGTCTCCCACCAATTTCATTTAGCTTGGAGAGTAGAGATGCAGGGGAGAGCTCTTCTCCATTGAATGAAGCAGGGAGTCCCGAAACTATACCAATTTCTATATATCTGTGTGGATTTGGAAGTAGGATAAACAAATGCGGTTACACGGTAAAACAAAGACAGCAACTGATACAAAAAATAATAATAATTCAAACTTTAGTTAGGAAGCTCACTCAGGTTGATTGGGTGCATCTTCTGGGTCAACACTCATCATATACATATCCTTCTTTGGCTCATTTGCAGGATCTTCCAGAATATCTCCCTTCAATATCATGTATCAATAACAAAAATCATGATAAGTTTGTTTCTGATAAAACATTGAAATGACAAATTTTACTAATCTACTCCAAAAGTTCCAGAAGTTTGTTTAAGGCCAGAGGCGGATATCAAACATGTGAAGGAAATCTCTGAACAATTATACAAGAATTAGACAGACCATCTCTATAGCCTTACTTGATAAGGGATTAGTTCCCAAAAATAAACATAATCCCAATGCTAAAGTAAACGACAGCCCATATTTATTTTGCAACAGATTATTAACAAACAAACCGTATCTGTCAATATTCCTAGTCGTCAACCAGATAAGCAATGGCTCCTCAATTCACAAAATTTTATAATATATAAGGTTTTTGGCCTGGGTACAGAGAATTGCTTAGTGAAAAACCACACAATACTCACCAGATAGAATATAGAAGTTTGGGAAACAAGATTTGCAAAATGAGATATCAACAAAGTGGACTTAAGATAGAGTAGAATGGAGTACATGAAATATCTATCAAACAGTTTATGAAAGGATATATATACATAGTGAACATTTATATGAAGAGGCAGTATGAATTGGGTATTGTTTACTTTTGAAGCTTTTTCCACTGCTGGAAACTTCACTAGTACCTGACCACATCTAGTTCCCATCCGTCTTGCACCACAAGAAAACACTTTATATTATGAATTTCCACCAAGATTGCACCCAAAGAAACATAAACAGTTATACTACTTGAACATACTTGGGATCAAAACGTAATACCATAATTGCTGACCATAGAATTCTAGTTATAATAATAATATAAAAATAACATGTATTAGTGTATAACTCAAAACAGCTCATCTACTGGGAGTCTGGGACCATGACTTCAATAACATACTCTACCTGGACTACTTTATTATAATTAATCCCAGTTAAGAAGTTACACTCACTACTGCAAGCCAGTTAACAAAGAAATACTCCTTCCGTTCCAAATTAGAGATACATATTCCCGTTCTAAAATTAGAGACACGTTTCTATTTTAGAACTATAAAGTGGCATGAAATTCCTAGCATGTCATTACTTACATGTTAGGCAGATAGAGTACTACCAAGCCACCACTATTATATTTCTACCAAATACTAGGGATATGTTTGGAAAAGTAAAATTTTCATAAAAAGTCAATGTTTTAGAAATGTATCTCCAATTTTGAAATGTAGGGAATATATAATGGCGATGAAGCAACAGAAAGGATTTGATACACAACTCAATAATGTGTGCAGCATACTCAATCTGTAGCAAATTGAGGCACAATTGCTTCATTACTTCAGTCCAAATAAAATTCAAAATTTATCAGAAAATTCATTACTCACTAAGCTCAAAAGTGTTATCAGAATTATGCCAAGCAGGACCTCTAATGAACAAAATTAACTATAACCCTAGCACACAGAAAGAGAGGAAGGGAGAGGAGAGGAGAGGAGAGGCGGGTGGGGGGGAGGGGGACAAAAAATCAAAATCACTTCATACATAAAAGCATTTTAAATCCCAAATAAGCACTGATAGTAATACCTCATGACTGAGATGCCATAGGTTCCTGTCTCTGCTATAAATGGATTTCTTTGTTACAGGGACAGGTACGTTATGTTTCTTAGCATATTCTATAGCATCTTCTCTCCCTTGTATATCCCATTCCCTCCAAGGAGCCACAACACTGAGTTCAGGATTCAGAGCAAAGAAACTGAGCTCAAAGCGTACCTACATGGCCAAAAGGTAGAATAGTTAATTGGGGGGGGGGGGGGGGGGGGGGAAGAGGGTCTATATAGTAACATTTCTTACGAGTAAAAAAAAATTGATTAAGATGACCAAAACGTAGAGACAACGATTTTGAAGCATGCCTGATCATTTCCCTTCCCTGTACATCCATGAGAAACAGCATCAGCTCCAACTTCTTGGGCCACATCAACCATGGCCTGTCAATATCAATTCAATGCGGAGGGTCTGTTACTAATACAAACCTAGGAAAAAAATATACATTGAGAATCAAGAAACAGGAAAAAATACATCAAACGATAGATGTATTATGCTATTATGCGTTATATTCATTAATCATTGTAAAATTAAGAGATATATTAGACTCCTTACTTTACGAAATGAAACAAATATGTACTTCCCCAATAGCAGCAGCAAGCATCCTTTTTCACTGTATGTAGATGTGTATGCAAGTTCTCACAAGCTTGAATATTCTAAAGTCGAAACTTTCTCAAAGCAAAAAATCCTAAACGTAATGTTAATGAATTCATCTAACTCTCCATAGTTTGCTTGGATGTCAGCACTTTGTGTCAGGTCTGTTTCTTTAGTAAAAATTGGTCATAGTAATCCAGATATAAGAGGTTTTAGTTTGTTTGGGATAGTTTGTAAACTTTATGCAAGTCCACTGGAAATTATCAATTCAACCTCCCTCCTTCCCACACATACACTTTCTTCTCTCTCTGTGGAATGTCCTCCCACACCATCCATACACACAGACAATCTTTTAAGAAAAACAACTTCTTAATACAATTAAGACAATTGAGATTTGAGCATAAACTAATTGTGATACGGATATTATGGATGAGGCCCTCTCCCCTCTTCCATGAGATAAATGAATAAAAATATATATTCATTTTGATATTTCCTTATCATATGTTCAAGCAGGTTTCTGAGAAGTCTGCCTGAAATCAGTATAAGGACCACACTTAAATAGAGTGCCTCATTCATCTCTAAGGCATAAACATCAGGTGCCGAAGAGCCAAATGTTAGCCCCATTTCAGAACCAAACTACAGCCAAAGAGCCAAACCAGCAGTTACTACTGTTAGGGTGTACACCAGAATCATCAAATAGTCCAAATGAACCACCTGGTGCACGCAATAACCTAACTACGCACACTAACTAATTCCATAGTAAATTATGTGCAGATGGCCCTAAGGAGAACACATGATTTATGCCGTATTGCCGTGAAAGGAACTTATCACTAGCCTACCTAACAAACTTCTAGAACCTTATGTACGCTCACGTTTAAGCACATTCATGAGAAGTGCACACAGAAGTGCAGGTCAGGAAATACTAGAATAAGAATGCTAACAAATAACAAAAAGGGAATCGACTTTAGTTTAGGAAAAGACAATAGACCATAGTAATTTTAATTTTGGGTTAAGTACTCTTTGTAATTCACCTTTGCAATAACAGGACGAGCCATTGAAGTCCCTAACAAATACTTCCTTTCGTAGATTGCTCCAGCACGCAAGCAAGGAAATACATAATCCTTCACAAATTCCTCCTTCAAATCCTTCACTACTAACTGACAGGCCCCACTTGCCTTGGCCTTTTCTTCCAAACCTTCCAGTTCCTTGATGCCCTATACATTCACAATATGGTCAAGGAAATTGGGGTGGGGTGGATAAAAAATATGAGTATGATAAGAAACTCATGATTTTACACAAAGTTCAATTGCTTTATTCTTTCTTTTGATAATTTAATGTGATTAAGACACAAATCAAAGAACAAATCGTAGGTTTCAATACTTATATCTTACTTGTCCAACATCTGCAGTGAAGCAAACAACCTCACAGCCATAATTCTCCCTGCAGCATGCACAACTATGTGAATAGCCTGAACAAAGCAATCTACAATTTAAAAATAGCATGCAAGTGTACTACGGAAATTAAAACCAGATGTATATAACAAGAATGGTAAACAATTTGGACACAGTGAAGGGTAATTGTTTATTCTGAATTACTCTACTGATACTTCAATCAGTTCCCGAAATAGTTGCACGTGCCAAGTGAATACCTCACTCAACTACCATACAGTGCATGTGAAGTTTTTCCATGACTAACAGCAACACCCTCCCCCCTCCAAAAAAATACACAGCCCTTCTGTCTTCCTAAATACAACCCCAAAAAACATTTATATGTACAAAACTCTACTAGCTCTTCTTATTTTCTTTTATTTAATAAGAAAAGGGATGCAAAATACATTACCTGGCCATAACTCCAAAACAGTAATATTACATTGAGTAAAAAGGGAGATAATATTTTTGCACAGACAAATAATTCACACACGAAATGAGAGGCATATATACCTTAGCCAAGGTACAATGACTGAAGTATCTAGGCCACCACTATAGGCAAGAACCACTTTATTCAATTTTCCACGACAAGGTGTTACCCCAATCTCTTTATCACTGGCCAAAACAGCCTGAATATCTGCATTTCAATAGGAAACCATTATGATTGACCCAATGATTGGATATTAAAAACCAAACAAACCAGTCAAAACGGAGCAACTAACTTGCAAAATACATATCAAGGAATGCTTGAGCAATATGCCTAAATTGCTAAAAAAGAATGAATAGCATAAAATGCACTCGCAAGGAATATGCTTCTTAAGAAAAATTTCACAACTGGCGTCCAGAAGTACTTCATGAATTCCTCAACCTTATGGCTTAATCTCTATACAACCTTGGCTACCAAAAAAAAATTAATAAAAGTAGCTCATTCTATGCATCCAGTACTTTACTCAATGATTACGTTAAGTTATGAATTTCAATTCAGATTGTTACCCCCTGTCTCAAATTTAGCATCCCACTGTAAAAACTCAACATTTTACAATCGTTATTCTGAATAACCCTATTTGAGTAAGGCCGGGGCCGGGGCCGGGGCCGGGGTTGGGGCTGGGGCTGGGGCTGGGGCTGGGGCTGGGGCTGGGGATTACAATATTGATATCAATGAAAGTAGGTTAACCCACTTTTTATTAAAGCAAATACAGTACATTGTGTCATTCTCTAGCTTCTTCTTTTTTTACAAGACTCATTTTGGTCTGGGGAAGTACATAAAACAAAAATATATTGTAAAAAATGAAGGTGGACTGCCTGTGGATGGAAAGAAGAAAATTTATGGGTAGTTGGCCACAGAAAAGGGTAATCTATAACCAAAAACAATAAACTGCATCGTAACCATAAAGGATAGCATCCGTAGTACTAATTTGAAAGAAAACGGCCACAAAAATTTGCAAAATTAATACTACAGGAAGTTCAATACTTTGATGGTTGCAGGCCAGGGTAAGATTTGTATTGCCAGGAAAAATATTGACATGCCCACGAAATTCACTTGCTTTTGCACCTAACTGCCATACAAAACAAATCCACATAGTGACCAACAACTCCCAAAACCAAATAAAATAATTGAAAAAACAAGACTAAATCAATGACCTCTTGGAATGAAGATGGCTTCTTTGAATAGTAAAACTTGTTATGACGATTAGCTGAATCTGTAAGCGCAAGCAACTTTCAAGTAACCTCAAAAAATATCCAACATTGTAATGGAACTTACAAAGGCATTTTGTATCGATTTTCTATAGTAGGATGAGAGCAACGTGTTGTAGTAATTACCTCTTTTGTGTTCATTAGAAACAATACTGGCTGATGAACACGACGATATTGCCTGCAACTGAGCCATTCTTTCGCCGAAAAAGTCTCTCCCCCTCGCTACTGTGTCCAAACCTTGGGCAGGCCGCAGGTGTAATGTAATTATGAGCTGAAAAGTAGACGAATATGATATATTGACAACTGTATCTAGGGTTTTAGGAGGGTACTATGACTCACGTGGATTGCACTATACGGTGTCGCTTACTGTTTGTTGAGAAGTAGTTCTACGTTTCCTCACCTTTTTTTCTTTTTTACCCTTTTAAAATGAGGAACCATGCTTTCTTTTTCTTCTTCTTCTTCTTCTTTTTTTTTTTTTTTTGCAAGAAAAAAAATTAATTATGAGATACACAAACTAAATATGATTAAATACTATTAATCTTAAAAATATAATTATAAAAATCAGAAATTATTTAAAATAAATTACTAATTTAAAAAATTAAACAAGTTACGTTAATATTGTATATGAAAATATAATAAAAAGTTAAAATTATTTTTATATTTCAAATTTACTATCTCGTCTCAAGGTTCTTTGGCGAAATCGAGATTTGGATTAGGTATAGTCGTAATCGATTATATCAAGATCAAATAATATTTGTCGAGTTTTATATAGCTGTTGGTATATTATTATATAATTAAAATATGTAAGTATGCAAAATATATAAGGGGAATATATTAGTAGCATGGTAATATGGTATTGAGTTTGACTAATGTATTGTGTCTCCCAATGTAGGATATCTAGTGACTATAAAAATATGGATATTGTTATATTCATAGCAGAAAATATTATTTCTACAACAAAAGTGTCACTATAGATCCTATAGCGACGGTTTTTACCGTCGCTATACATCTATAGCGACACTTTTGTTATGAAAATAACAAAAAATGTTGTAAATTTAACAATTTTGTGGAAATATCAAATGCATAACCGCTAAATGAATACATCACATCGCACAAACAAAATTAGCGACTAAATTTGAGTGGTGTTTTATTTTTCTTCATTTCTTTAATTTTGTGTGATTACTTGTCTTAAATCTAACAAAGATATAGAAAGCAGTGCCTTCAACCTGGGCTCCCATGGCATTCCAAATCTAATTTGTGTTAATCAACTAATGAACTTCCTGTTGCATTAAAGTTGGGCTCTCCTGTCCTGGTGGTGTAATTTTAGAGTGGATTAAATGATGACATGGTTAAATTACATCCTGGGTAATGGTTGACATGTTGAGAAATGGCTTCGACTCAACGATTCAGATCAACTCATTTAGTCATCTACATTGCGACAGGAATAGAAATGATGTCCAACTTGGTGCTTTATTGCCTTGCCTGGTTTGCACTTGTTTGACCAATTGGGAGGAACCGAACCTGAAGAAGAAAATGAAAGAAAGTTACTACAATTTTTGAGAGAGAGAGAGAGAGAGAGTAGCTCATTGTCGAAGAAATGGGAGACTTTGTCAAAGCTGCATACATAGTACAAGATAGGAGTTTCCGAACCCCATTCCATTCCATTATATTATATGTTCTGTCAGTCAGGAGGCAAAACTTCTTGTGACAATTTTCCCGCTCATTACAACTTCCGCATCAGGTACCTGCAGGGATCCTATATATTGTTTATACTATACATATTTCTAATAAAATTTATTAAATAACGCAAGGATTGAAATTAGTTCCTAAACCTTAAGGTGGTAGGGTAATAATAAGCAGCACACACATTGCTGAAAGTACAATTTTATTATCATCACAACACAAATGTTCACACATTACAAAATATTTCATATATTTTGTTCTGCAAGAAGAATAAACATATTTGGGATGGTTCTATTTTGTGATAAACTAATGAAGAGAAAAACAGATGAGGATTTCATTACATCAAAACAAAAAACTGATCTACAAAATAATATTGAACTAAAAAATTTGTATACTCATCACGTGCCTCTGCCAAATGCTGCTTCTCCTGGTAGTGAGTTAATCAGTAACCCAATGTGCTTAGCCACTCACTGCCATATACCTATGTTCCTAATCATAAAATAGATGTCCAGCCAATTGCCCTCGCTAGAACTTAATTGTATTTTGTCTGTCAGAAGGGGCAACACAGTTCCACAATTCACAATAAGAGGGTATCTTTGCGGCTTCCACCCCAAGAGCAGAGAGATTGCGGCCATACTCCTAAAAGCATACAAGAATGGAAACTCAAAAGTTTAGTTTTAGTGCCGCCCAGTTGCCATATGACTTCAATACTTTCATCAACACGATCACATGAAATCAGTCATAGAGGGATACACATTAATAGATTCAATCAAAGATAACTCTAACCTGGATATCAAGAAATAATTGCATACAAACTTTATCAGTCTCAGACACTACGTGGTCTGAGGTGTCTGAGCTTGCTCCACCGCGCCTTTGCGCACCCAGACGTATTTTTAGAAGTGAAGACTCTGTTCTCCTTGCCTGATCAAGATTATTGAAATCTTTAAAACTAAGACCGTGTATGACAGCAAGAACCTATAGACGGAACATGAGGATGACATTATTTAGAACAATTAAAAATTAGGAAATTGTATACTAACCAAGTGTACAAGATCAGCAGCAAATTCATGAAAACGGTTAGTGATCTCAAGGGTTGCACCATGTACGAGTTCATTCCTTATTTCCTTTGTTAAATAAGAGGCAGCTTGTTCACCATCCAAAAAATCCTGTAAACAGAACAAAAAGCTTAACATTCTAAGAGACGATAAGCCTATGAGTGTGTCAAGCATGCAGAAATTTAAGCTATTTAAAAGCAGGATAAAAAAATATTGACAATAACTGAAAACATTTGATATGGCCACTACATGTCATGAAGGAAAATATAATTAACAATATCTAGTGTAACTTTCTCTACAGTCCTGCTTATTTC
Source organism: Panax ginseng (assembly GCA_020205605.1). NCBI lineage: Eukaryota > Viridiplantae > Streptophyta > Magnoliopsida > Apiales > Araliaceae > Panax > Panax ginseng. The sequence continues at coordinate 5,782,332 of CM035145.1, read as the reverse complement.
AGTCGGTGTCTATCACTTCACCACATGCGAAAAGAACTGCAGACAACCGTGTAGCCTGAGGTGCTTATACAGGACATCTAGAGCCAGTAAATAATATATTCATCTTATCATACAGGTTCAGCAAATATTAACCAAGGTTAGTTTTGTATGCAGTCCACCCATCCTGCCGTATTGGGGCGAAGCCACCCTTTAGGGTGTGGGGTCAATTGACCCCACTGGGAAAAAAATTATTTTATAATATATGATAAATTTAGAAGAAATTTAAGTGTAATGAATAAATTGACCCGGCAAAAAGTGTGACACCCCCAAAATAGGTCTACATCCCCCATTCTGAGTTGTCAATACACGGTACAGAAACAACTACAACTTTATTATTACAATAGTAAAACTGTGAGTTTAAATACAGATATTGCCATCTAGACAATATCCACATACAAATAAATCCTCATCATAATTATGGATACATTATTTTACAACAATGGTGAGGACTACTAAACAACTCTCCCTAGAACTTTCATTCCATACCCCGACTCGTACTTGCTATATTCTCGCCTCCTGAGAAGAAAAATGGAACAAAAAGGAAAAGGGTGAGCTCGACTAGCCCAGTAAAGAATATTATGACTAAGATAATATACAACAAAAAATCGTTAGTCTTCAACGGGAAAAATATAATAGAATACAATAGACAACAAGTTTTAAATCAATATTCGCAGTGAAATAATAATTCATTAGAAGAGTTAAGTAGAGAATGCAAACTACTATCTTCTATGTATGAATTTTAAAGTTCATCGTCCTATTTTATCCCTCGTAGCATCAATCAATATATATCTGGGATCAAATATTCATCCTTGCACTACTGGGCCAAGGACATTCACCATTGGTCATGTTCATCTAAACACTGCTTCATCTTTGCACTTGGGACCAAAGATATTCATCGAAATCATTCATCTTTGCACTACGAGCCAAAGATATTCATCGAAATCATTCATCATCATAAATCATTCATCTTTTGCACTACTGAGCCAAAGATATTCAATAATATCATCATTTAAGACTGAGGATGATGAAAAATATTTTTTTAAAGAAACGAATCCAGTGAAACAAAATGACAAGGATTAAGGATTAAGGATTCGTACTTTGTTTTATCCACGTCCAAAAATACCTCAAAAATAATTATAGTGGTGTAAAATTCAAGAATGATCAAAACATGGATACAATCAAAGCTAGTATCCAGAATAGATATTTTGGACGAAAAGAAAAATTTTATTTTTCGATGAATAGTGCCGTATTCGTGAATAGTACCATATACGTGAATAGTGCCGTATACGTGAATAGTAATCCCGACACCAAAAGTTCCAAATTTGATAAAAACTTCAGATCAATATTTCAGCATAATGATATTGAAGAAATAATATCATTACGAAAAAAAATAATATCCCTTACCTCGAAAGATCAGTACTTCTAACTGGAATACTGGATATAGACTATATCTTGAACTTTCACCGTATAGCAATACTCAAAGTATACTCAAAATACTCACAAGAATACGCTCGATAATATATATAGAGAAAACTTGATTTACGGTGTGATTTTCAATTCTAACCTAAGCGCTTATTTATAGGAAATTGCTTAGAACACCAAAGCGAAAATTTAATAAAATATTAATATTTATAAAAATATTATACGTATTCTTTGAAATCAATCTCAAAGAATTCACACATGCCAAGCTTCTAGAAGAAAATAAAAAAACGTTTTCTAATTTAAAATAATTTAAACTTCCAAAATTAATTATTTGAGATTCTAACTTCAATAATTCACAATAAATAGCCCTTTTATCGAAAAATTCAATCTCGCGAGTTTTTATAGAAATCCAATTCTCTACAACTTTGCGAAGAAAGTTTTTCTAAATTCCCAAATGAAATTGACCAAAATCCATAAACGGGTAATTTTAGAGGCTATAATCAAATTTCGACCAATAAATGGGGTCCAATGAGCATGTTTAACATGTTTTAAACATTTATTGCAACAAAAATACTCTTCCTCCTCGTATACTCATATATCCCACATTCGTTGTAAAAATATCACCATTATTATATTATTAAAATATAATAATATATATTTAAATGAATTATTTTATCGAAAAAGATAAAATTTCAATTTTAACAATTGTCACATTAAAAATTTCTCCATCTATATCCACATAAAATCAATATTTTTCTCATCATATGAATCAATAATTAATTATTCACAAATAATATTACGAGAATCACAATATTGACAACCAGTGCGGTTCCGGAAAGAGGGAGCTTTCGAATAAGAATTTCTCCATCATGGCAGCGCGATTAGGTGACCAAACCTCTCCTTAGACAGTAACTTTCTAGACATTGCCAATAATGTTATCTAATAATATTATTCGGATAATATGAATTATTGTTTCGACAATGAAAAATAACGTATAATGACAATTATTAAAACAACAACAATGTAAAATATCAACGCAAAGAATTATTGAATCAATAAAATAAAACACCTTTGAATAAGAAATTCTGTAAACCATTATTGAGTAAAGGCCTTCTTACGTAAAAGTCAATAATTGGTGCAATACTGCAGTCTTCTGCTTCAACAACGCGTATTCGTGTTTTTTACCAATTTGTATTCCAACGATTAATAAATCTGTAATAACTACGCCGTTATTTTTAAACAACTTATATTTGTCATTTTCTTCCTCCAATCGCTGTTATGGGGCCCACACATGGTCATGCTGCCGTCAGTAATTTAATATTCCCCGACAGATTTAATATTCCACGACCAAAACGAATATTCCCCGACAACAATGAATATTTTATAACCACTTGCTTATTTTGAAATATTTGCGTATTTTACCCGTAACTATCCACATTAATCACATCAACCCTTACTATTTCAAAATAATAATTAGAGGAAATTAAATTTCATTTATTAATTATTTGGGATCTTACAAAAAGCACTTTTACCCCACTGTGGTTGTAGTGTTTTAAGCAATTAGTCACTGTGCTTTTAAAATATTCAATTGGCCCACTATGCTTTTTAAAAATGTACAATCAAGCCATTCCGTCCAATTTCTTGGACGGAAGTTAAATAATTACACACGTGGCATTGAAAAAAAAATCAAAAATCATTATTTTCTGATGTGGCAAGCCAGTCAGCCAAATTCTTAATACTATTGAGCCACTGCACTTTAAAAAAATGCAATTGGCCCACTGTGATTTTAAAAATATTTTTATGTTTTATTTTCTTTCTTTTTCTTCACCTAAATATTTATAATATGTATATTATTAATAAAAATTAATATTATAATATTTATAATATGTATATTTTATTTTAAAAATAAAAATAAAAATACTTTTATATTTTAAAATACTTATAAAAAAAATTTAAAAAAAATATTTTTATGTTTTATTCCTTCCACATTTGGATCCCAAATCAACTATCTTCGAGAAATTTCATTTGCAAAAATGGCTAATGGCTCCTGCAAAAAATGAGGATAATCAATGATTTCAACGCAAAAATGGCTCTCTCGCTTCGTTATAACCCAAATCCGATCAAACTTCACCTTAAAAATGAGTAAGAAGATGAATAGTAGGATTTGATTTTGAATTAATTAGGAAAACAATGAGGATAATCAATGATTTTATTATATTAGGAATAAGATGTATTTTGAACAAGGAGCATCGGTAGACAGGGGAAGTGGAGGTGGAGGTGGAGGTGAGAGCAAGGCCAACGCAGGTGAGTGAGAAATGGCGGCGGTGCGGCATACATGACACTTGCCCAATGAATAGGGGTTTTGTCGTCGTGACGTCAAAACAGATGGGGCAAAAAGAAGCCCGGTGGGTTTTAAGGAGGCACGTCGTGCGAGACGCCATGATGGCTGCCATGATAGCAGCGTTGTGGGTCTTCGCCGCCACCGAAATTCGATGAAGTATGCCACCGCCGCAGATGATGCATTCGGAGAACTGGATTTCGTTCATTGGAATTGGGGGAGTTTTATTTGGATGAGTGAATGGGATTTGATTGAGGAAGGTTTAGGACTTACTAGGGTTCTTGGAGTTGGGAATTTGAGGGGGATTATAGAATTGGAGGGTTTTTAAACAAAAATGCCAATGTGGAGGATTTTATAGGGAAAGAATTGGGTACTCTGTAATTAATTGCGTATGACAAGAAAGAGAAAAAGAGATTTAGAGAGAGAAATTGCTGGTTTGAGAGTAGTAGTTGCTGGTTTGAGAGTAGTAGGAAGGAGAAGACAGGTGGCTCAATAGTATTAAGACTGCCTTGCCACATCAGAAAATAATAATTTTTTGATTTTTTTTTCAATGCCACGTGTGTAATTATTTAACTTCCGTCCAAGAAATTGGACGGAATGGCTTGATTGTACATTTTTAAAAAACATAGTGGGTCAATTGAATATTTTAAAAGCACAGTGACTAATTGCTTAAAACACTACAACCACAATAGGGAAAAAGTGCTTTTTGCCAAATTAACCCCATTGAAATTTTATAATATACGGGGTCAAATTGAATTTTTATAACTTTCTCAATTCCATGTTACTTCTACTCCTTGATGTATGCATCTTCCTCTAATATTTTTAAAATAAATAATAATCTAATTTATATTATTTTTATAACATAAGAAATTTAAATATTTATTTACAAATTTGTTATTAGAAAGACGTATTAAGGGTCAATAAGGGGTGTGTGTATGTATATATATATATATATATATATATATATATAATGTTATTACTTGTTATATTAACAATATTGTAACCAAATACATGTTTTACATATGTAATCGGCCAAAAAACACAAAATTATCTAAAAAATAGCTCAGGGGTGCTGCCCCGAACTTCCGCCAAATTATTTATAGCATCACAATGTTTTAACCCCACTGAATAAAATTCCTAGCTTCGCCACTACATATGATCATATATACTATATTCACTTGGCTGATCTCACACAAGTTTTTCTAACAGTCCAATCATACTTAGCCTACGACCAAAATGTATCATATAATCCAACACTTTTATAATTTTACGTTAATATAGATTATAGACCACAACTAAAAATCACAAGTTATCAAAAATAGCTTAAGTTACATTATTGCTTCTTTGCCAGAATGGCTCCAGCTAAGTATCATATGTTAACAAAAGAAACTTCTTGATTGTGCAGGACAAGATCATATATTGCATTCCATTAGTGCCAAAAATTGTTCTCTTTTCATATGACTAAGAAACAACAAATTCTGAATGTTGTAGACCATTCGGGTCATAACGATATCATAAGATGCAGAATTAAATATTAATTTAAATCTCCCTCCAATCATGAAGCCAGCTTGATCAGAGCTAACTAGCAAACCAAAATGCAATTTCTGAAGGAGTCGCGGAGGAAAATTAATGGTTTAAAAAAGAAAAGTGTATAGTGCCTCTTCTGTAATCCTAGCGCATATGTAAGCATCAAGCGCGAAGTATAATTTGGATAATAAGATATTCAAATCCCTGACTCCCAGTTCAAACTAAAAAATTGTGTATAGTAAGATATTCACATCCCAGTTCTAAGGTAACATGTCATGCTCCAAATCCTTCATGCCACAAAAAGTACGGAATTGTCTCACAAGAATTACAAAGCATATCGCCAGTTAATTGTCATATAATATCCAACATTTAGTAACTTTATTTTAAGGCTTTAGTTGTGAGTTTTGTTTCGGAGGGAAGGGAAAGTTCTACCTTCCAAATTTTTTGAAAAGAACTTTTCCTTCACGTCCCTTCACACCCCCAAAATAAAACTTAAATGCCAGGTTATCTTCACCTCTCAAAATTATATTGCCATGGTTCTACAAACCAAAACTTAGTTTTATTTAGTAGGAACCAAAGTTTGAAATCTACCCTGATGTAGGACAAAGTGGAAAGAATGAATAAGAGTATAGAGAATCAGAAGAAAAACACACCATAAAAGCACAGAACTTTTCACAAATCAATTCATATTGAATAATCTGAATAATAATGAGTACAACTCTTTGTATAGGAAACCTGTACTTAATGGCCAAGTGAAAACCCAGATATAAAAAATAAAATAACTCCTAACTAAAATATACTACTATAATTAACTTTTAGAATAATCTAATTAATAAAATAATCTCTAATTATAATTTCTTTATTTCTAAATAATAATATAAAATAACACATTAACAATTTTTTCAAGTCCCTTGTATTGCTCTGCATCAAAAAAATTACATCAAAATGCTGGCTTAAGTACCGCTGCTAATATATTTGAACAGAGGAGGTCTAGATTCACAACACCTGGAAGGAACATTGAAGAAATTATATGCTAACAGATACAATCCTGACCAGGATCACATCGAATGACAATCACTCGACTCAAGTTCAAGGGGTTCAACAAGTGATCTTAAGTGATTCGGCTAAAAACTAGTCAAGGATGCTTCTCAATTCATGTGAACAGCGAGGAGAGAATCATTCATGTGATTTGGGTTTGTTAGATACAATATATTTAGAAAGACCAAATCAATGCAAGTCAAGTCATCAAACCGTGTTCGTTTGTATCATCTAATCTTCGGCAAAGATATGTTTCAATTCAAGGAGGGGTAAGAGTTCACGCGACGTTGTGGATGTCCAAGAATGGCAAGGAGATTACAAACTAACGCTCGACAACACAATATTGAATTACACGGAACGAAGGAAAGAGATTTGAGCTACACGGCACGACATTCATTACGGGATTTGTGTCTAGGTTCATTAGTTCGGGCCGTTCAGAGATTCACGTCTAATGGAGAAAATGAGCGAGCGAAGAATTACATTTGGAGCTTAAAGACATCAAAAGGAGTAAAGTGGGTAATCTCAGCCAGGCCAACGCTGCCGCGCTGTGTGCCAAGCCAAAACCAACGTTGTCGCACGACCGTGCCCATTCTCCGTTCAAATCCAGCACGGTCGCGCCGTGCATGGTTTTCCTGTTCAAGCCGCGTTTTTCCTACTCGTTTTTCAGCAGATTTCTTCCATATTTTTATAATTTTATCACATCTTTTAGATGTTTAACGTAACTAGGATATTTGTTAGATAGATTTGATTCCTAATTGGTTGTTAACTAGTATTTCAATTAAAGTAGGGTTTATTCTATTAGTATAAATAGGACACACAGCTGATGTAATAGATAGACAACTTTAATTAATAAAATTACTTTGTGAGATTTTCTCATCTTTTGGTTCTTTAAGAATTCCTAGACTTGTTCTTAGTTTTCTTGAGATTCATTATTGACTTGTCATTCAACAATACATAGTTGGGTGTAGCGTCTTCTACCGCATCAATCATCGATTGTACCAAGATTAACGCTTACATATAAACGGGTTGAGATGGTGTGAGCATTCCTTCATAATTTGCTAGAAACGATCCGGACGACGACCACCTCACGCAAGCGTGCCCTAGAGTCTATCACTAACCAGCCTAAATAAGGTGGCTATAAATTTGGACATCCTTAAAAGTGAAAACAATTTAGATCCCCCACCCCCCCAATTGCATTTTGGTAACGACAATAACCTCTACAAAGACACGCAACTTACCACAATATGCCACAAAACAATTGACAATTCAAGCTTATGTTGAGAAGCCCATCAAACTAAATATTAAACATAGCTCGTTGTTCCAAATCAAAGTATTCAGTAATTAAAAAAAACAATCTAACAAGATAACAAAGGAACAAATAATCAGAGAGAATAAAGCAAACCTTCAAAGGAAGCAATACTCCTGACACATATGGTGAATGCCTAACAGGACTAGGTTTATTAGTCATCCTGTATGTTGCAGTAATTCCCTTCAACTGTTTCAAGACCTATAATATATTTAGAGAAGATGTATCAAAGACAAATGATACTGAAGATAGCCAACCAGACTACTAAATATGATTGACAAATTATCAAGCAGGCAACAAAGCACCACAACATTGCTACATTGATATGTGATTTGCAGACAATCAGATAACCCAACCAATTCTTGCTACATATGAACTCCAAAAAAATTGCTGAAACATATAGCTTACCTTCACAGACTTCTCAACCACTGTTACTATGATTGAACTAATAACTTGAGGTAGTAGATCCTTCAGTGATTTTCCACCCTGTAAAATGCTCTGTTTTACAAGGTCAAGTACTTCGGGGGAGCATGATTTGAGAAGCTCAAGTACATGGCCAAGGTAGTCCCCACAAACTTCTTCCACCAAACAATTTAAATCATTAATTACCTGCAAGAGAAAACTTAGATTAAGCTTGGATCCAGGAACATATTGATTTATAACCCCAATGAATGATTGTATAATAGTTGTCACGCCACGACCAGAAGCGCTGATAGTTGACTGCCAGGACGACTAGGCGTTCATATGACGACAAGTCATTAACAATGTGAAATTTATACATTTGCTTATTTTACTTAAAAAGTATATTGAACAATAAATTTTATATACATTAAAACTAAAAACATCATAACTAGCACTATGGGAATAAGTCAACAAACACTATGTAGAAAATAAAGAATCAACCAAGTCAACAAACATCACACATTACAAGTCTAATAAATAATAAAATTACACTACATAACAAGTCCATGGATCAGCAAAATGGCTTAATCACTTAACTTAGACTAGCTACCAAGGCATGAGCCTTGGCAGCTCGGCGTTCAAGGCGTTGCCTTTTTCCTTCTCCAGCGCCAGGATGCCTAGTCATCGCTTAAGTGACGCCATGACAACTATGGATTGTATACATCATATGTTTCGTCTTGCTACATGGAAGTAGGTTTATTGAATCGTGGTCATATTACAGTTCAATAAAACTAATGTTACTTATTAAGAAAATGACCAAAAATAATATAAAAATCTAGATATGAAATGTTAAGTGAGGTTAAAGGCAGGGAGACCTATTGTTCCCATCTTCTCTTCACCTTTGTGGTCAATGATTTGAGCAAAATAAGTATTGGGAATGAGGATGTGGTCTTGAAAAGAGGTTTATATGGGGAGGGATACACTTTAATACCACATCTTCACTTAACTGATAACACCAATTTGTTATTATTGGATGATGTGGAGGATATAAGAATGCATCAACTCATTTGCATATTTTTTGGATAATCATGGGCAGGAGGATTAATATGGTTGCAGTTGTTCAGTTGAGAATGTGGGAACCCAGGATCTCTCATTTTTAGCTTCAATTGATGGTTGTGGTATTCAGGAGTGGCCTTTTTTATACTTAGGTGTTCCTCAAGAGGGTTATCATAGATCATGTAAGGGAGGGAGACGAAGTGCCTTGACAGGTAAAGAGAGTTATTTTCTCCTTACGTGGTCAAATCACATTGCTTTCCAGCATTTTTGTCCTCATATTTTCTTGTTTACTATGCTGCCTGATTCGTGTATTTGGATAAAGAATGTTGAAGATCTTTTACGGTAGGAGGAATAAAGTTTGTAGTGATAATATCATTAGTCAAGTGGACTAAGGCTGAAGGGGACTGGGTTCGGGTAATTACTTCATAGGTCCAAAGTGATTATGTGGTAATTTCTGTTAAATTCGGACTTTTGATGACTTTCATCAGGAGCAGGTGTGAGCTTCAGTAAAATATATATGATGCATCATTATTCATTAATGAACATGACACTCGTGTGAGCCCATAAAACTTTATGCCTAATCTGTACCTTTCCATTATTTGTTAAAAATCGCAGCAGCGACCTATGTTTTGGAAAGTTATTTTTGACTTGGTATTGGATTCGGTATCGAATTCGGGAGATACACAACGTTACACTAGTTAGGAGTTTCAAAAAAAATTTAAAAAAAATTATGAACAAATTCTAAATAATAAGAAAACAAGATGGATCAATTAAGTTCACAAAAAACACTATCTATTACACATAGCATTGTCGTAATGATAAACAAGACATCTCACAGACGTGTTTAATGCAACATTTTAAAAAAATTTAACGGTAAAATTTTAAAATATTTTCAAGTTATATAACTAGTAATATAAATATATATATATATATATATATATATATATATATATATTTGTAAGTAAAATGGCTACCTTTTTTAAGCTTTAAAAGTACTACATAATATGTATAATTGGTTTTTAACTAAGTAGTTTAAGTATGATTTTATAAGTTGTAGTTAACTTCAATACTAGTTTTATTTTTTTATTTTTTTTAATACCAATTGAGGTACTAGTTAAAATATATGAAATAAAATTTATTTAGTATTTTGAGTGTGGCATTTCTCCCCTTTATGCCAAAATTTCTCTGCTATTTGGCCTGAACCGTTCCACTACGTCAATACATGCATTTTACATGAATAATCGCTGATTTTCCTACTCGTATTAAGGTTACGCTTCAGCAAGGGCCGAAACCACTTAGATACGCTGAAACTTGGAACCATGCTTTCGTTCCTGGTTCCCTTATTTGTTTTTATAATAGGATGGGTGATACTTTTTCCATGGATGTGGCCATAACACTAAAATCACCTAATCCTTGTGGTATTGGTTCATTCTCTTGAATTTTCTTCAAAATTTCAGCTTATAAGGGCGTTTGGCCCAGGGAGTTTTCACACATTTGAATTTCTTTCAAGTCATATCATACGTGCATCAATGTGTATTACTAAGTTTAAAAGTAACTATCAACCTGAAGCAAGCAGATGATTCAGAAGGCTAAGTTATCACATTCACATAAATTGGAACCAATATATACATGACAAAAATAATTTATTCGAAATGATATGCTGCCATATCTATCATGTCCTTTATCTGTAGAATATAACTAGACATTTTACTATCACTACAAGGATAATGACCTCAATCCTTTCATTGTACTTTCACTCAAAACATCCTTGGTTCTTTACATCATTACATTTAAATCAATGGTTTTCTGGTGACATCAACCATTAAAAAATGTACTTTATCTTTACCAAATTTCATCTATCATGATATGATAATTTTAGAAACATTCTTGTATCTGATAAATTACAATTAGAAGAATCATGAAAATGTCCCTCAGGCCTGCAGGTAAAAATCCTTGACATCAGAAAAAATAAATAAATGTAACTAATCATACAGTATGGCCAAAAACCTAATAATACCGCAAAATGTCAACAGGGAATAAATCATATAGCAAAAGATCATAAACAAACTTGTACTGCAAAGTAAACTATAATATAGTGAAAGCAGGAAAATGTTACATACATAAACAAGATCATCTAGAACAGCAGAAACAGCCCATTCAGATCCAGGGTTGGAACCTGAATTACCGAGTTTGCGAGCAGCCAGTCCAGCTGACAACCAATTTGAGTATCTATAAGCATAATGGAGTCAAAAACTTTGATAAGTCAGCAGAGTAGCTCAACACAAAAAATATATATTTAAAAATTAACCTCCCAAATCTGAATAAAACTGACCTAGATATAAGTTGTAAAGATAATCTAAGAAACTTGTCAGAGCAAGAAATGACAAGAACATCTTCTCTCCAACAGGATCTCAAGCAATCCAATAGAGAAATACTTTGCTTTAACATCAAAACATGAGCTTCCCCTTGGTCAGAAATTGAGTTATGAACTGGGACAAGACTACCCACCATCTGTGCAGAATCTAAAGCCCCAGCTATTTCCTGAAACCTGGCAAATTCAAATCACATCAGCTTCTCATTCGTCGTATTTGTATGACAATTACTTTTAATTGGGATTTGTGGAAATAAGTACCTCCTAAAGTGAGTAGTAAAATCTACTACTCCCTCCCTCGGTCCTAGTATAAATTTCACACAAATTAAGAAAACTAAAGAAGTCAAGAGAGTATAAAATAAGTACCAATTTTGTCCAAGGCAGACCCCATGCAAGTACACTAATAAATCTTTGTCTCTTTTAAACTTAGGGGACTTCACTTTAGTATACTTTTGAGGGTAAACTAGTCTTTAGGCTTATTTTATATTTAATTTGTGTACTTTTATACATTCTTTAGTGGACAAAATATACTTGAAGACATCCTTTTGAGGACGGAGGGAGTATTTTGATACAGGCCATTATGTATCTAACAATTGTATTTATTACCTCAAAGAGAAATACACCCCAATATTCCAGTGCTTCATGAAGTCAATGTAAATGGCCTCAGCTCGAAATTTGGTAACAGCATATCTGGACGGACAGTAGCCTTGCATAACAATTGTATGTTGCAACCAAATCAAACACGACAAATGTAATAACCGAGGGGATATTATAAAGTCAATGACAAACTCAAATACAGGAATACCGGAAAGTTTCCACTACCTTCTAAATGAGCCAAGAATTCAAGGGTGGATTTGTAATTTTTCAGGAACTCTGTAGGTCTTCCAGGAGAAAAGGCCCCTGGTTTTCCTTTCTGGATCGCTGTGAGAACCTCTTTAAGGATGGAATTTGCTAGGAAGCTAAATACATGGAGACCTGAATTTTCTGCACATCACACCAAACACTATAAATATATATATATATTTAGCAAAAATTTAAGAAAAACTAGCGAGTAATACACAAAGAAAACCAGCATTCACATATATATAAGAACATACTGTATTTAAAGCTCAGAAAATATAGTTTAAAACATTTTCTTTATGTTGAATTAGTTATCCCGATGAAGTACAATCTACAAAGGATATATTTGGTAATAATCAAAGACGCAAATAATAGAACAAGAATGAATAGAGAAAAAGAAAAAAAAATATCAGTACGCTGATAAGGCTTCCATATTTCAGTAGAAAGGCATACAACAACAGAGAACGATCTTTAATAATTGCTCATTTCTTGAACAATATTACTGCAATTAAAAACAGGAAAAGTAAGAAACCTAAAAACTGCATGTGATGGATCCTTTAGAACATAATAAAGTTAAAGGAAGCATCAGTAAATATAAGACTCCCAATGAGTTGACCTTACTAAGGGTATATAGATCGATAAGCAGGAGTTATATAGCTCAACTACAAGTACAACATCTGAACAAGTCGATTGAATTTAATAGGTCAAGATTAATAGAGTTATCACCCCATTCTATAAGGGTTTTCAAAGTTGTTGGAAATCTAATATCATGAGAGGTTGATGAGCATACCTCTAGATGAAATTTCTAATAGAAATTTACAATCTTCCTCAATAGAATGGTTTATTTTTTTATAATCAGCCTCAAGTTCATCTCCAGATGCCCCACCACTCATCCCCGATGAATTTTGTGGAATAACTTTCTGTACCAGAGGTGCCACAGTAGTTGAGCGAAAAATTTCTTCTGCATTCGTAGTATTGTCAATGGCGGCATATGCCCGTAAGCAATTGTATATTGCAGTATCATCCCTGTGTTCCAGTCCATCAACAAAACAGTGTCCCAAGCTTGCATCCAGTAATAAGCAAGCACTCTGAATCCTCTTCTCCATGTTCTCAATAAAAGGTAGGTTCTGTACTGCCATAAGAGATAAGATATAATGTGTAAGTTGTTAACACAATGTTTTAAAGGTCATCAACTCTTCATAATACTACTATGGCATTGCAAACTGATGATCTTGATACTTAATTGAGATGCGACAGATACAAGAAATAACATATAACTGAAAAATAACAGAAACAGAAAGTGAATCACAATTAAACCACATCAGTAAGGAATTACGCATCTGAAACACACATGAAAAAACTCTGATGAAAAGATAGGGCTCTAGTTTTATTTTGTTTGCTCTCCTGCAGGCTGAAACATTTCCTTTAAATAGATGTGTGCCAAATTCCAACATTTACCTTTCCTCCAACAAAGAAGAGAGAGATACATGTATATAAATATAGTTATTACTTATGAGGGGTGCCTGTTTGGTTGTATTGATAGATTATTAGGTAACACAATTGCCAGCACCCTGAACAACTAAACTGAAATCCATAATTTTTTTCCATCAGCTGCTATAGCATCAAATTAAGCCTGATGGTGGCACAGAATTTTGTATTGCTGAAGAGGATTTAACCAACTCCATAAATACTCATGCATTTGTGGAGCCCATCCAAGTTTCAAGCTTCTTTGACTGGTATGCCTTGAGATATTTTGACAGGTATGCATTAGTGTGATTATGTGTGTGATGAAAGACCCACAAAAGCCTTACTTTTCGAGAGAACCTTTGCCTTCCAAATATAAGAAGAAAAATGGGGTGAAGGATAACCCAATACACGAAATTAGACCGACAAGAAGCTGTATAAATAAAGGAATTTTTATGCCTCTCAGTCATTTAAAATGTTAAGAAAAATTGAAAGATAGTCTTACCCTCTCCAATATAGAAGTTGGAGAATTGTGCTTGGACGAGAGGTAATTAAGACTAGAAAAGGTTAAATAACTTTTTTTTCTTACGATGACAAAAAAACTATATTTTGTATAGCTAGATCACTGTGATGCTCTTAGCAAAAAATCGAAGAGGTGCACTGGTTACTCTTTTGTTGACTTGATGGTAGACTGCAAATGTTTGACTTCCAACCCAAATCTTATCCATATCACTTGAACATGATTTGGCAGGTTACCATATTTTGTGTAGCTAGATCACCATGTTGATCTTAGCCAAATATCGAAGAGGTGCAGTGGTTACTCTTTTGTTAACCTGATAGTAGACTGCAAATGTTGGACTTACAACGCAAATCTTATCCAAATCACTTAAACATGGTTTGGCAGGGTTGCCATCATTCTACAAAGAAGTCATGACATGATTCTTTCTCTCTAATTATAAGAAACTTCCATTTTGTAATTCTATCTTATTACCTATTCAATGAAAACAAAATAGACTTCAATATCTTCAAGATACATTTGCATTATGATTCACCATTATTTGAGCTATATAATTTCCACATTTTGTTAAGCACTCTTTAAACCAATATTAAGACAACTTTTTTTTTAAAGTCCGAAATTAAAAACCCAACCAAGCTAAATTAAATACATTTTCTTTTGAGGATAAATCACTCATCTCTCTAGACTAGGTCACTAGAGTTAAGGAAAAATTAGTTAAAGTTAACAACATAGGTCCACCTTGAAGAGAATTTCTCCAAGTCCAAATAGCAAAGCCTCAACAGAATATACAATTATAGAGTAAATCAAAGTTAGAGATGGATATTATTATTATTATTATTCGGTAAAAAAATAAATCATATAAAATATATTTTGGACAAGAAATTTAAGAAATACTATATATTCCTATTAAATAGCAATACTCGTGATTGATCATTGATCTCTCCATAATCATAACAAAGAACTGATGCCCACTACTTAACTAGTCATCAACTATTAGACATTGCAATAAATTCAATGTACATAACCATATATAAAATAATACTCTCCCTCCGTCCCAGGATAAAAGTCCTGGTGGACTTTTCACGCATATTAAGAAGAGGAATAAAATGACAACAGTCCATAATAATGTCATTAAATATGGAGAGAGAATTAGAATAAGAAAAGTATGAGATATTTAATGCTACGGGCATAATAGAAAAAAATGTGTAAAAGTTTGGTTATTAAAGGAAAATGGACATTTAACATGGGACTACCCAAAATAGTAAGGAGAACTTTTATCCTGGGACAGATGGAGTATTATCAATATTGACTTTTTGAAGTCAACTTAAAGCATTTACAAACTCAAAAATGACATGAATCAATTTAGCAAAAAAATTAATGTTCTAAAAGGCACTAGGCGGGAGGCCGGGGTCCTGGGCAGGATTTTTTTATTTTAAGTCAATTTTAATATTTTATCTTATATTTATCCAAACAAAACAATAATATAAAGCAAAACAATCTATAATAAAAGTCTTTGCTTAAAGTTCAAACACGTGTCCATATTGCTAATGTCAAAGTTCAAACACAAACATGCAATTGTTTAAAGTTCAAACATATTTTTAACGTAATATTGTTATTAAATAATAAAATTTAAAATTTCAAGAATTTAATTCAATATTAAAACTTAAGAAACTAAATATAAATTTAAGAATTATTGAATTAAACTAAATATTACAAATGTATCATCATTTATATAATTTGAAGTTAGTACAAGTTCAAAAAATTACAACTATAATAAAATTATCAATTTTGACTTAATATTGTTCACTTCTTGTTGTGATTTGATATGCTACAATCTGTATTATGAATATGGTAAATGGTAAATCATTAGAAAAATAAATATATCAACATCTGGTTTGTGTAGTTATTAAAATAAAAAAAAACTCTCCACCTAGACCCCGCCTAATTTTTTGGAGTGATTTTTTTGTCGCCTTGGGCCTAGGTGAAGCGCCAGGGGGCCTAGCGCCTAGGCGGGAATTTTTATAACACTGCAATTTTTTGATATGAATTCTTTTATTTTTTTAGCCAATACAATTATGAATATCGTAAAATGTCTAAAAAATACTACTCATTGTAAGATTTATCGTTCCATGATCAATTTGGAGTTTGAAAATGCCTCGAATTGACTTTCAAAAGTCAACAATAATCTTATAATTTTGGAACAAATGTACTATAATATATTACAAGGAATAAGCATCCCTAGTAGGACACTTCACCAAGAAGCATAACTTTGACAATAAATTAATCACAAGACCTTATAGATGAGTTGCAGAAAGAAATGTTAAATGCAAATCCACCTACTCACAAAATCATGTCACCAGCAGTGTTGCCAGTGATACAAAAAATGTAAAATAGAGATATCAAACCAGGATTATACGTGTGAGTTGTGACATAAGTGAGAGCAAGATAGACCTGTGCATGAGTAATGTAGAACTTTAGCCTGTTCATTTCACTAGCAATTCTCTCCAACAGCATGCTCTGAGTTTCCCTGAGATTTGTTCCATTTTCTCCATGTTGCAATGATATCCCATTGCTCAAATGACTTTTTTCTACAAAATCTACATCTCCATTGGACCAATCAGCAGGCAAGCTAGGCAGCTCCCTTATCAACTTCTCAACCTGTGTACAGTAAAATCAAATTTTTAGAACTAAGGTTGTGTTTGATTACCTCTTATTGACTCTTAATGGATTTGCCTCTGATTCGGTCAGAGGCAAATCTTGTTTGGCAAAAAAAATTTTGCCTCTTAATAGCTCTTAATTGTTTAGACATAAAAATAAATCTATAGCATTCAGAGGAGCCTCTGAGCGAGAAAAAATTTTTTGGGACAATAATAACCTCTTTTCTTCCGTCTTTTATCCCAAATCAAACCTAGATGCCTCTTCTCTCCTTCACTGAACTGAATCGCTGCTGCTCTCTTCCTTCTCTGAATCGCTGCTGCTCCTTTGTCTTCTTTCGCCGGTAATCTTCTCTCCCTTCTTCATCTATTGTTCATTATTATCAATTCCCACCACGATTTTAACTTATTGCACGGAGTTCATCTAATTTTTTTTTTGCCCTTCTGATTTCTGTCGGCAACCTGAATCACGATACTGATGCACTGGCATACTAGGCTAGGAGGGTTCATAATATTTTGATACTTTGTAGTTTAAAGACAATATCTTCCAGTCAAGGATCTCTACATTTCTTTAGAAGTTGATTGGACCATTGTATCACATTGTGTTTGTTAAGCTTTTCAAAATTGAGAAATGATGTGTTAAAGATACACCGGATCTTAGACATAGGACTTTACTTCTGAAAATGCTACATCAGTTCGAAATTTTATTTTATTGCATTACTAATCTTAATGTTTGAAAGGTCTTATACTAGTAAAAAAAAGATTTTTTTGATACTTCTTATCCTTAACATAGAAATATGTTTTTTAGTTAATTGCTGCCTTGTGGCAATTTGCTACCTATATTCCTAGGTTATAAAACAGAGCATTTTAGATTGCAAGTTATATTGTATAGTTGAAATTTCGGATCTATATTGCACTGTATTTAAGATGGAGATACTTTAAGCTTTAAATTCTATTGATGTGGTTTTAAGCATTTAAAGTTGACATTATTTTCTGATGATTTTGGTACTACTTTTTGTACAGCTCCTCTTGATTTTGGTTTAAGTTGATTGACTGAATTAGCTAACCTTTATATATGTATATGGAATTAGCAAACCTTTATATAAATAGCTAGATTTGAATACAAGAAGATTGACTACCAAGAACATTAGACAACTATGTCAATGTGTCATGAAGTTGAAGGTTTGGGATGGAGATAAAAACGAAGAGTCGATGAGAAATGAGTAGGTGAGGCTATTTTCTCTAATAAGTTAATCACTATCTTGACAACTAAAAGGGTTAATGATAAGTTTCCATGGCATCATCATTATGCTTGATAGCAGAACATGGATTGCCTTCCTTGGAACAGTAATACTATAATGGTAACCTGTATCAAGATGGCCAAGGTAGTATGATTCACAAACTTACTGAATTTCTATTTAAACTAATTGGGGTGGCTGTAATTGACTCACATATGGAAGCTTAAAGAGAATGATACATAAACTTTATTTTCTCATCTCCTCTTGGTTTTTCATATACTAATGCTTTATTGCAGATCTGATTAGATTAGCTGGACATGGCTTTGTTAAATTTAGAAACATTTAAAGTGTCAAATCTATAATATATATATATATAGAGCAAGAGGTACACAAATAAAACGAAATCAGAACAATTAACAGATGTAGAAGTATTTAAAGTGTCAACAGATTGCCAAAACACCCAGCATGTGTGTTGGATTGGATAAGTCACAAATTGTGATATTGACATGTAGGTGGGTGATATTGACAAATTGTGATATGGATATATAGAATTTTTTTTCTCTGTTCATGTCCCTATTTCTTTATATATATGCACATCTAATGTGAGGAATGATGATAGAGCTCACATCTTTTTAGTGATCATCCTTTGTGTTAGCTCTTTTCTTTTATAAGCATAGGAATACTTGTATATGCACTTCAGGTCCACAGGTCCGTACAGATCCTAAGGGACAAGCAGGAGCTTGCTGAAACCCAGAAAGAACTAGTCAAGATTCAAATTTTGCATGAAAGAGTCCAATCTCGCAAGCCATTCTAAACATAGTGAGGAGAAGGCTTCTCCACCGCTTCGACCCCAAAAGTGAATGATAACACATCATATGTGCATGGCCAACAACTTGCTCTTGCTTTGCCTAATCAGGTGTCCCCACAACCTTCACTTCCTACCGACACATGGAGCATCACCACCAGAAATTTCATGGCACAAAGATCCACAGATGCCACCTCAGGGTCTGACCTCATCTCAGGGTTATTATCTACCTTCAGTGCAGCCATCTCAGGGTCAAGGCGTAGAATTTATGGTTAATCTACGTGAACAAATTGCACTTCAACTCTTAACAATTGTTTGAAGTTAATTTAATTTGTATGGTTGAATTATTATGCTATGTTGATATTTTTGGGATATGATACTATGTTTGAAGTTAATTTAATTTGTACGTTTTCATTTTTATTTTATCATATTGTGGTCAAAATATTATAAATATGTATTTAAAATACTATTCAGACCTTCTGACTATCAAACATGTTTTGTTTAAACTGTTCATAGGGTTAAAATGGTCAAATACTGTTATTTAGACATTTTGAAAAAAATAATTATCAAACAACATTTTTTCATTTAGACAAAATTCTATTCAGATGCTTTATATTATTCAGACGTCTAAACTGTTCAGGTCTTAACACTCAATTTTATCAAACACCACCTAAGTGAGCATAACTCACTGCAAAACAAGTAAAGTCTCATTTTGATATAATTAACATAATCCTAGATTTTCTGCAAAAATAAATATAAATTAAGGATTAAAAATAAAATAAAGAAACAAAAAAATGTTAATGATCACTAGTCCAACTTTATATGATTTCATGAAGCTCAGTGTCAAACATAATGCTGCAATGGATCTTTCTTAAGAATATTTATTTACTTTTCATTCTCACTTCCTCACTATTTCTCCTAGATCCAACATAATTATCAATAGCTACTAAACCAGAACACACTTCTGGGTAAAGTTGAACTTCATTGCACCAAATTTCAAACTAAATTTTCATATTCCCTTAAATTTCTGCTTTGAAACTAAAGTTACATATAACCAATCACAAAACAAAAGCCATCATAAAGCAATAAATTTTAATTTAACTGATCACAAACTAAATCTAAGTTAAAAGCTCCAAATTCTGTCATGTCTCAGTTTAAAACCCGAGCTTCCCACTATATACGACATAATTTCCAAACACCAAACGAAACTCAACTGAAAAAACGTTTAAAACATTCCGTAAAAGAACGAAACATTACCTTGGACACAACATGAAAAGTATCGAGCAGCAACTCCAAAACCTCCCTGGCAGCGGAGGCCTCGGCACGCTGCTGGAGCCCACTCTGCAATGCCAAAAGCGAATCCTCCACTGCCCCGCGGAACACCTCAATCTTCTCTCTCATCTCCGTCAGTGGAGCCCGCATTCGGACGACGGCGGCATCAACATCGACTAGCTTCGTGCTTAAGTTAACGAAATCGGCGTAGTCGCGGTTAATTAGCTCTACCAGCTCGTGTTTCAACGAGGAGAGGTGGGAACGGAGCTCGGATCGGAGGGTTTCGAAAGGGACAAAGGTACGGAGATCGGAGATGTATGATTCGGGGTCGAAATTAGGGTTTAGGAATGATGATTGTTTGAACCATAGTGGGTGGGAGTCGACTGGGTCGCCAAATAGATCGGTGGTTGTGCGCTGCGGAGGAGTCGATGGCGGTGGTGATTGGGAATGTAGATCCGGCATTGAGGAGTTGAATGCAGTGTGCGAGGAAGGGAATTTGAGTAGTTTGATCGATAATTAGCGAGGCTAAGATAGTGAATAGGAATTGAAAACCGACAGTATTTGGGTACAAGTATTGTAGTAATTTTCAACTCCCTCCCCCGAGTCCCGAGTTTGTTTCTGTCTTCTGAAAACAACAAAAACGGGTTAAATGCACAATGGACCACTGAACTTATTTGATATTTGGGTATTGAGCTTCTTTTTTTTCGGTCAACGCAAACTAAGCCTTTTTCTATTCAAAAATTTGGACTTTGAGCCCCGGTATACCCATGTGTCGTTGACTCACTGACGCTGACGTGACACGCGCGCCGTATTTGTATTCTTGAATAAGCGTCTTTTGATTTTTTTCCCAAAAAATGCCTTTGCAAGGATTCTTCTTGTTTGTAATTTTAATCAAATGACCGCTTTATACCTTACTAGATACCGATTCTACCCACTCTTTTATCTCTCCTGCTTGTGCTCAACGTTTAAACTTGACTCCGAAAAAATTGGACTTTGACTTATCTGTTGAAACTCCGTTGGATGAAACTTTCGTTACATCTACAGTTTATAAATCTTGCATGATCCAAGTTGGCACTATCATATTACTTGTTGATCTTATATCTTTAAAGATACTTGCTTTTGATGTAATTTTAGGAATTGATTGGTTAACCACTCATCATGCCAAAATTGATTGTTTTTAAATAAGGTTGTTAGTTTTCATATTCCTAACCAACCTGTCATACGAATTCAAACAACTAAACCACTAAAATCGATCCACTATCATATAAAGCCATAAAGCTATTCGTTTATTGAAAAACGGATGTCGAGCTTTCTTAGCCCATGTTATGGATTTGAACAAAAAGACAAGTCGATTTGAATAATATTTACATTGTTAGAGAATTTTCTCGATGTATTTCTGAAGAACTTCCTGGCCTCACCCCGAATTCTTTATTGACCTTGGTAGCCGTACAAAACCCATTTCTAAAACCCCATATCGAATGGCTCCTATTGAACTTAAAGAGTTAAAAGTCCAACTACAGAAATTGTTAGACATAGGTTTCATTCGTCTAAAGACATCTCCTCGGGGTGCTCTGCTTTTTTAGTAAAAAGAAAGAGCGGGAGTATCGACTTTATATTGACTACACGAGAATTAAACCATGTCACCATCAAGAATAGTATCCGCTACCTCGCATTAATGACTGTTCGACCACCATCTGAGAGAGCCTGATTCTTTTTTCAAAGATCGATCTTGATCCGGATATCATCAATGAAGATTAAAAGCCGAGGATATTCCAAAGACCGCCTTTCGAACTCCTATGACGGGCATTATGAATTCTTAGTCATGTCTTTTGGATTGACTAATGCTCCTGCTTCTTTCGTGGATATGATGAACCGTGTATTCGAGGAATATTTGGATCAGGTTTGTTGTTGTCTTTATTGATGACATCCTCATCTATTCCAAAAGCCGTGAAGATCGTGAAGACCATTTGGTCGATATTTGAAAGACTTCGTGAAAACAAACTTTATGCCAAGTGAAGAAATGCGAGTTCGCTTGAGGAAGAGTAGCATTCCTTGGGCACGTGGTGTCAAAACATGGAGTATCTGTCGACCCAAATGAAGATTGAAGCGACAAAGTTGGGAGCAACCAAAGTCGGTGGCCAAAGTGTGTAGCTTTCTAGACTTAAATGGTTATTATCGGAGATTCGTGGAAGGATTTTCTCGAATCGCTATCAGATTAACTCAGTTTGACTTTGGAAAGATACAAAATTTGTATGGAAGCGAGGAATGCGAGAAGAGTTTCCAAGAGCTCAAGAGGAGACTCATTTCGGCACTGTTACAGCAATACCATCCGGTGCGGATGGATTTGTTATATCTGATGATGCTTGAGCAAAGGGTTAGGATGCGTTATCATGCGACGACATGGGAAAGTCATAGCTTATGCCTCACGACAACTCAAAAGAATATGAGAGGAATTATCCTACTCACGATCTAGAGTTGGCAGCAGTCCTATTCGCGTTGAAAATTTGGAGACACTACTTGTTTGGGGAGAAAGTGGATATTTATACGGACCATAAAAGCCTCAAATATTTCTTCACCCAAAAAGAACTCAACATGCGCAAAGAACGACGTTGGCTTGAACTATTGAAAATTACGATCACACTATTCAATATCATCTTGGAAAAACGAACGTAGTGGTGGTGACGTTGATCGAAGATCAAGATCATATGCAAGACGAAAAGCGATATTGTTATTACAAAGGCCCATTCTGTATGACTTGCAAAGGATGGAGGTAGAATTAAAGACTCCGAGGGACCCACATGATGATGGCGAATATACGAGTAGAACCGACTTTAATCGATAAAGTTAAAGTTCGCTTCAAACTACTTTACTGGAAATTCGATCGTATGAAGAAGAAAGTGCAAGAAGGAGCTATTCTCAAGTGAGAATCGATGAAGAAGGAATACTTAGATTCAACTCTGAGACTTTGTGTTCTAACGATTCGACTTGAAGCATAGAATCATGATGGAGGACACAACACCCCGCTTGTAATCCATCTTGGGAGTACCAAAATGTATCATGATATTCAATTACATTTTGGTGGAACAATATGAAAAGAGAGATCGCGGAGTTTATCTCGAGGTGTTTAACTTGTCAATGTGTAAAAGCGAACATCAAGTGCCAAAGGGTCCATTACAACCACTGAGATTCCGAAATAGAAGTGGGAACACATTACTATGGATTTCACATTCTGTCTTCCCAAAAAGTTTCTCAAGGCATAGATGCGATTTGGGTTATTGTTGCTAGATTAATCAAGTATGCCCATTTCTTACCGTCATTGAGACTTATTCCTCTTGAGCGTCTTGCTTTCGTATGTCGTGAAATGAGATTGTGAGATTGCATGGCATGCCAAGATCCATAGTTTCGGATCGTGCCCCAAGATTCACTTCACGATTTTGGGTTAGCTTACCGAGAAAGCTATGGGCGCAGATTGATTGATTCGACGATACCATCCTAAAATGCAGACGGACAATCGGAGAGGACTATTCAAACCCTCAAGATCTATTAAGACTTTGTGTCCTAGATTTTAAAGGAAGTTGGGATAAAGATTGCCACTGGTGGAATTCTCCTACAACAACAGCTTATCGCCAAGTATAAGCGTGGCTCCATTTGAGGCGTTGTATGGACGAAAGTGTTGTTCTCAAGTATGTTGGGACGAGGTGGGAGAAGCAACGTTGTTGGGACCAGAATTAGTACGCATGACTACAGAAAAGATCCAAATGATTCGACAACATATACGAACGGCACAAGATCGACAAAAGAGTTATGCAGATCTTCATCGAAAAGACGTGGAATTTAATATTGGGGATCATGTATTGTTACGTGTTGCACCATGGAAGGGAGTTACAAGATTTGGGAAGAGAGGAAAGCTCAATCTACGATTTGTTGGTCCATTTGAGATTCTTGACCGAATAGGAAATATGGCCTATAGACTCGCATTACCTCCAAGTATGTCTCGTGTTCATAATGTTTTTCAAATATCCATGCTTCGTAAATATGTGAAAGACCCGAACCATATTATTGCGTTAGAACCAGACGAGATAGCCAAAGATTTAACGTCTGAAGAAGTACTGTTAAGATCTTGGATAGGAAAGAAGCATATCCTACGCACTGAGGTTATACCACAAGTTAAGGTTTTATGGAGAAACCATGCTATTTAAGAAATGACACAGGAGTTGAATCGAAATGAAAGTGAGGTATCCTCACCTTTTGAAACACCAGATATCGTATGTCAATTTCGAGGACGAAATTTCATAAGGAGGGAGGTTGTAAGACCCCAACTTATTATAAATAAAATCAAATTTCCTTTAATTATATTTGTGAATAATAAGGTATTAATTTGATATAATTTTCTGGTTATGGGTGAAATGTGCAAATTTTGCAAAATATGCAAGTGGTTATAAAATAATCATTGTTGTCGGGAAATATTCATTTGGTCGTGGAATATTCTTGTTGTCGGAAAATATTTGTACGAAGGCGCATGATTCAGGGGCCCCATAATGTAATAACCGCTTTGGATGAAGAAAGCGACAAGTTTGAGTTTTATAAATAACAAATAGTAGTTATTCTCAATTAACAATGTTGGAATACCCGGTGGTTAAAATACGATGAATGCGCGGATGCACAGTATTGATGAATTATTGATCCTTAAGTAATAAGGCACTACTCAATAATTGTTATAGTAGTTACTTCAATATTTTATTTTATTGATTCAATAATTGCTGAGTTGATATTTTATATTATTGATGTTTCAATAATTGTCACTGCACAGTATTTTCCATTATCAGATCAATAATTCATATTATTTGAATAATATTATTTGATAGCATTATTGGCAATGTCTAGAAAGATCTGTACCTAATTGCGCGCCAATAAGGAGAAATTCTTATTGGAAAGCCCCCTCTTTCCTGAGAACGGCCTGATTATCATAAATGTGATTCTGTAATATTATTTGTGAATAATTAATTATTGGTTCATATGATAAGAAAATATTTATTTTATGCGGATATAAATGTTGGATATATTTATTGTGGTTAAAAATGAAGGAGTTAATGTTGAGGTATTTTATCAGTATTTTTACCGGAATGAAGGTATTAAAAATTAAACCAGTGTTTTTGAGATATATTATGTGAGTTATAATTTTTAATCCGACCGTTGGATCGTTGTAATTTTTGGATATGTTATACATATATAAATTGAGTATATGTCCACAAATTTTGAACCGTTAAAAATGAACGTATGATTTGTTATGAATTTTAAGAGTTGACTGATTTAGAAATTAGGTTTATAAATGATTTTGGTGGAAAATTCTAGAATTGAGTGGGCCCCACTTGTGGTTGGTGAAGAAATGTGCTGAATTTATTTTAAATGTGGTGGGTGGGAATAATTACGAATTAAAGCCATCATTTGCGGGTCAAGTCTTCTGCTAACATTTTCCTATAAATAGAAATTTAAGTTAAATTGAAAATCACACCGAAACAAGTTTTCTCTCTTCTCTCTCTAGATTATTGAGTGTATTTTGTGAGTATTTAGATACTTTGTGAGTTTCTTCATTCATCGGTCTGAAGTTTCCTTGACTTTTATACCAATATTCAATCGAAATACGATATTTTGAGGTAAGGGATGTTATTTTCTTCATATATGATATTATTTCTTCAATATCATTATGCCGAAGTATTGATCTGAATTTTTATCAAATTTATAACTTTTTGTATCGGGGTTACTATTCACGTATACGACACTATTCACCGAAAAAATAAAATTTTCTTCTTTTTGTCCAAGATGTCTATTATGGTTACTATCTTTGATTGTATCCATGTTTTGATCTTTATTTTTGAATTCTGCTTCAAAATTGGTATTTATGAAGTATTATTGATCTTGGATAAACTGTTATACGAATCCATACTATTTGTCCTTCCGTTTCACTGGATTCGTTTTCTTTAAAATATTTTCATCATCCTCGATCTAAATAATGATATTACTAAATATCTTCATACCAGAGTCTGAAGATAAATGATTAATCGATGAATATCTTTGGCCCGTAGTCAAAAGATGAACAGTGTTGAGATGAACATGACCAATGGTGATACAAATGAATATATTTGGCACAGTAGTGCAAAGATGAATATTTGATTAAAGATGTATATTGATTGTTATTACAGGATAAAATATTGATGATGGACTTTTAAATCTTAGAAGATAGTAGAACTCATTCTCTACTTGACTCTTCAATGGATTGTTGTTTCATTGCTGCAGCTTGTTGATCTAAAACTTGTTGGCTATTATATTTTATCGATTTTTCCTGTTGAAGACTAACGATAATTTGTTGTATATTATCTTAGTCATAATATTCTTTACTTGGGCTAGTTGAGCTCACCTTTTTCCTTTTGTTCCATTTTTCTCAAGAGGTGAGAACATAGCGAGAACTAATGGGTGCACGAAGTGATGGTTCTAGAAAGATGTTTTAGCGATCCTCACTATTTACGTAAAATAGTGTTTGAATAATTATAACGAGGACTTATTTGAGTGTGGATATTGTCTGAAGACAATATTTGTATTTAAACTCACGGTATGTGTTGTCGTATTTTGCACGACAAATTGTATTATTGAAGTTGTAGTTTGCTTTCAGCATTACCATGTATTTGGCGACTCGAGAATGGGTGTTGTATACCTATTTTGGGGGCGCCACAGTTGGTATCAAAGCTTAGGGATATAGTCTCTCATGAGATCGGGGAATAGAACTAGGAGGGAGAGATGAGTAAATCCTTCGCTAGTGTGTGTCTTATCTAAGCTTATTTGTTGGTCGACCATAATATAGGGATATTATGTGATATATTAATTTGTTTAATTAACCATTATTTTATGGCAGCATTTAATAATGGCCGCTGAGAACGTTAACAATGGAGTGTATGAGACTGTGGAACAACCTTTAGTTACAAACCAGGATAACGTGCAACAGGAAGGCAATATTCCTCCTGTAAACAACACTACCGAGCAAACGATGAATGATGGAATGTTTAGGAGCTTTTTGTAGTTCATGCAAAACCAGACGAGGGAGACTCGTGCACAAAATACGAGTGGAAATGATAGCAATCTTGCGCACTTTATCACAAATGCAAGAGCTCAAGGAGTTAGGACCACCGAATTTAAGGAAAAGCGAATCCGATCATGGCGAAAACGTGGGTCAAGCAAATTACCAAGATATTCGATGTCTTGGGATGCACGGAGAAACGAAGGTTCCATTCGCCACCTTTATGTTCCATGGTGAGGCGTATCACCTGGTGGGAGTCTCAGAAGCGTACTCCAAACTTCTTTGACTCAACATGTCTTGGGAAACGTTTCAGAAACTATTCAATGACAAGTACTTTCCTGAAAGTATTCGTCATATAAAAGAGGTAGAGTTTATCAGACTGGAACAAAATAACATGACGGTGTCCCAATACGAGGCGAAGTTTGCAGAGTTATCCAGGTTTGCACCTTATTTGGTCGAAAATGAGGAACAAATGACGAGGATGTTTTTGAGAGGTCTAAAGCCCGAGATTCGACAATATCTTATATCTCATAAATTTTCTTTATATTCAGTTGTTGTAAACATGGCTCAATTATTAGAGCGAGATAATGAGTATGTTCAACCGAGGGACCACAACCAGGGTCATACCGATGACAACATTCATCAGAGCGATGATAACCAACGAGGAAGGAAAAATACAAACAAAGGCGGTAACCACTCAGGTGGTCATCGTGGCCATGATAATAGGAGAAGTGAGTCAAGTGAAAATTTCAGAAATAGGAGATTCAATAATGACGGGAAGACATCAAAAAGAAAGACACCAAAGACCAACAACAAATTCTAGGGGAGGAGAACGACCGCCGATTAGATGTTACAAATCGCGGAAAGAGGGACATATCATTAAACCGTCCACAACAATCCAATGTATATTTACAACTATGGAAAGGAAGGCCACATAGCTCGGGATTGTTCAGTAGTAAAACCAAGTTCAACGGGATGGTGACTCGAAGGGTTGTCCCGGATAAGTCGAAATCGGCGTTTAGGGAAGAAGCGTTTATCGTGATCGCCAAAACGCGAGGAACCCGAACGAGGTGATTACGGTAAGTTAATCTTGAACTCTTCCGAAGCTTATACCTTACTAGAATCTGGGTTCTACCCATTCTTTTATCTCTCCGCCTTGTGCTCAACGTTTAAAATTGACTCGGAGAAATTGGACTTTGACTTATCTGTTGAAACTCCGTTGGGTGAAACCTTCGTTACATCTACGGTTTATAAATCTTGCATGATCCAAGTTAGGCACTATCACATTACCTTATTGATCTTATATCTTTAAAGATACTTGCTTTTGATGTGATTTTAGGAATTGATTGGTTAACCACTCATCATGCCAAAATTGATTATTTTCGTAAGGTTGTTAGTTTTCATATTCTTAACCAACTTTGTCATAATACAATTTAAACAACTAAACCACTAAAATCGATCACTATCATATCAAGCCATAAAGCTATTCGTTTATTGAAAAGCGGATGTCAAGCTTTCTTAGCCCATGTTATGGATTTGAACAAAGACAAGTCGATTTGAATAATATTTACATTGTTAGAGAATTTTCCGATGTATTTCTGAAGAACTTCCCTGCCTACCCCAAAATGTGATGTTAAATTCTTTATTGACCTTGGTAGCCGCACAAAACCCATTTCTAAAACCCCATATCGAATGGCTCTATTGAAGTTCGAGAGTTAAAGTCCAACTACTGAGAATTGTTAGACATAAGTTTTATTAAATCCAAGACATCTCTTTGGGGTGCTCTGCTTTATTCAGTAAAGAAGAAAGACGGGAGTATCGACTTTGTATTGACTACTGAGAATTAAACCATGTCACCATCAAGAATAGTATCCGCTACCTCGCATTGATGACTTGTTCGACCAACAGTAGGAGCACAATTCTTTTCAAAGATCGATCTTAGCTTACGATATCATTAAATTGAAGATTAAAATCGAGGATATTCCAAAGACCGCCTTCGAACTTCGATGCGGGCATTATGAATTCTTAATCATGTCTTTTGGATTGACTAATGCTCCTATTTTCTTTCATGGATATGATAAACCATGTATTCAAGGAATATTTGGATCGGTTTTGTTGTTGTCTTTATTGATGACATCCTCATCTATTCCAAAAGCCGTGAAGATCATGAGCACCATTTGAAGTCGATACTTGAAAGGCTTCGTGAAAACAAACTTTATGTTAAAATTTGAAGAAATGCGAGTTCGGTTTGAGGAAGTAGCATTCCTTGGGCACGTGGTGTCAAAACATGGAGTATCTCATCGACCAAATAAGATTGAAGCGAGACAAAGTTGGAGAGCAACCAAAGTCGGTGGCCAAGTGCGTAGTAGCTTTCTTGGCTTAAATTGGTTATTATCGGAGATTCATGGAAGGATTTTCTCGAATCGCTATCTCGTTAACTCAGTTGACTCGGAAGATACAAAATTTGTATGGAGGCGAGGAATGCGAGAAGAGTTTCCAAGAGCTCGAGAGAGACTCATTTCTAAGACTGCTTACGCAATACCATCCGATACGGATGGATTTGTTATATACTGATGATGCTTGAGCAAAAAGGGTTAGGATGCGTTCTCATGCAACATGGGAAAGTCATAGCCTATGCCTCACGACAACTCAAAGAATATGAGAGAAATTATCCTACTCACGATCTAGAGTTGCGCGTGATCTATTCTATTTGCTTCGAAAATTTGGAGACACTACTTGTTTGGGGAGAAAGTGGAGATTTATACTGGACCATAAAAGCCTCAAATATTTTTTACCCAAAAGAACTCAACATGCAAGAACGACGTTGGCTTGAACTATTGAAAGATTACGATCACACTATTCAATATCATCCTTGGAAAGCGAACGTAGAATTTAATGCATCGAAAGTGAAGATCATATCGAAATCTGAAAAGCGATATTGTTAATGCAAAGGCCCATTCTGTATGACTTGCAAAGGATGGAGGTAGAATTAAAGACTCTAGGGACCCACATGATGATGGCGAATATACGAGTAGAACCGACTTTAATCGATAAAGTTAAAGCTACTCAAGCTACGGACCTGGAGCTGATACGTATGAAGAAGAAAGTGCAAGAAGGAGCTATTCCTGAAGTGAGAATCGATGAAGAAGGAATACTTAGATTCAACTCCAGACTTTGTGTTCCTAACGATTCTGACTTGAAGCATAGAATCATGATGGAGGCACACAACACCCCGTTTGTAATCCATCCTGGGAGTACCAAAATGTATCATGATATTCGACATACATTTTGGTGGAACAATATGAAAAGAGAGATCGCGGAGTTTATCTCGAGGTGTTTAACTTGTCAATGTGTAAAGGCGGAGCATCAAGTGCCAAAGGGTCCATTACAACCACTTGAGATTCCGAAATAGAAGTGGGAACACATTACTATGGATTTCGTTACAGGTCTTCCCAAAGTTTCTCAAGGCATAGATGCGATTTGGGTTATTGTTGATAGATTAATCAAGTCTGCCTATTTCTTACCGATACGTGAGACTTATTCCCTTGAACGTCTTGCTCGTATGTACGTGAATGAGATTGTGAGATTGCATGGCATGCCAATATCCATAGTTTCGGATCATGCCCCAAGATTCACTTCACGATTTTGGGTTAACTTGCAGAAAGCTATGGGCACGGATTTACGATTCAGTTCGGCATACCATCCTCAAACGGACGGACAATCAGAGAGGACTATTCAAACCCTTGAAGATCTATTAAGACTTTGTGTCCTAGATTTTAAAGGAAGTTGGGATAAGTACTTGTCACTGGTGGAATTCTCCTACAACAACAGTTATCAAGCAAGTATAGGCATGGCTCCATTTGAGGCGTTGTATGGACGAAAGTGTTGTTCTCAAGTATGTTGGGACGAGGTGGGAGAAGCAACGTTGTTGGGACCGTAATTAATCGCACATGACTACTGAGAAAAGATCCAAATGATTCGACAACATATACTGAATCCAAGACAAGATCGACAAAAGAGTTATGCAGATCTTCATCGAAAAGACGTGGAATTTAATATCGGGGATCATGTATTGTTACGTGTTGCACCACGGAAGGGAGTTACAAGATTTGGGAAGAGAGGAAAGCTCAATCCACGATTTGTTGGTCCATTTGAGATTCTTGACCGAATAGGAAATATGGCTATATAGACTCGCATTACCTCCAAGTATGTCTCGTGTTCATAATGTTTTTCACATATCCATGCTTCAGTAAATATGTGAAAGACCGAACCATATTATTGCGTTAGAACCGGGGCGAGATAGCCAAGATTTAACGTCGAAGAAGTACTGTTAAGATCTTGGATAGGAAAAGAAGCATGTCCTACGCACGCAAGGTTATACCACAAGTTAAGGTTTTATGGAGAAACCATGCTATTTTAGAAATGACCGGGAGTTGGAATCGAAATGAAAGCGAGGTATCCTCACCTTTTCGAAACACCAGATACGTATGTCAATTTCGAGGACGAAATTTCATAAGGAGGGGAGGTTGTAAGACCCCAACTTATTATAAATAAAATCGAATTTCCTTTAATTATATTTGTGAATAATAAGGTATTAATTTGATATAATTCTCTACAGTTATGGGTGAAATGTGCAAATTTTGCAAAATATGCAAAGTGGTTATAAAATAATCATTGTTGTCGGGAATATTCATTTGTCGTGGAATATTCTTGTTGTAGGAAAATATTTTGTCTGAAAGCGCGAGTCATTTGTGGGCCCCATAATGTAATAAGCTGTCGGATGAAGAAAATGACAAGTTTGAGTTTTTATAAATAACGACGTAGTTATACTGCTTAACACTTGTTGGAATACCCGTGGTAAAAATACGATGAATACACGCGTGGATGCACGATATTGATGAATTATTGATCCTTACGTGAAAGGCACTACTCAATAATTGTTCACGATGAATTACTATTTAATATTTTATTTTATTGATTCAACAATTCTTTGCGTTGATATTTTATATTATTGTTATTTCAATAATTGTCACATGCATGATATTTTCCATTATCGGATCAATAATTCATATTATTTGAATAATATTATTAGATAGCATTATTGGCAATATCTAGAAAGTTACATCGAGGAGAGGTTTGGTCACCTAATTGCGCTACCAATAAGGAGAAATTCTTATTGGAAAGCCCCCTCTTTCCTAGAATGGCCCGATTGTCATAAATGTGATTCTGTAATATTATTTGTGAATAATTAATTATTGATTCATATGATAAAGAAATATTTATTTTATGTGGATATAAATGTTGGATATATTTATTGTGGTTAAAAATGAAGGAGTTAATGTTGAGGTGTTTTATCGATTATTTTTGATTTTAATAAAGGTATTAAAAATTAAACCAGTATTTTTGAGATATATTGTGTGAGTTATAATTTTTAATCCGACCGTTGGATCGTTGTAATTTTTGGATATGTTATACATATATAAATTGAGTATATGTCCACAAATTTTGAACCGTTAAAAATGAACGTATGATTTGTTATGAATTTTAAGAGGTGACTGATTTAGAAATTAGGTTTATAAATAATTTTGGTAGAAAATTTTAGAATTGAGTGGGCCCCACTTGTGGTTGGTGAAAAAATGTGCTGAATTTATTTTAAATGTGGTGGGTGGGAATAGTAGCGAGTAAAAAGCCATCGGGTTCATGGTCAAGTCTCTGACATTTTCCTATAAATAGAGGCTAAGTTAGAATTAAAAATCACACCGTAAACAAGTTTTCTCTCTCTCTAGATTATTGAGTGTATTTTGTGAGTATTTAGATACTTTGTGAGTTTTTATTCATCGGTGCAAGTTTCTTTTTCTTTATCTGATATTCCGATCGTAAATCTTGATATTTTGAGGTAAGGGATGTTATTTTCTTCATATATGATATTATTTCTTCAATATCATTATGCCGAAGTATTGATCTGAATTTTTATCAAATTTAGAACTTTTTGTGTCGGGATTACTATTCACGATACTCGACCTTTATTCACGATATCTGACCTTATTCACGAATACGACACTATTCAATTTAAAATGAATTTTTTTTTTTTGTCCAAGATGTCTATTATGGTTATTATCTTTGATTGTATCCATGTTTTGATCTTTATTTTTGAATTCTGCTTCAAAATTGGTATTTATGAAGTATTATTGATCTTGGATAAACTGTTATACGAATCCGTGCTATTTTTTTTTTCACCGGATTCGTTTTTTTAAAATATTTTCATCATCCTCACCCTAAATGATGATATTACTAAATATCTCCTACTTTAGTGCAAAGATAAATGATTAATCGATGAATATCTTTGGCTCGTAGTCAAAAGATGAAATGCAGTGTTGAGATGAACATGACCAACCGGTGATACTGAATGAATATCTTTGGCACAGTAGTGCAAAAGATGAATATTTGATTAAAGATGTATATTGATTGTTCTTATAGGGATAAAATATTGATGATGGACTTTTAAATCTTAGAAGATAGTAACTCATTCTCTCTCTTGACTCTTCTAATGGATTCTTGCTTCCATTGCAGTTGTTGATCTAAAACTTGTTGGGCTATTATATTTTATCAGATTTTTCTCCCTGTTGAAGACTAACGATAATTTGTTGTATATTATCTTAGTCATAATATTCTTTACTAGGCTAGTTGAGTTCACCCTTTTCCTTTTTGTATTTGTTGTATATTATCTTAGTCATAATATTCTTTACTGGGCTAGTTGAGTTCACCCTTTTCCTTTTTGTTCCATTTTTCTTAGGAGGTGAAAACATAGCAGGAACTAGTCGGGGTACGGAGTGATAGTTCTAGAAAGATATTTTAGCAGTCCTCACTATTTCTGTAAAATAGTGTTTGAATAATTATAACGAGGACTTATTTGAGTGTGAATATTGTCTAGAAGACAATATTTATATTTAAACTCACAAATGTGTTATTGTCGTATTTTGCACGACACAATTGTATTATTGAAGTTGTAGTTTGCTTTACATGTACCATGTATTTGACGACTCAGAATGGGTGTTGTATACTTATTTTGGGGGCGTCACAAATACTAATAATACTAATAATAATAACAATAATAATAAAAATAAAATAATAATAATAATAATAATACTAATAATAATAACAATAATAATAAAAATAAAATAAAATAAAAAAATAATAATAATAATAATAACAATAACAATAACAATAATAATAATACTAATAATAATAATACTAATAACAATAACAATAATAATAATAATACTAATACCAGTTAACGTGACAACAAATTAAATTATACAATATGAATTATGATTGTCCACCAAGAGCATTGGAATGATGATAGCTAAATCGAAGATAATTAAGTACCAAGCAAATCAACATCATCGAAAAAAAAATTAAATGTCTTTAATTGTGTTTTATAAAAATTCAATTACTCCATTAAAAAAGAAAAAAAACGTAAAAACCTCTTTTTCAAGACAACACGGACGTACTCACTGAAATCTTTAATCTTATGCATTATTATAATTTGAACAGTAAAAAGTTTCTAAGTGTTAATTAATTTATTACAAATTGTAATCAATAAAATACTTTGTGTGTGTAATAGTAATAATAATTATAATAATACTAATAATAATAACAATAATAATAAAAATAAAATAAAATAAAATAAAATAGTAATAATAATAATAATAACAATAATAATAATAATAATAATATTAATAATAATAATAATAACAATAACAATAACAATAACAATAATAATAATAATAATAATAACAACAACAACAATAATAAAATAAAATAATAATAATAATAATAATAATGATAATAGTACTATTATTGTTATTATTTTTATTATTATTGTTATTATTATTATTATTATTATTATTAGTAGTAGTAGTAGTAGTAGTACTATTAAAATTTGGACCTTCATAAATTTGGGGAAAATCTTATGTTTTGATATAAATATTAATCCTTGCAAAATATTAACAGTTAACTTATGTTGGTCAAGTGGTCATTTGATCAAAATTCCAAACAAGAGGTTTCAAGTTTGAATCATTGCAAATGCAATTTTTGGAAAAAAAATCAAAAGACGCCACGTGTGCCACGTCAGCCGGTCAACGCACATGTGGCGCCTGGGGGTTCAAAGTCCAAATTTTTGAATAGAAACGGGCTCAGTTTGCGTTGACTGGAAGAAAGGGGCTCAATACCCAAATATCAGATAAATTCAGTGGTCGACTTTGCATTTAACCCCAACAGAAACACTTGCTAATAAGATAGGATAGGAGTACTCTATTTTTAAAAAATTTTATTATTTCCTAATAAGATATCTAAAGCATGTATTGTTTGTAGTATACTTGGGTTTTTTTATTATATTAATAATTTTTAAAAAAAAAATATTAACAAAAACTTCCAAATAAATGAATGCTCTTTTTTTATGGGCACACACACATGTACTATTAGTTAGTAAAGTTATCACTCCATGCAATAATATTGAGTACAAACAGTCGGGGAATTTTTTTTAGCTTTGGGTACAAAACATTGACAAGATAAATAAGGTGGTATTTGGGTACAAAAAATGAAAGATGATAAGTATCAAAACTCTGGACAAACATAGAAATAAATTGGGATTTTTCACGAGTGAAATGTAAAACAGAGTTGTTGTAGGTGCTTTGGGACCAAAATAACTTGAAATATGGTACTTTTATCTATTTTGGATCGGGATAAATATATTTTTGGTACCTGTACTAGGACCCGACTTATAATTTGGTACCCAAAGTAAAAAAACTTATAAACTGGTTATTCTATTCGAAAATGGTTGCATTTCGTTAAACAATAGGGTTTCATCTATGTTCCGTTTGAAAAATTGACAGGTCAGATGCAAAGAATGACATGGCGATGACTGGGCAACAAAATTTAATTGATGTGTATTTCTCATTTTCTGATGTGGCAAGCCAGTCAGCCTAATTCTAAATACTATTGAGCCACTGCACTTTAAAAAAAATGCAATTGGCCCACTGTAGTTTTAAAAATATTTTTATGTTTTATTTTCTTTCTTTTTCTTTACCTAAATATTTATAATATGTATAATATTAATAAAAATTAATATTATAATATTTATAATATGTATGTTTTATTTTAAAAATAAAAATAAAAATACTTTTATGTTTTAAAATACTTATAAAAAATTTTAAAATAAAAATATTTTTATTTTTTATTTTCTTTCTTTTTCTTCACCTAAATATTTATAATATGTATATTATTAATAAAATTAATATTATAATATTTATAATATGTATGCTTTATTTTAAAAATAAAATAAAAATCATTTTATGTTTTAAAATACGATGGTCGCAGAGAAGAGGGTGGGGAGAGTAGCAAAGGACTCTAAATTGGGGAATGGGTTTTCAAGATCAACAGTCTGAGCCAACCGGTTGACAAATTTCCACAGAGATCTAATGGTTTGTGCGGTGATGGGTGGTGTGGTTCACACCATTGTTGCTCAATCGAGAGGGCTATGCTTCTTTTTACAGACCCAAGAGAGTAATGTTGCCATTCTTTCCGCCCACATAAGAAATTCAAGGAATGTTTGATTGTATTGTCCGTACAGTTAGAGAAGAAGGCATTCTCTCTCTTTGGAGAGGCAATGGTAGCAGTGTTCTTCGGTATTACCCATCAGTTGCCCTGAATCTCTCAAGGTATGTATCTATTTATGTACGGATTGGATTAAGGAAAGAACTCGGATCGGATTCCGACCAAAACGAGCGTTTGGGAGATTTTCTGGGCCATGAAGTCGGATTTATCAATGTCAGTGAAGAAAATGGTTTCAATTTTGGTGAGGAAGAAGATGAACAGTAGGGTTTGATTTTGAATTAATTAAGAAAAAAATGAGGATAATCAATGATTTTATTTTATGAGGATAATCCCATATACATATCATTATCCACGTCAGATGAGGAAGCCACATCAGAATTTTCTATTTACTTCGTTAGTCAATTTTAACGATTATTTCAAAATTAAAAAGTACAAGCACCAGAGATCTCAACAATTTTCGAGTACAATAACCAATTTGTAAGTTTTTTCACTTTGGGTACCAAATTGTAAGTCGGGTCTCAGTACAGGTACTAAAAATGTATTTATCCCATTTTGGATCAGCCCCACATACAGTTACGGTATAGTACATACATAGTAACCGATTACATGAACACATATCATATCATATCTATATTTTGGCCAATCACACAGCTACCTACCGCATTCTTAAACGGACGGGCCCAAGACGGAATGCAATTATTATAATTATTAATTTATACAGCAACTGCTTATTATTTCATTGTGACAACCACGGTAAAGAATGACACGGTAGAAATTTTCTTGAATAAAATAGGGTCCTCGAATTGACAGCAAGGAGGGAGATGGGAAAACAAAACAAAGCAGAAAACACATGCCCTTATATCCGGGATGCTACCTACCTTACCAACCATCTCCAAACTAATACAAGTCACAAAAACTTATAAATACCTAATCTTCATTGCACAAAGGAAATGGCTTCTCAGCACTCCAAAGAGAGCGGGAATCTGGCCTGGGAGATACCAAGTACCGGACACTGAGAAAAAGAACAATTTGTACAGATGTGAAACCTCTACATGAAGTAACTAAGAGCTTTCTTCCTTCTAGAACCCCCTTCACCATAGAGTTCATTCCATTGTAGAAGCTCTGTCATGTTTTGAGACTCCGATGAAACACTTGCACAAATCTATTATGACAAAACAAAAAAATGGAAAAATTGAGAAAACAGTTATTATAATATATAAGACAACAATAATAAATAGTGAAAACATAAATACACATTTCATATCTTTTAATTCTTACCCGTTCATGAGCATTCTTAAAGTCATCCATGTTTAAAGGCCGAATATCTGCACTACCGCTGAGAGCTGGAGCAGGTTTACCTTCTGTTAAAGCAGCAGATTGTTCCTGTCATCAGTTGACAATGTTAATTCACAGAACAAATGCGTCTAGTATGGTAATATAGCTCTGCTAAATACAACAATTACAGTGCAACAGTTTAACAGAAAATTTCATATTATTAATTTTAAATATAACTTTCATGTTCTAAAGGAAATCCAAGCGGATTTTTGTTTAAAGGCCTAAGCGAATAAGATGTTTTCCAAGAGTGCCTAAACGAACATGTTGTTCAAAGAAAACAGCAATGCTAAAAACTGGAATACTGGACAAATTATTGCCTGCTAAAACCAACACTTAAAGTAAGTTAGCTCAATTGGGGTATTGGGGTAGTGAAAACCCCTTACGAAAGAATACTAAGGCATCATGATGACTTATGCTTGCTTTATTGCCATATTTCGATATGCTACAGAAACTATTTATACATGCCTGCTTACAAACTTATCTGCCAGGACATTAACCATGCTCCTCACCATTAGCCAACTTTAAACATGCATTGTTAATGACTATAACTAATACAGATAACTACAGAGGATGTTTTTTTTTATTATTTCTTTACATAAACCAGCATATCTTCATTTCAAGTTTAAGTAGCAACAAACTACTAAATCATCAAATAAACAAAACATACCTTTTTTTCTTTTTCCAAAATCTCTCTAATTGGGCGATGTGCAGCAGTTACACATAGATTCTGCAACAGGAGAAGATGTAAGAAGCCACAATCCTCGAGAACGTATACCATACTAAGAGTAGTAATTGTATATTTGTATGCAATACAAATAACAAAAAGACAACCTTAAGGTCGCTTCCAGAATATCCATCAGTCATGCTTGCAACTGAATCCAAATCAACATCTGCAGACAAGTCCTCTTTTGCTAGTATCACTTTTAGAATTTTTTCTCTGTTAGGAGCATCTGGCAAATTAACCATTAACCTGCAAAAGAACATGCATTACAGAAGTGCTAAATATGAAATAGATGAATTCATATGTAGACAGAAATTTAGGTTGGGAATATTTAAAAGAGATATGTGACCTGCGAGGCAGCCTTCTTATTACAGCCTCATCAAGGTCAAAAGGCCTGTTTGTAGCTGCAAGAACAAGAACTCGTTCTGTATCCTTTGTCCGCAAACCATCCCAGTTCACCATAAACTCATTTTTCATCTTACGCATGGCCTCATGTTCTCCCGGATTTTCCCGTCGACCCAACATGCTATCAACCTTTAGAAGAAGAATAGTGAATATCGTCGTTGAAAGAAATCAATATTCAGAACAGTTCTAAAGAACGTTTCAAGAAGCATACTTCATCTACAAATACAACACTTGGAGCAATTTTACTAGCTAGAGTAAACACGGCCTTCACATATTTTTCACCCTCACCAAACCACTGCAATAAGAAATATAAGGTCAACATGAAATAGATTTTGGTAGGTAATATCCTTGTGACGAATTCATAGAAGCTCCATGATAATCTATACCTTAGATGTAATGCTTGACATAGAAATGTTGATGAAGTTTGCCCCAGCTTCAGTAGCCACAGCCTTCGCTAGCATTGTCTTTCCCGTTCCAGGCGGGCCAAATAGAAGTATACCCTTGCAAGGCTGCAAGTGTTGGACAAATAGTGAGATTTTATTTGTAATAATTCAAAAGTGTATATATATATATATATATATATTTTTTTTTTTTTTCAGGGTGTGTTTTTTTTATATTGAATTTGGGGAATCTCATACTTGTATTACATTATATTTTATTTCTTATTTTTCTCCTTACCTCCTATTTTTCTATTCTTTTCCCCCTTTTGTCGTTCTATTACGATTTCACAGAGGATTCATTTCAGCCTGTTGTAACTAGTTTGGGATAAAAGGCGTACTGTTCCATTGTATCCATAAATGAAATTGATAATTGCAAAAACAATGATAACTACAATCAACTAGATAGGATCCAAAAGCACCAAGGAAAATTCAAACAAAGACTGAAAAGCAAGATGAGTTATAGGATAGTAATTTAAAAATAATCAGGAATTCTCAATCATACAGGAATGAGCTCAGGCACACTGAGTCAAATAGCCAATACTTGTGATGTTCACTTTAAATATTAATCTGGAGACACACTGCCCATTAAAATGGAAAATAGCCTGTTTGCGAAACACCAAGCTTCACTTCACCTTGTGTTTTTAAAGAGAAATTTTGAAATCACAAGGTGTTGTGCTTATATAGGAAGTTTAGTATCCAAACCCAACATAGGTTAAGCATGCCTTTTCTGGATAAAGACACTGTAAAACAGATTCATAAAATATGTTAATGAGTGCAAATGCAACAGAATAGATGGTTGAGCAGGATAGTTGAATAAGTCATACATCTATTCCGCTCCAAGTACCTTCGTCAAGCAATTCTTGTTTGACAGTATAAGATAATAATTTTCAAAAACTTCATAAGATAGAAAATATGAATTTGATGGTAAGTTGGTAAGTGTAAAAGAGGTTACCAAGAGGAAATTTGTGTAGATTAAAGTGAAATAAAAGGAAATGGAACAAAACTAGAATTCAGATCACTGGAAAAAACAGGGCATATTAATTTTCGTTTCGCAAATAATTAACAGGAAAAAAAACAAAAACAAAAACTTCTTTCAACAGAAGCATGACGCAAAGAAGAATGATGGAACTAACCTTGGTTAATTGGCCCTTGCAAAAGAGCTCAGGCCTCTGTAGAGGAAGCATCACCAACTCCTTCAGCGTCTCTTTGACATTTTCCAGTGCTCCAATATCCTCAAATGTGACGCCAATATCATTAGGTGGGATAACCTCGGCTAGAAGTCTTTTCTCAAATTCATTTTCTGTCACAACATCCTAGGTATGCCAGAAAACTTATATATCAATGCTACTAAAATGATGTCAAGACATTTTCACCCAACAATTACTTCTCTATTACACATACAAATAGAAATTTTTTCAAACAAATAGTACAAAGCGTTGATGAAAGCATAGTAATCACCTTGAGTGACTTCTTCAAGCTCTTGGATTCATTCTGGATAGATTGTAGAATTCCAATCCCGTACTGAATGCTGCTATGTTGTAACATTACGCTATTGTCATTTAATTACATCCAATAGCTAATATTTCAGCTGACCACAAATCAAAAGAATGTGCCTTGATATTCCATTACCTCTCACTAGATAAAACAAGCCGTGCATCAGGACCAGCTTCAGAGTTCAGCATTAAATGATGGCTCAGAGCCCATCCAACAACCTTTTCAGCACCTTCAAGACATGCCAATACATTTTTCTATTGAGTAATGTACATAAACTAAAAGAATAAGAGAGGACAATACATTTTTTAGCAACTTACTGTTTCAGACAAAAGTTGATTATTTAAAAAGGAAGATACTTACTGTCAGTTGTAAGTAATTGGTCCTTGATGCATAGCGTTTCAAGTCCATCACATTCCAACCCATTCCGACTAAGCACCTATAAAAGATGAAAATAAGAAATAAATGGACTATTTCAATAACATTGTGAACACTAGTAAGTAATGTTCAGAGTTTTAATAGTGCCAAC
The DNA here is from genome assembly GCA_020205605.1 of Panax ginseng. Lineage (NCBI taxonomy): Eukaryota > Viridiplantae > Streptophyta > Magnoliopsida > Apiales > Araliaceae > Panax > Panax ginseng. Next base: position 5,740,438 of record CM035145.1, on the reverse strand, counting down.
AAATTACGCACACTGCGCAGATTATTCAGATTTCCTTTCATTTTTAGAGTTTCGGAATCCCGGTCCAGCTGTTGCTTCCAACTCACAAGGAGAGCCTCATCCTGTAATGGTTTAAAAATTATCAGCAAATGCTGAAGGTGACAAAATGCTAGTGACATCGGGCATCCGAAGCACAGACCTGAGGCATGTGAATTGCTACTTTATTGGGGAAGAGTTTTGTAAGAAACTTAGTTGCCTTGGAAACCTCCTTTCCTTTATCATGCAGTCTCCCAAAGCTATCCTGCAAACATAAAGAATTAAATAAGGTCTCGAAAATCAACAAGTAACAGTACACAAATGCTATAGTCCAACCTGTAATATAAAGATAACTGAATAAGATATATAGGCATGGAATCTTGAAAGGGGAAATTAAAAGTTTAAACCCTCACCCCTCACCCCTATCACTAGTATAACAAATTCACTTGTTCACAAAGAAATTTCACAATATATGCTAATAAGATTTAAACAAAACAAAAATTTACAGCATTATTATGACCCTAAGAAAACAGTAGAACAGAATATTGTAGATAAATGATCAAATATTTAAATTACTGTTGCTCAGATTTTTTTAACATCTTCTGAAAAATGATCCCTACAGGAACTGCAGAATGGGAGAATGTAAAATGCATATAAGTTTCACAGGTAGAACAAATGAATGAAAAAACTACTAAATTAACTCTCCACCAGTTTCTAAAAACTCAGAAATTACTTCATTGCGCCTCAAAGGCTCAAACAAATATTCCAGGAAGCTAAACTTTTGTCTTGGGGTTATATATGCAGCTTTTGCTGTCGTTCAACTTTTTTTATTGAAACTTTTACCAGTTAACTTTGATGTTTTCAAAAATTGTGGTCGCTTACCTTGTTTAACCTTCAAGTGAAGATATAAGTGGCTATAATTTTCAGAATCGTTATAAGAATAAACAGATGTTATACAATAACTATTTAAGCAAGTTATGAGATGATGAAGGTGAAACAAAATGGTAAACAAAAATTTTGTCAGCACAGTGAAACAAGTTTTAATTCACAATAATTATGTAAGAAGAAGCACAAAGAAAGATACACAATAGTTTATGAATGAGGGCAACAACAAAAACATTATCAATTTGCAAAACAGATATCCATAAATGGAGAAAGGAAAATGATACCAAGTATTCACATATGCTCTGATAAAAATAAATCAAAACCTTAAAACAGAAAAGGAAAATAAAACAATGATTAACAGCAATCATGTATATTGAAGATATTTGATGCCTACTTCTTCAACCAAACCACTCACAAACCATAAGTAAATTTCGACTTCTCAAAATTTAGTTGGATATAAAAAATAAAATAAAAAAGGAGGGGGGCATTAAACCAAAATTAGTCCATATTACAGGAAGACCCCATTACCGGGAAAGCCAAGTCAAGCAGAGCAGTTTGGTTGCTGCCAAATTTTGTGAAGAGCAACCCACCAGGATGTGACTGCACAAGGACCAGATTCAATTCAATTAGGTAATAATAGATTATTCAGAAGTCATGTAAGCATCAGACTCAAGCTTAAGCCAAGAGTCACTTGGAGAGGCTATTAAACTCAACCTCAAAGGTTTAGGTTGAGTCCAAAGGCACGCATATATAACCAAACTTGTCACTTGAACACTTTCATAAATGTGTCCACAAAACACATTGTACTATAGCTTAAAACTTCAATAGTAAAATACAATCAGAATAAATTTCATGCATCCTCAAACCATGAATACCCACAGAACTACACCCCATCACTTGATTCATAAGCACGCGTTAAGGGTATATAAGCACTTTTGTGTTTCTTCAGTATCAATGACCATAGTAACTGCAGGTATTAAGGGCAATCAACATCAATTATTGCCAATTGTTTATTTGGACTATTTTGCAACTTTCTTGAGTTTGTGGCTTAAAAACATTAAAATGTAAGAGGTTACATTAGATTCATTAGTAAGTTGACCATATCGTCAGCATTTTAAAGACTCCCTTACAATTATTAATTTCTTTAGGATGATCTAATCATATGTACTGTTATCAGAAGTGAATCTTGTCCCTCCTATGATCATAATATATTGCCTATGTCCTTCATCTTCACCTAGTGTTGCAGACAGGTAACCTCTTTGTCAGACAAATTTACCTTTTCCTTGCGATTGTCAGTATGAGTGTGCGAACCAATTACAATGATGTTATCAGGAAGCTTCTCAAGTCTGCTCTTGAATGTTGTATATGATTCTGAATTTCCAATGATAGACTTCTCAGCATCTTTCATAAACAAAATGAAAGGAGAATTCCTGCTCTCACTGAATACAGCCTGATATAACAAAATTACAATTGTAAGTAACACAAATAAGCAATGAGACGCATGACATAAGTTATAATTACTCAGATATTTACACAACGAAAAGGTAAGCCAACCTCAAACAAAGTGGTAATGAGTAACTTGTCCAGATCTTCCACACCCAAACTTTCCAGACGAAGTTCATGAGCTAGAGAGAGAGAGATGAAGCAAAAATAACATAATTCAGGTTCTTGAGTAAACTGAAATCAATGAGACAATGGGAAATTACCATAGCAGAAGTATCCATGACCATTATCACATAGACCCGCAAAGTCAACCCCATCAGGAACAGGTTTATCGAATCTTATGCCAATTTTAGACAAGAGATTATCTTCAAAGGGTAATAAAACCTTCCCACGACTCCCGCAAGTTGGACCCCTAGAATATTGCAGCAATACAAAACATGAGTGAGGTGCAATGAAAACAAATAGAAGTTTAGCATGATGTCTATTGCCCTAAAAAAGAGATAAAAAGAACAACAGTGCTCATCTTAAGCGCTCAACACAAACCAATTGCAAGATCCATAAAACACCGACTTTAATTAATCATTTGAATTAAAGTATATATACACAAGATTGGTGGACCCACATAGTCCCAAGTGGGGGAGGCCGCCCCACCCGAGTTATATAAATATGTAATTATATATATAGGGGAGTGAACCATAGCGCCACCACTGGCTATGGGTCATTTCCCACCCAACTGATCTGTGGTTTCCCATTGCAATCACGGACGGCCAAGATTAAAAGGGGATTGTTATATGTGCAAAAAATTCTTGCGGATACTAATTAGTATCGCAGAACTTGTACCGATACTTTTTACATTAAAAAATTCAGAAAAGGTCATAACACTCCTACTCTCTCCTAACCCAACTTTTTCTCTTTCTTCAATCAAAATTTAAAATTCAATAACTTTTTCGTTACAAATCCAAAATTGTTAATCTATACCGTTAAAAAACTTCCGTATTATCTTTAAAACAAGATACATTGTTGATATCTTTTTATTTAGCTAAAATAACCAAAATTGGAATTAAAATTTTGTATTTTGAAATACATCATTATAAGTTTTGGTTGCAACTTTTGACATTTTAACTACATCAAAACATATCAACAATGTCTTTTATTTTAAAGATCTTTTCGAGACCTTTCTAATGACATATAGATCGACAATTTTTGAATTGATAACAAAAAAAATCATTGAATTTTGAAATTTAGTTGAAGAAAGAGAAAGTTTTGTTTTAGGAGAAAGAAAGAGTGTTCTATTTTTTGACGTAAAAAGTATCCGCGATAAGTTTCCGCATATATTAATTAGTATCTGCAAGAACTTCTAACGGATACTAACAATCCCCTTTTAATCTTGATCGTCCGTAATTGCAATGAGTGGCCACAGATCAGTTGGGTGAGGAATGACCCATAGCCAGCGATGGCAATGAATCACTCCGCATATATATGGAAAAACATGATTATTACTTATGGGTGCCATCCACAGCTAGTTGGACCCCAATGACTTGGTGAATTAATAAATGGTGAAATGAGAACTGCCATCAATGAAAGTAGTGTGAAAGACAAACAGCCTATTGAAATATTTGTGCTCAAGCCAGTTGGTAGTGGATGCCACAACCATGTTATCACCATATATATATATATATATATATGAGATTACTATTACGCAAGACTGTTGATAGGTATAGGTGGGTCCTATAGTCGTGTGAAAAGGAACCTTCTAGGACTAACAAAGTTCCCTATAGCAAGCCCCATAAATTATTGTAGGGTGTAATACAATATTTTTAGTTGATCAAGCCGAAGCTTAAAAAACATGAAGTACAGTGTCCAAATTTCAATACCGTATATTACACATACAGCCTCATGTTTTTGAAACTACACTATACCTTTGTCAACTTATTTTACAGATGATGCCTTCGTAAAAGTTACTCATTTTCTAATTTGCAGAAAATTGGTTTATATTTCGTTGCTCTTTCTGTGTAAGCAAATCTGATAATGTATCGTTAGTATGATGCCTCCACTGAAAATCAATGGGAAAAAGCACTTTTACCCCATTGTGGTTGTAGTGTTTTAAGCAATTAGTCACTGTGCTTTTAAAATATTCAATTAGCCCACTATACTTTTTAAAAATGTTCAATCAAGCAATTCCGTCCAATTTCTTGGACGGACGTCAAATAATTAAACACGTGGCATTGAAAAAAAAATCAAAAAATTATTATTTTCTGATGTGGCAACACAAAAAAATAATAAAATAAAATCATTGATTATGTGGCAAAAAATAATTAAAATAATAATAAAATTAAAATAAAATAAAAACCCAAACTTTATGTATTTCTCTCTCAATTCTACAAACAAACCAAAAAAATGAAGGACCCACAAAAAAATAATTAAATTAAACAAACAACAATTGATCCGTGAAAATTAAAAGGTCCATTTCCAGATCTTGATCTGAAGATCAACCTTACATTTGCTTTAGATTTTGAAGCAATCGACAGGACTTACCCTTTGGGATCAACGCATGAATTCCTTCACATTTGATCCTAATCCCAACTTTTTTGCTTTTCAATTTATCCACCTTAACAATCACTTGGGTATCCAAAAAAAATTTCAATGGCAACCCAATTTTTTTCTTCAGATCTGATCTCAATGAAGTGACAGAATCTGCATCTAGAACTTGTGAGCTGCTATATATATAGTGATGAATGCTGATTTCAATGGGGTCAACGAGCTTTTTGTTGGAATTTGTGGAGAAGATAGTGAGATTGAGCTTTGTGGTGAGTCGGAGGAGTCGTCGGCGGCGGTGGTGAGGTTGAATTGAGAGATTTTGTGTTTGGGACTACGAAATCGTTGCATCAATTTGTCCTTGCCGACTTCTAGTTTCAGTTTTGGGCTTGTTTGCCCTGGTTTGAATTTTGTCCGGTGGTCTCGTAACTTTCCGATCTAGATATTATGTGTTTTCTGCATATTTCTTAATGTCTTGATTTGAATGTTTTCGTTTTTATGAATTTTCTATTTCCGGTGTCATTGCCAGTGGTTTACATTGAAAATCATCTGATTGTATTTTCAATTTTGGTGAGGAAGAAGATGAACAGTAGTGTTTATTTTTCTACCGCGAAGAAGATGAACAGTAGGATAAATAATGTTTTATTTATTTATGTTTGTAATTTGCATTATTTCTTTTTTGTCTAAAAATTTCAAAAAAAAATATTTGGTCTTTTACTGTCAAATATAAAGTCAACATGTATTGTACATGGCAAAATTGTATTTTTATTTATTATTTTATTTTAGACTTATTTATTCATTTTGAAGGAGAAAGAAAATAGGAAATGAAAAAATTATTAAAAAATGAATTAAAATATTTATTTTAATTTTATTATTATTTTAATTATTTTTTGTCACAATCAATTATTGAATCCTTGGGAAATGAATATTTTGATTATTTGTACTATTTAGAATTAAAAGAAAGGAAAAGAGATAAAGGAAAAGAATAAATTATAAAAAAATAATGTGGTTTTGATTGTATAATTAATTTTAATTTTTATGTCATTTGTTTAACTAATTTTTGCTAATTGTATCAATTTTCTATTTTATGTTAATTATGTACATACCTTTTTTATATCATTAAAATATATATTAGTATTAATTTTTAAAATAAAATAATTATTAAAAGAAAGGAAAAGAGATAAGGAAAAAAATACAAATAAAGAAAATGAATTAAAATATTTATTTTAATTTTATTATTATTTTAATTATTTTTTGCCACGTAATTAATGATTTTTAATTTTTAATTTTTGTAGGAATTAATATAATGTTGTAATAGATCTCATTGATACAAAATTTTGATATATTATTTGTATTATTTGGAATTAATTTTAAAATAAAAATAATTATTAAAAGAAAAGAAAAGATAAAAGAAAAAGAAAAAAATTATAAAAAAATGAATTAAAATATTTGTTTTAATTTTATTATTATTTTATATATTTTTTTTACCACATAATGATTTTATTATTTTATTTTTTTGTTTGAGAAGAAAAAATTATAAAGAAAATCCATTAAAGAATTATTTTGTTGCCACATAAGGATATACCATGTAATTAAGCATATGCCACGTATTTTATTATTATTTTTTTAAAAAGACACGTAAGAAACTCAAGTAGATTTGTTAACGTCAGTTACGAAAAATGGACAGAATGGCCTGATTGTATATTTTTTAAAAACACAGTGGGATAATTGAATATTTTAAAAGCACAATGGCTAATTGCTTAAAACACTACAACCACAAGTGGGGTAAAAGTGTTTTTTGCCAAAAAACAATTCCTACTTTGGCCAACTGAATACATGATTTAGTAATGTATGAACATCAGATAACATATCTTACAGAAAACCATTCAAACTACACGAAGGGGAAACCAGCATCCATATTGAACTCCTTACAACAATTAGACATTTAGAACAAGGCAAAAACACACAAAAAAAGGAGGAAAAACTCCGGGAAAATAGTAGCATACATGTGAAATATCAAAATTTTTACCTTGAAGGAGATGGCGTTGAATATAAGCTGCTGGCAGAAGTAGAACCGACATATCTTACTCTGTCTCCTAAACATTTCAGAATTTCATTAAAGAATGGGAGAATATCAGAAGAAAAAGTAAGAAGTTCCTTTTTGTGAAATTTATGTATGGATGCCTCTCCAAAATCTGACGACAAGTTATGTACCTAATTTAAACAAGGGGTTCTTAGATGCCCCAACAGAAGAGGGTATGGTGTCAATCTCCATCTTTGGTTGCGACTCCAGACCAAATGTAGAAGGAACAATTGAAGTGCTAGGGGCTACCGCTTCACCAGATGAAGCCCCTGTGCCTGTAGCCAAGTCAGAAGCTCCAGAACTTTGTGTGCTAATGATGTTGCTGGATTTCTCAGCATTGTTTCCTTCTTTCTGAAGCTCAGCTTCTTTGGCAGATAAACCCTGAAACCCAGATAATTAATCATTTACTAGTTAATATATTTACCTTGCAAGTGAAATAAAAGATTGTTACTTCAGAATTCTATTTTTGTTTCAAGAATCAAATTGATTGTCATGCTGATTGTCACGCTTTCAAAATCAAAGCAATCTTAATGCAAAATACTGTACCACACTTTCAAAGTGATGTGAGGTGAGGTGATGTGCAAGGGATTTTAATGGGCCCAACCAGTACAAGCACATGTCTATATGGGTTGAGGGTAAAATTAGAAAATTTTCATAAACTAATACTCTGATAAACAAAGATTTACTTCCTTAATTTGCATGAAATCACCAAAAAGTGACAAACTTGCTGAAATGAAGGGAGTTTTATCAAAACTAAAATAAAAAAGGTAAAAGACCAACACAATGAAAATCAATTACTAAGAAACTAATCACAATATTGACAAGAAAGAAAGCTCTCAACAACAACTAGGAAGATATATTTTATTGCAGGCCATGCAAGAATTAGGAATAGAAAATATTATTCTTTACTCAGTAGGTGAAAATTATCTTACACCCAAAAATAAATTGCTATCAAATATAAGCAATTTGGCTCCATAATAACTAGCAAGCGCCTTTGCCAACATCTCCTGATATATCTCAGATCCTGGAAAAAGAGTGAAAAAAATGAAAAAATGTAACTCAGCATTAGTTGAGTAAATGGATATGCAATTTCCAAAAATTAAACAGTAATGGAAACTAATCGTACCTGCAGGACCAGACAGCAAAATTCTCGGGTTCGCTGTAGGAAGTTCAGCGGTAAATTTAACTTGTTCTCTGTGCTTCAGATGTATATAAGAAGCTGCAATGAGAACATTTTTTGTGTTTTCGCTGCAAGTGAACAGAGAGGGAATTGGGTTCAGAAATTTTTAACTGCCTCATTACACATCTAATTCAACATGTAAAACATTATCACAGATAAAAATAAAATAAAAACTCAATAAATACAAAGGGGCAAAAGGCAATTTCAAAATTGTATCTTTGTTTGTTGAACTGCCAGTGGTAAAAGAAACAAACTGATAAGTGATAATAATTCATGAAGTGTTTCAAAAGAAAAGGACATTAGTAGCAACTTCACAAAATTTTCAACTTTTTGAACCACAAGCATTTGGGTTAAAAACTCGACCAACCTATCCAACTATAAAATATTAAGAACTCAGCAGAAGGGATGCTTCCAAAGCTGGATTCTTGTTACATACTGGTATCAAGTTGCAATTCCATCGCACTCCTATTAGGAAATATCTAGTGATTAAGTTAATATATATATATATATATATAGAAATTTGATCAGGTCCGGACTCCCGGACAGGAGATAATCCGGACCTTTAATTTTTATTTTATTTTTTTGCTTTTTTTTTTAAAACAACTAAAAAAATATTTAATATTTTATAGAACTGAAATTTTTTCATAATACAATATTTTGGGCGTGATTTGGATACCTATACCAAAAAATGTATGTACAGTCTGCACAGATACATGTTTTGTTATACGTATCCAAATCACACCCAAAACACTGTATTATGAAAAAATTCAAGTTTCATAATTTTTTATTTTTTATTTTTAGTTGTTTTAAAAAAAAAAAGGTCCGAATTTTGGTCCGGTCCGGTCCGGGAGTCTGGACCTGATCCGGCCTCTATATATATATATTAGACTCATGGAAAAGGCTGGGTAAACACAATCTTCCGTCACTTGTATCCCAACTTTCATCATCTTCAGTTGCCACCTTTTCTAGTAAAGGACCAATATAAATAAGCACTTCACAAAAACACAAATATATACATATACATATATATATGTATATTTTATCCTATATACAGAAGAATTACTCAAGTTTCAGGCATAGAGTAACTCTTTAGGCTATAGCGCATCTACTGACTCCAACCCGTTAAGGGGATAGGCCTTAGCAACCTACATACTCAAAATACTCCATACCTACATCTTTGTTCAAACAACTCCCGAAAGGTCCAAGAACCCCCAAAAAGGTACAAGAAACCCACCTTCTAAGCAACATCATTACACAAACCATCTAGTCAAGATATGGTCTTACAATTATTGTCGGACACAGAAAAGTATATTTTAACATATTTCTCCTCACCTTTATGTCTCTCCAAGTGGGGGAAAACGAAAAATTAACATCCCATTTTTTTAATTTCTTCTTTAAGCAATTTTTTCCAACTTCAGTTATGTAATTCCTAAATATATTATTTCTTCAAGTCTTAATATAGTTATAAATATGAAATATCTAATTAATAGAAACCCGCTCATGGGATTCAAATTTGATAAATATTATGCTACGTCGTCTAAATTCTTGAAAGAAAGTCCAATACCTTGCAAAATAGAAACGTCTAAAATTTTGCAAGCAAATCCAAAACCAAACATAAGCACCATCATGATTGAAAATGTTATGGTTTTCTTCTATCCTCAGTTCATGTTTCCCTATGTTAGTGCTACATGAGGTCTTTGTATTTTACATCATTTTAAGAGTTAGGACTCTATCCTTCAATCTCGTGTCGTTGGTATCTTTTGTTGATTTTTTGGGAGAGTTTCATTTAATGTTTTGTTCAAGTCATCCATATGTCGAGCTCATGTAGTTGGGGTGTGGCCTCATTGTTTCTTGCAGGTGGTATTTTTAGATCCTTATGCTTTTTGTATACTTTGTGTGTACCAATATGACGCACCCTTTTGGCCTTTGTGTTTATAATACTTTGTTACTAAGAAAAGAAGTGCAAATGAAAACAAATCTGTCAAGGAGATTTCATACCTTAAATAATAAGGGAAGGCATCAAATGAAACTTGAATGTCACGACCATTGAGAATTCCTTTGTGAATGTCTTCTCTAAATACTGCACATCTTAGAGACATCCCAGGTGAATATAACGACAATGAATCCCTGATCCATTCTCTTTCTTCCACTATCTGTGCATAGATTTTTTGCACACTTTTAAGTTGAAACAGATTAATGGAGATAACATTCTCAATAATGGCCTTAAGAAGTCATTCAAGATTAGAAAAATATACATTGCCTGCCTCTATGCAAGAGTCTAGGTTGCAGTCAAGAGGAAGAATCTTGCTAGTTGCTCCAACATCAGCAGCACTGTCAATCTCAATGTTTGTAGCAGAGTTTACTTCAAGGCCATCAAGCTCATCTTCATGAGCAATAGGAGAAGGGGGCAGCTCAGCCATTTCATAGGTTTTGCCACTGTTCTGAGCTGTATGTTTCAAGCGCGATAAATCTTGCCGCAAGTTTGACAGAGATGCCAAAATAGAAGCACCAGCCACAACTGACGGGTCTCCTGCCCGCCTTTCAGCATGAACCAAGTTAAAGCCCACACCAGCAACTGATGAGGGTGTTTTAACAACGATCTCACACGCTAGTTGTTGGAAAATCTATAACGTGAAATGTTAAGGAAAAAATTCACAACAACACATGCAACCAAATCAGATTATGTCTAAATAAATAGGAAAAATAAAGATTTAGAGAACTTGAAAGTCAATAAAACAAATTGGATCAACAAACACCTCAAAACAACGAATAAAAGGATACATATGCATGACTACCGGACAAACCAAAAACCAACTCATCTCCGGAATTTAAATCACAAGTAGCACTCTTCTTAATGATCTTCCTATTAACTTGAACAGATCCCTTGCTTCCCTTGCTTTCAAGCACGGCAAGGTAACTGCTTCCGCGCTGATCATTCCACAAACAAAGAGTAATCATACTGCATATACACATTATGGAGATTATCTCCCAAAAAAAACAAAGTAGGATCCAATTAAACCCTATTGTGTTCACATGATATGTGAGTTTGTTTGGACGCCTTTAAGTAACAATATACAACATCCAGACAATACCTGTGTGAACTTGATAGAACATAGAATTCCACTTATTGTTTGATCCTTAATTAAGAGATTGGCTTGCTTGTTTGATCCAACTAGGAAGTTTGTTGTATATACACTCATTGTCGGGTTCTGCAAGAATGCACTTAGTCAACACTCTAAGCATGCCTTAAACAAACGGCTACTTCTCTATTATTGGATGGTATATAAAACAACATTACAGTTGAAAACTTGGAACTCATGAATGTGAGATTCATCAAATATAATAACAGAAAAGTAACCTCAGAAAACTTAACTTCGAACAAAAATTCTAATGAAATTCAATTACTTTTTTCATTGTTTACTTTTTCTATGGGATTCATTTTCAACCTACCCAACAAGTTAGGTAAAGGGTGTTGAGCTGAAAGTGAATTACCAGTTGATTCTGTGTAAGAAGCCTACACCATGGGGAATTAAACTGGATATTCTTATTCTGCTTCAATGAAGTGAATGAACTTCTTGGCTTCTCCCCTATAATTGGTGAAGTCCCTTTAAAAAAAATCAAGCAAATAATTCAACACGTCAACTAGTAACACTACATATAGTCATATATACAAACAAATGGAAGTAACTTGCCTTCAGCGGTTGGTGTAATAACAGAAATTGCCGGAGCAGCCTCCACCTTACCCGCACTCACCACCTCTCCTCCAGCGATTTCAGGATCAACGGCCGCGCATTCTTGTGGATCCACCTGCGGCGGCGAGCTCAAATTCTTTGAATAATCAACGGGCGTCGATTTCTCCGATTCAGCACCATTGTCATCCTGAAATTCAAGCAAATCCAAGGTCAAGAAACACCAGAATTCCATCGAAAAATCCAAACATGAGACGTGTGGAGAAAATGCCAAGCTCAAAAGTAGTCAAAATCAACGGTCGAAATTCAATACAACAACGGACCTTTTGTCGTTTCGGCGACGGAGGCTTCTCTTCCGACGACGAAGATCTCTTGTTGTTTTTCGAGAGAGATCCACTTCGTCTCGTCGATACCATTTTTTGATTCCTCCCCTTTGATAGCCAAGAGAGACGGAGAGAAAGGATATTTAAGAAAAATATGTTTATTATTTATATTTATTTGTTTTTTGGATTTTAACGTTTAGTATATCGGAAATACTACTGCATGACTAAAAGATTATTATTTAAAGTTTTTGCGTATAAATTAAAAAAAACTACTCCCTCCTATTCATATTAAGTGTCTTTTTAGAGTTAAGCACACTTATTAAGAATAACACAAAATATCTTTTGTATTCCTAATTAATTATTTCTATCTCCACAATGGTCCATGAAATTGCATTTACTAAGCATATTAAATAGAGGGGTAAATTAGGAAAAAATAGTGCAATATTGTATAGGGATTCCAAAACGACACTTATATCGAATAAAATGAAACTCTCCAAAACGACACTTAATATGAATAGGAGGGAGTATTTAATACTATAGGAAATTGAATTAATTTGTTTGAAATTTTATTACTATCCCTTTATGAAAAATTGAAAACTATTAAAACAAGTAAGAAAACTTTTTTGGGACAATGAGAGAAGGTAGAGATAATATAGAAAAATAAATAATGTATTCGCCTCAAAAGTTGTAAACGACAAACATTTTAGAATAAATTATTTCTTCTAAAAGAACAATCTTTTATGAACGGAGGAAGTATTACTCTATTAGAGCATTAATAATAGTTTCCCTAATTAACTCTATATCTTCACTTTTAAAGAATACATCAACAAATCATTATCCAACAATTTTTTTATCCTTATTTTACACTTTATTTTAATCCCTATATAGAATTTTACTCTCCAATGTGACGAAATCAAAAGACTCTTCTCTGTATATACAAAATGACATTTTACACCATCGTTTAACTGGACAACTCATCAATTATACACATCTTAACATTTTTTTACTACTTCATTTTTAAATTATAAACTTAATATTGACTTTTAAAAAAAACAAACAAACGTATTCAAATTTAAAATTGATATAAATTTATTTAATTTATGTCAACATAATTATAAATATTATAAAAGTACTATTAATTATAAAATTTATTATTTTCAAAATTTAAATGAATTATATTAAATTTAAATTTAAAAACATCACAAATTAACTTTTTAAAAGTTAATATTGATCTTATGTACATTTACAATTACAATCCATTCAATATTCACTTATAAATTACTTAAAATTTAAAACAAAACAAAATTATTTTAGAGTGGAATATAATTGATAAATTATACCTCTTTTATAAATTATAAGATTATTATTAATTTAATATTTTGATTGTTTGAACTTTTAAATTTCATTATTTAAGAAATAATATAAGGAATGTGAGACCCAGATTTTATGAATAAATATTTAATTTTCTCGAAATAATTTTTAATATTATGGTGTGGATTTGATATAATGTTATAGTTGTGGGTAGTATTTATAAATTTTGCAAAAGTATCTGAAGTTGTCATATTATATTCGATTGGTTGGGAATATTCTTTTTGTCGAAAAATATCCGTCTGACATGACAATAATTAGTGGACCCATGCATGAAATTATTGTCGGATTGAGAAAACGACAAAATATTTTATGAAAATAACGGTGGAAGTTTTACCTTTAATCTGTTGAAACACCCGTGTTAAAAAGTGCAGAATACTGGCGTGGGTTGCATAGTAACACACAGTATTGATTATTGATGCTTACGTGAGAAGTCACTTAGTTTTGCTTATTTTATGGACCCCCTATTTTGCCCATTTTTCAAAATAAATCGGTAAAAAATTATTTTATAAAATAAAGGTGGGGCCCGCATATGGGGCCCACATGTGATGTATAAAATCTGAAAATAGGGGTGAGAGAAAGTAACGTAAAAGAGAGGTAAAATATATTTATATATATGGTGTGTGATGTGTATATATATATATATATAATATAATGTGAGTGGTGGAGTGTGTGAATATGTATATATAATCTAGTGTGTGTATAAGGAAAGTGGAGAAATAATAGGCGGGGCACATGTTTGAAATTGGTGGGGGAATGAAAGGATTTTTCTTTTGGTGGGAGGAATTCCACCCGTGAATTGGGTGGAATGTGGGAATGGTGGAGTAGTATGTATATATATAATATTAGTGTGGGGTGTGTATGTTACACATATATATATATATATATATATATATATGTATATGTGATATATTGTCCTTTGGTGGATTCAGAAGTCAAGTAAATTTTAAGAGTTTGTCGGGTGGGAGCAAACTTCAACAAAGTGTGTTTATCTTATATATATGTATTATTTTAATTTTTGTTTGTATTAGAAAATTCATTGAAATTCAATCAACCAAAGGTTTCGTCGATGCCCGTGAGTTATGAATTATTAAATGCATGATAAATCCTTACACGTTGTCTTTCCATTCTCCTATAAATAAAAGTTCATTCCTTCATTATTTCTTTTAATTCACCAAACTACAGAGAGAAAATTATAGAGAGAGAAGAAGAAAAGTATTCTCGCTACTTCCCTACTCTTATATCCAGCTTCTTTTTCTGATAAGGGATATTATTTGTTGTACTTTCGTAGTGGGTATTATTTCTTTTGTATTCATGAAGAGAACTTCATTATTCCATTATTTATTATTCTCATTGGAATAACTCATATATCTGTGCTACTACCCTATACTTGGTGAAATTCTTCTGTTATTCCATTCGTTATTATTTTGTTGGAATATCCTGTCTGTGCGTTTTACGCCGGACCTTATTCCGTCTTTATTATTCTGTTGGAATATCCTGTCTGTGCGTTTTACGCCGGACCTGGTTCCATTAATTATTATTCTGTTGGAATAACCTGCATGTGTGGTCTATCGCATGCCTGATGATTTCTTTCGTTATTCCATTTCTTATTATACTCAGTTGGTTAAAGTTTTGACTTCTATACTCCATGAAATTAGTGGAATATTCTTGATATTTGCGCTTCATCCAGTATCTTTTCATGGAAATATTCTTCTGAGCATTCTTGAATTTTACTCTACAAAGAAGTATCATGTTGACAATTTGACGTTAATAGTTCCTAATAAATTAATTCTTGAACTTGTTTTATTGAATTCTTATATCATTGTCATCATTCTCGTGTTTATATTTTTTGAAAGTCATCTATGGCTTTGTAGTGCATAGATGGACTTGAATATGATTATGACCGAGGATTATTCTGTTGTAATCATGGTAATAAATGTTATAAATGATGTGGTAAAAGTCCTTATTGGCCCATAGTGCATTGATGAACCGTTGTTGGCATGATCATGACCATTGATGAATACACGAATGGCCATTGGCGTGGTGCATGGATAATTTGTGGTCGTGATACTAAAGAATATCATCGTCGTAGTAGTGCGTGGGTGATTCGATGATGTGGATTATTTATTAAAATTCGAGTCTCAAATGATAAAATGATAAAAGTCATGAAAAACCTTTTAAACATAAAAGATAGTAGATTTTATTCTCTTATTTGACTTTTTAAAGGGTTTGTGTTTCACTCGCAGGTTAAATTTGATGTCTATTATATTTTATCAGTTTAACATTGTTGAAGACTAATGATAATTTATTCTGTATTATCTTAGTCATAATATTTCTTACTGGGCTAGTTGAGTTCACCCTTTCTTTCACTGTTCTCTTCAGAAAATGAGAACGTAGCAGGGACTAGTCGGGGAACGGAGTGACGGTCCAGAGGATAGCATTAATAGTCCTCATTATTCTGTGAAATAGTGTGTTAATAAATGTTTTGAGGACTTATTTTGAGTTTGAATACTGTCTGGAAGACAATGTTTGTATTTAAACTCACAGCTCATGATGTATAATTAAGTTTGTATTTGTTTTCTGTACCATGTATTTGGCGACTCAAGATGGGTGATGTATACCTATTTTGGGGGCGTCACAAGGAACATGTTGGGTACATAGTAAAAAAAATTGAATCCTTATTTTGTAAAATGACTCAATAACATTACAGGATAAGGATAAAGATAAAAAAACTGTTGTGAATGCTCTTAGACCTCTGAGAAGGGGTTTACAGTTTACATGTAAGGACTCATCTATAGGCCTGCTTACGTTAGGAACTTTATTTGGTCGTATCTATTATGTGACGCGGATAGTTGTGTCGTTTATCTACTCAGAATTGTTGAAAGTGGTGTTCTACACTTGTACACTAAAATCTAAAAAACATTTAATTTAGTTGAATCTCTTAATTTTTGAAAATTAAGAATATATCAGCCATTTGATAACTTATAAATAAGTATACTATCATATAAAACCGCTCACATATACTCACGTGCATATTTTGATGGCCCACGTCACATACCGTTCACGTACAATCACATGCATATTTTGATAGCACACGTGACTTTGCTCTGCAGGTGGGCCATCAAAATATGCATGTGAGTGTATGTGAGCGGTTTTATGTTATAGTAGACTTACTAATAACTTATACTCCGTATTATTCATTTTTCAAATCGCATATAATATCGATCATATTTAATACTCTTTCCGTCACATAATAAAAGTCCTAGTGGATTTTTCAAGCATATTAAAAAGAGGAATGAAATGTGACGCCCCCAAAATAGATATACAACACCCATTCTGAGTCGCCAAATACATGGTACAGAAAGCAAACTATAACTTCAATAATACAATTGTCGTGCAAAATACAACAACACATACTGTGAGTTTAAATACAAATATTGTCTTCTAGACAATATCCACACTCAAATAAGTCCTCATTACAATTATTCATACACTATTTTACGTAAATAGTGAGGATCGCTAAAAACAACTATCCCGAACCATCACTCCATACCCCTATTTAGTTCCTCGCTATGTTCTCACCTCCCGAGAAGAAAATGGAACAAAAAGGAAAATGGTGAGCTCAACTAGCCTAAGAAAGAATATTATGACTAAGATAATATACAACAAATTATCATTAGTCTTCAACAGAAAAAATCGATAGAATGTAATGTATAAACAAGTTTTAGATCAACAATGCAGTGAAACAACAATTCATTAGAAGAGTTAAGTAGAAAATAAAATCTACTATCATCTATGAATTTAAAAGTCCATCATCAATATTTTATCCTCAGTAACATCAATCAATACACATCTTTAATCAAATATTCATCTTTAATCTGCAGCCAAAGATATTCATTTAGATCACCAAATGGGTCATGTTCATCTCAACACTGCTCATCTTCAGACTACGGCCAAAGATATTCATCGATAATCATTCATCTTTGCACTACAAGCCAAAGATATTCATTAGATAATCATTCATCTTTTGCACTACACGGCCAAAGATATTCAATATATCATCATTTAGGGACCCAGGATGATGAAAAATATTTTAAAGGAACGAATTCAGTGAAATAAAATAACAAATATTAGAGATTCGTATTAAAGTTTATCCAAGATCAATAATACCCATAATAACCAAATTTGAAGCAAAATTCAAGAATAAAGATCAAAACATGGATACAATCAAAGATAGTAACCACATAGACATCTTGGACAAAAAGAAGAAAATTTCATTTTTCTATGAATAAGATCAAGATTCGTGAATAAAGGTCGTATCGTGAATAAAGACTCGACACAAAAAGTTCTAAATTTGATAAAAGTTCGGACCAATATTTCAAAGATAATTATATCGAAAAATAAATAATATCATTTACGAAGAAAATAACATCCCTTACCTCGCAAAGACAAGAGATTTATAGTGAAATCTTTTGGATATAGTCTTTGAAGGAACTTGCACCGCTAATCGAAACTCACAAAGTATCTAAATACTCACAAAATACACTCGATAATATAGAGAGAGAGAGAGAAAACTTGCTTCCGGTGTGATTTTCAATTCTAACTTAGCCTTATTTATAGGAAAATGTTAAAGACGCTCAAGCGCACTTGACCTTCAAATCGATGGCTTTACTCGCTACTATTGCCACCCACTATATTTGAAATAAAATTCAGCACATTTCTTCACCAACCACAAGTGGGGCCCACTCAATTCTAGAATTTTCCCCAAAATCATTTATAAACCTAATTTAAATCGATTTACCTCTTAAAATTCATAACAAATCATACGTTCATTTTTAACGGTTCAAAATTTGTGGACATATACTCAACTTATATATGTATAACATATCCAAAAATCACAACGATCCAACGGTCGGATTAAAAATTATAACTCATGCAATATATCTCAAAAATACTGGTTTAATTTTTAATACCTCCATTCCGACAAAAATACTGATAAAATATCTCAACATTAACTCCTTCATTTTTAACCACAATAAATATATCCAACATTTATATCCACATAAAATAAATATTTTCTTATCATATGAATCAATAATTAATTATTCACAAATAATATTACGAATCATATTTATGACAACCAAAGCTGCTCCTGAAGAGGGGGCTTTCCAATAAGGATTTCTCCTCTTCTTGGCAAAGCAATTAGGTGACCAAACCTCTCCTTGACATAACTTTCTAGACATTGCCAATAATGCTATCTAATAATATTATTCAAATAATATAAATTATCGATCTGATAATGAGAAATACTGCGTGCGATGGACAATTATTGAAACAACAATAATATAAAATATCAACGCAAAGAATTATTGAATCAATAAAATAAAATATTGAACATAGAATCTACCGTAATAATTATTGAGTAAGGTCTTCTTCACGTAAGGATCAATAATTCATCAATCTCGCGCAATACCGGTATCGCTCTACTACGCAACCACGCGTATTCGTATTTTAACCACCAGGTATTCCAACAGTGTTAACGGTAATAATTACGCCGTTATTTATAAAACTCAAACTTTGTCGTTTTCTTAATCCGACAGTTATCCATTATGGGGCCCACAAAAGTCTTGGCCGTCGCATTTAATATTCCCAACGAAAGAATATTCCACAACCAAACGAATATTCCCCGACAACAATGAATATTTTATAGCCACTTGTTTATTTTGCAAAATTTGCACATTTCACCCATAACCAAAGTATTATATCAAATTAACACCTTATTATTCACAATAATAATTAGAAGAAATTTGATTTTATTTATAATAAGTTGGGGTCTTACATGAAATGACAAAATTGTCCATAATAATATGTCATTAATTAATTTTAATGTAGGCGAGAGAGTGATTTTCTAGATTTTCAATTCAAAATATTTGTAGCACATAACTAATTATACTTATTAAATATGGAGAGAGAATTAGAATAAGAAAAATATGAGATATTTAATGCTACGAGTATAATAGAAAAAAAATGTGTAAAAAATTAGTTATTAAAGGAAAGTTGACATTTAACATGACACTATCCAAAATAATAATAAGAATTTTTATCATGAGACGAAGGGTACGTGACTTTTTAATCTATTGACTTAACTGTATTATAATTTATCATTTTAATAATAGTATCGAAATATAGTAATAATAGATATAAGTTTGTTAGTAAAAGTAAATAGGTTTTGTTTTGTCTGACGTTTTAAAGTTGATCACATATATTAAGAAATTTAATTATTGCTAATTAAATACTCCCTCCGTTCCAGGATAAAAGTCCTTATTATTATTTTGGGTTGTCCCATGTTAAAAGTCCACTTTCTTTAAATAACTAAACTTTTACACAATTTTTTCTATTATACCCGTAGCATTAAATATCTCATATTTTTCTTATTCTAATTCTCTCTCCATATTTCATTATTATCCTGGGACGGAGGGAGTATGCTACTAAATGCCCAAAATACCTTTTCATTTATCTATTCATATACTTTATCTCTCCTCATCTTTAATCAATGTGTAGTTATCCCATAAACTTAATTTCTCATATAACTAATTTTTATCGCCCATTACCTCTATTTACGTCATCTCACTGCTCTTTTTTTTATTACTTAGCCTGAAATTTGTGTTTGTTTTGCTTTTTTTCCGCCATTTTTCCTTATAATTAAAAAGTTGTTTCATGGAATATTTAGTTTACGTATGATATTATAAAACAAAAAAAAATTATATTAACCATAGATGTAGCTACTTAAAGAAATAATTTAAATATTTTGCGATTAAAAATACACAAAATTACTTCTACATTTTTGTGTGGAGAATACATCATTATATTAAAAAGAGTTATTAAAATAAATAAAGTCAAATAAGAAGGAGAGAGAAAAAAGGGATAAAGTGAGTAGAATGAGAAGGAAAGGATAGAGAAGAAAAAGAAAAGAGAGAAGATAATATGTGGATTGCATTAATATACATAAAGAATATAAATGAGTATTGAAAATTTGTAAATAATTTATTTTAAGGGTAATTTGAAAAAAATTATAACCAATTCTCCTATAAATTCCAAAACGTCATGTATTTAAGAATACAAAAATTATCTTAAAACGTCAGATAAAAAAGAACCGAGTGAGTATCTTTCATGAAGCGAACATATATATTCGGTAATCTATTATAATACACTGACTTTTAATAAATATAATTTATTTATTTTATAATTAATATTCTAAAAATTAAGGTATTAAATTAATAAAATAATAAAATTAAAGGTGATGTATAAAAAGTATGTAGGAAAATATTTATTCTATCGGATAATATTTAGTAAAGTACGATGGTGTCAAATTAACCAATCACTAGTGAGTTCTACAACGACATAATTGTCGAATATCGATAACGACATAATTGTCGAATATCGATGGCGACATAAAAATAATAAAAATAAATTTGTTAACAATACTATCACTTTTAACTGTTTAAATACTCGATGATAAAAGTACAGTAGCACGCAGTATTCTATAGTGGTACACGATATTTCACAGTATCACACGATATTGCACAGTATTTCATATTATTGATTCAATAATTATTACATTAATAATTGTTTAATATTTTAACTCAATAATTGTTACAATTGCACAATATTTCATATTATTAAATCAATAATTAATCAATAATTGTCACAATACAATAACTCATAATAATTAAAATAAAATAATTAGACCAATTTGCATTATTGACAAATTCTAAAAATTATGTCAAAAAATGGGTTATTTGGTTGCACGCCGTTTTTACGGAAGGCCCCCTATTTTATGAGAATGATATGGTTGTCATTATTATGAGTCTAATAATATTATAATGAATAATTATTGAAATATTAAAATTTTGTGAATAATTGATAAAAAAAATCGTGTTACTTAAATATAAGTATGATAAGTGACGTGTGGTAGATGTTTGTTCAAATTTTATAAATATAAAGGTTTAACACGAGCCGTTTGATGTAAGTTTGACTTATTTTTTCATGAGATCCACAATCAATTATGATGTAAACTTTTATTTTCCAATTTGGTTGGGACCCACAATTAATTCCCCTGCAAACTTTTATTCTCCAACTTGGCTGAGACCCATAATTAATTATCTTACAAATTATTCCCTCCATTCCTAAATAAGTGACGTTTTAAAAGAAAAAATTTATTCTAATTTATTTGTCGTTTATGGACCCCCACTTTGGGGTGAGCAGCGTGGTCTTGGTTTGAGTGCGGTTTAAAGTCCAAATCAAGACCAAACCGCTTAAAGTGCTTTTGAAAATTCAAAAGCGCATACCTAAATCGCTTTGTGATTGGTGTGGTGCGCGATTTAAAGTAATGTGATCTTGGTTTCAATTGGTGCGATTTGGTTCAAAACCAATTGAAACAACAAAAAAATCTAAGTCTTCAATAAAATTTACATTGAGCAATTAACTTTGTGACAGAGTCGGCAATGAGAATTATATCAAGCATGTTTTAAAACTAAAACATACGCTATATAAAACAACGGAGACCATATATTCGATAACAAGCAAGAATGTTTATCTAGTTCCCCAAAAATTAAAAGTATATATTGGAGATAGAATGAAATTATATCTATTGCAGGGAGTACTTATAGAATATAACTCTAATTATACCTAATTTGAAAAATAATCTATTAGACTATTACTATTATAGCATTGACATTAACCAGTGCATCAAGTGCTCGAGCCTCTCAGCTATAAGCCCCTCCAATAACGCATCAAACAAATTCAAAATTCCAAAACCCAATTGCTTAATTTTTGACTCTATAACCTCTAACATCTTCTTTCAAATGGTGAATAAATGACAATGTAAGACTGAAGTTTTCTCTAAGCGTGTTTAAGTGAAAAGTAACTTTAAAATTTACTAGAGATAATACATACATACACACACATAGTGCAGTTTTGATTTTATACGTGCGATTTTGGCTAATAACCAAATCGGAACTGTAAATTTGGTTATTCAACCCACCTAAAACCGCCACATACGTCGGAACAGTTGGTGAGGTTTTAATTGGTGCGGTTCATGCGATTTTTTGTGAGATTTCGGTTTCAATTTGGTTACTTGCTCAACCCTACCCCCACTTACCCATTTTTTAAAACCGTCGATAAAAGTTATCTCAATTTTGTTATATATATATATATATATATATATATTATTTGTTCACGGGTGACGGGTGGGGAAATGGGATTACTTGGAGGGGAGGGAGTATTATTATTATTATAATAAGTTTTTTTTTATTTTATGAAAATAGAATATATTATATTTTATTATTCATAGTAAATTTAGTAGAATTCTTGTGACAGTCACTGTGCAGTCCGTGATTTTTTTCTTTACTATGCATTCAAATAGTATCCTTCAATTCTCTTATAAATAGGATGCTTAGTTTAAAATTAAAAATTACACCAGAATCAGAAAATTCTTCTTCTATAATATTGCACGTATTTCTTTAGAGTTTAAGGAAGCTTTAAGCGTAGAAAACATTATAAGTTTTCTTTAAGAATATCTCCACCCTACCAGTCAGAAATACTATTCTTTTAAGGTAAGGAATGTTATTTTTGTTCAATATTCGTATGAAATAATATTTTATTTCATACTCTATTGTATGTAAGTAATATTATTTCGTTTCAGATTTCAAATTCTACACTCATTTTGTTAAAGTATAACTTCTATACTCCGTGAAATTAGTAGAATATCCTTGAAATTTGTGTTTCATCTACTATTTTTTCATGAAAATATTCTTCCGAGTATTCTTGATAATTTTTAATCTTTTCATGTCGGGGTACTATTCCTGAATTACTATTCACCGGGGTACTATTCGCCCGGGTATTATTCACG
This sequence comes from Panax ginseng, assembly GCA_020205605.1. Classification (NCBI taxonomy): domain Eukaryota; kingdom Viridiplantae; phylum Streptophyta; class Magnoliopsida; order Apiales; family Araliaceae; genus Panax; species Panax ginseng. Next base: position 5,717,007 of record CM035145.1, on the reverse strand, counting down.
ATAAAAATTAATTTTTTTCCGGTCCAAATAACTTTTAATACAATATTATTCTTGAATTTTACTCCACAAAGCAGTATCATGTTGACAATTTGGACATTATTGAATTCTAAATAAATTAAATTATAAATCTTTAAAATTTATCCTTACTTTCATTTAATTGATTTCTTATATCATTGTCATCATTATCATGTTTATGTTGTGGTAAAGGTCATCTTTGGCCCGTAGTGCATTGATGGACAGTTGTTGGCATGATCATGATCATTGATGATAACACAAATATTCTTGGCCCGTAGTGCATGTATAATTCAATGATGTGGATTATTTATTAAGTTGAGTCTCAGCGATAAAATTGATGATAAACTTTTAAATCATAGAAGATAGTTGATATCATGCTCTACTTGACTCTTCTAATAGATTGCTTGTTCCACTACAGTTAAACTTGATATTTATTATATTTTATCAGTTTAACACTGTTGAAGGCTAACGATAATTTATTATGCATTATCTTAGTCATAATAATTTTACTGGGCTAGTTGAACTCACCATTTTACTTTCATTGTTCTCTTCAGGAAATGAGGACGTAGTCGGGACTAGTCGGGGAATGGAGTGACGGTCCGAGATGGTGGCTGTAGTAGTCATCACTATTTTATAAAATAATGTGATAATACTTGTAATGAAAACTCCATTTGAGTTTGGATACTGTATACTAGACAATATTCGTGTAAAAACTCTCAGTTACGTTTTTATTGTATTGTATAAGGAAGTTGTATTTAAATTATGTACCATGTATTTGACGACTCAGAATGGATGATGTATACCTATTTTGGGTGTGTCACATAATCCCCTACATAATAGATAGTATCTAATTTCATACTAAAGTAAGAGATATCATTTTATTTCGTGCTCCTAAATTTACGATAAGAAATTATTATTCGTTTATACAGTTTTATCATTAAACGTTGAAAATTTATGAAATGATTATAATTTCTTTAATAGTTTATGCTCCATCTAATATATTTCTATTTAAATATTCCTATTAAAATTTAAACGTTATATTTGAATTATGAAACTTGCATTTCTTGAACTTTATATTGTATCACGAACTCTAATCGTTTTTTTTGATATTGTGTTGAAAATTTGAACTATATATAAATTAAATTAAAAATCGTTAATGTTTATTTGTTGTTTTATTATTCTGATTATATATGTTTATCATTCATATTATTATTATTTAATAATTTAAACTAAGTTGTTGTAAATGTATATTTTATCTAAATATTCATATTAAATTTTAAACGTTATATTTGAACTATAAAACTTACATTTCTTGAACTTAATATTTTATCACGAACTTTAATTGATTTTTTTGATATCGTGTTAACAATTTTGACTTTATATAAATTAAATTAAAAATCGTTAATGTTTATTTGATGTTTTATTATTACGATTATTTATGTTTATCATTTATATTATTGTTATTTAATAATTTAAACTAAGTTGTTATAAATGTCTTTGATCTGGGTGCAAAGACAGTAAGATTGTTGAATGTTTTAGCGAACATAGTAAAAACACGTGAAAAAATTATCTTTGGCATAGGTGCACAGAGAAACTGTTGATTGATATGATTATGAACAGAAATTGTGGATTGACATTAGACACAGTAAGCAGTAACGGCTTATAAAAAAAAAGGCCCCAAGTTTTGGTGGGATAGAAATATGAGGCCTGTGGTGGCGGCCTTTACTTGTGATGCAAGCTTCGCTTTTATTTTTATTTTTGTAAACTAAAGCTACACCAAAAATAGTAATAATAATAAATATTAAAAATAATAAAATAATTAATAATAATAAAATAATTAATAATAAAGCTAATAGTATTTACTTATAATAAGGGTAAATTAGTCAGTTATTTATATTTGAGTGTGCAACTGTATATGTATCACTAGTGTTTATTTAAGAAAGCGATGATCTAAAATACTAAGTTTGTTTGAAAAATTTGTTTAAAAAAAGCAAGGAATAGACCATCTTCTTTTTAATCATTGAACCGATGTTTTATATTTATTGTTTCAAAGCAAGGTGTATCACCGTGGTTGTTTTTATTACTCCATAAAGCGAAATTTAATTGATGTTTTATTTTGGTACTTTTAACTGCTTAATTTTTCTTTTTTAGTTGTCAAAGAACATACTTTGATATATCTTGGCATTTGTTACATCGCCACAAGTAACGTAATTTGTATACAAGCATACTAATAAATATTAAAAATAATAAAATAATTAATAATAAAACAAATAGTTGTTGTAGTACAGTTGGTTTGAACTCTTATTTATTTACTTACAAGTCTTGTGTTCAAGCCTCACAACCCATAAGTAGTAACATTTTATTTATTTTTTTTAAAAAAAATTCATGGGCCACGGGCCAGGCCAAAATTGTGAGACCCCAAATTTTATGAATAAAAATTTAATTTTCTCAAAATATTTTTTTAATATTATGGTGTGGATTTGAGATAGTGTTATAGTTGTGGGTAGTATTTATAAAATTTGAAAAGTATGCAAGTTGTTGTATAATATTCGATTGGTCGGGAAATATTCTTTTTTTCGGGGAATATCTGTACGACGGTACAATCATTAGTGGACCCCGCAGCGGAATTATTGTCGGATTGAGAAAACGACAAAAATATTTTTATAAAATTAACAAATGGAAGTCTTACCGTTAAAACTATGTTGAACTACTTCGGTAGTAAAAAAATGCGATGTCTGGCGTGGTTTGCGTAGTAGCAGACACGATATTGATTATTGATGTTTACGTGATAAGTCACTCAATTTTGTTTTATTAGTATTATTAATGTAATAAAATGCAAAAATCTTTATATATAAAAAATGTAATACGTTAATAAAGTTATTCGTTTTATTAGACTATAAATAGAATATATAATATTCTATTATGCATAATATTTTGCATAGTAAAATCTTTTTATATAAAACATAATACTTTTATAAAGTTATTTGTTTTATTAGACAATAATTAGAATATATTATATTTTATTATATTACGCATAGTGTTGCGTAGTATTTTGCATAGTAAAATCTTTTTATATAAAACATAATACTTTTATAAGGTTATTCGTTTTATTAGATTATAAATAGAATATATTATATTTTTTAAAAGATTTTGCTTTAAATATGGACCGTCCGATTAAAAGTAAATCAATCTGGACCGCTCATGAATTAGTTACTTATCAATTCCATTCTTCTATAAATAAAACTCATTCCTTCATTATTTTTTACTTAATTCAATTTAAACTCTACAGAGAGAAACTATAGAGAGAGTTCTTCTTCTATAATCTTGGCGTATTTCTTTAGAGTTTAAGAAAACTTTGAAGCGTAGTGCAAGTTTTCTTCGAGTATATCTTCGCCTCTACCAATTGAGATTACTCTTCTTTCAAAAGGTAAGGGATATTATTTGTTGTACTCGTAAGGGTATTCTTTCTTTCTTATTCGTGAAGAGAACTTCATTATTCCATTCTTTATTATTCATTGGAATAACCTATATATACGGGATACTTATATACTTGGTGAAATTCTTCTCATTATTCCATTCTTTATTATTATGTTGGAATAACTTTTATCATCGCAAATCTTCGCATACATGGTGAAATTCTTCATTATTCCATTCTTTATTATTATGTTGGAATAACTCGCCATGCAAAAATCTTTATCGTATACATGGTGAAATTCTTCCATTATTTCATTCATTATTAGTCATTGAAACATCATGTATACGTGCGTTTCGCATGACCTCGATTCCGCTTGTTTATTATTTTGTTGGAATATCATGTATGCGTGCGCTTACGCACGACCGGTTCCATTATTTATTATTCTGCTGGAATATCCTCGTATGTGCGTTTACGCACGATCCGTTCCCTTATTTATTATTCTCATGGAATAACTCATCATGCGGCCTATCGCATGCCTGGTGATTTCTTTTGTTATTTCATTCTTTATTATACTCAGTTGGTTAAAGTTGTGACTTCTATACTCCATAAAATTAGTAGAATATCCTTGATATTTGCGCTTCATCCAGTATCTTTTCATGGAAATATTCTTCTGAGCATTCTTGAGTGTTACTCTATAAAGAAGTATCATGTTGACAATTTGGACGTTATTAGTTCATGGATAATTTAATTCTTGAACTTATTTTATTAAATTCTTATATCATTGTCATCATCCTCATGTTTATATTATGTTGAAAGTCATCTGTGGCCTGTAGTGCATAGATGGACTTGGTATGATTATGACCAGGGATTATTCGATATAATCATGACTGTAATGTTACAAATGATGTGAAAAAAATCCTCATTGGCCCGTAGTGCATTGATGGAAAGTTTTTGGTATGATTATGGCTATGGATTCTCTTCGGCCAAGGGTGCAAAGGATGAATTGTTTTATGGCATGATCATGACCATTGATGAATACACGAATATCCTTGGCCCGTAGTGCATGGATAATTTGTGGTCGTGATACTAATGAATATCCTTGGCCGTACTGCAGGGATGATGTGGATTATTTATTAAGCTGAGTCTCATCGATAAAAGTAATGAAAAACCTTTAAAATCATAGAAGATAGTATATTTTCTTCTCTACTTGACTCTTCTAATGGATTGCTTGTTCCGTTGCAGTTAAACTTGATGTTTATTATATTTTATCAGTTTAACACTGTTGAAGGCTAATGATAATTTATTCTGCATTATCTTAGTCATAATATTTCTTACAGGGCTAGTTGAGTTCACCCTTTTGCTTTCATTGTTCTCTTCAGGAAATGAGAACGTGACAGGGACTAGTCGGGAAACAAAGTGATGGTCCTAGATGGTGCATTAGCAGTCCTCACTATTATGTGAAATAATGTGATAATAAATGTAATGAGGACCCCATTAAGTTTGTGTATTATCTAGATGACAATATTTGTATTAAAACTCACAACATATATTTAGTCGTATTTTACACGACTGTTGTATAATTAAGTTGTATTTGAATTTTGTACCATGTATTTGGCGACTCAAGATGGGTGATGTATACCTATTTTTGGGGGCATCACAAAAATGGCTCGGGTTTTCGTGGGGTTAAAAAATGCCGCTCAAAGCTCGGGTTTTGGCGGACCGACCTGCGGGCTTTGGGCCCGTTTGCCGGGTCTAATTGGTATTATGACCAGTAACTGTTGATTGGTATGATCTTAACCATTGGTGTTACAATTGACGAAATATTGATGTTAAAATTTTCAATTGGATAAGTAATTAAACATTATTATCTATTTGACTCTTTTAATTGATTGTTTATTTCGCCAAGGTTATTTGTGAAAACTTATATCATCTACCATATATTTTAAATATCCAATTTATTATTGTTGAAGGTTAATAATAACTTATTTATCTTGGTTATGATATTATTTACTATACTATTTGTGCTCGCCTTTTTGTTTCGTAATTCTTTTAGGAAATAATGATGGTCCAAATTAGTACTCGGACTATTTGTGCCCGCCCTTTTGTTTTGTAATTATTTTAAGAAATAGTTATGGTCCGAATTAGTAGTCATAATAGTGCGAGGAAAATAAGGGAATGGATCGATGGTTTGAATATTTTAGGAAATAGTGATGGTCCGAATTAGTAGTCATAATAATGCGAGGAAAATAGGGGAATGAAGCGATGATCCAATTTAGTAGTCGTAATAGTTGTCAATACATTAAGAAATAGTGCGACATATTTTTAATGTAGCGTGATTTTTAAGCTAAACACATGGACAATTTTAATTTGGTGACGTAGAACATATGGACCGTTGGGTAATTTTAATTGGGTGACGTAGAACATGTGGATCGTTGGGTCTGCACTGCTCTGATACCATATTGAAACATCTAACTCAAAACTAATTGACCATGAATGAAATAGTTTCTCAAGTTATATATTAAGTCTGCAAGTTTTAGTTGCTCGATGTGAAACTTTATATCTCAATATATGATATATTGTGACGCCCCCAAAATAGGTATACATCACCCATTCTGAGTTGTCAATACATGGTACAGAAACAACTACAACTTTATTATTACAATAGCAAAACTGTGAGTTTGAATACAAATATTATCTTCTAGACAATATCTATACTCAAATAAATCCTCAGCACATTTATTGATACATTATTTTATAAAATGGTGAGGACTACTAAACAACTCTCTCTAGAACCTTCATTCCATACCCCGACTGTACATCTCGTTATATTCTCGCCTCCCCGAGAAGAAAAATGAAACAAAAAGGAAAAGGGTGAGCTCAACTAGGCGGTAGAAGAATATTATGACTAAGATAATATACAACAAATTATCGTTAGTCTTCAACAGAAAAAAAATCTAATAGAATACAATAGATAACAAGTTTTAAATCAATATTCAAGCAATGAAATAATAATTCATTAGAAGAGTTAAGTAGATAATGCAAACTACTATCTTCTATGTATGAATTTAAAAGTTCATCGCCTATTTTTTATCCTCGTAACATCAATCAATATATATCTCGAATCAAATATTCATCTTTGCACTACAGCCAAAGATATTCATCACCGTCATGCTCATTCATAAACACTGCTCATCTTTGCACTACGGGCCAAAGATATTCATCGAAATCATTCATCTTTGTACTACAAGCCAAAGATATTCAATAATATCATCATTTAAGATCGAGGATGATGAAAATATTTTTAAAAAACGAATCCAAAGAAACAAAATGACAAAGATTAAGGATTAAGGATTCGTACTTTTGTTTTATCCATGTCCAAAATACCTCAAAAATAATCATAGTGGTGTAAAATTCAAGAATGATCAAAACATGGATACAATCAAAGCTAGTATCCACAATAGATATTTTAGATGAAAAGGAAAATTTTTATTTTTCGATGAATAGTCTTATATTCGTGAATAAGGTCGTATACGTGAATAAAGGTCGAGATCGTGAATAAGAACTCGACACCAAAAGTTCCAAATTTGATAAAACTTGGATCAATATTTCAACATAATGATATTGAAGAAATAATATCATTCTGAAAAAAAAAAGTATCCTTACCTCGAAAGATCAAGTCTTAACCAAACACCGGATATAAAGCTATAACTTGAACTTGCACCATATAGCAATACTCAAAATATACTCAAAATACTCACAAGAATACGCCGATAATATAGAGAGAAAACTTCAGCCGTGTAATGTAATTTTCAATTCTAACCTAAGCACCTATTTATAGAAAATGCTTAGAACACCAAAGCGAGAAAATTTAATATAATATTAATATATAAATTAAATTTTCCTTCGCCAATCTTCCAAGAACTGAATTCACTCATTCAACACATATGTAACACACCATAATGAAAAAAAACGTTTTTGTTATTTAAAATATTTTAAACTTCAAAAAATCAATTATTTCGGAGCTTCGAAACTTCAATAATTCACAATAAATAGTCCTTTTATAAGAAAATTCGAAACTCACAATTTATTTATAGGAAATTCAATTCTCTACAACTTTACAGAAGAAAGTTTTTCCAAATTCCAAACAAAATTGACCGAAATCCACAAACTGGACGATTTTTATAAAGCTATAATCAAATTTCGATCAAGAAATAGGGTCCACCGAAACACATAAATATGCTTTAAATATTTTTGGTAACAAAAATACTCCTCCACATATATACTCATATATCCCACATTCATCGTAAAAATATCATCATTATTATATTATTAAAATATAATAATGAATTAATTTATCAGAAAAAGATAAAATTTCAATTTTCAACAATTGTCACATTAAAAATTTTCTTCATCTATATCCACATAAAATCAATATTTTCTCATCATATGAATTAATAATTAATTATTCACAAATAATATTACGTAATCACAATATTGACAACTGTGCGGCGGTCTCCTGAAAGAGGGGCTTTCCAATAAGAATTTCTCCGTACTCAATACCTGCTCGATGGATCATATTCGAATATTGGTTTGATCCATGTTAGTAAGCTAAAAATGTGATATTTGTATCAATTTTTATAATTTATAAAGTGTAATATGAAATTGTGTAAACTTGTACTTGAATAAATCAATGAATTAAATGTCAATTTATATTATATTCTTTATAATTTCAATACATAAATAAAAGTGAAAAAGTTTTATATATAAATATTAGTTAAGTAACCAATTTAGTATGTAGTGATTCAATTTTAAGTGAAATGGTTCATATTCGAAACTCGATTTGAAGACTCATGAGTAACTCGCTTTGTAAACGAGTCGAGTATTTACGAACCGAGTAGGTTCGAGTCGAATCTGGCGCAAAAATATAAATCCCTTATCGAATTCGAGCTCAATTTTTTCGAGTCGATCCAAATCTGAGTGTAACACCCCAGTCCCACATCGAAAGATAGAGGAAAAATTTGTCTCCATATAAGGAAATAATTTACTGCCAATAGTACCTTTAAGTCATGACCTTTTGGGAGCTGTGGTGGGCTAAGATGACCCAAGAAGATACTATCACAAGAGGTTTGAGGCCTTATTTTGATGGATTCGATTCGGACTTGGGATTTGACCGATATTTATTCCGGACTCGGATTTGACCCAGTTGTTTCATATGGTATCAAAGCCGTGTTCTCGAAAGCTTCTGCCCGTCATCCGATCGGGTTCTTGGAGGTGGGGACACGGGCGTGGTGGTATTATCCCACAATGGAGAGATGGAGGTCCGGAGGAGGAGACACGAAGCCAGCCGGTATTATCCCATAATGACTAGAGAGACAAAGATCTTTGGTAGTAGTGTGTGTGATCCTGATTACGACGGACGCTCGAAAATTTAAGTCGGGGAGTTTGTAACACCCCAGTCCCACATCGAAAGATAGAGAAAAAATTTGTCTCCATATAAGGAAATAAGTTACTACCAATAGTACATTCAAGTCATGACCTTTTGACCCGATATTTATTCCGGACTCGGGATTTGACCCTGGTTGTTTCATATGGTATCAAAGCCAGGTTCTCGAAAGCTCGGGTCGGGTCATCCGATCGGGTTGCTGGAGGTGGGGACACGAAGGCTGGTGGTATTATCCCACAATGGAGAGATGGAGGTCCGGAGGTGGAGACACGAAGCCAGCCGGTATTGTAAGACCTCGAATTTTATGAAATAAAAGTATTCAATTTGTCTTATAATTACAATTCAGTAAATGGTTAAATTGAGAAAAAGTTAAAGTTAAGGGTGATATATGAAAATTTTTTCAAAAATACGCAAGTGGTTATAAAATATTCATTGTTGTCAGAGAATATTCGTTTGGTCGTGAAATATTCAATGCTTGTCGGGGAATATTCGCATGCACTGGCCAAGCGATCTTTTGTGGGCCCCATAACGGAAAGCGATTGGAGGAAGAAAATGACAAGAATAAGTTGTTTATAAATAACGGCGTAGTTGTTATCGTCAATACTGTTTGAATACCCGGTGGGTAAAGTAAAAATAATGCGTTGTTGCATGCGAGAGGACCTGTGTATTGCACCAATTATTGATTCTTACGTAAGAAGGCACTACTCAATAATTATTACGGTAATTATTTATTCAATATTTTATTTTTGATTCAATAATTCTTTGCGTTGATATTTTATAATTGTCACTACACAAAAGATTCTTCTTCATTAATTATCGGATCAATAATTTATATTATTTGAATAATATTATTAGATAGCATTATTGGCAATGTCTAGAAAGTTACGCTCTAAGAAGAGGTTTGGTCACCTAATTGCGGCGCCAAGAAGGAGAAATTCTTATTGGAAAGCCCTCTTCCTGTGGCTGCTAGTTTAATCAATAATGTGTTTCTATAATATTATTTGTGAATAATTAATTATTGATTTATATGATGAGGAAAATATTGATTTTATGAGGATATAGATGGAGAAAATTTTTAATGTGACAATTTTTGAAAATTAATATTTTATCTTTTTTCTCGATAAAATAATTCAATTAAATATATTATTTTAATAATATATTAATGATGATATTTTTACGATGAATGTGGGATATATGAGTATGTGGAGGAGGAGTATTTTGTTACCAAAAATATTTAAAGCATGTTTTATGTGTCGGTGGACCCCATTTCTTTACTGAAATTTGATTATAGCTTGTAAAATCGTCCGTTTATGGATTTCGGTCAATTTTTGTTTGGAATTTGGAAAAACTTTCTTCTGCAAAGTTGTAGAAAATTGAATTTCTTATAAAAACACTCGAGATTTGAATTTTCTGGCAAAAGGGCTATTTATTATGAATTATTGAAGTTCAAGTTCAAAATAATTGATTTTTGGAAGTTTAAAATAATTTAAATAACAAAAACGTTTTTTACATTTTGTTTCCCTCGTTTAACATGTGTTAGGGGCTGAGTTCTGATGTTGAGAGCATACGTATGAAGTCTTAGAAAAAAAAAATAATATTATTATTTTAATAAATTTTTACTAACTTTGGTGTTCTAAAGCGATTTCCTATAAATAGGGTGCTTAGGTTATAATTGAAAATCACACCGTAAACGAAGTTTTCTCTCTATATTATCGAGTTTATTCTTGTGAGTATTTTGAGTATACTTTGAGTATTGCTATATACGGTGCAAGTTCGTTTCAACGTTATTCCAGCTTAAGTCTTCGCTTCTTTTGAGGTAAAGGGATAATAAGGATTTTAAGGGTTATTATTTCGAAATTCTTCTGAACCTTCAAAAATTCTGGAAAAATTTGAAATGATAATTTGATGAGTTTTGTTGATTGTGTCCAAAAATGGCGATTTTTGGATTTATAGATTAAGAGTTAGGAATTTTATGAGGAAAGACTATTTTAAAAGAAAACCCTTATAACTCCTTGTGGTTAATTCCAAAATTAATGAAATTTTTATTGGGAGTACATCTATATAATATCAGTATATCGTGTAAATTTTAGAATTTTTGGATAAAAGTACAATTTATGATTAATGTTTAAATATTCGGTGGTTTTGGCCATGTGAAAAATAGTAAATGACTTTTAAAAATTCTGAGAAAAATGTATGTTCAATATAGGACTATATTCTGCTAAATTCCAGAAAAGAAATATTTTTGGAATTGATTTGTTATTTTTCATGAAAATGGACTAGTTATGAGTAAATGAATTAAATATGTTATGTGAAGTAAGAAAATTAGAAAATAGGATTTTATGGCTTGAGAATCCTACATGAGGTATATGCAGATTTTTGATGAGGATTTTGGTTATTGGTGATGAAATCTTATGAGTTTGGCATTTTAGAATGATTAAATGCATTATTTAGTAAAGTGTAAACAATTAAAATAAATTGTTTATAAGCTTAAAAAAATATTATTCTTTCAATATCATTATACCGAAATATCGGTATGGATTTTATTAATGGAATTTCTACCTTTTTGAGTCGGGTTTACTATTTATGAGATACTATTCACGAGTTCTTATTCACGAAATTTACTATTCACGAAAGTTCTTATTCATGACAAAAAATTTTTTTTTTTTCTAACAACCAAATTATAGTTGATTTATGAATATTACTCTGAGATTAAAACTATATATTGATTTTATTATCATATATAACATTTTTATAACCTCGATGTTGAAATTCTCTTTCACCTGGAGTGTAAAGATGGGTAGATTATTGGTATGATCATGGTAGGTTCTTTTGCCGATGAGTGAATAGTTGAATTGTGGTGATATGATCATGACCATTGAATTTATAATTAAATATCTTTAGCTTAAGTTCAAAGGTGAATTGATCAACATGGTTATAATTATTGTTTATATAAATTCGAAATGATTATATATTTTTTGAGATATTAATATATTTGGCCTGTAATGCAAATATGAACTGTTGAGGAATATCTTTGGCTGTAGTGCAAAAAATGAATTGTTGATGAATATCTTTGGGTCGTAGAAAGAAAAGATGACTGTTGTTGAATATCTTTGGCACCGTAGTGCAAAAGATTAATGTTGATGAATATCTTTGGCCGTAGTCTGCAAAGATGAATTTATTAAATATGATTATGTCACGAGAACTGTGATTTGGTATAACCATGATCTTTGATATTTTAGGTAAAGATAAGTGATGAAAATTATCTTCGCCCCGAATGAGAAAAGGAATTTAGAACAACAATTACGATTATGAGTTATACATGTGATTGTGGCGTGGAATTGTTGATTGATGTTACGGGATAAAACATTGTTGGTGGACTTTTAACATGGAGAAGATAATAGACTTTATACGGTCTATTTGACTCTTCTAATGGAGTGCTTTCGTTCAACCGCAACTATGGTTGAATTTTTTTATCATCTACCATATGTTCTAAATCTCTCGATTTATTATTGATGAAGGCTATTGATAATTTAATTATCTTTAGTCATGATATTTTTTTATTGAAGCTAGTTGTGCTCACCCTTTTGCTTCACAATTCCTTCTCGTAATAAAAGTGTAAATTTGGGTCGAGTCGAAATGGAATAACAAGGAATAGAATCGGTGGTTATATAGATGTTGAGGTGAGGTGAATTTAACTTGGAAGGGTGTTTTGTCACTATCATACAAGATGTCTAATGACATACAACCTCGTGTCATCATAAAACGCGAGGTTATGCTCATCCACTTCTTGAGTATATCTACCAAAGACTACCTATATGATCTTGGAGTCTATTTGAAATTTAACTCTCAATTAGAGATGAGAGAGATAATAATATGTCAAGAGAAACTCACCATCGGGAAGAATATGATAAGTAATCTTCTCATTTTTCTTTAGGGTCTATTGGTCAACCAAGGATAATTACGTGGCCATATGATATCTATCATAACCTGAAGATGGCCTCCCATGTATACGAAGGTTTCTCGAAAGACTTCCCAAAGATTCTAATTTCTAAAACAGCTTTTCGACTATACCTTTATGTAAGGTGTGGCGCCCCAAAATAGGTCCATTCCACCCAACCCATTCTCGAAATCGCCAAATACATGGTGATGAAATTACTACAACTTTATTATTACAACAAGAAAGCTGTGAGTTTGAATACAAATATTATCTTCAGATAATATCTATACTCAAATAAATCCTCATCACATTTATTGATACATTATTTTACAAAAATGGTGAGGACTACTAAACAACTCTCTGTAGAACCTTCACTCCATACCTCGACTCGATCCTGCTTGTGTTTCTCACCTCCCGAGAAGAAAAATGGAACAACAAGGAAAAGGGTGAGCTCAACTAGCCCAAAGAAAGAATATTATGACTAAGATAATATACAACAAATTATCGTTAGTCTTCAACAGGGAAAAATCTAATAGAATACAATAGACAACAAGTTTTAGATCAACAAATGCAGCGGAAACATCAATCCATTAGAAGAGTCACGTGGAGAATGAATTCTATTGTCTTCTAAGATTTAAAAGTCCATCATCAATATTTCATCCCCGTAATAACAATCAATATACATCTTTAATCATCTTTTGCACTACAGTGCCAAAGATATTCATTTAGATCACCAAATTGGTCATGTTCATCTCAACACTTGTTCATCTTCGCACTACGGGCCAAAGAGATTCATCAGATTTAATCATTCATCTTTGCACTACAGGGCCAAAGATATTCATCAAGTATCACCATTAAGGACCGAGGATGATGAAAATATTTTTAAGAATCGAATCCAAATGAGATAGAAGGACAAATATTGTGGATTAATACAACGGTTTATCCAAGATCAATAATACTTCATAATAAACGATTTTGAAGCGAACTCATAAATAACGATCAAAACATGGATCCAATCAAAGATAGTAATAAAATAGACATCTTGGACAAAAAGAAAATTTTTCATTTTTATTGAATAGTCTTAGTATTTGTGAATAGTGTCAGATATCGTGAATAATAATGTCGTAGTATCGTGAATAAGTAACCCGACACAAAAAGATAGAAATTTCACAAAAAACATCTTCACGCTTACCGTGAATAAGTAACTCGTGAATAAGAACTCATGAATAAGAACTCGTGAATAATAGAACTCATGAATAAGAACCCAGACATGAAAAAGTTCTAAATTTGATAAAAAGTTCAACAAAGATTTTGGCATAATGATATTGAAGAAAATAATATCATTTATGAAAGAAATAACATCCTTACCTCAAAAAATAACCGTCTTTCCATTGAATTTCGGTATAATCTTTGATAAAAACTCGCATCAGATAAAGAACACTCAAAGTATACTCACAAGAATATGCTCGATAATATAGAGAGAAAAGAGAAAAACTTAGTTTCGGTGTGATTTTCAATTCTAACTTAGCCTCTATTTATAGGAAAATGTTAGAAACGCCTTGAAAAGAGACTAAATTAATAAAATATATTATTATTTATTCAAAATTCCTACCCACATGTTTTGAAAACTCTAGCATACCTTCTTTGGTCAAAAACATCAGCCACCCATGTGCCAACAACCACAAAAACGTTTTTCTTATATACAATAATTAAAACTTCCAAAAATCAATTATTTCGGAACTCCGGAACTTCAATAATTCATGATAAATAGCCCTTTTATTAGAAAATTCGAATCTCGCGACTTTTTATAGGAAATTCAATTCTCTACAACTTTACAGAAGGAAGTTTTTCCAAATTCCAAACAGAAATTATCCGAAATCCATAAATGAGCGATTTTACAGTCTATAATCAATTTTCGGTCAAGAATTGTGTCCACCGACACACAAAACATATGTTAAACATTTAATGCCACAAAAATACTCTTCCTCCTCATATACTCATATATCCCACATTCATTGTAAAAATATCACCGTTAATATATTATTAAAATAATATATTTAAATGAATTATTTTATCAGAAAAAGATAAAATATTAATTTTCAACAATTGTCACATTAAAAATTTTCTCCATCTATATCCACATAAAATAAATATTTTCTTTATCATAATAATCAATAATTAATTATTTAAAAATATATCATTGCGAATCACTAGTCTCGACAAAATCCAAGCCGCTCCTGAAAGAGGGGCTTTCCAATAAGGATTTCTCCTTATTAAGCAGCGCAATTAGGTGACCAAACCTCTCATTGTATGAAATTTTCTAGACATTGCCAATAATGTTATCTCGATAATATTATTCAAATAATATGAATTATTGATCGATAATGGAAAATCTTGTGCGATGACAATTATTGAAACAAGAATAATATAAACTAGCAGAACGAACAATTATTGAATCAATAAAATATTGAATAAGAATTCATCGTAATAATTATTGAGTAGTGCCTTCTTACGTGAGAATCAATAATTCAACAATCATGCAATAATACCGCGTGTGCCATCTTGTATAACCACGCGCCAGACATCAGATTTTAAACACCGTAATCCAACGTTGTTAATTCAGTAATAACTACGTCGTTATTTATAAAAACACATACTGTCGTTTTCCTCATCCGACAGCTTATTCATTATGGGGCCCACTAATGATCATACTTTCGTCATTTGGATATTCCCAACAAAAAGAATATTCCACGACCAAAACGAATATTCCCAAAATAATGAATATTTTATAACCACTTGCTTATTTTGTAAACTTTGCACATTTCACCCATAACCAAAGCATTATATCAAATTACCACCTTATTAATCAAGAATAATAATTAGAGGAAATTCGATTTTTTTTTATTTGTAAAAATTTGGGGTCTTACATAAGGTGTCATTATGAGGTGTTGTCCACGGTTGGGACATGAGTCACAGTTGATATATATTTGTATCCAAATTCACAGCATATGTGTTGTTGTATTTTGCACGACAATTGTTGTAATAAAATTGTAGTTGTTTTCTGTACCATGTATTTGGCGACTCAGAATGGGTCGGATGGAATGGACCTATTTTGGGGTCGTTACAGGTATTATCCATAATGACTAGAGAGACAAAGATCTTTGGGCCGTGTGTGTGATCGGTTCTGACGGGGACGTCAGAAATTTAAGTGGGGGAGTTTGTAACACCCCAGTCCCACATCGAAAGATAGAGGAAAAATTTGTCTCCATATAAGGAAATAAGTTACTACCAATAAGACATTCAAGTCACGACCTTTTGAGCTCATTGGTGGGCTAAGATGACCCAAGAAGATACTATTGGGCCAGTAGTTTGAGGCCTTATTTTGATGGATTCGATTCGGACTTGAGATTTGACCTGAGATTTATTTCGGACTCGGGATTTGACCCGGGTTGTTTCACTGAGCATGAAGGTGTTCGCTGAGATTCGATTTGTTTGCACCCCTACAATTAGTTCAAGTGATGAGTTTAAATAGAGTCAAGTAATTGCTTCAAAATTATAGCTTTACAAATATGGATACAAACATAAAATAATTCAATTTAACAAATTAATTTTAAAATCAAAGTGTAATTAAAAACATTTAGTGTTTCAAAACCACATAACTCACTTGCATAATAACATGTATCGATATAAAAATACTATTATTAATATACTCCATCCGTTTTTAAAAGATTGTCGTTTTAGGAGAAAAAATTTGTTTCAAAAAGTTTGGCGTTTACAACTTTTGAGGAGAATAAATTATTTACTTTTCTATATTACCCTTACCTTCTCTCATTGTCCCAAGAAATTCTCTCCCTTGTATTAATAGTTTTCAATTTTTCATAAAAAGGTAGTGATGGGATTTTAAATAAATTTTACTTGATAAATGACACTTATTTAATCTATGTGTCAAAATCTTAAACGACAATCTTTTAAAAATAGAGAGAGTATTAAATCATCAACATATATATTGAATTGTAACACGACACACTACATTTTTTTGACCTTATGCGGTGAGACCTAATAATTTATTGCGGATGATGTAGATTAATTTTTTTGACAAGTTTGATGAAATTTGATGATGTCGTGGTCAAGATTTTTTTGGTCATAATGATTATGGGACAAATAATCTTTTGATCACTGTACTAGGGTTCAATTTTTATTGTTGTTATCGAAACTTTTTTTGTTACAATCAAAGAACTGTACTCTCACATATTATAAAATGGTCATTATCTTCAATTTCCGTCCGAAAAAACGAACGGAATACTGAGTTGGCGAACGAAAGTGTGAGTTGGCGATTTGACTGTGTTTTTTTGTTTGTGTATATGGTTTTGTTATGTGTAAAAATAATTGTATCTTAATAATAATTTTAAAAAATAAAAATAAAATAAAATAATAATAATATTAAGAATAATAATAATAATTTCAAAATAATAATAATAATAATTTTAAATAATAATAATAACAACAATATTAATAATTTTAATTAATAAAATTATAAACATTAATTAATTTTAAAATTATAAACAGTAAATAATTTTAAAAGTATAAACAGTAAATTAATTTTAAAAGTATGAACAGTAAATTATTTTTAAAACCATGAACAGTAATTAATTTTAAAATTATAAACAGTAATTAATTTTAAAATTATAAACAGTAATTATTTTAAAATTATAAACAGTAAATTAATTTTAAAACTATGAACAGTAATTAATTTTAACATTATAAACAGTAATTATTTTTAAAATTATAAACAGTAAATTAATTTTAAAACTATAAACAGTAAATTATTTTCAAAACTATGAACAATAATTAATTTTAAAAGTATAAACAGTAATTAAGTTTAAAATTATAAACAGTAAATTAATTTTAAAACTATGAACAGTAATTAATTTTACCATTATAAACAGTAAATTATTTTAAAATTATAAACAGTAATTAATTTTAAAATTATAAGCAGTAATTAATTTTAAAAGTATAAACAGTAAATTAATTTTAAAAGTATGAACAGTAAATTAATTTTAAAACTATGAACAGTAATTAACTTTAACATTATAAACAGTAAATTATTTTAAAATTATAAACAGTAAATTAATTTTAAAATTATAAACAGTAAATTATTTTTAAAACTATGAACAGTAACTACTTTTAAAATTATAAACAGTAAATTATTTTTAAAACTATGAACAGTAATTACTTTTAAAATTATAAACAGTAATTAATTTTAAAATTATAAACAGTGAATTAATTTTAAAACTATGAACAGTAATTAATTTTAACATTATAAACAGTAAATTATTTTAAAATTATAAACAGTAATTAATTTTAAAATTATAAACAGTAAATAATTTTAAAAGCATGAACAGTAAAATAATTTTAAAATTATAAACAGTAATTATTTTAAAATTACAAACAGTAAATTATTTTTAAAGCTATGAACAGTAATTACTTTTAAAATTATAAACAGTAATTAATTTTAAAATTATAAACAGTAAATTAATTTTAAAACTATGAACAGTAATTAATTTTAACATTATAAACAGGAATTATTTTTAAAATTGTAAACAGTAAATTAATTTTAAAACTATGAACAGTAATTAATTTTAACATTATAAATAGTAAATTATTTTAAAATTATAAACAGTAATTAATTTTAAAATTATAAACAGTAATTAATTCCAAAACTAATAATAATAATAATTTCAAAATAATAATAATAATAGTAATAATAATAAAAAATACTAATAATAATAATAAAATACTATTAATAATAATAATTTTAAAATTTAAAAAAAATTATATAAATTATATAAATATTTTTATATGAATAATTATAAATAATAAATTATTATTATAAATAAATGAAATTATAAAGTATTTATTTTTCGTATTCAATTATTATTATTGTATGTGAAAACTGAAAATGGAAAGAATAATAAATAGTTGGATGGGTCAAAGGTCAAAGAAAACTCGTCCACATCAGCAAAACTCGTCCACGTTAGCAAAAAAAATGGAGTTTAATGCACAGTCAGCTTTTCCATCCGTTTTTTCAGACGGAAATTGAAGATAATGACCATTTTGTAATATGTGAGAGTACAGTTATTCGATTGTAACAAAAAAAAGTTTCGTTAACCAGAATGAAAATCGGACCCCAGTATAGTGACCAAAAGATTATTTATCCTTAATGATTATTATCATATATAAATGAAAAGTTTATTTAAAAATAAATAAATAAACAACAAGAATACGAGAAACACATAAACAGAGTAACATATATCAATTTTTTTTCCTTCTGGATTTTGCAATTTCAGTTAGGTAATTTGACATTTTTTTAGTTATATTTGACGAATGTATTAATATATTAATATTTTTATTAAAAAAGTTAAATAACTTAAAAATAATAAAATTATTGTCTCTCTATCTTATTCAAACTCTTATATTTTCTATTTACCAAATGAGAGAGAGAGCGTGTATAAAATTTTTAAATAAATAAAGTCTATATAAATTATATAATTAAATTCCGGAGTTATATAATGTTGAAGAAATATAGAAATTAAATGTAATGTAGATAGTTTTGCTTAATTATTTATTTTTGTTGGAAAGCATAGTTTTGATTAATTGAATTATTATATAAGTTTGAAATTAAAAGAATGAATGACTTATTGATTAGACCTATGAATCGATTTATTGATTTAGTTCGCTCTCTCCAATTTGTTGAGAGAGCTGGGCTATATATATATAATATAAATATAAAAAGCTATGGGGTTTTTTCTTTCGATTTTCTTAATTACTTTTAATATATGTCGTTTTATAATTAAAATTAATTTTTTTAAAAGATAAATATTAACCGACAAAAACACCTTTCAAACCGACCTCTTAAAAGGGACGCAGGGTCAGGGAGTAGTACTTACCATCTACATGAAAATTCACACCAAATGGAAGTACTTTTGAGATACAGAAAGAAGGCAAAACAAAAACATGGAGTGGTGAATTATTCCAAAGTCACCGTCTTTAATATTTTTCAGGTATTATACTAACTAGGGTTTTATTAATGTTGATATATACATGCTTTTGTGATATATAGTAAGCGATAGAGTAAGGGATATAAAGTTTCATTCTACAACTTTTGGTCTAGGTTTGGTAAATGGACGTTAAATTGGGCCAATTGAATCAATAATTTTTGTTCAAGGAATTGATTGCAATAATGTCGAAGTATTTAGATCCTTTTTCATAAAAATGGGTATAAGAAGAGGTTGTAAAGTATCTTTGAAGAACATTGTGGTTTAGTGATCCAAAATTTAAATTTTGTTGTAGCATTTATGTTAATTTGAACTTCTTTTCTAGTATGGGTTCAGGGGAATTTTTGTCTTCCAGCTAGTCTTATTATGGTACTGTCAGTGTTTTGTGCGTTCAGTTTCCCTAGGAAGCTTTGAAGTTGATATAAGAGAGAAGGTCATTTGTTTGAGATATAAGATTTGAGCTCTTTAGCTTTGGAGGCTTGGGTTTTGAGGAGTCTACCCATTAATGTCTTCTGATCTCTCAATCGTTGCATATTGCGCAACGAGATAGATGATTGCCACTGTAGCTTAAGCTTATTGTTGTTGTTCAAGCTGCATCATCCTTTCTAATATGCTCTAATTCTGGCTGCCATTTATGCAGTTGCCTGGTTGTCGTATGTCTGCTTGTTAGTCCAAGGACTTTCATAATTGATTTTAATTTAGGTGCGATGTAATATAAAATTAAATGATTTTTAATTGTAGTTTGTTCACAAGAATCTTTGATAACAACTAAAAAAGGGGAGCCGACGCTGTTCAAGCTTGAGCTCGTTCTAAACCAACTCCAACTGATCTTTGAAAACTCAAAAGCTTGGATCTTGAAGAATAGTCAGGGTGTTCAACAAACCAACTCAACTGATTAAACCGGCCGGAAAGGAGCACATTGGAGAGGTTTGGTTGGTTCTTATGGAGAAAGTTTGGCTGTTGGCCAAGGGTTTCTGAAATTAAAAACTACTTATGTCACGGTCGGTTGACTATTCTCGAAAATACAATTGGCTTTATAGACGAAATAATTATATATATATATATTATAATAATAATTTATAAGAAAAAGGGTAAAGAAAAAGGTGGGTAACAACTAAAACTTTGTTATTTCTTCTTAAAAAGGAATCAATCGCCATTTTCATCTTAGGCCTGTCACCCTATATTACTCTATATCTCTCATTTTAGTCCTGTCTTCCAGCTTCAAATTTCTGCAAGCAGTTTATTCCACCATCATCATCAACATCTCTCTCTTTCTCTCATGGTACAACATGTATTTTTATGTATATAGTCATATTCCTACATATACCCACTTCTCTTTACTCATGTTTACTATTTGTGTATGTATATGTGAATTTATCTCTGATTTTCACACGAGGGTGTAAGCTACAAGAGATAAGATTAAAAAGTCAAGAAATCGAAATCGATTGAGAACCGTCTGAAGTAAGAGTGGCCTTTAAGTAAAACAAAACTAGTATACAACTTGAAGAATAGTTATATGCTTGGTCTAAGTTGGTTTGTTTGCATCCCTAGTAACTAGGAAGCAAAGATACAGGTGCGGGAATTTGGGTGCTCCATACGGGAATGCGTGGGTTTCCCATCATTTTAAAAATAGGGATTCAGATGCTGCGGGGATACGAGACATATTAAACATATTGTATACACAATGTAATATTGCATTATTGTTATACTAGTTGTTGAAAGTGCTTTGTATTATTTAATACCAATATATATTTAATCTTTTGTGTAACTAAAGTTTAGGGACTGGTGTGTAAATATGTAGATATAGGGGACTATGAATTAAAATGTATAAAACTACAAGGTTTTAATGTAATTTTGTATAATAAATAAAGTTGAAAAGGCCACAAGGTCGTATTGGAGAAGTCAATGAAAAGAGAGAAAGAGGCGGGTGACCTATCATCCGTCTCCTATCAAAAGGTGGTAAGTCTTTCTTATTCGATCCTTTGTTTTGCTCCCTTTTTTTCTCTCTATTTTCTTCATCTTTTCACTGGTTTCATAATCTTAACAGTCAATGTTCGAGATCAAGAAAGCACTAGGTGGTGGAAGGAGCTTTGAGCGTAGGTGGCACCTAGGATGGATGCTCTAGGAATATCATTTTTTTAATGAAAAGTATATGGGTGAAGTTTGAAACATATCAAATTTTAGGATTATGATGAAATTTTGAGGCATGTGTTTGTAAATTGTAATGACATGTATATTATTATGTAAAATTGGTGAGTTTAATGGGCCACATATTATTTTTTAATTGATTTTGGGCTTTAAGTCGTGAATTTATCATTGGAGCTGGAAGGCTAGGACACACACATAAGAAACCCTAGCTGCCCCCATAAGCGTGATTTGCGAAGGTAGCGCAGCAAAAGAGATCAGTGACTTTGATATTCATCCCTTAGGTAAGGTTATTTGTCCATTCTTATCTTCTCCTTCTTCTTTCTTCTTTTCTTCTGTAAATTTATATGATGAGTCGTAGGTGTTTTTGTTTTCGCCAAGGCCTAATTTCCAATGTTGGGTTTGTCATCGCCTAGGTGGCCGCTAGTGTGACTTTTAGAAAACTGGTATCTTTTACTCTACCCTGTAAAAATGAAGGTGGAAGGATATAAGAGGAAAATATTTAAGAAATAATGAAAAAGGGACACAACAGTTGCCACACAAGGTGCGTATCTCGGTGCACCCACACCTCAAGCGCATCCAGGTGTGCGGTGACCTTAACCACTTGAGACACCCTTGCTTCCTAGCCTAGTAATTGAGGCTAGGACTATTGAAATATTTTCCTTTGTGAATTCTTATAAGGATACCGGAGCAATGTTCTAAAAGGCGGGAGGCGGGCGGCAGGGCAAAGTAAGCGGCTACGGAGGCGGAGGCGAAGCATGTGCGATTTTTTTATTTTAAGCCAATTTTAATATTTTATCTTACATTTATCCAAACAAAACATTTATCCAAACAAAACAATAATATAAAGCAAAACAATCTATAATAAAGATAATAAAGGCCTTTGATTAAAGTTAAAACACATATCTATATTGCTAATGTCAAAGTTCAAATACAAACATGCAATTATTCAAAGTTCAAACATATTTTTAACGTATTAATTTTATTCATAAATAAGATTGCTATTAAATAATAAAATTTAAATTTCAAGAATTTAATTCAATATTAAAACTTATGAAACTAAACATAATTTAAGAATTATATTGAATTAAACTAAATATTACAAATGTTTCATCATTTATATAATTTAAAGTTGGTACGACTGTACGAGTTCAAAAAATTACAATTATAATAAAATTATCCATTTTGACTTGATATTGTTCACTTTTTGTTGTGATTTGATATGTTACAACATGTATTATGAATATGGTAAATCATTAAAAAAATAAATATATCAAGATCTGGTTTGAGTAGTTATTAAAAAAAAAAAACCTCTCCGCCTAGACCCCGCCTAATTTCTTGGAGGGATTTTTTTGCCGCCTTGGGCCTAGGTGAGGCGCTAGGGGCTAGGCGGGGAGCCAAGAGGGGCCTAGCACCTAGGCAGGGCTCCAAGGGGGCCTAGCGCCTAGGCGTAGGGGATTTTTAGAACACTGTACCGGAGGAAACCACCTTAATTTGTTTTGATGGCTAATTTTTTAAATTTACAGATTTCTTTGGTTATGTGTAACTAGTTACCATTGTTGTAATAATTTAATTGGGAAGATTTTTTTTAGAATATGTTAGATTTAGAAGTTTTCCAATTAAGTTATTTGGTTATAAATTTAAATATTAGACTTTTAAAGAAAGTGGTTTTTATAGATTCAAGGCATGGGAAGAGAGAGGAGTGAGGCCCTGTCCTTTGAGATATTATCAATTATTGAGTGTAAAATATGCAGTCTTTTTCTATTTCTTTCCCCTGGCAAAACTGCAAGTCCTATGGCTGCTGAAAATCATCCAACAAGCCAATATTTGGATATTCAAATCTGGTTTAATTCTTTCTTATATATTTGTAAATGTGTATAAGATAATCTTACTATTTTGATTTGGACTTGGTTTTTATGTTTCTGATCAGGCCTTATTGATTTTATGCCAATTTATAGAGAAAAAAAAAATCTTAAGCAATACTCGAGTTCATCCCTTGCGTGGAACATTCCAAGCTTCATCAGTCATACTTGTGCATGATTGTTTGGAGCCTTAGTAGTAATTTAGGAACAATTTTCTAGAATTGCTGAAATATTTTTAAGATGTGCATTTTACTAGTATGCAATTGGCTTACTTTAGTTGTGACTGTATTTGAAGATATTTATTTTGATGATTGCTAAGAATTTGACTTAAGTTGTGATAGTTTAGTCCCTTTATCTAAGGATTTATTGCGGTCACTCGACGAGAATTGCCTTACTTTAGGACACTATGTCTTTCTTTGCATCTCTTTGGGCATCCTCAGTAGGAGTGTGTTTCAAGGAATTTGTTATTAGATTCATGGGGACTGGCAGGTGGTGCTTGAGTAATGCCTAGATTATCTTTTCACTAGCTTTCATTCTTTTTCATGATAATTTCTCTTCATTAATATAATATTCTTCTTTTATCTAAAATCATTCCAAGTTAGACAGGTAGTTTGGTAGATAGATAGATTGATAGGTAGGGCTTGTTCACCAATTGGAGAAAGGGACACCCTGAAGCATGTATGCGAATACGCGTGCACCGACACGCTAACACACCCTGAAGATATATGGACAATAAATAGTTTCGTATTATGTTCTCGAAATTCCACATTCAGTTCCATCTCTTTTAGATCATATGGACAACAATTTATCTTATAGTAAGGGTTAGTGGTAAGTGGCAACAACATATTGTAGTTCTTTGAATTAAGATAAATATTAGTGTTTTTACTGTTTCAAAAAGGAGCCCTATTTCTTTAATGCTTCCCGTTGTTTTCTTTTCTTCTCTAGTCTTTCACTTGCAACATATTTTTCTTTCTTTCATTTACACTGAAGAATTAAAATCTATTGATACTTTTGCATTTGCCTTTTCCTTTCATCTCATTTTCATTCTGCATCTTTTACCTCGCAAAACAATAAGATGGATATGTTGACTTCGTGGAGACACAAAACTGGGTCATGTATGCCTGTCGAAACATGACACACAAGATGGCCCAGAGGGAGTACAAAAATTTTAAGCTAAGTAGAATAAAAAAGCTGAATAATCAACTAAACGGTATAAACAAAAAAGAAAGCAAAAAATATGAAAAATGCCTTCAAATTTCCATTGTCTGTCCTCTTTGCAAGGTTGCTAAGAGAACTAAAGTATGTACACTTCTGGCTTATATTTGATTAGTCATTAGAGATATAACAGGCTTCAAGATTATTTGCTAATTGGTATTAATTATGTGATGTCCAGGATGCTGATCATTTTATTGAAATTTATATTAGCTGATAGGTAAATGATTAGTATCTTGATCAGTGAGTTTGTGGTGTTATGATGGGGGATGAGATGGAAAATCTATTATCTAAGCCACAGGTTACTGCATTTCCGCAAACATATGAAAAGAGGAAGAACATTCAGAATGCTGAAGAGTCAAGTATCCCTGAACTAAGCTTCCTACAGTCACCTGGAGATGTTCCTCATCGCCAACGATCAAAGAGGAGAGTTATCCACAAGAAAGCAACCACTGTTGATTCTGGTATATCCCCACTACTCAGCTATGCATTTATTTGGGGTTCATTGATTTAAGCCCATAGCTTGGTTAAAAAATTAGTTGAGCATTATGTATAATTTTTAGGGAAGCTCTTCAATTTTTTATTTTTATTTTTTATGTATTTATATGATGTTTTACGAAATCTAATGGAAAGATGAAAGCATAAATACGAGTATTCATACTATTTCCTTTCCTTTTTATCATGTAGTTGGCCATAGTATGAGAATTTAAGATGAAGATAGTCTTGTGTATTATGCACTTTAGGAGATATTTGGTCCAAGATTTTTGCAGGTCAAACTTTTAAGGTTTTGAAAGGGCATTGATATTGGCACACAAAAAATAGTTTTTGGTACTCTACGTATTACTAAAAGTACAATCATTTCCTTATGTTATTTTAATGAAATGTTGAGTGCCAGCATTGCCATCCTGAAAAGGTATGTATTGAAGTTTTGTTTTCTTCTCATTTAACCTGCCTAGAATTTTCAAGTGAAAGATGCATCTGAGCGTGGGTGGAAGATTGTTTGCCATGTATTTGTGATCCCAATCTGCAATCTGCATGACAAAGCTCACCAATTATGTTTATGGATAAAATCTTTTTGATTTATATTGGACAACCAAGAAATGATAAAGACTATGATGCTTAAAATTTGTGGTGCTTTGACAGGGTTTTCTGGAGACCAAATTGTGCAAGAGCACCCAGGTTCAATGCTTTCTACGGCCCGTGCACGTCCTCGTGCACATCAAAAAAGAAAAAGTAAAAAAGTAGCTGAAGACTCGAGTGGTTCAAAAGGATGTGCACTTCGGAAAAGAAAAATTAAAAAATTTGCTGAAGACTCGAGTGATTCAGAAAAAACTCTACCATGTTCCTTCCGTTGTCGAGGACAAACAAAGAGAAGTGTGAAAAATAACGATACACGGCAACAGGGGAAGTTAGACGACAACATGCTTGATAAGTACTTGGGGTAAGCTCTAGTTTTCTATGTATTACTTGCTAAAAGCACTTGTCCTCTTTGTACAAATTTCTCATGAGCATATTTTTCTGGGTTTCATAGGAATTTATGGTGGAGCTTTCCTAGTGACAAGAAGGATTCCTTCACTTATCTTGATTGTTTGTGGTTTACTATGTATGCAAATGAATCGTCCAGAGGAAAGGTGTTGAGTTGGATTAAGAGAAAGAAAATCTTTTCAAAGAAATATGTCTTTCTGCCCATTTGTAAATGGTAGGTAATTCTTCAGTAGTCATGCCACATAAACATTATCCTTGTTCTCGTGTTGGTGTTTTCTGAGTTGAGATGCCATTTTCTTAGGAGCCACTGGAGTCTTTTGATCTTCTGTCACTTGGGTGAAAATTTACTGTCAAAAACCAAAACTCCTTGCATGTTACTGCTGGATTCATTGCAGACGGCAGAACCTAAGCGGCTTGAACCTGAGATCAGAAAGTATATTTCTTGACCAATCATCTCATGTCACTATGATTGTCAATACGAGGGTTCTACTTCTTGCTTCTGCTTGCATGTGTTAATAATGCCTTTTTATCTTAGCTCCTGTTTATATATATATGTTTTCTTTTCTAGGTTTTTGTGGGGCATATTTAAAGCAGAGGAGAGGCAAGAGACTAAAGGACTGATCTATAAGATTCCATTTTTGGTTCCTAAGGTGACCTTTCTGCTCCCAGATATTTATTTATTTAGTTCTCTTAATGCCAAATTGCCTATATCAACCAAACAATTTCCAGGTTCCACAGCAGAGAGATGACAAGGAATGCGGAAATTATGTTCTTTACTATTTATATCTATTCCTAATGAGTGCTCCTGAAACTTTTAACATATCTGAGGGCTACCCTTACTTTGTAAGTTTTTTGTTCCATATTTTTAGTGCCAATATTTTTCAGTAAGGCAATAATTTTAGCATTAGTGACAGGTTTCTTCTCTTTTTGGGCGAGTGTTACATTACAGATGAAGGAAGACTGGTTTACAGCTGAAGGATTGGAATCGTTTTGCAAAACACTTGATTCATCTGGGTAGTGTAGAGGAGGAGGTAGTGGATGACACATTTGTGTTGTTTGAAGAAAAATTGGTAAACCTTTAGTTTGGGACTGCTGTTGGTGGAAGATCTACTTGTTAGAAAGAAAAATAAGATTATGGAAATACATGTCAAGAATTTAAAACTTCATATTGTGGTTTAACATTCGTTATGAAAGCATGTTTTTTTGTTCTTTCTAAAATATTATTTTTAGACTTTTTTCAGGGGATGTTGTGATGTTTTTCTATTTCTACTAATTACTTTTTGTTAACGCCAAGATTTTCTGCTACGTTCCAATCACGTAAGACGTCCCGATTCTGAACAGTAAACACGATCAACACACAAAGTTTGGCCAATTTGGACCAGGTCGGGGATAACTCGGCGTGAGAGAGCAAGTCTGAGAGGATCAAGAGGTTAACAATGGAGGATGAAAATGTCTAGCGTCTAGAGAGATGAAAATGTATGCGTACCGTTTGTTAGAAGACTCCCTTGCTAGGTTATACTCTCATGCTCGATTTTTTGTGCCACCAACCCTAATTTGACACAGCTCCCCACTCCTCTATGGTCTCAGCTGGATACATGCAGGTTGTCACCTTTTTCTCTCATCAGACTGCCAATTTGGATAAAATCCCATCCACATTAATGATCTGCAGACTTTTGGTCAACTGATCTCTTTTTTCATCATTACAAGTCAAAGGCTTAGATATAAAAAGCTTTAATGGATCAATTCTTAGACCCAACCCATCATTATGAGGATATGATAAAGGTAACATAAATATTAAGCCCAATGACTATAAAACTCAATAACAAAGATCCAATAGGTTAATTAAATGGATAGGCCTATTCAAAATCTCCATTAATAGAAAAATATCATGACCCAACATTGCCCCTAGTTTTTTATTAAATAGGATATTTAATAAAAACTATAAGCGATCCACGATATTATGAGATCAACAGAGTTGAAATGGGCCCAAAGTATGATTTACCAAGGTCCAATGATGAAGGATGGGAACAACAAGGATATTGGAAAGGCGGATCAGGCCAGAAAATCTAAGGGAAATCTGTTAAATATCTAAAGCTCAATCCGGATATGACCCTTTCAAATTAAGTAATCATGGTTGCCAATTTAATGTGCCTCCTCTCGATTCTTTAATGTGGCAAATCGATTATAAAGATAAACTTTACCAAATATGACGCTTTACACCGCCATTTTGAATTTTCGGACTCTCAAACTCCCTTCTTCCTTCCATAGCTTCCTCACCGTCTCTCTGCAAAAATCGATCGATGACAACCCAAACACGGTCAAAATTCTCCCATCTGAAGCAATCCCCTCACTCTGATTCCAACTAACCCCAATCCCAGAAAAAACTTGAGGTCCAACCCCGATCATCATTCCGGATAAAAAGAAAATGCCTCTAAACCTCGACTTGCTCATTCGAATTCTTGAGGAATAAAGAATTTTTTCCCATGCGAATACTCAAATCAATGATCGTTGAAAAGGAATTATGGAAGATTCGAGATCGATGTCATATTAGGACACTCATCCGGTAAGAGTTCTGAGTGCGAGGAAAAAATGTATCAAAGGCACGAAGGGTGGGCCAGGTACATCCAAATGACAATTCTCGAGAAAGGAGTTAGGTTCCTCTACACCGTTTTACGGTGACCATTCTAGGGTTTGTCGGCGTTGGATTAAGCCCAATTAACGCCAAATTCTTATATTCATATTACGGCCTTCATTGCATTTTGTCATGAAGCGGGAATCGAACCCCATTCTTGACTTCTTTTTTTTGTTTATAAAATCGGTCGATCTCGCGAAAGAGGTTCAAAGTCATAAATAAGCGAGCATCGAGAATAGGAGAAAAATTTGAAAGGCGTTATTTGGTGAACACTCCTTGAGCGATAGGGGTGGCATGAAAAAAATGGTTTCGTCGAGGGACACGAAATTTCTTCCTTACCGGCGAGCCACCGATGAGAAGACTTACTGGCGATTTTGGAGACATTTAGAAATGCGAGGTTGAAATGATAGGTCTGTTGACAATTTCAGAAGGAAGAGTGGAAACACGGACTTATCTAAACAAAGCGTGGTTATCGACCACAAATGTAAGTATGGATTTACTTTATCAATATTTTGAAAATTAACAGTAGTATGGATTTTGATGTAGAATTGTTAATCTTACTGCGATAACTTTGATCGAACCATCGTCTTGGGAGGTGAAGGAGTTGGAGGATTTCTAATTTGGAAAGTCCGTAGAAGTCATTGCCGAATCCTCCCAACAGGAAATCCCGTCCGAAGATAATGTAGTCGGAAAGTCTACAAAGGTTGGTCTTTGAACCTTCACAATCGGAAGCTTCTTCAAATTCCAACCACTCTTTGAGACACCTCCTAAAAAGCACCTCAAATCAATGTCGAATCTCGAACCATTGAGCCAGCCCGAAGAGCCCATTTTACCGTAAATACTGACTCAAACCACGTCGAAGAAAAGTGTAATTTCGAAAGCCCAAACGGTTTCTATACCATCGATTAGAAGGTTTTTACGAATCTGAATCAAATGTCAATCAATACCCCCACACTATCGCCGAATCGGTCATTATTGGCGACTTACCACCACGATCAACGACCAAACACCGCGATCGGCCGACCCAACACCACCAGTTTCTTGACCCAGCGCCACCATTTGTTAACCCGGCGCCACCGGTTGCCAAATCTACAACGATTTGAAGGAGCCTACTTGATCTTCCTATGCAGCGATCGCGAACACGGGCCCTTGAATCAAGAATCTAAAGACCAAAGTTACTCCTTTGTTGCCAAGAAGACACGAGGTGCCTTCTTCAGTGTTCTCTCCCCGATGATCCCAATGGAGACTCGAACTACTAATGAAGAAAAGCGAAGCCCGAACCCATGCGACTCCATCTCGGAAGAGAAGCGACCATCAGCGATCGTCCAAGTTCAACACACATACATTCCTCGGTTCCGATCTGTTCGGCTCAATCATCTTCCACGAAAAGCGTATATATGGATCCTTCTCTGATTCGCGACCAACGAAGGCCTTCCCCCCAGGCCTTCATCACAAAAATTCCATGGCGAGGCTCTTTGGAATGCCGACCTTGTGGCCTCGGTATAACACCAATTTTCCTTTCCACCTCTTTGGCGCCTTCGTTTGGGAAAATGGCGATCATCGATTTAATGATCATCTGAGCAGAATTTTTCTTGCGAAGGCATGAGTTATTTGGCAAAAGTAAGTGACACTTTTCTTGGTTAAATATTTCCTTTCTTGTTTAAATATCTGAAATTGTTTGAATCTTTATCGAATATGTGCGGAAATGTCTCTGATCTTGAGCGTTCGTCTGAACACACATAAATGTCGAGTCTGATGAAGAGACCATGAAAAGGGAGATCAACATGTTGAAGGCCACATTGGCTCGGGAAAGAGAGGAACGCGAATCCGCTTTTCGTGCCAATGAAGGTCTCCAGAGGGAATTGGCCCAAAATAGAGATGATCTGAGGGAAACTCACGAAGTGTTGGTCTCGGTCAGGGAAGAACTGAAGACAACAAAAGCCAGTGAGCATAAATTGGCCAACATGAATGTCCACTTCGTTGCAGAGACTGAAGCTCTGAAGAATAAGAATGAAGAGATCGTTACAGCACATCGAGACCTGGCAGCACAACTTAGCGAAGTTCATACAAAGGCTCGGGATGATAGGAAGGCCCACAGGGCTAAGCGCCGTAAACTTCGTAGTAAGATTAAGGTACTTGAGAAGCAGGATCCCCCTATGGCCAAGAATTGCTCAAAGCGATTCAATGGGACTATCGGACTTGATGAACTTCGGTCTGCGAGAGATTATGAAAGTATACTCTGAAGGATTCGAAGGCTAGAGGTCGATCTGAGGAAAAATGGTGGCGACCCAATTAGATCCGGCCTTGCTCGATTTTGAAAATGATGTATAAATAGGATCTTATTGCTTGATCTTTAGAATTTTGTGCAAAAAAATTTTGTAAAAAAAATTTAAGTGGACTTGTTTAAGTGTTTAATGAAATTTTAATTTTCTTTACTATGACTTTTGTTTACTTACGTTTCTTGTCGATAATTGACATTAATGATCTTGAATGAACTTAAGCAACTTCTAATCGGATAAAGGCGTATAGCGATTAAGTTAAGAAATGAAATGCCTTTGAATGAATTGAACAAACTTAACACTTGCATAAAATAAAGTAATGTATACTTATCGTTTTAAGAAGTGTGAGACGGATCATATGTGAGGTGAATTAAATTTGATCCTCTTTGTACCATCAAGATCTTGTTTACCACTCGGGGTAGAACAAGTATATAAGGACATTTGTTTACCACTTGGGGGTAAACAATTTTATAAGGGCCATGGAATTTGTCTACCACACGGGGTAACAAATTCATAAGGGCACTCCTGAAAATAAGGCTTGCCATCGAATGGCCAGCGAGTCCTACCATACTTCCTTACTTCGGTGCCCATTTACCACTCGGGGTAAATCAAAATTAAAAAGGACCATGGAATTTGTCTACCGCGCAGGGTATAACAAAACCATAAGGACACTCTTCTGCAGAAGAGGCTACCATCGAATGGTCGTGAGTCACCCGTCCTCCTTACTTGGTGCCCATTGATTTACCACCCTTGGTAAAAACAATATTAAAAGGATCATAGGATTTGACTACCACACGGGTAACAAATAAATGGGTAATTTGCCATCGAATGGCGGTGAGTCCTACCATACCTCCTTACACCATTGTGAACTTAGGACAAATAGGAAGAAGATCGGTTGTGAAAAAAGTGACTTTTTATTGATGGTGAGCAATCATATATGCGGACTTAGATGGCCCGACTCGATCTCTCTTGAAAGTATTTTTTGGAGTCTGTAGGCGTGCCAAGTGTTCTTAATCTTGGATCCATCCAATGCCTTCAATCGGTAAGTTCCTGACTTTGGTACTTCGATTACTTCATAAGGTCCTTCCCAATTTGGCATCAGCTTCCCCACGTTCTGCGGCATAGATGCTTCAGCTTCTCTGAGGACGAAGTCCCCACTTGAATCTACAGACTTTACCCCTTTGTTGTAATGCTTGGCAACTCTCCTCCTGGTAGGTTGCTAACTTGATCAAAGCCACTTCTTTGACTTCTTCTAACGGATCCAAGTTGGCCTTTAGTCCTTCGTCATTGTAGATCTCTACGGCGGTGGCGCGAAGACTTGGAGATCCAATCTTGATTGGGACCAAGGCATCAGTACCATAGGCCAATCTGAAAGGTGAATCTCCTGTCGTAGTCCTCGATGTAGTTCGGTAAGCCCACAATACACTGAGCAGCTCTTCCAGCCATCTTCCTTTCGCTTCATCCAATCTGCGCTTGATCCCATTCAACAGCGTTCTATTAGTCACCTCAACCTGTCCATTTGACTGTGGATGAGCCACCGAAGTCTTCCTGTGTTGGATCCCCAATTCTTTCAAAAATCCTTCGAATTTTGATCCCACGAACTGGCGTCCGTTGTCTGATATCACCACTTTAGGAATTCCGAAGCGGAACACTACAGATTCTTTTATGAACTTCAAACATTCTTGTTACATTATCAATCAATTGTGGCCGCCTCTACCCATTTGGTCGTGTAATCAATAACAACTATGACAAAACCGACTGTCCTTTAGCTTTCGACAATGGACCCGATATATCAACCCCAGACGATGAAAAGGGTATAGGAGATAGAATCGATATAGCTTACGGTGGTGATGTGGGATTGAATTTGTTGGTGGCATTTCTCACACTTCTTTACATACTCATAGCTTCATTAAAGATCGTTGGCGATAATATCCTGTAGAAGAACTTTGTATGCGATGACTTAGCGACCATGTGATCACCATGAAATGCCTACGTGGACTTCTTGAAGAAGCATACTTTCGACTTTAGACGGAACCAAACACTTTAATAATGGTGACGAAAATGCCCTTCGATAAAGATCCCCATCAATAAGAACGAAGTTGGCACTCTTGTACTTGATCTTCTTTGCTAGCATCTGGTCCGAAGGAAGGACGCCATCTGCTAAATATTCGATGTAGGGAGTCATCCAGCAGTCAGATCGTTTGATACACATCATCGCTTCATGCTGGATACTCGGCTGCTGCAAAACCTCCAAATAAACGGACCCATTAAAAACAACAGCATCCGTAGTGGCTAACTTTGACAATGCATCGGCGATAGAATTGTTGTTGCGTTCTACGCCTTGAAACTCATAGGAAGTAAAGTACTGAAGTCGATCTTTCAACTCTGCTAAATACTTGACCATTCTCGCCCCCCGAGCTTCATAATCTCCTGATAACTGCTTGACGACCAATTTGAGAATCACTTAAATAATCGAACTTACACTCTCTGAGACTCTTCGCCCGAACCCCCCGCTATGCTTTGCTTCATATTAAGCTACCGTTGTTAGTTGCTTTGAATCCAAATCGATAGCTTCTTTGAACCACGAACCCTCAAGGGCTTGTCAAGATAATCCCTGCGCCACTGACATCCGTGGTAGAGGATCCATCGACATCTGATGTCCACAATTACGACCATCTTGAAGAAGCTGCTTGCTTTCATTGGGCGTCTCGACTTCAACGGCTCGACATCTGCTTGAGACGAACACTCCACCACAAAATCGGCCAAGGCTTGACCTTTAATAGCGATTACGGGATGATATTCGATGAAGAATTAGGATAATTCCATGGTCCATCTTCTTAATCTTCCGAGACTTACGGCTTGCTCATCACCTTCTTGATGGTTGATCCGTGTAGACCACGAGAGCCCTTAAAAATATTGCGAAACTTTTCATTAGCAATTATTAAAGCAAAGGCAAATTTTTCTATATTAGAATTTTGGTTTGAGCATCTCTTAGGACATGGGTGACATAATAGATCCAGACGACTTCTTTCCATGACCTCCAGAACCAACAACACGCTTTCATTGCCCGATGAAGGCGGCCGCGATATAAGTATAAGGTCTCAGTAGGAACATGTTTCATCAATAAAGGAGGCGAAGAAAGATATGTCTTTATGCCTTGGAAAGCATCTTCACACTCTGAAGTCCACTGAAAGGTCTTCGCATTTTTTGGTCCTTTCAGCGTGTCGAAGAAAGGCAGGCACCTCTCTGCTGATTTGGACATAAACCTCCTCAACGCTGCAATCCTACCCGATCGAGGCGTTGAGCGTCTTTGAAAAATGAGGAGTCTTCATGTCTAGGATGGCCTGTATTTTTTCCGAACTGGCTTCAATGCCCCTTTGACTGACTAGATAACCCAAGAACTTCCCGGCACCGAGTCCGAAGGTACATTTGGTGGGGTTGAGCCTCAATTTGTGATGGCGGACTGTTTGAAAGCATTCCTCTAGGTCATCTAGATGCTTCTGAACAATCATACTTTTCACATCATGTCATCTCATATACTTCCATATTCTTTCCCATTTGCTTGTGGAAGATAAAGTTCATCATTCTACGGTAAATGGCCCCGACATTTATCGGTAGAAGGTCATCTTCTTATAGGCGTGCACGAGCGATTGTGTGATGAATCTTGTCTTTGGAATATCTTCCTTGCACATAGATATTTGATGATAACCTAAAAAAGCATCCATAAAGCTTAGTAGTGCATATCCAGAAGTTGCATCGATAAGTTGATCGATATGGGGTAAAGGATAGAAGTCTTTCGGGCATGCTTTGTTCGGTCGGTGTAATCGTCTGGACTCGCCATTTCCCGATTCTGCTACGCACCAACACTACATTTGCCATCCACTGGATAGTCGATTTGAAAATGAAGTCGGCGGCTTATCGACTTTACAATTTCCTCATCGATGATCTTTTGACGTTCGGGTGCAAAGATCCGCCTTTTTTGCCGAACTGGCTTCTTTGATGGATCTACGTCTAAACGATGCTCGGCGATTCTTCTGCTGATCTCAGGCATATCTTGTGGTTCCCATGCAAAGATGTCTGCATAGCATCGAAGAAGTTCCATGAGATTTGTCCGGAGAGGTTTTGGCAAACCCAAACCAATCTTCACTGTCTTATCCTTCTTTCCCAGGACCAACTCAATCTCCTCTGTCTCCCCTGCGGGAATAACTGATGGCTCCGAACTGCTTTCTGTGAAGGGCTCGATCTCGATTGCCATAGTTTGCTTATGCTTGTTGACCCCAACTCCAGAAATGGCGGTGTTAGATAATGACGTCGGGCGAAATCAAATCCCCGCCACCTCTCTCTCTCCATGTGTCTGTAGGGAACTTGATCTTAAAATGAGGAATGGAAGTCACTTTGCTTGGAGAAGCGACCAAAGTAGAGTCTTCCTAAAATGGCATTGTGGTAGTAGAATCTACATGCACAACATAGAACTTGCATATTATTTCTACTAACGTGGGCGGTACCAAAGATGATGGCGACTCAATAGTTAAACCACTCTCGGCCAGGGTCATTCTTTGAAGCCATCTGGAGGAGCCTCTGTCCACCTCCATCTTAGCCCATCAAGATGCATCCTTTAGTAAGCATGGGCATATAGAATATCCACCGAGAAGACCCGTTGTCTATCATCATCGCTTCACGTCTCTTGAACCCACTTGCGCGCGATGATCACGGTGCTCCTTCATGGGGTTCGATGGGCTCGAAAGATAATCTGCATCGGTAAAGGATATAACAGTTCGGAAAAGGTCTATCAATCTTGAGGAGAACACACCGCCATGAACATGGTGAATCCAGATACCCCCCTCTTCTTCTTTCCTACCAACTTTCCGATGTCCCCCCATTTATTCGTCGATGACATGTCTTGGTGGTGATTAAGGCGGTTTCTGCGGAGGATTTGTTTGAACCATCTGAAATGTCGCGATCGGCATTACATTGCTCGGTTGATCTCTCCTGGCCACATATTGAATCAGCAAACCACTTTGAACCTTCCTCTCCACAAAATCTTTCAAATTGCAGCATTCATTGGTATCGTGACCCGTAGCTTGATGATAGTCACAATACTTCCGAGTGTTGCTTTCCCCTGGCTTAAAGTTATCACGAGGAGGCTCGAAGAACGGTTGGCCCCTTATCTGATCTAGAATTGCTGATCTATCTGTGTTCAGCTTGGTATACACCTTATTCACCTTCTAGGCAGATGGGCGATTACCTCCTTGTCGCCAAGTGTTCTTGAATTTTTAGAAATTTGCCTTAGATCGATCATTGTACCCCCCCCTTTCTTACGCTCGACATCGGCTTTAGGAGCATCCGCCTCCTTATTTTGGTCAGGAAGATCGTTTTAGGCTGTTCATAGCCTCCTCCACTCGATATAACCTTAGCTTTATCAAAAAACCTGCTAAACTCTTGGATGATGAAACATCGACTTCTTCACCAACTTCTCGGACTTTACTAGGTCCAAACCATTACAAACAACCCCACGGCTTGGAGATCGTTCAAATCGGATACGACGACCAGCGGCTTCTCGGAACCTCTTTACATCTTGACCCAACGACTCATTGGTGTATTATGCGACTGTGCGGAAGAACCGTGGGCTTCCCTCTTCTTGGTTACTCCCAAAGCGGCGTGGAACTTGTCGCGAGCTTGGACCATGATGAGATTGAATCTGCGAGCGAGTCCCCATCCACTTGCTGGCATCCTTTCTTAACGTCGTAACAAACGTGTGACATTTAGCGACATCGATAAAAATTGTAGTAATCCATCAGTAGGTCAAATGCTTGGCTATGGTCATAAGGATCCCCGATCCATCATAACTTTCCATGTGAGACAACTTCTTGGTGGTGTATGCGCCTTCTCATTAGAATATCAAGAAGAAATGGGGATCTTTCTTTCCGGAGTATCCTTCTTTGTTGGACCTCATTAAGCTGTTTCGAGACTCCTTGATTTCTTTTACTAGATACTCCACTCCTTACGGTTGTGATGACACTTCTTTCTCTCGATGACTCCTTCCTCTTTTGAGTAGATCGGTCTTTAACCACAATACCCCCAATTTTGAAGGACTTTTATGATGGCGGTCTCGGGCGGAGTGCCTTGAGTGGACTTTACGGTGTATAGCCCCTAGATCTCCTTAAATCTGCAGGTCCGGTGGTATGGTGAGAATGTGCAATAACGGCGCCCTCTTTGTATTCTCGGGGTATGTTCTGCGGATCGGCCTCTTTGTTCACCTTGGCCCTGCTCCCTAGAACCAAATGTGATGGTGCGCTCCTTTGATTTTTTGAGGAGTAGGGCTTCTCGATCTTCTTCTTTCTCGATGTTGGCCTTGAGTTTCACGTCACGAATGGCGGGTTCCTTCCCACTTGATGCCCACGCTCTTGAATGAAAGCGTAATTGGGCGCTTCATCTCTCTCATTCTTCCATCCAGAGAGATCTCTTTCGGTATATCCTGCCTTTGCTTCGTAAGTGCCTCCATGGCCCTATCTGTTTCTTCTGCCATCTTAACCAGTCGGGAGGCCTTTTCATCTTAGTCGTCTCGGTATTGAGTTCTAGGCGAGGTGCGTTTTACTCGTTTTCGACCATGACTAGATCCTTTCTCCGTCGTGAAAATTAGCTTCCTCTTAGCTTTGCTCACAACCTTCATCGAGAATCTTCTTGCGAGCGTTTGAATGTTGTCTTTGGCATGAACACTAATGTAGGTCCCAAACGATCCTTCTGAGACACTCTTGAGTGTGCCGTCTCACTTGCGATTATCGGTACATCCTTGGTGTAGGTGTTCTCTCTTCCCATGATCACCGGCGTGAGAAACGGCCGGAATGTGTGATTGAAAAATACTCGGGACACTAGAACTCGCCCTCCTTACTAGCGCCAATGTTATTACGCCAAGATCTTCTGCTACGTCCCAATCAAGTAAAACGTCCGATCTGCGCGCGATAAACACGATCGACACACAAAGCTTGGCGGTACGGGCCGTCGGGGATAGCTCGGCGTGAGAGTAAGTCTGAAGGATCACAAGGTTAACAATGGAGGATGAAAATGTCTAAGCGTCTAGAGAGAGATAAAATGTGTCACGTACCTTTTTTTGTAGAAGACTCCTTGCTTAGGTTATACTCTCATGCTCGATTTTTTGTGCCACCAACCCTAATCGACCTGACTCCCCACTCCTCTATGGTCTCATTAGGATGCATGTGGGTTGTCACTTTTTTCTCTTGTACTGCTTGCCACGGGTTGGATAAAATCCCATCCACATTAATGATCTGCAGGACTTTTGGTCAATTTGCTCTTTTTTCATCATTACAAGTCGAAGGCTTAGATATAAAAAGCTTTAATGGATCAATTCTTAGACCCAGCCCATCATTATGAGGATATGATAAAGGTAACATAAATATTAAGCCCAATGACTATAAAACTCAATAACAAAGATCCAATAGGTTAATTAAATGGATAGGCCCAATTCGTCCGGCCCAATAGAGAAAATATCATGACCCAACACTATTAATGCAACCCTTTAAAGATGAAACTGGAGCTGAAAGTTGCATTATGTCAGGTGAAACTGGAGATGAAAGTTGTATTATTTCATTTGTTCACATTTGCAAGGCTAGTCGGATATCGTTAAAGAAATTGATATTTTTATATGACTTTTTGATATGTACACATGAAAATCGTTGCTATAGATCTTTTAGCAATGGTTTTTATCATTGCTATACATATTTTTCATGTGAAAATATCAAAAAAAAAAATTAGTGGAAATATCAATTTTCTATCCATAATTCCCCTTCATAGTTGATACACAGCATACAAAGCATACAAGTTTTGAGTTTTTTTTTTGGTTAATTGCATATACACTTTTTTACCATTTGTACCTCGATGTTTAAACGCTCTCATTCTGCTACTCAAAGTACCGTTAAGTAACCACGATGGACTCTATTCACATTTTCGATCTTTTTTTTTTGCTGAAAAATGCTCACGTGTAATAATTTAATATTTAAATATTATTGACCGTATAAATATCGTAGTTGACTTAATTAATTGGTAGAAATACATGTGAAATACTATATTAACAAAATAAAGGGTAAAAAAATCAAACAATTTGGGGATTTCATCAAATCTAATTCAACAAATTGTAGCAACAAACCAAAGGGTCCTCTTAATTCCATCTCATTACGTTTATCAAACCAAAACATAGTGAAAATATTTATCTTCATGTCTTTCATTTTCATTTGATCTAAATCTTCATTATCAACCCAAAGGTCCTCGAATTAGGCAAATTTTTGTGAAAGATCTAGAAGGTTCAAACCCAAATCGACAATTGATGCGATTAGTTTTGGTCCTGATCACCATGGATGTCTAAATCAAGGGCTCGATTTGGGTTTAATCTTATGCTTGGTGCTATATCTGTTAGCGGTTTATTTATTTGATTTTTATGGGTTTGGTGTAGAGATAATAGATGGGTTTGATCTTAAGCTTGATTTCTTTGATTGTGGTTTAGAATTTATGGGTGTTGATATTTCTAAAATTCTAGATTTGGGTTTTTGGTTCTTCCTCGGCTCATGAGATTTTTGAAATTTTGGGTTTGGGTTTTTGGTCTTCCCGTCTTAAAGAGAGAAAATGAGGTGGTTTTGAGATTGGGCAAAATTTTGAATATGATGAACAAATTAGGGTTTTTAGATTTTCGAGCTTCATAAATGATTACAAGGGAAGATGATGAATGATTTTGGTATTTTGGATTTTAAAAATTTTGGTGAGTTCCATGGTAATGGAAGATGATGAAGATGGGGAAGAAGAGGAAAAAAAAAATAGGTTTGTAAATTTGTAATTTATTGTATTAATAAATATAATTGTATTGTTTAATCTAATTAATCAAGTTTTCAAAGGTTTTATACGGTCAAATGTTGATTTATGATTTTTTATTTTAATGATGACAATATATATTTTGTATGGAGTTGTTTTGTTATTTTCAGGTTATGGAATAATTATGCATGTATCAAAATTTCAAGTTGGTCTTCATGGAGAAATGTTGTTTAGAGCCACTACATGATTAGGTCCTTAGGATTTCACTTAGGAAATCAAATATAAGGATTTCTAGCTTGAGTTATTAACTTCAAGGCAATTTTATTTTGCTTGAAATAATTTTAAAAAAAGTTTCATGAGCTTAAAATTAAAATCCTTTAAAGAGTTATTTTTGGAGGCCAAATAAATTCAATTTTATTTCCTATTTAAAAGAGCTGAAAATTCAAATTTAAAAGTTGGAAATATATTTTGGAAACCAAATCAATTGAGATATTAATCAGCCATATTTCAAACCTTATCCCTTTTATTTAGTTATTGATAAATTCAAAGTGGTGATTATACTGGGATATTAATTTTTTATTTATAACTGCTGAGTTAGCTAAGATATTATTTCTCTGTTTTAAGCTACCTTTATTCAAGCTGCTTATTCAAATTCAAAATCAATTTCTTTAACAACTTGATTTCATATTCAGCTAGAATTCCTGATTCTCTGAGATATAATTTTTCCTCCCAGCGTGTATTTTGCTTTTGAGTTGTTGCTACTTCAATCTATATATATACATCCTCTTAAAGCTTAAGCAGACACCGAATTAAGAAATACACAGAACTTTAAAGAAAAAGTTTCTAGCATTCATGCCTTGTTATTAATTTATTGTGCTAGAAATTCATAGATATATTGTAATCATATTTGTTCTTGATTAAAACAAGTATACAAGCCTATTGTGGTTTCTAGTTTGATCCAGTGGTGGATAAACATGTATAAAAGAAACTCTAAGGTTGCAGTGGTGCAAACGGTTGTAAACGTGCCAAAGGTTGCAATTGTGCAAAGGGGACAGTGGTGTCCAACAATGTTTAGAGTTTCTTTGTAACATGAAGTGTTTGTAATTGCTTAGTCTCCGATACTAATTGGTATTGGATGTGTATTAAGCCATTGGAGATTTAAGGGCAGAACCACGTAAAAATCTTGATGTTCTTATTTACTCTTTATCTTGTTTACATTGTTTCAATTCTGCAGTTACTGTTTAATAGGTTCTGTATATCAGTTAACTGATTATGCATATTAGTTGAATATATTTAAGTATCATCTGTTTGAATAGTTCAACTTTACATTACGATTTGGCTCTACATATCAAGATTTGTTTAAACACTTAAGCAGACAGATCATAACATGTTTGTATAATTTTAATTAGCAAAAAAAATTAAAAGTTGTCATTGTTAATCAATTAAAGCATATTCACCTATTCACCCATCCTCTAGGTATGCACACACTTATGAATTTTATCAAATATATAAAAATTTGGTCAAATCGTACTTATACATACATCATCGTAACACATGACAATTCCAACCATATTTTTGGCCAAAAATTATAGAAGGGTCAGTTATGATAACTTAACGGTACTTTGAATAGCGGGATGAGAACGTTTAACCATCGAAGTACAAAAATGGTAAAAAAGTGTATACTTCCTATTTTTTAGGGTCCGAATAATTAAAATTGCCAAAATTTATAAAGCCAGGGCTTTGTTAGAAGAATCAAGAATGCATGAACTTAAGTCAGAAACTAAACCAAAAAGGCTAGTTGTTGTTCGAAAGTTCAACCCAAGTTGATTGTAATTTGTAAGTCTTCACTTTCGTTTTGGTAATTCAAAGGAGGGAGTTGGTTAAGTTTGGATATTGATTTTAATTTTATTATCTTTATTTCTATTAAACTTTTTCTTATTATTATCTGTTGGTATTATTATGATTAAAGATATATGACGTATCAATTCTCAAAAAAATAATAATAACCAACCTAATTTTCAAACTATAAAAATGGATCAAATATAACTAATTTTTTATTTAGATTATCCATTTTAGATTAGATGAAGGATACACTTACTCCTCCTTTCTAAATCATACAACCAATATTATTTTTTAAGTGAATTTGGTATATTTTTAAATACAAAATTAATTAAATGAACTTAATTTTTTATTATGATTCATACCTGTAATTTATAAACTATCTAATTATTACCAGTAGTTACAATTTTTTTTATAAAAAAATTAACTAAGTTGCATTAATTTTGAATGTATAAACTATTTCATTTTGGTTTTTAAAAGTTATTCTATTTTGGACATGAGATATTTTTTTTTTGGAAACGAGAACACAATATTTGAAATAAACTATTTCAAAGAATATGCATACATGATACATGGATGTCACTTTTACTAGTTCCGATCACAGGCCTATATAATAACTAAATTAAATTAAATTACTCCATTAATCATTCATCTTTAAACACATCATTTTGTATTTCTGTTGATTTTATAAAAAACCGGTAATACGCGAAATATCAAAAAAAAGCCTTATCTTCATCACATATAAACCCTAGATAACTAGGCTGATCCCGTCTCAGTTTGCGGTAGAAACCCTAGATCTCCCCCAGCTCTACCTACTCGAAGCTCTAGCGCCGGTAGCCCAATTTATCCTCTTTTACATTTTTATTCCATTTCTGATTTCACTACTACTGATATTAAGTGTATGTTTGCTTTTAAGTTTATGTATGTGTGGTGAACTTGTTCTTCCTATTGGTGCTTGTGTTTAAGTTAATAATATAGTGGATTGAAGGGTTTGGCTATCTTAGACCAACCTAGATATTGAAGCAATGGAATGGGCTGTTTGTAGATCCTAGGCTTTGCAATTCAATACTTGATAAAGTAATCGCCAAAACGATTGGCAGCTAGATGCTGAAACGCTGATTTTTTTTGAAATTGGTGGATTTTTGTATTTTTTGTGGAAGGTTGTATCACGGAACTTATACTCCCTCCGTTGTGAAAATATTTTAGTTTAGATAATGCCGGTATGAAAGTCAAAATATTTTCAAATTTAAAAATGATATCAATTAATTTAGTTTAGATAATGCCGGTATGAAAATTGTTACCTATATAAATAGTCGTACTACTAACAAGATTTTTTGTTTTCAAAAGTTAAAATGAGTCACAAATTTTGAATTTGAAAATTTCTCTAATTGACTTTCAAGTTTCAAAAGTCAAACATGATCTTATATTTGGAACCACCGAGTATTCAATTTTTTATTATAAAAGTAGATGTTTCTGAAGGGTATGTATGTGTTGTTAGAGCAAAAATTCAAATAGTTTAGGGTGACATTGTGCTACCCAGTGATTTCCTTGTTCAAAAGGAGGGAAAGAAAAGCTATTGACGAGGATAAAGGAAAATGTTGGGGAGTTTTTTCCTTTTAGATGATTTGCAATAACTTTTTAAATCCTGAAAATTATAAAGCAAACTGGCTAGATAGTGATGGTTAACTATGCTTGCCAATTTTGATGTTGCGTTGGAGTTTTCATATGTATACTTTTCATCTGCTTGTAGACAAACCTCAACTTTTTAGCCATGGGTGTTGCATTTTACAACCTTAGTACCGAGGCTGGCATCAAGAAGCTTGATGAGTACCTTTTAACTCGTAGTTACTTCTCTGGGTGAGTATAATTTTTTTACTTGTTTATTTTTATAATTGTGCAACTGTTTTGATTGTCCCTGTACACCTTTCAGGTACCTAGCTTCAAAGGATGACCTTACTATTCATGCAGCCCTTGCAAATCCACCGCCCTCTGAATATGTGAATGCATCACGGTGGTACAATCACATTGAGGCACTTTTGAGGATTTCGTAAGTTTTTGACAAATTTAATGTGTGGTGCACATTTAGAAATTTTAAAGTTTGTTCAACTGTGATATTTCTCCGTCCTTCTGTTTGCTTAATGATTACCATGACCTACTACAGTGGTGTGTCTGGAGAAGGTTGTGGTGTCACTGTTGAGGGATCTGCACCCATCACCGACGAGGTCATTGCAACTCCTCCTGCTGCGGACATTAAGGCAAAGTTTCTTCCCTTGAGCTAATTTATTACTAAGTCATTAATCTATTTATTCTACTTCTTCAGTCAGATTGGTTGCATATATATGAACATCTGTACAAGCTATGTCTCATCTTTTTTCCCTTGACAAGTAAATTATCCTTCGTTTTTGTTTACCTTGTTTTAAAATGTAATATTTCCAGGCCTCGGCTGCGGAGGATGATGAAGACGATGATGATGTGGATCTATTTGGTGAGGAGACTGAAGAGGAAAAGAAGGCTGCTGAAGATCGTGCAGCAGCCGTGAAGGCATCTGGGAAGAAGAAAGAATGTGAGTCACTTCACTTAATTGTAATGGTTGATCATAAAGAGTATATGGTACAACATCATTGACATTTCGGTGAACGTTCAATAATCTTATGCATGCTCTTGACTTGTGTCCTGCTGT
Organism: Panax ginseng; assembly: GCA_020205605.1. Classification (NCBI taxonomy): domain Eukaryota; kingdom Viridiplantae; phylum Streptophyta; class Magnoliopsida; order Apiales; family Araliaceae; genus Panax; species Panax ginseng. The sequence continues at coordinate 5,672,191 of CM035145.1, read as the reverse complement.
TTATAAACTGGCATCTTATTTCCTCCACTAAAAAGCAAGAGGGTTTATTGATGAGACAGATATGAAGAAGCTTGAAGAAACTGTTAGAAGTCTCCAGCTGGAAGGCTTGCATTGGGGAGCCTGTATACTTCTCTTTCTTCTATCTTTGACCTGGTTGTGAAGCGAGTATCTATCATGAGTCTCTCTCTCCCTCGTTAAAAAATTTAAAAACACCACTTCCAATATGAGGGAAAACTAAATATGCACTTACACCAAGCCCCTCATTGCTCACCGCACCGGTAAAAAAAAACTACTCATAAGGCTTGAGTGCATGAGGTCTTGGGATCCATTCTTGCTTAAATTCCCTTCAAACATAGCAAAAAAAATGCACTTATTGGATGTCTTATTAATTACCTTTATGTTGTTGGACAGCCAAGCTCGTAGCTGTTGGATATGGTATAAAGAAGCTGCAGATTATGATGACTATTGTTGATGACTTGGTGTCTGTTGACAGTCTTGTTGAGGATTATCTTACTGCTGAGCCTGCGAATGAGTACATCCAGAGCTGTGATATTGTGGCCTTTAACAAAATATGTGAGTTTGTAGTATTTTTTTCTTTTTGACTGTTTAATTTAGGTCTTATGCAAGTGTTTGTGGTACAATTATTTTACTTATTTTATTGCATTTGATTATTTGATGATAATGGTTTTTGTTGCAGAATTTCTTAAATTTATGGGATTGGCATGGGAAATTTGTTGAAGAAAGATTCTTATATCTGAGCCTAAGCTGTGATTTTTGTTTCGATTTTTTTTTCTAGTATGTCAATTTTGATATTTGTCAGGAGAAGTGGATTTTTATGTAATGACTTGCTGGTCCTTACTCTGCCTGGGTGGTATTTGATTGAAAACTAGAATATGGTTTGACATTTTAACTTTTTGGTGCAATTTTTTACTACTTTGTTTTGCTATTTGGTTTTCTTGCTGCTGCTGCTGCTGCTGCTGCTGGTGGTGGTAATAATAGAAGTCATAGTATTGTTTTGATGTTGCTGCACTCTAGTACTTACATGGGATGAATTTAGGTTTATAATGATAAGCAAGTATGTTGACCGACTAATTTACAAAAAAAATGTCTGTAAAATGATAGAACTTGGTAGAATAAGTGTAGACAGATTAAAAAGAAAGAATGGTATATACACATTATTTACATTTTTAGAGTCGGGTATTTAACGGCATTAAACCCTCAATCTGGTGTTTGCAATCTGCATCAGCACGAAGAGTGGTGGTTTAAGAAATAGGGGGATGAGTTCCAAGTTTATTCAACGTATGATCACTTGATTTTGAGGTTCAATGAAACAGGCAAGCAGGCCCGTCGTTGTGAAATTAGGTTATTGTGTAATTTGGATCCTCTTTAGAGGGGTGAAAAACCCACCAATGATTTCTATGACTTCTCTACAGGACTGTTGATCATCTTCCTAGGAAGAATATGCTATTTAAAACAGCTTTATTTCTTTCAATCCCTTTGTCCGATTTACAGCAGAAGAGTCTCGGAGGCCCACAATCACAAATAGATGGCACACAAAATTATACTGTAACTAGTTTTTGTAGTAGTGGATTGGTCAACAGGCACAAATATTTATAGCAAAAAGTGAAAGTCTAATGTACATCCTGGATACAGTACCTCGCGATAAGCATATAGCATGATTTCAAGTTATTAAACCATATTCACAACACAGCAAATACGTAAATGGCACAAGGTTAGCAACAGCAGCATTTTGAAACACCTATTTAGCCATTATAAATCAAAATACTTGGCAAAAGCCTAAACCACATCCAGCATATCTTTTGAGGTTTAGCCAATTAAAGAGAAATCAACCAACACTGGAACAAGTTAAGTTTTCATCTGAACTCGCCAAATATGTATAATCTCATGAAACATTTAGGGAGAATCGTGACAGAGACGAGAATGTTCTCATAATACTGAGGAAATAGAATGACATTCTTCACACTTCCTTAAATCACTAACAGTTAGAAATAATTCAAGATGAAGCACCACTGCGTAAAACTTGGTTCTTCTTGTTCTTCCTAGGAGCCAACTGAGTTTCAGGCTGCAGAAATAATAGAAAAGGTTGCAATAAGAAACCCCAAAGACGATGAATACATTGCAAAGAAAAGAACATCAATCACCTCCTTCTTGACAGACTCTTCCTTCTCAGACAAAGTCAGTTCAATGTGACAGGGAGATGACATGTAAGCTGCAAAGGAAATAAAGGTTGTTATCAATCAACTCACAGACTTGATGTTGCTTCAACATATTTAACTTAAAATTATCACATGTTTTATATTTTATCTTTAATAAAGAAATTTTGGTCAGCCATGGTTAAATCTAATACGGTGGTAGCATCGTAAGATACAGGTCACTTTCCAGCGCACAATATCGTACATATCGTAGGATACTAAGAAAAATAAAATCCTCAAGTTAGAAACTGCAGATACAAAGGAATATGATCTTGGTATTGTAACAACAAAATAAATTATATATTGATTTACATATATAATCCATGACCAACAGTTGAATGATTGTTTATTGAGGCTATCAACTTTTAAAAATTATACAAGAAAAGAAAAGTACTTACGGTTGATTCTCCCATGGGCACGGTATGTGCGACGCCTCTGCTTCTGTGCTTGGTTGACTTGGATGTGAGATATGTGAAGTGAATCCACGTCCAAACCTTTCACCTACAGAATATGTTGAGCCAACAAAAGTCCTTAGTAGAGGGAAAACTGACAAAACAAGACCAAAAAAAGAGAATGGGAATACATACTTCAGCATTACTCTCAGCGTTCTTGAGCAAGTCCAAGATAAATTTTGCTGATTTAACAGGCCAGCGTCCTTGCCCATTAGAATGTCTGTTCTTGGCCTGAGCAGTTCGACCTACTCCTCTACAGAAGCGCGTGAAAGGAATAGCTTGCTTGTGGGCAAGAACATCCTCCAAGTACCTTTTAGCCTTGGTCAGAGGTAACTTACGAATAGCATGGGCAGTTTCCCTGGTGTTCTAAATATAAAAAATGAAAACATTTGAGAAAGAAAAAACAATAGCAAACGAAAACTAATAAGATTGCAGCACATTTTCAGAAATAAAATGAAAAAGCAGCTCGACTTGGTATGAAAGTGTTTCTGCAAATGGTGGAAAGCAATAATATTTCCCCATTTTTATTATTGATAAATGGGTACTGAACTCCTAGTAGAAAAACTATAACATCTAAATGAAAAGTACTGAACAGGAATTAAAAAACACAATCAACAAACTACATTTGAGAGGTCCAGTCAGTGATCATAACTCTGCATAGAGCCTTATATATTAAAATGCAGAATACCAAGAGTCTAGGAGATTTGAACAGGGTAAACGACAAGAGGCCTCCCCAGAAAGTTAGGGAGCCACGTCTATGGAAGAATTTGCAGAACAAACCTAGTTCACAGCTTAGTGGTGTTACATTAATGTTACATAGCTATGAGAGAGAAAAACAAGGTCAGTGACACCAATTTCCTGAAATAGAATAACATAACTGTATAATGCATGTAGGCCAAGCATTCCAAGATATATTTTCTTCATTGTTGGTATATAACATATCATTCAAAATTGGAAAGGGATACTGAAAACTAGATCTAGAAAATGAGGAATCTAAACATAGTTTGTAAATGCATAACTAACTCAATATCATTTGTAATACAAGATTCTGACACTGCTTCCATTTCAGATCATTAAGAATCCACAGGGTAAATAGAAGAAGCATGTTTTTAAGAAAAACTTATTCGAGTGATACATAATTTTTTAGACTTCAAATTCATTTCTTAAACAAAAATGCATGCCGTGTGAAAAGCGTTAGCATTAGATTCTTTCTTCTAATCTACTACTGTTCAATAGTTTGCTTCTTCATACTTTACTAATCCCCTTCGTTTTCAGCCCATGCATAACTTGGCTGGCAAGTGATATGCAATTTAAATGTTATCATTTAGTGAAATAATACAGAGGTTCACCTATTAACAAATCAAATGATTTCGCTCACAAGAGGGAAACAGATCACTGCTTTTCATTCAGGTTAATCAAAAAATCTTTAAATTATGTGATTATGAAGTCCATGATTTCTCTAGTCAATATGAACTCTACCCAAAAACTAATTGAAAGATAACAAAGTCGAATTCATGCTCATACTTTAATTCATTAATTTCCCAATCTCAAGTCGGCAAAACTTCATATTGGAGTTATACAACCGAAAAAAGATAAAACTAATACATGAATAAAACCGATAAAATGACCACAACAAATGTGAACAAATAAGATGATGAAGTCTAAATCAGTAACGAACATACCTTAAAATGAACTCTGAGACCAGAACCCCTGGCTTTGCAAGCTGAAAGAAAACACAAACTTTAGATTTCAATTACATAATACTTAATGAAACCCACTGTTTGGTTTGGAGAAAACTAAACAAAACCAAATAACTTACATTTGGTGGGGTTGTCAGGTTCCTTAGAATACTTCACCTGAAAAAATTTACAAACACAATACAAAAACAGAGCAAAACAATTAAACTTAAATATAGAATAACAATGCGTTATACAATTAAATTAAAAATTATAAGAGCGTAGAGGATAGAAGAAGCCGAGGAGATCGCCTGACCATGGCTGCCGCAGCTTGATTTGTTCTGGTATCCAACCAAAGAGCGAAAGAGGCTAGCTTTTCAGAATATATAATATTCTGAACGCTAGGGTTTACCTATTGGTTTGGGCTTGACTTTACGAAATTGGACCATTTACAAATTGTTAATTAGGGCCGTAAGGCATGTCTAGGTACATTGGGTTTAAAGTTTAAGGACCAAAATCTAAAGCGATGATCGATTGGTACGGATGATTAATTATTGGGTCCTTTACAATAATATACAATATTTAAAAAGTAATTACACTATTAGTGCACTCATAAAATATTTACATAATTAATACACTTTCTATATTTATTTACAATATTAGTGCAATTATGATTCCTTAATTTAGAGAATTAGTATGCAATTAAGATTCAATTCATAATAATAAGGAAACCTAAAATCAAGGAGAAATAACTACCATAATTAATAATTCAAATTCAAATTAATTAATATCTTGGATCTAACAACAAATTCAAATTTAAATTCAAAAATAATAATTAAAATTCAAATATTCAAAATTTGGTAACGTCATCTTCCTCCTCCCCTTCGTCGCCGCTTCAACACCATGGACGCCGATATCCTCATCCATTACGGCCACAGCTGCCATTGTGACGAAGGTTGATTTAGTCCATAAATTAAAAGGAGAAAAAGATAAATTTTAGTGCAGTTGGTATCCAAATATTTATACAAAGGTAACCATTTTAGTTTTTGTGGGTAACAAGAAAATTTCGGTCTGATTGGTAACCAAAACTTTCAAAGGTAACAATTTTAATTTTTGTTGGTTACATTTGTATTAAGGTTTGGCTACCAATCAAGATTTTAAAAAAAAATCTATAATAGATTTTTATAATTAATTAGTAACCCAATAAAATCGAATTGTTTACCTTTATATTAAGGTTTAGGCTACTAATCGCATTATAAAAAAAAAATTTACAATAGATTTTTTTAATTAATTGGTAACCCAATAAAACCGAATTGATTACATTTGTATAAAGTGTTAGCTACCAATCAAGCTTTATTAAATAAAAAAATCTATAATAGATTTTTTAAAATAAATTAAAAACCTAATAACCTTTGAATTAGTTACCTTGGTATGAATATTTGGCTACCAACTGTACTATAAAAAAATCGCAGCAACTGTACTATGAAAAAATCGCAGGTGGAGGATGGCGTTAATGGTGGAGGAGGGCGAAGGAGAAGGGCGTTAATGGTGGAGGAGAAGGGCGTTAGTGGCGGAGGAGGGCGGAGGAGAAGGGCGTTAATGGTGGAGGAGGGCGGATGATGAGAATTGTCTAGGTTAATGGTGGAGGATGGCGTTAATGGTGGAGGAGAGCGGAGGAGAAGGGCGTTAATGATGGAGGAGGGCGGAGGATGACGTTAACAAGTTGGGACTGTTAATGGTGGAGGAGGAGAAGACTGACAAAGACGAAGGAAGCGTGATTTTTATTAAGGGAAGAGAAGGTGTGCTATATAATTTACTTATTAATTACTTAATTTAATAAGTAAATCAATATTAATCCCCTAAATTAAGAAATCATAATTGCATACTAATTTCCTAAATTAAGAAATTCTAATTGCACTAATATTGTAAATAAATATAAAAGTGTATTAATTGTGTAAATATTTTATGAGTGAATTATTGTTGTAATTATTTTTAAAAATGTAATAGAATATGTAATTGTTCCTAAATTATACTCTATCCGTCTATTTTTAAATGTTGTTTTAGAGAATGTTTTTTCTCTTAATATTTGTTTGAAAAAATCAATTAAGCATTAATTACTTAATTTTTAATATTATTCCAAGTATTAAATATAATTTTGGATCTCTCACTATTTTCAGTCCAATAAATAACACCCTATTTTTTCAATACAATTAAGGTTAATATAGACATACATTTGATATTATATTTAATATTATACCATCATTTTTTTAATTAATACTTGTGTACACCTCTAAAACTACGTATATTAAGCAACTGAGTGAGGGAGCATGTATTATTTATCTTTGACAGTAGTTTGAAAATTTTAATTTGGAATTTGTGGAGTTTGAAGCAATACCAAAAACTGCTGAAATGGACGCAAAGAGTCTTAGTTAGTCACAATTAACTTCAATTCGTCATAAAGTTAACTTGGAAATTAATAAAATAAAGCCTTTATGAGAAAATAAAAAGAAGTTGCATTTAAGAGAATTGTTCATATATACTTTCTCCATTTTAAAATTAAAAATATAATTTAACTTTTGAGATAAAATAACGACATATTAAATTTTAAATTAATGTAAATTTATGTAATTTTAGTTGATACAATTATTATAATTATATAGTATATAACAAAATTTATTTTATTTTAATTTTTTTTAACCATACCAATTTTAAAATTTAATATGAGGCTCTTTGTTTGACCTTATAAATTAAATTTTATCTATGGAGGTAACATTTTATTTAAACTCCCAACTGATGTTAGCTAGTCTATTTTGTTTATTTGGGAAGCTCTCATCTTATATGGTAGACACGAGAAAGGAAAAGGTGGAAAGATCTCGTTTTGTGAGAAAAACTGAATTGAGAGTATAATTAGAGGTTAAATTGAAGAGGAAAAAATTTGATCAACTAGGATTTAAGGAGAGCATTAACAACAAATTTGATAGCTTAATTAAAGATGAATAAGAGAATTAAACTAATTGAGCAAAAAAAAATGAATTTATTAAAAGAGAGATGAAACAAAAAAATAAATAAAAAGTAAAGTTTATTATTGGGAGATTGAGTTGGACAGTTTTTCCACTAAGAGATTTATGGATCTCAAATTGGTAAGTCATTTGGTTAGAATTTGAGACCATTTTGAAGTGGGTTTCATTAATCATTTGAATTGAATTCATATATCAATGTTTTCTACTTCATGAGTAAATTAAAATTAAGTATTTGAAAGTTCAAATTCATGGAATAATAAATGAGAAAATTAACTATCAAAGATCAGACTTGAAAATGATAATAAATACTTGTGGGAAACTAAAGAGTGTATTCAATTAAGATTTTTAAAGACTTTTAAATATTTTAAAAGTTTAGTTGTATTCAATCAAGACATTTAAAGAGTTTATAAAAGTTTAGTGGTATTCAATTACAATTTTTTTAATGTCTTTTTAAAAGTTTGGTGATATTGAATTAAGATTTTTATAAAGTCTATAAAAGTATTTTGGTATTCAAAAAGTCATAGATTTTAAAGATTTTAAAGTTACATCGATTAAGAATTAAAGTTTGAATTAGTTTATATACAATAAAGTTCTTTTAGATTAGGGCGTAAGGGGTACCATTTTTTTGTGAAAAGGAGATGACCTAACCAATATTTTGTGTCCAATATTTTGGTCCAATATACTATTAAAAAAAATAAAAATATCCAATATTCCGATCTAATATTCATGTCTGCCAAGACTTATTGAATATATATATGTGGAAATTATGAACGAAATAAAGATGCATTATGTTTCGATTAAAAAAAATTAATTACCCCTATTTTTTTCACCTTTATATATGTATAATAGAAGTAAACTGATTGACCGCGCCAGTAATAGCTAGCCGCTCCTTCTACAAACCCTAACATTGAACCCACCAGCCATATGAGAAGTCAAGTGAGGAACAAAAACCGGCTGTTCCAAACAAACCGGCTTAATCTCAAACCGACTGAGAACCGAAGCCACCACATACTTCATCTGTATAAAAGCCATCTCCTTCCCTAAACACACCCTTGGACCGGCCTGAAAAACCGGAAACTTGTAAGGACTCACCATCTTCAATTTCCCCGGTTTGTCAAACTACCGGTCCGGTCTAAACTCAAGTTTGTCTTTCCCCCATAACTCCTCCATCCTCCCCATCCCGTACGGAAAATACGTCACTCTATCCCCCTTATACACCGGTGTCCCGTCCGGCAACACATCGTTGGCAGCAGCATGCTTGGAGTCCCAAACCACCGGCGAGTAAAGCCTCATGGACTCACACAAACACGCCTTCATATACTTCATTTCTTTCAGTTCCTCAAAATCTAACGGATTTTCGCCCTTCTTCTGTAGCGACAGTACTTCATTTAGCAACTCTTTTTGAACTGCCTGGTTCCCGGAGAGCAACCAGAAAAGCCACGTCATGGCGGCGGAAGTGGTGTCTCGTCCCGCCATTAAAAAGCTTATCACCATATCTCTAACCATCTTATCCTCATTGCCAGCCATTAACAACCTCGACAAAAGGTCGTTTTCGCCAGTAGTCTTTTTTAGACTCTCCCTCTTGGCCCGAATTATCTCGAGAACCGACCCGTGTACCAGCTCAATCGCTTCTCTAAGCTTCTTCTCTGACCCGATATTGAATGCTCGCTTTGTTTTCCACACGGCAGAAATAAGCGCCGCTCCACGCATCGCATGGCGCTTATTTCTGACGCGGTGTCAAAGGCCTTAACGAGAGGTGGAGCTGGCCTCGAAAAGTCCAAACAACAGGGATCAATTCCCAAGGAAACTTTACAAATTGTGTCGAATGCAAAGCTTCTAAGCACGTGTTGGAAGTCTAAAACGGTGTGGTTGTCAGAAGCCATTTCTAGCAAGGGGAGCAGCCTAGTTTGGACTTGTTCTTCAAGAACTTTAACCACAAACTGTCGCAGCAACTTGGTGCTAAACTCGTGGCTGGCCAGCTTTCTTTGAGAGTTCCAAAGCTGGCCGTCCACGTTGAAAATACCGAAGCCGAGGAAGTTGCCGAGGATTTCAGTGAAAGGCTTTGGGGAAATTGTCAAAGTTTGATTTGAGAATGTATTCAACATTATTGGGGTTGGCGGTGATAATGGTCCGTCGTGCGCGGAGGCGTTGGACGACGATGGTTTGAGTGGGTGAGGCGGATAAGAGGTGGGTGTACCAGTGGATGAGGCGGCGGCGGTTTTGGTAGAATGAGATGAGGCTGCCGAAGAAAGGATAGGATTTAGGGGCGTGATCATTAATTGAATGGAGTTTTGGGAGGGAGGAGAGTAGCATAAAGTAGCCTAGAGAGAGAAAGACGAGAAGAGAGAGAAACATGGTTGAGTAGGGCCGGAGTTTAGACTAAAGAGATAGAGTTAGATATGTAGAGATGAATAGGGTGAGGGTGAGCTGTATCAAAAGTGTGTGATGGGAGAGATACATATTTAAAAGAGCCGATGTATCGACATGGTTGTAGCCACGTTTTTATCACATGGTTTTGGAGGGGAAACAAAAAGCGGGCGGGGGTAGAATGGTAATATATGACGTACAGAAAATGAAGGAAGAAAAGTTGATAATTTCTTTCCTCGTTCAAAGTCGCCGTGAAAAGTTGATCATGTACGTACTAGCTATTAGCTAAGCTAGCTAACAGAGAAATAGTTGATGAAAAAGTCAGTCCGATCACTTTTTGTTGATTTTATAATAAATTACTATCTCCGTTCCTAAAAGATCGTCGTTTAAGATTTTCCCATATGAATTAAGAAAGTACTAGTAACATTTATCAAATAAAATTTATTTAAAATTTAATCACTACGTACCCCCTCTATGGAAAATTGAAAACTATTAATACAAGTAATAGAATTTCTTGGGACAATGAGAGAAGGTAAGAGTAATATAAGAAAATAAATAATTTATTCTCTTTGAAAGTTGTAAACGATAAATTTTTTAAAATAAAATATTTCTTCTAAAACGGCAATTTTTAAGAACGGAAGGAGTAATACTTAAAATTTGCATAGTAGCTAGGACACATGATTTAGATATGTACATGCATGTTTTTCTACCTAATAATATTAGACCCAAAAAATTACTATATATTTTGGTATATATATATATGGAATTAAAAATTAATGCATTTGTTATATACTTTGCATCCTAGCTAATAATTAATATGATAAAAGAATTAAGTTGTGTTACTTTGCAGCCTAACTATTAATGATGAAACAATATGGAGTATTAATTGGTACTAGCTGGTTGATATATGGTACTTCATTCATTAGAAAATAGTATTCATCGGTAGTACTCATCATTAAAAAATAATGAATGAAAGATTTCTCAAATTAGATATTTTGTGCTAATAATTAATAGTATTATATTCCAACCTTAAATTGTGTACTACTACGTACTATATTAGTAGTAAATGAAACGAGTCGAGTCGAGTCGAATATTGAGTTGTTTAAATTTGGTTCACAAAATTTATCGAGTATAAAAAAGGTTTGATTGAGACTCGTTTAGCTACCAAGTCGAGCACGATCTCGAATCGAGCTCGAGCAGTTTGAACTTTTCGAACGAATATAATCCGAGTATCAATAGAAAATTATAATTTGAGAAGATTCGAGTAATTTATTGAATTTTAAAATTTGCTCATATTTGAATCATTTATATTTCGAGTTGAGTTCGAATCGAAATTTTAATCAAGCGAGTACGAATCGAGCCTGAATTATTTACTTTTTTTATAGCCTTAGAATACGTGCGTTACAAAAAAGGTAATAAGGATTCATAATAGTAGTAGTACAGTAAAACCTCTATAAATTAATACTGTTGGGACTGATTTTTTTATTAATTTAGAGAGTTATTATTTAATCGATAAATTAATAATTTATTAATTTAAAGAGTATTTTTCTATTCGGTGAACATAAATTTAATTACATTAAAATTATTGTATTTTATTGATGTTTATATCATACTTTTTTTGATGCAATGTATCATACTTAATAAATTAATGTAATAATATAATTCATTGTAAGTGATATTAATTATTTTTAATAATTACATAATGTTCATTATATCCACTTTTCAAATAATTACATTCACATTTTACTTCAAAAAAAATATATTCAATTAGATTTGAATTTCAAGACAAAACATTATTTTGATGGTACCATATATTAAGGATGAAATTTAATTATATTTGAATTTCAAGACAAAACAAACAAGAATAGAATCACATTTTACAAGATTACCCTAGATATATTTATAATTTAAAAGAATTTTTAATTTTTAATTTTGATGGGATCATATATTTATATAAGTGTCTTTTTTAAAATTATTATTTTGTTATGACTAAAAGACAATTTGCACCCCAAACTTTACATACATGTTGACGTTTGCACCCCAAACTGAAAAACGTATTTAAGTACATCTCAAACTTCAGTTATAGTCAACAAAAGACATACTTTATTCATTTAACCGGTCAAAAATGACCGACTAAGCCTGTAATGTTTATTATAGAGAGGTATTTTTAGTAGATTATATTTATGTCAAATACCTCTCTAATAAATATTACAGGCTTAGCCGATCATTTTTGACCGGTTAAATGAATAAAGTCATGTGTATTTTATTGACTATAACTGAAGTTTGAGATGTACTTAAACACATTTTTCAGTTTTGGGTGCAAACGTCAACATGTATGTAAAGTTTGGGGTGTAAATTGTCTTTTAGTCTTTTATTATTTTATAAAAATTATTAATTTATTCCATTAGCCCAAATCGGGACTGAGAAAAAAATTATTTTAAAGATATTATTAATTTATCGAATATTAATTTATAAAAATTCTATTGTATTATTTTTTTTCCCATTATCTTAGGCATGTGAAAAGTATTACCCTAAACTTGTGTTTTTCATTTAATATAATGGAGTATTAAATTAATATATATACAAATCACAAATAACTATTCTATTGTCTCATTAGTGTGAATATATATATATATATATATATATATATATAATAAAATTAATTTCTCTATAGAATTCTCTATATAAGAATAATCTCTATTATATTATAAAAAAATTTGGTCCCAATTTGGGCCAATTTTAAATAGGAATAATCTTTAAATTGTAATATGTTATATACTTTTTAAGTCCCGTATTAAAAAAATATACCTTTATATAGTAATAATTTCATATATAGTCTTTTGAAATTATTATTGTCACTTATATTTATATCAATGTTACATTCATATAACTGACAATAGTAATTTTAAAAGACTACATTTACCTATAAAAGACTTTGCACTTATGTAGAGTTGAAAACATTGAAACATACACATTCTAGTTTGAAAGTCTAAAAAATTTATGTTTTCTTTCATTTTTTTTCATTGAATATTTATGTAAATACTATGTGCACAACTTTATATAAATATTTTTTAAATAATAATTTTTAGGGAGTTCTTACCGTTATTTTTGTTAAAGTGGATACTTTTGGATGTTCGAAAAATGTTTTGTACCAATATCTTTATTTAGTTATAACCTCTTAATTAGAATACAATTAACTTGGTCCCAAGACTATTCTTATATAGAGGTTTTACTGTATATATATATATATATGCATGTTTTGTTATATGTATCCAAATCACACCCAAAATAATATATTATGAAAAAAATTTCAGTTTCATAAAATAGTAAACTTTTTTTTTAGTTATTTTAAAACAAAAGCAAAAAAAAAAGGTCCGAATTTTACTCCCGTCCGGGAGTCCGGACCTGATACTGATCCTGATCCTGACCCTATATATATATATATGTGTGTGTGTGTGTGTGTGTGTGTGTGTGTGTGTGTGTGTTATAGCATATATACTGTCATTATAACATAGAAAGCCGATTTTTATGCTATAGCAATGAAAAAAATCGTCGCTATATCTGGTTCGTTCTTAGTTCGCTCCCTCCATTTTGCTGGAGAAAGTTGAGTTATATTATATACTTCATCCGTCCCATGATAAAAGTCCTTATTACTCACTCCATTCCTTAATATAGGTCGTTTTAGGATTGTGCACAAGTATTAAGGTAATGATTGTATATCATTAATTATAATATCAATTGTCTATATTGCTCTTGTATTGGAATAAGAGATTGTTATTAATTAGACAGAAAATAGTGAGAGAACCAAAGTTACATTTAATATTTGGGGTAATATTAGAAATTAAGCAATTAATGCTTACTTGAAATTCTCAAACGACTATATTAAGGAACACAAATATTTCTCTAAAATGACTTATATTAAAGAATGGATGGAGTACTATTTTGGGTTGTCTCATGTTAAATGTCCTCTTTCTTTTAATAACCAAACTTTTACACATTTTTTTCTATTATGCCCGTATCATTAAATATCTCATACTTTTCTCATTCTAATCCTCTCTACATATTTAATGACATTATTATGGATAATTTTATCATTTTATTCTTTTTCTTAATATACATGAAAAGTTCACTAAAATTTTTATCCTGGAACGGAAGGAGTATATATATATATAGGATTTGAATTTTGATGCCTCTGCCTATGTATATATATATATATATATATATATATATATATATATATATATATATATATATATATATATATATATATATATATATATATCCTGTGTTAGGACCAAATGCATGCAAATATGAGAAATATGTTGAAATTTAAGAGCACGTTTTTATTCCCAAAAGCGGCCGAACACTATTCGGATGTTCGTATTGCAGTTCACATTGGCAACCTGATAAGAATAATGGGTTAAATATTTTTTAGGTGAATGTATTATAGGTCGATTTATAAATAAGTTATTAATTTTTTTTTTCTTACAATTAACTCATTAAACTTTAATTTACTAATAAAAAGTTTTCTATTTTGTTAAGTATATTGATTTTGGACGGAATTTGCCACGTTAGCTGCTGACGTATAAAAATTTTCTGATGTGGCACATATCAATCCCATGTGACTTTCATGATGTAGAAATGGAGGAAAATTTACAAATATAATAATATAAATGTACATAAAACGTAATTTTTTTATAATAATAATAATAATTTTTTTTATTTTTATTAAAAACAAAACTAAACAACGCTCTCTCTCCTTCTCCGTCACAACAACGCAGCTTTGATTTTTAAAAAATAAACCGCAGTTTTTTAATAAAAATAATTATTTTTAATAAAATTAAAAAAACACAATTTTTTTTAATAAAAATAAAAAAGCAAAGTTTTTTTAATTAAAAAAATATAACGCATTTCTTCTAATAAAAATAATTATGTTTAATAAAAATAAAAGCGCAGTTTTTTTAATAAGAATAAAAGCACAGTTTTTTTAATAAAAAAGCGCAGTTTTTTAACAAAAATAATTATTTTATTAATAAAAAAATCAGTTTTTTAATAAAAATAAAAAACACAGTTTTATTATTTTTTATTAAAAAACTGTATTTTTTAATTAAAAAATCTGTGGTTTTTTTATTTTATTAAAATAAAAATAAAAAGCGTAATTTTTTTAATAAAATAAAAAAAAAAACAAGCAGTTTTTTTAATAAAAATAAAAAAACATAATTTTTTTTTATAAAAAAACATATATATAACGCAATTTTTTTATTCGTTTTTAATTTTTTTTTTATTAAAAAAAACTGTGTTTTTTTTAATAAAAAAAGCTGCATTTTATTTTTTAAAAACCAAACTGCGTTGTTTGTTTTTTTTTTTAATAAAAATAATTATTTTTTTATTTTTATTAAAAAAAAACTGCATTTTTTTTATTATAAAAAAACTGCTCTTTTTTATTTTTATTAAAAAAAGCTGCGTTTTATGTACATTTATATTATTACATTTGTAAATTTTCCTCCATTTCCATTTTCACATCATGAAAGCCACATGGGACTGATCTGTGCCACATCAAAAAAAAATTACACGTCAGCAGCTTACGTGGCAAATTCCGTCCAAAGTCAACATACTTAACGGAATAGTATAACTTTTTGTTAGTAAACTAAAATTCAGTGTAAGAAAAAATATTCAGTGACCTGTTTATAATTCGACCTAGAAAGCATTTAACGCTGATAAGTTGGGTATAACTGCACAAGCACTTTAGTAGAAATAGCAATAGCTAATAGTTGGGAATATATAAAGCATGGAGTATGCTGCAAGCACTTTAGTAGAAATAGCAATAGCTAATAGTTAATAGTGCCAAAGAACCAATCAATCAAATAATGAACGAGGGCTACAAATGGCAGCAATTTTGGGGACAGTTGCCCCGGTAAGGTGGCGGCGGTGGGAGGCGTGCAGCCGGCAGAATGAAAGCAACCCACGCATTTACAAATGACGACCATTTAGAGCGAGATGCGAGGCAGAGCAGAGTACTCTCTTCTTCAATTTTTTTTAAACTAGCATGAAACGACGTCGTTTCATTAAAAAAATTAAATTTTTATTTTTATTTTTATTAGATCTGGCCGCTTCTTAACCCTTACTGCCTTAGTGCCTTACATAGTTACACAAACCCAAACGCCTCTCTTCATCTATTCTTAACCCTCGTCTCCACAAATTCACAGATCCATTCATGCTTGGCCGCTTTGGCGGTCTTCTGCATGCTTGCACTATTTGCCTCCTTCCATACCGCTTCACGCCTTCTGTTGGCCGCCTCACTTTGTGTCGCGATCTCTACTATGGTGATCTGTTTGGACTTTGGTAAGTAAAAGAATAAAAATTGATTTTATGTTAATTTAGGAATACTTAAATTTAATTGATTTTCGGTTAATTTAATTGATTTTATGTTAATTTAGGAATAATTGATTTTCTGTTAATTTAGGATTTAGGAATAATTGATTTTAATTGATTTTCTGTTAATTTAATTGATTTTAATTGTTTAAATTAATGAAATTATTGATGTTTTTATTTATACTAGATTATGGATAAATACTTAATTAAGCGACAAAGAACTGTTGATTCTTCTAATAATCAAATACTAAGTTCCGAAGAAAGTGGTGATTTTAATAATTCACGTGTGGAGTTCAATCCGAATGATATTGTTAGTGATCCGGGGTTACGTAAATCAATTGAAGACTTTGCTATTGTGATTAGAGATCAAGTTCGAAGAGAGTATTTGACTAGAGGTTCATGTCAACCATGAGATCTCGCGGTCATAGCAGGCGCAATAGACAAATTATTACTAATTTTTATCATTATCGTGTTAAAATTTTTTGTCAGGTATAATCTCTATAAATCTTTTTTCATTATTTCTATCTAAAAATTTATCTTTTTTTTTAATTTTTCATTATTACAATGTAGGTTGTTGATTCAATTGTTCAAGAGATGAACAATCGTTTTTTAGAAGCAAGCACATAATTACTTTTATGCATATCATGCCTTGATCAAAGGGATTCGTTCTCTCAATTTGAGAAAAATAAATTACTCCGTCTTACTGAGCTTTATTCAAAAGACTTCTCATTGACTGATCGAATGATACTTGGAGATCAACTTGAAAATTACATTTATGATATGCGATGCGATAGTCAATTTTTTGAGATCGAAAATTTGGGTTTGGGAAGTCTTGTTAAGAAGTTGATTGAAACAAAAAGACATATGACTTTTACATTGGTATATCGATTGATCGAGTTAGCTTTGATTTTACTTGAAAGAGTATTCTCTGCGATGAAAATTGTCAAAACTGACTTGCGTAACAAAATGGGAGACGAGTGAATGAATGACAGTCTAGTAGTTTATATTGAAAAGGATATTTTTTCAACAATTGAAAACGAACAAATTGAGACGTTTTCAAACTATGCAGACTCGCAGGATACAGTTGCCTGCTCTCACTCGTACAACCGAAAGAAGCTCTTCAAGCGTCAATAAATAATTTTTTTTTATTAATGTATTTTGCCCCCCTTGAATTATGTTATGGTTCCGCCACTGCAATCAATGATTGCAAGAAATATCCCAAAACCATCAAACAAAGATGGTACTCTATTACATATACTCTATTATTGAATATCATTATTAGATCTGATTGATAGCTCAGCTCAGCTCAGCTCAGCTCAGCTCAGCTCGTTTTTGGGTCTGCTATTATATATGATGTCACACCATTTTGGGGGACTGGAAAATTAATCAATTTCAAGCCCAAGTGCAAGAATTGAGAAATAAGCCATCCCTGAGATTAGAAGAAAGCAGTGATTTTGTTGACCATACAGTTTCTATACATGTTAACACACTTACCACACAAGCCTTCTCTGTATAGTTTATAATAAGCTTGGGGCAAATTAGCATTCAGTATAAAACAAACGCACTTACTTTCGACTAATCCAACACACACTATTAATAACTTGCATCAAAAGAACAAATAACCTACTTTCTGATGTTGGATATTGTACAAATCAAGAGAGCAGATTAGCTTTCTTCTAACCTCTTGAGCTATGTGTAGGATTTGCTACCAAGACCTGCTACCAGTTCATCCTGCCCAAGCGGTTCAATATCAGACAACAGAGATGCAGAAAAAAATAAATTAGTAATGGACAACTTTCACACTTAATACTCAATCTGAGTAACTTTTTTCGTACCTCCTGAATTAAGCTTTAGCCATTTACGCTTCTCAGACGTTCAATCAGTTCATCCTGCCCATGCAGTTCAATACTAGTCACCAGATATGTATAAAATGAATGAAAAGAAGAAGGGGGGGCTTTAAGTACAAAATACACAATCTGGGAACCACTACCTCACAGTCCTAACACGGCCACAAACAAGACACTCCTAAGCTATGAAGATAGATGGATGCTGCTTTGTGACAAGAATTTGATACGACAAACTCTAAAAAGAGAAGACACATACTTCTAAATATAATGTGTGCATATAACAAATAAACCGGAAGTCCTCATGTTGCAACCACTTTAAAATACTATATAAATTAAACGAAATGTATTAATATAATGTTAACATATACAAATAAATCTAATACAAAATATTGTTGCACCCTAAAATCTGTAACCTACAAATCATGATACTACAGAAACCAAGATATTGGAATATATGTGTACATGTACGTCTTATAGCTATGTAAGTACTCCCTCCTCAAATGAAAGTCTTTCTTTTTTGGTTGTTTAGGGCACCGATATTAAGGACTGCAGAATCAATTATCTGTAAAATAGGTAAATATAATAAATATAAGCAAAATATACAAGTACATAATAAATATCCACGACGAACGCACCCAAAAAAAATATACATCCAATTAACAACTGAGTTAGTAACATTTGTATAAACATAGTGAGATTAAGTACATCTCTTCCCCATGTTAACTCAAAAGTTTTATCCTCTTATTTTATTATTCCCTTAGTCACAAATTACTTGTCACTTTAAATTCGACACACTTAAGGAAAATCTGAAAACTGGTGAATATGTTGTTAAGCTAATAATGTTCAAAACAAAGGACAAATTCGTAATATTCATGTAAGTAAACTAAGGTGATGTATTTATAGGAAAACCATAAAAGGAAACAAGGACAAGTAATTATGGGAGTCGGGACTATTGAAACCATTTTTAGCTTGTTTCTTGATACAGCTATACTCTCCTGAGTCTTTACTCGTGGCTTGCTAAGGAAATCATATATCAAAATTCATCAATTTCTGTCACAGTATTAGCGTGTCCAAGAGATGGCAGACACATCCAAAATGCAACAATTTATACTAAATTATGGCACATAGGTAAGTGCTGGACATGTGTCTGATCAGGAGTCACAGCCTGTTACAATCAGGATACATTTCTGCATAATGATACTTGCCTTTTCCCTCTTAGCGAAAGACCTTTCTCCTTCAAAAGTGCACGGAGTCTCTCTACCGTCAAACTCTGAAAATTCTTGTAAGGTGCATGCAATTTAGTTCCCTCTGCATACAAAGATAAAAACCCATGACATACTGGAGAGATAATAAAAAAAATTAATAATTGTTTTAAATACAGAGCATAGACTATGCATTGTTAGTATTTAGAAAAGGATTGAAAGAATAGACTGCAAATGTATTTAACATATAATGGGAAAAATGCAGATAAAACTCACGAGGACATGCTCCAATAGAATGCCATCTCTATACAATCAATATTAATTACTAATTACTTCTAAAAGCATTAAATTGCCATCCCATGACCAGCAACCTCACTAGTCAGTATACAACTCTAGAATTATCTGTCCGCACATCCTATGTCAGTATGCAAAGTGCAAACAATTTAACAACTAAGTAGCTCACCTTGTTGAGAACTGTTTTGAGTAATAGACATGGCCCTCTTAGTGGAAGCTCTGCCATCCACAGCTCTTTCTGCCGCCCTGAAAGAAAAAACGAATTAATATAAAGACAAACATCATGGGAGCACGAGGCTTTATATTATAAATTCACAGATGACAAAACCAAGTACTGGTTGATAAAAATTTCCATAAGCAATTACAAACCTGTGCATACACATGAAGACAAATAAGGCAAGGAGCCAAACATTGCTATCCAAGAAAAAATGGAAAGGTACCTCTTTCTAGAACTCTCATTCATAGAAATACCCTTTGCATCCTTTGAACTCGATTCTCCCTTCTGTTTCTTAAGCACAAGAGACCTGATAAGTATATTCAATTGATTTGTCTTTATCAGCTGGTCCTCTGTACATGTAAATAAAAAACAATCAAATCCCCTGATGCGTGCAAAGTAATGGTAAACCAATATTTATGCAAAAATGTAGTCAAAACCTCGTTCGAACAATTATCATTAAAAGCAAATGCATACATCATAATAAAAGGTCAACCAATAATACATAGTAGTACTAAAAGCAATTTCCATGAATCAAAGTTTCATTCAGAACCATTTTTTCATTTTGTGTCTACAAGAGGAAGGACTAGGAGTCCACCCAAGGTGGAACAAAACAAAACACTTTAAGAGAGTATAGGTCTCCAATCTCTATGCAAACACAAAACAACAAGTCCCCAAAAGGTTCTGATAGCATTTGCCCAGAACAAGATATCTTACAAGACCTTATCCTTCTATAATGCAAAGGAAGCAGTTCCTCCTAACAATCTGGAATACCTTTGGTCCATATCCCCACATAATCGCCACAAAAAATTTCAAATCACAACATCCCTATGCATGCCATTATGCCTAAACCCAAATCTTATTAACAACAAATCCTAAACGGACCAAAGGCACACCCAGGGTTCATTAAAAGTTCCAAACAAAGAGAACCATAAGCTCAAAAATTATATCTCTTCAAATAATATTGAAATTATAAATAAACAGACCAAGGTGACAACTAGGACATTCGCCATAAGGCCTACAATCATATTCATGTTGAAGGTGACTATTGGATGGTTCTATTCCCAAATTGTCCAATTGTCCAATTGTCCGCAGCTTCCACTAAATACAATCAACAAATAAAAAAACAAACATCTTGACTCATTCAGAGCTGATAAACCAAGGCTAGGCAGATGTGAAAGGGTGAACTAACTAGGAAGCAGCATAGCCCTTCCAGTCTTACTGATCATGTCCATGACGATATTTATGAAAGTACCCTTACGCAACAAGACTGCAAGTTCCAGGACACAAAAAAGATAGTAGTCAACAGGACAAAGAAATACATGTCTATTTACAAGACATTAAATTTTCTGTCCTAGTCTGTAACCCTTCAACGTAAAAACTTAATGATGATCAAACCTACTAAAATTATAAAATCTGCTAGTTCAATTGATTAAATCAGTTTTCATTGCCTTGATGAATTGACAGAAATTAATTTTGATAAAAGAATAAGAGTACTAGCATATTTGATTCATACACCAGAGACAACCCCTCTCCAACATGTGTTTGACCGTATGCAAATGCATGTACAAAGTACTAACCAAAAGATGTCACATATTGTAAAACTTTCTTTGCTATAAATTACCATATATTAAAGTTCTATATATTATACTCCCTCCATTCCAATATATAGAAACAATGTCGTCTTTCGAGATATTTTAAAATCCAAATACCATATAAATTCTTTTAATTTAGACAAGATAATTATAAAAATTAAAAATCGTAATCTACATAAACAAATACTACTACTTACAAGATGTATTGCTTTCAAAAATAAAATAAATCACATTAATTTTTGAATTTGAAAATATCTTGACTTTGAAAAGTCAAACTTAATCTAGTATTTTGGATCTTATGGAGCAGTACTTAGGTATCCATTATCAAAATATACACAAAAGTATACAACTAAGTATCAATTCCAATATCCAAAAAATTAGAGCTAACATTATCTTCCGTAACTTAAATTTTGTTCGTGAAACTTAATGAATAAAGTATAAATATCAAATGTAGATAAGTATCCACAAAAAAATAATCCAGCACGTGAAAGTAATATTTTATAAGAATTTTCAAAATCTGAAATCAGTAAATGGCAAAATGTAAAAAAGACCTGGCGGAGATGTGTCGTGATCGCATATATAAACTCGCATACCACCCTGCCAAAAAAATTGTACATAAACTTATAAATGAAAACAAGTGCATTCAATCAACACATCAACTAATTTTTTTAGGTTTGTAATGCATAATATCCCAAGAGCTATATCTCATTCTGAGAAATGTACATGCTGTTACTACTGAATACAAGAGTATGCATTCATGCAATTAATACAATTTCTGTTTACTACCAACTGTTCCACAACTAAACCTTTTAGATGAGATGATAGTTTTATACTATCAGTATCAGAGGCTACATTTGTACCCCTCCTTCAGTGTTTTTGCACAATTTTCTAGAAGTGCAACTGATACAATTAACCATGTATCTGTCCTCAAGCAAGTAAAGTTGCATATAAATCTTAATGCTCGCACATTCTAGACCAGTAATTCATGCACAATCAAGACTAGTACTTCCTCTTCTTTTATATTTCCTCTCCACTTTTTACTGGTGAAAACTGAAAAGTATTTCCACCACATTACATTTTGCAATATATATTTTCAACAGCCACATAAATAATAATGTCATCATCAAACTTAAAGAAAATCAGTTTAATTAAACCTTTATTAACTAATTTTTTGCTACAAGTTTTCAAATGTTTCTGTTTTCTTATTATTACCTCAAATAGACTAATGCAGTCTTACTTTGAATAAACCCACAGATGGTAAAGACCACTTAAAGCTAATTGTCCCCTCAACTAGAAAAACAAATAGAATCAAGAGTCTGCATATCTAAATCTTCAAAGAACATATTTGTCCACTTAAATTTATCTACTACAAATATTATTCTCGTTCAGATAAAACATCTACTTCAAAATATTGCAGAAAGGATGAAAACCAAGACCTCAATGGATAACCATGCAGATCAACAAGTCTCTCAACCAACTTGAACTAAAATGCTTGGGTAGAAATTTAAAACTCTTCAGTAAAGGAAGTATGACATGATCACTGTTTCAACGTTTGCCCAAATTGAAGTGACTAGGTTTTCACCCACCCCAAGGAGGGATGCTATGTTCATATGACATATAGCACTACCAATCAATTTGACCCAATGCACCATCAGCTGATTCCATATCCTCGTCTGGTAACCAGTAAAGACCCCACACCCAAACAAAAAGAAATTAATAGAGAGGACTGATGAAAAAACTTTCAACCAATAAAATATTGACATGTTGAAACCTAGGTACCTAACCCGATAATGGGAAGTTTGAGGCGTGAGAAGCAATAGCAAAAGATGTAAATTCCAGGGTTCATCAACCAGTGTGTGTGTACACACACACACACATATATAAACTATTTAACCTGTAATACAAGATAAGGCGACTTAAGACTGAACAGAACATGTTTTCTATAATAACTTTCTGACACAGAATTTGTATACACATTTCAGCCATAAATAAACATTCATATGCATCTTCAGGGTTAAATCAGTTTACAGAAGATGCACAATGTGAGCCAGAGTACTGGTGTCAACTGGCATAAAAGAAGGTTTAATGATTAAATGCTTATAAGGCCTCATAGATAATACTTAACTACCCGCATAAATAAGATTTTGATATCCTTCAGAAGGAAGGAGGGAGGAGCAATACATATTTTGACATAGACTATCTTGACAATTCATTAACTACCTCTTATTGAGTTATTCCTGCCAAAAGGTAGAACAGCCACTAGCAGTTGGGAAAGGTGGACGAGAGAAATTGCTATTTACCAAGAAACCCCAAGTAGGAACTTGTAATATCCCGAATATTTACGAGGCTAGAACAAGAAAATAAAAAATTTTCAAAAAAGACTCGAAAACACTATTCATAAAACGTAAAGTCAATTTGGGAAAGTCAACATTTTTGACTAACCGGATTAGTTAGGAAACCTAAGTAGAAAACTAACTAGAAAGTAAACAAAGTTGGATTAACCAAACTAGGTGGAATTTGGTTAGGTTGTAGAGAAATTGAGGCCATTATGGCCATTTAAGAAAGCTTATATGCATATAGCATATGTATGCATAGGTTTTTCCTTGATTAATTAGTTGACAAATAAAAATTTGCTTCCTAAAATGTGTTGTCCAAAATTGTGTGGTGTGTTGTGACACATGGGTGGCTTGGTGACTCGCCAAGTGTGATGATGAAGCATGTTACACACTATGGTGACTAGCCATGGTGGGGTAGCTTAAGGTCTTAAATACCCCAAGTCTTGGTTTCCTATAAATAGAACCCTCATTCTTAATAAATCCTCACATATTCACAAGTAATTCAAGAGCAAAAGAGGCTAGAATAATCATAAGAGAGAGTTATATTGGTAATTGAGAGAAGGAAGGAAAGTTAAAGTCTTGCGTTCTTAAGTATCAAAAAGCTAGCACTTCAAGAAGTCAATCGAGAGACGCAAAATTAGCGTACACGGTAAGGCGAAAAGGCAAGTTTTCTATCCTAAACTCATGTGCAACTATTGCTAAGCTTGTTCATATGTGATAGTATATGTATGAAAGCCTTATGTAATGTTAAGTATGATATGATGATTAAATGTTAAGTGTTTAATAATATGTTATGCCATATATGATTATTTTCTATCATTAAGCATGAGTTAATATGACCGTTAACTGAAAGTTATGTCAAGTCAAGCATGCTAAAGTTTATATGAAAGCATAAACTGTCTATATATTATTAGATAGATTTGTTGAGTCGTAGTGCTCATTCTTGCGAATTAAACTTTATTTGCAGTTAAAGAAGAATGAGATCATGAACATAAAGAAGAAGCGTAGATTAAATTTCATGTTTTAGTTTTATTTACTTGTATTTGTATCGAGTCACAATGACTTCTATAATACGAACAAACAAACCATGTAATCGAAGATTATATTAAGAATATCATGTTATTATCATCAGAATGGTGTTGAGTTTAATTTGATATAACTTAGAATTGTCATTAATCTGAGTGAGGGTATTGATATCATGTTATGCAGATACTCTGAACTTTAGATAGATAGTAAAACATTAATACAATGTTGTAAAGAACTATATATCTAAATGAAGATATTGAACAACATTGTGAGTACTGTAAGAACATAGATTTAGCACCGATGAACAAACCAAATTCATTGCAAAGTTTCTCTGTTCTAAGTACAAGTGTGTTATTAATATTGTGAATGTCAAATAAATAGGAAATATTGATATGAAAAAATATCTCTTTAATGATATGTATCTAAGTGAGGGTATTAAATGATATTGGGAGTTCTGTAAGTGCTGAGGTTACACTAATGAGTGTCGGTAAGATGCCAAAATTACCGAAATGCGCCCCTCTGTTGCCAAGAATAATTTTTATTATTAATACTGTGAACCTTGGATATATAGAAGTATAGAATGTCTGAATCTTAAGGTTAAAAAAATTAACTGGTATATATGGTGTTATCCATGTATACGGATATAAGTTACAAGTTGATACTTGTAGAAAGAATGAGATCGAAATCAACTTAAGATTTAGGGATGAAGTTAAGGAAATTTATAATTTTATAGTCTGTAATAGACTAATTCATGATTATTGAATCATTGTTGTTACTCTGAAAAAAGAAGTTGAGCTAAGCGTTAACCCTTGTTCTAAAGCGTGCCAACGTCCTAGGATTCGGGCGTTCTAACTTTATGCAAGTTTAGCATTCGTAAATCAAATCCTCTAAACCGGTAAACCCTTTTATAAAACATTCACGACTCGTAGAAAGCGGCTTAAACTTAGAGGTAATTCCATAAGGACTTGTACAATTTCAGGTTAACACAAATATGAGCTCAAAATGAGGAGGAAGAGTCTTGAAAATTTAAAGTACTCTAACTTGCCCCATTCATGGATCTTTTCCACTAATTGCCACTCAATCAACTCTTAATTTAATTACAATCACAACTAACCATTGTACATTTTACCCCTCAGATATCCAGTCACATATCTTATATCTTTCAATTATAAAACTAATCAAATATATAATATTGTGTCCTATTCTATTTTAAAGAATATGATTGACGACACGTGTGTACAACAAATTTAACAATATGTTAGAGCCACGAAATTTGTACGAATTTGCCTCTTATGTTGATCTTATGCTTGACTCAATTCTATTCCTTTTACACACGCACAACCAAAGGCATCACTTTATTACATCCATCTTGCTCAATTGCTCTATTTTGCAATATATTTATCCTCCATCATCTCACACAATGATATGATCCATGTGGGAAATTTGGGCAAGAGTAATACATCAATGTGCGTTTGTGTGTTTAACTAAGTCCTAATTGTTCTACCCAAGTTATTGCATAAAGTTTACAGCTACATGAAATAATTACATAACACTCATTCCCGAAAAGATTTGGGGACTACTACACAAGTGATAGCAACAAATACTAAAATCCTTAAAGGCTGAATGAAACGACCCGAGTCAAATCTCAAGTCTGGAACAAATCTTCAGTCAAATTCATCCAAACAATGCCTTAAACTAGTAACTCAATAATATCTTCTTAAGTCATCTTAGCTCATCACAGGCTCACCCAATCATGATTGAAGTTACTATTGTTAATAACTCACCACACTCACCCAAAAGGTCATGATTGAAAATACTATTGTTAATAACTTAATTCCTTATATACAAATAAAATTTTCTTATATCTTTCGATGTGGGACTGGATGTTATAAACTCTCCCAATAAATTTTTTGACATTCTTGTGAGATCACACATGGATTTTTGTCTCTTTAGCTGCTAACTTTGTATCCCCACCTCCAGACCTCTCTCTGATAATATCATCAATTTTCGTGCCCCCACCTATGGCAACTCCATCAGATGGTCCGATCCGAACTTTCAAGAGTCGCCATATAACACGACCCAGGTCAAATCTCAAGTCTACAACTAATCTCCGGTCAAATCCATGTCCGAATCAAATCAAATCCATCCTACGAAGGTCTTAAACTATTAGCCTAATAATATCTTCTTGATTCATTTTAACCCACTACGGACTCACCCAAAAGGTCATGACTCAATGTTTCCCATATCTTTTGATGCTATGTGGGACTGGTGTGTTACACTGAAGCCTGCCAATATTAATTCACAAAAAATGCACATAAGATCATCCAACTACACGGAAAAACTAAACACATGTAAATTTTCTTTAGTACCAGTAAGGAGTTAAAATTATATCAAGTGTTCTGATTGCAAAAAAAATCTACTATTTTTTGCTTTCAAAAACAAACTAGTAGACGAAAATAAGTACAAACTTAACCTCAAAAATTCACAATATTTGAGTTTATATAAAATGCAGGAATAACCTACATAAATTTAAAAAGGATGGAAATTAGGGTTTAGGGTGTAATTGTATACTGGAAGAGCGAGTAGATGAAAAGATCACCAGATTAGCAGAGGGGATAGTGGACGACAGGAGGCCGCGATTGGGAAGGTTAGCAAGGAATTTGGATGTGCCGGCGGGCCGGCGGCCGGGTAAACAGACGGTGGAGGAGAAGAGTCTTCCATTTGTTTGGCGCAAATAAATCCGACTCCGTAGATTTAAAAACAGCACCGTCGTCGCTTCGCTATATCTGTGGGATCAGACTATGTCTTCCACTGTACTGAAATCCTTTTTTTTTTCTCGCATTTCTTTTACTCTTTCTTCCTTTTATTGGCTATATCTATTTCAATTAAATATAAATATTTCATAAATAAAAAATAAGTAATTCTGATGGAGTTAATTTCGGATGTAATTCTGATTAAGTTAATTTCAGACTTTTTTTACTAAAGTGTAAAATTAATATGATTAATTTACTATTTTTAGTTAATAGTATTTTTAAGTAATTTGAAAATTTTACTATTATTATAACTATAAATAAATAATTTATATTAATTTAATTTTGAAAATATTTTAAAAGTTTTCTTTCCATAAAAAAGTCTTCTTTGATTTTTCCCCTAGTTAATTTATAGAATTCTAAACTTAATTTATTATTCATTTTCTAACAAAGCTTCCTTGGCTAATTCAGTTCTTGTTGATTATCTATTAAAAAACAGAATCATGTCATTTAAATAATGTTACGATTGCTTTCTCGTTAGAATAAAATATTTAATATTCACAAATTTGATAAGAATAATAATGGGTTATTCATTCAAATGTAACATTCAAACAGTCTTTTTGTTTTTGTTTTTGTAATATTCATTCAATCAAAACGTAGCATTATTGATCTATTTCAAAGGCGAAATAAATCTCAAATTCAAATCGATAGGCACATTAGTATCATCTTAACCCACCACGGACTCTCTCAAAGATCATGACTGAAGGTATTATTGGTAGTAACTTATTTTATTAAGTACTAGTATAAATAAATTTTTTCCATATCTTTGATATCTTCAGGTGATAATACAAATTCAAATATTTGATACTACTAATTAACACAAATATAATAAAGGGATACAAAACTATTATACAAATAGTGAGAATCATTTTTAATGCAAGGGTGATAATATTAACAACTTATATTTTTTATTTCAAATGTGTCTCAAATAGTGTGACATTAAATAAATTAAAAAATAATTATGACAGTCAATTACAAAGAATTATTCAATTATTATAACGATGACTAGAAAAATAATAACGATGACACATAATTTAAAATATTTTTAAGACAATAAATTTGGAAATCTTAACACTTAATATAATTGCCAGAACTAAATTTCTGGATAACCCCTGGTGCATTTTATCATATTATTACTCTATTTATGCTATTTAGATGATGCAAAGAATCTTTAATTTTTGATCTCAATTTTTTTTAAATAATATATCATCACAATATTAATTAGATAAATCTCATGTAATAAATTATTAATATTAAATCTATATAACAAAATACAAATGATTTTAAATTTTCCGTTAATTCTAATAAATTATTTGGGTCATCTAAAATTTGGAATAAATTCAATCGTTCATAAATACGTATGAGGCATTTTATTTTGATCTTGCTAGTATCTAATATCATACTATTTAAAATTAAAAATTAAAATTTTAAAACCCTTAATATTAGTCATGTTATTTACTTCTGTTCCGAAAAATGTTTTGGGAAAAAGGGGTCATCGTATTTTTCGGATTATTTTCAGCTGCCGTCTCCACGCAGTGTGCCACGTGCAATTTTAATCGATTTTGTCCTTTCTTGTAAGCCAAGTGTACTTCTAATCAGATGAGCATGCCTAGTCAGCATCAGCGTAAACAACGCCCCTGCACATGTTAGAGCTGAATACTAATGGCCATGACTGAAATACGGATAAGTACAGCCGCCCGGTGGCTGAAAACTAGTTAAACTAATGGTTTGGCAATGGATACGCAGGGAGAGAAAATAATGCGTCAAAATTTGACCATGAGATACAGTCCCTCAAATCTCAGCCGTCCAATAATCATCATAGAGCATGAGGGTATTGATTAATAGCTTAAATATCCCTTTCCTCTAGTAGCAGAGCAGAGGATTTGCAGGAGGAGTATATTATATTATACGAGTAGTAGGCTCCAATCATCTTTGAAAGAAAGAGGTAAGTATAGGATAATTTTGGAGTGGGAGTAGCAGAAAGAGAAAGATATAATGGAAGAGAGTGAGATTAGTCCAAAGAGTGGGATGTCAAGCCCAGAAGCAAAATTGGGGATGCAAGTGGAGGATTTGTGGGATATACAAGAACCCCAACTCAGTCCTACTGAAAAGTTAAATGCTTGCTTTGAGAGCATCGCTGTTTCTTCATTCCCCCCTGCTCCTTCTTCTCAAGGTAATGCTATTATTTCATATCCCACTATTTTTACAACTACCTTTTTTGTTCTATATTTTATTCATGTCTAGTTGTTGCAGCATGTAACAATTTTTTGTTATTAATTTTTTTCTAATGTGATTCTTGATATATTGCTTGCATGACTTTATACGGAGAATTGGAAGGGTTCTACTTATCAAGTAAACAAAAAGAAAAAAAGGAAAGGTTCTAAACCGCCATTTTATAGATTGTGTTAAGTTTATTAAGTAATGAGAATGCATTAAGGATGATCTATTGAAAATTCTAGTGGGGTGTCAGGGAGGGATATGTGATGTTCATTTGGATGAATCCCACCGCCTCTTTTTGTATATTGTAATATTAGTATGGTTGAATATGATAATCTATTCCAGTTGATCACATTTGAAATGAAATAAGTTAATTTCACTGCAATCTTGTAAAAAAATTAAAATATAAAAATATATCATTTTTAATGGGAAGGATTGTGATTTTAATAAACCTTAATCTGTTTTCTTGAGGTGGGAATTTTGATAAAGAAGAGGAAGAAAATTGACCCCCGCCCGGGTATTAAGTTGTTGGTTTTCAAGCATAAAGATGAAGTCAGACTCAATGAAGTATATTGTCTTCCATTATCTTTGTTTGGGTGGGTAAAGAAATAAGGGGTCGGGTTCCAAATGTTGAAAACTTCTCATATGAAGAATTGCATTTCTTTCCGTAATTTTTTCCCTTATTTTGTTGGCAAGTAGGGAGTAGATAGGGTTGGAGTCATCCATTTAAATGAGAATTGAAGAGAACTGTATTTTGTAGACCAAAATGCCTTCAGTAGGTGGTGTTATGTCCTTGCTCAATTATGTTAGTATTTGACTAGCTGTACAGTTTGCATTGCCTTACATACCACTGTCAGATTCAGCATATGATTGCTAAGACTTCCATGATATTTCTTTGTTGTTGTCTTTCCTAATTATCCTAAAATAGTTTACGCACATTATCCCCAGTAATTGAGATCAATTCCAACACAAGCGTGGCTGAAGCTGTCAAGTTATTGGCACAAAATAAACTTCTTAGTGTTCCTGTTGTGGATGTTGATGCACCAGAGGATGCTACTTGGATCGACAGATACATTGGCATTATAGAGTTTGCAGGCATTGTTGTATGGATTCTGCATCAGGTTTGCACACCAAGACTTGTAACTGAAAATTGAATTAATTAGATAGTTTTAATGGAGAAAAAAAGGGGAAGATACTTTATCACAATTCCGAGTTAGGTTTTGTGAAATACTATATAAAGCTTGCCTTGTCTTGGCAAAAGATTTCCATTGTACATGTAACTTTTTACAGTTTTTTTAAAAAAAACACATCTTTTTGTGGAGCAGACTGCCGAAAAATTGCTTATCAAACCAAGGGATAAATGAGGAAGTAAGGGAAGGTGATAGCTATGTTCAAATTCAAGAATATATTTTCCTTCCGTATCGACATAAGAGGGTTTGAACTTGTACTTTATGATAAAAGTTCTCTATGTCTCGCATGCAATTTCTTTTCCTTTTTTTCAGTAATGACTAATGGAGAGGGTAACAACCTTTAACAATTTGCTGGTGGGAAAGGTTCTGGGATATAATTTATTTGGGAGATACTAGGGGGAAAGGAAATATCCAGATTTGAATAATTTTCAAGAACTTTGTTTTATGGTCATTGCTTAGTGGATGCATTTAGGTATTGCGGGAAGCAAGAGTTGAATGTTTAAATTAAACCTTGTCATTATGACACTATGTTGAAAAATTATCAGTTGCAATAGAAATCTGCTGTCTTCCCTTTCATCAAAAGGGAAAGCAAAATACACATGATTTACATTTTGCTTTTGCAGTCAGAAAAGAAGGATGGATCTATGGGCTCAGAATTAATTGCCGATGGATCTGAGGAATCCATGGGCCCTGCTGTTGCAAGAGCAGCTAATGGAATGTCTTCTCCAAGATATAAAAGTGCAAACCCTTTTGCTGAAGCCTCAATCTCTGGAGACTTTTTTGAGGCTCTGACTTCCTCTGAATTTTATAAGAATGCAAAGGTAACTTTAAGCTTCTATTTCGATACTATTTTTTCCATTTCTTCAATCTAAGATCCTACTTTACTAAATCTTGACTGAGCAGGTTCAAGACATCTCAGGGTCATTTCGTTGGGCTCCATTTCTCGCTTTGCAGTCATCAAACTCCTTTTTGACGATGCTTCTGCTGCTATCCAAATACAGAATGAAGAGTGTTCCTGTGGTTGATCTTGGGGAAGGAAATATTATAAACATCATTACCCAATCTGCTGTCATTCACATGTTAGAGGAATGTGCTGGTCTTCAATGGTTTGAAAGTTGGGGTACTAAGAAACTATCTGATCTCGGTCTTCCTCTAGTGAAGCCCAGTCGTATCGTAAAGGTATTTCAACTGTTTTGTAGTTTATGTGATCCAATCTAGAACTAACAATTACATTTTTACTATTTTATTTCTTACAAAAAATGGGGTGAGGTGGGGAGGTCAGGTAGTATACCTTTTGATTTGGTTTATACTTTTCTTATTTTTTTACCTTCCAGGATTTCTTCCACAGTCTCATTATTAATGGAGACACCACGTAGTTTCATGTTTAGATATGACTTTTCCCACATGTCAAAATACAGCTTATTGGTTCATGCCTTTACGCTTTACATTGAGCACTTGAAAAACCTTTGGTTCTTCATTAGTCTACTGTTGCTGAGGGATCAGTAGTGATTATATTACCAATTATTAATGTACTCCTAGTTTGGTTTATCCGGGTGCTTAGTTGATGTCCGTTGCAATACACACATAATGGGAAATCTCCATACTATGAATTGGTTAATATCAGGTTTAACTCCTTGCAAGGATGAAAGGATTTCTGAAATATGTTTCAAGGGTGAAAAGAGAGTTTATCGATTATGATGTAATGGACACAGAACTAGATGTTAGAAATAAAATTGTGTTGATTACTTCAAATAGTTGGTTCCTAAGAACTTGTGGGCTCAACTTGATTTGAACATGGAGGCCATGGACACAAGGCATCACGTATCATTGTACTAAATTAATCCACTTCTCTTGGTATATAAATATGATTCTGTAATTTGCTGTAAACTAATTTCTTGATTCTGTAATTTGATGGCGGTCTGGTATTACATTGCTGCAAACTATACTTGGGGCCTTTCTTGAATGGCTACAATATTTTGTTCCCATTAAGACTAATTTTGTATTATTTTTTTTTTTTATCATTCCCTTTTGTTTCTAAGGTGTGTGAGGATGAACCAGTGCTGCAGGCATTTAAACTTATGAGGCAGAAGGGTGTTGGTGGGGTACCAGTGGTCGAAAGTGGTGGAACAAAGGCAGTTGGTAATATAAGCATCAGAGATATTCAATTCCTCCTACTTGCACCTGCTATCTATAAGAATCTCAGGTTTGTTACTAAACCTAGAACTGTGTTTATGATCCTAAATTTATAGTAGCTTATGTGGGTTTAATTCTTATGTTACCACAGATCTATTACAGCCAAGAACTTCCTCACAGCAGTTAGAAGCTATCTTGAAGAGCAGCATCAGTCATCACCATTGTTGAATGGAATGGTTACATGCAGAAGAGATGACACGCTTAAACAAGTCATTATGAAGCTTGATTCCGTGAAGATCCATCGGATTTATGTTGTGGATGATGCGGGAAATCTAGATGGCGTAATCACGCTGAGAGATATTATCTCAAAGCTAGTACACGAGCCTCGCAATTATTTTGGGGACTTTTTTGATGGAATTTTGCCCCTGCCAGCTAGCAGCAGGGTCTAAGACTAAGAGGTTGGTTGCATAACTTGTTCTTCTATATCCAGCACCAGCTGATGGGAAGGAGGGATTGCTAGTAGTCCTAATTTAACCTTTTGTTTTTTCTTGTATGATCGGAGGAGTTTGTTTTAATTAATCCTTTCTTTTAACCTAACCGAGTGTTGATGTAGTTAGGTTGAGATGTGAGAAAAATAAAATGAATAATTATTTTTATTTCTTTATGTATGCATTCCAAAAATTAATAACTTAAATAAATGTTACTATATTCTTTATGTATGTGAAAATTATTACATCAAATTAAAAAGAATAATAATTTACCAAATAAATTATGTTTTTAAGTAAAGATTTTTTTACTGAAAGATCTCTAATAACATCAACATAATTTTGGTAGCAGCTTTAACTTTTGTTCATAATTTTACTAGAAGAGTACAATTATACTCTCTCCTATTCAGATTAAATGACGTTTTAGGGAGTTTAATTTTATTCTATATAAGTGTCGTTTTGGAATCTCTATGCAATATTGCACTATTTTTTCCTAATTTACCCCTCTATTTAATATGCTTAGTAAATGCAATTGTGGAGAGAGAAATAATTAATTAGGGACACAAAAGATATTTTGTGTTATTTCTTAATAAGTGTGCTTAACTCTAAAATGACATTTAATCTGAATAGGAGAGAGTAGTAATTAAGATTAGGTTTAAGTACTTGGTAAGAGTAAGTTTGGAGCGAATGGTCAGCTTGTTCTAAATAACAAAATTATTGAGACATGAATAATAAAGATGCTTCATTTGAACGAAATGTAATTCATTTGGGCAACAAATTTAATTAAATTAAATTACAAAAATAATATTACACAATCGTCGATGGTTAGATCAAGGGTCAAGGTGATAACATTTAGTGGTGAAGTCTCTCCATTTATATTGCTGCTCAAAATTTTAGTCTATTTTGCTAATAGCAAAACTATGTTTTCCAGGATTTCCTCATTACATAAGAGGTAAGTTCCACAAGGTTCTTCTAATTTTTTTTTTAGAAATGATATATATTGCAAATGTTTATATGGATTTTTTAATTGTACATGGATTAATAATTTTTTAGAGAGATATAATAATTAAGACCCTTATATATATATATATATTTAATTTGTGTATTGGAATCACCTAAATTAACACAATTTCAGGCTACATATATAATTTCTATAGTAGCCCAGATGAAATGCATACTTTCTAAACTCCAAGAAATGCTATTTAACTCGACAAATGACACCCTACTTGAGCTACTAGTTAGTACTCCCAAGTCCCCCCATTTCATAATAATTTTCTTTTTAACTTCATACACGTGAATTAAAAGTCATTTAATACTATCATTTAAAAATTAAAATTTATATGAAATTATATCACTATCCCTTTATAAAAAGTTGAAAACTATTATTAGCTAGAGAGTCAGAAAATTGAGAAGTTAGGGGTAATATAGGAAAATAAATAATTTATTCTCCTAAAAAGTTGTAAACGACAAATAAATTGAAACAAATTTTTTCTTCTAAAAAGACAGTTATTATAGAACTGAGGGAGTACATACTTACAGATAAGGGTGTAAACGAATCGAGTATTAAGTTGGTCAGATTTGGTTTACAAAATTTATCGAGTATAAAATAAAGTTTGATTCATGCTCATTTAGCTACCGAGTCGACCACGATTCTAAATCGAACCCGAACAATTTGAACTTTTCGAATAAATATGATCCACGTATCAATAAAAATTTACAATTTAAGCAGGTTCGAGTAATTTATCGAATTTTAAAATTTGTTCATATTTGACTCATTTATATTTCGAGTCGAGCTCGAATCGAATTTTTAATCGAACGAATGCAATTGGTAAACTGTTTCTTTCGTTTCTGAACTTTCTTATTGAACACAAGCTATGCAGATCATACTGCAGTCAGTTTTGCATATACAGAAAACAATCCCAACAATTTATGAATCATATTTCAAGTCCTCATGAAAATGGTAGCCAAATAAACTTCTAGTTAAGATATATGCAGTAAAACTGGATCCTCTTTAACTTCTCAAGAAACTGAGCATAATTATAAACCGTCATCTCTGAAGTTCCAAAGAAACTTTTTGTGCTATCCGGTCTCTACATTCTATTTCAGTTGCAACATTATATCTTTTTTTAAGATAATTATATTTAATTTTTTAAAAGTACATATCGCTTCCCCAATTCACACATTGAGGAAAATTTATTCTTGGATTCCTCTCATTAATGCTACGTTTGGATCGATGGAATATGAGGGAGAATGGAATAAATCATTCCATTAGAATGATAAAAATGTTATTTGATTTGTTTATCCCTCCTGGAATGATAGTTAACTTAAAATTTTAATTTTCATTCCTTGAGGGATGGTCAGGAATAAATCATTCCATCCATTATTTTAAGTAATTGACAAATATACCCTAAATATATAATAGGACTTTTTACATATTCATTCAATTCGATCGATCCGGGAACCATTTAGAGAGAGAAGAGAGAGATTTGATAATTTCTTCAAATTTTCGTATTTCTATTTCTTCGTAATTTACCCCACTTACCCCCACCCACCACCCCACCCCACCCCTAACCCATTTACCCCACCAACCCCCACCCCTACCAACCTACCCCCACTCCCCACCCCCCTTACCCACCCACGCCCACCCACCCCACTTACCCCACCCACCCCACCCCACCCCACCCACCCACCCACCCCACTCCACTCCACCCCTTCTACCCCAACCCACCTACTCCACCCACTCCATCTACCCCACCCCCACCTACCCATTCACCCACCCCACATACCCCACCTACTCCCACCCCCACCAACCTACCCCACCCACCACCCCAACCCACCCACCCTACCTACCTACCAACCACCCCACCCCACCTTGCTTTCCACAGACATCCATCCCTACCAATCTGACCCACTCAACACCACCCCAACCCACCTACCTTTACCTACCAACCCACCACCACCCCACCCCCCCCACCACCACCACCCCACCCCCCCAAATTTCCACCCACCTTACCTACCAACCCACCCCACCCACCCCACTTACCTCACCCCTTACCAACCCACCCCACCACCCACCCACCCCAACCCACCTACCCTTCCTACCAACCCACCCCACTTACCCCACCTCCCCACCCCACCCACCCACCCACCCCAACCCAACCCAACCCAACCCACATACCCTACCCACCTACCCCACCCACCCCACCCCACCCCACCCCACCCACCCCACCCACCCCACCCCCTACACACCCACCCCACCCCTACCCCCACCCCACCCCATCCCTCCCTCCCTCCCTCCCTCCCTCCCTTTATTTCTAAGAATGAAATATGTGTTAAATTTTAATATAAATTGAATTTAAGTTAAATTTGAACATTTGAGGGTATTTGAGGGTATTTAGGTCACTTTCTAATTATTTATTTCATTCTTGGATGTATTCTAACATCCACTAAACATGTGCATGGAATATTAAAAATCATTCCATTCCCTTCCTTATTCCATTCCTCATCTATTCCATTCCTCTACTATTCCATTCCTTCATCCAAAGGTAGCGTAAGTGTTTACCGACAAAGAAGCACAAACATTACAGAATAAGAAGAATGATAATACTACACATTCTATACATTTATGGAAACCATATTCTGATCCAATACAACCAACATACTATACATTTATTTACTCCATATTCTGTGTTAAAGCAGCAGCCATTTATTTGACTCCCCGAGTGCCCGAAAGACTACCTGCTTTTTTCTATCCTTCATCCGACTGCAATGCTTTTGGGGTCAATCAAACAATAAGAGTGCATGTTTATAAGTTAACTCATCTCACCTTATTATTTCCATTACTTCATCTCACCTTATTCTCAAGTACCAACAATTTTGATTTAAAATCAAGAAGGATGTTTTTTGCTTCTTAAATCTTCAGTTAACCCAACTACTAATCCACTAAGAATAATCCTTCTTTTCGAATTACATTTCACAATATCTTAAGCGGTATAATGTCAACAAGCTATCAATTCTTCCAAAATCAAATCTAAAAGAAAACTTCTCCAATATCGAGGCATTGAGGGGAATGGTTTTAAGCAAATCGTGTGGTATCGACTTAAAGTAATAAGAATACACGCAAACGAATTGTTCCTGTTTGGAGAAGATTTTCCATCAAAAAGACTTCAATACCAAGGCAAATAAAGTGGTGGAAAACACCTTCCTTTATCTCTACTATTAAGGTAATCCCATTCAAAGACAAAGTTATTCATATGTTTTGTATTCTACATCACATAGTAATAATATCAAAGGATCACAATAAAATGTCGATTTTCTCAACAATACATTAGCCATACTAGATGCACATTATTCATGTAGAAGGCTATCACCTAAGAACCGAATCACTAAAAAAAATTTATATAGAAGAGTGAGGAGGAGCAGAAAATGTCAAAGGTGTAAAATTTCTTTGGAAAATGGTGCTTTACAATACAAAATTTACTCCTCTCTCTCTCTCTTGATCTCTCTCTCTCTTAACAATTAAGAAATGCAACCACAATACTGGGAGGTAATTGTAAGAGATTCCAACCAAACAATTTGAAAAGCAAGCAGCCCCTCAAATGAGATAAAATAATGGCCACCCCACCTACCCCACCTACCCCACCTACCCCACGTACCCTACACACCCACCCCCACCCTACCCCCACCCCACCCCACCCCATCCCACCCCTCCCTCCCTCCCTCCCCTCCCCTCCCCTTTATTTCTAAGAATGAAATATGTGTTAAATTTTTAATATAAATTGAATTTAAGTTAAATTTGAACATTTGAGGGTATTTGAGGGTATTTAGGTCACTTTCTAATTATTTATTTCATTCTTAGATGTATTCCTAACATCCACCAAACATGTGCATGGAATATTAAAAAATCATTCCATTCCCTTCCTTATTCCATTCCCTCATCTATTCCATTCCCTACTCTATTCCATTCCTTCAATCCAAAGGTAGCATAAGTGTTTACCGACAAGAAGCACAAACATTCTGTAATAAGAAGAATGATAATACTACACATTCTATACATTTATGGAAACCATATTCTGATCCAATACAACCAACATACTATACATTTATTTACTCCATATTACGTGTTAAAGCGGCGACCATTTATTTGACTCTAGAGTGCTAGAAAGACTACTGCTTTTTTCTATCCTTCATCCGACTGCAATGCTTTTGGGGTCAATCAAACAATAAGAGTGCATGTTTATAAGTTAACTCATCTCACCTTATTATTTCCATTACTTCATCTCACCTTATTCTCAAGTACCAACAATTTTGATTTAAAATCAAGAAGGATGTTTTTTGCTTCTTAAATCTTCAGTTAACCCAACTACTAATCCACTAAGAATAATCCCTTCTTTCAGGAATTACATTTCACAATATCTTAAGCAGGTATAATGTCAACAAGCTATCAATTCTTCCAAAATCAAATCTAAAAGAAAACTTCTCCAATATCGAGGCATTGAGGACCGGTTTTAAGCAAATCGGTAGTATATCGACTTGAAAGTAATAAGAAAACACACGCATGACGGGGTGTTCCTGTTTTTGGAGAAGATTTTCCATCAAAAAGACTTCAATACCAAGGCAAATAAAGTGGTGGGAAAACACCTTTCCTTTATCTCTACTATTAAGGTAATCCCATTCAAAGACAAAGTTATTCATATGTTTTGTATTCTACATCACATAGTAATAATATCAAAGGATCACAATAAAAATGTCAGATTTTCTCAACAATACATTAGCCATACTAGATGCACATTATTCATGTAGAAGGCTATCACCTAAGAACCGAATCACTAAAAAAAATTCTATAGAAGAGTGAGGAGGAGCGAGAAAATGTCAAAGGTGTAAAATTTCTTTGGAAAATGGTGCTTTACAATACAAAATTTACTCCTCTCTCTCTCTCTGATCTCTCTCTCTCTTAACAATTAAGAAATGCAACCACAATCTTTGGGAGGTAATTGTAAAGAGATTCCAACCAAACAATTTGAAAAGCAATGACCCCTCAAATGAGATAAAATAATGGCCACCCCACCTACCCCCCACGTGCATCCTACACACCCACCCCCACCCTACCCCCACCCCATCCCACCCTCCCTCCCTCCCTTTATTTCTAAGAATGAAATATGTGTTAAATTTTAATATAAATTGAATTTAAGTTAAATTTGAACATTTGAGGGTATTTGAGGGTATTTAGGTCACTTTCTAATTATTTATTTCATTCTTAGATGTATTCCTAACATCCACCAAACATGTGCATAGAATATTAAAAAATCATTCCATTCCCTTCCTTATTCCATTCCCTCATCTATTCCATTCCTTCAATCCAAAGGTAGCATAAGTGTTTACCGACAAGAAGCACAAACATTCTGTAATAAGAAGAATGATAATACTACACATTCTATACATTTATGGAAACCATATTCTGATCCAATACAACCAACATACTATACATTTATTTACTCCATATTCTGTGTTAAAGCGTGACCATTTATTTGACTCTAGAAAGTGCTAGAAAGACTACCTGCTTTTTACATCCTTCATCCATTGCGAATGCTTTTGGGGTCAATCAAACAATAAGAGTGCATGTTTATAAGTTAACTCATCTCACCTTATTATTTCCATTACTTCATCTCACCTTATTCTCAAGTACCAACAATTTTGATTTAAAATCAAGAAGGATGTTTTTTGCTTCTTAAATCTTGATTAACCCATTCTACTAATCCACTTAAGAATAATCCCTTCTTTCGGAAATTACATTTCACAATATCTTAAGCGGTATAATGTCAACAAGCTATCAATTCTTCCAAAATCAAATCTAAAAGAAAACTTCTCGATATCGAGGCATTGAGGGAATTGGTTTTAAGAAATCGGTGGTATCGACTTGAA
Source organism: Panax ginseng (assembly GCA_020205605.1). Taxonomy (NCBI): domain Eukaryota; kingdom Viridiplantae; phylum Streptophyta; class Magnoliopsida; order Apiales; family Araliaceae; genus Panax; species Panax ginseng. Next base: position 5,631,821 of record CM035145.1, on the reverse strand, counting down.
AGTAATAACAAACCTACACTAAAACGGGGTGTTCCTGTTTTGGAGAAGATTTTCCATCAAAAGACTTCAATACCAAGGCAAATAAAGTGGTGGGAAAACACCTTTCCTTTATCTCTACTATTAAGGTAATCCCATTCAAAGACAAAGTTATTCATATGTTTTGTATTCTACATCACATAGTAATAATATCAAAGGATCACAATAAAAATGTCGATTTTCTCAACAATACATTAGCCATACTAGATGCACATTATTCATGTAGAAGGCTATCACCCAAGAACCGAATCACTAAAAAAAAATCTATAGAAGAGTGAGGAGGAATGGAAAATGTCAAAGGTGTAAAATTTCTTTGGAAAATGGTGCTTTAATCTGAAATTTACTCCTCTCTCTCTCTCTTGATCTCTCTCTCTTAACAATTAAGAAATGCAACCACAATCTTTGGGAGGTAATTGTAAGAGATTCCAACCAAACAATTTGAAAAGCAAGCAGCCCCTCAAATGAGATAAAATAATGGCCACCCCACCTACCCCCCACCTACCCCACGTACCTACACACCCACCCCCACCCTACCCCCCCCCACCCCACCCCATCCCACCCTCCCTCCCTCCCTCCCTCCCTTTATTTCTAAGAATGAAATATGTGTTAAATTTTAATATAAATTGAATTTAAGTTAAATTTGAACATTTGAGGGTATTTGAGGGTATTTAGGTCACTTTCTAATTATTTATTTCATTCTTAGATGTATTCCTAACATCCACCAAACATGTGCATGGAATATTAAAAATCATTCCATTCCCTTCCTTATTCCATTCCTCATCTATTCCATTCCCTACTCTATTCCATTCCTTGATCCAAAGGTAGCGTAAGTGTTTCTGAAACGAAAGCACAAACGATACGTAATAAGAAGAATGATAATACTACACATTACATACATTTATGGAAACCATATTACGATCCAATACAACCAACATACTATACATTTATTTACTCCATATTACGTGTTAAAGCAGCGGACCATTTATTTGACTCTGAGGTGCGAAAAGACTACCTGCTTTTTTTATCCTTCATCCGATACTTGCAATGCTTTTGGGGTCGATCAAACAATAAGAGTGCATGTTTATAAGTTAACTCATCTCACCTTATTATTTCCATTACTTCATCTCACCTTATTCTCAAGTACCAACAATTTTGATTTAAAATCAAGAAGGATGTTTTTCTTTCTTAAATCTTGATTAACCCAACTACTAATCCACTTAAGAATAATCCTTCTTTCGTGAATTACATTTCACAATATCTTAAGCGGTATAATGTCAACAAGCTATCAATTCTTCCAAAATCAAATCTAAAAGAAAACTTCTCCATATCGAGGCATTGAGGACCTGGTTTAAAGAAATCGTGTTCGGTATCGACTTGAAAGTAATAAAAACCTTGAAGCAGGGTGTTCCTGTTTGGAGAAGATTTTCCATCAAAAAGACTTCAATACCAAGGCAAATAAAGTGGTGGGAAAACACCTTTCCTTTATCTCTCTATTAAGGTAATCCCATTCAAAGACAAAGTTATTCATATGTTTTGTATTCTACATCACATAGTAATAATATCAAAGGATCACAATAAAATGTCGATTTTCTCAACAATACATTAGCCATACTAGATGCACATTATTCATGTAGAAGGCTATCACCTAAGAACCGAATCACTAAAAAAATTCTATAGAAGAGTGAGGAGGAGCGAGAAAATGTCGAAGGTGTAAAATTTCTTTGGAAAATGGTCTTCTGAATACAAAATTTACTCCTCTCTCTCTCTCTTGATCTCTCTCTCTCTTATGATTAAGAAATGCAACCACAATCTTTGGGAGGTAATTGTAAGAGATTCCAACCAAACAATTTGAAAAAGCAATTTCCCCTCGAATGAGATAAAATAATGGCCACCCCACCCCCCCCACCCACCCCACCTACCCCACACCCACCCCCACCCCCCCCTACCCCCCCCACCCCACCCCATCCCACCCTCCCTCCCTCCCTTTATTTCTAAGAATGAAATATGTGTTAAATTTTTAATATAAATTGAATTTAAGTTAAATTTGAACATTTGAGGGTATTTGAGGGTATTTAGGTCACTTTCTAATTATTTATTTCATTCTTAGATGTATTCCTAACATCCACCAAACATGTGCATGAAATATTAAAAATCATTCCATTCCTTCCTTATTCCATTCCCTCATCTATTCCATTCCCTCTCTATTCCATTCCTTCAATCCAAAAGGTAGCGTAAGTGTTTACCGATGAAGAAGCACAAACATTACGTAATAAGAAGAATGATAATACTACACATTACATACATTTATGGAAACCATATTACGATCCAATACAACCAACATCTTATACATTTATTTACTCCATATTACGTGTTAAAGCGGCGTGACCATTTATTTGACTCCCAGGTGCGAAAAAGACTACCCGCTTTTTTTATCCTTCATCCGATGCTGCAATGCTTTTGGGGTCAATCAAACAATAAGAGTGCATGTTTATAAGTTAACTCATCTCACCTTATTATTTCCATTACTTCATCTCACCTTATTCTCAAGTACCAACAATTTTGATTTAAAATCAAGAAGGATGTTTTTCTTCTTAAATCTTGATTAACCCATTCTTAATCCACTTAAGAATAATCCCTTCTTTCAGAATTACATTTCACAATATCTTAAGCGGTATAATGTCAACAAGCTATCAATTCTTCCAAAATCAAATCTAAAAAGAAAACTTCTCCAATATCGAGGCATTGAGGGAATGGTTTTAAGCAAATCGGAAGTCGGTATCAACAAAAGTAATAGAAACACGCAAATGAAGCAGGTGTTCCCCTGTTTGGAGAAGATTTTCCATCAAAAAGACTTCAATACCAAGGCAAATAAAGTGGTGGGAAAACACCTTTCCTTTATCTCTACTATTAAGGTAATCCCATTCAAAGACAAAGTTATTCATATGTTTTGTATTCTACATCACATAGTAATAATATCAAAGGATCACAATAAAAATGTCGGATTTTCTCAACAATACATTAGCCATACTAGATGCACATTATTAATATGAGAAGGCTATCACTAAGAACGAAATCACTAAAAAAAATTATATAGAAGAGTGAGGAGGAGCAGGAAAATGTCAAAGGTGTAAAATTTCTTTGGAAAATGGTGCTTTACAATACAAAATTTACTCCTCTCTCTCTCTCTCGATCTCTCTCTCTAACAATTAAGAAATGCAACCACAAATCTTTGGGAGGTAATTGTAAGAGATTCCAACCAAACAATTTTGAAAAGCATGACCCTCAATGAGATAAAATAATGGCCACCCCACCCACCCCACCTACCCCACCCACCCTACACACCCACCCCCCACCCTACCCCCACCCCACCCCCACCCCATCCCATCCCACCTCCCTCCCTCCCTTTATTTCTAAGAATGAAATATGTGTTAAATTTTAATATAAATTGAATTTAAGTTAAATTTGAACATTTGAGGGTATTTGAGGGTATTTAGGTCACTTTCTAATTATTTATTTCATTCTTAGATGTATTCCTAACATCCACCAAACATGTGCATGAAATATTAAAAAATCATTCCATTCCCTTCCTTATTCCATTCCCTCATCTATTCCATTCTCTACTCTATTCCATTCCTTCAATCCAAAGGTAGCATAAGTGTTTACCGACAAGAAGCACAAACATTCTGTAATAAGAAGAATGATAATACTACACATTCTATACATTTATGGAAACCATATTCTGATCCAATACAACCAACATACTATACATTTATTTACTCCATATTACGTGTTAAAAGCGTGACCATTTATTTGACTCCCAGGGTGCTAGAAAAGACTACCTCGCTTTTTTCATCCTTCATCCGATTGCAATGCTTTTGGGGTCGATCAAACAATAAGAGTGCATGTTTATAAGTTAACTCATCTCACCTTATTATTTCCATTACTTCATCTCACCTTATTCTCAAGTACCAACAATTTTGATTTAAAATCAAGAAGGATGTTTTTTGCTTCTTAAATCTTGATTAACCCAACTACTAATCCACTAAGAATAATCCTTCTTTCGAATTACATTTCACAATATCTTAAGCGGTATAATGTCAACAAGCTATCAATTCTTCCAAAATCAAATCTAAAAGAAAACTTCTCCAATATCAAGAGGCATTGAGGAATTTGGTTTTAAGCAAATCGGTCGGTATCGACTTGAAAGTAATAAAGAACACGCAAAACAGGGGTGTTCCCCGTTTGGAGAAGATTTTCCATCAAAAGACTTCAATACCAAGGCAAATAAAGTGGTGGGAAAACACCTTTCCTTTATCTCTACTATTAAGGTAATCCCATTCAAAGACAAAGTTATTCATATGTTTTGTATTCTACATCACATAGTAATAATATCAAAGGATCACAATAAAATGTCGATTTTCTCAACAATACATTAGCCATACTAGATGCACATTATTCATGTAGAAGGCTATCACCTAAGAACGAATCACTAAAAAAAATTCTATAGAAGAGTGAGGAGGAATGAGAAAATGTCAAAGGTGTAAAATTTCTTTGGAAAATGGTGCTTCTGATACAAAATTTACTCCTCTCTCTCTCTCTCGATCTCTCTCTCTTAACAATTAAGAAATGCAACCACAATCTTTGGGAGGTAATTGTAAGAGATTCCAACCAAACAATTTGAAAAGCAAGCAGCCCCTCAAATGAGATAAAATAATGGCCACCCCACCTACCCCACGTACCCTACACACCCACCCCCACCCTACCCCCACCCCATCCCACCCCTCCCCTCCCTCCCTCCCCTTTATTTCTAAGAATGAAATATGTGTTAAATTTTTAATATAAATTGAATTTAAGTTAAATTTGAACATTTGAGGGTATTTGAGGGTATTTAGGTCACTTTCTAATTATTTATTTCATTCTTAGATGTATTCCTAACATCCACCAAACATGTGCATAGAATATTAAAAAATCATTCCATTCCCTTCCTTATTCCATTCCCTCATCTATTCCATTCCTTGATCCAAAGGTAGCGTAAGTGTTTCTGAAATGCAGAAAGCCAAACATTCTGTAATAAGAAGAATGATAATACTACACATTCTATACATTTATGGAAACCATATTCTGATCCAATACAACCAACATACTATACATTTATTTACTCCATATTCTGTGTTAAAGCAGCAGCCATTTATTTGACTCCCCGAGTGCCCGAAAGACTACCTGCTTTTTTCTATCCTTCATCCGACTGCAATGCTTTTGGGGTCAATCAAACAATAAGAGTGCATGTTTATAAGTTAACTCATCTCACCTTATTATTTCCATTACTTCATCTCACCTTATTCTCAAGTACCAACAATTTTGATTTAAAATCAAGAAGGATGTTTTTGCTTCTTAAATCTTGATTAACCCAACTACTAATCCACTAAGAATAATCCCTTCTTTCAGGAATTACATTTCACAATATCTTAAGCAGGTATAATGTCAACAAGCTATCAATTCTTCCAAAATCAAATCTAAAAGAAAACTTCTCCAATATCAAGGCATTGAGGGAATTTGGTTTTAAGCAAATCGGTAAGTGGTATCGACTTGAAAGTAATAGCAAACACACGCAAACAGGGTGTTCCCTGTTTGGAGAAGATTTTCCATCAAAAAGACTTCAATACCAAGGCAAATAAAGTGGTGGGAAAACACCTTTCCTTTATCTCTACTATTAAGGTAATCCCATTCAAAGACAAAGTTATTCATATGTTTTGTATTCTACATCACATAGTAATAATATCAAAGGATCACAATAAAAATGTCAGATTTTCTCAACAATACATTAGCCATACTAGATGCACATTATTCATGTAGAAGGCTATCACCTAAGAACCAGAATCACTAAAAAAAAATTCTATAGAAGAGTGAGGAGGAACAGAAAATGTCAAAGGTGTAAAATTTCTTTGGAAAATGGTGCTTACAATACAAAATTTACTCCTCTCTCTCTCTCTTGATCTCTCTCTCTCTTAACAATTAAGAAATGCAACCACAATACTGGGAGGTAATTGTAAGAGATTCCAACCAAACAATTTGAAAAGCAAGCAGCCCCTCAAATGAGATAAAATAATGGCCACAATGTCAGCTAATATCTCATGCAATTCATGACAATAACTATACGAACCATGATAAGTTTCTCACATAAGATATATGATACATGTACAATATTATTATAGTAAATAGAGGGGTATGGCTACCTTCCACAAAAAACTGTGATTAAAACCAACAAATAAGCAGAAAATCACCATGCTGGATTTACAAGGTGAGCATTTCCATCTAGTCCTTGATGAAAGCATAGGCATACCTGTTAAGAGCCCCACAGCCTACGTACCTTTTCTTCTCATGTGATTCAGAATGGCGGGTGTACCTTCAAATAGATCCAACAAGTAATTCTCTAAATCCTCTGGAGTGTACTTTATATATTTCCCAGCATGCCTGCCACTCTCTAGTTGACTTCCAAACCTTCCCATAAAGGAGCGGTATGCTGGAAGAACTTTTTCTGATATCGATATTCGAAGCTCTTCACGAAGTTGAGCATCCGGGACCTTCCAGGCTGATTGGATCCTATAAATATCCTCAAAGCATGCATTGAAATTCTTAAACCTTTCCTTAAGAGCCATCTTGGAGGCATTACTTGTGCTACCACCAATCCCTTCATCTTTCAAACAAGACAAGACCTTGCTCCATGCAGCTCTCAGATAGCTTGTGGCATACTGGCGAATCTGACCACGGCGCTTCCGAATCCACTGATCTCCTAAAACAGTTCTAATTTCTGAGCCTTTTACTTTCTGCACTATATAAAGGATATTGTTCATGAGGAATATATACTGCATTGCATTATCTTCATAGAGTTTCGACTTCTCCTCTAGGTTTGATTCCAGAGTGGTAATCAAAGACAGCAAACGTTGTGCTATCGGGGACATGCTTTCTTTGTCGTCATCATCATTTTGTGAATGACCTGATTCACCCTCATTATTTCCTAGAAGCACGTTCAGCAAATCACTGTAATCCACAAGTAATTTCACATAATTCATCACATAACGACACATTGGGTGAATCTCTCCGCCTTGTATTGGTTTCCTAGATGTTTCCCCATGAACAGCATTTTCAAATTCCACAAATGTCCCAATTGCAGCCTCCCCAAGTCCAGTCAATACTCCCTTCACCTCACTGCATACTAACTCCCCAGATTCATCACCAAACAACACTTCCAATTCTGGTGCAACTTCTGCCAGAGCATCATACATATCAAGTATACGAAACAGCTTCTCTGAGGTCCTCCTCGCAATAACAACAGCCTCACCAAAATTCAACAACTGCATCACGCACCCTTTAGCTGTCTCAACAAAGCAAACCTCTTTAATAAGTTCAGACTCACTAAATATCTGTTCACAAAGCCGTTTCTCACCAGATAAAAGAACCCTAACCACAATCTTAATTGCTTGGACCCACTTTTTCATCTTCTCATCCAATGTGTTCCACTCAATCCTCTGTACCTCCTCAATACTCAGCCTCTCAACACCAAGGACAGACATATACTCATCTAAAACATCCCGGCGAACACTACTATAGACTTGGCAACATTCTTTCTCATACCCAGACCTAATCATTCGATCTGCAATCTCCCTTAGTTCTACCACCACCTCAGGTTCAATCAAATCAACAAATAAATCATCCCCCAAACTGACCCCTCGCTCATGGCCAAAATTACTAGCCTGGTCATCATCCCCAAAGCTCTCAAAATCTCCAATTTCACCATCATTAGAGGCGAATGAGAGGGAAACCCTACGGATCGATCCATGGAGTTCCTCGGAGTTGAGGGTTATAGTACTCCGGATCAAAATGTGGCGAAACTCATCCTCCAGCCTTGACATAGCCAATTGGAGCGCGCTTTCAGCACGATCAATTATCTCGACATCGTTTTCCGATGATTGGATCGCTAAATCTTCGGTTAATTGAATAATTTCATCGACAGCATCGAGATATTCGGTGGAATTGTCTTCCCAGCGCTTCTGATCAGACTCGCCCTTGCGCCCGGAGTCGCCGTTGGAGAGAATTACCTTCTCCGCGGCTTCAAATCGAGCATCCACTTTACAATGGCCGCCAGTATCGGGATCGGAGATTAAATTAGTAATATTTGATAAACGATTATCGAAGCTTGAGAAGATCAATATCATGTCATCAGTTGATGCTTTTGAGGTGTTAAGGCTCTTCACGATTTGCTGAGCAGCCGCCAAAACCCTATCTTGACCTTCTATCGTCGTCGCCGCCATTACCGACAAAATAGAGAGATGTATTGATGTGCGTATGCAGTATTAAATTAGGGTTTGATCGAGGAGGGAAGGGGGATGACCGACTAGGGCAGAGTCTGTGTCTGTGTCCGGAAAGATGATGATGTTTTGGTTCTAGAGAACTGTTCGGCCGGCTTCCTAGAGGCTAAAATGACTAATAACGTACGGTGGTCATTTTATTTTTGGGCACGAGATTCTGTACATGATCAATAGGCCTAGGCCTACTTCAAACATAAATACGCCTAGGCCCAATAACGAGGCAGCTAATTTTTTTTTTCATAATCCGTCTCCTCACTATTATGTCTCTCATCAATCATCATATCACGGACCCGACCCCGACCCGATTCTTAGTTGTTGACTTTTTTTTTTTTTTTTTTTAAATAATAATATTTTTATCCCACAACTCTGATCATTAGAACATCATTTTAACACAAAATATTGAATTTTTTTATTTACAGAACATAATGACCTTTTTAATTTTCAACACCCAAATGGATATTTTTTGAAACACATTTTATATTTTTAAATAGTATTACATTTATATAATCGGGTCGGGGGTTGGTTAGAGGAGAATATTCTCATACCCTATTTTAATTCTATAATATATTATAGGTATAAAAATAGGACCCTATTATGATGAGAATTTTTTACGGCCTTATAATTAATAATGAAAGTAATTATAACTTCATTTTACAATTAAAGGCTTTTTTTTGGCTAAATAATTTAGAGGCTTGTTTTAATTTTTTTAATTAATTTATTGTATTTTAAATTAACATAAATTTCGTTGTATTTTGAAATTACTAATATAATTTTTATGTTAATTTCTACCAAAATGCCCTTCCAAGAATTCTTACCCTCGATAAATAGTAAAAATTCTTGGAGGTGTACCTTTTAACAGTTATAATTGTTAGTATTAGTATTAAAATTTTAAGTTTATTAAATGAATTTAGAAAAATTTAATTGAATAAAATAGATAAAATGGGTCCTATTGGTTATCAATACTTATATATAAGTACAGCAAAGACTATCTTTTCAAATCAATTTGAAATCAATCAATCAAATCAATTTCAATTAAATTAATTTTAAATCAATTAATTAATCTTTCAATCAATTGAAATCCTCCAACTCGATCAATTTCAAATCAATCTTATATTAATTTTTGGTTCTTCCTCTTCTTCTCTTCTTCTTCACTTCAGTTTCTTCTTCCACCCCTCTTCCACTTCCACTTCCCCCTCTTCTTCTTCCACTTATATATATTTCAAATCAATTAATTAATCTTTTAATCTAGTGAAATCCTTCAACTCAATCAATTTCAAATCAATCTTATATTAATTTTTGTCTCTTCCTCTTCTTTTTCTCCTCCTCACTTCAGTTTCTTCTTCCACCCTCTTTCCACTTCCCTCTCTCTTCTTCCACTTTTTCCACTTATATATATATATATATATATATATATATATATATATATATGACCCATCTGTAAATATGGAGCTATTTATAATGTGGTATATATGTGATATTGAAGGATCAAATAATCTTATAATACGTATTTGGACACCCTTTTCTTATAATATTCAATTGTGGTTTGGATATATCGCAGAATTAACTTGATTACATTATTTTTGTGAAGGTTTATATTATAGGTTCTTTTCAGAGGCTTCAATTTTTTATCTATGTCGATTGTAATTTATTTTATTTTTGCTAGATTATTTTATCTATGTCAATTGTTCTTGGTCAGTAAATAAATATGGTTTTATTAATACATGTCAAATGGATTATACCAAATTATTTTTCTCACAATTTACTTTTTAAAACATGCATTGCTTTGGAATGAGAAAGCTTAGAAACTTGCAGCTTATGGTGAACATTATTTTTTGTATTTCTTAGATTTCCATCTCAAAAGTAATTTTGAAGAAAAGGAAAAGCAATGAAGATTGGGCAATTAGAAGGAAATATCGACTCTGGGGGGTAATTTCGTCATCGAAAGCTTGAGCAATTAAATCGGAAATCTGAGACAAAAGTAAATTTATATTTTTGTTGTTGAATTATTGGGCATAAAATTAGTCTGTGATTTAGAATTAAATTTTTTTGGTTTCCTCTAAAATTGTTAATACTTTTGATGTTTGAAACTATCTAAATTTATTTTAACATATTGATTGGTTAATGTAAGACCCCAACTTATTATAAATAAAAATGAATTTCCTCTAATTATATTTGTGAATAATAAGGTATTAATTTGATATAATTCTCTGGTTATGGGTGAAATGTGCAAATTTTACAAAATATGCAAGTGGTTATAAAATAATCATTGTTGTTATTAGGGAATATTCGTTTGGTCATAGAATATTCTTGTTGTTGGGGAATATTTGTGCGACGAGTAGCGATCATTTATGGGCCCTATAATGTAATAATCTATTGGATGAAGAAAAAACGACAAGTTTGAGTTTTATAAAAATAACAGGCGTAGTTATTCTGAGTTAACATTTGTTGAAATACCCGGTGGTTAAAATACTGATGTCTGCGTGGATGCACGTGATAGTGATGAATTATTGATCCTTACGTAAGAAAGCACTACTCAATAATTGTTACGATGAATTCTTGCTCAATATTTTATTTTATTGATTCAATAATTGCTGCGTTGATATTTTATATTATTGTTGTTTGATAATTATCATCGCACAATATTTCCCATTATCGGATCAATAATTCATATTATTTGAATAATATTATTAGATAGCATTATTAGCAATGTCTAGAAAGTTCTGCCAAGGAGAGGTTTGGTCACCTAATTGCGCGCCAATAAGAAGAAATTCTTATTGGAAAGCCCCCTCTTTCCTGGGAACGGCCTGATTGTCATAAATGTGATTCTGTAATATTATTTGTGAATAATTAATTATTGATTTATATGATAAGGAAATATTTATTTTATGTGGATATAAATGTTGGATATATTTATTGTGGTTAAAAATGAAGGAGTTAATGTTGAGGTGTTTTATCAGTATTTTTGTAGGAATGAAGGTATTAAAAATTAAACCAGTGTTTTTGAGATATATTGTGTGAGTTATAATTTTTAATCCGACCATTGGATCGTTGTAATTTTTGGATATGTTATACATATATAAATTGAGTATATGTCCACAAATTTTGAACCGTTAAAAATGAACGTATGATTTGTTATGAATTTTAAGAGGTGACTGATTCAGAAATTAGGTTTATAAATGATTTTGGTGGAAAATTCTAGAATTGAGTGGACCCCACTTGTGGTTGGTGAAGAAATATGCTGAATTTATTTCAAATGTGGTAGGTGGAAATAGTAGCAGGTAAAGCCATCAGGTTGCAGGTCAAGTCTGCGAACATTTTCCTATAAATAGAGGGCTAAGTTAAAATTGAAAATCACACCAGAAATAAGTTTTCTCTCTTTCTCTCTCTAGATTATTGAGTGTATTTTGTGAGTATTTAGATACTTTGTGAGTTTCTATTCATCAGTGCAAGTTTTCTTCAGCCTTATACCGATATTCCGATAAAAATCTTGATATTTTGAGGTAAGGGATGTTATTTTCTTCATATATGATATTATTTCTTCAATATCATTATCTCAAGTATTGATCTAAATTTTTATCAAATTTGGAACTTTTTGTGTCGGAGTTCTTATTCACGTATCTGGCTCTTCTATTCACGAATCTGACCTTTATTCAATAAAAAATAAAATTTTCTTCTTTTTTAAGAAGATATCATTATGGTTACTATCTTTGATTGTATCCATGTTTTGATCTTTATTTTAAATTCTCGCTTTAAAATTGGTATTTATGAAGTATTATTGATCTTGGATAAACTGTTATATGAATCCTATTATTTGTCCTTTCGTTTCACCTGGATTCGTTTTCTTTAAAATATTTTCATCATCCTCACCCTAAATGATGATATTACTAAATATTTTCTACCAGTAGTAGTCTGCAAAGATAAATGATTAATCGATGAATATCTTTGGCCCAGTAGTCAAAGATGAACAGTGTTGAGATAAACACGACCAACCGGTGATACAAATGAATATCTTTGGCACAGTGGTGCAAAGATGAATATTTGATTAAAGATGTATATTGATTGTTATTCTGAGGATAAAATATTGATGATGGACTTTTAAATCTTAGAAGATAGTAGAACTCATTTTCTACTTGACTCTTACAATGGATTGTTGTTTCATTGCGCAGCTTGTTGATCTAAAACTTGTTGGCTATTAAATTTTATCGATTTTTCCTGTTGAAGACTAACGATAATTTGTTGTATATTATCTTAGTCATAATATTCTTTACTGGGCTAGTTGAGCTCACCTTTTCCTTTTTGTTCCATTTTTCTCGGAGGTGAGAACATAGCGAGAACTAGTCGAGTGCGGAGTGATGGTTCTAGAAAGATGTTTTAGCGATCATCACTATTTCCGTAAAATAGTTTTGAATAATTGTAACGAGGACTTATTTGAGTGTGGATATTGTCTGAAGACAATATTTGTATTTAAACTCACGATATGTGTTGTCGTATTTTGCACGACAATTGTATTATTGAAGTTGTAGTTTGCTTTCTGTACCATGTATTTGGCGACTCAGAATTGGTGTTGTATACCTATTTTGGGGGCGTCACAGTTAAGTTAAATGGTATTTCTTTTGGTTACTTATTTTTGATTTTTTTGTAATAATTGGTAAGTCACTCTTACTTACAATATTGGTACTTGAATGGTCTTTTTAAGTTTATTTGTTGATGATTATAGGAGATAGTAGATCGTATTATTGTGCATCAGAGTGCTGGGACTTAGATTATGGGTTTCGAGTCGGACTTAGATTAGCTAGCTTTTTTGTGAAGGAAGATAATAATTTGTCCGTGATCAACTTTGAGCAATTGAATGTTGTTCAATGTTTGTTCTCATGTCATGTAAAAATATATTGAAAAGTTTATATAAAAATAACTTATTATAAAAAAACATTTTTCTCATTGTAATTTTAACAAATTATATAACTTGAGATTATTATTAGCTAGCAATGTCGTTTACATTGCTATCAACTAGTAACTTATAAAATTAAGATGGGGTCGTGTGTTCGCATACCACATGCTCAATGAAATACAGTAGAACATCTATAAATTTATACTCATAAATTAATAATCTTTTTAAAATAATATTTTTCCCCAGTCTTAACTTGGGCTAATGAGATAAATTAATAATTTCGATAAAATAATAATTTTTAAAAAGACCCTTATATAAATATATGGTCCCATCAAAATCATAAATTAATAATTCTTTTAAATTACAAATATATTTAGGGTAATCTTGTAAAATATGATTTTATTCTCGTTTGTTTTGTCTTGAAATTCAAATCTATCTTAATTTCATCCTTAATTTTTTCTTGAAATTCAAATCTAATTGAATTTCATCCTTAATATATGGTCCTATCAAAATAATATTTTGTCTTGAAATTCAAATCTAATTGAATATAATTTTTTTTGAAATAAAATGTGAATGTAATTTAAAAAGTGGATACAATGAACATTATTTTATTATTAACAATAATTAATATCACTTACAATGAATTCTATTATTACATTAATTTAATAAGTATGATACATTGCATAAAAAAAGTATGTTATATATAAACATCAATAAAATACAATAATTTTAATGTAATTAAATTTATGTTCACCGAATAGAAAAAAACTCTTTAAATTAATAAATTATTAATTTATCGATTAAATAATAACTCTCTAAATTAATAAAAAAAAATCAGTCCCAACATTATTAATTTATAGAGGTTCTACAGGAAGGCATAAAAATTGTTTTGAACAGTCCCATCCCACGACTAATTTTGCCCAACTTAATTTAAAAGTTGATACGTGCCCTCAAAAATTATATACTTCCTCCGTCTCATAGTTATAGGCTGATTTTTCATTTTGAGATGTCCCAATATATAGGCTACTTATTATTTATAAAATTTAGTTGATTCATTATTTTACTTTTATGCCCTTATAATAAATATTCAACCATTACTCTTTTTTTGAAGAAACAACATTCAATGTCATTATTTTTATCACCACATTTAATGTTATTGTATTTTTTTGGTTAAAGTTTATGGATTTTAATGGTTAGTACACGTCAATCAATGAAGTTGAGAGTTCCAGTGTGATAAGGAGTAATTAACTTATTCATTAATTCCATATTAAGAGGTATATTTGGAAAATTTATGTTAAAAATTGTCATTTAATTGATTTTCTTAAACTATGTGTCAAAAGAAATCAGCCTATAACTATAGGACGGAAGGAGTATATAGTAGTATAATGTTTACACATGGTAATCATTTTTCTTATTTCTTCGCATAATTGATTAACTACAATTGTTTGTTAGCATAAAAATTAAATGGAAATAATAATAATAATAATAATAATAATAATAATAATATAATAATAATAATAATAATAATAATAATAATAAGGCATCAACTATATTTGGGTGTGTATTTTTGAAGTTATTTTATTTTGTAAACGTTAATGTTTATTATGTTTTACTTGAAGTAAAATACAAATATATAGTTGAAAGTCAAATCAGTAACATTATTTTTACTTTAGTTCTAACTTATATGTCAGACGATGTTAACTAAAGAGCGCAACTTTTCGTACAGTATATTAAATAAAATTAATAATATCATATAAAATTAGTATAATTTAATTGATATCGTGTAAAGGTATACTAAATTATCGGGTTAAATACTTTTCAGTCACTGTACTAGCTATATGTCAATTTACATATGAATAATTGAATTTTTTTTCTTACAGTCAACTCACTGTACTTGATTTTACTAACAAAAAGTTAAAAAAACCTTTAAACCAGATTGACTTAACGGAACAGTACACCTAAGCAGTTGAGTTGTCTAAAAAAAAACCTATGTGACATTTAGTATGCGACGTCGTAGTTAGTATGTGGATTTGGAGGAAATTTTTTATGAAAACATAGAAAAAAATATTTTAAAGTATAATATAAATTTAAAAAATTAGCCAAAAAAATAAGAAAATAAATAAATAATATATTTAATTATTTTTGTAATTAATGTCAAATAATTTTTTTTATAAATAAGCCATTTATAAAATAAAAAATCAAAAAATATGCTAATTAAAATTAAGGGGAATGTGAAATATATTTAGGGGAAAATGAAAGAAAATTATAATAAAATCAGAAAATTTAGCAAAAAATACATGGTCAAAATTAACTTTGTGTAAAAAAAGTTGAGTTCAGTGAGTTAACTGTAAGAAAAAAAAAGTTCAGTTATCCATCTGTAAGTTGACATATAGTACAGTGATTGAAAAAATATTTAACCCCTTTCAAAGTTACACAATTTACGATAGTAGAGTATAAATTCACTCTACTACTATTGTAGACGACTGTGTAAGTTTAAAAGTTACATGGCTGTGCACCTTCATTTTTATCAAATATAATTATTATTTTAAAATATTAAAATTTGGAGTTGGGTCAAATTAGGTCGGGTTGGGGTCAAATCGGGTAAAATAAACATAATCGACACAAAATGCAACTACTTTAAGGATTAAATTGACGAAAAATATACTTTAGGGACAAATTTAAAAATGGAGGGTGGAAAGTGTCTTTCAGCCAAGAAAATAGTGATAGGGTTTTGCTTAGTTGGAGGGCATGATATGTAAATGATTGCTAGTGTGTGTGAGTGATGGCTTCCAAAGAGACATCTCCATCCATCAGTACTCCCTCATATGGAAGGAGGCTTTTTTAATTTTGAAGGGTAGTGACTAAAGCCTAAAAGATGACTTTAGTTTTGGCACTTATTAAGCCTTATTTTTAAGCCTCCCAACCTCTCACATGCTGCTTGCCCACCACACTCCCTACAACACTTTTCAAAAGTTACACTTTCGTTACTCGTGAATAAATTTTGTGATCTTTGGGACAAATACAATATCTCAACAACTTATCCCCTTGTCCCCCTCCTGCATTTCACTGTCTTGTCCTTAACCTGAGTTCGAATCTTGTTAATATTAATTTTTTTGGTGCTAAATTTAGAAGTACATAGAATATTAAAAAGAGTACACAAGTCCCGAATCATCATATAGCATAGGCATCATAAAACCAGCCAAACTTACAAAGAAAGATTACTAAACCAACTCTTAGTTCTAAGTTTTTGGAATTTTGAGAAAGAATTTAATGGGGTTTACATTTAACAATGTGCATGCATACATGCATGGTGTACTTGACAATAACTCTAACTGGTACGGTGTTGTATAATTTTCATGTGATCTTTCCTTCCATATGTAATACACTGTTGTAGCAAAGCTCAGATTAATTAAGAATCACATGCTGCATGCATCTGCCTCCAATTGCGGTAGAGAAGGTAAATGGAGAATCCCTGCCAACTATATACATACATTGTCTATGCACTGAGTGCAGCAGCACCTAATAAGAGTACGAGCAGTTAAAAAACAAATCCTCAATAGTTTTCAAATTGTTGTCACATAATCTACAATTAAGGAGTACTGTCGGTCGAGATTCATCTCGTACCAGCAAGTGTATCAAGTTTTTTGTGAAAAGCCAACCAAAGAATAAATGAAAGTTGTGGAGTTATGAGTTTGTGCATGCCAAACGATAGTGTCATTGGATTTTCTGCCCTCTATTCCGAATGGAATTCCAAATGGTGTGCTGAAAATCCCAATTGTCCCAAATAAGACGCGATCACAGAATCATGACTTGCATTACGTACCTAGTGCAATTAAAATCCATTCTAAAGGATAAAAAAGTTAAGCGTCGTATATTTTATAAAATTCCACATATTTGACTAATTGACATTTTAAAGGTACAATACAAGTTTGATCAGAAGTTGTCAGTTGTCAATATATATATATATATATATATATATATATATATGGAAATTCTTCCATTTAAATACAACCTATTGCCATTAAACTGTCAGAACAACCCCTTTTGGATAGTTGATAAATTAAATTGATGGTATTTGATTAGCTTTTGTATTTGATAAGTTTATTGGTGGTGTTGTGCCTAATTATTTACCTGTACCAGCTTTTATTTTAATAAGAGAGGCCCACTTAAATTTAAATTGTCAGTATAGTTATATAAAATGAATATTTATGATTAAAATAATTCAGCCGTAATAGCTTGTAAATTTCTTCTTTTTTTTTTTTTTTTTTTTTAACTTAAGATGACTTAAACCTATTTAGCTTTTTTTTTTTTTTTTTCTTTCTTTTCTCCATTGTATAATGATGACTCAAAGAAATTAAAATAAAAATAAATAAAAATGTAAGACCCCAACTTATTATAAATAAAATTGAATTTTCTTTTATTCATTATTCTAAATTAATAAGGGTTAATTTGATATAATTCTTTGGTTATGGGTGAAATGTGCAAAGTTTACAAAATAAGCAAGTGGTTATAAAATATTTTATTATTGTGGGGAATATTCGTTTGGTCGTGGAATATTCTTTTTTGTCGGGAATCTCCGTATGCTTGCCAGTAGCTTGATCATTAGTGGCCCCATAACGGAAAACGGTTGGATGAAGAAAAAAGCGACAAAGATTGAGTTTTATAAATAACGACGTAAATTGTTACCGAATTAACAATGGTTGGGTTACTCGGTGGTTAAAATACTGATGTCTGGCGTGGTTGCACAAGAAGACACGGTATTAGCATTGCATATTATTGAATTATTGATCCTTACGTAGAAGACACTACTAATAATTGTTACGATGAGCTATCGCTCAATATTATATTTTATTGATTCAATAATTCCTTACGTAAAGACACTACTCAATAATTTTATTTTCAAGTATTTTTGGACTTGGGTAAAATAAAGTACGAATCCTTAATCCTTAATCCTTGTCATTTTGTTTCACCGGATTCGCTTTTTTAAAATGTTTTTCATCATCCTCGATCTAAATAAGTGATATAAATGAATATCTTTGGCAGAAGGTCAAAAGATGAACGATTAATCGATGAATATCTTTGGCTCAGTAGTGCAAAGATGAACAGTGTTGAGATGAACATGACCAACCTGGTGATACAAAATAAATATCTTTGGCACAGTGGTGAAAAGATGATTAAAGATGTATATTGATTGTTATTACGGGGATAAACTATTGATGATGGACTTTTAAACCTTAGAAGACAAGAGAATTCTTTCTCGCGTGACTCTTCTAATGGATTCAATGCTTCACGTGCATTTGTTGATCTAAAACTTGTTGTCTATTGTATTACATTAGATTTTTCCTGTTGAAGACTAACGATAATTTGTTGTATATTATCTTAGTCATAATATTTTTTTTACTAGGCTAGTTGAGAGCTCACCCTTTTCCTTTTTGTTCCATTTTTCTTCTCGTGAGGGTGAGAACATAGCGAGGATCGAGTCGGGGTATGGAGTGATGGTTCTAGGAAGATGTTTTAAACATCCCTCACTATTTCGTAAAATAGTGTATGAATAATTAATGAGGACTTATTTGGGTGTGTATATTGTCTGAAGATAATATTTGTATTCAAACTCACAACAGTATTGTCGTATTCTACACGACATCCGTATTGTCAAAGTTGTAGTTTGCTTTCTATACCATGTATTTTGGCGACTCGGAATGGGTGTTGTATACCTATTTTGGGGGTGTCACAGTTAATATCGAGCTTAGGGATATGATCTCCAAGCGGAGATCGGGAATAGTAACTAGGAGGGAGAGACGAGTAAATCCTTCGCTAGTGTGTCCTACCTAAGCTTATTTGTTGGTCATTCATAATATAGGATATTGTGTGATATGTTAATTTGTTTAATTAACCCTTGTTTTATGGCAAGATTTAAGAATGGGCTGCGAACGTTAACAATGGAGTTTATGAGACCGTGGAGACGCCTTTGTACTTTCACCAACGAGGAGAACGTCAACAGTCGGCAATGTTCCTCCCGTGAACAACGCCAATCGAAAGCAAATGATGAACGACGGGATGTTTAGAAGCTTTTTGCGGTTCATGCAAAATCGCATTTGGGAGACTCGTGTACAAAATACGGGAGAAATGATAAGAACGTGCGATTTGTCACGGCCAAACAATTCAAAGAGTTGGGACCACCGATTTCCATGGAAAGCCGGATCCGATCAAGGCGTAAACGTGGGTCAAGCAAATTACCAAGATATTCGATGTCTTGGGGTGCGGACGAGAACATAAGGTTCCATTCGCCACCTTTATGTTTCGTGGTGAAGCGAGACATCTTGGTGGGAATCATGAAGCGTACTCCAACCGCATTTACTTAACATGTCTTGGGAAAGATTTCAAACTATTCAATGACAAGTACTTTCCGAAAGTATTCGTCTATATGAAGGAAGAGAGTTTATTAGACTCGAATGTAACACGATGGTGTCTCAAAGACGAGGCAAGGTTCGCAGAATTATCCAGTTTGCACCTCATTTGGTGGAGAATGAGGAACGAATGACGCCAGATATGTTTCTCGAGAGGTCTAAAACCGTAGATTCGTCAATACCTTATCTCTCATAAGTTTTCTCTCAGTATTCGGATGTTGTCAATGGGCTCGCTTATTAGAGCGCGAGATATAGTGAGTATACTCAACCGAGGGACCCACAATCGGGGTAGTCATCGTAACGATGATAACCAAATGAGGAGGAAAGAATACGGACAAAGCGGTAACCACTCGGTGGTAATCGTGGACATGATAATAGGAGAGGTGACTCAAGTGGAAATTTCGTAGAAAGAAAGATTCAACAATGACGGGAAGATATCAACAAAGAAGACCAAAGACCAACAACAAATTCTAGGGAGGAGAACGTACCGCCAGCTTAGATGTTACAAATGCGGGAAGGAGGGACATATCAACCCAAACATCCCACAACAATCCAAGGTATGTTACAACCGTGGAAAGGAAGACCACATCGCCGAGATTGTCTTATCGCGAAACCAAGTTCGTGAGAGTGTGGATTCCAAGGGTCATTCCGGATAAGTCGAAATCACCGTTTCTGAAAGAAGCGTTTGTCGTGATCGGACAAAACGTGAGGAACCCAAACGAGGTGATCACGGGTAAGCTAATCTTGAATTCTTGCGAAGTTTATACCTTACTGAATACTGGGTTTCTACCCATTCTTTTATCTCTTCTACTTGTGCTCAACGTTTAAACTTGACTCGGGAGAAATTAGATTTTGATTTATCTCTGTTGAAACTCCGTTGGGTGAAACCTTCGTTACATCTACGCTTTATAAATCTTGCATGATCCAAGTTGGCACTATCACATTACCCGTTGATCTTATCTCTTTAAAGATACTTGCTTTTGATGTGATTTTAGGAATTGATTGGTTAACCACTCATCATGCCAAAATTGATTGTTTTCGTAAGGTTGTTAGTTTTCATATTCCTAACCAACTGCCATCATACGAATTCAAACCACTAAAATCGATCCATCGTCATATCAAGCCACAAAGCTATTCGCTTATTGAAAAACGGATGTCAAGCTTTCTTAGCCCATGTTATGGATTTGAATAAAGACAAGTCGATTTGAATAATATTTCGTGGTTAGAGAATTCCGATGTATTTCTGAAGAGCTTCTGGTTTACCCCGAACGTGATGTTGAATTCTTTATTGACCTTGAACCGGGAACAAAACCCATTTCTAAAACCCCATATCGAATGGCTCCTATTGAACTTCGTGGAGTTAAAAGTCCAACTACAGAATTATTAGACATCGGTTTCATTCGGCCCCAAGACGTCTCCTTGGGGTGCTCTCTGCTCGCTCATTAAGTAAGAAGAAAGACGGGGAGTATGCGACTTTGTATTGGCTATCGAGAATTGAACCATGTCACCATCAAGAATAGGTATCCGCTACCTCGCATTGATGACCTGCTCGACCGCCATAAGGAGCGCAATTCTTTTCAAAGATTTATCTTCGCTCGGATATCATCAATTTGAAGATTAAAACCGAGGATATTCCAAAGACGGCATTCGTGGACTCGACACGGGCATTATGAATTCTTGGTCATGTCTTTTGGATTGACTAATGCTCCCGCCGCTTTCATGGATATGATGAACCGTGTATTCAAGGAATATTTGGATCAGCCTCGTTGTTGTCTTTATTGATGACATCCTCATCTATTCCAAAAGCCGCGAAGATCATGAGCACCATTTGAAGTTGGTACTACAAAGACTTCGTGAACACAAGCTTTATGCCAAAATTTGAAGAAATGCGAGTTCGCTTGAGGAAGTAGCATTCCTTGGGCACGTGGTGTCAAAACAAGGAGTATCTATTGACCCAAGAAAGATTGAAGCAATACAAAGTTAGAGCAACCGAAGTCGGTGGCCAGAAATCAAGTGACTTTTTTCGGGCTTAGTTGGTTATTATCGGAGATTCGTGGAAGGATTTTCTCGAATCGCTACTCGCTAACTCACCGACTCGGAAGGATGCAAAATTCTTATGGAGCGAGGAATGCGAGAAGAGCTTCCAAAAGCTCGAGAGAGACTCATTTCGACACTGTTACTAACAATACCATCCGGTTCGGATGGATTTGTTATCTCTGATGATGCTTCCGGCAAGGGGTTGGGATGTGTTCTCATGCAACATGGGAAAGTCATAGCCTATGCCTCACGACAACTCAAAGAATATGAGAGGAATTATCCTACTCATGGTCTGGAGTTGGTAGCAGTCGTGTTTGCGTTGAAGATATGGAGACACTACTTGTACGGGGAGAAAGTAGAGATTTATACGGATCATAAAAGCCTCAAATATTTCTTCACCCAAAAATAACTCAACATGCGGCAACGACGTTGGCTGGAGCTTTTAAAAGATTACGATCACACTATTCAATATCGTCCTGGAAAAGCGAACGTAGTAGTGACGCGTTAAGTAGAAGATCATATCTGAAATACGAGAGTGCGATATTGTCAACGAAAGGCCCATTTTGTATGACTTGCAAAGGATGGAGGTAGAATTAAAGACTCTGGGGACCCACATAATGATGGCGAATATACAAGTAGAACCGACTTTAATCGATAAAGTTAAAGTTTGCTTTCAAGCTACTTGACCAAATGATGCGTATGAAGAAGAAAGTGCAAGAAGGAGCTATTCCTAAGCAAGAATTGATGAGGAAGGAATACTTCGAGTCAATTCTAGACTTTGCGTTCTAACGATTCTCGACTGAAGCATAAAATCATGATGGAGGAACACAACACCCCGTTTGCAATCCATCCTCGGGAGTACCAAAATGTATCATGATATTCGACATACATTTTCGGTGGAACAATACGAAGAGAGAGATCATGGAGTTTATCTCAAGATGTTTAACCCGTCAACGTGTAAAGGCGCGAGCATCAAGTGCCAAAAGGTCCATCAGAACCACTTGAGATTCCTGGAATGGAAATGGGAACACATTACTATGGATTTTGTTACAGGTCTTCCCAAAGTTTCTCAAGGCGTAGATGCAATTTGGGTTATTGTTGATAGATTAACCAAGTCTACCCATTTCTTATCGATCTGCTGAGACTTATCCCCTCGAACGCCTTGCTTGTATGTATGTGAATGAGATTGTATGATTGCATGGCATTCCAAAGATCCATAGTTTCGGATCGTGACCCGAGATTCACTTCAAGATTTTGGGTTAGCTTGCGAGAAAGCTATGGGCACGGATTTGATTTATTCGGCAAAGATACCATCCTCAAACCAGACGGACAATCGAGAGGACTATTCAAACCCTCAAGATCTATTAAGACTCTGTGTCCTAGATTTCAAAGGAAGTTGGGATAAGTACCTACCACCTGGTGGAATTCTCCTACAACAACAGCTTATCGCCAAGTATAGGCATGGCTCCATTTGAGGCGTTGTATGGATTTAAAATGTCGCTTCTCCAAAGATCTTTGACGAGGTGGGAGAAAGCAACATTGTTGGGACCGTAATTAAATACGTATGACTACGTAAAAGATCCAAATGATTCGACAACGTATTCAAACTTCACAAGATCGACAAAAGAGTTATCTTTGATCTTCATAGAAAGGACGTGGAGTTTAATATTGGAGATCATGTATTGTTACGTATTGCTCCATGGAAAGGAGTTACAAGATTTGGGAAAAGAGGAAAGCTCAATCCAAGGTTTGTTGGTCCATTTGAGATTCTTGACCGAATAGGAAACGTAGCCTATATAGACTCGCGTTACCTCCAAGTATGTCTCGTGTTTCACAATGTATTCCATATATCTATGCTTCAGAATATGTAAAAGACCCGAACCACATTATTGCATTAAAACCAGATTTAGATAAATGAAGATTTAACCTACGAGGAGATACTGCTGAGATTTTGGATAGGAAAGAGCATGTCTTACGCATACGAAGGTTATACCACAAGTTAAGGTTTTGTGGAGAAACCATGCAATTGAGGAAATGACATGGGAGTTGGAATCGGAGATGAAAGCGAGGTACCCTCACTATTTTGATATACCAGGTACGTACGTCAATTTCGAGGACGAAATTTCATAAGGAGGGGAGGTTGTAAGACCCCAACTTATTATAAATAAAATTGAATTTTCCTTTATTCATTATTCTAAATTAATAAGGGTTAATTTGATATAATTCTTTGGTTATGGGTGAAATGTGCAAAGTTTACAAAATAAGCAAGTGGTTATAAAATATTTATTATTGTCGGGGAATATTCGTTTGGTCGTGGAATATTCTTTTTGTCGGGAATCTCCGTACGACGACGCAGTCATTGGTGGGCCCCATAACGGAAAACGGTTGGATGAAGGAAAACGACAAAGATTGAGTTTTATAAATAACGACGTAAATTGTTACCGTTAACAATTTGTTGGGTTACCCGTGGTTAAAATACGATGTACGCTATGGTTGCACAAAGAAGATGGCACCGGTATTGCATGCAGATTATTGAATTATTGATCCTTACGTAAAGAAGGCACTACTCAATAATTGTTACGAAGTTATCGCTCAATATTATATTTTATTGATTCAATAATTCTTTGCGTTGATATTTTGTATTGCTATTGTTTCAATAATTGTCATTACACAAGATTTTCCATTATCAAATCAATAATTCATATTATTTGAATAATATTATCGAGATAACATTATTGGCAAATGTCTAGAAAGTTACTGCCTAAGGAGAGGTTTGGTCACCTAATTGCATGGCCAGGTAAGGAGAAATCCTTATTGAAAGCCCTCTTTTTCGAGCGGCTACCGTTGTCGATCTTGTGATTCTCGTAATATTATTTTGAATAATTAATTATTGATTATTATGATAAAGAAAATATTTATTTTATGTGGATATATATAGAAAAATTTTAATGTGACAATTGTTGAAAATTAATATTTTATCTTTTTCGATAAAATAATTTATTTAAATATATTATTTTAATAATATATTAATCTGGTGATATTTTTATAATGAATGTGGGATATATGAGTATATGAGAGGTAGAGTATTTTGTGGCATTAAATGTTTAATATATGTTTTGTGTGTTTGTGGACACAATTCTTGACCAAAAATTTATTATAGATCGTAAAATTGCCTGTTTGTGGATTTTGGATAATTTCATTTGGAATTTTGAAAAATTTTCTTCTGAAAGTTGTAGAGAATTGAAATTCCTATAAAAAAGTAGCGAGATTTGAATTTTCCGATAAAGGGATATTTATTGTGAATTATTGATGTTTCGGAGTTCCGAAATAATTGATTTTTGGAAATTTTAATTATTATTTTCAAGAAAAACGTTTTTCAAAGGTTGGTGAGCATCTTTAACATGTGGTTGGTGGCTAAAATCAGATTCCTTGGTGGTGGGCTTGAATATTTGGTAAATAATAATAATTTATTAATTTAGTCTCCTTTGGCGTTCTAACATTTTTCTATAAATAGAGGGCTAAGTTAGAATTGAAAATCACACCAGAAACTAAGTTTTCTCTCTCTAAATTATCGAAATGTATTCTTGTGAGTATACTTTGAGTGTTGCTATATCTGGTCATGGGTTTCACAAGACTATACCTGAAAATTCAATCGTAAGATTTGCTTATTTTGAGGTAAGGGGGTATTATTTTCTTCTTAAATGATATTTTCTTCAATATCATTATCTGTCAAGTATTGGTGAACTTTTTATCAAATTTGAAACTTGTTGTGTCGGGAGTTACTATTCACGATACTGGACTATTCACGATATCGACACTTATTCACGAATACTGGCCTTATTCAAGAAAAATAAATTTTTTTTTGTCCAAAATATCTATTCTGGATACTAGCTTTGATTGTATCCATGTTTTGATCATTCTTGAATTTTACACCAATATGATTATTTTCGAAGTATTTTTGGACTTGGGTAAAACAAAGTACGAATCCTTAATCCTTAATCCTTGTCATTTTGTTTCAATTGGATTCGCTTCTTTAAAATGTTTTTCATCATCCTCAGTCCTAAATGGTGATATAAATGAATATCTTTGGCTTGTAGTGCAAAGATGAACGATTAACTGATGAATATCTTTGGCCTGTAGTGCAAAGATGAACAGGTGTTGAGATGAACATGACCAACTGGTGATACAAATGAATATCTTTGGCATGTAGTGCAAAGATGATTAAAGATGTATATTGATTGTTATTACAGGGATAAACTATTGATGATGGACTTTTAAACCTTAGAAGACAGTAGAATTCTTTCTCTACGTGACTCTTCTAATGGATTCTTTATTCCATTGTATTTGTTAATCTAAAACTTGTTGTCTATTGTATTACGTTAGATTTTCCTGTTGAAGACTAACGATAATTTGTTGTATATTATCTTAGTCATAATATTCTTTACTGGGCTAGTTGAGCTCACCCTTTTCCTTTTTGTTCCATTTTTCTTCTCAGGAGGTGAGAACATAGCAGGATCGAGTCGGGGTATGGAGTGATGGTTCTAGGAAGATATTTTAGGCATCCCCTCACTATTTCGTAAAATAGTGTATGAATAATTAATGAGGACTTATTTGGGTGTGTATATTGTCTAGAAGATAATATTTGTATTCAAACTCACAATTGTATTGTCGTATTCTACACGACATCCGTATTGTCAAAGTTGTAGTTTGCTTTCTATACCATGTATTTTGGCGACTTCGAAATGGGTGTTATATGCCTATTTTGGGGCGTCACAAAAAGCATCCGTAGAGTCTGACTTCATCCTAAACAACTTAGCTAATTAAAATAAAATAAAAAAATATGTAAACAAGACCCGGCCGGTACAACCCGTCGCTAAGTGATGATTGTGCTCTAATTTAATAGTAGAAATACGCCAATTGTCTTCTTTCTTATTGTGGACAACATATATTCTAGCTTTGCATATTGTTCGTCCTATCGATTCTCTCTGTCTAGTTATTTTATTACTACTATCTTCATCATCAGGTAAACTCTTCCCAACAATTGGTGTACCGGGTCTTGTTTACATATTCTTTTATTTTATTTTAATTAATGAAGCGTTTTCTGGGATGAAGTCAGATTAGTTGGATGCTTTTTTATTTTAATTTGTTTGAGTCATCATTATACTGATGGAGAAAAGAAGATAAAAAAATTAAAAAAGCTAAGCTTGGTTTAGTCAATCGCATCTACTAGGAAAAAAGAAAAAAAAAAGAAAGAAAGAAAAGTTTAAGATGTTATTACTACTGAATTATTTTAATCATAAATATTCATTTTATATAACTATACTGACAATTTAAATTTAAGTGGGCCTCTCTTATTAAAATAAAAGTCGGTACAGGTAAATGATTAGGCACAACACCCTATGCCGGCTTATCAAATACAAAAGCTAATCTCAGCCATCAATTTAATTTATCAACGGTCAAAAAAGGGGTTGTTGCACAGTTTCCATGGCAATCGGTTGTCATGGAAGGATTCCCTATATATATATATATATATATATATATATATATATACGATCAAGATTTAAGCTCACCCTTATCCAAACTTACGAAGCTCACCTTTTAGCGGACGGACTTCGACGACGGTTTGATCATATGAAATCGTCGTTTCATACTTTTAAACGACGCTATATGTTATCCGTCATTAAAAGTATGAGCGACGACTATTGTATGACCAATCGTCATCGTCTTGTCCGTCATTAAAAAGTGAGCTCATGTGAGTTAGATAAGGGGTGATCTTAAGATCCGGACCGTGTATATATATATATATGTCACATCTTACGTATGAATCACTCAAATAACTAAGATAATAGATAGAAATAACAAATACTTTTTCAAAAGTATTTCATGTTATTTTGATTACAACCTAACAGTGTAAAGTAATTATCTAACATGCTAATGATCTATTAATTGATAATAATTAATACTAGTGCAATTATATTTTTTACATTTAGTGTAAAATCCTAACTTTTTTTGAATAAAGATGAATTTTTTATAAATATTATTTTTGAATATTATGGAGTGAAATTGATATAATGTTATAGCTGTGGGTAATATTTATAAATTTTGCAAAGTACGCAAGTTGTTATATAATATTCGATTGGTCGAGGAATATTCATTTTAACAGGAATATTCGTATAACTAAGACAATCATTGGTGGACCCCACAACGGAATTATTGTTTGATCGAGAAAAGGACAAAAATACTTTATGAAAATAACGGCGGAAGTTTTATCATTAATCGTTGAAACACCCTTGGTGTTAAAAAATACAATGTCTACGGCGTGGTTGCATAGTAGACACTTGCAGTCTTAATTATTGATGCTTACGTAAGAAGTCACTCAGTTTTGTTCAATTATTGTTATAGTATTTGTTGTAAGTTTGGCGTATTATTTAGCCCCCCGCTTACCCATTTTCAAAATTGTTGGTGGAAAGTTATATCAATCTTGTTATATATATATATATATATAAGTATTAAATATTTATATATATACGTGTTAATCAAGTGGGTGGGGGAGGGAACATGAAATGTGCTGAGAAAGTTTTTTTGGCTAGTATAGGATGGAGTACTTTTTATTATTATATGATAAATATATATATATATATATATATATATATATATATATATATATATATATAGGATGGAGAAAAGAAGTCTTATATGTATATAATATATATATAGAGAGATTATTTGAAATTACGTGAATCATCCCGATTCACGGGGTGTATTCACGGTTGCATATATATATATATATATATATATATATATATATATATATTATTTATATTTTATTTAAAAGTTTTGTTTTATTAGAATATTTTATGAACCGTCCGATTAAAGTAAATCAATCTGGACCGCTCAGAATTAGTTACTATCTTGATCGCTTTTTCTATAAATGAAGCTCATTCCTTCATTATTTTCTTACTTAATTCACTTTGAAACTATAGAGAGATAAACTATAGAGAAAAGAAGAAAGTATTCTGCTACTTCACTACTTATATATCCAAAGTACTCATCTTCTTAAGGTAGGAAATATTATTTGTTGTACTCGTAGGGAGTATTATTTCTTTTGTATTCATGAAGAGAACTTCTATTATTCCATTCTTTATTATTCTCGTTGAATAACTCAGATACGCCTGGCTACCCTATACTTGGTGACATTCCTCTATTATTCCGCCTTTATTATTCGGAATATCCTCATCATGCGTTTACGCCTTGACTCGTTCCGCTTTTATTATTATTCTTGCTGGAATATCCTCGCTCACATGCGCTTTACGTCTGACTTCGATTCCGCCCTTATTAGTATTCTCATTGGAATATATAACTTTGTCTATCTGCACCGCATGCACGGTGATTTCTCGTTGTTATTTCATTCTTTATTATTCGGTTGGAACATCCTCGCTTGGTGTGAATTTCGCTTTAACTCGGTTCCGTTATTGAGTATTCTCATTGGAATAACTTTTATCTATCTGCAACTGCATGCATGGTGATTTCTTTTGTTATTCCATTCTTTATTATACTCAGTTGGTTAAAGTTTTGACTTCTATACTCCATGAAATTAGTAGAATATCCTTGACATTTGCACTTCATCCAGTATCTTTTCATGTAAATATTCTTCTTAGTATTCTTGAATTTTACTCTACAAAGCAGTTTCATGTTGACAATTTGAACATTATTAGTTCCTGGATAAATTAATTCTTGAACTTATTTTATTGAATTCTTATATCATTGTCATCATCCTCATGTTTATATTTTTTGAAAGTCATCTGTGGGCTCAGTAGGCATGTAGATGGACTTGGTATGATTATGGCCGAGGATTATTCGGTATAATCATGACCGTAATGTTACAAATGGTGTGGTAAAAGTCCTCATTGGCCGTGTAGTGTATTGATGGACATTGTTGGCATGATAATGACCATTAATGAATACACAAATATTCTTGGCCCGTAGTGCATGGATAATTGTGGTCGTGATACTAAAGAATATCCTTGGCCGTAGTGTAGGGTGATTCGATGATGTGAAATATTTTTTAAAATTTGAGTCTCAAATGATAATGATGATGAAAAACTTTTAAATCATAAAAGATAGTAGATTTTATTTTCTACTTGACTTTTTAATGGATTACTTGTTCACCGCAGCTAAAACTTGATGTCTATTATATTTTATCGGTTTAACATTGTTGGAGACTAATGATAATTTATTCGCATTATCTTAGTCATAATATTTCTTCTTTGGGCTAGTTGAGCTCACCCTTTCTTTCACCGCTTCTCTTCGTGAAATGAGAATATAAATTTGGGACGAGCCTGGAGAACTGCACAGGCGTGATGGTCCGAGAGAGGATAGCATTAGTAGTCCTTACTATTCTCGCGAAAAATAGTGTGATAATAATTATAATGAGGACTCCTTTTGAGTTTGTATACTCTCTAGTAGACAATATTTGTATTCAAACTCACGCTTTATGTTTTGTCGTATTATACACGCACGGTTGTATTTGAATTCTCATACAATGTATCTGGCGACCCAAGATGGGTGATGTATACCTAATTTTGGGGGCGTCATATTGGTATCGAGCTTGTGGATATGATCCTAGCTAAGATGTGAGACTAGAACTAGGAGGGAAAGACGGGAATTCTTCGCTAAGTATGACTACTTAAATTTATTTTGTGTTTAAATTGGTTGGTCGAGTTTAGGGATAATATGTTATATGTTAATTAACCTTTGTTTTGTGGCGATGATCTCAAAATGACATCCGAGAATGTTGAGAATAACAATGGAGCACAGAGACCGCTGAGTCTCCACGGATCTATAATCGTGGATAATGTGCATCGTAAGGAGACATTCCTCGTGCAAACAACAACACCGACCAAATGATGAACGATTTGAATGTTCGTGAGGCTTTATGAATTCATGCAACAAAGAAAGTAGAGCGGCTCCTGTCCAAAATGTAGGTGAAAACACTGAAAACTCTCGGACGGCCTCCGCTAAACAGTTCAAGGAGCTGGGACCACCGGAGTTTATTGGAGAGCCAAAACCATTTAAGGCGGAGGCATGAATAAAGCAGATCACCAAGATATTTGATGTCTTGGGATGCTTCGAGGAGTAAAAGGTTCCTTCGCCACCTTCATTGCGTGAAGAAGAAGAGCGGACATCTTGGTGAGAATCAGAAAAGCGTGCCTCACTTAACGCACTCAAGATGTCTTGAGAGAAGTTCCAAGAGCTATTCAACGATAAGTACTTTCCCGAGAGTATTCGTCACATGAAAGAAGTGGAGTTTATCAAATTGGAACAAAACAATATGACCGTGTCGCAATACGAGGCTAAATTTACGGAGTTATCCCGGTTTGCATCCCATTTGGTCGATAATGAGGAGCGAATGACGCGAATGTTTTTAAGAGGTTTGAAACCGAGATACGTCAATATCTTATTTCTCATAAACCGTGTTTGTACTCCAGATGTTGTAAATAGGGCTAAGTTATAGGAGCGCGGTAACGAGTCAACGCAACCAAGAGAAAGCGTAAGGCATGTGAAAATACCAAAGTGGTATCACCATCGAAACAAAGGACAACAAACGTGGAGGGAATCAACATGCCAGAAATGGTAACCACTTCGGTGGTAATCATGGTCAAGACAATAAAAATGAACATTTCAAGAAAAGGATATTCAACAATGATGGAAGGACGTCAGCACCAACACCCATTGTTAAGGAAGGAGAACGACCACCTATCATATGCTTCAAATGCGGAGGGGAGGGACACATCAGTCCAAACTGCGCGATGCCATCCAAAGCATGTTATAATTATGGAAGAGAAGGTCACTTAGCCCGATTTTGTCGTTCACCAAAGACAAGTTCAGCTAGGATGGAGGCACCAAAGGCCGTCCCAGAAAAGTCAAAGCCGGTGGTGTAAGGGAGAACATTTGTCATAACCTCCCAGAGAGCAAGGAACCCGAATGAGGTCATGACGGGTAAGCTTATCATAAACTCTAGCGAAGTCTATACCTTATTTGATACCGGTTCTACCCATTCTTTTATTTCTTCTACTTGCGCTCAACGTTTAAATTTAACTCCAGAGAAATTAGACTTTGACTTATATGTTGAAACTCCGTTGGGAGAAACATTCATTACATCCACTGTTTATAAGTCTTGTTTGGTTCAAATTGGTACCCTCATATTATCTGTCGATCTTATTTCATTGAAAATACTTGCATTTGACGTGATTTTAGGGATTGATTGGTTAACTACTTACAATGCTAAAATTGATTATTTTCATAAGGTTGTTAGCTTTCATATTCCTAAACAACCTATTATGAGAATTCAAGCGACCAAACCATTAAAATCAATGACGGTCATCTCAAGCCATAAAGCTATTCGTTTATTGAAAAATGGATGTCAAGCTTTCTTAGCCTTTCTTAGCCCACGTCACAGATCTAAACAAAAATACGTCAGTTTTGAATGATATTTTTATTGTTAATGAATTTCCTGACGTATTCCCTGAAGAACTTCCTGGCCTACCCCCAGAGCGTGAAATTGAATTTTGTATCGACCTTGAACCCGGTACAAAACCCATTTCCAAAGCCCTATATCGGATGGTTCCTATTGAACTTCAGGAGTTAAAGACTTAACTACAGGAATTGTTAGACATTGGCTTTATTCGTCCTAATACTTCTCCTTGGGGTGCTCCTGTTCTATTCGTGAAGAAGAAAGATGGGAGTATGCGACTTTGTATTGATTATCGGGAGTTGAATCATGTCACCATAAAAAAAAAGGTACCCATTGCCACGTATTGATGACTGTTTGACCAAATATTCGCAAGGAGTCAAATTTTTTCAAAGATTGATCTTCGTTCCGATCTCACCAATTGAAGATTAGAACCGATGACATTCCAAAGACGGCTTTAATTGATGAGACGGGCATTATGAATTCACATCATGCGTTTTTTGTAGGACCGATTCCGTCCTTATTAGTATTCTCATTGGAATAATCTGCCTACATCAAGCATCGCATGCACGGTGATTTCATTGTTATTTCATTCTTTATTATTCTCGCTTGGAACATCCTCGCTTGTGCTTAATTTTGCCTCGACTTGGTTCCGTTATTGAGTATTCTGTTGAAATAACTTTGTACATCACGCCAAGTCTGCATGCGTGGTGATTTCTTTTGTTATTCCATTCTTTATTATACTCGGTTGGTTAAAGTTTTGACTTACTATACTCCATGAAATTAGTAGAATATCATTGACATTTGTCTTCATCCAAAGATCTTTTCATGGAAATATTCTTCCGAGCATTCTTGAATTTTACTTTCTACAAAGCGCTTCATGTTGACAATTTGGATATTATTAGTTCCTGGATAAATTAATTCTTGAACTTGTTTTATTGAATTCTTATATCATTGCCATCATCCTCATGTTTATATTTTTTAAAAGTCATCTGTGGCCTGTAGTGCATAGATGGACTTGATATGATTATGACCGAGGATTATTCGGTGTAATCATGGCCGTAATGTTACAAATGGTGTGGTAAAAGTCCTCATTGGCCCGTAGTGCATTGATGGACGATTGTTGGCATGATCATGACCATTAATGAATACACAAATATTCTCGACCAGTAGTGTATGGATAATTGTGGTCGTGATACTAAAGAATATCATTGGTCAGTAGTGCGAGGGGTGATTCGATGATGTGAAATATTTTTAAGTTTGAGTCTCAAATGATAATAAATGATGAAAAACCTTTTAAATCATAAAAGATAGTAGATTTTATTTTCTACTGACTCTTTTAATGGATTGCTTGTTCATTCCGCAGCTTAAACTTGATGTCTATTATATTTTATCGGTTTAACATTGTTGGAGACTAATGATAATTTATTCTGCATTATCTTAGTCATAATATTTCTTCTTTGGGCTAGTTGAGCTCACCCTTTCTTTCACTTTTTCTCTGTGAAATGAGAATATAGTTGGGACGAGTCGGAGAACGGAGTGATGGTCCAGAGGATAGCATTAGTAGTCCTTACTATTCTGTGAAATAATGTGATAATAATTATAATGAGGACTCCTTTTGAGTTTGTATATTCTCTAGTAGACAATATTTGTATTCAAACTCACAGTTTATGTTTTGTCGTATTGTACACGACAGTTATATTTGAATTCTGTACCATGTATCTGACGATCCAAGATGAATGATGTATACCTAATTTTGGGAGCGTCACATTTAGTATGATTAATTAAGACCCTTATAATAGCTTCCATGAGCAGCGGACCAATCCAGCTCTAGTATTGATTTATACTTACGTTGGCTTAATTAATTTCCACAATTAATATTCTGCATGTGCATCTATATATTAATTCCAAATATTTACATGCGCTGCTATTTGGGCATGTTGATATCAATCCGAAGGATAAACTACTTATTAATTACTAATTATGTACTCTCTCCGTCCCTATTTAAATGACGTTTTAGAGATAGACACAAGAATTAAGATGATAATTCAAAAGCATTAAATATTGTACTCAATTGTCTATAATATCCTTAAATTATTAATTTATCATAGCATAAGAGTTTAAAGTACCAAAAAAAATAGGTAGAGTAATGAGGGATAATTTTGAAAAAATTATCATTAATTTTCTTAGATTTGAACAAACGTCATTTAATTAGGGACAAATAAAAAACTCTAAAACGTCATTTAAATAGGTACGGAGGGAGTATTATATTTGTATCATATGTCAGAAGTAATTACATCATTTTAACTGCAGGGTTTAGGAACAAAGGAAACTTATGGAAGGCCGAATACTAGAGCTAGCTAGGGTTAGTTAACCCATTTTATAGCAATAACGAGAATTGATGTATCTCAACAGTGGGTTGGGTTTAATCGTCTATTATAGACTGGTTTTCTATTTATTATATAGCTAGGTTTATGCATGCTTATATGAGTTTGGTTTGTGGTGTTGTTTATATATAGGTGTGTTGCCTTGCCTTGGTCGGTTTTAGTGTCTGTACTTGTTAATATTTCTATAAAGGTATTACTACATTTATCGGTAAGAAAAAAGAAAAAGTGGTACAGGTTTTGACCAAGATATGATGAACAGAGCTATTTCTGACGTTTTGGAATGAAAACCAGACCATTTTTAAAACATTACCTTCATTTAAAAATAAATAAATAAAAAATACAACTGTATCTGAGAAGTAATTTTTCAGAGTTTAAAATATAATAGTTCAACTACAGTAAAACATATGAGATTTCAACTATAATAAAATATATGACAAATTTAACTGCAACAAAATATATGAGAATACATTTATTAAAAAATATTGTTTCTAATATTTTTAAAACCAAAATCTTCAATTAAATATTTAAAATTATATAAATTTAAATCGAGGTCCAAGGCGATTTACCCTCCCCGTCGTGTTCAGGAATGATGAACGATCCAAGTGGTAGATTCAGTACATATCAATACGGATCCCTAAATACGATACGACTACGTACATCATCATGGGTTTAAGGCTTTACTTACTTAGTGTGTCTGGCCTTCCCACGTGCGAAGCTGCCCGTAGCATGGGCTTTTTCTCAGAGAGCTTTTTGTTCTGAGGGCCGACAACCTAGGCCTACCATAAAGTCAGTCCACCATAAAGCCCTCCCAACCCAAACACCCAATGCACGTGCGAATGTAATTATTACTCCCTCTATATCTAACCCATCCTCATAAAGAAAACAATTTTTTGTTATTAGTATTATATTTGTATGCATTTTTTTTACGATTAGAAAATTAAATTTTAGAATACTAAGGCTTGGTAGACTTGCATGATATTGAAATATACGTAGTAAAAACAATGGACACTATTTGTCATATAGAGAGAATATATATTTGATTTTTAAACAACTACTACATACCATGATACCACAAAAGTAAAAGTAAAACCAAACACCAGCCCATCACAATGAACAAAAAGGCACTCATTGCCAAATAACGCGTTCCGTTCCCCACTTTTCCCTCAAACTTGGCAGCATATAACGGAACCTGTAGCCCCAACTTACTTTGACCAGAATATATATCCTCCCCCGCATAATTTACACATCAAACCATGTTTGTTACGTGAAAAAACAGAAACAAACTGAAGGATGTAACTGTAATTTTAAGATAATAAAGTTGGTGAAGTCATTTTGCATGGGAAGGATGGGTAGTTTTGTAATAAGGGCTTCTTTGGATTGTTATATATAGACGGTACTTGTGCCACCCCCACAAACCTCTATACCTTTGGTCACTTTCTTCTTGTCCTTAACAATTTTCTCTCTTCAATGGATGAAGATCAGCAGCAGGAGCTTCAGCTACTCCCTGCTCCCCATAGCATATCATCTTCTTCACACATCCCGAGGTGGCCGCCTGAATCATCATCGCCGTCGATGAAATACAGGTCAAAGGATCATCCGTACGAGGTTCCATCGCTGGATCTTCAATTGTCAATAAGTGTCCGGCCCTTCAGGCCGCCACCGTCGATTTCAGATTCTGGGTGCGTTGAAGCGTTGAAATGGCAAGCGGCGGAGCAAATTCGGTTAGCAGCAATGGAAAAGGCTTATGCGGAGCGTGTGAGGGAACTTACTAGGCGAGAAATGGAGATAGCACAATCCGAGTTTTCACGTGCTAGGCACATGTGGGAGAGAGCTCGAGAGGAGGTTGACAAGGCTGAGAAATTGAAAGAAAGGGCCACTCGTCGTATTAATCCTACGTGCATGGAGGTAACCTGCCAAGCTTGCCGCCAAAAGTTCCGATCTTAATTCAATTAATTCACTCTTTTAATTAAAAATTTATGACGGCTTCTACGTGCGCTAATTAACAGTTGGTACACATAGAAGTACTCAAAATCTATGTACCTAAAAATGTTTTTACAAGAAAGGTTTAATTTCTATATAGTGAAGTTTTTTTTTTTTTTTTTTTTTTGGTTGAGATATTGGTATGTTGGTGTTAATTTCCTTTCAGTCATGGAGAGAGAATGCAATATTAGATCTTGGTGGCAAATTAAGAAAGTACTTCATAATGATTAAAGATTTGTATGTTGAATGTATAAATTTTTGATTAATTCAGTAATATATTTGTTAACGCCAGGATCTTCTGCCACATCCCAATCACGTAAGACGTCTTGATCCTGCACAGTAAACACGGTAAACACCACAAGCTTGACGGCGGTTCCGTCGGGGGATAGCTCAGACGTGAGAATTAGTATGTGTTCACAAGGTTAACAATGGAGGAATGTACTTATCTAAAGGTCAGAGAGAGATAATAAATCTCGGTTGTGTGTATGTGAGAGAATATGAAGATCAAAAGTATATGAACGTATTCTCTTCGTGAAGACCTCCTCTTGCTTAGGTTATATTATCTCTGCCTGGATTACTGTGCCACCCACTACTACCGACACACCCCTCCGATCCGACATCGTTCGCCGATTGCAGTATGGTTTATCCAACGCTTTTGGCCATGTTTTTTACCACCACGGCTTTATGATCCCATCCACATTAATGCATGGCGGGAGCTTTGGTCAACTTGTCATGCTTTTTAATCATCACAAGTCAAAGTAATGAGATATTAAAATATCTAATGGGTCGATCCAATGGGACCGAATTTCGGACTTAAAGGTTAAAATGGATACATATGGTGGTGGCCAAGACTTTTCACTTGATTAATAATAGAGGCCCAATAGATTATTTATGTGAGTAGAGCCCAATGTACACCCCCAAAGATAGAAATATCACGACCCAACATTGCCCCTAGTTTTTGTTAAATAGAATGTTTAATAGAAAACTATGAATGACCAGATAAATTACTAAAAGTCCATAGTGAGAGATAATTGAAGTGTACCCGATTCGCTTATTCACGAAATAAAAGGAGAAGAAAATCGGAGGCCCAAATCGGAAAAGCCCCATCTAATAAATTCATGAACCCTAACTGCACCACTTCCCATTCAAATTCCAAATCATTACTAACATTTAATGAGCCCTGGACTTGAACAATCGTAAATCACGATATAAAAGGTAACTTTACCAATTTTGACAGCTTTACTACCCATTTGAAATTTGAAAGCGTCTTACAACTCTCTCGACTTTCCTCAACTTTCTCTTTTCTTCTGACTTTGTCAACAATGGCTTCCCCTGCAATTCAACAAGGCTCTCCCATCACCGGTAACCCCACTCACGATCGTTCCACCAAATCCTACCATCACTGCTTTCATGAAGGAACCTCAACCCCGAACCCAAAGGGGTCGAAATCGACAAAATCTTCCCTAAAAATCCCAAAACCCCTTTGAATACTACAGAGAACACCGAAAGCGATTCGCGACGCCAATATTCCTCTATCGTCACGGAGGTTTGATCGAAGAGGATCCGATCTCGATACCATATCCCGGATACCCGTGCGATTAGGGTTCCTAGATCCGATGAGAAAATGTATCAACGGCGGAGGTTGGAATGCCGTCCCTCGTGACTCTGTTTGAGAAGGGGTTCGTTTCTCTTTGCACATTTTATAAGTAACCTTCTTTGGGGTTCTGAGGGGTGGGGTTACCTAACCGGTGCCAAATTCATACATTCATATCCTGGCCTTTGTGGCCTTCTGTCATGAATTGGGCGTGGAGCCCTCCTTGGACTTCTTCTTCACGGTATATAAGATAGTCCAATCTAGGGAGAAGGGGTTCAAGACCATTAGTACGCACTCTCCGAAGTCAGGAGAGAAGTTCAAGAAAGCGTTCACGGTGAACACGCCTTCGAGCAATAAAATTTGCACGAGAAATGGTTCTACGTCAAAGGCCCCGAAATTTCTTCCTTACCGAACTGGGCCACTAACGAAAAGATCTCTGCTGACTTCGGGGACATTTCTGAAGAAAGAGAAGTGGAAATGATGGAACTTTTTGACAATTTCCCCAAGGAGGAGTGGAAGTATGGACTCCTCTCGAAGCAAGCATGGTTATATGACCATAAATGTAAGTATCGGTCTATTTTATATGTATACAAATTTTTTGAAAATGCTTTTATAATGTGGATTCTAACACAGAGTTGTTTGGTTATGCAGTATCTTTGATCAAACCGAGCTCTTTAGAGATAAAAGAGTTCGAAGATTTTTTGTCCGGGAAGTCTTCGGAAGCTGTTGAAACTCTGGCAGCAGAAGCTGCTCCCGATGCCGAACCAATCCCGTAAACACACACGCACGGAAGTTCCGAATCGGCGGCGAACCCGAAGGCGATGAGGTTCCCCTGCTAGGAAGAGACTCTCCGTCTCGCCGGAAGAAGAGGCCATCGAAACCTAGATCAACCCTCTCCCTAGCCCTTCTAAGCCACCCCGAGAAATTGAGCCAACTACAACATCCATTCCTCGACGAGGAGGCTTACTCGATCGTCTGATCGAAGAAGCATCCTTCGCACCAAAAGTTAAAACCAAGATAACCCACGACCGTAGAAGAGCTCGGGGTGCCCGATCTTCGATCATTCCCCTTGTGCCCCCCAGAGAAATACAGATTAGAAGAAGGTGATCAGATTTAAAATAGTTCAAACATCGCCCAGAAGAGAAGCGTACACCGACAGCTTATCCAAGCTCTGCCTCCGCCGCTTCTCCTCATGAACCCATCCCAAATAAGTCTCCTTCCCAAAATCGTATATGCAGCGAACCTACTTTCTTCGAGCAACCACCTCCTTCCCGAAAAGGTCGAGACCTCACTTTGAACGACCCGATCCTTCTTCGTGTCGTCACATCACGCCGAGGTCATGGGGTCCCCGACTGCGTGGCCTAGATTCAATGCTAACTTTCCTTCGACCTTTTCGGGGCCTTCGTGAGAATCTTGATGATCATCGGTTCGATGATCACACGACGAAATCGCTTTCGATGAAGGAATGAGCTATCTAGCTAAGGTAAATAACCATTTCTTTATTTTTCTGTCTTTCTGTTCTTAATTGGATATCTGGGTATTGACTTGAGTACTGTTTGGTCATATGCAGGCCAATGCTGTCTTCGGACGTTTGCGTCCAAGACACATAAATGGAGAAGCCGAGGAAGATTTCATGAGGCAAGAAATCAACATGCTGAAATCGACCTTGGCTCGAGAAAGAACCTACCATGAAGATGCTTTTCACACCATTAATGGCCTCCAGCGAGACTTAGATCGAGCCAGGATGGACCTGAAGACGTCCGATGATGAACTAAGTGCCACAAGGGATGGGTTGGCCGCATCCGAAGCCAGCCAACAAACTCTAACCGATATGAACGCCGACTTGGTCGAAGAAAACCTGCTACTAAAGGCCAAGAATGAGGAGTTTTCTTCGGCCAACCGAAGCCTGGCTATTCAACTTGGCGAAGCTCAATCGAAGGTCCAGGATGAAGGACGGAGACACAAGAACAAACGCCACAAGCTTCGTCATAAAATAAAGGAGCTTGAGGGAAGGGGTCCTCTTTTGACCGAAGAGTTGAAAAAGCAGATACAAGCGGAGTGTAGGGATTCAGACGAGCTTAACGTCGAGATCATGAAGGTCTATTCGGAAGGCTACGAAGACTGCCGAGAACGAGGCAAAGAAAAACTGTCTGTTGCCCAGCTAGATCCCACCTTGCTCAACTCCGAAGACGAAGGTGGTGCCTAGATGTTCTTCCTGCTTTCATTCTGATTTATGTAAAAATTTATCTGTTTTAAACTATTTATGTTTTTTGTGATCATTTTGGAATTTTATATATGGAGGTTGTCAATATTTCTATATTGGTGTACTTAGTTCATGAATGAATAAATTAAATGAATATTTTAGTTTTCCTGATGAATCTGCAATTTCCTTAATTGTGAACTATCAGTAAGATGAACCTAAACAGTGAATCAGTTAAGACATATGATAGTTAATGTATGATACGAAGTGAATTG
Organism: Panax ginseng; assembly: GCA_020205605.1. NCBI lineage: Eukaryota > Viridiplantae > Streptophyta > Magnoliopsida > Apiales > Araliaceae > Panax > Panax ginseng. Next base: position 5,591,180 of record CM035145.1, on the reverse strand, counting down.
AATTTCATGGACATAATTTAACTTAACTGAACAGAAAGGACTGAACTCAACACTTAAATAAAATAAAGTAACACATACTCATCGGTTGCGAAGTGTGAGATCGGTCATTTGTTTACCACTCGGGGTGAAACAATCATATAAGGACCAATATATAAGGATCAAGATATAAGGACCAAGATATAAGGATCAAGATATAAGGACCAATTGTGACCATTGACTTACCACCCTGGTAAAATCAATATAGGATCCTTCGTCTACCACTCGGGGTAGAACGACAAATGGACTGCCATCGAATGGCCAGCAAGTCCTACCATACCTCCTTACACCATAGTGATCATAGGACAAATAGGACCACGATCAATAGTGACCATTGATTTACCACCTTGGTAAAATCAATATAGGACCTTCGTCTACCACTCGGGGTAGAACGACAAATGAGCTGCCATCGAATGGCCAGCGAGTCCTACCATACCTCCTTACACCATAGTGATCATAGGACAAATAGGACCAGGGATCAATAGTGAAAAAAGTATTTGTTTATTGATAATGAACAATAATATCTGATTCTTAGATGAATTAACTTGATCTTTATTGAAAGTATTTCCAAGCTCACCAAATACAAGTGTTTTTTGATTTCGGAACCATCTAACGCCTTTAACCGATAAGTGCCCGGCTTTGATACTTCGATTACTTCATAAGGCCCTTCCCAATTTGGCATTAACTTTCTCGTGTTTTGAGGTGTAGAAGCTTCGGCTTCTCTGAGGACGAAGTCTCCTACTTCGAATCTGCGAAGCTTGACTCCTTTGTTGTAATGCTTAGCTACTCTTCATTGATAAGCAGCCAGTTTAAGTAGAGCCACTTCTCTGACTTCTTCTAGCAAATCCAAATTGGCCTTCAGTCCTTCGTCATTGTAGATCTCTTTGTATTGGCTGACCCGAAGACTTGGAGATCCGATTTAACGAGGACTAAGGCATCGATACCATAAGCCGCCTAAAAGGTGAATCCCAGTAGTAGTCCTCGGTGTAGTCCCAGTAAGCCCATAACACGCCGAGACGACTCTTCCGCCATCTTCCTTTAGCTTCATCCACCAAGGCGATCCCATTCATCCCATTCATTCCGTCTGTTGGTCACCTCAACTTGGCCATTTGATTGTGGATGAGCCACCGAAGTCTTCTTATGCCGAATCCCCAACTCCTTTAAAAATGCTTCAAATTTTGATCCCACGAACTTGTGACGCCCCCAAAATAGGTCCATTCCATCCAACCCATTCTGAGTCGCCAAATACATGGTACAGAAATAACTACAACTTTATTATTACAACATATAAACTGTGAGTTTAAATACAGATATTGCCATCTAGACAATATCCACATACAAATAAATCCTCATCATAATTATTGATACTTTATTTTACAACAATGGTGAGGACTACTAAACAACTCTCCCTAGAACTTTCATTCCATACCCCGACTAGTACTCGCTACATTCTCGTCTCCTGAGAAGAAAAATGGAACAAAAAGGAAAAGGGTGAGCTCATTAGCCCAAAGAAAGAATATTATGGCTAAGATAATATACAACAAAATTATCGTTAGTCTTGAACAGGAAAAATATAATAGAATACAATAGACAACAAGTTTTAAATCAATATTAGCGAGAATATTAATTCATAGAAGAGTTACGTAGAGGATGAAATCTACTAATATCTATGAATTTAACGGTCCATCATCAATATTTTTATCCTCAGAACATCAATCAATATATATCCGAATCATATATATTCATCCTCGCACTTCTGATGGCCAAGGACATTCACCAATTGGTCATGTTCATCTAAACACTGCTCATCTTTGCACTACGGGCCAAAGATATTCATCGAAATCATTCATCTTTTACTACTGGCCAAAGATATTCATCGAAATCATTCATCTTTGCACTACGGCCAAAGATATTCATCGAAATTATTCATCTTTCACTACTGTGCCAAAAAGATATTCAATAATATCATCATTTAAGACCGAGGATGATGAAAATATTTTTAAAAGCGAATCCAAAGAAACAAAATGACAAGGATTAAGGATTAAGGATTCGTACTTTGTTTTATCCACGTCCAAAAATACCTCAAAAATAATCATAGTGGTGTAAAATTCAAGAATGATCAAAACATGGATACAATCAAAGCTAGTATCCATAATAGATATTTTGGACAAAAAAAAAAATTTCATTTTTCGATGAATAGTGCCGTATTCATGAATAATAGTGTCGATATCGTGAATAAAGGTCGTATATCGTGAATAAGAACCACACCAAAAGATAGAAATTTCACAAAAAACATCTTCACGCTTCGTGAATAAGAACTCATGAATAAGAACTCCCACATGAAAAAGTTCCAAATTTGATAAAAAGTTCCAACCAATATTTCAAAGATAATGATATTGAAGAAATAATATCATTTGAGAAGAAAATAACATCCCTTACCTCGAAAGACAATCTTACTAAATGAAACACCTGATATAAAGCTATGACTTGAACTTGCACCGTATAGAAATACTCAAAGTATACTCAAAATACTCACAAGAATACGCTCGATAATATAGAGAGAAAACTTCAGCTTAAATTGTGATTTTCAATTCTAACCTAAGACCTATTTTATAGAAATTCTTTAGAAACACCAAAGCGAAAAAATTAATATAATATTAATATATATAAAAATATTATACGTATTCCTTGAAATCTTAATCTCAAAGAATTCACACATGCCAACCTTCTAGAAAAAAAAAAAAAACGTTTTTCTAATTTAAAATAATTTAAACTTCCAAAAATCAATTATTTCGGAGCTTCGGAACTTCAATAATTCATAATAAATAGTCCATTTATCAGAAAATTTGAATTTCGCGAGTTTTTATAGGAAATTCAATTCTCTACAACTTTGCAGAAGAAAGTTTTTCCAAATTCCAAACAGAAATTGACCGAAATTCATAAATTGGCGATTTTACAGGCTATAATCAAATTTCAGTCAATAAATGGGGTCCACCGATATGTTTAACATGTTTTAAACATTTTTGGTAACAAAATACTCCTCCTCGCATATACTCATATATCCCACATTCATCGTAAAAATATCATCGTTAATATATTATTAAAATAATATATTTAAATGAATTATTTTATCAGAAAAAGATAAAATATTAATTTTCAACAATTGTCACTATAAAAATTTTCTCCATCTATATCCACATAAAATCAATATTTTCCTCATCATATGAATTAATAATTAATTATTCACAAATAATATTACGAGAATCACAATATTGACAACCAGGCGGTTCAGGAAAGAGGGGCTTTCAATAAGAATTTCTCCTTCTTCTTGGCATGAATTAGGTGACCAAACCTCCCTTAGATGTAACTTTCTAGACATTGTCAATAATGTTATCTAATAATATTATTCAGATAATATGAATTATTGGTTCGATAATGAAAAGTAATCGTGTAATGACAATTATTGAAACAACAACAATATAAAATATCAACGCAAAATTATTGAATCAATAAAAAAATCTTTGAATATAATTATCAGTAACCATTATTGAGTAGTGCCTTCTTACGTAAGAATCAATAATTGGTGCAATACCGCAATAATCTTCTTGTGCAATACTGGTGTGCTTCTTGTGCAATAACGCCAGACATCGTGTTTTTTACCACCGGGTATTCCAACGATTAAATAAGCAGTAACAACTACGCCTGTTATTTTTAAACAACTTATTTTTGTCATTTTCTTCCTCCAATCGCTTTTTCGTTATGGGGCCCACATACATGGATGCGCCGTCGCATTTAATATTCTCCGACAATGATTTAATATTCCACGACCAAACGAATATTCTCCGACAATAATGAATATTTTATAACCACTTTGCTTATTTTGAAATACTTGTGTATTACCCATAACTATCCACATTAATCAAATCAACCCTTACTATTTCAAAATAATAAATAGAAAATTCCATTTTATTTAAAAAAAATTCGGTCTTACTGAATCAAGCGTCCGTCATGTCCGATATTATTAATACTCACAGGGATCCCGGCGAAACACTACGGACTTTTTTTATAAACTTCAAACATTCTTGCTCGTTATTAACAAGTGGCTTCGCTTCTCTACCCACTTAGTCATGTAATCAATAAGAATTCATGACAAAGCTAACGACGACCTTTAGCTTTAAAGCAATGGACCCGATATATCTACCCCCAGCACAACGAAGGGTATAGGAGATAAAATCGAGTATAGCTCTTACGGTGGTGATATGGATCGAATTTGCTGAGTTGGCACTTTTCACATTTTTTAACATACTCTTTAGCTTCCTTGAAAATTGTAGGCCAATAGTATCCTTGCCGAAGTACTTTGTAAGCCAAAGATTTAGTAGCCATATGATCACCGCAAATTCCCTCGTGAACTTCCCGAAGAGCATATTCTGCTTCGGATGGGACCAGGCACTTCAGTAATGGTGAAGAAAAGGCCAATCGATAAAGATCTCCATCAATAAGAACAAAATTGGCACTCTTGTACTTGATCTTCTTTGCCAACATCTGATCCGAAGGAAGGACGCCATCTGCCAAATACTCGATGTAGGGGGTCATCCAACAGTTAGATCGCTCAATACACATTATTGCTTCACGTCAACACTTTTACCGCCGCAGAACTTCCAAGTAAACTGATCCGTTGAAGACATCCGCATCCGTAGTGGCCAACTTCGATAAGGCATCGGCAATGGAATTGTCATTACGCTCTATGCCCTAAAATTCGTATGAAGCAAAATACTGAAGTCGGTTCTTTAACTCCGCCAAATACTTGATCATCCGAGTTCCGTGAGTTTCATAATCTCCCGACAGCTGCTTGACGACCAATTGAGAGTCACTATAAATGATAAGCTTCTGGACCTCTAGACTCTTTGCCAATCGAACACCTTTCTAACTTCGCTTCATACTCGGCCGTTATTCGTCGCTTTAAATCCGAATCGATGGCTGTTGAACTTTGAATCCGTCCCGGACTTGTCAAGATAATTCTGCTTTACTAACGGTTAGGGTAGAGGCAACCGTCTGCGCATATAGAGTCCAAACATTCTCGATCTTGTTGAAGAATCTGCATCGCTTTCGACGGACGATTCAAACTTCGGTAACTTCGGATTCGCTTCGGTGAACGAACATTCTACCATGAAATCGGCCAAAGCTTGACCTTTGATAGCGGTTCGGGGATGGTATTCGATGAAAAACTGGGACAACTCCATAGTCCATGCCGCTAGTCTTCCTGAAACTTCTGGCTTGCCCATAACCTTCTTCTTGGGCGATCCGTGTAGTATGCGACGAGTTCTAATTTTGAAAATATTATCGAAGCTTTCTACTAGCAATTATTAAAGCAAAGGCAAATTTTTCAATATTTGGATACCGGTTTCAAAGATCTCGCAGACGTGGTCGACATAATAGGCCGGATCTTTGCTTTCCACTAACCTCCCGAACCAATACTGCCCCAACCGCTAACGAACTTGCTGCAAGGTACAGATATAAGGTCTCTGCTGGAGCGGGCTTTACCAATAAAGGAGCCGAAGAAAGATATGCCTTTATGCCTTGGAAGGCGTTTTCACACTCTGAAGTCCACTGGAATGTCTTCACATTCTTTAGCCCTTTCAATGTATCAAAGAAAGGAAGGCACCTCTCTGCAGATCTGGCGACGAACCTCCTCAAAGCTGCAATCCTGCCAGTCAGACGTTGGACGTCTTTGAACGACTGAGGAGTCTTCATATCAAGAATGGCCTGAATCTTCTCCGGATTGGCCTCGATACCCTTTTGACTGACAAGATAACCCAAAAACTTCCATGCACCGAGGCCAAAAGTGCACTTGGCCGGATTAAGTCTCAGTTGATGATGACGGACAGTCTGAAAGCACTCCTCTAGATCGTCCAAATGATTCTGAACCTGTATACTTTTCATGATCATGTCATCGACGTATACCTCCATGTTCCTTCCCAGCTGCCTATCGAAGATGAAGTTCATCATTCTCTGGTAAGTGGCTCCAGTATTTATAAGGCCAAAAGTCATCTTCTTGTAGGTGTACACCGAACGGTGTGTAATAAACGCGGTCTTTGGGACGTTCTCTTTAGGCATGGATATTTGGTGATAACCTGAAAAAGCATCCATAAAGCTTAGTAATGCATACCCCGAAGTGGCATCGATGAGCTGATCAATATGGGGCAGAGGATAAAAGTCCTTCGCACAAGCTTTATTGAGGTCGGTGTAGTCGATGCAAACCCGTCATTTTCCATTCTGCTTCTGCACCAATACCACATTCGCCATCCACTCGGGATAATCAATTTCATAGATGAAGTCGGCAGCCAACAGCTTTGCTATTTCCTCATCAATGATTTTCGCCGCTCGGTATAAAGATCCGCTTTTCACTTAACCGACTTCTTTCAAAGGATCTATATTCAGTCAGTGCTCGGCTATCTTCCTATTAACTCGTGCATGTCCTTGGTTCCCATGCAAAAATATCCATATGTAAGCAGTAAGAAGAGTTCTATAAGGTTTGTCCGAAGAGGTTCTGGTAGACCCGAACCGATCTTCATGATCTTGTCTGGCTTTCCGATGATCAATTTGACCTCCTCCGTCCCACCTGCAGGAATCACCATTGGTTTGGAACTAATTTCGGTAAAGGGCTCAATCTCAATTGCCATTGTCTGTTTTTGTTTGCTGACCCCCACTCCGGAGGAAATAACAGCATTCCGGTAGCATCGTCGGGCCAAATCCAAGTCCCCCGCCACCTCTCCTACCCCATGTGCCGTGGGGAACTTGATCTTGAAATGAGGGATGGAGGTCACAGCTTGGAGAGCAGTTAAGGTAGGTCTTCCCAGTATAGCGTTGTAAGCTGAATCAACGTGCACAACATAGAATTTGCACATTATTTCGACCTGCTGGGGTGCTGTGCCGAAGATAACTGGGAGTTCAATAGTGCCTGCAACTTTGACCGGATCGTTGCTGAAACCATACAAAGGAGCTTCCTGCCCGAACTCCATTTTTTGTCCATCAAGATGCATCATCTGATAGGCATGAGCGTATAAAATATCCATCAAGATCCATTGTCTATCATCACGCGCTTCATATATCACCGTGCCCACTTCATACCGTGATCACCAAGGCCCCCCTCATGTGGCTCGATGGGCTCCGAGGATATAGTCGTCAAGTAAATGATATAATAGTCCACGGAATGGTCATCAACCTTGAGGGAGATCTGTCACAGTCATGACCGAATCCAGGTAAGCTCTTCTCTTCCTCCCAATCAACTTTCCTGCAGATCCACCAGTTATCACATCGATGACATGCCTTGGGCGATAGAGCTTATTCCATTTGAGCCGAAAATAAGACGATCACGGTTACTAGTCTCACTGATCATTAGTGGTAACATACTGTACTCAACAAGCCATCTTTAATCTTCCTCTCCACAAAGTCTTTCAAATTGCAACACTCGTTAGTTAGTGTGGCTCACCTGACTTGATGATAGCCACATACTTACGAGAGTTACCACCCTACTGTTCGGTGAGTTATCACGGGATGGCTCGAAGAAAGGTTGGTTTCGATCGATCTAGAATCACGATCTATCTGTGTTCAATTTAGTATAGACCTTATTCACCTTCGGTCAACAGGGGACAACCGCTTTCCTTGCCGCCAGAGTTATTGTCTTCTTGAATCGCCTTACGGCCGATCATTATACCCCCCGTTCTTCTCTGATCAACTTCGGCCTTGGGAACTACCATCTCTTTCAACTGGTTTGAAGGAGGATGTTTCAGGCTATTCATGGCTTTTTCCACAACAATATAGCCTTCTGCCTTGTCAACGGCTTCGGCCAAGCTCTTCGGATGGTGAAACATCAACTTTTTCACCAACTTCTCGGATTTCACCAAATCCAATCCATTCTGGAATAAACCCATAGCCTGGAGATCATTAAGGTCGGACACCTGACCGACTGCTTCTCTAAACCTCTTCACATATTGGCCCAAAGATTCATTTGGTAAATCGCCGGATCTGCGCTGAAGAACCCGTAAACTTTCCTCTTCTTCGATTACTGCCGAAACGGGCATGAAATTTATCATAAAGCTTTCGGTCCAAGAGATATTGAATCCGAAGCAAGAAAGTTCCCAACCAACGCCTCGCATCCTTTCTCAACGGCGTAACAAAGGTGTGGCATTTAGCGGCGTCGGTGAAGTCATAATAATCCATTAAGCCAATTCAAACGCTCGCTTTGGTCATAAGGATCCCTTTATCCCCATCGTAACCTTCCATGCGAGGCAACTTTTTAGTGATATCTGCCTTTTCTTTGAGAATATCTGAGGAAAAAGGGGATGCCTTCTTTCCCGGAGCGTCCTTCACTGTTGAACCTCGGCCACCATTGCTTTCGAGCTCTTTCAAATCGGCTCTTTACTGAAAAATCAACGCCTTCGGGCTGTGGGGAGACCTCTTTTTCGTGAACAACATTATGTCTCCGAGAGGATCGACCTCCTCCTCGCCGATCCTATCGCCTGGTGGGACTCGTGATCTACTCGCATACACAACTCTTTCCTTATGGTGAGAATGGTCACGTTGATAATCCATTACCACGACTTGAACGCGATCTCCCTCGACCGCTTCTCCTTTGTCGATAATCGTCTCGATCTTTGAGAGGTAATGGCCATTATTGCTTTCTTCGAGGCTACAGAGTTACGCTTCTCGATCTCCTCCTACTACGAGAACGATCCTTAAAAACATCGGCGCAACTTGGCTCCTTACCTCTCGTCGCGACACCTCCTTATGCCCACTTCGTCCTTCAGATCGATCGCGGCTAGATGCTTCGTCCGTAATTCAACCACCAAAGCATCTGTTGACTATATCCTCTCTTTGCTTTTTACAGGACCTCCATGGCTCTCTATCGGCCGTCTCGCCATCTTCGCCAACTTGGCGCTCTATCTTCTGACCACTTCTATGATAAGTCTTGGTGGTGAGCCTTCCACCGCCTCTAACCATAATCTCGCTATTTATCCACACCGAAAACCAATCTTCGTCGGCCCCACCATGAATCTTGGACGGAGATCTCTCAATTATCTTAGAGGTCGTGGCTCTCGTGAGCACTTTTAGAAGGACCTGACGATCCTTCACCAAACACGAGGCGTTGATTTAGCCAATGACCATCGCTTTGCCTCTTCCTTACGGCGTACCATCCCTACTCCTCACCATCTTCCGAAGTAGGTTTAAACGATTTGTGATTGAAAATTTAATGACACTAGAACTCAAAACCCCTCCTTCTAGTGCCAATGTTAGCGCCAATGTTAACACCAGGAAAATTTAATGACACTAGAACTCAAAACCCCTCCTTCTCGGTTGTGTGTATGTGAGAGAATATGAAGATCAAAAAGTATATGAACGTACCTCTTCGTGAAGACCTCCTTGCTAGGTTATACTATCTCTGCCTGGATTACTGTGCCACCCACTACTACCTGACACCCCCTCTGATCCGATAGGTTCTGCCGACTGCGTATGGTTTATCCAACGCTTTTTTGCCACTGCTTTTTCTATCGTCGATTACTATGATCCCATCCACATTAATGCATGGCAGGAGCTTTGGTCAACTGTCATGCTTTTTAATCATCACAAGTTAAAGTAACAGATATTAAAATATCTAATGGGTCGATCCACTGGACCGACTCGGACTTAAAGGTTAAAATGGATACAATATGGTGGCCGGTAAAGTGACTTTCACTTGATTAATAATAGAGGCCCAATAGATTGTTTATGTGAGTAGGCCCAATGTACACGGCCAAAGATAGAAATATCACGCACCCAATAATATTGAAGGCATTCTTTACAAATGAAATAATTATTCTGGCTCAATAATTGAAAAAAGAGCTAACTAGCTAGCTTCTCTTAATTTCCAGATCGATCACTAGCAGATCGATCGAGAGTTTCATGACTACAAAATATTTGGTATTTATTTCCGAACTCTATAAATTCATGTCCGGTCAGTGATCAGTTGTATTTATAGCTAGTCACTGCTATTCAACCTCAATTCACATATATATATATATATATATATATGGAAAAAATGTATGTATATGACAATAGTTTTTTGAGCTATAGCGACGGTTTTACCCGTCGACCGTCGTCATAACTATTATGGGCTATATATATATGGCGACGGTTACCATCACCATAACTCAAAAAATCTATCGCCATAAATTTCATCTGTAGTATATACATATATATATATATATATATATATATATATATATATATATATATATATATATATATATATATATATATATATACACACACGGAGAGTATCAAGTGCAAATCCCTTTATTTAATATACCTTGCTCACCATCTTTAGTGACGGATCGGGCGACGGTTCGGTCCATCGCGTATATCATAGAATTGTCGTCTTAACTTTTAGCGACACATCGAATCCTCACCATAACATATAAACTATTTATATGTTCTATAGTGGACTGGTCCGTCGCTTGATGGTAAACATGGTATGTAAAAATAAAGAGTATGCACCAGAAACAGACTATATATATATATATAAAGAATTATAGAACCAACAAATTAAATAGATAATTCAGGTTGATCATGTTCATTGCAGTCCGGTAGGTAATCGATTTACTTCGTTATACTCCATTTTTAACACATTATAATGATTGCATTCTGCCTTATGCTTGTGTTGTATTATTACTTCATGCTACTAGTTTCTCTTGTAATGCAAAAAATTTTCTTAAAAAATTTTCAAATCTGACTTTTATGGAAGCTTTGGAAGTTTGTTGCCTCTAGATGGTGATGGTTAATGTCTCTCCCGTTCCTCCATCTTTGTCGGATAGATCTATAAGACTCAGGTAGCTTTAGTTTTTCTCTTGATCTTATCTTTTTTCCGTACAATTTTCTTGGCTGTGTGCGGTTGCAGTGATTTCCGAGTGAGTAGATAGTTTAGTTTAATTTCAACAATTCTGTAAGGGAAAATGAGTTCTAAAGGGAGATTTAGAAAGGTTCATCACCATGCATGCATGTGGCAGTACCTCTTCTTCTAATAAAGCATCGCTGGGTTTTCCACATCCAATTTAATTATAAGAAGACATTTGTAGAAATTGGTGAAAAAAAGGAAATATGGATCAGGAATGAAGATGTTAGGTTGCTTAGAAAAAGAAGAGATCAAGGTCTACATACAATATTGAATATACATAAGAAATTTATACCGGAAGGTAACTGGAGAATTTTTGAAAAATCTTTTTGCAAAATTTGGTAGTATCAATATATAGGCTACATTTTTGTATATTCTTTATCATATATATATATATATATATATATATATATATATATATATATATATATATATATTTCACATAATCATGACATTACATTCCAATACATTTTAAATCTGGATCTTGAAATAGAATAATAAGTGGAGTCCACTAAGGATCTTGTGGAACTAACATTTTCATTTGTGGAAATATGAATTCTCTTTACTAAAATTTGATAAGAAGGAGGATGCAGAGGAAGAAAGAAAAACAATGAATCTTCAGTGAATCATTATGAGTAGAAGAGTCGGGGTTGATGTAAGGCCCCAACTTTTTATAAATGAAATTTAATTTCTCTAATTATTATTTTGAAATAGTAAGGGGTTGATTTGATTAATGTGGTTAGTTATGGGTAAAATGCGCAAATATTTTTAAATAAGCAAGTGGTTATAAAATACTCATTCTTGTCGGAGAATATTCGTTTGGTCGTGGAATATTTTTCTTTGTCGGGGAATATTAAATGCGGCCAAGCAGCCTTTAATGTGGGCCCATAACGAGCGATTGGATGAAGAAAACGACAAGTATAAGTTATTTATAAATAACTACAAGATTATTCTGAATTAATATTGTTGGAATACCCGTTGGTTAAAACACAATGAATACGCGTTGTTGACAAGAAGACACACGATGTTGCACCAATTATTGATTTTTACATAAGAAGAGTCTTTACTCAATAATTGTTACGATGATTACTGCTTCAATATTTTATTTTGATTCAATAATTGTCTTTGCGTTGATATTTTATATTATTGTTGTTTTAATAATTGTCACTACACGCGATCTTTTCCATTATCAAATCAATAATTCATATTATTTGAATAATATTATTAGATAACATTATTGGCAATGTCTAAAAAGTTACATCTAAGGAGAGGATTGGTCACCTAATTGCAGGCTAAAGTAAGGAGAAATTCTTATTGAAAGCCCTCTTCCTGGAACTGCACGGTTGTCAATATTGTGATTACGTAATATTATTTGTGAATAATTAATTATTGATTTATATGATGAGAAAAATATTGATTTTATGTGGATATAGATGGAGAAAATTTTTAAAGTGACAATTGTTAAAATTGATATTTTATCTTTTCGATAAAATAATATTTTTATTATATTATTATAATAGAATAATGATGATATTTTTACAATGAATATGGGATATACGAGTATATGAGGATGAAGAGTATTTTTGTTGTATTAAATAATTAACACATATTTTGTGTGTCGGTGAACCCCATTTCTTGACTGAAATTTGATTATAGCCTGTAAAATCGTCCGTTTGTTGATTTCGGTCAATTTTTGTTTGAAATTTGGAAAAACTTTCTTCTGCAAAGTTGTAGAGAATTGAATTTCCTATAAAATATTGCGAGATTCGAATTTTCTGATAAAAGGGCTATTTATTGTGAATTATTGAAGTTTCGGTATATCGGGTGTGAATTGATTTTTGGAGTTTAAATTATTTTTGTTAGAAAAACATTTTTTGTATTTTTTTGGACATCATTAACATGTGTGGCTGGTGTTTTTGACCAAAAGGTGGGCTAAGAAAAATTTGTATAATTATATTAAATTTTCTGCTTTGGTATTCTAAGCATTTTCCTATAAATAGGGTGCTTAGGTTAGAATTGAAAATTACACCAGAAACTAAAGATTTCTCTCCCTTTCTCTTTCTATAATATCAAGCGTATTCTTATGAGTATTTTAGTACTTTGAGTATTGTTATACTGTCTGTTCTTTCAAAGACTATATCCAAAGATTCCAATCAAGACTTATATTCTTTCTGAGGTAAGGGATGTTATTTTCTTCGTAAGTGATATTATTTCTTCAATATTGTGAGACCCCGAATTTTATGAAATAAAAGTATTCAATTTTTTTATTTTCGTAAATAGTTAAATTGATAAAAGTTTAAAGTTAAGGGTCATATTTGAAAAATTTTCAAAGTAGACAAGTTGTCATAAAATACCCAGTTACTATTCACTATAGTATTATTCACTCGGATATTTGGGACACTTTTCGTGTTGGAGTACTATTCACAAGTGTAAGACCCCGAATTTTTTTTAAATAAAAAGGAATTTTCTTTATTTATTATTTTGAAATAGTAAGGGTGGATTTGATTAATGTGGTTAGTTATGGGTAAAATCATAAATATTTTAAATAAGCAAGTGGTGATATAATATTCATTATTGTTGAGAATATTCGTTTGGTCGTGGAATATTCGATCTTTGTCGGGAATATTCGTGACGACGCAATGACCATGTAATGGGCCCCATAACGCGAAAGCGGAGGAAAAGAAACGACAAAAAATAAGTTGTTTAAAAATAATCTGGCGTAGTTGTTACTGCTTTACCTCGTTGGAATACCCGTTGGTTAAAACACGATGTCTGGCGTTATCGCACAAAGAAGATACTTCAGGTATTGCACCAATTATTGATTCTTACGTGAAGGCCTTTACTCAATAATGGTTACAGAATTATTCTCAAAGATTTTATTTTATTGATTCAATAATTCTTTGCGTTGATATTTTATATTCTTTGTTGTTTCATAATTGTCATTACACAAGATTTTTTTCATTATCGAACCAATAATTCATATTATCCTAATAATATTATTAGATAACATTATTGGCAATGTCTAGAAAGTTCTGGCTAAGGAGAGGTTTGGTCACCTAATCAATTGCCAAGAAGGAGAAAATTCTTATTGGAAAACCCCTCTTTCCTGGAACCGCACGGTTGTCAATATTGTGATTCTAATATATTATTTGTGAATAATTAATTATTGATTCATATGATGAGGAAAATATTGATTTTATGTGGATATAGATGGAGAAAATTTTTAATGTGACAATTGTTGAAAATTAATATTTTATTTTTTTTTCGATAAAATAATTCATTTAAATATATTATTTTAATAATATATTAACGGTGATATTTTTATAATGAATGTGGGATATATGAGTATATGAGGAGGAAGAGTATTTTGTGGCATTAAATGTTTAACACATATTTTGTGTGTTGGTGGACACAATTATTGAATAGAAATTTGATTATAGCACAGTAAATCGCCTTCGTTTGTGGATTTCTTGGTCAATTTCTGCTTGGAATTTGGAAAAATTTCTTACGTAAAGTTGTAGAGAATTGAATTTCCTATAAAAACTCGCCAAACCAACGATAATTTGTTGATTCGAATTTTACCGAAGCAAAAGGATTAAAGATTGTATATTATATTCGCCATAACTGGTGATACAAATGAATATCTTTGGCCTGTAGTGCAAAGATGAATGATTAAAGATGTATATTGATTGTTGTTACAGGGATAAAATATTGATGATGGACTTTTAAATCTTAGAAGATAGTAGAACTCATTCTCTACTTGACTCTTCTAATGGATTGATGTTTCCGCTGCAGTTGTTGATCTAAAACTTGTTGTCTATTATATTTTATCAGATTTCTCCCTGTTGAAGACTAACGATAATTTGTTGTATATTATCTTAGTCATAATATATAATTTCTATTAAGTGGATTCGAATTTTCTGGCAAAAGGGCTATTTATTGTGAATTATTGAAGTTCCGAAGCTCCGAAATAATTGATTTTTGGAAGTTTAAATTATTTTAAATTAGAAAAACGCGTTTTTAAATGTTTTTGGGCATCTTTAACATGTGTTGATGGTCGAGATCAGATTGTCTAGATGGGCGTAGAGAATTTATTAAATATATTAATATTATATTAAATTTTCTACTTTGGTGTTCTAAGCAATTTCCTATAAATAGGTCTTAGGTTAGAATTGAAAATCACACCGAAATCAAGTTTTCTCTATATTATCGGCGCATTCTTGTGAGTATTTTGAGTATACTTTGAGTATTGCTATACTGATTGCAAGTTCAAGTCATAGCCTATATCCGGTGTTTCAACTAAATCTTTGTCTTTTCGAGGTAAGGGATGTTATTTTCTTCTCAAATGATATTATTTCTTCAATATCATTATCTTTGAAATATTGGTTGGAACTTTTATCAAATTTGGAACTTTTTCATATAGGGTTACTATTCATGAGTTCTTATTCATGAGTTACTATTCACGAGATTCTTATTCACGAAAGTACTATTCACGAAGCGTGAAGATGTTTTTTGTGAAATTTCTATCTTTTGGTGTCGAGAGTTACTATTCACGATATATGACACTATTCACGAATCTGACCTTGACTATTCATCGAAAAATGAAATTTTTCTTTTGTCCAAAATATCTATTATGGATACTAGCTTTGATTGTATCCATGTTTTGATCATTCTTGAATTTTACACCACTATGATTATTTTTGAGGTATTTTTTGACGTGGATAAAACGAAATCTGAATCCTTAATCCTTAATCCTTGTCATTTTGTTTCACTTTGGATTCGTTTTTTAAAAAATATTTTCATCATCCTCGGTCTTAAATGATGATATTATTGAATATCTTTGATCCAGAGTGCAAAGATGAATGATTTATGATGAATATCTTTGGCTGTAGTGCAAAGATGAATGATTTATGATGAATATCTTTGGCTCGTAGTGCAAAGATGAATGATTTCGATGAATATCTTTGGCCGTAGTGAAAAGATGAGCAGTGTTTAGATGAACATGACCAATCGGTGAATGTCCTTGGCCAGTAGTGCAAGAGGATGAATATTTGATCCCGATATATATTGATTGATGTTAGAGGATAAAAATAGAGCGATGAACTTTAAAATTCATACATAGAAGATAGTAGTTTGCATTCTCTACTTAACTCTTCTAATGAATTATTATTTCATTGCGAATATTGATTTAAAACTTGTTGTCTATTGTATTCTATTATATTTTTCCTGTTGAAGACTAACGATAATTTGTTGTATATTATCTTAGTCATAATATTCTTTACTTGGTAGTCGAGCTCACCCTTTTCCTTTTTGTTCCATTTTTTCTCTCCTCGGGAGGCGAGAATATAAGCGAGTGCAGTCGGGTATGGAATGAAAGTTCTAGGGAGAGTTGTTTAGTAGTCCTCACCATTGTTGTAAAATAATGTATCAATAATTATGATGAGGATTTATTTGTATGTGGATATTATTCTAGATGACAATATCTCGTATTTAAACTCACAGCTTTACTATTGTAATAATAAAGTTGTAGTTGTTTTACATGCAGTGTATTGACAACTCAGAATGGGTGATGTAGACCTATTTTGGGGGTGTCACAACAAGTTACTATTCACCCAAATTACTATTCACTCTAGTATTGTTCACTCGAGTATTTGGGACACTTTTTGTGTCAGAATTACTATTCACGAGTTACAATTCACGGGTTACTATTCACCCAAATTACTATTCACTCTAGTATTATTTACTCGAGTATTTGGGACACTTTTTGTGTCAGAGTACTATTCACGAGTTACTAATCATGAGTTACTATTCATGAGTTGATATTCACGAGTTACTATTCACGAATTACTATTCATGAGTTATTATTCACGAGTTACTATTCATGAGTTACTATTCACCCGAGCAATATATTTATTTTCGGTCCAAATTATTTTTGGTACAATATTATTCCATGAGGAGATGTCTTTAATTTTTCGAATCATTGGTTGAAATTATATTAAGAAATCAATAATTCATTTAAATATATTATTATAATATTATATTATAGTAGTATAATGTGATTATATGATAGTATGTTTTTTATAATTTGAATGGTAACATTATTATAGTAAATTCATGGTATAAAAGTAAAATAAGGTGAAAGAGAACAATTTGAATTTGAATTACGATGATGTAGCGATGATGTCATCTAACGATGAGGTAAAGCAATGATGTCATCGGAAGGATGATGTAAGCAATGATGTCATTTGATCGATGATGTAAGCAATGATGTCATATGAGCGATGATGTAAGCGATGATGTCATAAATTATGGCGAAAAGACTATTTTACCCTTACTCTACCAAGCTTATAAATAGAAGCTCATTCCTTCATTATTTTCTTACGAATTCATTGAAACTCTAGAGAGAGAAACTATAGAGAGAATTCTTCTTCTATAATCTTGAGAGTATTTCTTTAGAGTTTAAGAAAGCTTTGAGCGTAGTATAAGTTTCCTTCGAGTATATCATCGCCTCTTAGTTTAATACTCTTCTTTGAAAGGTAAAGGGATATTATTATAGTAAGGGATATTATTTGTTGTACCCGTAAAGGGTGTTATTCTTTCTTATTCATGAAGAGAACTTCTGTTATTCCATTCTTTATTATTCTGTTGGAATAACCTGTATACGCGGATTACCGTATACCTGGTGAAGTCTATTCTTATTCCATTCTTTATTATTCTATTGGAATAACCTGTATACGCGGATTACCGTATACCCGGTGAAGTCTATTGTTATTCAATTATTTATTATTCTGTTGGAATAACCTGTATGCGCGGTTTACCCTATACTTGGTGGAATGACCTGTAAATGCGGTTTACCCAATACTTGGTGATCTTCTTTTATTATTCCGCATTTATTATTCTGTCGGAATATCCTGTCGATGTGAATTTCACCTGACCTGGTTCCATTAATTATTATTCTGCATTTATTATTCTATTGGGAATAACTTGTCTGTGCGGTCTCTATCGCATGCATGGTGATGTCTTTTGTTATTCCATTCTTTATTATTCTGTTGGAATAACCTGTCTATATAGATTATCATATGCATGGTGAATGATCCTTTGTATTCATTCCTTATTAAATTGTGAAAATGATCTGTATACGTGGATTACCGCATGACGGGTGAAAATTCATTTGCAGTTTCATATATTCTTTATTATACTGTTGGTTATTGGTTTTACAGTTATATGTCTTTGGCATGTAGTGCAAAGATGATATGTTGTTGAATATCTTTGGCTTTCAGTAGTGCAAAGATGATCTCATTATTTGATAGCTTTGACCGTAGTGCAAAGATGGATGGTGTATGACATGATCATTACCACTAGGTGATACTTAACGAATATCCTTGGCCAGTAGTGCATAGATAATTCAATGATGTGATGGGTAGGATCATGACCATTAGTTAACAGTTGAATGTCTTTGGCCGTAGTGCACTGACAGGCAATTGATTGGTATGATCATGACCATTGGTTTTATAGTTGAATATCTTTGGCCCATAGTGCAAAGATAGACAACTGATTGGTATGATCATTGTTGTTACATTTCAATATCTTCAGCCTTTGAGGTAAGGATATTGAGTAAACATCCTATTAATCTTTTGTGGCAAGGAGAAACTGTTGATTTACATGATTGTAAATATGAATTGTGAACTTAATTATAATCTTTAGTGTTTCAGGTGAAGGCAGGTGATGAAAGTTCTCTTTGTCTTGGGTACAACGAAGAACTGTTGATGAGTATTACAGGAATGAAATATTAACGATGGACTTTTAATTTGGAGGAGATAGTAGACATTATGTTCTACTTGACTCTTCTAATGGATTGTTGATTCCGCTGCAATTATGGTTGAAAAGTTTTATTATCTACCATATGTTATAAATCTCTGATTTATTATTGATGAAAACTATTGATAATGTAGTTATCTTTAGTCATGATATTCTTTACTGGGCTAGTTGTGCTCACCCTTTTGCTTCACAATTCCTTTCAGGTAATAAGAGTGTAAATTTGGGTCGAAATGGGGATAATGAGAAATAGTGAGATGGTTCGAGGCGTCAAGTTTCTCAATACATTATAAAATCGGCATGACATACATATATAATTGTATTGAGGACTAAGAAGATGTGGGTGTCGTATTTTATACGTCCCGTAATATTTAATTTTGGTGAACTATAATAGGGTGAAGTGAACCCGACTTTGGAAGCGTTATTTGCTGCTGTATTATATATGGCATTGTAATAATTTGAGTTTAGATATTGTCTACGAGATAATATTGTATTAAAACTCACAGTTAACTGTTGTCGTACTCTGCACGACAGTTCAACAGTTGTATAAATGAAGTTTGTATTTGATTTTTATAATGTGATATCTGGAGACTCAGAATGGGTCGTGTGGACCTATTTTGGGGGCGTCACAAATATCATTATGTCGAAATATTGGTTGGAATTTTTTATCAAATTTGGAACTTTTTCATGTCGGGGTTACTATTCATGAGTTACTATTCACGAATTACTATTCATGAGTTACTATTCACGAGTTACTATTCACGAGTACTATTCACGAAGCATGATGATTTTTTTTTTTGTGAAATTTCTATCTTTTAGTGTCGAGATTCTTATTCACGTATACGACACTTATTCACGATATCTGACCTTATTCACGAATATTTACACTATTCACGTAAAAAATTAAATTTTTTTTTCATGTCCAAGATTGTCTC
Organism: Panax ginseng; assembly: GCA_020205605.1. Taxonomy (NCBI): domain Eukaryota; kingdom Viridiplantae; phylum Streptophyta; class Magnoliopsida; order Apiales; family Araliaceae; genus Panax; species Panax ginseng. The sequence goes on along the minus strand of CM035145.1, from coordinate 5,571,467 downwards.
ATTATGATTCCTATCTTTGATTGGATCTATGTTTTGATCATTCTTGAATTTTACTCCACTCGATTATTTATGAAGAATTTTTGAACTTGGATTGTGTAAAGTACGAATCCTTAATATTTGTTCTTTTGTTTCACCGGATTCGCTTTTCTTTAAAATATTTTTCATCATCCTCGACCCTAAATGATGATATTCTTGAATATCTTTTTATGCAGTAGTGCAAAGATGAATGATTTTCGATGAATATCTTTGGCCGTAGTCAAAAAGATAAGCAGTGTTTTAGATGAACATGACCAATCGATGAATATCTTTGGCCGTGGTCTGCAAAGATGAACAGTGTTGAGATGAACATGACCAATGGATGAATATCTTTGGCAGTAGTGCAAAGATGACTATTTGATTTATGATGTATATTGATTGATGTTACGGGATAAAATATCGATGATGGACTTTTAAATTCATAGATGATAGTAGATTTCATTCTCTACTTAACTCTTCTAATGAATTGTTGTTTCACTGCAGTTGTTGATCTAAAACTTGTTGTCTATTGTATTCTATCGATTTTTCCTGTTGAAGACTAAGGATAATTTGTTGTACATTATCTTAGTCATAATATTCTTCTTTTGGGCTAGTTGAGCTCACCCTTTTCCTTTTGTTCCATTTTTCTTTCTCGAGAGGCGAAATATAAGCGGGAACTAGTCGGGGTGTGGAGTAATGGTTCAAGACAATTGTTTTAGTAGTCCTTACTATTTTGTGAAATAGTGTATCAATAATTGTAATGAGGATTTATTTGAGTGTGGATATTGTCTAGAAGACAATATTTGTATTTAAACTCACAGTTTATGTGTTGTCGTATTTTGCACGACAATTGTATTAATGAAGTTGTAGTTGTTTCTGTACCATGTATTTGGCGACTCAGAATGGGTTGGTTGGATTGGACCTATTTTGGGGGCGTCACAGTTGAAATCATGTGCTAGAAGAGAGTTATGGCCATTTGAGGAACTGAAAAATCAGATAAGAAAATTATTAACAGGGATGTTGCAAGACTTCAAAGCAGGTTCGTAAAAGAAGGAAAACATATTCAAAGGTTCTCCGAATGAAGAGGTAAATATATAAGCATTTAGCTAATTAAGAGTTGGATGTTGATATCTAAAAAAGTGAAAAAGCTTGAAGGATATTGAAAGGGAGTTGGCATGCATTGAAGTCAAATTAAGTTACTACTATATACCATGATTCGATGGGGATTACATGGAGCTAGAGTGATAATAATTTGTGAAACTGAAGAGGATCGGAATCTCATAATTAGATGGAAAAAGGAAAAGGGAGTTTAATTATCAGAAGATTTTGTGAAGTTGTGGAGTACAGGAGATATGCATGGATCGCGTGTTGTGGGATCCCCAATGAAAGCATGGTCAAGAATAACAATGGAAAGAATAGCTGATGACGTTTGGGACAATCTTTTGGCTTTAGAAGATGATACAGAGGCGTTGAAAGAAATTAATGGAGACGGCTTAATAATTATTTGTTGATTCAAACAGGTGATGTTAAGGAAATCGACCATCTAATTGACTTAGAGTTTGATTCTAAGACGTATATGGCCTTCTAGTACTTAAGGAAGTGGTTCTTGATTTTGATTATATAGACGAAATCAAATTGGTAAAAAATGATTCTTGGTTTTGATTACATAGAGGAGATCAAATTGCAAAAAAGATGAACATTAATTTACTTCGTAGTGCACACCTGTGTTGACGGACCAAACAAACACATTGGATCACTTCTTTACTTAAAAAAGACTCCACCATACTTATTAACTTATTTGCGTACTCTTGAATTTATTCAATAATATAAGATTCATGTGAAATATTCCAATAAATGTGTCGGACTGGATATTTTTGATACAAAGTCAGATGGTATATACAAAGGACAGTGTAAATGTTATGCTTGATCACATGAATATATAGAACGATGATTTTTTGTAAGGTCAATCAATCATGTTGCCGGGGTTTTTGTTGTATATAAATGAAAATGTGCACACACTGTCACGCACGTACAGCTAAATACATACATACATACATACATATAATAAAAAAGAAGATGGCATGTCAGATTTGATATCCTACGTACCTGACTTTGATCACAAATTAATTAAGACGACTTTAATTCACTGCAAGAGAGGCAATTACGGAGGTAGTAGTAACATATGGAGTACTTATATATATACAGCCTACAAATCGTAATTGATCTTTTACATGCTGTACTAATACTGGTTTATCATCTACGATACTCAATCCGATCCTTCTCATCAAAAGATTATTATTTATAAATATTAAAAATGTATTTTTATTCTATATTTATCTTTAGTGCAGCATAATCATGAAATTTAAATAATAAATTTTAAAATATTGCGTCATATATATATATATATACTATTTAATAACAAATACACTTTTGTGACGAATTAAAAAAAATGACAAATAAAACTCTTAATTTTTTTTTAAAATAGGAATTCAAACTAATAAAATGAGAAGTGTTTACAACATCTTATTCCGGTCCTCTATCATTTAGCAGCTGATCAAAACACCCTGGATTGAACAAATTTAACTACATCTTTTGTTTTTGTTTTTCGTTTTCAATTCTCAATTCTCAATTCTCAATTCTCCTCCTCCTATATATTTAGTTCTCATTTTATCATGTGATTTGGTGTACGTGATGGTTAACACTCGCATGTTAATTATTAATTCAATAACTGATCATCAGATATTCAGATGCATAGATATATTAAAAGCTTAAATTTTGATTCTATGATTTTTTTTATGAAAACTTTTCATTAAATTTTAAGCCTGATTAAATTATTGTTCTTCTCATGATCAATTTAACCTCTAATAAAAAAGATTTAATTTTTAAAGTTAATTAATTATGATATTTTAAAATTTAAAACTAACATGAATTTATTAAATTTGTATTCATAGATTGAAGAATATTGTAAATTCTCTTATATTGTACAATAGTAGCTGCTAGCTAGTTAGATATTTGATCATGAATTTTTTTTATATAAGTTAGTCAATTGACCAATAAAATATTGACATACATAGAGTTTCGTCTAGGTGTTAGTACTTTATTGGTCAATTGACTAACTTACCCAAAAATAAAATTCATACTAACCACTTCTGTAAGACCCCAACTTATTATAAATAAAATCGAATTTTCTTTAATTATTATTATGAATAATAAGGTATTAATTTGATATAATTCTCTGATTATGGATGAAATGTGCAAATTTTGCAAAATATGCAAGTGGTTATAAAATAATCATTGTTGTCGGGGAATATTCATTTGGTAATGGAATATTCTTGTTGTCGGAGAATATTAAATTTAATTACGCATTGATCATTCAGGGCCCCATAATGTAATAATTGTCGGATGAAGAAAAAACGACAAGTTTGAGTTTTATAAATAACTTGGCGTAGTTATTCTGAATTAACACCGTTGGAATACCCGGTGGTTAAAATACGATGTCTGGCGTGGATGCATGTATTGATGAATTATTGATCCTTACGTGAAAGCCTTTACTCAATAATTGTTACGATGTTACCTTTCAATATTTTATTTTATTGATTCAATAATTGTTGTGTTGATATTTTATATTATTGTTGTTTCAATAATTGTCATCGCATGAAGATTTCCCATTATCGGATCAATAATTCATATTATTTGAATAATATTATTAGATAACATTATTGGCAATGTCTAAAAGTTACATCGAGGAGAGGTTTGGTCACCTAATTGCTGGCAAGATGGGAGAAATTCTTATTGAAAAGCCCCTTTCCCAGGAGCGGCTGGGTTGTCATAAATGTGATTCTGTAATATTATTTGTGAATAATTAATTATTGATTCATATGATAAGGAAAAATTTATTTTATGTGGATATAAATGTTGAATATATTTATTGTGGTTAAAAATAAAGAAATTAATGTTGAGGTGTTTTATTAGTATTTTATCGGATTGGAGGTATTAAAAATCAAACCAATATTTTTGAGATATATTACGAGAGTTATAATTTTTAATTCGACCGTTGGATCGTTGTAATTTTTGGATATGTTATACATATATAAGTTGAGTATACGTCCACAAATTTTGAACCGTTAAAAATGAGCGTATGATTTGTTATAAATTTTAAGAGGTGACTGGTTCAGAAATTGTTGAAGTATCCAAATTTAGCATTTTGGTAGAAAATTCTAGAATTGAGTGGGCCCCACTTGTGGTTGGTGAAGAAATGTGCTGAATTTTATTTCAAATGTGGTGGGTGGAAATAGTAGCAGGTAAAGACATCAGGTTGCAGGTCAAGTCTGCTAATATTTTCCTATAAATAGAGGGCTAAGTTATAATTGAAAATCACACCAGAAACAAGTTTTCTCTTTCTCTCTCTAGATTATTGAGTGTATTTTGTGAGTATTTAGATACTTTGTGAGTTCTATTCATCGGTCTGAAGTTTCCTTCAAATTTTATACTCGATATTCCGGTCGGCAATCGATATTTTGAGGTAAGGATGTTATTTTCTTCATATATGATATTATTTCTTCAATATCATTATCTTGAAGTATTTATCCTAATTTTTATCAAATTTGGAACTTTTGTGTGGAGTTACTTAGTCACGTATACTGACCTTTCATTCACGAATCGACGACTATTCACCAAAAAATGAAATTTTTTCTTTTTGTCCAAGTTATGCATTATTAGTTTACTATCTTTGATTGTATCAATGTTTTGATATTGGTTATTTTAATATTATTGAACTTGGATAAACCGTCTGAATCCTTAATATTTGATCTGTTATCTCACTGGATTCATTTTCTTTAAAATATTTTTCATCATCCTCAATCCTAAATGATGATATTACTAAATATCTTTGGCTTTAGAGTGCAAAGATGAATGATTAATCGATGAATATCTTTGGCCCGTAGTGCAAAGATGAACATGTGTTGAGATGAACATGACCAACTGGTGATACAAATGAATAGCTTTGACCTGTAGTGCAAAGATGAATATTTGATTCAAGAAGTATATTGATTGATGTTACGGGGATAAAACATTGATGATGGACTTTTAAATCTTAGAAGATAGTGAAATTCCTTCTCTACTTGACTCTTCTAATGGATTGTTGTTTCCGCTGCAGTTGTTGATCTAAAACTTGTTGTCTATTATATTTTATCAAATTTTTCCTTGTTGAAGACTAACGATAATTTGTTGTATATTATCTTAGTCATAATATTCTTTACTGGGCTAGTTGAGCTCATCATTTTCCTTTTTGTTTCATTTTTCTCAGGAGGTGAGAACATAGCAGGAACTAGTCGAGTGCGGAGTGATGGTTCTAGAAAGATATTTTAGCGATCCTTACTATTTTACGTAAAAATAGTGTTTGAATAATTATAACGAGGACTTATTTGAGTGTAGATATTGTCTGAAGACAATATTTGTATTTAAACTCACGATGTGTGTTGTCGTATTTTGCTTGACAATTGTATTATTGAAGTTGTAGTTTACTTTACATACCATGTATTTGGCGACTCGTAATGGGTGTTGTATACCTATTTTGGGGGCGTCACAACTTCCCTAGATATTATATAGCCCAGCTACTCGATGATCACATATACTAAGTATATTAGAAAAACATGATACGTTTATACTCTCTCCGTTCCTAAAAGATTGTCGTTTTAGAAGAAAAAAAAAATTTCAAAAAAGTTTGTCGTTTACAACTTTCGAGGAGAATAAATTATTTACTTTCCTATATTATCCCTACCTTCTTTCATTGTCCCAATAAATTTTCTCCCTTGTATTAATAGTTTTCAATTTTCCATAAAGGATAGTGATGAAATTTTAAATAAAATTTATTTGATAAATAACACTTTTTTAATCCATGTACCAAAAACTTAAACGATAATCTTTTAAAACGAAGGGAGTATATATATATGATGGATGTGACCTGACTCCTCAAACTACGTACGTAATAAACACCACCTTAATTAATTGATGAAACAAAAGGTAAATGAATCAAAACAAAAAGCTTGCAAACAACGTACTTGACCAACAAATTAAAACATGATTATGATAATTATATATAGAGCAAGGATCAAGTGCATAACCTTTATTTTATTTATCCGTACTCACTTTTTTGAGTGCGATAGCTTTACCATTAAATACAATGTAAATCTATACTTTTAAGCAACGAACAAATATATATAAATCATTAAAAATATGATTTACAGATTGTATGTAATCAAAAACATCTGCCTCTAAAAATAAAATACTGGATGAGTAAGATAAAGGGTATATCTGACGATCCTTACTCTCTCTCTCTCTCTATATATATATATATATATATATATATATATATATATATATATATATATATATATATTGCTAGTTAGCTAGTATTAACTGGCTAGCTGTATGTACTTGTTTTCAACTTCTTAACTTTAGCTACGTGTTTCACCATCCAAAATACTACCAAACACCCACTATCTATGTCTCCTATATATATATATATATATAAGTCTGAGCCTAACTCAAAAGCTAGCAGCAGATCGATCATCATCACTCTGAGCAATGAACAAGCATTCCATTTAGAGATGTCGCGGGAATGGTCTGATCGAATCCACTTGTCTTGTAGTATGATTAACCACAATAAATTAAATGAAATACTACTCCATCCGATCCTTTTCATAATACAATATCAATATTTACTTTTTAAAGATCAATTTAAATTTAATTAAGTTGCACATGTATTAATTATAGTTTATAATTTCATTCCGAACTTTGACAACCGATCGATTCATTAACAAGACGTTCTCTAGCTAGCTAGCTAAGAAGGGCACATTAAATTTTGTCATACAAGATCTTGTCATTTGCAGGATCGCACATACGTATACCTATATATATAACTTTTTTTTAATTCAGTGCATGTATGGTATATATATAAATATATATGGTAAATGAAATTAGTAATTAATTAAACACGTCCTGATTATATATATCAGAGAAAGATTAGTGGCAGTATTTGACTAAACGTACACTGCTAGCTATATGATCTGAAGAAGTTCAAAGTACGTAAGTAGAGTGTGTGTGTATATAGAATGCGCAAATGACGAGTTGTGTATTCTAGAGTACTGGCCATAACTGTTGTTGATAATGCATTTGGATAATTAATATTCATAGAATTATATATTCCTGGAGGCTGGAGCTACCAATCAATCAATTCTTTCTCAGAAAGCTGAAGACCAATAAAAGAAATTACATTAGGACCTGCTCGTGGAGCAACAGTCATTATGACAAATCCTTAACAATTGTCTTTTCACTTTGTCTTCACCCTTATAAGTATATAATTAATACTCCATTTTCATACGTATAGTAGTATTACTATTTTCTGTATCTATTACTTTTATACAGATACGTGTCTTCGGTCCATCTATTAATTATATATGGAGGAGGAGTATATATATATAACACTTAGAAAAAACATTCTTGGAAGATATCTATATATATATATATATATATATTTTGATCATACACCATATATAATAATTCTTTCGTTCGGTCAAATTTGTCACAGCTAGCCTTTTTTTTATTTTTGAGATATAATTTCATTTATACAAATTTTTATATACGGTTCTTGTTGATATATATTTTTATATGATATCAAGTGTTGATTTACATATTAAACCTTGGACATTACGTATTATACTATGCCTGCCGGAATTCAAGGTATACTACATGCATGCATACGTTAAATTAATAAAAATAGTAAAATAACAAATACATATAAAAATATATATAGCTAGGTTAATTCTACGGTATATATATATATATATAGAAATATAGCAATTAAACAGTAGTGTTAATTAATTAATTAATGTTTAAGAATGAAAGTGCTCAATGTATAGCTAGTAGTCGTGGTACCTGAAATTAATATAAAGTACGTAGTATGATCGATCCTCAATTGCTTTATCTTTAAGGTACATAAGCTAGCTTAGCTTTGCAATAACGTATATATATATAATTGGGGGCGGGGCGGGGCGGGTACAGGTCGGTCGGTCGGTGGCTATATATAGGAATTGAATGAATTAGGGAGGGAGGATTCGCTGAATTGCTTAATTATGATCGATACTAAGATAGAGAGAACTGAGTAATTTTCCTTATACGATTAGACCATTTGACATTTGAATGGTTAGAGATAGATATATTGTTGAGTCAATTCATGGAGTATCTCCCAATCAGTCAATTAATTAATTATTATTAAAGGGAAAAAAGTCGTCAAAGTTTGATAACACCACCACCATTCCCAATTTTGAGCACATGAACGGTGGGTGGGGATACTTTTGTCTTCTGCATGCAACAGATAAAAGAAAAAAAGATGCGATTGAATCATAAAAAGCATTATTCATAATTGACTTCTTCAATCATATTTTACATCAATGAAAAAGTAGATCCATCCATCGATTAGATGGGTATCAGGATATAGTTCTAAGTCTGATTGATATGGTTCAAATTAATTATTATTTTTTAAAATAAATTTAGGGAATGTTTGTTTAGAGTTGAATGGAAATTTGAATAATTTGAATTAATGAATCAATCGAGTTAATGCGTTTGTTTTTGATGCGAATGGTACCGAATCGGTAAGATGGATAATTTGAATGGCCAAGTCGATTTTTTTAAATTGAATGATCTAATAAAGTAAAAAAAAATGTATAAAATTTAAAAAAATATTAACTATTATATTAAGTAATATTAAATAAATTTACAACAATTTTGAATTTTTTCAGAGAGGTAAAATAATAAAGTTTTGTCATTTAGATGTTTCAGACATGTCAATTATCAAATAATTTTTTCCATTCAGATTCAGATTCATTCAGTTTTTATTAAACACCCCCTTAGTGTTCTTAATTAGTACTATTAGTAATATTTATTTTATTATATATAAATATTAAAATAATTAAATAAATAAACACATACAAAATTTAAACAAATTAAAATTTTGGGATGGGCCTGTTCACCAGTTCAAGGATAGGTTCAGACCAATCAAACTGGACCGGGCCGGAAGACGAACGTTATTTATTGGAGGGAAATAGATGGTCTTTTTATAAACCAAACGGAAAAGAAAAGCGTTGCCTTCCGTCCTCCTTTTTCCCAGACAAAATAAGGGCCGGAGCAAGATCTCAGGGCGTTCATTTTTTCAGTAACATAATAATGAAAGATCAACTCCAGACGAAAAACTCTAATTCTAACCCTAAAATCAACCAAAACACCACCGAGGAGAAGAATAATAACAAGTACAACAATCAATTCGAATTCTGCAAAGTCTGTAAACTGAATCACGACCAAGGCCGACGCCACAACTACTTCCCCAACCACACCAAATCTCTCTCCTCTTTCCTCTCGCGCTTCAAATCCAAGCTCTCCGACGTCCGTTTCTTCCTGAAAAACCCTAGCCTTCTTCGCCCAGATCATGCTTCTCTCAACCGTCTGTGGTGCGTCTTTTGCGATTCCGAAATTGACGAGATTAATTGCTCATTCACTTGGTGAGTATTTTTTTCCTACCGTTAATTTCTTCTTTCGGTTATGATCTATCTATTTATCTTTTTTTTGCTTATAATTGCATGTAAATAATTCGTATCAGTGAATTATTATAACTAGTCTCCACGCACACGCGCTCCGTACTTGAGGAAGAACATTGCTTAAGAAAATTGAAAATAAATTGCGAATTCATTGAGACTGATGGAGAAAAAATAGGAAAAGAGAGACTGGAGTTGTGAGAGAAAAAAAGGGAGTGTAGGATGTTGTCTTCAGTTTTAATTGAATTGATAACTGCTTTACTGGCATAAAATTAATGAAATAAGGGCATGTTTGATAAAAACTGAATGAAATGGTTCTGAACCTGAATGAACCGAATGAAACTGATACAGTGAAAAAAGTTGTTTGATAATTGACATGAATAACAAATTTTTATTATTTTACCCTTTTAAAAAAATTCAAAATCGTTGTAAATTTATTTAATATTACTTAATATAATAGTTAATATTGTAAAAAAAAAACTTCGTTCAACCGTCATTTGTCCAAAAAAAGGACACTAAACCATTCCGTCCAAATCGTTTGAATGGCCGACCGATTCAACCATTCAGTGCGTAACAAATAGCCCCCAAGTTAAACTCTTTTTAGGATAAGATGTCACCCAGTTACACCAAAAAGCAATTACAAAAAAGCTTGGGTTTTATAATAAGAGATTATAGATTCCAATTCACTTCTATTAGTACTTGAGCATAGAAGAGTTTGGCTGGGTTCAAACATTGATGATGAACCTTTAACCATTTGTATTATTTGATTCATGTTCATATTGTTGAATGACAAGTATCAGTAGAAAATTCTCAAAAAGAAAAGTAAAATAATTTAAATAGAAAAGAGTAAAATAAAATATACACTTAAATTTGGAACATTGTGTGTGCATAGGTTAGTTGTACATTTTATAGATCTCTTTTTCCAAGTGAGTTCGTTTTTATCCGTCAGTTAGTTTGGGAATAAAGAAAGAGTATTTGTTCTTATGTTAGTTTAAAACTTGATTGATCCTTGCTTTCAGTGGTAATGTGATTAATCATCTGGCAAGTATGGATCATTTGAAGAGTTTAAAGAATTTTCTCTGGAAATATGGTGGTGGGATGGGTGGCTTGGATTCTTTTCGGATTTCAGATGTGGATCTGGCGAAGGTACTTTTCTTATATTGTAAAGCATTTTCTACATGTTTAGTATCTAAGTGTCTTGTTTCTCCTTAGTTTGTGATAGTCACAAATGTCGAAAACCAAGTAGGTTTGTATCCAGTTTTTGATGCATAATGATTTAAAGGTTGTTCAAAGTTTTGAAAAATTATATTGGCGAATATAATCTCAAATTTATGCCGTTGGAAATTATTAAAATCAGTGGAGTCAATTTCCTCTTTCAAATATCAGTTGAACTTGGTCTCATTGTAAACCTTAACTTTCTCCGAGTTGTGAATAATGTAATCCACTAGCTGAATCTTGTACATGATTATAATTGTCTTTGCCAAAGATGGTAGATATTGCACTTTTACAGTCAATAACTTGGTGGAGACTTGCTAAGTATTAGGTTTAAAAAGAATTTATATGTATTTAATATACTGAATTGTATTAGCCTATTAGGCCATATTTTCTTATTTGATAGGTATATTGGTCCTTTAATTGCTGGGTAGTCGGTCCTCTTTTTCTGTATCTGCAGAACTGCTGTATAAAACTTTATTTGTTTCAAACTTGTCTTTTGTTATTAATTTCAGAAATAGCTGTCGTATACTTGTATGATGGTCTTCAAGGGTTTATAATATTGGACTGGTATTTTTTTTAATAGTTTTTCCATTTCCTTTATGAAAAGTATATAAAGTTTCCTATAAAGTAGTTTTCCGTTTTCCCTCCGTCTTGCAATATATGTCACAATTCGTATCGGTTTCTCAAGAATATTAAGTCAAAATTTGCAAAAATTAAAATGTTTTAAGATTCTACAACATAGACACGTGTGTTTGTACTTACATTGGGTCTGTAAAAAATATAAGTTTTTTTATACTAAAGAACGACATATTTTTGGACAAAGAAAAACCCAGTTGTGACATTGATGGCAGGGCAGATTGGTTAGACTTTATATCCTGAAATATCTTTTAAGTTTTTCTTAGCATGTCAGATGGTTTTCTAGTCTTCATTTATTTGTGGTTGCAGTGGGAGAAAAAGTGCAAATTGTTGAAGAATGAAGCGATTAATGAGGGATCCCAAGGACTTGTAATTGGACCTGTGAATGATATCCACAATGAACTGAACCTTGATAATATAGATAATTTTGACAAAAATAATATCCACTATCTTAATTCCAGTTTTTCTAATGGTGTTGAACCTTTACAAAATCATACAAATGAGGGATATCAGGTATCCCATTCAGAGTTGTCTGAAGTTACAGAAGTTGGCCCTCTTTTACATGATGCTAACCTTTATACGTGCTCGGGCACACAATTTGATACAAATCCATGGGGTTCAAAAGATTTAGCAGGTGCATATTTGTCTACTTTATACATTTTTTGTTATTTTTTTTCTTTTTAAAATTATGGTGTAGGTTCTCTTGTTTACTAATGGTAATAATTGCAATTTCTTGTGCTGTTACGCAGGTTACATGGATAGCCAACAATTTATCGTTCCAAATGGCAGGACTGAAAGTTGTATGAGTAATGGAGTGGTAAGTATACCAATCAGACTAATACTATTAAGAACATGTTTGGTAAGTATCATTATTGGTGCCCCCATTTTAGTCTCTCCCACGTCCTAATATATGACGGGATATCCCTGCTTTCTGGTGTTCTCGTATGGAGCAAGTGAATGCGATTCTGGTTAAGATTTTCTCTTAAGCATTGGATTCATATATGACTGTCATAATGGTTTACCAATGTGGAATTATATGCATTGACGGTTTAATCTATAAAAAAGTTGTGTACATTGACTGTATATCACGGAATCTATTTGACTATTTTCTTCTCTGTTTTTGTAGTACGATTATGCTCTTTATTATAATTGAGATTTTTTTTGGCCGTGAATTTGGTATGCCATCTTTTCTTGGAAACTTGATCGTTTACTCGTTGGTAAAGGGTTCACATTTTATAATGCTTCATCAACGTTAGCTACAAAAGTTAATTGGTGCTTGTATAATATTATATTGTTATAATTCCTGCTCTTGATAACGTCATTCTTTTCTCCATATCCCCCAACTGTATTTGTGAATTGTCATTTGCTGGGGATATCTACTTTTTACTAATCATTACTGGAAAAGTTGCATTACTATCATTCTACAAAAGTTATATACTGCTGCAACTCTTGAGATCGGATGACATTCCCCTTGTATCTTAAAGGATGAAAAATCTGGAAATTGGTTCCCTGTTAGCACCAATAATTTGTAGTCAAGAGCAACTGCTACTTGAATGAGTGATTCGTCAATCTACAAGCAAGAAGATGAAAAAATTGTGACCATTGTTGTCACCCTCTTTTTGATTTTTGTTATCATCTTTACACCAGCATAGCTGACTAAGTGTTGAACTTTTGGGGTGTTTTGTTGTTTTATCATAACAATAAAGAAGTATTTTACCTTTATTCGTTCTCAGTGCGTCCTGTGCCGCAGGCCCGCAATACCATTAATTTTCTTTTAGACTTTTAGCCTCCACTCCTGTTCTCTATAACATTTATGTGCTTTTGTATTCTTAGATTCTCAGTTTATTGGCAAATGTGTAATGTCATTGGTGTAGATGAAGCAGGTACTTCGAGATGAAAGAACAACTAATGGGGAGGGAAGTTCTCAGGGTATACATCTTTAACTATTCCACATTGTCTTCTAATCTTTATGTGATATGATCATCACGGACTTTTGAAAGTCAATTTGATACATTTTCAAACTTAAAATTGTGATAATTCATTAAAATTATGAAAAAACAAGTCTTACAATGAGTACTACTTTCAAGATAGTTTACAAAATTCATCATTGTCTTGATTAAAATTAAAGGAATTCATGTCAATTTTGAAATTGAAAATGTAAGTTGGCTTCAAAGAGTTAAGTTGACTTCAAAGAGTCAATAATGATATTATATTTTGGACCAGAGGAAGTAATTTTTTTATACAACGCTACAGTTTAAAACTGAAAATATGTAACTTGATGAGGCTTGTGCTTATGATTGGAGTTCTGGCTATTATGTTTCTCAGGGAATTTGATTGATGGATTCCTTTTGCATTGCATTTGCTTTGCTCTGTGATTCTATGTTGTCAGGTTTGCAGGAGCTTACTCAAATTTCTTCCTTAGTTCACGATGAGGCTAAAGGAAATGTGCATTCTGGAGGACCACCTCCGTGGCTCAATTCAACTGAGGGAAAGCAGCTTGATGAAAAACTGAAACGAGGTTTAGGAATGATTGACCTTGTTTCTCCTGTTGTTCTATTGAAATCCTTTACTTGTTGAAATCTTGGTTTCTTCTCCCAATTAATCAGGGAAGCCCTCGAAATTAAATCCCAAAAGGGTTGGAGCTGCTTGGGCAGAGAGGAGAAAGAGTGAGTTGGAGATGGAAAAGAGAGGAGAGCTTGTACCGTCAAATTTTGATGCTAACTGGCTTCCTAATTTCGGTAGAGTCTGGCAATCTGGTAGCCGCAAGGACTCTAGGAAAGAGTTTGAGGGGGAGACCAATACATCCCACAAGGTTGAAAGTCGAGCTGAGATGCCCATCCAGTTACAGCCTTATGTCAGCAAACGATCGGTAGCTCTGAATCCATTTCTACTGCCTAAATTTTAAACTTTATTACTATAAGATAAGGCTCTCTGTGTACATATAATGTGCATATACATCTAATGAAAAATAATACTGTATATTAGTTTCTATTTCTGGTAAGCATCTAGCTATGCTAATTTCTATTGTTTAAATGTGGTGTTGTTTTTCTCAACGTAAGTTTATTGATTTCCTATTCTTTGTACACCTTGCAAGTTGCAATATAGTGTTATGTCTGCAACTTTGCAAGTCAAAGGCAAGGTTAAAAAAAAATAAATTGAAATTTGTTAACTTTTCGGCTATTTTATCTAGATTCCTAGAAGATCATATGTAAACATAGCAATTCCTAGAAGATCATATGTAAACATAGCAATCCATTTGGTTGGAAATAAAACTTGTGATTATGAAAAAAATGTTTTTTTTTTCTGGTTCTGGATGTAGCTCAGTTCTTGTTGTGGTATAAATGTTGAAACTAGAGAAAATTCTATGACCACCGTTTAATTGTCAATGGAACTTTGAGGATTGCTTCATGCGGTACAGTTTACTGATCACATAGTTTGATATGCCTAGTAAAAGCTTATTGCTTGTATACTAACGTGGGGGTTAAACAGCTACAATCTTCACTGTAATTTATTTGTTAGTTGGATTATAGCTAGGCTATTGAGAATCAAGTTGCTGCAACTTTACACTTTTTCTTTCTTTATTGCAGCGGAGAGAAGCTAGTGAATGATATTACTGACAATCATTTCAAGATTATTACTACTGGTATAATAATTTGGTTCTACATTTTTTGCTAGTCATATTTCACTTTTCATCTCAGAATTCAGGGAGAGTAGACAGTTGGAATTTGTTAAATGGGGATGGAAGAATTCATCCTGGGTATTATTTGGAAATCAGTTCTCTCTGGATTGACAAAAATGCTCTCAGCAGAAATTTTCCATATTGTAATTTTCATCTCTCTGTGCATGCACATAAAATGTTCTCGACTTGTATGACACTTGCTACTTGATACATCATTTGGGAAAAGATGATCAGTATAGACTTTACTTCAATGGGTTTGCTAACAATTTGTATTTTTTGTTTAATCACGGGATGGTGTTTGCACTCAAGCTGGTTTGCTCAACACTGTTACCTTACACTGACATACTATATAAAATTCTATGTACAGCTTTCCAAAGTCCTTGTTCCGCTTCATGCTGACACTCATCTACCCTTTAGTACATTTTGCAGCAACTTAAAAGCCTGTGAGCCTTTGAACAATAGTTTTAAAGTGGAGCACCCTATTTGTAGCCCATCTTTGTTCACCTTAGCAATGCTTAAATTTGGTGAAGGCTGTTCGTTATTCGAACAAGCTTCTTGTTTTTCTGGGCGATCACTTGAGCAACATATTATTAACTTATTGACTGCAAAATCTTGTAGAATTGGTTTGTCGTGCAATTTGAAAATTCCAGAATCTGCCTTTAGAAGAAACTAAGTTCTCGGCACACAGGAACTCCCACGAAAACCACTTCTCAATCATTTGATCTACATCATGTACTACTACATTTGTCATGTTCCCTCTTCTTGCTAGCATACTCGCGGTGTAGATGGCAGCCATTCTGCCTGGTGTCTCTGGTCCCTCACCACTTGGTCCATCCACTACCACCACATCCCACTTTAGATCATAAACTTCCTTTGGAAGCTCTGTTAACGCTAGCTTGCACCTTGGCGCTTCATGTATCCCCGAGTATGGTGAACAACCAAGGTTTTTCCTTGCGTGCTTGAGCAGTTTGTAAGCCTCTTTGGCTGAAGTCTTGTACTGGACTTCGTAAACTCGAGTACTACTGGAATTTGTGCTTATAATGCTTAGCTTGCTGGGGTTGTCTTCAAGAAAGATGGCGAGTCCTCCTGCATTGAGTGATGAAACTTGTGTAAGGTATTGATGTTCAATCCCAAAGACAAGGAGATTGCAGGGAGCTCTATGAGAAATGAGATGAGAAAGAAATCGGTATTCCTTTCCTGTGAGGGCGCTTGTATTGGAAGAGGAGAGAGGTTGACTTTTTGAGGGCCTTTGTCTGTGTTGTGTTGTCTTAAGACGAGCCTTTCGAGTGGAAGATGCATTCAGAAGGGCCGGAGGCATAGCAGCAGGAGAAGAGGAAGTACTGACCACCGTGATCCTTGGAAGTCTCAGAAGCGAGATGGCTGCTAACACAAAAACTAGTGCTGGGATCAATTTCTTCTTTGTGATATTCATCGTTTGACAATATTTATGGCCTGTTGTAAGATTGAGTCGCAATTGAGGTTGAGAAAGGCGAGGATGGGAGAAAGGTGAGGATGGGAAGAGTAAACTTGTTGGGGGGGTGTTTCTTGAACACCAGAGGAGCAACTTAATAATATGGTGGTAGTGGGGGATTTTCAATGATTTAGTTGGGGTGAGAATTATCTTGAGTGCAGAAGAAGGAAGAGTATGCTTTTGTTTGAAGTTGAGCTGTCAAATTATCACCCAATTGCTATAGTTTCTTAATTTGTTGCCATTAGAAATCAAGCTTTTGCCCATGTGTAACACTCACCGGCTATAAGAAAAGAGAGAATATCAAAAGGTTGGTGTTTCAATTATATATATATATATGGTGATCGATGCTTACTTGGGGGGTATGGTTCAATTGTTTCTCTTTTTGGGCACGTTTGGTAGTTTGATTTGATTGTAGATGAGTGAAGTTTGTTGCAGGGCTATTTTCAGTTTCGACTTTTTCCAAGTGTGTTGGTAATAATGTGATTTTGATTTTGGGTGTCGATAACACCATAGCAGGAAATTGAGCATTCTTAACCCACGAGTCATGAGAAGATGTCATGTGCATACATTGGAAAGTTTTTAGTTATTGAATATTTTGGCAAGGAAACAATTTTTGTTAATCCAAGTAATCTCAAATCTTCAATTCTTGTAAATCAATCTTTTTTTCGAGAGAAGAGTTTTAACGTTCAGAAAACTTTCAATACAAGTTTGGACTTGGCACATATCGATTATTAAACCCAATGGTCAGGGACTAGGGAGGGCATGTAGGGGTGGGGGATACGGCTTGTTGGTTGTTATAGGACCGGATGCTTTAACCTTTTCTAGTTGGAAATTGATATTTTTACATATTAAAATCATATAGTCTCTCTCACACCCACTCACTATTAATGTGAGATGTATCACGTGAAAATATCAGTTCCTTTTCCAATTTCCACTATTCTATTTCAGCTATCCAGTCACGCATTTGTATTTTTTTTAATGTATATATATATATATATATATATATATTCATATGTATTCTCTCATTACCTTGTCTATATGTATTCTCTTGTTCATGGCATCTTCTAAACCGCATCTCTCTCTCTCTCAAGTATATTGTTTATATCGAACTGAAAAAGAATGTTTGGAGACGTGTGATAAATCCAGAAAAGTGTGTAGTAATCCTGTGTACATAATTGTAATGCATATCAAAATGATCTCGTCTGGGTAAATAATATTCCTTGCCTTTCAATCTGTGTATTAGTTTATATTTTTTACTTGGTAACTTTATCATTTTCTTCTATTTTTACTTGCATCCGTTCCCATTATACAAGTCTCTATGACTTACACAGTGTATGGTACTGAAAAGTAGAAAATAATAATAATATGATTCCCTACTATGGCTTCCAAACTACAATGCTTCATTCATGTTCAGTTAGTGAAGGGAATAATTTCTTATTCAAATTATTAGTAAAAGCCTTCTTCCTAGAAATTATCTCATTAATATATTTATATATATATATCTCATTAAATGGTCCCTACATTTTATTTTTTTCTTTTCTCTTCGATGGTCAGGTCACTTTCAATTCAAAATTTTTAATTCACAAACCGACGTGTTTCATATTGTTGAATACACTTGTTGGCTTGTCATTTTTTATTTCTTCATAAACTAACAATTTAGAGAGCTTACTTTTTTAAGCCAAGGCATCTAATTTCATTGGTGGAAGTCCAAATCAATACTTGCGAGCATGGCTTAACTAGAGTACAAATCATCTCATCAGAGAGAGGGAGTTAACCAAACCATAGAGTTATGAAATGAGGAAGAAGTAGCAAGAATTTCATAATTCATAGTTTCAAAACATACATCAGCTTCAAATTAGGTGAAGTTTGGCTTGGTCTATTGTCCCTCTCCTCAACAGCTTTTAACAGGTCTTTCTAATAATTTCTTCATATAAACTTTAGTCCAGTTCTACACTAGTAGATGTTTTGGGGAAGTCAAGGCTTGGGCTTACCTTTTGTTTCACAAATGCTAGCTAGCTAGGTTCTATTCGGTATTTATCAGCCTGTTCAAATCTAGATCATAAGTGTTATCATGGGAAGGAACACTGAAGATCAGATTATCATACAGAAGAGATCAAAGGTGAGTACTTTGTGTTATATTTTTCAATACAAAGTCTTTATCAAATTCCAAAGTTTAACAAGAAATGCAATTCTGACAATAACAAATCAGGCAAGTATGGAAATTGATTTGAGAAAAGCTCTGCTCAATTCTATGCCCAAATCACCAATTGAAAATGGCAGGCCAAGTAGTATGGTTATAAAGGTAAATTACATACAATTTTCTTCTTTTCATCCGTCTAAAAATCAGGTGCTGATATATTGAAAATATTTGGTATGAATAGAAAGCTCACACGGTGATTCCGGCTCACATAGTGGCAGAAGCTATATCAACACTCCATGGTCTTGACCTGAGATGGTCGGGGCCCATAACACCAACTGAAATGAATTATGTTGAACAGTATGTTCTAGCCAAGTACCCAGAATACTCAAATGCCCTTGTTGAAGGAGGAGAAAAGACCGATCTTTATGATCTTTGCATCAAAGAAGAGCCTTCGGAGCCATCGCCTGAAGACAAGCGAAAATCGCCTAGAGGTGGTTTCCGAGACTCGCTCACTCCATCATTTGGAAGCAACCATCCAGATCTAGACAAAACCCAGTTGGAACCATCAAGGTTGCTCGACGTTCTCACAAAGAAATCCTCCTTTTTAGGGAGTTTCATCTCCATCCCTGAAATCCAGGCTCGCAATAAAGTGTTAAAACAGTGTGGATTACCTGATGAGGAGTACCTTGTTATCTTCACTTCAAACTACAAGGATGCAATGATGCTTATTGGAGAGAGCTACCCCTTCTTCAGGGGAAATTACTACATGACAATCATCAAGGAAGGAGATGATTACATAAGGGAATTCGCGAGTTACAAGGAATCTAAAGTGATTGCAGCACCTGAAACTTGGTTGGATTTGAGGATCAGGGGATCACAACTCAGCCAGTACTTCAGGAGGAAGAGTAAGCACAGCCCAAAGGGTCTATTTTCATATCCGGCTGATGTGAACGGCACTCGTTACTCCATGCATTGGGTTTCTGAAGCGCATCGGAACTCATGGCATGTTCTGCTTGATGCCACCGCATTGATTGTGGGGGAGGATCGACTGAACCTCGCGCTCCACAGGCCAGACTTTGTTCTGTGCAGTCCTGATAATACTCGTGCTCACCCTTCAAAGATCACCTGCCTCTTGGTCAGGAGGAGATCTTTTGATACAACTAGCTTCAGCTCAAGCATATGATGAGTAAGGGGTTTACGAGAAATATTGTTGCACTCTATCCTTGGTAACAAGACTGACCTTGACCGACAATGCTGACATCGATAAACACTTGTGGAAGGATTGTTCGTAGTTGCTGAAGATTACCGAAGATGGTGTTCTTCAGTACAGTAGCTGGTAGACAGACATGGTTCCGAGTACCTGATTACAGCAACCCCTGAATTGCTTTAACTTCTTAATAAAAACACTCAACCTCACTTCACATATTTTTTGCATAATTCAGGTTTTATGATCAAGGGTCACTAGGTAAAAGTTATGCAATCCCACAGAAATTGACTGAAAATAACGTCTTAGCGCTATTGCAACCCCATGTTTCACATAAGAAGATTTGCATCGAATATAATCTAGTGTGTTCTAGTGTGTTTCTTGAGTAATATCTTTTATCAAAACAAAGCAGGTACCATAAATGACGCAGGGTGTGATACTTGTATCTGCAACAAATTTTCTTTTGTACGTGTAATTATATGTTATTTGGCTTTGAAAGGTCAAACTTTAAAGACATCTTGTATGAAAATCTCCATAATAGATGCCAGATATGAGAAAATATGAATTCATTTTGTAAGATACTATAGATGAGGTAACTTCAGAGTCTTGACTCCACAAACCTTAGTAAACTTAATGTGTGTATACCATACTTCAACTCAGCTGTCAATTAATGCATAGCAAAAGATTAAATTCCAGTTTATTATGAACCCATTAACTCAACTTTAATGATCCTACCTTTGCCACCACCTCTACTGCCTTCAGATATTGTCCACACAATTTTTTGTGGATCATTATTGTGACATAAATAGCACAAGTAGCTTTGTTCTCGGCCTAATGTCTGAGCATAAACTAAAACTCAAGGGTACATGAATCATAATACTACCATACCATGCTATGGTTAAGTTTTGAGTTAAACCACTAACTACAAAACATCACAGGGTAGAGCCCAACTTTGGACCACAATTTAGATAGACTTAACATATATTCTGAGAATCTTATAGAAACATTGGCAACCAAAACAGGGCGGAGTTCAGCTTTATGAGACCAAGATGCTTTGAATCTCGGCCCTTCTGCCAACAGAGAATACTACCATGGCTACATAGTAAATCTAATTCAGGTGCCTTATTGTAGAAACCACGTGGAGCCACGTCAAAAATAACATCAGAAGATATAATCAAAACTGTTGTTTGCTTACCAAAGCAAAGATGATCTCTGAAGTGGGCAACAACAATAACCCCATTCCTAAATGTAGTACATTCTTGAAACCACCAACAAAGATTCCAAATTTGATTCAAGAAACCCCAAGGTATTGACATTTTGACAGAAATGGGAACCTTACGATCAATTCAAACATACTTTCCATGGAGAGCAAAATATAATACAAATTGCTAGAGGCATAAACACAACTGCTTAACTGCATAAAAAGAAAACTACAATTAGTCCACGCATTTATTAAGAATAAAACAGATAACAAACTTTTAATCCAAAAGCCTGCCGGCACCCTTTTGCTAAACCAATACTTGCTACGTACAATACCTAAAACCAGATATGCTGACACTGAAGCTCAATAAGAATATCTCCCGTCACCCTCAGTAATAACATCTTTAAATGCCCCACCACTGGGGATCATAGGCAAAACATGCTCCTGATGCGGTACAATAACGTCCAATAGGTATGGCCCAGGATAATCCAACATCTTCTGGATGGCAGCCCTAAGATCTCCCTTATTTGTCACGCGAGCAGCTTCTATATTACACCCTTCCGCAAACTTCAACATATTAGGAAATATCTCGGACTCATTGGCTGGGTCACCCAAGTAAGTATGTGCCCTGTTAGACTTGTAGAACCGATCCTCCCATTGAACGACCATACCCAAATGCTGATTATTCAGCAGCATAATCTTAATTGGCAGTTTGGCCGCCTGTATTGTTGCCAACTCTTGGACAATCATGATAAAACTTCCATCCCCATCGATGTCAACAACAACACAATCAGGTCTTCCAACAGCAGCTCCAATAGCAGCAGGCAATCCAAAACCCATAGCGCCTAAACCACCTGACGTCAGCCATTGTCGTGGCCTATTGTACTTGTAAAATTGGGCTGCCCACATCTGATGTTGCCCTACACCAGTACTTATAATTGCATTCCCATTTGTTAACTCATCAAGAACCTGAATTGCATATTGTGGGGGAATAGCTTCTCCAAAAGTCTTGAAAGTCAAGGGGTTATTCGTCTTCTGCTCGTTTAACTCCTCCCTCCATGCTGAAAAATCTGCCTTAAAGCTCCCTCCTTTCATCTCCAATATCTTGTTCAAACCCTCTAACGCCAACTTCACATCTGTACAAACAGATACATGGGGTGTCTTATTCTTCCCTATCTCTGCGGAATCAATATCAATGTGAACAATCTTAGCCCGGCTTGCAAAAGCTTCGAGCTTTCCTGTCACTCTATCATCAAACCGAACCCCAAAAGCAAGCAACAAATCACTCTTATCCACAGCATAATTAGCATAAACAGTACCATGCATTCCAAGCATTTGAAGTGACAACTCATCCGAACAAGGATACGCTCCAAGACCCATTAAAGTACTTGCCACCGGGATCCCCGTAAGCTCCACAAACCTCTTCAACTCCTCACTAGAATTCAAACACCCACCTCCCACGTACAAAACCGGCTTTTTGGACTCCGAGATTAACCTAATAATCTGTTCTAGAAGCCCTGAATTGGGCAACTTTGGCAATCTAGACAGGTAACCGGGCAGTCTCATTGGCTGATCCCAGTTGGGTACTACTAATTGTTGTTGTATATCTTTTGGAATATCAATTAAAACGGGTCCGGGTCGACCCGAGGAGGCTAAAAAGAAAGCTTCTTTCACAATTCTCGGAATATCCTCTACGTCTAAAACAAGATAATTGTGCTTAGTGATTGATCTCGTTACCTCAACGATTGGGGTCTCTTGGAAGGCGTCCGTGCCAATCATTCTTCGAGGGACTTGACCAGTGATTGAAACGATGGGTACGCTGTCGAGGAGAGAGTCGGCGAGGCCGCTGACCAAATTAGTGGCACCGGGTCCGGAGGTGGCGATGCAAACGCCGGGTCGTCCGGTGGCACGTGCATAACCCTCTGCGGCGAAAACGCCGCCCTGTTCGTGGCGAGGAAGGATGTTTTCAATGGTTTCGGAGCGCGTCAAGGCCTGGTGAATCTCCATTGAGGCGCCGCCGGGGTAAGCGAAAACATGTTTCACGCCTTCGCGTTCTAGGGCTTCGACGAGGACATCGGAGCCCTTTCTGGGTTCATCCGGGTGGTAGCGGGAAGTGAAATCTTGCGACGGCGTAGTGGTGGTTGAGTTTGAAGCGGGTTTAGAGAGGACATTTGTGACGCGTAGGGGCTGGCGGCGGAGGAGAGTTGAATTTATGGAGTTGTTTGGGAAGGGGAGGTTGGGAGGTTGAATCTTGATATGGGTTTCCAAATTTTGGAGTAGGAGATGGGAGGAGGCTTGGTAGTTGAGGGTTTTACAGCGGTGGCCGCCATTGTAGAATGCGGAGAGAGATAATGGAGTATGTAGTATTAGTAGGGTTCTGGGATGGCTACTGGAGTCAAGTGGAGGGGGAGATGAATGGTGAAGAAAGATCGAAATTTCCTTTTATATTTTTCTGTTTTTTTTTTATATAAATTTTTTCTATTCATACTTATATTTCAGATCATAAAGATGGATAGATATTTATATTATAAGTAGTATATTGGAGCATGTGAGACGTTATTTTATTTTTATGGTTTCTTTCAACTGCATGAATTATGTTATGTGTTAGTTAGTTATGAGATAAAAAGTGTAGTATTTATTTTTAACAAAATTAAAATCGGTAACGGTTGAAGTAGAATTTTTGTTTTAGTAAAAATATTTATTTCAATAGATCACCAAACACAAACAGGCTTTCTGGAGAATGGAGATGCCACAAACTTCTGTATTCACCCATACATACTAACTAATTGTATAGGATAGGTTTCCATTAGTAATCTTTGCTTTCCTAGGTATTCTTTATTGCTCTTACATAATTTTACATGGGAACTCCCCCCACCCCCACCCCTCACCCCCCACCCCACAAAAAATAAAATAAATAAATTAGAAAACAGTGTCCAAAAACACCTATAAAATCATTACTGATCAATGGTTGCCCACATCATACAGGGGACAGGAAGAAAAGGGAAAACTTTACACAAAGTTCAGTCAGTACTATCCTTATTCCAAAATTACATGCAGAAGATCTATTTCCATAAGCATAAAATTTATGCCAACCAGTACATATGTCCCCTATTTCTAGTTAAGAAGCCCAAAGAAAATAAAACAAAACCACCAAGTACTCAGTTAACCATTATCATTATATACGTAAAATTTGATACAATTGCAGACTGCTGCTGAAGTAAAGGATGCTCAAGTCAAAATTTGATACGCATACTGATGTAATTAAAGTAGTAGAAGAAGAAAAATACTCTCAGCCTCTCAAGTGAATTTTCTAAATTAACTATTACTTAATTGTTATAAACAGCACTTTATGGTTTATTATGCAAAAGCTCAGTGTAGCCAAATGCCAACTGATACCACTGGGAGGCTGCAATCATTAATCAGGATTTCTAAGAGGCCAGAAAACCCCCTGTGCTCATCTAGCTCCAGCACATTATCTCATGCAGTTGGAACAACTTCCAAGCGACAATAAGCACGAAAAGTGTGGTAAACATCAATATGAGGAGTGAAATTAGCATTACCAAATGATGACAAGAAAGTAGTAAATTCATTCTTGTTATTTATGTTTATTCCCTCCGTCACATAGAATTATCAATTTTCAACATTATAAATTAGGTTGCAACAAAATACATCACATTTGTAGCCAACAGTACAAAAAATTGACCCTAACCAATACATTCAATCAAAGCATAGCAAGCCTACAGCTACAGAAGCGCTGCCAAAGGGTAATCCATCATTTATGCCATGCCTCCACTCGTGGCTGTACGAATTATCTGGAACAAAGCTGGCAGAGGGAAAAAGTAGAAGCTTTATCAGAAAAGGTAACAACAAATCCTTATCTGCTTTTAATTATTTAATTTTGAGAGGGGGCTGGGAAGACAAAATACCAAAGGACAAGTATCTACTTCAAGTAACAGATAAAAATACTTGTACTAATACAATAACACTATAATAGCATCTGGTTGAAGCATGCTAGTAATGTATAAGAATACGCCATGAAAAACAAGCAGGCAATGTGACAGATTTAAGCTGCACTCATCCTACACACGCCAAGCATGCTCCATCCTGAACAGTCAATGTACAACCCTAGTCAGGTCATTCAACATCTGCACATCAAAGTCTCAGTCTCAAGTAAAATTATCACCAAAAAGACAACAGAGCTCGATTAAGGTCAGCTTAACCCCTCTCATTTCCGAATCAAAAAAGATTCCTGGATTCGGTTATCTATCATCGTCAAGAAAGAAAGAGAAATCTAGAAAAATCTTTCAATAAATGACGAATAACCCGCCCATATCATCAATTGATCTACGTCCAATTTCTTTTTAGCAAAGTCAGCATTCTGTATTTTATTTCTTTTGGTGGTGGGGGGTTGGGAGGCGGGTAAGGACAGGTGTTGACCGATGGCCCCAATTTCTGGTAATTCAAAAGCAAGACTGCAGGAGCTGCTGTCTATGTTTACTCTTCATCAAAACCAAAGTTTCTTTAATATTTACTACAACTTTGATTTATGGCAAATATATTGTATTCCCAAAAAAAAAACATAATGTTACCATACTATAGAATCTATTCTGTCCAATCCCATTTATTCCATGAAAGTTGTACTATGTAAGAAAATCATAGTGGCATTTAATCAAAGAAAGAAACTCACATGATCCAATGACAACAAATATGAAGAACCCAATGACCATAGGCCCCACAGGATAAGAACTTCCTTTCTTTGTTGTCGACTCAGGCACTGTGCCTCTCTTTTTGATGTTCTTCTCAAACCTCTCAACTTTCCTATCTGCTAGACGCCTGGAGGTCGTCTGTAGATGTAACAAAAAAATAATAGAAGTAGATAAACCATTAGTTTTAAGGAAGAGAATAGGAATGATAACTGATAGAAGTCATTACTTGAATGCTCCAAAAGACCTTAACACTCTGTTTCTGAGTTTTGAACAGAAAAGAAAAGAATAGAAAACTTAAATTAGAACAGAAAAAAAAAAGAATAGAAAACTTAAAGTTTTCCTTTGTGTTGTTTCTGAGTTTTTAATGGAAAAGGATAGAAAATTTAAAATTGAGGACATGAGTTGTAATTTAAAATTTATTATATTAAAAGTTGAGGATAATATGGGAATTATAAAAATATTACTTATTCTAATTTCTTTTCCGTCCAAATCATGCCAATTTTGGACGGAAAACTTTGGCAGGAAAAGTGGCCAAGTTTTCTATCCATTTCTTTTCTTTTCCGTTTATTAAAAAACTCAGAAACATAGAAACATAAGAATTGGAAAGAAAACTTAAATTTTTCGTCCATTTCTTTTCTTTACTGTACATTTTAAAACTCAGAAACAGAGCGTAAGAGTTTTTCTTCATTTTTCTTTTTCTTTTTGGATGGTGGATTTGAAAAGGGAGGGAGGGAGGGAGGGAGGGAGGGAGGGAGGGAGGGGCGGGAAGAAAAATTCAGTATTAAATTTTCTCTATACTAGACAAACATCACCAGCAAATAAACGGATCAGCTTCAAATGAAAAACAAAATTGAGAAAACAAAATTTTGATTTCCTAATACTTGTCTGTTTTGCTTTATATGACTTTGTTTTTACAATAGAAGAACAATCTTCTAGTTATAAAATTACATATTCACGGATCCAAATTTTATTTATTTGAAATTTTTCCATGACTTCAATCGTGTTATTTTTTTCTCAGTCTAGTTATAGACTTATTTAATCCTTGCAATATTCTATCTTTAAGACATTGTGACATTCCTGGTATGGTTATATTATTAATACCTTGAAACAAAGAAATTATATGACCAATGGCATGATTATATAAAACCCATCTTAAAATGAAACTACATAAATTGGAACTCATATAATGAATTTCTCATAAAACTTTTCTTTTTTCTGGATACAGGATACAAGCCTCCGGTTCTCAGAATCAACCAAAAAGAAGAAATATTCAAATATAATTGCAAACAAGATCTAAGTTAGAATGTGCTGATTCAACAATAAACATTAGAAGAAAACGAATTCATGTCATCAAAGTTATCTAGAAAAACATAGATCTAATTAAAAGAGATTAGGTGTGTCCAGCTCAGATCTATTATAGACAAATTCGAAAACTAGTTGAAGATCCGAAAGTAAATTCACGTAGGAGAATTTGATCAAAATACGAGAAGCTAAGTAGAAAATTGAAAGTAATAGAACTACAGAAATCGAAGAGGGAGAATGATTGGATTTAGTTACCATGGATTGGATAGCGAGCAGTAGCCAAAGATCTGAAAGGGGATGCCGATAGATGGAGAGAAAATAGGAGGGGATCGGATTTTTAACTGCTTTTGTTCGTTGACGCGAATTATAATTCTAATGTGTACTATATTACCGTGTACGCCTAAATTCCGTGGACTAGGACTGGTAACGTCTCAATTTAGGCAACTGCTTATTAATCCAGTTGTCCCTGCTCTGCTCCCCCTTCAGATTTAAATATGTTTATTTTTCGCTGAAATAGTATATGATCACTTTCGAATTTTATTAAATTAAATTAAAAGTAATACTTCTTTCATCCCTGTCCTTATTACTATAGTTCTAAATTAAATGTTTAAATAATTAATTTTTTTTAATAATACTCATATTTTTTTTCTATACATATTTTTGGAGCATCGCTATCGCTAGTTATCTGAAAAAAAATCTATGCAATTAAATAAAAATTTAAATATAGACAATTTTATTATTTTATTCTTTTTCTAAAATACGCAAAAATTCAACCAGTCGGAGGGAGTATAATTTTTATTAAATTTTAGATACTACAATTAAATATGACAATTGTAAACAACTTAAAAAGTATAACTGAAATAAATTTATTATATTTAATAGTTAAATTAATCACAATTTGGAAATCTTTTATTTTTAGTGCAGAACATGCTAATACATCCCAAGATTAGATAATCACTTTTTTATATGCTTAAATAAGTTAAATGAAATTTGAGATAAATTATTAAGAAAATGATGATTATTTAGTTTTTGCTTGAACTTATTAAGAAATATTCTTGCAACTTGAAGTTTTAATAAGATTATTTTGATGACTTACAAAAATAATGCCAAAGGGTTATCATTAATAAAGATTTATTTTTTACTGTTTAAGGTCACATGTTCGAATCTGTTTCATCAACAAATTTTTGTTTTGACCTTTTCCCACACTATCCATTAGGTCCGTAGAATAAAATGTATTATTAAAATTAAAATTTTAATAATATCCATAGTTAAGTTAAAGTTATTTTTATAACGGATCGTGAATCCGTAGATCAAACGGGTCAATCCGTAAATCAAACGGTTAATAACTTACTGGACGAGCCATAATAGCAAACAAGTCATAGTTTACTCAGAGAAAGCCATGGGCTGCTAGCACTTGCATAAAATATATAAGTTGTAAGCACAAGAGATTTTCTAGTAGGTGTGTAACAATCAGCACGGTACCCAACTCGTAAATATAAAAATCATGGTTATGCATAGAATACTCCATAAAGCAGCCTTTTTCCAGATTAATCTTTTAATCAACATAACAGAGCTGTTTCAGTAGTAAAACACAATTGCCATGGGGACCGGGGGCTGGTAGGGGTGAGCATTCGGTTATAACCGAATCGAAATGACTATTCGGTTATAATCGAAAATCGAAGTATTGATAAAACTACTAACCAAAATTTAGAAATAACCGAATTACCGAATACCGAATTACCGAATATACAATTCGGTAATTCGGATAATAACCGAACCTGTGCTCAAAAATAAAATTAAGAATAAAGCAACATCCAATCCAACATAAACAGTTTAACAGTATTACAGTAACATGCCAAGTTAACATATTACAAAATAGCTTAAGTACTTGACTGTCCAGTAAATACAGCAACAAGAAGCAAATACAGCAGCAAATTAATTGTTACAAATTAACTGTCCAGTAAATTAAACAGGCAGCAACAAGCCCAACATGCAACAAGCAGCAACAAGCCAACACTACTGGCTGACTTAGCAACAAGCCCAACATGCAACAGGACAGGCAGCAACAAGAAGAACTGAAGAAGCCAACAACATGGTGTTTGTCTGTTTGAGATATCCCAAGTTCACAACAACAGCAACAGACAACACTACAACAGGAACAAAAACCTATTTTCCATCTGGCTGAACCCAACCCTCGTGACTACCCATGTAATTGTTCCATGTTGTTCACCTGTTATCTGAAAAACCTATTTTCCTCTGTTCTTTCCAGATTGATAGAGCAAAAGAAAACAAAAAAAATAATATGAGCAATCTAATATCTGAAGTAAAATGAACAAATCAAAGTAATGGGGAAGGAGCAAGGGATAGTGAAACACGAAAGAGCATGAAAAGTATAAAAAAGAAAACACATTTAATTAAGCACAACAATAGTTATATATACACATATATTTGAAAATCTAATACCAAGTGAACTAATATCCCCAAATATTTGGCAGTCGTTAGCTTTAGAATGGAGGCATGCCAAATTGCTAATTACAGTCAGGTAATTGTAGAATGATTCTGTTTATGAGCTTCAATAGAACATCATTATGCCATCAGATTCAGGGTAGGTCGAGAACATACCAAGACAGACAGTGACCACTGAGACGTCAAGTCGGCGACGACGAGAGGCGCGAGAGACAGACTGTGACCACTGACCAGTGAGTCAGAGTCAGTGAGGGTCGAGACGAGAGACGGACTGACGGAGACCGCGTCGGAGACTGAGACGGGGAGAGGTGGAGGCCGCGCCGGAGATTGAAAGTTGAGACTGTAGAAGTGTCGAGACTCGATCGAGAGGGCAAGAGGCTGAGGAGTGACTAGTGAGGACTAAGGAGTGAGGAATCGAGAATTAGAGATCTCAGTTCTCAGATCAAATTTGGAGTGGCGAGCGGGTTAGGGACTTGGGGCAAAATGGGGGAAAACTCAAATATACTGATAGTCGATAGAATAGAAGTAATAAAAATTCGGTTATTCGGGTATCCGAATAATCTGTTTTTGCAAACCGGAACCGGAACCGAATATTGAATAATAATTCGGATATAACCGAAATTTCAAAAAAAACCGAAATACCGAAATAATTCGGTTCGGTTCGGTAATTCGATTTTATCCGTTTTTTGCTCACTCTTAGGGGCTGGTGCAAATAACAGTTGGTTAATCCATACAAATCAACTCTTGCTTTAAATATATTCTTAATACCCCCACAACTCATTACTTCAAAGATCAAAAACACAATTCCTGATTAAAAATAATAATTGTAAACAGGACAAAACTTAAATTCACACCATTTATCGTTGGCACCTCATTTTCCCAATGGATTATGAGATTTAAATAATATCATGGTATTACTAGTAAATCAATCTCCGAAATTAGAAATTGTTCAAGTACAGCATAACAATTTCCAGTAATATTCTATGACATTTCTACCATATGCTCATCTGTCACATACTATGGGGGACCTCAACAAATGAAGGAAGTAGAGACTAATGCCGTGTCATGATTAAATGACAATATGAACCAACCTTTCACAACAAATCTATACTCGCTACAAATGACCAAGTTTGTGCCATGAACTAAGTGCTAAAATACTTCTTCAAACCCCATAATGAGTGAATCAGTTTTTTTTTTAAATAATCAAATAAGTAAAGGCAGGTATTGTTTGAAGAGTATGAATGATGGAATTGCTAAATGTTATACCAAGTACCCTCAACAACAATGACACAGAAGCACCTCTCGTTTTCTGAACTATTGTATTCTGGTATTTTTGTTATATAAACTAAGCTATAAGAGTTGGTCCTTATTTGCACGTTATACTCCAACCCCAACTTACTTCCTCCTAAATTATTACTAGACTAGATGGAACTGAATTTCTCATGTATCGCAGCAGCTATTCCATCAACCAATTAAACATTGCTCCAATTATATGGTAAGCTCATCAGAAATACTCTACTGATTTTTCTCTATCAAGTAAATAACCGAGTTCCTTATATTCTAGCAAAGCACATATATTCTACTAAAACAAGAACCCAAAGTTTTCAAACATAAGACACTAACAATGAACAATCAACCCCAACAGCACAGATATAAGAATCCTTATGACTTAAGTAACATCAAATGAGATTTATTCTATCCTAACTACGTTTGGATTGGAGGAATGAAATTGGTGAAGTAATGAAATAAAAGAGGGAATGAAATGGTGACTGGAATAACTCATTCCATTCCTGGCGGGAATGACTCATTCTATATCCTCCTCGAAGGAATAAAATTCACAAATTTGACAAGAATGAGAATGGTTCATTTCGTCCCAACTGAACAACTAAACACATTTTTTTCATTTTATTCCCACCTTAATTCCAGCAATCCAAACAGGGTTACAAAAGGAATTAGCTTTTCCGAAAATAGAGATAGCTGCAAAAAACACTAATCAAGAAAAATACCAAATTCAACAACGAAATTGTTAAATCCAGAAATTATTATTTCCACAACAAAAGTGTCGCCATAGATTTTATAGTGACGGCTATACATCTACGATTTTGTTGTAGAAATAAAAAGTGTCGTGGATTTAACAATTTCCATTCAACAATCCAAGGGAGAGACAGAGAAAAATACAATATTTGTATGAAATCTCTACATCATATGAGAAGCATAAGACTCGAACAACATTATATTAGAATTACTCTGTCTATACCACATTACTCTATAAGTCAAAACTGGATAAGGATACTAAAAATCAAGAATTTGAAATACCCATCAAAGAATCAAAAAATCAAACTGAAGAGAAGACAATCTAATATATTACTATAACAAATAAAGAACAATTTTTTCAAGTTCCTGATTACAATATCAAAACTCTAACCCTAGCTAGCAAACCAGATCTGCACGAAAAGAGGGGAGTATATAACAAACCTACCCTTAGGCCTTAGCCATCAAGGTTACCCTGCTGTCCACTGCTACCTCCTCCATTCCCATATGACCCATCATCAGCCGTCTGCCACACCGACTGCCACGCCTGAGACGGCGGCGCATAACCCCCAGTGGCAGGATCGACCGCCGGCCGTCCAAACATGACCCCGGGCGGGGCAGGTTGACCGATGGGGGGATAATAGTAAGGAACCCCACTCGCAGTGGAGCCGACAATCCCAGCACCAGGAGGACCGGCGAGAACCAAACCGGCGGCAGCAGCCTCATCCTTGATTTCGTCGCGGGGGACAATGTCGACGAGAAAATCGAAAATGTCGGTGCGAGTGATGGCGGCGGCGATATCATTTTTCTGGAGGGTGCGGCGCTTGTTCTCCTCGGCGTGGAGCCAAGAGCGAATGGTGAGCTCGAGGATGAAGAGCTCGCAGGCCTTGGCGAAGAGGATGGGAGCCTCGGCGGAGATCATCCGTACGTCTTCGTCGGCTTTCATAATCTTCTTGATGCGGGCTAAGGGAAGCTGGTGGTTCTTAAAGTCGTTGGCTTGCTCGATCTCTTGGCGTTGGTAGGTCCAGAACATTTGGAGTTGCTGCTGTTGTTGCTGCAGCAGGTGCTGGTACGGTTGCTGTTGTTGTGCGAATTGGGCTAGTGGTTGCGGTGCCGCTTCTCCCGGTGGTTGCTGATTGTTTGCGTCCATTTTATGGGTTTTTTCTTTCTGGATTTGGTTTTGGGAATTACCAATTGAGAAGAGGAAAGATGGTGGAGAAAATAGAAAGAGATAGGATAAGGTACAGCAGTCGTACCGATTCTTGTGTGACTCGTTTCTTTACGAGGGTCGTTGCCCCTTCCCCTACTATTTACCTTTCGAGTAAGAAAAAACTCCTTATTTTTATTACTCCATTTTTAAATGGTTTTTATTTTAAAAAATAATATATATTGTCCTGTCTCGTAAATCGTAATTGTAAGTGGACATAATTTATAAAAAGAGTAATTACAAAAGAGTAATTACGCAATTGTAATTGTAATCACATTGACATAAAATTATAAAAAGAGTTTAAATTATGAAATAAAGAAGGGACCAAATCTATATAAAATGAGCAAATTTATACTTATATGGGTACAGTTCAATTTAATATTGAACAATATATGTCTTATTTAATATTGAACAATTGGGGTCCTAGCATAACCACAAATTTAACGCAAGCTTGAGCTGCCTTACCAATCTCACAGATAATTTGGATAACAAGTCTCAGCCTACCTCAAACCTAATCTTTAGAGATCATGGTTGGTACCTACAGAAAGGCCAAGATTAAATTTTATTTTATAGAACAATTTTGTAACACTTGATAAAGATACAAATGATATAAGCAATAGATAAAAATGAGTGTAGGATCCGATCCAGGCAGCAATTGCATGGGGTATATGTTAATGGACCCAAATCAATCAATCTATCTATTTGCAGAAGTTGTCAAATGCGAGAGTTTCTATAGAGTTGGGCGTAAACTCTCTTAGTCCGGTAGACAACTATCAAACTTAAGAAGACTGCAATAATGCAAAGTCCTGTGAGAATACCACACGTGAGCGAGTAGCAAATGGTGCCGTAACAAGTGAGTGAATCTTCTTCCTTTCCCAAATGTTGCCGTTTCATAGAAGCTTGTTTTTTAGCTTCAGAGTCGTATATACCACTAGCAATGACACCCGAGAATATTAAAGACCCTGCTGGGCTTGACAATGTAAGGAAATTGTACAAGGCACCAAAACTTTTTAAACCAAACAGTTCTGAAGCTGCAGCAGGCACAATTGCCCAATGCGCTCCATATCCAAGTCCCATCAGCACGGAGACCATATAGATTGCCCCCGGAAAACCCATAGCATAGAAGAAGAGCGCAATGGCCATTATGACCTGAACCACAGCCATCGCCACCGGTCTCGGGTAGGCATACTTTCTGCCAAATAAAAAACAAGGTGAGAGAAAAAGACAACATTGATTATATCAACAAAACCATTAAAAAAAATAATCATATATACCTTACGATAATTTCAGAAAAGTACCCTCCACCAACACGCCCAAGAAAGTTCCATATGCTAATCATGGAAACAAATACATGCGTATTTTTATACCCCAAAGATTGAGACATCTGACCTAGATTATCAATAACTGTCAAACCAGAGCCAGAAGCCAGTACGAGGGAGATAAAAATGAGCCAAAAATCTGCCTTTCGTAATGCCTGCAGTAAGGTGAAGTTCTCTCCTCTACGCGGTCCCTTTCTGTGCTTGACCCTCACTGCTCCCTCAGCAGCTGCTTGGAACAGTTTGGCTTGCAAATGAAGAATTCTCTTTTGCCTTTCCGCTACTGGAAGTGAATCTATTTCTGAGTTTTTCTCATCTTCAACCTCACTGAAAATCACCTCATTTACATTCTGCTCAGTTTTACTCGATTCTTGTGTTTGAGGCTCAGGGAGAAGGCTCTCCTCCGTTGGAGATATCGGTACCGAGGTAAAAACTAACATAATAGGAATTAGGATAGGAAGCAATATGATAAAGAGCAGCAGAACTGTTAATATTGTGACTAAAGTCTGACTCAAATTTACTAGATCCTCAAGCAGCAAAACTCCCAAAAGATAAGCTGCTAGAATAAGGCAAACACTGTAGACAAATAAAAAGCTAGAATTATCAGATGACCTAACTTGTTTGTGACCTCCCACAGGTTTGACTGTGAACATCAGAGCAGTGATCACCATTGATGGCCCAACTGCAACCATGAAAATCAGTGCTGCCTCATTCGGAATGTTGATCATAGTATAAACTTGGGTCAAAATTGCCCCACTCAACCCTGCAAATCCCTTGAGTATGCCCACTATGGGACCACGGCTTTTAGGAAAGTTCTGTATACAGGGAACAAGAGCTCCAGTATTGAAGTAGGTCTCACCATTTGTTCCCACAAATATCAAAATGCATAACTGCACAAGAGAGTAATTTAACAATATCAGAGAAATATAGTTGAACCTTGTATTTCAATCCAGCCTCCTAGATCCCTTTCCACATTTTACAATCTCTAACCAACCGTCTTCCAGCTTTATTCTCTTTTAATTTCTCAGCACAACATCATTTGTTTAAAATGGAGAATCAAAAAATCATTTCAGTTGGTTCTGTTCAGTTATGATAATACTGTTATAGGAGCACCAAAGTAGCAGTTTGCTGAATGCAGAGTGTTTCTAGAGCAACATTAATTAGAATTGGATTCTGTACCCAATACAACAAATTTCAGCTAATATTGATTTGAACAAGATATCAAAACACAAGAAAAACTAGCAACAAAGTTGAGTGATATACTAATGTACTGAAGTTGTCCTTCAAAAAGTGACAACACAACGGGAAGTATAGGACTTTGCAAATTTGAGATGAGTTTCACATATATGCAGGATAACAAAGAAAATTAGTGGAAGAATACTAACCACCCACAAAGGCGTAGTAGGCAATATGTGGCTGACAATAAGCCAAACCAGACCATACCCAACAAAGTTCTGAATCACACCAATGGCAAGAACAGCCCAAATGGGCAAAACCTCACACAGAGTACCTGCAATGAATCCAATAGCATCCCCCAAATCTTTTGCGACGCCCAAAATAGCCACCTGTCGCTGATTATACCCCATGGTCTTCTTTATCACCGGCGATAAACTCCCAAACAAGTAGCCAATTCCAGAACAAGACTGAACCCACATTGAAGCCACAAAAACTAGCCATCTGTTGTTCAAGAATTCTTCCATTCTCTCTCCCAACTGCACCATCTTTGTCTATCTGATGCTCCTGGGTATAAAAATCTGAGATTTATTTTGAAAATGGTGGGAGTACTAGTAAATGCAAGGGGTGATTTTTCCATTCTTTTAAATGGAGATATCCGTATTCCGTGCGAAGTAAATACTACCTTTGGCTTTTTTGGTAAAGGTACCTTTCGCTACTTTAATGTATTAGTACTATTATTAGTTGTCTCTTTCATCACAACCAGTACCAGTACTTTATTTACAGAAATATATAACCTCTCCCCTAATAATATGGAGTACTCAAATTAGAGTAGAGTACTGATTTAATAGTAATTAATTTCCCTGTCAATAATGAGGAAAATATTAACAGGAACAATTTTTTCTAGCAACGTTCCAGGTATTATGGTTGATTAGTTTGTTGTATCGCATTTGTTTGTTTTGCGTACCAAACTTTGTTTCTACACTCATAATCATATTCATGGGCCGACGTAATTTATTCAATAAAATATTCTGGTTATAAAAACGTTCAACCACAATCTATTACTCCCTCCGTCCCAGGATAAAGGTCCTGGTTGACTTTTCAGGCATATTAAGAAAAGAAATAAAATGATAAAATTGTCCATAATAATGTCATTAAATATAGAGAGAGAATTAAAATAAAAAAAAGTATGAGATATTTAATGTTACGGGCATAATAGAAAAAAATGTGTAAAAGTTTGGTTATTAAAAGAAAGAGGACATTTAACATGGGACAACCCAAAATAGTAATAAGGACTTTTATCCCGGACGGAGGAGTACTATATATTGTTCTTTGTGGGCAAGAAAATCGCGTCTTCTTTAGGGTTAGGGTTTCGTGTTGGTGAGGAGGAGAAATCCACGAAGAATCTGAAATTGATTGATTGATTGTAGAGGGAGAATGACGGTGGACGATTCTCCTAACGACGCTGCGGCGTAACCCCTAGAATCCGAAACTGTGTTAGGGTTATTGGGATTCCAAGAGCCTTCTTCGCTTCTTCGAGTTGAGAGAGTGTTCAATCTTGTTAGTCTTTTTAGTGGAATCTCCAAGCCTTAAGCTACCAAAAGAGTCTTCCTCCTTCCTAGAATGGAAGGGGTGTTTATAGAGTTCCACGACTTAAGTTATCACATCTTTAGCACATGTTCTCAATGAAATTTCGAAAATACCCTTCACCATTAAAGTAATGCCCATATTGCCTCGTCCTTCTAAATGCCCACCCATCCAATCCTCAATCAATTCCCAAAATGAGTCGCCTCCACGAGTCTTCCTTCCGAAACACGTGGAGGCTTCTCCCGATCGACAGTTTTATTTCGACTTTTCCATCTTCATTCCATTAGGTTACGCGAACCCTAAATTGCACATTTAATGAGTGTCAATGGAACCCTAATTGTGCATTTAATTTAATTAGGTCATGTGAACCCTAATTTTGCATATGGGCCCACATTTGCCCCCTACGCTGGAAGTCGCATTTCCAAATAGACGATCGTGCAAGAATACTTCAAACTTTTGAGTATATTTTGCGTGACTTCACTTTACGGGTCTTCAAGACCATGGTCCTAAGAAATGGAACTCCTGAGGAGCCAAACCCTTGATTTGTTTCTTTATTTTTCCCGAAAATTGAAAACAAGAAAAATAATCAAATAGATTTAAATAAAAAGAAATCTTTATTTTGGGTGGTACAAAAATCTTTCTTTTTCATCAAACCAAATAAAATCATAATTTTATTTTTGAAATAAAATAAAATCTTAATTTTATTTTGAAAATAAAATAAAATCTTAATTTTAGTTTGGAAATCAAATCTCTCTTTATTTTGAAAACAAAATAAAACCTTTCTTTATTTGGGAAATAAACCAAATCTATCTTTATTTGATATATATATATATATATAAGTTATTTTTCGAAAACTACCCTTTATTGGGAATAAAATCAACTTAAATTTTATTATTTTCGAAAATAAGCTATTCTCTCCTATAGGGTTTTTTACTTATCTTTATTATGGAGAAGTAAGAAGTCCATATTCGTAATCCATTGTCGCATGCCTTCTGATTGAGTAGGTGCTATTTGCGTGCATATTTCTTAGGATTGTCTCTCATAATCGCTAGAGCCAACGAACACACGTGTGTTCCTCACCATTGCAACCATATTAGCAAGTCTCACCATCAAGGACATCCTCATAGATCCAACACTGTAATTGTAAACCATTAGGGGTGCAACCTTTATTGGAGTCTTCATTTAGCCAATTTCTCATAATTGTTTCCTCTTTCTCTCTCTCTCTCTCTATATATATATATATATATATATATATATATATATATATATATATTTTTTTTTTAGGGAATTATAGACTTTCTTTAATTTTTCGAGTCCCATCACCATATCTTGGCCTTTTCCTTCGGAATTCCTCAGAAAAAGACTATAATTTTCGCGGTGAAGGAGCATTCGTCCCAAACCGTGGATTAAGAGAGCAACAGGACCTTAAAGGTATGCGTGGGAACAAACCCCTAGGTGGTGGCTGAACCCTATAGGGAGCCGAACCTTTTTTTTGTTTTTTTTTTGTTTTTGAAGGAGGCAGCCCGCCCCTAGGTGGTGGCCGAACCTTATAGGAGCCAAACCCTATAGGGCGCCAAACCCTAGGGGGGCCGAACCTTATCAAATTTATTTTTATTTTTTTGTTTTTTTTGAAGGAGAGATTCCGCCCCTAGGTGGTGGCCGAACCCTATAGGAGCCGAACCCTATAGGGCGCCGAACCCTAGGGGGGCCGAACCTTATCAATTTTATTTATTTTTATTTTTTTTTAAGGAGAGATCCCGCCCTAGGTGGTGGCCGAACCCTATAGGAGCCGAACCCCATAGGCTATGCCGAACCTTATCAATTTTTTTTTGGAGAGATCCCGCCTAGGTGGTGGCCGAACCCTATAGGAGCCGAACCCTATAGGCGCCCGAACCTGTGGGGCCAACCTTATCAAATTTTTATTTTTTTATTTTTTTATTTTTTATTTTTTTTATTTTTTTTGAAGGAGAGATCCCGCCCTAGGTGGTGGCCAAACCCTATAGGAGGCGAACTCTATAGGGCGCCGAACCCTAGGGGGCCCGAACCTTATCAATTTTTTTTTCAAACTTTCTTTTGTCTTCCGAGCCCCAATACCTTGAAAGTACATCTTGGTTTTTTTCCTGATAATGAAGAAAGATTTAACATTTTCCTCGACGAAAAACGCGAAAGGAGAAAAAAAATTGATATCTTGCATGCAACGAAACCACTCCAGATGACCAAATCCACAGGGGCGAACCCTAGGAGGTCGAACCTGTAGGGGTAACCTCAAAGCGAAAATTCATGTTTTGGGCGAAAAAAATGAAGTTCGGACGACGAGCCTCTCTCTATTAGGAGCGTCGTTTGGAGTTTTTGGGCCCATAATATATCAAAATGACCGTATCGACG
Source organism: Panax ginseng (assembly GCA_020205605.1). Classification (NCBI taxonomy): domain Eukaryota; kingdom Viridiplantae; phylum Streptophyta; class Magnoliopsida; order Apiales; family Araliaceae; genus Panax; species Panax ginseng. Next base: position 5,532,146 of record CM035145.1, on the reverse strand, counting down.
AGCCCTTCAAAAGTCATCGCTTTCTTTATGACATATGCCGAATTATAAGTCCAAAAAGGCTCCAAAGGATGGATTTTGGCCATCTGAAGTTTTTTCAAAATTTTTCGTGAATTTTCTTGCATAAATGTACTCCTCAATCTTTCCGACATTGTTTCTTCTTCTTTCGTGTGTTTTGAAGCTTAACTTTGGGACGTTCGTTCTTTTTTGCCATGGTGAGTACTTTATGCTCATATACTTTACTTGACATTCTTGATATACTTTCTGATTGATTGTTATAATGATATCCCCTCATTCTGTAGAGCCCTTTCTCCCCGAATGTTCTGCGTAACTAAGATCACTACCAAGTCCCCATTCATCACCGATTGGGGAAGAGCTCCTTCTTTGGTTCTTCCGACCTCTTTTGGGATAGAATTAGAGACTACGACCGCATAACTTTTCCTCCCCTGCAGAAAGAAGGCATTTCAGATGCCCCACTTACGGAGGTTGGGATGACTTTCTCATGCCGATTGCATTCCCCGCCTATGCATAGAAAGCAAAGAGTACCCATTCATCCTTTCGCTTCCTCGTCGATTCATCTCGGTCGCATTCAAGGATGGCGAGGATTGGATGACGAGATCCTCGACAACGCCGAATATGTGGAAAGACTCAAGAATCTGAGTATCTTTCATTTGTGTTCAACTGCGTAGAGAGAGAGCTACTGGATTTACCAGACCATAACGCACTTATCGTGTTGATCTCACGATGGTGTTCATCTACTTGCACATTTGTCACTTTGCTGGGGAATTCACCCTACTCTGTAGGATGTTTATGCCTCTATCGAGAAGTTTTCTTCTTTTATTCATTTCATTCATTCTCATTTTTTTTTTTGAAATATATATATTTATTTTGAATCTCATCTTGTAGCCTTCCCATTGTTGCTTGAACTCCTGCGCTTCCTTCTAACATGTCCACTAGAGATAACGAATGTGTTTACTTACTTAATGGAAGCCTTCAGCAATCTTCCCACTTCACCTCCCGCTTGAGGAGATCTATACGCCCCTTCCGGACTTGAGAGCTCAAGTCGACAAAAGAATTCTTGGTTATCCTGGTGCACTATTTCTTCCGTGATTACAAGACCAACCAAATTGAAATGACTCATTCACGACAAGTCTTGTAGCAATCTCCGAACTAGGCCCCCAAATCGTCATGCGATTCTAATTTTGCTAATCATTCTATAATCTGTTTTTGCGGAAGATATAAACATAAATTGTTTATACATTACATTACACACTATTCCCCAAGGTCGAGTAACCTTAACTTATACACATTTCATAAACTATTTATTACATAACAATATTTGTCACAATCCGCTATTACAAACTAGCTGCACTTTATAACCTAAACCCAAATTCGCTTTAATCATTTCCTGTATCCGAATGCATTTACCTTATCTGCAATGTTTTATCATGATATAGCAAGGGTGAGCATGAAAGTTGTCCAACAAGTTTAAATACAACAATTTAAGGATATATCATGATTGAAGAGTATGAATAATAAACTGGCTATAATTCATCAATATAATTGAGAACTAAAGACGAAACAAACTTTTTGATCGAACAAGTTTTAAACATGAACAAACATTTACGGACAAACCGGTAATGAAGGTGATCGACCTTTCATACCGACTTATACATACGCAAGATGTCAGAGTACAATTTTCATGGCAATCAAAGAATGATTAACCATAAGCTTGAATAAAACACTCTTATTAGAGTTAAGTAAGAACAAACTTGCTCGAACCGCTTGATTACCGTAACGCAATTTATAACGCTTTATCCAAGACCTAATATTAATAATATAGATCTCCAATATTAGAATAATATCATCATAGTATAATACTATTATATTTATATACACAGAATAACCTAAACAAATAACACATAACCCTATCGATCTATTCAAAGACATAAGACATAAAGATCAAGTCAAACCGATTAAGTCCGAGTTGAAACCGACATTAATTCTATCATCCCGACTGCCAGCCTAATGGACGAATATCGAGTTTAAGTTCAATTAAACTCGCTTAAAACACTTAACAATTATCACAGATAATTTTCTTAGCAAATCGAAAACATTTTTCCTAGGCTCGTAATAATTTTCGGATAATTATTACCATTTATCATGATTTTTCAATCATTAATATCGTATCTATATGAATTAAATACCACATAATTCTTTAATCAATAATATTCATGAAAATCCTTACATAATATTATAATGTAATTATAATATTTCAAAATATTTTAATACCTTAAAATCACAATTATTTGATTTTTAAACACTTAAATCCATTATCCGATAATTAATATTAATATTAAAATATTAATATTTTTATGCCAAAATATCAAAAGTTATATTTTATAACTTAAAATATTTTTATAACACTTAAATCATTTTAAATGATTTTTAAAACATTAATTCTATTTTTTCTAATTTATTTAATATATTTATTAAATAAACTAATTACCATTAATAATAAATTATTAATGAAATTTATTACAAAATATTAAAAGTCATCAAAAATAACTTAAAATATTTTCTTTTACCATAAAATAATTTTTCATGATTTTTCATGAATTAAAACTATTTTTCATAATTTATTTAATATTATAATTAAATAAGTAAATTCCATTTATATTCCAAAAATATTAAATATTTTCAAAATATACTCAAAATAGTTAAAAACTATTTTTCAAGCTTTAAAATAATTTTTCATAATTTATTATGTATTTTTAATAATTAAAAACCATTTTTTTCTAATTTTTTAATCATTTTCCGGAAAATAAAAATAGACTGTCGCTAAAGGGTTCTTAGGCGACAAAAGTGTCGCTAATTGTGTTCTTGGCCAATTCCCAGAACTTCATGTCAGAGTTCGAGGTTACCACTTTGACCATACTTTGATCAGTGATTATATGGTTTTCTAGGCAGTCTTAAGCATCGATCATGTAGTGTATATGTAATACTATACATATCAGTCATCAACTATGTTATACAACATCACACGTGAAAGATCCGGGCCTCCAAAATATTCGATATCATCGTTCTTCATTTTTACGGGTTTTCGTAAAAATGAAGAAATCGATGAGGGTACTAGTTTTCGATCCTTATAACGTGAATCCTAAAACTTGTTTTGGTGAACCATTGGTTCAATACTTAGAGACAACATGTCGTGGTACTATAATATATCACCAATCTAGTCTAACAACAAATAATTCGCAAGATTCAAGCTGGTCAAAGTAAGGGTCAGACACTGTTCTTCACGATTTCTGGGTTTTCCAGATTTCGTCAAGAACAGTTGGTCAACTATAGTTTGACCTCATATTCTAATCATTATGATACGGATCTAGGTGATCTAATGGTTTGAGTATGTAGTCATTACACCTGTATACAACATTATAACAACAGTTTGGCCAAACTAAAGAAACAATGTAAGCGATTCTACGGCTCGCAAAAATGATGTCGATAAGATCTCGGGTTTCGGGTTGCCTGAAACCCATTTTCGCGGATCGGTCAACGCGGTTTGACCGCTTGTAACTCATGATCTATACATGATATAACCCTATTTCTACTTCCAGTTGAAGCTTCATGGCAAAGAAATGATTTCACAACATTAAACACACCTAATCATTAATAGACAAAGATCTAGAGGCCCTGACATTAAGCTGTCAGGTCTCAATTTTCCACTTTTCCAGATTTGCTAAATCTTTAGATTCGAGCATCTAGATGATATGGATCTGAGTTTTGACAACCCAGATCATCAAATGACACTCAAATACACAAATTTCAACAACTTACAACATTTAACATCAAATCTAAGAATTTTTAAAATTAGGGTTCTTATACCTTTGAGCTTGATTTCTAGAATCGATTCTTTGATCTCATTATTAGTAAGCGTGGGGCTTGATATTGTGACCCATCTAGCACTACATTTCGTGGGTTTGAGAGAGAATGGGAGTTGGTGAGAGCAAAAAATGAAATAAGCTAAATTTTTGTGCACTTTCTCTCTCCAAATCAATTTATAATGCTTGATTCATTGCATTAGGCTTGCTTAGCTGCTATCATAGGCTGATTGCTGACATTATAAAGTCAAGGGGTGGTTAAGATTGTTGAACAACCAAGGTTTTGGCAAGATTTGCAAGTCACCTAATATAAAATGTGACATAAGGGCATTTTGGTCTTTTCCATAAATTTCTAGAATTTGCCATTTAATGAAACCCTTAGGGTTTAGGGTTTATTAGGGTTTAGGGTATGGAGCATTTAGGGTTTAGATTTTAACCCTTAACTTCAGCAAATTAAATTTCTAAAATTTCCAATTTAGGTTTTTCCAAAAATAGAAAATTAAATATTTCAAAATTATAATTAGTATTTTCTAATTATAATAAAAATTCTTAATCACAAATTAAATCTTCTTTAATTAGGATTGGCATTTCCTAATTAAAATTGCTAATCACGCAAAGTAGGTCAAATGGTCATTGTAGGTTTTCAACCCACAATTTAGGGTTTCTAAATGGAAAATAATTTTCTAATATAGAAATTAAATATTCGTAATTAGATTAGGGTTTCTAATTACTTAACCTTAAAATTAGGATTAATATATCCTAATTAACATTAAATATCAAATTAACACTTTCGTTTTTTCCCCATTTACAAATTAGGGTATCAAATTCGAAATTAGGGTTCCTGACGGGAAATTTAAATTCGATAATTTGAAATTAGGGTTTGCTAATTAATTAAGCGTTACCCTAATTAATATTATAATAATAGCGATGAGAACATTATAATTCTCCATTAATTTCCCAGATTAGGGCTTCAATTTATCAGACTCTGAAACTAGGGTTTTCAGATCAAGTATTAGGGTTTCAGATTTTGAATTAGGGTTTTGTAATCAATTTGTTAATATTAACCCTAAATAATCTTATAATTATTTACACGTATGCCATTAAGTTCCCGATTTAGGGTTTCATGCAATCAATTAGGGTTTTGAGTCTCGTAATCAAAAACTAGGGTTTCGAAACCGATTTCTAGGGTTTTCGTTACACGCTAGGTTTTCTAACCGAACGTTGTTGTTCTTAATATATTCTTAGGGTTTGTTACGAGATATAATTTATCCGTCAACCTCGACCCTTAACCACATTCCAACACATCATTAACCATATACACGTAACTTAATCACAAAAACACTTAATCTCAATAATTCACCTATAAGCCTTCACGAAATTTTGAAATCCTCAAAATTCCATCCTAATAATATCAAACGCATACACTTATTTTCCGCTTCAGTACATTATTTGATATTAAATCAATCATTTAAGATTTTAATAAATTGTCCAAATTCTCGGTTATCACAAGTCTGTTTCGCTTTCCTCAAAGAAACTTGTCCCTTCTCTCCTGCGGCTTATCTCGGTTATGTGGTCGTCCGTTTCATCTTCCCTGGTCTTCCATGTAGACGGTCCTTCCGCCTCAGTATGTTCGGTTTGGTAGCGTTGTTATCCCGAGGCTCTGAGATTCCCTCGCTTCTCTTGCCATGAAAGAATCCGTTGGGAGGTAATCACTTTCATATTTTATATTTAATTGTCTTTCAAATCGCGCTTTCTTTTCCTTTAACCTTTTCTATAATATATTTTTTTTATTTACTCGGGTATGATGTCATTGCTTCTTCATTCCATGCTCCTTCCTTTAGATCTTTCTTTTCGAGCGCTTTCCTGCTATTCCGATCTTGAGCATCTTTCTACGAAGAAGAAGAAGTCTCATTCTCTCCCACCACGCAACATCATTCCTCGCGATGCTACGTTGGATTGATCACCGCCTAGTCCCGATGTAGTAGGATTTGCGACATTTCATCGATGATTATTCATGCTTCAACCGTCATCCCTATACCATTGTTTTAGGGGGTTGCATGTCATCTACCTCACTTATATAAGCACAAATTTTGTACCTTCTCCAACCTCAACAGAAATAGCTTGAGTGGCTCCAAGACCGCCTTGGTTCATTTTCCTTCTGGTCTACAGAGCTTCCCTATTTCCTCGAGAATAATAGTTTTGCATCTTGTCTTGTATTCTCCTCACAGGTCATGAGATAATTCGAATATGACCGTGAACGCCTTTTCTTCATCACACTCACCGGGAATTATGAGGATGCTTTCTCAATTTCGCCTCTACCTCCCCTTTTTACATGGGCATTTCGAGGCTATCAAGTGATCCCTATAGATCCCTTCTTTTGTCATACCGATGACTCCCAAAGCGGGCGATATACTCTTCGGAGAACATAATTATCGGCAAGTAAATCTTAAAAGATGGGAGGATGATACCTTGATTTGTTCATTGCCGCCTCTATTCCACAACGCCTTTGATGGGACCTACTGCTTATGCTCCCCCAAGTGTTAATGTTCGATGCTTTTTGACCACCAAGAAATGGCTACAATTGAAAGTGAAATTTTGATGCCTAAGTCGTCTCCCCCAAGCGAGATCATTCCATCACAGTTCCCACTACTTCCAAGAGTCTTCCACCACGGCTGCTTTTGGTGTCCTCTCTAGCTCCTCCCTGTGGGTCCTCGATGCTTGGAGATGAGAGTTACTCGTTCTAAAATAAGAGCAGCTACTACTACTGATTCTGAGCTAGCTCCTACTATTGCTTCTGCCGTGGTTCCAATCAGTCGTCCTGTAAGACCCCAAATAATTAATAAAAAATTTAATTTTCTCTAATTATTATTTTGAAATAGTAAGGGTTGATGTGATTAATGTGGATAGTTATGGGTAAAATACGCAACTATTTCAAAATAAGCAAGTGGTTATAAAATATTCATTGTTGTCGGGGAATATTCGTTTGGTCGTGGAATATTCAGATCGTTCAGGGAATATTCGTATGACCACAACACACCGTATATGGGCCCCATAACGGAAAGCGATTGGAGGAAGAAAACGACAAATATAAGTTATTTAAAAATAACGGCGTAGTTGTTACCGTTTATACTGTTGGAATACCCGGTGGTTAAAACACAGTAATACGCGTTGTTGACAAGAAGATACTCTAGATTGCACCAATTATTGACTCTTTACGTGAAGAAGACACTACTCAATAATGGTTACGAATTAATTCTTTGCTCAATATTTTATTTTATTGGTTCAATAATGGTTGTGAGATTCGAATTTTCTGATAAAAGGGCTATTTATTATGAATTATTGAAGTTCCGAAATAATTAATTTTTGGAAGTTTAAAATATTTTTAATTACAAAAAACGTTTTTTTTTTCATTTTTGAAACTCATTTAACATGTGGTTAGGAGGCTGAATTCAGATGGTAGTGTGCGTAGAGATATTTAGAAAAAATTTAATATTAATTTATTAAATTTTCTGCTTTGGTGTTCTAAGCATTTTCCTATAAATAGGGTGCTTAGGTTAGAATTGAAAATCACACCAGAAACTGAAGTTTTCTCTCTCTATATTATCGAGCGTATTCTTGTGAGTATTTTGAGTATACTTTGAGTATTGCTATACTATGAAAGTTCAAGTTATAGCTTTATATCCAAAGATTCCAAATTTAGAAGTCTTGATCTTTCAAGGTAAGTGGATATTTTTTTTTTCGTAATGATATTATTTCTTCAATATCATTATCTTTGAAATATTGGTCCAAAGTTTTATCAAATTTGGAACTTTTGGTGTCTGAGTTACTTATTCACGATATCAAGACTTTATTCACGATACTGATCTTATTCACGAATACGGACTATTCATCGAAAAATAAAAATTTTTCTTTTCGTCCAAAATATCTATCAGGGATACTAGCTTTGATTGTATCCATGTTTTGATCATTCTTGAATTTTACACCACTATGATTATTTTTGAGGTATTTTTGACGTGGATAAAACGAAGTACGAATCCTTAATCTTAATCCTTGTCATTTTGTTTCACTTGATTCGCTTCTTTTAAAAAATATATATTTTCATCATCCTCGCTTTTAAATTATGATATTATTGAATATCTTTGGCTCAGTAGTGCAAAGATGAATGATTTCGATGAATATCTTTGGCCCATAGTGCAAAGATGAATGATTTCGATGAATATCTTTGGCCCGTAGTGCAAAGATGAACAGTGTTTAGATGAACATGACCAATCGTGAATGTCCTTGGCCTCAGAGTCTGCAAGGATGAATATATGATTCCGTATATATATTGATTGATGTTATAGGGATAAAATATTGATGATGGACTATTAAATTCATAGATATTAGTAGATTTCATCCTCTACGTAACTCTTCTATGAATTAATATTTTATCTTCATGCAGTATTGATTTAAAACTTGTTGTCTATTGTATTCTATTAAATTTTTCCTATCAAGACTAACGATAATTTGTTATGTATTATCTTAGTCATAATATTCTTCTATCGGGCTAGTTGAGCTCACCTTTTTCCTTTTTGTTCCATTTTTCTTCTCGTGAGGCGAGAATGTAAATGAGTACGAGTCGGGGTATGGAATGATGGTTTTAGAGAATTGTTTAGTAGTCCTCACCATTTTTGTAAAATAATGTATCAATAATTATGATGAGGATTTATTTGTATGTGGATATTGTTTAGATGGCAATATCTCAGATTTAAACTTCTGCTTTCTTGTTGTAATAATAAAGTTGTAGTTGTTTCATGCAGGTGTATTGACAACTCGTAATGGGTGATGTATACCTATTTTGGGGTGTCACAGTTGGTATCGAGCTTAGGATATGATCTCCAAGGAGATCGGGAATAGAACTAGGATGGGAGAAACGAGTAAATCCTTCGCTAAAGGTGTCATACCTAAGCTTATTTGATAGTTGGTCAAGATATATAGGAATATTATGTGACATATTGATTTCCTTAATTAACCCTTATTTTATGCGATGATTTGAGAATGTCGATTTGAGAATATTAACAATAGAAATGAGACCGTAGACGCCACTTGTCTCACCAACGAGGAGAACGTCTGTGCAGTCGGCAATGTTCCTCCCGTGAACAACACCACCGATCGATCGACGATGAACGCGCTTAATGTTTAGAAGCTTTTTGCAGTTCATGCAAAATCGACGAGGAGACTCGTGTTCAAAACATAGGAGGAAATGATAGCAATTCACGGGTTGTCACAACCAAGCGAGCTCAAAGAGTTGGGACCACTGCATTTAAGGGAAAGCCGATCCGATCATGGCGTAAACATGGGTCAAGCAAATTATCAAGATATTCGATGTCTTGGGATGCACAGAGAATGAAGGTTCCATTCGCCACCTTTATGTTCCGTGGCGAAGCGTATTCATCGGTGGGAGTCAGTAGGCGTACCCATCCACCAAGACTCAAAGATGTCTTGGGGAGACGTTTGAGAACTTTTTAATGACAAATATTTTCCCGAAAGTGTTTGTCATATGAAGGAAGTGGAGTTTATTAGACTAGAGCGGATCAACACGACGGATCTCGAAGACGAGGCGAAGTTTGCGAGTTATCCAGTTTGCACCCTCATTTGGTGGAGAATGAGGAACGATGACGCGGATGTTTCGAGAGGTTTGAAACCCGACATACGTCGATATCTCATCTCTCATAAATTTTCTCTCTATTCAGATGTTGTTTGTTAACGTGGCTCAATTGTTAGAAGCGAGATAACGAGTACTACGGCCAACCGAGGTACCACAATCGAGGATCATACCGGAGATAGCGAATCAACAAAACAACAATAACCAAAGGAGAAAGAAAAAGACGGACAAAAATGGTAACCACTCCTGGTGGTAATCATGGCCATGAAAATAGAAGAAGCGAAATCGAGGAGGAGATTTTAAAAGAGGAGATTCAACAACGACCATGTGAAGACGACGATTACAAGTGAAGAATTAGTTCCAAGGGAGAGAGAACGACCACCCATTATATGCTATAAATGCGGAAAGAGGGACATATTAGTCCAAACCGCCCATAAATAGCCTGTATGCTATAATTGTAGAAAGAAAGGACATATCGCCGAGATTGCACGATAATGAAACCTAGTTCAATGAGGACGGTGACTCAAAAGATCGTCCCGTAAAAGTCAAAATCAACGATTCCTCGGAAGAAGCGTTTGTTGTGATCGGTCAAAATCTGAGAACCCAAACGAGGTGATCACGGTAAAAGCTATTTATAAATTCTTGTGAAGTTTATACTTTACTAGATACCTAAGTCTTACCCATTCATTTATCTCTCCTGCAGGTGCTCAACGCTTAAATCGACTCGGAAAAATTAGACTTTGACCTATCTCATGGAAACTCCGTTAGAGAAACTTTCATCACATCCATTGCTTATAAATCTTGTCTAATCCAAGTTGGCAACCTTATCTTACCTGTTGACCTTATCTCTTTAAAGATACTTGCTTTTGATGTGATTTTAGGGATTGATTGGTTAACTACTCATCATGCCAAAATTGATTGTTTTCGTAAGGTTGTTAGTTTTTATATTCCTAATCAACCTGTTGTTCGAATTTAGGCAACTAAACCATTAAAATCAATCACTGTCATATCTAATCATAAAGCGATTCGTTTATTGAAAAACAGATGTCAAGCTTTCTTAGCCCATGTTATGGATTTGAATAAAGACACGTCAAAATTAAATAATATTCCCCGTTGTTATTAACTTTCCCGACGTATTTCATGAAGAACTTCCTTGTCTACCCCGAACGTGAAGTTGAATTCTTTATCGACCTTGAACTGTACAAAGCCCATTTCTAAAACCCCATATCGAATGGCTCTATTGAACTTCAGAGAGTAAAGGTCCAACTACGAATTGTTGGACATCGGTTTCATTCTGGCCCCAAGACATCTCCTCGGGGTGCTCCTGCTTTATTCAGAAAGAAGAAAGACGGGAGTATGCGACTTTGTATTGACTATCGGAATTGAACCATGTCACCATCAAGAATAGGTATCCTCACCTCGTATTGATGACTTGTTTGACCAAATGAAAGAAGCACAATTCTTTTCAAAATCGATCTTCGCTCGGATATCATCACCAAGATTAGAATCGAGGATATTCCAAAGACGCTTTAGAACTTCGATGACGGCATTATGAATTCCTAGTCATGTCTTTTGGATTGACTAATGCTCATGCGGCTTTCATGGATATGATGAACCGAGTATTCAAGTAATATTTGGATCAGTTCGTTGTTGTCTTTATTGATGACATCCTCATATATTCCAAAAGTCGTGAAGATCATGAGCACCATTTGAAGCTGGTACTACAAAGGCTTCGTGAAAACAAGCTATATGCTAAGTTAAAGAAATGCGAGTTCTGGCTTGAGGAAGTAGCATTTCTTGGGCACGTGATGTCAAAACATAGAGTATCTGTTGACCCGGCGAAGATTGAAGCAATACAAAGTTGGGAGCAACCGAAGACGGTGAATGAAGTACGTAGCTTTTTGGGCTTAGCTGGTGATTATCGGAGATTCGTGGAAGGGTTTTCTCGAATCGCTACTCCGTTAACTCATCTGACTCGAAAGGATATAAAATTCATATGGAGCGAGGAATGCGAGAAGAGTTTCCAAGAGCTTAAGAGGAGACTCATTTCTAAGACTGTTTGCTGATACCATCCGGTACGGATGGATTTGTTATCTACAAATGATGCTTCGCAAAGGATTAGGATGTGTTCTCATGCAACATGGGAAAGTCATAGCCTATGTCTCGCGACAACTTAAAAATATGAGAGGAATTATCATACTCATGATCTAGAGTTGGCGTGATCGCTTTTGCACTAAAAGATCCGGAGGCACTATCTTTATGGGGAGAAAGTGGAGATATATTCGCACCATAAAAGCCTTAAATATTTCTTCACTCAAAAGAACTTAACATGCTAAGCAATGACGCTGGCTCGAGCTATTGAAAGACTACGACCACACTATTCAATACCATCCCGGAAAAGCGAACGTGGTAAATTTATCGCGCGTTGAGTAGAAGATCATATGCGAGAACGAGTGCGATGATGTCAAGTATACGACAGAGCCAACTTTAATAGAAAAGTTAAGGTTGCTCAAGCCACCGACTTGGAGTCGATGCATATGAAGAAGAAAGTACAAGAAGGTGTTATTCCTAAACGAGAATTGATGAAGAAGGAATACTTGAGTCCACCTGCACTTTGTGTTCTAACGATTCTAATTTGAAGTACAAGATCATGATGGAGGCACACAATACACCATTTGCAATCCATCCTGGAAGTACTAAAATGTATCGTGATCTTCGACATACATTTTGGTGGAACAATATGAAGAGAGAGATTGCAAAGTTTATCTCAACATGTTTAACTTGTCAACGTGTAAAGGCGGAGCATCAAATGCCTAAGGGACCATTACAACCACTTGAGATTCCGAAATGAAAGTGGGAACACATTACCATGGATTTCGTTATGGGTCTTCCCACGGTTTCTCAAGGCATAAATGCTATTTGGGTTATTGTTGATAGATTAACCAAGTCTACACATTTCTTGCCGATACGGGAGACTTATTCTCTTGAACGCCTTCTTTAGATGTATGTAAATGAGATTGTGAGGTTGCATGGCATGCTAGTATCTATAGTTTCGGATCGTGACCCAAGATTCACTTCAAGATTTTGGGTTAGCTTGCAAAAAGCTATGGGTACGGATTTACAATTCAGTTCGGCATACCATCCTCAAACGGACGGACAATCGTGAGAGGACTATTCAAACTCTTGAAGATTTATTAAGACTTTGTGTCCTGAACTTCAAGGGCGGTTGGGATAAGTATTTACCATTGGTGGAATTCTCCTACAACAACAAATTATCGTGCAAGTATAGGTGTGGCCCCATTCAAGCATTATATGGACGAAAATGTCACTCTCAAAGATATCGGGACGAGGTGGGTGAAGCAACATTGTTAGGACCTTTAAGTTAGACGTATATGACTCTTTGAAAAGATCCAAATGATTCGACAACGATACAAACTAGCGGCACAAGATCGACAAAAGAGTTATGTGGATCTTCATCGAAAGGACGTGGAATTTAGTATAGGGGATCATGTATTGTTACGAGTCTGCTCCATGGAAAGGAGTTACAAGATTTGGGAAGAGAGAAAGCTCAATCCACGATTTATTGGTCCATTTCAAATTCTTGACCGAGTAGAGGAAATGTAGCCTATAGACTCGCGTTACCTCCAAGTATGTCTTGTGTTCATAATGTGTTTCATATATCCATATCAGAATATGTGAAAGACCCGAACCACGTTATTGAGTTAGAACCCATTTAGATAATAGAAGACTTAACGTATGAGGAGGTACCTATCATGATCTTGGATAGGAAGGAGCATGTCCTACGACGACGAAGTCATACCACAAGTTAAAGTCTTGTGGAGGAACCATGCTATATAGGAAATGACCGGATTTGGAAACGGAAATGAAAGCGAGGTATCCTCACCTTTTCAAACACTGTGTATCGTATGTCAATTTCGAGGACGAAATTTCATAAGGAGGGAGGTTGAAGACCCCAAATAATTAATAAATGAAATTTAATTTCCTCTAATTATTATTTTGAAATAGTAAGGGTTGATGTGATTAATGTGGATAGTTATGGGTAAAATACACAAATATTTTAAAATAAGCAAGTGGTTATAAAATATTCATTGTTGTCGGGAATATTCGTTTGGTCGTGGAATATTCAAATGCGTTTGGGAATATTCGTATATGGCCAAGCAACCATATGTTGGCCCCATAACTGAAAAGCAATTAGAGGAAGAAAACGACAAATATAAGTTGTTTAAAAATAACTACAGAAGTTGTTACTCGCTTTACACGTTAGTAATACCATTGGTTAAAACACAAGAATCTGGCGTTGTTGCACAAGAAGGCACATGGTATTGCACCAATTATTAACTCTTACGTAAGAAGGCACTTACTCAATAATGGTTACAGAAATTCTCGCTCAATTTTTATTTTATTGATTCAATAATTGTTGCGTTGATATTTTATATTGTCATTGCATTGTTTGATAATTGTCATTACACAATATTTTTCATTATCGAAGCAATAATTCATATTATCTGAATAATATTATTAGATAACATTATTGGCAATGTCTAGAAAGTTCGCTCTAAGGAGAGGTTTGGTCACCTAATTGCGCCGCCAAGAAGTGAGAAATTCTTATTGAAAGCCCTCTTTCCAGGGCTAACAGTTTGTCAATATTGTGATTCTCGTAATATTATTTGTGAATAATTAATTATTGATTCATATGATGAGGAAAATATTGATTTTATGTGGATATAGATGGAGAAATTTTTAATGTGACAATTGTTGAAAATTGAAATTTTATCTTTTTCGATAAAAATAATTCATTTAAATATATATATTATTATATTTTAATAATATAATAATGGTGATATTTTTACAACGAATGTGGGATATATGAGTATACGAGGAGAAAGAGTATTTTTGTTGCAATAAATGTTTAAAACATGTTAAACATATCGGTGGACCCCATTTATTGACTGAAATTTGATTATAACCTCTAAAATCACCCGTTTATAGATTTCAGTCAATTTCTGTTTAAAATTTGGAAAAACTTTCTTCTGCAAAGTTGTAGAGAATTGAATTTCCTATAAGAACACGCGAGATTCGAATTTTCTGATAAAAGGGCTATTTATTATGAATTATTGAAGTTCTGAAGTTCCGAAATAATTGATTTTTGGAAGTTTAAAATATTTTTAATTACAAAAACATTTTTTTTTCATTTTTGAAACTCATTTAACATGTGGTTAGGAGGCTGAATTCAGATGGTAGTGTGCGTAGAGATATTTAGAAAAAATTTAATATTAATTTATTAAATTTTCTGCTTTGGTGTTCTAAGCATTTTCCTATAAATAGGTCTTAGGTTAGAATTGAAAATCACACCGAAACTCAAGTTTTCTCTCTATATTATCGAGTTTTCTTGTGAGTATTTTGAGTATACTTTGAGTATTGCTATACTACGGTGAAAGTTCAAGTTATAGCTTTATATCCAAAGATTCCAAATTTAGAAGATCGATCTTTCGAGGTAAGGGATATTATTTTTTTTAGTAATGATATTATTTCTTCAATATCATTATCTTTGAAATATTGGTCCGAAGTTTTTATCAAATTTGGAACTTTTGGTGTCGAGTTCTTATTCACGATATCTGGCATTATTCACGATACTGATCTTATTCACGAATCTTTAAGACTATTCATCGAAAAATAAAAATTTTTCTTTTCGTCCAAAATATCTATTGTGGATACTAGCTTTGATTGTATCCATGTTTTGATCATTCTTGAATTTTACACCACTATGATTATTTTTGAGGTATTTTTTTTGGACGTGGATAAAACAAAGTACGAATCCTTAATCCTTAATCCTTGTCATTTTGTTTCACTGGATTCGCGCTTTTTAAAAAATATATATTTTTCATCATCCTCGGTCTTAAATGATGATATTATTGAATATCTTTGGCTTTGTAGTGCAAAGATGAATGATTTCGATGAATATCTTTGGCGTAGTGCAAAAGATGAATAGGTGATTAGATGAACATGACCAATCGGTGAATGTCCTCGGCACATAGTGCAAGGATGAATATATGATTCCGTATATATATGATTGATGTTATAGGGATAAAAATATTGATGATGGACTATTAAATTCATAGATATTAGTAGATTTCATCCTCTACGTAACTCTTCTATGAATTAATATTTTCCATCATGAGTATTGATTTAAAACTTGTTGTCTATTGTATTCTATTAAATTTTTCCTCGTTGAAGACTAACGATAATTTGTTACAGATTATCTTAGTCATAATATTCTTTATCGGGCTACTTGAGCTCACCCTTTTCCTTTTGTTCCATTTTTCTTCTCGTGAGGCGAGAAATGTAAGCGAAGTGCTTAGCCGGGTATGGAATGATGGTTTTAGAGAGTTTGTTTAGTAGTCCTCACCATTTTTGTAAAATAATGTATTAATAATTATGATGAGGATTTTTTGTATGTGGATATTGTTTAGATGGCAATATCTCGTATTTAAACTCACGATTTCTATGTTGTAATAATAAAGTTGTAGTTGTTTTACATCTGCATGTATTGATGACTCGGAATGGATGATGTATACCTATTTTGGGGGTGTCACACGTCCTCCTATCGAACTTATCATAAAGCCATTAAGAAAACGCTCCTTGATAATGTTGACCTAGTAGTATCCCGACGGTACCGAGGATCCGATCGAAAGCGTTAGTAGAATTTTGGTAATTTATCGTCTTATTCTCATTTTTCTTTCATCCTTGTATTCTCGCTTTCATATATCATTGAGTAATTATTTCCTTTATTTTTTTTTATTTTAGATTACCGTGGTCGATGAAGATGATGATGATGATGTTCTCTCTGGTTAATGTATAAGATTACAAATGAGGCTTCCGCGGCGGCTTCCACTAGTCGTGAGCCCGTCCAACCTATCCTTGTTGATATTGAGTCCTCTACTCCTCGCGAATATTGTGTTAGTCTTGATAAGGATACTTTGTCTGATGTGAGCTTGAGTCTTGTTGTGGGTGATACAGCAATTTCTTCAAACCTTCCTATGCTTGCTCCTCATGATGAGTCTGAAGATGTTGATGAGACTCTTACTTCCCCGAGGGAGAATCATTCTGAAACTGTTGGTGATGTTCATCCTCCCCGAAAGGATTCTACCGAGTTGGTGATTGCTTGGGAGGGCATTGTTGATAGTACTTTGGGTGGGTTGGATGACATTCCCCTTTCTGTGGCATGTCCTGACTCCTTTTCCATTGACTATAGTGTGAGTATCCTTCTTTAATCCACAAATGATTTATCTTGAATTTCCTTTCTTAATTTTCTTTATAATATATTGTGCTTTGACATCTTGTTTACAGAGCGAGAGGATGAAAGATTTGCCTTTGCTGCCGAGAGCACTTCGCGTCGCATTTTTGTTGTTCTCCATCTGGATGTTGCCCACTCGCCATATAGTGGCCTTGGTTATCCTCCAGGTGACCAAGGCTTCGAGGAATCCTTAGCCGTAAAACATCTTTCAGCTCCTCCATCCCTGGTCTCGACAGATTCTATGGTGGCCTCTAAAGTAGCTCCTGCCAGAGCTTCCTTCAATCCAAGTGGGGATCTTGTTTCTTGGAGGGGTTTCCAGATATCGTCTTCTAGTCAGGAAAGTCTGGAGCGTCTCCTAGCTCGGTTCCCGCAGATTCTTGACCGGCTAATTATTAAGACAACTTCCACCCAAACCCTCTTCCTAGATCAGCTCGCAGGCCTTGTTCTTGGGTTGCATACTCTTTCTTTATATTCCTTGCGAGTTGAGGACTTGAAGAAGTTTAGCGATGATGTAGATGACCTTGCAGCTGTAGGTGTTGACATGTCTCCTTTTCGTGATAGGTTGGATCTTCTCAAGTCGAGTTTTAATCTTGCTTCACTACGCTCGGAGGGTTGTCATTGACGTAAGTGTGAAGATGAATCATTTTCAGTCCAGCTTTCTGAGCTTGATGAAACCGCAAAACAAATTGGAGATCCATCTCAAGATTTAGAGGTCGTCGTGTGGGATCTAGAGGCAAAACTTCGTAAGGTAGAGTGTCGTCGTCGGACTTAGAGTCATTACTCAACATGTTAGGGGAGTCGAAAGTCGCAAATCTTAAGATTCGAGATCTTTGCGTTTCTTGACTTGGAAGCTTTAGTTGTGCCTCCTCTTCATTTTGATATGTCTTGGCCTTTAGATCATAACTTATTGTAGTAGTTTTTTTTTTTCGATTTCCTATTTCAGAAACTCATTTACACATATTTCATTTATCAGAACGTGGTTTCTTTAACCTTGTTGATTGCCTTTAATTTGAATGATTCCTTAAAACTCCATATTTATCATTGAATCTCAAGTTTTTTAAATTAATATTCCAAGACAACAATAGGTATTATAAGAAAACATGAATTTTGTCAAATATATATATATATATATATATTATTCACAAACCAACACTTGAATTTATACTTTTTTTTAAGAAAATTAAAACATTCAAGTATAAGTGAAAGTTTGTCAATTTATTGATAAAAAATTTCTTTTAATGAAAAGCATAACGTTTCACATAGTAAATCTTGCTTTTATCGAAGAAAGCATAACGTTTGCCACATTTAGAGATAAAGTGTAACTTTCTTGCTTTTGTCGAATAAAGCATAACGTTCTCCACTTTTAAAGTTAAAGTGTAACTTTCGGGTTTGAGGACTTATACTCAGTGCCTCGACCACTTTTGAAGTTGAAAGTGTAACTTCCGAGGGTCATAACAAAATACCTCGATCACTTTTGAAGTTGAAAGTGTAACTTTCGAGGGCTGTGATTCAGGTGCCTCTATTACTTTTGAAGTTGAAAGTATAACTTTTGTGATGCTCTTCTCATGTGTAATATTTCTTTACCCATTTCAAGTTTAATGGGCTTGAGACAAAGATCTCGATCCCACACGAGATATCTTCTGCAATACCCGCTTTCGGAGATCTCTCGCATACTATCTGAGCCTTCCCATTTGGGGTAAAATTTGGTGGTTGGGGTCCCCTCATAACTTGAGTTTTGTTTTGAGGACCGGTCTCCCACCGAAATTTGTCATGGTACCACCATGGTGTTGTATTGTCGTCATGGATCTTTCGTGGTACTTCAAGCTTTTCTTTAGCCTTGTCTCTAAGTCGGCTAAGGCCTCTAGGCGGTACTGGCTTGGCTTTTCTTCCTCGATTAAGCTTCAAGTCTCATTCGAGCCAAGGTATTTTTGTAAGACCCCAAATTATTAATAAATGAAATTTATTTTCCTCTATTTATTATTTTGAAATAGTAAGGGTTGATTTGATTAATGTGGTTAGTTATGGGTAAAATGCGCAAATATTTTAAATAAGCAGATGGTTATAAAATATTCATTGTTGTCGGGGAATATTCGTTTGGTCGTGGAATATTCTTGCTATCGAGGAATATTCGTACAACGGCGCAATCTTTTATGGGCCCCATAACGGAAAGCGAGTGGATGAAGAAAACAACAAGTATAAGTTGTTTATAAATAACGGCGTAGTTATTCTGCATTAACACCGTTGGAATACCCAAAGGTTAAAACACAAGAATATGTCTGGCGTTGTTGCCAAGAAGATACTTCGGTATTGCACCAATTATTGATTCTTACGTAAGAAGGCACTACTCAATAATTGTTACGATGAATTCTTATTCAAAAGATTTTATTTTATTGATTCAATAATTCTTTGCGTTGATATTTTATATTATTTGTTGTTTCAATAATTGTCACTACACGTATTTTCTATTATCGAAGCAATAATTCATATTATCCTAATAATATTATTAGAAAACATTATTGACAATGTCTAGAAAGTTCTGCTCTAGGAGAGGTTTGGTCACCTAATCATGCGCCAAAGAAGGAGAGATTCTTATTGAAAGCCCCTCTTTCCTGAACGACACGGTTTGCCAAGATCTTGTGATTCTGTAATATTATTTGTGAATTGTGATGCCCCCAAAATAGGTATATAACACCCATTCTGAGTCGCCAAATACATGGTACAGAAAGCAAACTACAACTTCAATAAAACAATTGTCGTACAAAATACGACAACACATACTGTGAGTTTAAATACAAATATTGTCTTAGACAATATCCACACTCAAATAAGTCCTCGTTATAATTATTCAAACACTATTTTACGAAATAGTGAGGACCTGCTAAAACATCTTTCTAGAACCATCACTCCACTCGACTAGTTCTCGCTTATGTTCTCACTCTTGAGAAAAATGGAACAAAAAGAAAAGGGTGAGCTCAACTAGCCCAATAAAGAATATTATGACTAAGATAATATACAACAAATTATCGTTAGTCTTCAACAGGAAAAATATGATAAAATATAATAGCCAACAAGTTTTAGATCAACAATCATAATGCGAAGCAACAATCCATTAGAAGAGTCAGTAGAGAATGAGTTCTACTATCTTCTAAGATTTAAAAGTCCATCATCAATATTTTATCCTCAGTAACAACAATCAATATACATCTTTAATCAAATATTCATCTTTGCACTACAGCCAAAAATATTCATTTGTATCACCAATTGGTCATGTTCATCTCAACACTGTTCATCTTTGCACTACTGGGCCAAAGATATTCATCGATTAATCATTTATCTTTTACCTTCTGGTAGAAAATATTTAGTAATATCATCATTTAGGGTGAGGATGATGAAAATATTTTAAAGAAAACGAATCCAAAGAAACGGAAGGACAAATAGTAGGGATTAAGATAACGCTTTATCCAAGATCAATAATACTTCATAAATACCAATTTTGAAGCGAAATTCAAAAATAAAGATCAAAACATGGATACAATCAAAGATAGTAACCATAATAGACATCTTGGACAAAAAGAAGAAAATTTTATTTTTTCTATGAATAGTCTTAGTATTAAGTGAATAAAGGTCAGATATCGTGAATAAGAACCCCAGACATAAAAAAGTTCCAAATTTGATAAAAATTCGTGATCAATACTTGGCGTAATGATATTGAAGAAATAATATCATATATGAAGAAAATAACATCCCTTACCTCAAAATATCAAGATTACGATCGGAATATCGATATAAAATTTGAAAGAAACTTGCACTGATGAATAGAAACTCACAAAGTAACTAAATACTCACAAAATACACTCAATAATCTAGATAGAGAAAGAGAGAAAACTTGTTTCTGGTGTGATTTTCAATTCTAACTTAGCCCTCTATTTATAGGAAAATGTTAGCAGACTTGACCTGCAACCTGATGGTTTTACCTGCTACTATTTCCACCCACCACATTTAAAATAAATTCAGCACATTTCTTCACCAACCACAAGTGGGGTCCACTCAATTCTAGAATTTTCCACCAAAATCATTTATAAACCTAATTTCTGAATCAGTCACCTCTTAAAATTCATAATAAATCATACGTTCATTTTTAACGGTTCAAAATTTGTGGACATATACTCAATTTATATATGTATAACATATCCAAAAATTACAACAATCCAACGGTCGGATTAAAAATTATAACTCACACAATATATCTCAAAAATACTTGGGTTTATTTTTAATACCTTCATTCGACAAAAATAATTTGATAAAACACCTCAACATTAACTCCTTTATTTTTACCACAATAAATATATCCAACATTTATATCCACATAAAATAAATATTTCCTTATCATATGAATCAATAATTAATTATTCACAAATAATATTACGAAATCATATTTATGACAACAAGTAGCTCCTTCGAAAGAGGGGCTTTCCAATAAGAATTTCTCCTTATTGGCGGCGCGATTAGGTGACCAAACCTCTCTCGATGAACTTTCTAGACATTGCCAATAATGCTATCTAATAATATTATTCAAATAATATGAATTATTGATCCGATAATGGAAATATCATGCGGTGACAATTATTGAAACAACAATAATATAAAATATCAACGCATCAATTATTGAATCAATAAAATAAAATATTGAATAAAGAACTCACTCATAATAATTATTTAGTAGTGCATTCTTACGTAAGGATCAATAATTCATCAATACTGCATGCATCCACGCCAGATTCATCGTATTTTAACCAATAGAGTATTTCAACAAAGTGTTAATTCGGTAACAACTACTGTGGTTATTTATAAAAACTCAAACTTGTCGTTTTCTTCATCCGATAGTTATTATGTTATGGGGCCCATGAAATGATCACATACTACGTGCATAAATATTCTCCGACACAACAAGAATATTCCACGACCAAACGAATATTCCCAGACAACAATGATTATTTTATAACCACTTGAATATTTTGCAAAATTTGCACATTTCACCCATAACCAGAGAATTATATCAAATTAATACCTTATTATTCACAAATATAATTCGAGGAAATTCGATTTTATTTATAATAAGTTGGGGTCTTACATGAATAATTAATTATTGATTTATATGATGAGGAAAATATTGATTTTATGTGGATATAGATGGAGAAAATTTTTAAAGTGACAATTGTTGAAAATCGATATTTTATCTTTTCTGATAAAATAATATTTTATTATATTATTATAATATAATAATGATGATATTTTTACTATGAATGTGGGATATATGAGTATATGAGGAGGAAGAGTATTTTTGTTGCAAAAGTTGTTTAACACATATTTTGTGTGTCGGTGGACCCCATTTCTTGACTGAAATTTGATTATAGCCTGTAAAATTGTCCGTTTGTGGATTTCGGTCAATTTCTGTTTAGAATTTGGAAAAACTTTCTTCTGCAAAGTTGTAGAGAATTGAATTTCCTATAAAAAATCGTGAGATTTGAATTTTCTGATAAAAGGGCTATTTATTGTGAATTATTGAAGTTTCGGAGTTCCGAAATAATTAATTTTTGGAAGTTTAAAATAATTTAAATAACAAAAACGTTTTTTTCATTATGGTGTGTTCCACATGTGTATTGAATGGGCTGATTTCAAATTTTCTAAGGTTGGCGTAGGAATTTAATTTTAATATATTAATATTATATTAAATTTTCTGCTTTGGTGTTCTAAGCATTTTCCTATAAATAGGGTGCTTAGGTTAGAATTGAAAATCACACCAGAAACTACAGATTTCTCTCTCTTTCTCTCTCTATATATCGAGCGTATTTTTGTTAGTATTTTAGTACTTTAAGTATTCTTACTCAGATCAAGTTCTTTCAAAGACTATATCCAAAGATTCCAACCGAAATACTATTCTAAATAAGGTAAGTGATATTATTTTTTTTAAAATGATATTATTTTCTTCAATATCATAATGCTTGAAATATTGGTTGAAACTTTTTATCAAATTTGGAACTTTTTCATGTATGGGGTTCTTATTCATGAGTTCTTATTCACGAGTTCTTATTATTCACGAGTACTATTCACGAAGCATGATGATTTTTTATGAAATTTCTATCTTTTGGTGTCGAAGTTACTATTCACGATATACGGACTTTATTCACGATATCGACCTTATTCACGAATCGACCTACACTATTAATGTAAAAATTAAATTTTCTTTTCTACGTGTCCAAGATTGTCTGTTATAGTTCTATCTTTGATTGGATCTATGTTTTGATCTTCATTCTTGAATTTTATTCCACTCGATTATTTATGAAGTATTTTGAACTTGGATTGTGTAAAGTACGAATCCTTAATATTTGTTCTTTTATTTCACCGGATTCGCTTTCTTTAAAATATTTTTCATCATCCTCGGTCCTAAATGATGATATAATCTGAATATCTTTGGCCCAGTAGTGCAAAGATGAATGATTTTATGATGAATATCTTTGGCCGTAGTCAAAAAAAGATAAACAGTGTTTAGATGAACATGACCAATCGATGAATATCTTTGGCCGTAGTGCAAAGATGAACAGTGTTGAGATAAACATGACCGATGATGAATATCTTTGGCTCAGTAGTGCAAAGATGAATATTTGATTTGAGATATATATTGATTGATGTTACAGGGATAAAATATTGATGATGGACTTTTAAATTCATAGATGTTAGTAGATTTCATTCTCTACTTAACTCTTTTAATGAATTGTTGTTTCACCGCAGATTGTTGATCTAAAACTTGTTGTCTATTGTATTCTATCGATTTTTCTCTCGCTTGAAGACTAAGGATAATTTTTTGTACATTATCTTAGTCATAATATTCTTTACTGGGCTAGTTGAGCTCACCATTTTCCTTGTTGTTCCATTTTTCTTCTCAGGAGGCGAGAATGTAGCGAGTACTAGTCGGGGTGTGGAGTGATGATTCTAGAAGTGGTTCTAGTAGTCCTCACTATTCTGTAGAATAGTGTATTAATTGTAATGAGGACTTATTTGAGTGTGGATATTGTCTAGATGACAATATTTGTATTTAAACTCACAGCTTTTTATGTTGTATTAATAAAGTTGTAGTTGTTTACATACTATATTTTTGATGACTTTCGGAATGGGTGTTGTATACTTGTTTTGGGGCATCACAATTTCTATTTGGTAGTAAGATAGCTTCTTCACCATAAACCAAAGCGTGATGGGTTTCACTTTGTAGGCTTTCTTTTTGAAGTTCGATATGCCCATAACGCTTTATTGGTAGTTGTTACGCCCATTTCTTCGAGATGATCGCCTAAGGTCTTTGATAAGATTTTTATCAAAGTTTTGTTTGTCGCTTCCTCATTGTCCGTTTGCTTTTGGGTAGTAGGGTGATGATTTGTAATGTTTTACCCTATATCTTTCCATCGACTTTTGATATCCCTATTGATGAAGGGGTTCCATTGTCCGACAAAATGATCTTGGGATCCCGAATGGCAAATGATGTGCTCCTTGATAAAATTTGTCCTTTCTTTGGTCCGTGACCTTCTTCAAGGGTATGGCTTCCACCCACTTTGTGTACATCTCTAGTGGCGGCGCTTAAAATCCATATGTTGCCACTTAGAATTAGGGTGTCTGAGGACCTATAAGATCCATTCCCCATGTATGAAAGGGCCATGGTGTTCTAAGGTCTTGTGAAATCCACGGCGGGAGCATGTATCAAGTTTCCATGTATTTGACAAATATGGTACTTTTTGATAAATTCTATACAATCTCCTTCCATCTTTGGCTAATAGTAACCATGATCGATAAGTTGTTTGTACAACTTGGCTCCCCCTTGATGTTCATCCTTGTGCATTTGATAAACCAAATCTTTGGCCTCGCCTAGTTCTAGATACTGTTGGGGCTTGCCATTGAAACCTCTTCTGAACAATTCTCCATTTTGTAAGAAGAATCATTGCGACTTCCTCTTTATTATATTGCATCCTTCTTTTCGGTCGGAAGAGTCCCGCTTTGTAAGAAGTCCACATAAGGAATTCGCCAATCCACTATGTCATCAATGAAAGCGCATTCATCCCCCCCAGGGAATTCTTGGCATGAAACACAGTGGCATTGTAGGGCATCTGCTTCCTTCTTCATTTCGGGCCAATAATACCCTCAAGGCGTTACAACCCTACGATCTGAGACTCTATGTCTGCAAACCCCGCAGATTCTCTTCATGCACTTTGATGCAAGACTTTACTTGCTTCTTGCTTCCCCAAGCATCGTGTCAATACACCATCTGCTTCTTTATGATACAAGACACCTTTGATGATGTTGTACTTCTGTAGCTCCACGATTGATATTGTTCCTTCCTTTGTTTGCAATTGATGGGAGATGTCATATCTCCAATCGTCTATCATGTCTTTGGGGAACAAGTGTAGCACCATGGTTGGGTGGGTTCTCTTCATTACCTTCACATCCAAATCTTCCCCTTGGACATAGACTCAAGATGCTACTGTTGCTAGTGCATCAGGTTGTTTATTTTGTCCTCTTGGCACATATTCAATCACCACCTTCTTGTAAGCTTCCATCACCTTTTGTGCTACTGATTCAATCTGACGCCAAGATAGGTTCTTTCACCCCGAATTGGCCTCTTATCTGCTGCACTATAAGGTTTGAATCTCCCTTTACTTTAAGATATTTGGCTCCCAACTCTTGAGCTGCCAACAATCCTAGTATGAACGCTTCGTATTCTACTTCATTATTTGTGCAAGGGAAGTCCAATTTGTATGACAATGATATTTTATTTCCTTCTTTGGTGGTCAACACCACTCCTGCTCCGCCTTTACCTTCTGCAGATGATCCATCAAAAGCTAAACTCCACCATTCTGGGTCCTCATCCATCAAGTCAATTGATTCTACTTCTCCACCCAGAAGATCCTCAGAAGGGGGTTCATATTCTCCATTTGGAAATTGAGCTAGCAGGTTTGCCAAGGCTTGACATCGGATTGCCTTTGGTGTCACACACTTGATGTCGTATTCTGAAAGAATCATCATCCATCTGGCAGGTCTCCCTACTAATGTTGGCCTAGTTAATAGGTATCTGATTGGATCAGTTTTTGTTGCAATCTTTACTTCGTGCGCTAGAAAATAATGCCGCATTTTCTGCACAATGAACACCAACGCTAGGCAATGCCTCTCCACTTGTGAATACACGGTTTTCGGTCCTCCGATTATCCTATTTAATGTAATACATGTGTTTCTCTTCTCCATCCACCTCTTGCGTGATCAATCCTCCTATAGACTTCTTGGTAGATATGATGTACAATTGTAATGGCATTCCTCTTTGTGGCACTACCATCGTTTGTCTTTGAAGACAAAATTCTTTTACCTTCTCGAAGGCTCATTGTTGTTGTCTTGCCCCAGTCCCATTATGCCTTTCCTTTTAGCAATTTGCCGAAGGTTCTGTGACTTCTGCTAATCTTGGCATGAATCTTCTCATGTACGAGACCTTCCTGTGAAAGCTCTTCAACCTTTTGCATCTTTGGTGGGGCATCTCTCAGAATCGCTTTTTGCCTTGCTTGGGTCCACCTCTAAACCTCTGTTGTGCACCAAGAAGTCCAATAATTTTCCAGCCGTCATTCCAAAGGCGCACTTCTTCGGATTCATCCTCAACTTATACCTTCTAAGATCGCTTTCAAACACTTTTATCAAGTCCTCCATACGAGTTGTCGCCTTTTTGGATTTCACCACTATGTCGTCCACATAGTCCTCCACTATATCATGAATCATGTCATGAAATATGGCATGCATTGCCCTTTGATAAGTTGCCCCAAGATTCTTCAACCCGAATGGCATTACTACATAGTAGAAATTTCCCAAACGGGTACGAAAAGGTCATCGATTCTGCATCTTCTATGGACATCTTTATCTCATTGTAACCCACAAACCCGTCCATGAATGAAATTATCTCATGATTAGCGATTGATCTACCAAAGTGTCTATGTTGGGTAATGGATACATGTCCTTCTGGGCATGCCTTGTTCAAGTCTCTCAAATCCACACATATTCGTAGTCATCCATTTGATTTCTTTTACTGCGAGTGCGATCTTTGGAAAGACATGTTGGATGTTGGATCGACTTGATGAACCCTACTTCCAAAGAACTTTTGATTTATTCCTTTATTTGGGTTTGGACTTGGTGCATAGTTGCGGGTGCTTGCTTCAATTTGGCTTCATTCCTGGCTTATGTTTAGATTGTGCTCCACAAGATCTTTGTCAATTCCGGCATCTCGTCGTAATTCCAAGCAAAGACGTCCTATACTCTCTCATGATAGTTGTATGAGCTCCTCTTTCTCGGGTTAGCCTCAAGCTCCTTGTTGACATAAGTCGGTCTTGGCGTTCCTCCATCTCATTGCCAAATCAACTTCTTCTAATTCATTTTGTTGAGGTTTTGCCTTATCCTCAAAGCATTCTCGAGGTGGTTCTACCTTCTCATTGTACAACTTCTTCTTCTTCATTATTCTTTGGAGTGGGGACACCTCCTGAGTAGTTGGTTTGCACGCTTTCTTTGGGCTCTTTCCCCTTGCACTGCTATAATCGAAACACTACTTTTCCGCTTCCGTGGGTTTTACAACCCCTCCCATTTTTCCTTTTGACCATCCTCGATCGTGTTATCTCGCTTGGCATTTATTATATTTTTGGCATCTTCGTGATCTCTGGCCTTTTCTTTCTTCTTTCTCTTCCTTCCTTCTCCAAGTCCACTACTACTGGCTTCATATTTTTGGAACATTCTCCATGTTCCGAGGTCTTCTTCTTCACTTTTTCTGCAAGTACAAACTTATCTTCCTGCACTTCCTTCCAGCTTGCTAGTCTTAAGGAATCAGGCCTCGCGATCTGGCTCTCTCCCTCTTCAGCGACATCATCGAAGAAAGTTGCTTCGGTGATGTGTGCCTCCTCTGGTCCAAAGGGATTCCGAGTTGCTGGTACCTTCACTTCTTTCCCTTTCTAGATAGCTTTCAGGCACTGATGAAAGACTGAGGGTACCACCCCATAGTCATTTTGTCAAGTCCTTCCCAGCAAGACATGATATGCTGCATCTACCTCTGCAACATAGAACATTACAGGCCCTCGAATCTTTCCAACTTACATGTCTACCTTGATGTGTCCCGTGGTTCTTGTGCTCGTTAATAATCTCGTAATGTTTGTTTGTTCCTTCACTATCTTCTTCTTCTGCGGGCCTAACTGTTTGAACATGGTGTAGGGCATAATATTTACATGATGCTCCAATCACAATGAACGCCTCCGCACTTCGATGCCATTGATTACAGTTGTCACATCTGATGATGCATTGTCTGGTATCTTATCTCTCTATCGACTTTAGAAAGATATCTTATTTGCTTCTTCCTCCATCGTCTTCACAAATCCTTTGCTTATGGCCATGCAAGTCTCCTGTGTCTCGGAGGCCTTAATGATTGCCTCAGTTTGCCTCAATCCTTGCTTCCTCGGCCAACCCTATCGATCGAAAAAATTTCGAATTTGGCCCCATTCATCAACGCCACACTGCAGGCTCGGGTCACACTCCTCCTTTTCTTCCACCATCATATCCACTTCGGATTGTGTTGTGGATAACAGTGTTGCATGTTTCTTTCCCCTTATGATTTGTCAGTGGCTTGTCATGAACACTGCTTTCCTTTCCCAGTTCAATCTCCCCATTTGCCAGCTTCTCGTGGAATATCCTACGAAGGCTATAGCAATCCATAGTTGAGTGTCCCGCGTATTGGTGGAATACACAGAAGTCTGGCCTTCTCTTCATCTCCTCCGTCACTGCAAATCTAGGCCTTGGGGGTTTCACCACCCCATGTTCAATCCATTGCTCGTATAGACCCCTGAATGCTTTCTCACTGCATGTGATAGCCTCCGGGACCGACTTTCTTGCATATTTATCTCCAGGCCTTCCTTTGCTTCGATCAAAATTTTTCTCATGCTTCTCCCTCTTGCCCCCTTGTGGTTTTGACTGAGAGTCAGCCAAAGCCACAGTTGTTGTCCTTTTGCCCTCCATGTAACTGCCGCGCATGGCTAAGTGGGCGGTGTCATGATTCCTCCCAAGTCTTGTCTGCGAAAAGTCGAGAGGTCGCGAAGGAATCACAAGCCTTAGTAATGAGGTGGGGCTTGAAGGAATCTAAGGCACCATTGTTGCAAATGTTGACCGGTGTTCTTTTCTTGATCAATCGGCTCGCACACTTCGTGCTCGCCCCAACTCCGTCAACGTATCGATAGCTCCTCATTCGACTTCTGTTTTAACCGCATGAGTTCTACAATGGTTACCTGTTTCTGCACATAGAAAAATTTCTTTAAAAATTATAATTTTAGGTCATCCCAATCATGGACTGACCCCTTCTCCAAATTGTAGTACCAACTGAAGGCACTATCTGTCAAAGTTTTGTTGAATTCTCGCATCAACAAGTTGTGGTTGTTCACTTCATCATATCCCAGCCACGGAGACATCGACTCTACAAACCTGGCAATATGTTCCCTGGCATTTCCTTTCTCCCCCATTGTATTTTGGAAATTGCGGGGGATGCTCGATATACCCTATCGGGTAAGGTTGCCTCTGAATGTGTGCCGGGTAAGGCGGAGTAAAGTCCAACTCCGAGGGTCGAGATGTCTGCCTACGAAGTTGATTGATCACATCGATCATATCATCCTTCGTCACATGCTGGCTCGTGGTGTGAACTCTCTGGGGTATTGAGATATACTGTTGTATCGGCGGTGTGTATGGTAGAGAGATTGGTTGATGCACACTTGCATGATGCAAAGTTAACACCGGGCGGCGATTCTTTGGCTCACTCATTTGGACATTGCACTGAAATGGTTGGCATTTGCACCGTGAAATTGATGGGAGAGCAGTTGGGATGATGTTTGTCTGAGGTTGGCTTGCTTCCAACCTAAGTTGTGGCACGTCGCCACTGTGCTGGGCCTCCAAGTTGATTATTGGAACCGATTAACTTTCCATCGAGGCGGTATAATCTGTTTCTTTTTTGTTGTTCTTTGCCATTGTTGTTGTCTTCCACTCCTACCGCTCCCTGCGAACTTCCCCGAAACATGGCCTTAAAAGTGGGAATCTGCATCAATCACGCCGCGAAAATTCCCCATCTCCTCTTGCTTCCTTTGCATTTCTAAAGATCATGGCCATCATCATCCCTTGCCCTTCTCGTGTTTCCTTCAATGCCTTGAGCATCTCCAGTTACAAAGATTCGTTCCAGTCTCCACCGCATCCTCGCCTTGCCTTCCTGCGTTGGTTTGTTGTTGATTAGCCATATGTGGTGATGTCGAACTCCCTTCCAAGCGTCTTGAACAAGTGGTTGGTCAAAATCCGTGTTCATACTTGGAATGCTTGAGTTACTTGTCTTGAACCGGATTCGGTGAGGTAATGCTATTTATTGGTGAAGCGACTCTTCCTGTAGTTCTCCCACTTCGAGTTGTGGGCATACCTTCACAATTCTACACCTCCCCAAAGTGAGTCGCCAAATAAATGTGGGCAAGGAAATCGCGCCTTAAGGGTTAGGGTTTCGTGTTGGCTGAGGAGGAGAGAAATCCACGAAGAATACGGAATTGATTGATTGATTTTAAAGGGGAGAACGACAGGTGGGCGATTACTCCAACGACGCGTGGTAGAACCCCTAGAATCCGGAAACCGTGTTAAGGTTATTGGGATTCCAAGAGCCTTCTTCGATTTTTCGAGTTGAGAGTGTTCAATCTTGTTAGTACTTTTAGGTGGAATCTCCAAGCCTTAAGCTACCAAAAGAGTCCTCCTCCTTTCTAGAATGGAAGGGGTATTTATAGAGTTCCACGGACTTAAGTTATCACATCTTTAGCACATGTTCTCAATGAAATTCCAAATACCCTTCACCATTAAAGTAATGCCCATATTGCCTCATCCTTCTGTACCACCCATCCAATCCTCAATCAATTCCCAAAATGAAATTTGCCTCCACGAGTCTTTTGCCTCGGAACACGTGGAGGCTTCTCCCGATCCGCACATTTATTTCTGACTTTTCCATCTTCATTCCATTAGGTTATGCGAACCCTAAATTGCACATTTAATGAGGTCATGGAACCCTAATTGTGCATTTAATTTAATTAGGTCATGTGAACCCTAATTTTGCACATGGGCCCACATTCTTAAAATATTG
The DNA here is from genome assembly GCA_020205605.1 of Panax ginseng. NCBI lineage: Eukaryota > Viridiplantae > Streptophyta > Magnoliopsida > Apiales > Araliaceae > Panax > Panax ginseng. The sequence goes on along the minus strand of CM035145.1, from coordinate 5,501,106 downwards.
TCGTTTAAAGTTTTTTACACATGAATTAAGAAAGTCATTTAATACTATCATTTACTCTCTCCATTCCTAAATAAGTGACGTTTTAAAGGTTTTCACACTTATTAAGGAAGTCATTTATTACTCCAATTCTGTCAGTAAGATTGATATGTATTACCACAATTACCCTTGTATTAATTAAAAAAAATGTACTCCGTATAGTTGCCTAGATAAATGAGAAAAAGATATTTAAGGGAAATAGAGAAAAAATTATAATTAATGCTTCCTATAAATTTGGTAACGTCAAATTTATTGGAAAATTTTGAACTACCCAAAACGTCATTTATTTAGGAATGGCGGGAGTAACAATTAAAATTTGTTTGAAATTTCATCACTATCCTTTTATGAAAAGTTGAAAACTATTAATTCAAGTGAGAAATTTTTTTGGAACAATCAGAGAATGTAAGGGTGATATAAGAAATTAAATAATTTATTCTCCTAAAAATTTGTAAACGACAAATAAATTAAAATAAATTTTTTTTTTAAAACGACAATCTTTTAAAAACGGAAGAAGTATTATATTATTAATTGATGGAAACACGGAGCAGTATAAAATTACTTGCCAATGGACAAAGTTGCCAATAACAGGTCAACAATAATTACATAATGAATATGTCGGATCCAGTTATTGTGAATTTGAAAATCAACTTTATAATAGCAAATTGTAGGGTTTTGTTATACATACAATCTTGGTTGTGTGTCAAAATTTTATTAGTCAATTGATCAATTTACTCTAAAATAAATTTCATACTAAACACTTCTATTAATAATACATTAGTTTAAAATCATACAACTCATTATGATGAAGTTGATTTTCAACTTTACCATAATCGGTCCCGAATATGTCCACCTATTTGCCTAATTTTGTACTCCATCCATCACTACAGTGATAAAAGTTCTAGTTGATTTTTTTGTGTATATTAAAAAATAAGATAAAATAATAAAATTATTTACATTTAAATTTTCATTTATTTGTATAATTTTTTACACATAATTAGTGATGCTCCATTAATATACATAGAGAATTGAAATATGACAATTAATATTAATAGTATTATAGACAAATTATTGCAAAAAATAGATTATTTAAAATAAATAGACAATTAACTTTAGACTACCTAAAAATAATAATAAAGACTTATGTTGTAACGGATGGAGTAGTATTCAATTTGATATTGGGATGAGAAGAATAGATCGGCAATAGCCGTGAGCCAGACACCCAAATTGAATTAGTCTAATTTGGTTTTGTCATCGCGAAATCCTTCTTATTAAGCAAATTCTTCCAACATGTTTTGACGTGTACACATTTAATTTTTTGCAAAACACCAATAACTATAACAAATTCAAGACTCTCATTAGAAATTTTTAGTTGGATGCATCTTTCCATGTAAAATAGTGCAATACTGATGGAAATCATAATGGTCCACCAAACCTGCAAACCTTTCCACCAGATGAATTTTTTTCCCTTCATTTTTCCAATTATGGGGAAAACTTACCAAAATTTAAGGGAATTGAGATCCATCAAGAAAGAAAGAAATCAGCTCTCATGTTATATTGGCATCAGTGAGCTTGAAGAATCACATTTAAGATTGTTAGGGTATACCAACTTTCGGAAGATATACTTTGTAATTTCAGATCAGAACCCAGTTTTCGGGTCTCCACATGAAAAGTACATGTCATAAGTAAAAGGAAAGAAGGAGGCTGAAGTCGGGTGTATTGACGACCTCGATACTTATAAATCGACTCCCTCAGTACTAAATGTGATGTCCAACATATCGACACCTAGTCCTAAAAGATCAATATCTTCGGACTTTGACATACTAACACACTATGGCTCCAGCCTTAGCCTTAGACGATCGGACTTCGAGTCTCGCCGAAGTGTCAACCCAAATGGCCAACCAATATCTACAAGGTATTTATTGCACAATAGACTTGTGAAAAACCGTGTCTGTCACATCAGAACTTTGGTGACAACTATCTCACCAACCACCACAAACATATCAACACATGGCAGAGGACATGTGACTATGTTAGATGCATTTGGGAGCCAACTTTTGGCGCCAAACTTCTCCTATAATAGCCTCTTGCATAAGGTAGAAGGTAACCCAATATCTCTCTCTAATTCTTGGAACCTCCATAATTAACACTCATTATCACATATGCGAGTTACTTACTCTCATATCGAAGACGTTTCCTCGATGACAACGTCGGGTCTGAGTCACCGAAGACGTTTTACTTGGCGAGAAAGCGTCTTGTTTTCTCGCCAAGTAAAAGACATTCCTTACATATGAATATACTGCTTCAACTAATGAGAAAGTGACACATCATCAGAGAGGAACAAGTACAAAGCATGTGACCAGCTCAGATAGACACCTATAAATATAAGAGATCCCTCAAGGTAAAACCTAAGCTCTAATTCTATCATATTTTCTCTCTGTAACCCTCCATTGCATATTTCCGATCATCAATTCCTTTTTATGTTAGTTACTCTAACACCGAAAATATCCCCCAACAACTTCGACCGTCAAAGATATTTGTGGTTGATCCTCCTTTTACAAGTCAGACCAACCTCCTTTCAACCCGTGATCATAATCAGAGAAATATCACCGTTAACAAAAATTAATTTATACACCAAAGCATTTACCCATCAATATGAAGTAAACCCTAATACAAAAGGTGTACTTGGTTACTATTACCTTCTTTTCTTCTTTTCTTTTGCAAGAAATATAAGCTCAAATTTCTAATAATTAATCTTGGCTAAAGAAAAACCAAGTCAATACCAACCAAAGTTATGAGACCAAAGTACATTTTGAAATCCATACTATTCCATAAGACAATCTTTCCTATGGATGAAAATTCCTCGACCACAACTTTTACTCAAGGAAGAGGAATATATGTTTAATATGTCAGATTGCTAACTCCACAAAACAGTATCAATTATCCAATGGTGCATCAGTGTCAGACTTGATCACCTGCATCTCATGTGAGACGAGTCTTGTAGAAGTAGTGTTTTCACTTGTGAATATATATATATATATAGTTGTATGAGTAAAACAAAGTTCACCAACTCATCTAGCATTTTACCATTATTACTATGAGGTGGACAGGTGAAAAGAATGGAAGACGAGAAATGGAAAAAGATTACCTGTATGAAGACTACATATGCATCATCTGCAACTCCACTAGTTTTTCTGTTGATATGTACCTACAAGTTCATTGTATCCCAAGCACAGGATTCCTATGACCAATAAAATAAGAGTGAAGGACTATGCCATCAAAAAAATTAAGCTTTTAGGCTCAAAGATGACTAAAACTTTTTAAGGATGAGAAGTCTTGATTGTCGGGTTTCCGAATGTCGAACAATTTCAGAGAGGAAAGCAATTCATTGCAGCAAGTATATCATATCAAATTTTTAGGCTTCAGTTTATATATTACTTCATAAGCATTGAAATCCTTAATATGCATATATACATGTGTGTGTCATTCAACTGACTAGAAGCAAATCCAAAGAACGATAGCATTTTAGTTCTCGCAACATTTACTTTCCCTTTCTTTTTACCTCCTACCCTTACCCTTTTCACCAGGTATATACCAGGGTGGGGGGAGACTGAAAGGTGGTTATTACTGTTTAATGAAAATTTAGCACTAAAAAATCCTGCCTGCTTTTTTGACAAGTAAATGATGGAAATTTCAGCCATATTGATAAACCAGAATCATGTTGATAAACAAACTATCAAATTCCTGCTCCATTTAACATTCTCTAAGCATATGCAAATGTAGTCTCATCTCTATTAGATCTGTCCACTAAAACACTGATCATTTTCTAGTTAACTCAATATCACCTTTATATATGTATCTTAACCATTCATCTGGGTGGAATCGCATCTAACTGATGATAGAATTTTAACGAATCAACCTCGACCCCCTATTAATTCAGCCATGATCATGACAGTGAACTAGGGAACAAAAGCTTACGAGACTCTGTCATTGTATTTTTTCACTTATATTTTCAATAATGATTTGTAATTTATACCAGTTCTTGTGGAGAATACAGGATTCTCCTATTCTCTATTTTACTATATCTAGTATGCAGAAGGGGAAAAACTAAGTAATGAGTAAATACTAACCTGGTGCCTACTATTCCTGAGAGTAAGAATCAAAAAAGTGTATAAAGCCAGTTTTTCACACTGATGAAAGGAATATAAAATTACATATGAACAAATGATTCCATGATATACTTGTCTCATCCCTCCTGAGTATGTGCACTGTTTATATACAATTATAGAATTATTTTGCAAAGCCTCCATCAATCACAATATGCAGCAAGATTAATAAAAATCTAAATGCTTAAACTAAGAAATTCACACCCAGCCAGTCATACCTAATTGCTTTATTACCACAATTTCAGATTACAGGGATTCCAACAAAAAAGAAAGTAATTACGCTAAGCTACTGTACCAACTTTAGCAACAATACAAATGAGTTCTAAGTCAAGAGGTATCAAACTTTCTCTAACATGACTCAGTTGAGGCATTATTTGATCTAACCAAAGTAAAGGCAACAACCTTTTTTTTTTTTTGGAAAAGTAACAACCACGAAATTAAAGTCAAATTAAAAGGAAAATTAGGTATATGCAGATGGAAAAAGGTGACAACAAAAAATTTGAAGGGTAGATTACATACCTCAATGACCAGGATGAAGAATGATACTAAACTCAAGATCGCACTTTTAGTTCCAGCAACATAAATAGGATTATCAATAAATACCCAAAGAAAGGAGGTGAACAAACCGAAGCACGCAAGGACTTTATACTTTGAGCTCTTTCTCTTTATATTTAAAGAATCGGTAAATGCTTACACTCACCAATATATTTAAAAACATAGGCTTATTTTAAGGAAGTATATTGGACTTATCCGAAACCAAAAGGATGCTTACTATAGTTTTTTAATTTATTTACTCTTTTATATTCTTTTTGACTTGGAATGTGACAAGTTACAACCATGGCCCAGTATCAACTGCAGAATCATATATCATTATCAAATAAAAATATGACGACAGAATTATATCTGATGCCTAAGATAAAAGTAATACACATTTATTAGTAGAAAGTTGCATTGAAAGTGAGCTCTGTGTTCAGGCTTTATAAAGTTATTCTATTCCATGGATTCCAGACTTGGAGCATACCACCCTAACTGGTTCACAATCCTCTTCATTCTTTCTTCTTGTCCCTTTGAATCTCCTAAGGCAGTTGTGAAAGGATATACATAGGTTACTTTTGTGGCCATAGCTCGATAAGCAACAACATCTCCTTTCACCAAAAATTCTAGCACATCACGACCAAACCCTCCGTCAACCTCTGCTTGCAGAAATTGGCCTGGATTTGTTTTCCATATCAGCAAAAAGAAAAAGAAAAGATCAGCATCAAATTCCTGCCTGCGATTCACCTGAGATTAATAAAGACTACTACTTTTAGCACTTTCTGACCGTGGAAAAGTAAAACACAACCATAGAGAAGGGGTAAATTGATCTGTGGATCATAGTATGCCCCCTATCTTAATTGATGAATCACATCGTCTATTTAATGGTCATCAAAATTTAACACTAGTCAAACTTGAATCGTTGAATATGATCAATGTTTCCGAGAGAACTTCAAAAAATCTTACACATCGGCACATATATGTAAACATATTGTCATAGTAAGAAGGTGCAACTTTGTCGAACTCGAACACAATAAGTCGAACTCGAACATGTTCGAGTAACATGATCGAACCAACACACATGTGCAAGTTCGGATCGTTAGCTATTCGCGAACATAGTTGAATATACTCATGTTCGCGAACATCGTAATGTTTAGTCCAACATTGTCATATTCGCGAACATCATCAACGCACTGAAAATTAGGCCAAATATTGTAAATACTCGAGAATCTTACTAGCTACTCGTGAATCACTAGACCGAACCCGAACTTCCGTGAACAAGTTGAACCGAACAACATACTTCACGTTCAATCGAACAATCGAACTTATACCATGTGCGAACTCAACTCGACAAGACAATCCTCGAACTGTTCAGCAACCGTTCGGTTCGTTTGCATAGGTGCAAGTGTACAGATAAATGCATATAAAATGAATAACATAAACACAGGGAGCAAACTTTCTGCAAGGAGTCGATTATATTTACCGTTTGGGGTGTCTTCAGCCGCATCAATTTTCACATTCTTCTGAGTTTCTAGAATTGCTTCAAATAATTGCTGCAAATGTACCGGACATAAAACAAAAGGCAACAACTCGTTTTACTAAATTCAATTTATTTATCAAAGTTGAAAATAAAATAGGCGAATATCCTTCACCTGAGCAGCATTTTCTGAAGATTTTGGGGGAATCAACCATGGAAATGCAGAAGATGAAGATTTGGGATTAGTGGATATACAACTAGGATTCGTTGACGGACAAGCTCTAATTGTTCTGCAACAACAAAGTAACGTAAGAGAAGTAACACATTATAAGAAGTTCATTAGCGAAAATAACAGAAACCCATTATACAAAACTGGAATTAAGATATACCCATTTTCCAAACCAGTGGGTAAGTTCTTGGATTGAGAAAAAGGAGTAGTGGGGGGTACTAACGCAGGAGCAGAGTTCAGAGGAGGGATTGCTAAAGATGGCAATGGAGAAGTTAAGGTGGTTACAGCTAGTGCTAGGGAGAGTAGATTGGACCAAACAATTGGTTTTGGGTTGGGAGGTAATAAAGTAATCATCGGATAAGGAGAGGTGGTAATGCTTGACGAATAACGTCTGAGATTTGAGGTTGGAAAAAATGGAGAGAGAATTTGAGCACTCAAACTCAAAGTCATGTTTCTTCTTATCGGGTTTCTTCTGGTTGGACATCATGCAATTCAATTGGTTGGGTATGGAAGGAAGAGGGAGAAAACCCAAATCATGGATGGATTAATTAGGCTTAGGAGGAGACTGAAAAAATGACTCGGAGAAATTTATTATTGATAAAAGATAATTCGCTAATGATATGTTTGGATTGTATTAATCAAGTTATGGACTGATTTTTTTTTATGAAAAAAAAAAAATTGTATTTGGTTGAACTATTTTTTTTAATTTTATGAATTTTATTTTTTTGGGTAGGAGAATATAGAATAAATCATTTCATTCTCCATTACATCGTTCAATACAAATGTAGCATATCTGTTTAGCACCTGTCGATATGTCCGAGTGGTTAAGGAGACAGACTTGAAATCTGTTGGGCTAGCCCGCGCAGGTTCGAACCCTGCTGTCGACGTCTATATTTTAAATTTTTTAGTTATTAATCTTCCCAATTTCTTTTCCATTTTATTATATATATATATATATATATATATATATACTATATATATATATATATACTATATAATCTTCCTCTCCTACCCTTAAATAAGGTTTTGAAGTATAATTAACAAATAATTGTGGATCTAATAGTTATAATCAATCATGATCATATACATTATTTATTATTTCTTTTTCAAGTAAACTAGTTCATCACATTGAGTGTTTTATTTTAAAGCGATGTTCTTAAATTTGTTGTATTAAAATAATGTGTCATCATAATATTAATTGGTTATTTGGTTGCATTCAATTGATCATTCTCAATTTTTAGTGAATAAATTTATGTACATGTCCAAAGTGTACATCCCGTAGTAGTAAATTAGGAGAGAGAAAATGAAGAAAGAATTTTATTTTTATTTTTTGCATTTTAGACTAGAGTGTGGGCAAAAAGACTATTTTATCCTTGTACTCTTACTTCGCTTTCAATTTAGTCCTTGTACATTTTTTATTTCATAATTGTCCTTGTACAGTTTTCTAGGTGAACAATGTAATCCTAAATGTGTGTAATGACTTGAATTTTGTTTTTAAAAAACCATGGAAGCTTTTTACTACAGAATTTTTCTTACTTGTTAAGATAAGTAACCTTTTGCCATCCGTGATTGTTGTTTGAATTGGTGCCTTAATTCACTCTCTACAATGCGGTTGGATTTCCATTTTGTTGATGTGTGTATAGAGAGAGAGAGAAAACTAACTCTCAATTCAAACTAACTCTCAACTTTTAATATAATAAATTTTAAATTACAATGCATGTCTTCAATTTTAAATTTTTTATTTTTTTCTATTAAAAACTCAGAAACAAAAAACTTCAAATTTTCTATTATTTTCTTTTCTGTTCTAATTTAAGTTTTCTTATCGGTTCAAAACTCAAAAACAGAGTGTAAGTGGTACTTTGGCCCAAATATCATGGACAATTTTACACCTTTGTCATTCTTTTTTTTGTTTTTCGTTTCTAGTCGATGGAAGAGAAAGAAGGTGTTAACGCCAGAATCTTTCTTCACGTCCCAATCACGTAAGATGTCCTGATCCTGCGCACAAGAAACACAAATCGAACACCAAAAGCTTGGACTATTTGGGGCCAGATTTGGGGGGATAGCTCCCAAGGCGTGAGAGTCGATCTGAACGATCACAAGGTTAACAATAGAGGAATAAATATCTAGTGACTTGAGAGCAATAATTTATGAGTTGCCTTTTCACCGTAGTAATCATCCTTTATTTATATCCCCAAAGTCCGGTTTATGTCAGATGTAATCGACTTTTTCGGACCCATGTTTTCAAACCGAACTAAGCCCTGTCGAATCCTCATTAAATGCAATGCGAGATGATGATCAAAGTTATATCCCCAATCTACACTAAATCAAAGCCCAAGTGGAACCATACTCATCTAAGACTTCTACTTTGCATCGCATCCCAGGACCAATAGGGCGAGAATAATCATAATCCTGGGAGGAGCCTATTAAGTCTGGCCCAATAAGAAAAAGGATCATGGCCCAACATTGCCCCCCAGTCTTTTATTAAACAGGAGGTTTAATGAAAAAGTATAAGTGGAATCGGTCCAGAATAAAAGGAATTATAATGAGATCAACAAAGGCCCAAGATCTGACTTACATCGAGGCCCAAAAGAGAAGCCCACTCCCAGGTAAACAATAAAGACTAAAACCGCATTCTTGCTTCTTTTTTAACTTCACAATCACCGCTGGCATTAAATGAGCCACCCCTCAACCTTATGAAAAGTTGAAGAATCTCTAGTATAAAAAAGTCATTTTTCTCCCAAATCGAGAGCTTTACCAACTCAATTCGAATTCGGATATTCCTTACTCCTCTTCTTCTCCAATTTCTCTCTGCAAACTTCAGAAGTATTTCAACGGAACGAGTGAGAGAAATGGCGAGCCTTCTAGAGAAGATTCATATTAAGGAAGGGAGCTTCAAACTTCTGAGTAAACAAACATGATTGTATAACCATAACTATAAGTCTCGAACCCACTCTATTGTTTAAATCTCAATTTCCATCAGTAGTTCTCGCAAACAATTGTTCTTCATCTGTTGCAGTGTCTCTGATCAAACCAACGTCAATCGTATCAAGGATCTGAGACAGATTTCTTTACGGTACATCTTCGCCAACCTCTACCGATGTACCAACCGAAGAGCTTCAAGCCACCGAATCAACTCCTATTGAAGGGACAAGTCAACCTCGTAGAAGAAATCAAGTGGCCAAAACCCAAACACACCCCATCGCAAAATCACACCGAAAGTGCCTCCTCGATATGCCCTCGACGAATCGGACCAATCTTTTGCGTCAAAAGAGAAAACCCAAGCAAATTCTCCGGCCTCCGAAGGACCACAAGTACCTCTAACAGAAACCGATCCTCCGCCAACCTCCCTGGTTGAAATCGTTGTTTCTGACGAAGAGTCCGAAGAGATCACCCAAACTTGCTCGAAAAAGACAACCAACCTCCTCGGACTTCAGGCCCGAAGAGAACTTCCCATTTGAGCTCTACAACTCCTTCGTCCATAATACCGACAACCACCAGTTCAGCAATAGCTCTATCATGGACCTGATCAACGAGGGACTGAAGTACCAAGCTAGAGTAAGCTTAACTTATCCATTTACATCTCGGCCCATTAATTTTGAACTGATAGACTAACACTGATCATCCGCAGGCAAGCACTGTCTTCGGATGCCTCCGCCCCAAATACCAAGAGGCCGAAGCCGAAGAGAAAGCTGCTCGAAGAGAGAATACCCTGCTTAAGTCTGCTCTGACGAAAGATAGAAGTAGTCTCAAAGTTGCTTTTCACGATAATGAGTGCCTTCAGAAAGACCTTGCCCAAACCAAAGAAGATTTGAAAACGACCCTGGCCACTCACCAAGTCATCAATTGATATAAATATTGATCTGTCGAAGCTAAAGGATCAAAGCATCCCAGATATCGTCGTCGAAGTTCAAGAAGAGCTCAAAGAGCTTCAGTTCCCTTAAAATTTGAGTCCGCTTAATCGAAAAGAATTTCGTAGGGATATCCAGTGCGTAATCTGAAAAATCCGCCGAAATTTGAATAATAAGATCGTCCATATGTATGCGAAAGGATATGAAATTTGCCGAAGTAAAGGCAAGAAAAAGCTCGGGCCAAGGTAGATCCATCTCTTCTAGACTCTTTAGATGGTGACGATAACAAGGAAGAAGCCTGAAGATGACCTCTCTTTATCTCTAGTTGTAGAACTTTCTGTGAAAATTCTAACTTTATGTAAACAGTTAATATTTAATGAAATATCAACTTCATGCCTTATTACTTCGTGTGAACATTTCTTGTCAATAATGGATCATCAATCAACTTGAAAACGTAAAAGTGCCTCTTATTTTTAAACCGTTAATCGATAATTAAGCAAACTATATAACGATTAAGAACAATGATAATATAATCCGAACTCAACACTTGAACAAAATAAAGTAATGCATACTTATCATTCTGAAGAAGTGATATCTCGGTCATATGTGAAGTGAATTCTTTGATCCTCCTCAGACCATCAAGATCTTGCTCACCACCGGGTAAACAAGTATATAAGGGCCAAGATATAAAGATCAAGATATAAGGACCTTTGTCTACCACTCGGTCCGACAAAGTCTAAGAATGACACTTGCTTACCACGAAGGGCCTTCGACAAAGTCAAAAGATGACATTCGCCACCACGAAAGGCTGGCGAAGTCAAAAAGATGACATTCGCCTACCACGAAGGCTGACGAAGTCAAAAGGATCACTGCAAGAAGAGGCTACCATCGAATGGTCGTGAGTCCTTCCGAACCTCCTATCAAAACCAAAGATGACATTCGCTTACCACGAAGGGCTGACGAAGTCTAAGTGGCGACATAATTGCCTACCCCAAGAACCCGACAATGCCAAGTGACGACAATTGCCTACCCCAAAGGTCCGACAATGCCAAAGACCGAAGGGCCCCGACAATGCCAAAGTGACCACCGCCAAGAGGCTACCATCGAATGGTCGTGAGTCCTCCCAAACCTCCTAACTCCGGGTGGCATTTCTTTGTGCTCGCAGAAATATGGATGAGCTACTAAGTTCCTTATGAATGTTTTAAACTTGATCCCCGAAATGCGTTTGTTAACTGATCCTGAGACAATGGACCCAAAGATCGACTACCCCCGATAAAGAAGAGGTATAGGAGATAAAATCGAAATATAGCCTTTTGGTGGCTGATGTGGGATCGAACCATTTGGCTGACAAATATCCACATGAACCCTCCAAACAACATTTGCAGCTTCGGACGGCGCTCGAAATTCCTCAATAGTGGGAGATGGGTCCAAAGTAGAATACCCGAAGTCTTTCTGTGCTGAATCCCGAGTTCTTTCAAGAATATCGCTGCCAGAAGTGCTTTGTAGGTCAACAACTTTGGGCCAAATAATTGTCACGAATATCTTTGTGAACTTCCCGAAGAACACACCCTACTTGGATGGAACCAAATGTTTAAGTAATGATGACGAAAAAAGGTCATTCGATAAAGATTCTCATCAATGAGAACAAAATGGACACTCTCAGTACTTGGTCTTTTTCACAAAGATCTCGATCCAAAGATATGACGTCATCTGTCAAATCAAAGTTATAAGCATCTGTAGTGGCCGACGATCTTTGCACCGTGCGGTGGAATTGTTATTGATCGACTCCTTGATAACTTTCTTTATACTAATGTCCGAAATAGAATATCCATCTGCATGCAATATCCACGAACTCGCTTCACGAAGAAGCTGCAACGGCTTTGTTTTGGACTCTCACCGCTTTCCATCCGGGCTATGACCTTAGATGGATTTCCCAAAGACAAGTGCCCACAGAGCGGTGTGCCCTTAATGGACTCTCGAGGTGTGTGATTTACGGATCTACTTTGAAACTTTTACATCATTTGTGGTGAGCCTTCGTCTGCTGCGACCATAATCCCGAAGACCATATAGGTGGAATACCCTTCTCGGTCAATCAATCGGGAAAATGGTCATTTGGGTCTTCATCTACTCGCTTCACCATAATCCGAAGACACTAAGGGCGTAATACCGCCTCGGTCAATCAATCACGAAAATGGTTGTTGGGTCTTCATCTACTCTGCTTCGACCATAATCCCGAAGACCAATAGGGCGGAATACCCTTCTCGGTCAATCAATCAGGAAAATGGTTGTTAGGTCTGCTTCGATCCCGAGGAAGGCCTCGAGACATGTCTTTAAAGTGTAGACTTCTTTCTAACTTGATCGATCTGTCAGTCTGACCACTTCGGTATAGAATTCTAAGCAGTATGCCTTCTACCCTTTTCCGACCATGGTCGTATTATTCTGGGCAAAGAAAAAATCAATCTTCTTCCAAAGATCATCCCGGCTCTCGAACGAGAACCCTCGAAACTCGCTTGGAAGCGAGTATCAGCATGAAGCATTCTTTGAAGGACTCAATCAATCCTTGACAGATACTCATTGTGTGAAGCGAAGTCATAGCCATCGGGTATCCTTTAGAGGTAATCGCTTACTACTCTTCTTCACCATGGATTCCGCGTGAAAGCATTACAATTTGTGATTGAAAACTTCAAGAACACTAGAACGACCCTCTTTCTAACGCCCAATGTTAACGCCAGAATCTTTCTCCACGTCCCAATCACGTAAGACGTCCTGATCCTGCACAGTAAACACAGTCAACACCAAAAGCTTGAATTTGGGACCGCTCGAGGGATAGCTCCGTGAGAGTCGATCTGAGACGATCACAAGGTTAACAATGGAGGAATAAATATCTAGTGACTTGAGAGCAATAATTTATGAGTTACCTTTCACCGTGTGTCATCCTTGCTTTATATCCCCAAAGTCCGGTTTGTCTGTATGAATCGACTTTTTCGCCCACCTGACTTCAAATTGACTAAGTCCTGTCTAATCCTCATTAAATGCAATGCAAAGATGATACCAAAAGTTCTATCCCTAATCTACACCTTCAAAGTCAATACGAGTGGGCCATACTCATCTAAAGTAATTCGCCCATCGTCCTCCTGGACAATATAGGCAAGAATAATCATAACCCCAGGGAGGAGCCCATTAAGTCTGGCCCAATAAGGAAAAGGATCATGACCCAACAGAAGGCATAAATTCGACCAAAAAACAATAGAAGCAGCATTTCAGATCTTATCTTCCATGTCTGACGAGCTCTGCAATCCAACATTATGGTTTACAACTTTTTCTTCAGATATCTCTTAGTAATAAGGGAGATCACCATCATCATTTCTCCGAAAACGGATAGTGGAAGTTATAGGAACTCGCAAACAAGAACAAGTTTCTCAAGGTTCTCGTAGATCAGCTTCGAGACCTTATAACTGTCGTATCAACATGGCAAAGTCCTTGTTCTACTTGAAGTTCCGGGGCAGTGCTCGAGGATTTGTACGAGCTTGTTGTTAAAGGATCCAAGAGGGCTCCAGATCAGATCATTGTAGTTTGCTCAAGCAAATATTGTTTTATTCGGAAAACTGCTGATTGATTCTAATGCAACATCAGGCATGGTTCGATGATTGATCTCTCCCATGCTCATCATATTCTCTGGGTTCTATTAAATAATTAAAAGGTGATCCGTCATCCACTTGATACAGATAGTAATTTGTGGAGATGGGGAATTGTGTCAATTTAGATTTGCCAAATAGAATCTTTAAGTTTTGTCTACGAATTGTATTCTTTATCAAATTTTTACCACCTTAAAAAACAAAAAATTGAAAAAAAAAAAAGGACCCCGAGTAAGAACTTGCATGCAAGTAAAATTATTAAAAGCCTCGGGCTATTGTGGTTGCTTTTACGGCCGATATGAACTTTTTTGGTTCGTGGTCATGACAGCAGCAACCTTATAGGTCTAAGCTTGTATTACAATCTCTTCTTTGGAGATTTTGGGAGGAATGAACAATTCTAGAGAACAAAAAAGGAATCCCGGACACTAGAATAAACAAGGGAAATCCCCCAGGAATGATGGATTCACTAGTTATGAATGGAGGATCTGGTAGTGAGCGAGGACCTCATGTCTACAATGGCAGATTCATCAGCACCCAAGTTGATAGCTTCTTTGCTTGCTGTTAAGAAACGTGACACGGCACCCCTCACATAGCTGTGAGCCTTTTTTACAGTCATTTTCTTGCTCATTTCATCCGGAAAGCTACTCAAGAAGTGATCGCCATTCAGGACAGCAGCCAGTTGGACTACCTCACTTTGAAACTCAGACAACCCTCTAGCTTCATCCACTTCCGTTTGTCTTAAAGGAGCTACATCAGGCAGTATCGCTGCAACCAATTGACAATAGATCAATGAATTTTTAGGATTAAATTCTAGGAAAACAAAAGTTTCAACTATGATAGTCATTTGTGTGATGTTGCAATGGCATATTTGTTTGTGCTAGTTATATATAGAACCAACCATATGCTTTTAAATTTCAGTCTTTCCGAAGTTCTAACCATCTGCCATTGTCATGCTTCTTCCCTACTCAAATGGATACATAATTAAATTTTCACAGTATCTAATGGATTGGCATGATGCTTACTCGGGCAATCAGTTCTGGGAGAGGTTAATTCCCCAACAACCTCTTCAAATGTACCTACCCAAGCGTCTCTGTGCGTCAAAAAATTGGATGAGAGGTTGAACAGTTTCTTTATGGTACCCGGAATCGAAGAGTGCTCAAACTCAGAGTTTGGTGTAGGTCCGTTTGGCCTGTTTATCACTGCATAAAACAAGATATCGTAAGATTTAATTAATTCTATTTCAAACATTACCCCACCTCAATTCAACAAAATCATCTGTTCACAGATAAAATTATGAGCAGAGAGGATCACAAAAGCTAAATCTCCAATTCAATATTCCAGGTAAACATTTAAAACAATCTTGATTAGCGTACTAATATAGTCGAGAAAAAAAAAACAAAAAATTTATACCTCAAGAACCTTTTTTTAGTGGCAAACAGTAGACAGAAAATAAGCAAAAAAAAATGTTCAAAAAACAATATTAGTAAAAATTGGAGAGTTTACCAGTTCCTTTCTTGATCCAAGGAGACACCATGATTGTGGGAACACGAACCCCAAGGCGATCAAACTTAAAGAAAGAAGGTGCAGGCCCAGTATTTCCATCTGGACTAGGAATATTAACGCAAGGAGTCTGGACATGATCATAGAACCCACCGTGCTCATCATAAGTAATTAGCAAAAGGGACTCATTCCACTGAGGACTTGATCTCAATGTCTCATAAACCTCTTTCACCAATTTCTGCCCATTAGCAACATCATGTGATGGGTGATCATCATTGGCTGGGATTCCCTTTAAATCAAAGTACCTTGGCTCAATCACTGTCAAGTTTGGCAACTTCCCGTTTCTAGCATCTTTCTTGAACTTCAAATCAAACTCATGGAACTTTAATATATACTTCAATTTCCTCAGATTTCTGTAAAACAGAGTTGTGGGTATGGTTTGAAAGTAAATCCCAAAGTCCAATCCACTGTCATGTAACGAATCGAATATGGTTTGCTGCGGGTACCCTGTGGCCAATTGCTTTTTGACATGGCTTGTGGATCCATGAGAAGTTGCCGAGTACACAAATAGCCTGTTGGGTTGGGTTGGGCCAGGAATTGAAGAGAACCACCTGTCAAATACTGCGAATTCGCCTACTAATGCTGCGTAAATGGGCACATTTTCAGGCTTGAAGCCTTTCATAACTTTTTGTGAGAGGTTTTGTGACAAGGATAGTGCTTGTTCAACAAAACCAGACATTGAAGGAATTGAGCCAGAACCAAATACCTGTTTTTCCACATCTTCAAAGGAGTGACCAGGATCCGGATCCACATACTCAGCATCATTTGTGTAGCAGATTGATTCTGTTTCTTGGGCTGTGGAATTGGTAGAAACTGAGTTGCATTCTTTTCCGGTGACACCATTGATTTTTGGGTTGATGGAATTTTTCATCCATCCAATCATGTGATCAAAAGATCTGTTCTCCAAGACCAGCACAACAATGGTTTTGATGGGTTGTTGAGTAGCATTTACAAAAAGGGTGGGATTGAAAACACTTGAAAGAGCGAGGAAGAGCAAGAAAATGGTACTGGGAAATGGAGGTACTCTGTTTCTTAATCTTCCCATTCTTGATTTTCTTTATGCAAGAGTGGTGAGACCTAATTAAGGAGATGGATATTATGCGGTTAGTGGTGAGGTATTAGAAGTTTCTACTTATTTATGCTAGGTACGTTTGGATTGAAGGAATAGAATAGAGTAGGGAATGGAATAGATGAGGGAATGGAATAAGGAAGGGAATGGAATGATTTTTTAATATTTCATGTACATATTTGGTTGATGTTATGAATACATCTAAGAATGAAATAAATAATTAGAAAGTGACCTTAATACCCTCAAATGTTCAAATTTAACTTAAATTCAATTTATATTAAAAAATTAACACATATTTCTTTAGATTTTTATATAATTATATTTTTCTTCTTTTTTACTATACTTTTTCATATAATTTTTTTTGGGTGGTAGTGGGGGTGGGGGTGGGGTGGTGGTAAGTGGTGTATCATAATCACATAATATTATTTTTTTTGGGTGGGGTGGGGGTGGAATGTATACATAATCACATAATATTATTTTTTTTGCGTGGGGGGTGGGGTGGGGGTAAGAGGTGTATACATAATTAGGGGTGAGCATGGTGCGGTTTGGTGCGGTTTGAGCCGAAATCACTTTTTGCACCGCTTTTAAAGTGTGATTTGATAAATCCAAAACCGCACATGAAATCACTTGTGATTGGTGCGGTGCGGTTTTAAAAGTGCGGTGCGGTTTCATTTGGTGCGGTTTCGGTTTCAAAATCAATTGAAACAACAATTGATATAAAATAAGCTCTCTGTTTTCGAAATTGATACAAGTTCATTAATGTAGACAAATACTGTAAGACCCCAAATTTTATGAAATGAAAATATTCAATTTTATTATAATTATTATTCTAAAATTGTTAAATTGATAAATGGTCAAACGGACAATTAAATGGATAAGTGAGTAAATAAAAGAGGAGATATTAAACTTATAGAATGTGGTCACACGTATGAGGATAAAGTGATAAGGGAGGAGGATTACGATACTTCCAAGCCTTTCCCCAATTTTTTTCCTAATATTTTGCTGATTGGACCATTTATTTTGTGGGACATGAGGGAATAATATTGGCCAAATTATTAAGCCTAATAAGGCATTCTTTTCAGCCTTCTCTTGGGAGGGGATTACTCCTGTACCAAGTTTTCAGAAAAGAGAGAGAGGGAGGGAAGAGAAGGAAGAGAAAGATAAGAGAAAGAAAATGAAAGGATAAGAAAGAAAGAAAGATTCAGAGAAGAAGAGAGGGGGAGAGGGAGAGCTCAGGTATGACTTGAGTAGAAGAGAGAAATTAGTAAGAAGACTCCTTATACAACCTCCATAACCACTATTCATCATCTTCTTCATCAAGCTCTAAGAATTCTAGAGAGAGAAATAAATGGGTTTGATGATGAAGTTTTTCTTTTTGAGCTACGGGAAGCATCAATGAAGTAGTGGAGGTTATCTTAATCATCTCTAGCACATCATCTAACATCTTAGGGGAGGAAAATCTAAGAAGTAAGTTCTTAAAACCTTAAATCTCCATTTTTCTCTTCAAGCTTCATATCGTGTTAGATGTTATTTTGAGTTATATGTGTAAAGAATCTTCTTAAGAATGATTCTCAGAAGCTAAATGAACTATTAAGAGCATCCAAGTGAAACCAAAACACACAAAATTCGAACCTATGTATAAAGGGTGGAAAGATTGACAAAGAACCATGTTGGATAGTTTTTGGACTGAGTTTGAGAACCTTGTATTCTTATGTTTTATATTTAAAAGTTTAGTTTGATAATTGTATGTTATATTTCTCTGAGTTAAGAACATAACCCAACTTGAATGAACCAAATTGGAGTTAAAACGAATTCGTGGTGAAAGTTTTCGTAAATCATGTTAAAAGATGAAAATCTTTGTCTTGGGGAACTTTTGAGCCAACCTATGGACTAATTAATGAATCTGAAAAATTATGAAATCATAGGGGTTTTGTAAAGCATGTTACAATCTTTCCATAGCCTCGAAAACGGACTAATTCCTACTTAAAATGAAGAATTTATGAAGATTTGAAGTATGTGCGTCAAAAGTTGCAAAATCTGGAAAATTGGAGTTAAGTGCCAAGGGTCGAGCGCCTAGGCGCTAGGCTCGGCGCTTAGAATCTGTTCTTGGGCGCCTAGGCGCTTTCCCAAGGCCAATTTTGGGCGCCTAGGCGCTGGTTAAGTGTTAAGCCAAAATCTGTTCGGACGTCCTTTAGTAAATTGGACATAATTTTTTTCATACGAACTCCGATTGAGGTGATTCAGGATGATTCGAAAAGATAACGAGTAGACCTAAAACTTTTATTCTTTATGTTTTGAGATTTGAGGTCGGTATCAAGGCCTAAAATGGATATTTTAGGGACTGATGTGCATTCAAAGATAATCGGAGGACGTCGGGCATTCACGTATGCAACATGTAATGTTTCGACGATAAAGGATGTTGTTCTAAGTTGTAAAACATGAACATTATTAAATATAATGATATGATGCGATAAATAAAGACAACTTAAATGAATAATGAATTATTAGTTGGTGTATATATTATTCGAGATAATTGTGATTTGATGTTGATCCTTACTTTTAATAGAATTTAAAGTGTTTATAAGTAAGGTATTGATTTGATTCTTACATAAGAAGTCATTCGGTATTTATAATTGCCACAGTAGTTATTACATAGTGACTCATATTAATTGATATGATATAATTAAACCAGTTGGCAATATTGAGAGTCTATGTTAATAATTGTGAATAATGGTTCAAAGATTGAAAAGGATGTTGATTAAAGATAAGTATGATATACAGATGTTTGTTCAATTATTATTTTTTTACAAAAGTAAGTTTGGCAGGACTTGCCGACACTCCATTTTTTCTAAAGTAGTATGGACCACAACTCTATTATTGAACAAATATTGTTAAAACTTGTATAAGTTGGTTTAATTTTCTCTGCGGGACCATAAATTCCACTACCATTATTATATACCTCATCTGGTTATTTTGTCAAAGCATGTGTGCTAATTGTTTCCTCAATTTTCAATTATAAATAGGTTGCCCTTGAAGCAACTAAACACACACCATCACTATATACTAAAAATATAGAATTCTTTTCTTCTACAATATTGTGAGTATAATATTGTGAGTATTTCTATTGAGTGTATTATTACTCCAAGTGTAGATAAGAATGCAAGCATTGTTTAAGTTGATCAATTTCACGAAGCGTAATCAAGTCACATGCGAAGGTAAGGGATATCATTATTGTGGTAAGGGGTATCATTTTTATGGTAAAGTGATATCATTTTCTTTCATACTCCATATTATGGTAAGATGTTATTATTCGTTTCTTCATATTGTCATTAAATGATGAAAGGTCCTAAAAGGATTAGAATATCCTTAATAGTTTGTGTTTCATCTATTATTATGTTATCAATTTGGACTCTGGATAATTAAGTTAAAAATCACTAAGATCTATGTTATCTTATTATTATGATGATCTATGTTTATTCATTATATATATCATCATCATCATTCTCATGTTTTTATATTGTGTTGAAAGTCATCTATGGCCAATGGTGCGTAGATGGACTTGGTATGATTATGACTGTGGATTATTCAATATAATCATGGTAATTGTAATGTTACAAACGATGTGGTAAAAGTCATCTTTGGCCCGTAGTGCGTAGATGGACTTGGCATGATTATGACCAAAGGATCATTCGGTATAATCACGACTAAGTAATTGAAAACACGAATATCCTTGGCCCGTAGTCATGGATAATTTGTGGTGGTGATCTTATTAAATCGAAGTCTCTGACTATTGGTTTTATGATTGTATATCTTTGGCCCAGTAGTGCAGATGGATTGTTGGTTATTGATTTTACGCTTTATGTCTTAAGACGTATTGCAATGATAGATCGCTGATTTACCTTTTTATAAATATGAATTATGAATTTAACTATAATCTTTGGTGGTTCAAAAGTGAAAGCAATTGATGAGAGAGTTCTCTTTGTCTTGGAGTACAATAAAGAACTGTTAATGAGTATTACAGGGATGAAATATTAACGATGAACTTTTAATTTAGAGGAGATAGTAGACATTATGTTCTACTTGACTCTTCTAATGGATTGTTTGTTCCGCTGCTATTATGGTTGAAAACTTTTATCTTCTACCATATATTCTAAATATCTGATTTAGTATTGATGAAGGCTATTGATAATGTAATTATCTTAAGTCATGATATTCTTTACTGGGCTGTTTGTGCTCACCATTTTACTTCACCGCCCCTTTCAGGTAATAAAAGTGTAGCTGGGACTAGCAGAGAGAACTTGGGTATAAAGTGGTGATACGAATTAGTCACAAGCCTAATCAAAATATGAAACGGTGTGGCATAATAATTATGTTGAGAATAATAAAATGTGTGTGACATATTTTTACACATCATTTATTAATTAGTTTTGGTGAACAACTATAGGGTGATGAGGACCCGACCTTGAAAGCGTCAAAAATACACCGCATTAGAATGAGGAGAATAAAAATCTTCTCGTGTTTCTTCGGGACTTGAATTATTTGTTGTTGTACTTTTATATGGCATTGTAATAATTTAAATATGAATATTGTCGTATTATATACGTTACAATATTTGTATTGAAACTCACAATATATGTGTCGTCAGATTTTTTTACAACAACAGTATAAATGAAGTCAGTTGTATGTACCATGTATCTGGCGACCCAATATGGGTGGCGTATACCTATTTTGGGGGCGTCACAAATACAACAATGAAAACTATAAACTATCTAAAATGTAATTTTTTTCTGTAACAACTTCTTCATTACATGGAAACTGTGGAAAATTTTCTAAATCAAAATGAGCAATTAACCTCTGTGCATGTCTTTTAATTTCTTGAAGGCAGGAGTAGGTGCGGGACTTTTCTCAGTCTTATCAGCACTTATATGAATGCCAAAAAGTTATGTTTCATGTTCCATCCATAATGTTTGCACACCCATACATACATAAATAAAATAGGAGGGAAATGGCATCAATGAGAGGAAAACAAGTACGTACAATAAATAAATAAAAACTAGTATAGTAATTTTGAGTTGATTTCATTGCACAATGCCCACCTTCATCATTAAGAAGTACATACTATTATGTAAAATTAAACCACCAAGTACTACTACGGTTGGACGAGAGATACTAATTAAGCTACACAAGATAGTGCCAAACTCACTTCTCCCAAATTCAGCAGCATGCACGGTGAATCGTGAATACATACATACACACATATGGTGCGGTTTCGGTTTTATGGTTGCGATTTTGACTAGTAAAAAGAGTAGTTTCAGATAATAATAATAATATCACGAGACAACGCCAAAAAAATAAATAAAAGAATTTTGTTATATATTAGAAAATTTTTAATTAAATTATAATTACGATATATATGTATAATTTATTTTATATTATCATATTAATTTTTTACTTTAATCATAATTTAATTTTGTCACACTTATCTATATATAGAGAGAGAATAGATTTGGTACTCGTCTTGCGTGGGGGACCATAGCCGATATTTATTTGATAGAGAGCTCAAAACCCTAATTAGCAGGCCAGCCTCATTCAAGTAAAGTGTCCCGTGATAACGTTCAGTGTAGGCCCACTTCAGGCAGGACGGCCCCACAAAATTGATACTCCCATTGGTCGACCCTGATTCCATGGGATTGGGGGAGAACCGGTACTAAATGTACCGGTTATTACTACGGTAACTGTTAGATCTTTTAAAATAGATCTGATGGTCACAATTATTTCTCCCAACCCTTACTTTACTTCCACTCCTGCTTCCCTGCTGCTTCAATTCAATCGAGGACTTTGGGATATTCCGATTTCCCTCAAAACCTAATTTGATTGACATTCAAATAATAATAATAAATTTTAAAAAAAGGAAAGAAAAGAAAAAAAGAGAGGAGCAAATAACAATTTTGGATGTGGGTATGGAATGCAAAGGCCAAATTTATTTTTAAAAATTTGGAGAGAAAGTGGAAGCCATCTTGGTGTCACTAAACATGGCAGAAGGCGATGAATCTCTGCTGTTTTCCGGTGAATAATCACACTCTTCTTGCTCATTCATAAACCAATTGATTCTTTCGTCCATGACCCTGGCAATGGTGAATTGATTCTTCCGTCCATGACCCTGGCAATGGCTGATGATTGTGATCGATCTTCTCAAGGCTGGAGCTAGCATTTAAAAGTGGTTATGGAGGAGAGAGAAAGAAGAAGGAAAAAGAAGAAGAAATGATGTGTGGTGGAAGGAAAGTAGGGGTTGAGGGAAATAATTATAACTATCAGATTTGTTTTAAAAGATTTAACGTCCACAATTAATACTGTAGTAATAACCGGTATATTTGGTCTAACATTGGTTCTTAAAATGTTGTCATTTAAAGTTTTTATATATAAATTAAGAAAATCATTAAAATTTGTTTGAAATTTTTTCACCATCTCTTTATAGAAAATTAAAAATTATTAATATAAATGCAAGGGAGCGAATTTCTTACTATTATAATTTTCAAATTTGATTTTCACATAAGTAAATTCTTGATATTATAAACTTATGATAATAATTAAATGGTATACTTAGTTATGAGGTTATAATATATTTTCAAAAAATGTGACTTCATTTCGAATGGAAATGCACGTGAAGAAGAATTAAAAAAAGAAACGAATGAATCTAGTCTTTTACACTCTTTTTCTGAGTTTTGAACAGAAAAGAAAAAAATAGAAAACTTAAATTAGAACAGAAAAGAAAAGAAGTCACATTTTTTGAAAAGGATAGAAAATTAAATTTGTGTTGTTTCTGAGTTTTTAATGGAAAAGGATAGAAAATTTAAAATTGAGGACATGCGTTGTAATTTAAAATTTATTATATTAAAAGTTGAGGATAATATGAGAATTATAAAAATATTACTTATTCTAATTTTTTTTCCGTCCAAATCATGCCAATTTTGGACGAAAAACTTTGGCAGAAAAAGTGGCCAAGTTTTTTATCCATTTCTTTTCTTTTCCGTTTATTAAAAAACTCAGAAACATAAGAATTGGAAAGAAAATTTAAATTTTCCGTCAATTTCTTTTCTTTTCTGTCCATTTTAAACTCAGAAACAGAGCGTTAAGGTCACAACTCACAAGATGGCTTACAAATAGGGGTTTTGGTTTTATTAGGCTAGGCAAGTGATGCACGTGATTTGATGATTCAATTCGGGCCTGACCTACCTGGAACCTGGTGCTGGTGGTGCCAAAACAAGAGTAAAGTGCATGTCCATGGCAGATTGACATCAAGAGATGGATGAAAAACATGCAACAGTTGAAAGTGTTTTGGCATCTGGTAAAAACACCTTAGATGACTCAACTTTGTGCATGTACATGGATGGATGATCTATTAAATAAAATCAAACACACGCACGTTCCAATTGATTCCAAATTTGACATTTAGCTTTAGAGGAACTCAATTCTGATGCTCCCTACAAGATCGTATTTTACAAACATCAGTTTCCAGATCTCCACAAGAATGCAAAAACCCCTAATCCAGCAACTAGTGCTGCCCCCGCTGCAACCCCACTGTATGCCGAACCCCATGCATCTGCCTGAACATAGTCCAAACCTCCACATCGAGGAATCCCTGAATAATCTAGATGCAATCTTAATCCCTGTTGTGAACAAGTTATTTTTTCTTCAGTGAAAAGTGATGATAAAACTAGTAGTTACATTTTATGTTTTTTTAAAAAAACCTCATCTCATATGCTTTCTCTTTCTTCATTATCGTCAAAGATGCAATATGCATGCAAGTATCCAACACTATATACAATCTTCTCACATACCTTCCAATTTGCTAATCTTGCATGATCCACAGCTGCCATTAGATCACTATCCGATGCAAGTACAACTTTGTCCTGGTCTTCATCTTCATACTACAGAACACCGTTAATCATAACCACAACTTTCGAGAAGAAATATCAACACTCCAAACTTCAAATTTATTATGTCTACGTATACCAGAATCTGAGGCAGGTTGCTGCGCTCGATTTCATTCCCTACTCTTTGAAGTATTGCAGTTATCAGTTCTGTAAAACTTCGAAAATCTGACCACACCCGGATAAAAATATTACCCTACATTATAAAATCTGGACTACATAAAAGTTTATACACACATTACACTTCTGTTCAATTAAAATGACGGAAAAGAAACAGAGTAAACAATTAGGAGAGTACTCACAAAATTTCTCCTGAGCCTTTTCTTACGTTTCTTTAGTGTTCCACAAAGTACATTAATTTCCCCAGAATTTTTTACATATTCCTTGTTAGCTTCTTTTTCTTTTCCCTTTTTTTGTCTTCTAAAGTTTCCAACATAATCTATGGAAGGGGATAAAATTCCTGATATCATTTTTTTTTTCTTCCCATTTTTGACTTCCAAAAAAGCCTAAATTACAGAATACAGGATCACCTAGAGTTCAGTTGCTGATGGAAAAACATGTTGATTGAATGTGTGCCACACGTAGACTACAACATGTTCACCAGCCACATCATGTATGGTGAATGGTAAACACTGAATAGAAGCTTACCACAAGTGAACCTATGCATTCGCCCCTTTCTATCTTGAATCTTGAAAGCAAAGGTTGTAGGCACGGTTGATGAAGGATAGGAAAGAGATCTCTCTATGTCTACTACTTCAGAAGACGGTTTCAATGAACTCTCACTGAAATATCACCAGCACTATGTAAGAAAACTATAAAGAAATAAGAAGCATGTCAATGTAATGATAAAATAGACTATAACCTTCGTGTCTCATCTTCATCATCAACAGGAGTTAAATCCATTGCAGAGTCCCAGAATTTTTGCATCATGCTGCTTGTAGCCTCATTATTCACCCCCATTCCCACCTAATTATTTTATGGAATGCTGAGATATTTATTCTCCAGAACTCAGAAGGAATTACACAAGTCCAAGTGAGAAGTACACTACAAATATAGATTTTCATAAATTCTTTCCAGTGTATGAGTGACTACTTCACACAATTATTTTTTCATACAATAACTTCCTATCAGTTATTTGCGATGCAATACAAAAGAAGTCTATAGCTGATTATAACTTCTTGAATATGAAGTAGCAATGTTCTAAAAGGCGGGAGGCGGGAGGCGGCCGGCCGGGGGCCTAGGCGGGGTTTTTTATTTTAAGCCAATTTAATATTTTATCTTGCATTTATCCAAACAAAACAATAATATAAAGCAAAACAATCTATAATAAAGATAAATAAAGGCTTTTGCTTAAAATTCAAACGCATATCCATATTGCTAATGTCCAAGTTCAAATACAAACATGCAATTGTTCAAATTTCAAACAAATTTTTAACGTATTAGTTTTATTCATAAACAAGATTGTTATTAAATAATAAAATTTAAAATTTCAATAATTTAATTCAATATTAAAACTTAAGAAACTAAACATAAATTTAAGAATTATATTGAATTAAACTAAATATTACAAATGTATCATTATTTATATAATTTGAAGTTGGTACAAGTTCAAAAAATTAAAACTATAATAAAATTATCCATTTTGACTTGATATTGTTCACCTCTTGTTGTGATTTGATATGCTACAACATGTATTATGAATATGGTAAATCATTAGAAAAATAAATATATCAAAATCTCGTTTGAGTAGTTATTAAAATTAAAAAAAATTCTCCGCCTAGGCCCTGCCTAATTTTCTGGAGGAATTTTTTTGCCGTCTTGGGCCTAGGTAAGACGCCAGGGTGCCTAGCGCCTAAGCAGGGCGCCAAGGGAGCCTAGCACCTAGGTGGGATGCCAAGGGGGGCCTAGCACCTAGACAGGGCCTAGCGGACCTAAGCAAGGATTTTTAGAACACTGTGAAGTAGTTGCATTAACATTTTGTTTGGGTGGTCTAAAATATATTGCAAAGGATGCTACAAAGACATCAAAGCATTAAAGATAGTTAAATATTAGCAACTGTTCTCAAAACACTGGGAGCCGGGAGGGAGAGAATTCTCGTCTTTAGAAGTCAACTCCATTAAACTACACTTGAGCTTTATTATAAGTTGGAAAATAGGACCATTTTTAAATTTTAAACAATAAGAGGTTAGGCTTTCCATAACATTTGACATGTGATATCAGTTGGTACAACAAAAAGAATCCAAATTAGAGATTGCTACCACAAATCAAAGTTCATTGGCCAATCAATGGAGTAGAAGATATTGGCACGTGATATTGACACATCTCAAAAGTTTTAAAATTATCCTCATTTTCTTTATTATTACCAATATCACAGACCAGGATGTGTTCATGTCAAAGATTCCATGAAAGTCGCCAAAAAAATCATGAATTAATTAATTTGGCTTATGTGATGATTTGAACATAATGAATGAGTGATCACTAGTAAAAGTGTCTCAAGAACTCCAGCACATACTAGGTCTAGGTAGAATTGTTCTAAGACGTGTTGATCTGATAAACAAATAGCTCGTAGTTGTGAAGATTTTTCAGTGGACGAAACTTACATCTAATATGTGATTTATACAGTATATGAAAAATTTATAATAAATGAATAAGACCACCTAGGAAAATTCCTAGGTGCACCCAAAAGAAAAAGGAAAATGTCTAGGTGCCGGCTAGGCAGCCTTGGCATTAGCCACTAGATGCCCCCTTCGCCAACTAGTCCACCTACTGAATTATAGAACGTTAGCGATAAGACAGTGCATTTTTCTCCATAAACAGACGCGAGGAACTAACTGTTGCACCATAAGACTGAATAAATCAGTCCAGAAAAGCCACTAGTTAATAGTTATTAGACTTTTTACCTACGAATGGGTGCAAGATCAATTATGTTACAAACCTCATCGAGCATTAGGTGGTACAAGATAAGGGGAAATTCAACTTACTGTGGCAACAGCAGCGTGAGTGATATGAAGTACATCAATGAGTGCAACAACAATTCCATCTGCACTAAATTATGATTAGACATGAGAAATCATCTCCATAAATAGTGAAGCATTTTGTACAAACTAGGAGCACAATCAAGATAGTACAATAACCTCTGTCAACAACAGGAAGGTGTAAAAAATTTCCTTCATGCATGGTATGCAGAGCATCAACAATTGGTGTATCAACTGTTGCACATTCTGGATGTGGGGTCATCACCTACATATCAAAGTGAAAGTAAAAATAATTTTCTTTTATTTCATAAGAAAAGCATATACAAACCCCCTAAATAGCCATATAAACAGTAGAACACTTCTCTTGAAAACTAAAAACTGACCAAAAGATCTAGAAATTGGAACAAGAAAAAAAGGTCAAAAAACTATTTTAGCAGAACACACATCAAAGTGAGATAATTACCTTCTCAACCAAAGTGGACTCAGGGTGAAGACTTTGTGCAATCACTCGCATCAGAATATCCTTCGACCTGACAAAAGTAGAACAAGCAAGGCTATTATTAGCAAAAGTAATAATTCTATCAAGCTTGCTATGAGTCCTTCTGTTTTTGAAGGCTAAAAGCAGTTCTAGAGGGGAGCAGGGGGGACTAAATCTACGGGTCCGAGAAACCGAAAAAATGAAGTCTTTTTTCCTTCTTTGATAATCGCCACACAATCGCTTAGAAACTTACGTTAGAATTCCCTTTGGTTTTTCATTAACAGTTACAATTGCAGAGCTTGTATGACATTCAAGCATCTTCTTTGATGCCATTACTACTGTATCCATTGGTGACACTGTTACAATCCTGCAAATGCCAAAATCATTTGGACAGAGTAACTTGTATAATGTTAATATCAGGAATATTCATCTTAAAACAACCATATAAGATGTCACTCAGAAATAAAAGTATAAAAGTATATATAGTACCTACTTTGAATTCTGGGAAATGATAGTAGACAACGAAGGTTTAAAAATTCGCTCTCGAAGTGTTTCTATAAATGTATTTGGACCTATAGAATGAATAATAAATGAGAGAGTCATGTGAAAGTAGTTTCTCTTGAAAAAAGTAAAATAATATCATTAACACAAAATTTGAAAAGTATTCCAAAATAAAGCAAAATTGAAAACATTGTCCACCAACCAAATTGCCTAATAGGTTTGCTAATTATACATTTTACAATACACAGTCCACCTAGGCACTGACCAGATATAGACGTGCCCCAGTGTTTCTCAACACCTTCAACAGCAGCAGCTATAGCCTTTCCCTTTTCAGCTGCCCGCTCCATACGAGCAATAGCGTCATACAAACATTTGGCTATATCAAGTAAAGCAATAACCTCTCCTTTCTCCACAACAGGCAAATGTCTGAATTTTCCTGTGGCAAAATATCAAGCAGTGGGGAGAATTTAGAACAGTACTTTTGAAAGGATAATGTCACTTTTCCAATCAATACCAACCTTGCACCATTTTTTGGAGGGCTTCGACAGCAAGAGTGTCTGAAAGCACAAAAACCGGGTTCCTTGTCATAACCTTTGAAACAGGTGTGTCTTCAAGATTAAGCTCACGAGCAATAACTCTTGTTGCAATATCCTTCATCAACAAATGGACTACTTAGTGGCAATTTATACCTTATGAAAGGGTCTTTTGCATGTTGTTATTTCACATATGATTCAAGACTTCAAATCAAACCTTGTCTGTCAGGATTCCACAAAGTAATGCATTTGAATCAGTCAGCAGCAAAGCATCAACTCTACGAGCTGCCATCCGACGACAAGCTTCGTGAATACTTGTAGATTCAGGTACTGTCAGGGCCTTTGAAAGCCGCAATCTCTTAACTGTACGCTCTCCGGTTAGTCCCCTGCTCCAAAAACAGTTACATATGGAAAATGTCATTGAACAAAATGAAGATTTGAAAAAGTCATATATATATATATATATATATATCTGTATATATATATCTGTATATATTGTCCTTATGAGAAATGTTACATAGAACACAGATAATTTCAGTTCATGGAACCGATACAGGAACTCAGTATGCAACATAGGCTATATACTATGAGTAGCTTTATATGCATGCTTATCGTGAGGAATTCTTAAAATCTAAATTTTATGAAGCTAAATTCTATAGGAGATTTTTGGTTGCATCAACAAGTTGATTGTTGTAGAAATAATTTAGTACAAAATGTGATGTTTGAGCACCCAATTTTAAGTCGGAATATTAATATTTGAGTGATTAGAGCCTTTTGTTATTAAGATTGCATTGCATGTCCGCATAATGTTTTACAAGATTGATCAACATTGTATGTAGCACGAAAAGTTTGTTTTTCCTTTTTGTGATGACTTATAAGTACATTTTATTATGTTTTCTCCTAACAAAAGTTCTGCTCCCGACGTACATAACACAGAAAAACCTGAGCTCAAATTTATTTAGAAAGGCTATTTGGCCAAACTTACGTCATTGTGGCACTTCATTTGACAATCTAATGCATAGAGCACACAAAATTATTTAATCAAGTAAATTTTCATATGATTTAGTAATGTGTATCAAGACTTTATAATAATAAAACTTAAACAAATCTAACCCGTCAAAAAATATACCTATTTTACTTGGTTATAATAATTGTACTCCACAATCTCAAATCAAAAAAAAATTGCATGCTCTCATATTTTTACATCCGTAAGGATGGTTTCTGCCTCTTTATTATGGGAGTAAGATAAGTCACTTTCCCTCTACATACTCTTATAATTGGTCTACATGATGTAATTTAATTTTATCAGTTTCCGAGGAGGACAAATAACTATCTAAGTACAACCAGAATACCACATTCATCATAACTTAAAATTTACAAAAAGGAAATAACAGAGTTGAAACGATTAAATTATATAAGATGTAAAATATGCCAAGAAACAACAATGAGATGAGAAAATTTAAATATACAAGTAACCCACATGGAACGAGAAGATGTGAGAGATTTTCTAGTAGTCTCAGAAGGAGCAACTCCTCCATTTTCTGAACCTTTCTTCTTCACATTCGAAGATGAGCTTGTCAAAGACATACTTCTCCTTGCAGAAAGACCTCCTTGACTCCCCATCATATATAAGTATTATTATTGTTCTTTTTTCTCTATTCTTTCTGTAACAAATAATTCAAAGGCCTATCAATCAATCATATCCCATAATCAAAGCTAATTAAAAGATATAGAGGAGGAACCAGAAGATAATGCACCAGGGATCGCAGGCGGAACTGAAATGGTGATCGGAGGGATAGGATTTTCCGGGAAAATTGAGATGAATTTTCCGGGAAAATGCCCCACCGAAGAGAAAGAAAACAGAGGTAAACCCTATAATTCAGAAAATGTGTAGGTGAAAAAAATGGAGGGATTGATTGTTTCAGAAATGGACAAAAGAAAAGGTTTGCAGCTGTTTGAATTTTAAGATAGCATCCAATAGAATTCGTCCACGTCAAACAATTATTTAGCTGAAAACTAGGAAGAAATGAGGCCATAAATGGTTAACGTGGCCCAGCCGCCCAAACTCTATGAACGGATATTATAATCATCATGTTTTAATTTGGGTTAATTATATTTTCTAGTACATTTTTTAAAATAATTTAATAATGATGCATAGATAAAATAATTATAAAAATAATATATTTATTTATAAAATTAATACATTTAAGTATCATTTAATCTTGACCAACGATTATCTCCCTTATCTTCGTCAGCTGGTACGTTCAATTATAAACCAAAATGGCTTTCTAGTCCAAATCCATGGCTATAAAACAAATTCCTTTTGTGATTCTCTTCTAGAGATCAAAATCAAAAGTGGGTTTTTTTTTTTTCAGAGTTTGGTATACAATTAGTATACTTTTTCTACTGATAATTTATTGGGTGAGAATATTTGCATAGAGATGGCACCCTGATCGCTATTCGGCTTTTGGGAATTCTAAATACGTGGAAGAGGCGAAAAAGAAATTTCAGGCCATTCAAGAAACTTATTCAGGTCATTTGCTCTCTCATTTACTCTTTTTTTTCCTTAATTGATTCAATTCAATTGACTGATAAAATTTTGTTGGATTTCTTTTGGCAATACTGTGTACAACGTTGGAGTTTACGATCGTGATGATGACGATAACGTAAATCCATTAATTTCCTTTTCTTCTTCTTCTTCTTCTTTTTTTTCTTCTGAATTTTGTTTAATCAAATAGGCAGCGGGCACAATGAAGCATTGCCTCTTTGTTCTTAAACTAATTCATAGTGCAGTTGGTAACCAAACATTCACACCAAGATAACCAAACCTTCATACCAAGGTAAACAATCCACATCCACACCTGCAGCTTTTTCATAGTGCAATAGGTAGCCAAACATTCATACCAAGGTAACCAGTTTAGTGTTATTAGGTTACCAATTTATTTTGAATGTGATTCAGTTGGTAGCCAAACCTTTATACCAAGGTAACTAATTCAGTTTTATTAAGTTACCAATTTATTTTGAATGTGATGCAGTTGGTGGTCAAATCTTCACGTGAATTGGTCATTAAACTTTTAGACTGCAAGTAACCAATTCATACTGCAGGTGTGGAGGTAGATTGGTTACCTTGGTATAAAGGTTTGATTACCTTGGTATAAAAGTTTAGTTACCTTGGTATAAAGGTTTGGTTACCTTAGTATTAAAGTTTAGTTACATATATCTATTTATTTTTAAACTTTTTGTAGGGCGAATATTTTCCTTCTTCTCATTGGCGTTTTGGACAACGGAGATTCGCGGCGGAGTAGCGGAGGCTGTGAGAGAGATCAAGATTTGAATTTAAATATTTGAATTTGAATTATTATTTTGAATTTGAATTTATTTTTGTTGTTAGATCCCAGATATTTGAATTTGAATTATTAGTTATGGCAATTATTTCTCCTTGATTTTAGGTTTCTTATTAATGTGAATTGCGTTATTTTTGTAATTATTTTATGTGTATTGTTTTTGTAAATATTTTATAATTGTTGTATATTAGTGTTAAGGACCCTAAAATCTATTAGACAACCTTAAAAAATCCCTTCACACATGTCCCATCAAGAATTAATTGGGCTCCTCAGTGTAGGTGGCCGTGTGAATGAGCCTTTGGACCTTCAATCATTTGGGCTACTTGTTGGGCCTAAGGGTCCATATGGAATGTAATTATTTATTCGAGCAGATCAAGGTTGATGCATTTCTTGTGATAAGAGGAAGATATATGAGTTTGCGTGTGAAGTAATTAAGTATATGTTCCAGTTGGCTCCTGCTACCGAGCAAAGCAAGAATTTAGTTCTAATTCACTTGAGCATACTAGTAAATGTAGGGGCCAAGCTAAGTTGGGCCAATTGATTTTATTAGAAAAAAATATATTTTATAATATATAATAAATTTTTAAAAAAATTAAGTGTAATAAATAAATTAATTCATTAAAATTTTATAAAATTTTTAATATACAGGGTCAAATTAATTTTTTTGATAACTTTCTCAATAACATATTACTTCTACTCCTTAATGTATGCATTTTTCTCTAATATTTTAAAAATAAATAATAATCTAATTTATATTATTTTTATAACATAAGAAATTTAAATATTTATTAATAAATTTGTGATTAGAAATGCGTATTAATAAGGAGTATATATATATATATATATAATGTTATTACTTGTTATATTGATAATATTATAAAAAAATACATGTTTTATATATGTAATTGGCCAAAAAACACAAAATTATCTTAAAAAATTGATTGAAAAGTAATCACGCCAAATTATTTATAACATCACAAAAAATTGATCCCACTAGATAAAAATTATGGATTCGCCAATCACCACTATAAATGTTTGTTCAGTAATACATATATATATATATATATATAAAGATCAGAGCTAGCTATATATAGGCCTCAAATTTTGTGTGACCAATCAATATCAATATATATATATATATAAAAATGTTGGACTGGGCACCGGTATTGATAGGGTTAGTTCTGTTCATAATCCTATCACCAGGGCTTGTGTTTCAAATACCAGGAAACACACGAACCGTCGAATTCGGCAGCTTCACCACCAACGGAAAGGCTGTGCTCATACATACCCTCATCTACTTTGGTGTCTTCACCATTCTCATTTTGGCCGTTCGTATTCACATCTACACCGGCGGCCAACATCATTAATTAATAAAGAGTATTATTATTATTATTATTATTATTTTGGACTGAGGCTGAGGCTGAGGCTGAGGCTATTATATATATATATATATATATATATATATATATATATATATATATATATATACACTAGTCCTCGATCTTCTCTTTTCTTTCTCATCGATCTCTCAGATTGTTTGGCATATACATTTTATATATCGATCTTTATATGTCCAGGATTTTATTAATTTAACTGTTCTTATGGAGACTTATAATTAAAGCTATGTATACGTCAAAGTGCATGGTTATGTATGTATTGTTCTCTTATTATATATTATGTACATACCAAGGCCTTCTACGTACAATATCATTGGTATAATAATAACTGTATTACTGTTTGAGATCAAATCCTAATTAATTATTTTGTATATGAGAAGTGTATTTGAGACTTCAAATTTGATAAACCAATTTATTAATTTTGATATTGTGGATCAAAATCAATCAAATTTGTAATTAATATTGATTTTGTTTTAATGTGACAAATTTAGGTTAAACAATAACCCTCCCTCAAAGTTATCTGGGTACGTTCTCAAGATCACATCATCAAGGGTTTTATACCATCATATTTATAAGCACTGCTCTCTCTATTCTATCTCACCATCACATTCAAACAACATCCTTTCAAAGGTACATATATAATGAGATTAATAATACTAGTAGTATAGTAGGTTTTATCATACATATAATAGACAGATCTGCATGTATGCGATAACACACAATAAAACATGTATTTTGTCAATAGTAATTGTAATATTAATGGAAATAAATTGACATTAGTTGGCCTGGAGAGGAGTACAATTCTCAATATTGGTTTAATTCTTCAATCGATCTTGTGATGCTTGACCAAACATATATACATTTGGCTATTCACACCTCGACCAGAAGGAGCTGCTGATAATTGGTAGATCAGTTTGACACCTGCATTATTTTCAATGAATTATGTAGTAGGCTCGGTGACAGTAGTTCATATATATACGCAAGACCATTCAAATCTGGCAAAAGCTAAAACACAATTTACCCAATCTGTAACGTGGTTTCAGTACTGCTGCATAATGGATGAAAGAACACATCAGTACTAGTTGCTGGAGTTACATGACGGCAAGAAACCATTCCACTTGCACTTGGATCCCATTGTTGTCCGTCTGCTTGTTGGCTTTTTCCTTCATCTAACTGTTTGTATTAAACTTTTCTTAGTTAATATGTGCACGCTACCTAGTTAATTGGTAACATCTATCTTCTCAGATTTTTCTAAAGCATTTTGTTTTAGTGCTAAACCATGTCGCGAAAGGTTGAAATGCATGATCATGAGGTGCACCAAAGTCAGATAATATTTTACAAATGCAAGTCGTGACCTTATATTTTGAATATGTAATCTACCATAAGAATAAAATTACTATGATTAGATGCGTTTACGTACTCTTCCTCTAAGGTTTTTGTTAGACTCATGAAGCATATGTTCCTGTCACACAACATAAACATAAATGGTCATTAGGACATACTAAACTAATGTGCACTACAAAAATTCAACGTTTAGCTTCTAGGGGCCTTACCTTCCTTTGAAGTTCATAGAGCTGATCAAGCATGCGTTGGGTCTGTGGGAAATCATATATAAATCATGCGTGAGATATATGCATGCAATCTAGGGGTTCCTTGGGGTTTAGAGTTTTTGACAAGTAATGTAAGCTTGATATATATGAACTGCAATTTACCCTATCTGATCTGATTTGCTTCAGTGACAAATCAATCTGATTTTCTAGTGACTCAAGCTCGTTGCTACTTAAGGAGCCAAGATCCTCGCCCGTGAAATTCCTGAAATAAACAATGAAAGCTAATTCAATTTTTAACATTAAAATATGGCTGGCATCACAGATTTACTTCTAGTTGTCTAGATATTCAAAGGGCAAGACAAGGGAAAGTGATACTTGTAGGGAAAAGCTTGCCTTTCAAATTGTTTCAGGGAATCATAACGCTGTTTAAGCCTCATGTATTCCTGATAGCTACTGTGTTCCTATGCATATATATAGATAAACTTGTTATAATCAGAGTTCAAAAATCAAATATTAATTTGTTAACGTACAACTAATTAAATCATTGTGTTGTGTTGTGATCGATGTTCAGCTAATAAGTTGTTGAACATATTATAAAATAAGACCATGATATGGTTATAGTAAGGTATTTGAAAGAAAGAGAATATTATATATGAAATGGATTCATATATTACATGTAATATATCTGCAGGCTAATTAGATATTCTTTATTACATTGCTTCACTTTGGAAATCCTAGCATACAGAGAACCCTTTAATTACCGATTATGGAAGATATCATCATTAGCAGTATAATAACGTAACACCTTAGATACATGCTTATAACAATATTGTATCCTAATTAGCAATCATATATACCTTAAAAAAATTGGACACAGAGAGAGAGTACTCTTACCAGATCTTCCTTTATAGACACATTCGTCTCTGGTGGTCCGTAGTTACTTTTTTGATACTTTTCAAGGGTTTGCAGCATGCTAAACATTTAACAGCATTCACACTAGAGTAATTAGTAATGGAAAGTAATAAATATTTATTTAATAGGGTTTTAACAGTGAAAAAGTTTGATCAAATTCTGCTTATGAATAATTAATCCTGGGTCCTTGAAGTTAATTTATGTTTTTCATTATCCTTAGAAGACCGATTAACTACTAATTCACAGGTAGTCAAGCACACAAAGCAAGCATATACCTGTCTACTTTGTTAGTTTAGGGAGTTGTGTGTCTAATGAAGATCGGAATCCTCATACAGAAAAGAAGTCATTGAATCATAACATAACGTTGAATCTTGTAAATATTATCCACGTAGTAATAGAGATTAAAGTTATAATTACATGAGAAGTAAAATGAGAGCATGTTGAGTGGCACTACTAATTCCAACTCATGAGCTTTTTTCATCTGAAAGGAGTAATTCCAACTCAGGAACTTTTTTCATATGAATTACTCAGGGTTGAAAATCGAGAACAGAACTGGCTTTTCGTGGGATCTTTAATACTTTACCTCAGCAACGTAACAAATTTGTCATTTGTTTGATTTTTAACCCTTTCAACAAGTTAATAATGCATCACATTGTATATTTTACGTCATATTCAAATTAAAGGTATATATATTATATTCTATGCCATCCGAAGGGACCCTAGCTAACACATGCTATGCCTGATTTAATACTAATTAATCCGACAATACATGGATATATAGACCAAATATATACTACATATATCAGTTTTAAATTATAAAATCGTAATTGACTTTTGAAAAGTAATTTAAAATATTTTTAAATTTAAAATTAAAATAATTCATAAAAAATTATAAAATAATAAATTAAATATTACAATGAGTAATGTTTTTTTGGATAATTTATAAATGGAAAAAGAGAGTATTTGAGACACACAAGCTTGTGTGTAAACAACATAGTTTTGAATGATAAATTGGTGAAATGTCAAAACAACCATTAATGAAACGAGAAAATGCCAAAAGCACTACTAATAAAATCTCTTAAAATAATAGAACACGCATAAATTTGTGTGTATTTAAGACAACAACTCTCTTTTTTCTTTACAAATTTCATCATTTTATTAATTAAAATTAAAGAAATTTATATCAAGTTTAAGCTTAAAAATATTTAAAATTGACTTTATAAGGTCTTTTAAACCAATGGAATGGAGTATATAATACAGGTATGAGATCCTTAAAAGAGTAAGCAAAAAGGAGGATTTCCCCCCTTAAATCAGGGATATATGAACTTTAAGACCCAAATTTAAATAGAAATGACTTATCAGCTCCATGGAATCGTGCCCTAATTTCAAATCGAATTATATAAAATTTTCTTTCTTAGTTAGTTCCATCCATTAGCTTAAATTAGTGAAACAAGTTAATCTTGCTCTCGATCTTCCTTATTTGTATGAAAGATTAAACTCTAAATATATATCTCTAAGGAACAAAAATTAAAATTCAGCCCCAAGTATAAAGCTAGCTAGATATAAAACCTAATTTGCAGCCCCGATCTATAAAACAGTTAGCACCCATTTCTAGTTTGGAGATGAAACAGCATAAAAACACGCACACAGAGAGAGTGAGAGTGCGCGCGCGTTAAACTTGGAGAAAATCATGTCGAAAAAATAAACATCAAGAAGCATTGATCATTCATTTATGTGCGTGTGTGTGTGTTTATGTATGAATGTTTTAGTTATAATAGTTATTAATAGGATCGATGTATAGAATTGGCCCGTATGTATAGTATACCTAGCGGTGCTGGAGAACTCATAGAGCTTGCCGCGACTGGAGAAGATGATGAGAGCAACCTCAGCATCACAGAGTACTGAAAGCTCGTAAGCTTTCTTCAAAAGTCCATTCCTTCTCTTTGCAAATGTTACCTGCCTATTGATCTTGTTCTCAATCCTCTTCAGCTCCACCCTTCCCTTCCCCATTAATTCTTCTTCTAATTTTCACCAGATGGATCTGCGAAATTGATTAAGCTAGCTAGGCCCTCTTGCTCTCTTTATTAATTTCCCTAATCTCCCCCTCCTCTCTAAATAGTGGAATAGAGATTTAACGATCGAGGATGGCAAAAAGAGGAGAGAGAAATTGAGAAAGGAGCCTGAAACCTTAACTCTTCTGGCCTTGCTTCATTAATTGCAGAGGTCCCAGAAATTGCTACGTGTCGACAGATCAAGTCCTGGCTTTGGGGCCCTCCATATTCCACTTACTCCAAACTAGTTAGGGTTTCGTACGAGTGAAATTAAGAAACCCTAGTAATACCACCCATCAGATCTCCCTTTTCAAGAACATGCATGCTTCCATTTGGAGCATAATTTTCTCTTTTCTTCTTGCTCTTTTCTGATCGACTATTGTTATACTTACAAAATGATGAGTCAAAGGGTAATTAACAACCACAACATGTACTTTAAAGACAATACAAAATATATTTATATTTTAAAATAAAATGTTTTATTAATTTTAGTTTTTGAAATAAAAATATCTCATAATTGGTAGCACCTTTAGATTGTTCATCATACTAGCTAGTTATAATAATTGTATTGAACATATATAAAATGAATTTTTAACAATTTTAAATTTTTTAAGTTGTTTATAATATTAGGTTTAGATTGTTTATGATTAATGCTTCTTATTCTCAGTGTCATATATAATTAATATGAAAACGAGAGTAGTCAAGGACTTAACTTTTGATAGGAAAATGATATATATTGCGAATATTTATATATGTCTATTTTTTGAGTAACAATTACGTGGATAAGTATTAATATTGATAATTTTTTTTAAAATGTATGTAATAAATGAGGTATTTCTGTAATTTCTACTAATATCATGTATTTATAAATTTTATAATTATAATTCGACCAAAATTTATCGCATACCAAAACTCCTTTTGATACTACTAATTACAAGAATTGTTGTCATATATATTTTATTTTTTGAACACACAAATTGTTGTCTTTAATCATCATAATATTTTTGTAATGACTGGGTCTATGATAATAATGGGCCAGTTTGTTACACTTTATTCGATATACTAATTAAGTGGTGCTTGTTAATTTTGGGCTAAATATAATTTATTACCTGAAATACCATTATATTCGTGATTAGGTCCCCAAAAAAATTGGGCTTATACTTTACTACATTAAGTGTCTAATTTGATACAATTTAGCCTTCAATTTTAGAATTCGGCCAAAATTGGTCGGAATACCTAATTTTTTGACTATATATAAGAATTGTATACGGTTTGACCGTATAAAATACGGGTTAATAACACTTCTGTTACATCAAGTACCACCAAATTCATAATTTACTACATCAAGTACATAATTCGTATAAATAATTATTTTGACGTACTAAATCTGTATAAATCCTTATAAATAATTATTATATGTTAAATTATTAAAATTAAATAGTAATACAAAGATTGCCAAATATAATTTTTTTTTATTTTAAAATTTAAAAAAAAACTTAATTACCAAAAAATTTAATAAATTTTTAAATTAATAAATTATATTTTTAACGCGAATAACATTAAAC
The DNA here is from genome assembly GCA_020205605.1 of Panax ginseng. NCBI lineage: Eukaryota > Viridiplantae > Streptophyta > Magnoliopsida > Apiales > Araliaceae > Panax > Panax ginseng. The sequence goes on along the minus strand of CM035145.1, from coordinate 5,461,318 downwards.
TTTTAAACAATTAAAAAAAATGACTAAAATTTAATTAATTAAATAATACTTTTTATATTGGTGGTTTTATAGAGTTCTTGCACCATTAAGTCTTATGGCAGATCAGGAGGATAATTAAGATCCTATCATATTTATACGGACTTGATTTTGTTTATGTTAATTGGAGCTAATATGGATTTCAGTCAAAAAAAAATTTAAAATTATATATTTTTTAATTACACATGAACATTAGTTGCCTAGTTAGCGAGTCAAGTTATCAATTTCTAACACGATAACTTAAATTAAACTGAAATAAAAAATAATAATTTATTAATTTAATTAAAAAATTAAAAAAAGTAAAACAAATTAATAATTTATATTTAAACCTTACCGTAAATAATTTATATTTAAACCTTATTCGAAAAACATAGGTCGAAGAAAGGAGGGCACTCCATTGTCTTTTATTTTTAAAACTTGGTTTGTCGTTTTATTTTATTGGCGAAAAAAGTAAGCAAAATGAAGTAAAAGGCACAAACATTTACATATTGGGTATTGCAATTTGCAAACATTGGACCATTAATGGGCCTATGGTCTTGGGGCCGAGCCAATCATCTTCTCTTGTGGATGTCAGCTGGACTTACACTGCATTCACTACTAGTTTTTTTTTTTTGGATGATTATTTTTTTGGTCCTTTACACTAATATACAACATTTAAAAAGTAATTACAAAAATAAAACACGCACAACATAATTACAAAAATAAAACAACACAATATAAAGTTGCTAAAATCACGATATCGTCGATTCTGGACTTCTCTCCTATATGCAACTAACCACCCTAAAATCAAGCGAATCAAACAAAACACGCAACTTTGATAACGGAGAAATCCAAATCTTCACCATTGCACGACACACCACTGAGATCGGAGAAGACGGAGCTTTTCGTCGCGACACACCACCGCAGAATCTTGCATCTCTAAGAAGAAAAATCTGTTGTCGCATTTAAATCAGAAGATCGAAAATAAGATACAAAATCAACGTCGCCTTCAAGATCGGTAACCAAAAACATTGTTGCGTTGATTGTTGAATACAAAATCAACATCGCCTTCGATTCAAATATCGTGGTATGTAAGTTTAAAACTTATAAGCATATAGATACTTATATAGCTTCTTATGAATTACTAAATTGATTATCTTTCTTAAGTTTTTCAACTTAAATTGTCACAAAGTTTGAATATCAATGTTGTGCTTGCAAAATGTATTTGAAAACATGTTTTATATTATGGTTACTAAGGTTATATAAATTGGTTACCGCTCTAATATTGGTTTGTTATCGATTATTTTGTATTGGTTCTTGTGTAACATTATACCGCCTAAATGATGTCTTAGTTCTTGACTAATGCTATTTTGGTTAATGTATATTATTACTAATTAATGCCGACTTGTTACTTGTTAATGCCGATTTGGTTACTATGTAATATTATATTGTTCTTGACAAATGTCGATTTGTTTACATCAGTAACACTATAATGGTTATCGACTAATTCTCAATTGGTTACTATATAAAATTATTATAATGCTGACTTGGTTACTGTGTAAAAATATTATTTAGTGACTCATGCCGACTTGGTTACTGAATAATGCAAACTTAATTACTCGCAGTTGATTAATTGTTATCGTATTATTAGTTCATTGAATCATATTAATGTACATTTCTACTTATGTTTTTTATATTAATGGTTACTTGTTAGCCAAATTGGTTACATTCTTACAAAAGTCTATCTTTAGTTGGTAACAAATAAATTATACTGGTTATTTTTTATTGTAAAATGCAAGGAAAACCCTATTTTTATTGGTTTTTTTTGTTCTTGATTAATCCGATTCTTTCTTTCGTAAAATTATAATGGTTATTGACTAATCTTCGACCGATACTTGCTTTTACATTATATTGGTTACCGCCTAATGTCGATCGTTACTATGTAAAATTATAATGGTTACTCAATAAGGTTGATTCGTTCTCGTGTAAAATTATAATGTTATATTCTTTTGTAATTGTTTCATTTATATTGATGTTACTTATTGATTACATTGTATTGGTTACATGGACTAATAGTAACCAATACACCAAATTTGATGTTTGGACTAATAAGAACCAATACACCTTTAAGACATATTGATATTTTTATATTATTTGTTTTTTTGTAAAATGTCACAAATATGTTTTATGTTATGGATACTAAGTAAATATATGTTGGTTACTTCTAATCTGAATTTGGTTACTTTATAATGTTGACTTGTTTATCGTAATATTACCATGGTTACTACATAATATTACCGTATTTTATATCTTTTTTTTTTATATCGATGGTTACTTGATTAACTACATCAAGTTACCTTTATACACCGTTAGTCTTTAATTTGTAACAAAGTCATTAATTGATTATTTTGGTTGTAAAATGAATGTAAAAATATTTTTATAATCTTGGCTACTAATTACATATATCTTGATTCATCGTATAATATGTATTTAGATATTTGAAAGGTGTTTATTTGGTTACTCTATAATGTTATTGAGTTTTATAATTGTTTATTTTATATTGGTAGTTACTTATCGACTACATTGGTTACCTTCATACAACTCGTTAAATATTGGTTGTTGTATACTATTTAATTGGTTACGATATAATGTTTATTTGGTTGCAAAGCGACAATTTGGCAATTTTCCGTCAAGTTTGGAGTGTCGGATTTTGGCGTTTTTTGAGCCTAATTTTATTGAAACGGGTCAACGATTAAAAGTCACCAAATTTTCTTTGGTGAACTGCATGGTTTTTGGTCGAATTCCATCATTTAGGCCTTCAAATTTGCATGTAAAAATTTGGTTTATTTTCCTACACTAATATTATGTAATTTGGTTATCGCTCTAATATTGATTTGGTTACTTTATAATGTTTATTCAGTTGTTAGACAATGGAGACCGATAAAGAACCAATACAACAAATCTAATTATTTACGTGAATATATAATTGTTTCATCGTTATTAACCATTAACCACATGGTTAAGTAATATTTTGATGGTGTCTGATAACCAAAATTGATGTTGATTAATATTTTTATTTTTGATTCCATCATGAGTTATCAATATAAAGTAAACATATACAAGCTTTATAATGCCTCTTGATCATGTTTATATAATAAATTTCTGATATGCTTATAATTATCTCGTTACTAATGTTTAAAGAATTATCTATGATAATTATTCGATTACTAACAAGCTTGTAGATAAATAGGACACTCACATACGTACATTTAACAATTAATGTTTGTCCCGATATAAGCTTTAGAATTATCTCGGTTACTAATAACAAGAACTATAATGTAACATAATAAAACAAAGAACTATATAATTATATGATAAGAACTGTAACATGTTTTAATGGTAGCCAAAAATGTAAACATCATGTAATGAAACTCGCTTTAAGCAATCCATGTATACTATAAACCATAATGTAACATAATAAAACAAGAACTATATAATTATATGATAAGAACCATAATGTGTTTTAATGGTAACCAAAATGTAAAACATCATGTAATGAAATCCATTTAGACAATCCATGTATACTAAACAATTACCTATTAACCGTAATAAAAAAAATAAAAGTATCCTCAAATCCCACATTGAGGACACAATAATAATAGCCAAACCATAAGGTAACAAAGAATAAAACATAATAAAGAAGTAACCAAATAGTTATATAAAGTAACTGTAATATGTAAGATGTGTTTGTGAAAATGGAAGTAGAAATAGAATAAAGATAAACCTTATAGAATATATTTGAAGGAATTTACAAAATAATACATCAATGTATACTAAGCAAATACATGGTTTATTATGACTTGAGTTTATTATTTATAAAAATAATACATCCACAAACTAATGATGCCTTAAACTTCTTCAACCTGCCTTGGGTTCAATTTCTTGGTAATAATGTCTGGGACTTCCATGTCACACCAATATATAACTTTTTCAATGAATTTTCTATTGCATTCCCTATAAGTAAAGATTCCATAATCGCAAATAAAAAAATCGATTTACACATATCATTAAGAAACGAGATATAAACAATATTTATATCATAAATAGTTTATCAAACAAATATATTGTAACCAAAACAACATATAAAAAGTAACCAAAATCTCAATTGAGGAAAAAAGAATGGTATCCAAATCATAAGCTAACAAAGAATAAAAAATATACTAATGAAGTAACAAAACAGCTTATATGTTAAGAATCAAAACATATATTAATGGTAACCAATACATAAACAACATATATGTAATTCAAACAAAATTTAGTCAACCCATATATTAAGCAAATATATCAGAACCGTAACAACAAAAAACAAGAAGCAAAATCCCAACTCAAGGAAACAAAATGGAATCCAAATCGAAACTAACAAAGAACTAAAACATACTAAATAAGTAACCAAATATTTATATGATAAGAACCAAAATATGTTTTAATGGTAACCAATACATAAACAACATGTATACCAAAATCAGCTTTAGTCAACCATGTATACTAAGCAAATAAATGGTAACCATAACAACATAAAAAATAACCAAAATACCAAATCAAGGTAACAAACATGGTATCCGAATCTCAAGCTAACAAAGAACCAAAACATAATGCGTAAGTAACCAAACAGCTTATATGATAAGATTCATTTTTATTTCTCGACGTAGCTACAACGTAAGCATTACATCAAGCCTCCATAAATTAGTCTAAAGATACTAAACAACATGTAGTTCAAACTCGCTTTAGTCAATCAATGTATACTAAGCAAATACATTATAACCAAAACAACATATAAAAGTAACCAAAATTCCAATTAAGGGAAAAGAATGGTATCCAAATCATAAGCTAATAAGAATAAAAAAAAATATACTAATGCAAAGAACTAAACAAAGCTTATATGTTAAGAATCAAAAATAATGTACATGTGAGGGTACATAATGTACATGTTAGAATAAAAATAACAAATAACTAAAATCCCACATCGAGGGCAATAATAATAGTAGCCAAACCATAAGGTAACAAAGAATTAAAACAAAATAAAGAAGTAACCAAATAGTAATATGAAAACTAATCTGTAACATGTTTTAATGGTAACCAAAACAAAAACAACTCAGATATCCAATTCAGTTTAAGTGACCCATGTATACTCTCACATGTACATTTAACATTTGATATATGTCCTGATACAAGCTTGTAAATATCTGGTTACTACAAAAAAATAAAATGGTTACTCTTCTATGCATGTTTGGTTATCAACTGCGCCTTTCAAACAATGTATTAGAAATAACTTAATACGAACCAACAAATAATGTCAATTATACAATCAAATATGTAATTCCATTTACATAAACTCCAATAAACATTACATACTCACTAACCATAACAAATGGTTATGTTTGAAGGACTTTACAAAAATAATATATCAATGTATACTAAGAAATACATGATTTATTATGACTTGGGTTTTTATTTATCTATATCATAAATATTTACATAGTGATTAACAAATAAGAAAGATACTAACCAAAATATAATATAACAATTACACAAGAAGTCAAAACAGACTATAACAAATAACCAACGTCCCAAATTGATCAGACAATAATAGTTATCATATCATAATATAACATTAACCATACCATAATAAAACAATAACCAAAAAGTTATATTATATAATCTAATGATAACCAAAATATAAATAACATGTAAAGACAAACCATTTTATGTAAAGAAACAAAACATGTATACCAAAAAATATACTAAAGAAGTAACCAAACAGCTTATATGCTAAGAAACAAACTATGTTTTAATGGTAACCAACACATAAACAACATATGTAGACCAAACCCAGTTTAGTCAACCAATGTATACTACTAAGAAATACATCAGAACCAAACCAATATATAAAAGTAACCAAAATCCCAATTGAGAGAAAAGAATGGTATCCAAATCATAAGGTAACAAAGAATAAAAAAATATACTAATGAAAAAACCAAATGCTTATATGTTAAGAATCAAAACATATATTAATAAGAATCAATACATAAACAACATGTACACCAAAACCAGTTTAGTCAACCATGTATACTAAGCAAATACATGGTAACCATAACAACATAAAAAAGCAACCAAAAATATCAAATCAAGGTAACAAAAATGATATCCAATCACAAATTAACAAAGAACTCAAAACATAATACGTAAGTAATTAAAAGCAGTTATATGATAAGAATACTAACAAAATTTAAATTAACACACCTTTAAAAATTATATGATAATAGAAACAACATGTATGCTTTCGATCCAAAACCTTCTTTTCACTAAAATGAACAACCCTGTGCGAATCAACAAAGTCAAACAAAAGTAAATTAAAAAATAATTAACTAATTAATTTACGCAACCAAAAAAAGGAGACTAATCAAGAGAAAAAAATGAAATATTAGTAGAAATATCAAGACAAAAAAGAAAAAATAAAAATAAAAATATCAAATTTCTAATTAATGTAAAAAAAGAAGACTAATTAATTAATGATGAAGATGAAGAAAAGAAGAAATACCAAGAGAAATACCAATATAAAAAAGAAGAAGAAATATCAAGAGATGAAGAAATATTAGATGAAAAAATATCAAGAGATGAAGAAATACCAAGAGATGAAGAAGAGATGACGACGAGAGTGAGAGGCTGGTGTCATGGCGGCAATGATTTGCATGCATGAAGAGGACGACGATGAGTGGATTCGAGATGAGAGAGAGAAGTAGTAAGGGAGAGGAGAAGTAGTAAAGGAGAAGAGAGAGAAATATTAATGGAGAATAGAGAGACTGAAGGAAGATGAAAACTAATTTGCCATGTCAACCAAATAATATTAACTCCTTAAATTAAGGACTCCTAATATAATTAGTATTGTAAATATATATGGTAAATTGTCATATTTTTGTAATTATTTTATAACTGTATGATTTTTGTAATTACTTTTATAAATGTACTATAATATGTAAATGTTTCTATTTTTTTTATGTGAGCAAATTATATATATATATATATATATATAAAAAACAGTTGTCAATTTCCTAACCGGGAGCGAAATTGTGAGTGTTGTACTCTGTGCGCTCTTTCATTTGGTTTCTCTCTCTAATTAGAGAAATGGCTGCCGTAGCTCGGTTATCACGAAAAGTCCTGACCTCAACCCTAACCTTCCAGCACCACCAGCTCATTCGCCGCACTCTCGCCACCGAAGCGCCGGCGGCTAAGATTACCGAATCACCGGATCGGGTGAAGTGGGACTACAGAGGACAGAGACAGATCATTCCGCTTGGCCAGTGGCTTCCCAAGGTTGCCGTCGACGCCTATGTTGCCCCTAACGTGGTTCTTGCCGGTCAGGTCACTGTCTGCGACGGGGCATCCGTCTGGAACGGGTCGGTTCTTCGGGGCGATCTCAACAAGATCACTGTCGGCTTCTGCTCCAATGTTCAGGAGAAGTCTGTTCTTCATGCTGCTTGGTCTTCACCTACAGGTTCGGAATTTTTTATATTGTTTTTTTTGGGTGGAAAATACAGTAAATATGAAGGACTAAATTCGAGTGAGATTAAGACTACTAATTGGTGTGGTTTTAAGTTTTATTTCACAAAGCATTTGCAGTTTCTTAATTCATAGCTTAGATTACAAGAATTGTGGTTATCTAGTGCTTAGTTTGTTTTGCTATCTGCCTCTGATTCTTTGTTTGGAATCTGAGAAGCGAAAATGTAATTAGTATGTGTAATTTAGGCTTTTTTGAATACTGGGAAACCCAAGTCATGAGCTGAGACAGACAGCTATTTGGTGTAGTGTTAGGTAATAGCACATTATTGTAGTTGATGAATGGAGGTAAAATTTTACCAATTCTTAAATTAGCTGGTTCAGATTTGAATCAATTAGTAAGAAAATTGTTGGGAAGTAATGTTTAAGTGACTACACATGTTACTAGCTTGTTTATTTTTTTATAGGTTGTTACTCACGTGTTTATACTGCTCGAATTAACTTCAAATGCTGGTAATGTTTTATGAATTGAAAATTTCCAGCCTGATCTAATTGCTATATGGAAAATAAACTGAAAGCTGAGGTTGCTATGACTTGTAAGTATTTGTGTATACAAGAGACCAACTGAGACTAGCAAAACCAATAAACCAACTGTAGTTTCTCTTTGAAGGTTGAACTTATTAAAAAGATACTCCCTCCATCCATGTTTATGTGGACTCCTTTCTTTATTTGGATGTCCAAAACTAACATTTCATTGATATGTAATCTTGGCTCTAGATGTGGGGATTGGAACCAGCTATCTTTAGCTTATTCCTCAAGACCTCTGCCATTACCACCCATGGATGTCCAAAAGTATTTGGCCACCTATCAATGTCAATACATTCTTTACTGAGATAGTGTGTCTTGCCCTCCTATAAAATATAAAACAATAAAGACATGCTTGTGGATCCTACCATATGTTAAAAGAAAGGACAATTATGAAATATAATGTTTGCATTTTTCTATCCTAAAGGCTAAAACTATGTGCTCACACATAGTGGTCGCATAAATTTGGATGGAGGCGGTAGTATCTCTTTATATCAGGTTGATATTCTTTAGAGTTGAGTTTCTGAGGAGCTTTAAGTAATCCAAATCTATGCCAAAAATAAACAACCACATTGAATATTGCGCTTGTGGTTGAACTCTTTCATGATATAAAGCAAGACTTATGCCATGAATGTCATCAATTTATTGTGCTTCTTTTGTAAATGGTGATTGTTTTTCTGCTATCTCAGTGATAGCAATGAGAGAACTCGAAAGAGACTCACTCCTTTATGCTATACTAAAATTCAATTAATTTGTTTTTAGATGTTGGTAGTTTTGTGGGTGGGTGGGTGGGTGGGTGGGTGGGTGGGGGGGGGGATAGTATAGTGGAAATAATAATATAAGTGGTTTATTAAGTATTATTGGTCATATTAGATGTTCTGTTCATAATAATGCTGAACTTATAGGCTCATAATTTGCATGTTAAATACTGTTAATTATGTAAATACCGACTCTTTTTATCCTTGATGGGCCACTTCTTGATCTTTCTGTATATTTTGGAATCCATATGTAGGATATACCTGGTATCGGAAGAATGGATGTCCTTGTATTCGTTACTTCATCCCTATGTTCTACTTTGAATGTCACAGTTCAAAACCATGTTTGTGGCCCGGAATGTAAGATGTGCTGTTGAAATATTTAGATGTAATATTTTCATTTTTGTATCTAAATATATTTAGATGGTAAAAATTAATTTTATAACTAATTTCGCCGATTTTTCAACATATTGATTTTAAAAATCTATTTTCTGAAAGTCTAAAAGTTCAAGATACAATCAGGTTTGAACCTTGACTTTTAAAGTGGTATGGAGGTTGTATACTTTAGCCAATACGTCCGACCTCTTACCAATTACCACTCACATTTTTAAGTGGATAAGGGTCAAGATTTTTATGTATACATAGATTGAGTTGAATCAGTGCACACTGCTTATAGAAAGAAGGGGAAGGGGAAGGGGAAGGGGGGGGGGGGGGGGGATGGACTAGAATTTAAAAGGTCCAAGGTTTATATTCATTCACTGGGGTAATAAGAAAGCCTTAGTGTGCCATAAACTTCTGTTACTGATTCCCAATTTGTTTGGATAATTGCAGTTCTTCTAAATATTTAGGATCATTGTGAAGCACTAATATGCAAAAATAATCTTTGTTGTTTGTGAATCTTATACTTTTTGAACCAACAGTTACAATATTCCCTTTGTGCAAGTTTATGTGGGCACTTTTCATTTTTTTTGCTTTCTAATAGTTTTTGTGGCCGCTTATCAATATTAATACACCTTGTGATTAAAATAGTCTTATTGCCTTAAGATAAAATGATGAAGAAAATCTTGGGTCGGACCCAATCATATGTTAAAAAAGAACAAGCATGGAATATATTGTTCAATTTTTCTCTCCTAAACTATGCACCCATGCAAAGCGGTCACATAAACTTGGTCGACGAAATATTTGCTATTTTTGAAAAGGCTATGAACAGTAACAGTTAAAATTCCACGTATTCCACCCCCATCCAAAAAGTAAATAAGAAAGAGAGAGAGAGAGTAAAGTAATATTGTATCATCTCATCTTAGTGCAACTTCTTCTATATATGCCAGGGTTGCCAGCAGAGACATCAATTGAGAGGTATGTGACCATTGGTGCATACAGTCTCTTGCGATCTTGCACAATCGAGCCAGAGTGCATTATTGGTCAGCATTCCATACTTATGGAAGGTTCGTTGGTGGAGACCCATTCTATTCTTGAAGCTGGATCTGTGGTTCCCCCAGGGAGAAGGATTCCTACTGGCGAGCTTTGGGCTGGGAATCCAGCAAGGTTTGTTAGGAGCCTGACTCATGAGGAAACACTAGAGATCCCTAAACTTGCAGTTGCAATTAATGATGTGAGTAAAAGCTATTTCACAGAGTTCCTACCATATTCAACTGTTTACTTGGAAGTTGAGAAGATGAAGAAGTCTTTGGGGATTTCAATTTGAGTGTTTTTCATTTTGGTATCTACGTGTATTAGTTAGTTTGAGGTTTCCTTGTGTATGGAATAAGCAACTCCAAAACTCAAATGATAACCCCCAAGTGTCTTGTTTTGTATGTGGTTTTCTAATTGATTTAAAAGGGGAAATATTGACCAAAATGGACAGACAATGTTATTTTGTCCATACTACCCCTCCGCATTTATACCTTTGAGATTCTTACTTGTGTTTTTGCTACAATCTTTTTTTTCCTCTTGTGCTCCTTGAATGGATATTAAGCTGGATCACCTCTGAATAAGGAGAGAACTATTTATGTTATTTTATCATTCAACCCCTGGGCTAAAGAGAAGCCCTAATAACTCTTGGGGAGGTCTTCAATTCTGTTGTGGTAGTACTTGATTGGTTTCAAGTTTCAACTCAAAGTTTGGAGCAGATTTATAAGCTGCTGGGGTAATAACTACAAAGTTTTTGTTTAATTTCATACATGGCCTGAACATAGGTTTCAAGTTTGGACATGATGGTGATCAATTTAGCAGTGACTACTAGCTGGAGTGTTGTATGGATTTTGAGATTTTTTTTTTGGGTTGGGGGAGGAGGGGGTGCAGTTTTGGATTAAATTTGTAGAAATATGAATTGGTAGACACACGGCTTAAATTTTTATTTTTTTCTAAGGGACAGAAGGAATATTGAAGCCATTTTTATTTTTAAATTTAACCTGTTGAATGTTTAAATGAAATTAGATGAAATAGTATTGACATTTAACATTACATTAGCGTTGTGGATAAACTCCTATATATATACTAGTACCATCTAATTAATTTGGCATATATATATATATATATATATATATATATATATATATGAGCCCTTCCATAAAGAACCTATTCTTTGTAGTCTTCGTCTGCAACACCCCCCTTTTTTGTACCGCTTGATAAAATGAATTGATGGTCGAGTTGAAACATAAATATCCTAAGTTTAAGACAACTTGTACCTATTTTTATTTTAATATGAGGACCCCACCATAGTCAACATATTGTCGGGCTTTATTGAAATAAAATGAATTTTTAATATTAAATATCGCCCGACCTAAGACAAACAGATCTTGGTTGTGCCTTTTTATAAAATACTCCCAATTGCCACAAGCTCTTACTACCAGAAAAACAAAAAAAAAAAAAATTCCAACCGGGACAAGCTCTTACTACCAGAAAAAAAAAATAAAAAATAAATAAAAAAACAAATCCAAACCCAAGACAACTTCTTACTACACAGCACAAGCTCTCAAGTTCTTTATTTGCTATTCCAAATAAAATATTTGTTATTTTTATAACTCTTTCATTTAATAACAAATAAAGAATTATAATTCAAATAAAAATAATATCCTATTTTATAAAATATATTTTTATAATTTTTATTTGCTATTTTTATAAAAATATTTTATATTCTTTATTTGTTATAAAATATTTTAATAACAAATAAGAAATAAAATAGCAAATATTTTATATTCTTTATTTGTTATAAAATATTTTATATTCTTTATTTTTATAAAAATAGCAAATAAAAATTATAAAAACAACAAGCTCTTCCTACCGTAAAAAAAAAAATACCAACCAAGACAAGCTCTACTACTATAAAAAAAAAAAAAAATTATACCAACCGACAAGCTCTTTACTACTACCGTTAAAAAAAAAAATGTACCAAATGGACAAGCTCTCTACAAATGTGTAAAAAAAAAAAAGTGTACTAGCCACCATTAAAAAAATTATTTTATTCAAGCAACTTTGCTAAAAATGCACTTCGAACTCGCAACCTCAAACTCCAAACACACGCTATATGACCATCCGAAGGCACCACTGCCTAGTTATTTAATTTCAAATGCAAGGATATGTCTTTATATTAAAACTTCACCATCCCCAAAATCTATATTCTTGCATTATTATTATATTACTGAAATAAATATTATTAATAAGTCTATATAATACATATGGGGGTTTGATATTTAGAAATAAGTTAATATCTATATTTATTAAGCAATGATTATTAGTAATGATTTTATATATTAAGCAATGATTTTATTATTAAGAAATGATTTTATTATTAATAAAACTAGTTCAATTAGTCTAATAAGTAATGATGATAATTTTTCAAGTCATTTCGTGAAATTAATTTACTTATCGAATTTATAAAAGTAATGAAGTATTATTATAATAATAATAATGTGATTATCAATATTAAAGTACAGAATATACCAATACTAAGATCTGCATAACATTAAGAGGAATAAGACATATTACATGTTCATTTTCATAAAATAAAAAAAAAATATAGAATGATTAATACAACCGACGCCTTTATATCTCGTGAGGCCTAAGTAATCTTCATGGATTGCTTGTGTGACACCCCCAAAATAGGTCTACATCCCCATTCGAGAGTTGTCAATACACTACTGCATGTAAACAACTACAACTTTATTATTACAATAAGAAATCTGTGAGTTTAAATACGAGATATTGCCATCTGATAATATCCACATACAAATAAATCCTCATCATAATTATTGATACATTATTTTACAACAATGGTGAGGACTACTAAACAACTCTCCTAGAACTTTCATTCCATACCCCACTGCATTGCTTGCTATATTCTCGCCTCCCGAGAAGAAAAATGGAACAAAAGGAAAAGGGTGAGCTCGACTAAATTTCAAAGAAGAATATTATGACTAAGATAATATACAACAAAATTATCGTTAGTCTTCAACAGGAAAAATATAATAGAATACAATAGATAACAAGTTTTAAATCAATATTCATGCGGAAATAATAATTCATTAGAAGAGTTAAGTAGAGAATGCAAACTACTATCTTCTATGTATGAATTTTAAAGTTCATCGCCTATTTTTATCCTCAGTAACATCAATCAATATATATCCGGGATCAAATATTCATTCTTGCACTACAAAAGCAAGGACATTCACCATTGGTCATGTTCATCTAAACACTGCTCATCTTTGCACTACGGCCAAAGATATTCATCGAAAATCATTCATCTTTTGCACTACGGGCCAAAGATATTCATCGAAATCATTCATCTTTGCACTCTTCGCCAAAGATATTCATCATAAATCATTCATCTTTGCACTACAGCCAAAGATATTCAATAATATCATCATTTAAGACCGAGGATGATGAAAAATATTTTTAAAAAAAAAAGCGAATCCAAAGAATCAAAATGACAAGGATTAAGGATTAAGGATTCGTACTTTGTTTTATCCACGCCCAAAATACCTCAAAAATAATCATAGTGGCGTAAAATTCAAGAATGATCAAAACATGGATACAATCAAAGCTAGTATCCACAATAGATATTTTGACTGAAAAGAAAATTTTTATTTTTTCGATGAATAGTCCGATTCGTGATTATAATAGATGATATCGTGAATAAAGGCCGTATCGTGAATAAGAACTCCCGACACCAAAAGTTCTAAATTTGATAAAAACTTCAGATCAATATTTCAAAGATAATGATATTGAAGAAATAATATCATTACGAAAAAAATAATATCCCTTACCTCGAAAGATCAAGATTTAACCTAATAATGGATATAAAGCTATATCTTGAACTTTCACAGATAGCAATACTCAAAGTATACTCAAAATACTCACAAGAATACGCCGATAATATAGAGAGAAAACTTCAGCTTTACGGTGTGATTTTCAATTCTAACCCAAGACTTATTTATAGAAATCGCTTAGTAACACCAAAAGCGAAAATTTAATAAAATATTAATATTTATAAAAATATTATACGTATTCTTTGAAATCTGAATCTCAAAGAATTCACACATGCCAACCTTCTAGAAGAAAATAAAAAAAACGTTTTCTAATTTAAAATAATTTAAACTTCCAAAATTAATTATTTCGAGCTTCTAACTTCAATAATTCACAATAAATAGCCCTTTTATCGTAAAATTCGAATCTCGCAAGTTTTATAGGAAATCCAATTCTCTACAACTTTGCGTAAGAAAGTTTTTCTAAATTCCCAACAGTAAATTGACCAAATCCATAAACGGGTGATTTTAGAGGCTATAATCAAATTTCACCAATAAATGGGGTCCACCGACATGTTTAACATGTTTTAAACATTTATTGCAACAAAAATACTCTTCCTCCTCATATACTCATATATCCCACATTCGTTGTAAAATATCACCATTATTATATTATTAAAATATAATATATATTTAAATGAATTATTTTATCGTAAAAAGATAAAATTTCAATTTTCAACAATTGTCACATTAAAATTTTCTCCATCTATATCCACATAAAATCAATATTTTTTCTCATCATATGAATCAATAATTAATTATTCACAAATAATATTACGTAATCACAATATCGACAACCAGTGCGGTTCAAGAAAGAGGGCTTTCCAATAAGAATTTCTCCTTACTTGGGCGCAATTAGGTGACCAAACCTCTCCTTAGATGTAACTTTCTAGACATTGCCAATAATGTTATCTAATAATATTATTCGAGATAATATGAATTATTGCTTCGATAATGAAAAATACTTGTGTAATGACAATTATTGAAACAACAAAGAATATAAAATATCAATGCAAAGAATTATTGAATCAATAAAATAAAATACTTTAATAAAGAATTATCGTAACCATTATTGAGTAGTGCCTTCTTATGTAAGAGTCAATAATTGGTGCAATCTGCGTACTACTGCAACAACAACGCCAGACATCGTGTTTTTTAACCAACGGGTATTCCAACAAAGGTAAATCAGAATAACTACTGCCTGCGTTATTTTTAAACAACTTATATTTGTCGCTTTCTTCCTTCAATCGCTTTCCGTTATGGGGCCCACACATGGTCGCTACCGTCCGTCATTTAATATTCCCCGACAAAGATTTAATATTCCACGACCAACTAATATTCCCCGACAACAATGAATATTTTATAACCACTTGCTTATTTTGAAATATTTGCGTATTTTACCCGTAATCATCCACGTTAATCACATCAACCCTTACTATTTCAAAATAATAATTAGAGGAAATTAAATTTCATTTATTAATTATTTGGGGTCTTACAACCTCCCTCCTTATGAAATTTCGGTCCTCGAAATTGACATACGTCACTCAGTGTTTCAAAAGATGCGGATACCTCGCTTTCATTTCCGCTTTCCAACTCCCGTGTCATTTCCTCTATAGCATGGTTTCTCCACAAGACTTTAACTTGTGGTATGACCTTCGTCGTAGGACATGCTCCTTCCTATCCAAGATCTTGACAGTGTGTACTTCCCTCATACGTTAAGTCTTCTATATCTCGTCCGGCTTCTAACTCAATAACGTGATTCGGGTCTTTCACATATTTACTGAAGTACGATATGTGAAACACATTATGAACACGAGACATACTTGGAGGTAACGCGAGTCTATAGGCTACATTTCCTACTTCCTTCAAGAATTTGAAATGGACCAATAAATCGTGGATTGAGCTTTCCTCTCTTCCCAAATCTTGTAACTCCTTCCATGGGGCAACACGCAACAATACGTGATCCCCATACTAAATTCCACATCCTTTCGATGAAGATCCGCGTAACTCTTTTTTGTCGATCTTGTGCCGCTTTGTATCGTTGTCGAATCATTTGGATCTTTTCGGTGAGTCATACGTCTTAACTCGGGTCCCAACAATGTTGCTTCACCCACCTCATCCCAACATATTGGAGAGCGACACTTTCGTCCCATATAATGCTTGAATGGGGCCACACCTATACTTGCTCGATAACTTGTTGTTGTAGGAGAATTCCACCAATGGTAAATACTTATCCCAACCGCTTGAAGTCTAGGACACAAAGTCTTAATAAATCTTCAAGAGTTTGAATAGTCCTCTCTCGATTGTCCGTCTGCTTGAGGATGGTATCTTAATCGAATCTTAAATCCGTACCCATAGCTTTTTTTGCAAGCTAACCCAAAATCTTGAAGTGAATCTTGGGTCACGATCCAAAACTATGGATACCGGGCATGCCATGCAATCTCACAATCTCATTTACGTACATTTGAGCAAGACGCTTCAAGGAATAAGTCTCCGTATTGGCAAGAAATGAGCGGACTTGGTTAATCTATCAACAATAACCCAAATAGCATTTATGCCTTGAGAAACCGTGGGAAGTCCCGTGAACGAAATCCATGGTAATGTGTTCCCACTTCCATTTCGAATCTCAAGTGGTTGCAATGGTCCCTTAGGCACTTGATGCTCTGCTTTACACGCTGACAAGTTAAACATGTTGAGATAAACTTTGCAATCTCTCTCTTCATATTGTTCCACCAAAATGTATGTCAAGATCACGATACATTTTAGTACTTCCCTGATGGATTGCAAATGGTGTATTGTGTGCCTCCATCATAATCTTGTACTTCAAATCGTAATCGTTAGAACACAAAAGTCCGGAGTGGACTCAAGTATTCCTTCTTCATCAATTCTCGCTTACGAATAGCTCCTTCTTGTACTTTCTTCTTCATATGCATCACCTCGGCCTCGGTGGCTTGAGCAACCTTAACTTTTTCTATTAAAGTTGGCTCTATCGTATATTTGACATCATCGCACTCGCTCCTCGCATATGATCTTCTACTCAACGCGTCAACCACCACGCTCGCTTTTCGGATGGTATTGAATAGTGTGGTCGTAGTCTTTCAATAGCTCGAGCCAACGTCATTGCCAGATGTTAAGTTCTTTTTGAGTGAAGAAATATTTAAGGCTTTTATGGTCCGAATATATCTCCACTTTCTCTCCATATATAGATAGTGCCTCCGATCTTTAATAGCAACTTCATCGGCCGCTAACTCTAGATCATGAGTAGGATAATTCCTCTCATATTCTTTAAGTTGTCACGAGGCATAAAGCTATGACTTTCCCACGTTGCGAGAACACATCCTAACCTTTTGCCCAAGCATCGTCAGAGATAACAAATCCATCCGAACCAGATGGTATTGTTAGAGCAGTCTTAGAAATAAGTCTCCTTTTAAGCTCTTGAAACTCTTCTCGTGACTCTTCGCCCAAACGAATTTTGTATCCTTCCGAGTTAGATGAGTTAATCTGAGATAGCGATTCGAGAAAACCCTTCCACGAATCTCCGATAATAACCAATTAAGCCCAAAAGCTACGTCTTCAATCCACCGACTTTGGTTGCTCCCAACTTTGTATTGCTTCAATCTTCACGTCAACAGATCTCCATGTTTTGACACCACATGCCCAAGAAATGCTACTTCCTCGCCCGAACTCGCATTTCTTTAACTTGGCATAAAGCTTGTTTTCACGAAGCCTTTGGAGTACCAAATTTCAAATGGTGCTCATGATCTTCACTATTTTTGGAATATATGAGGATGTCATCAATAAAGACAACAACGAATCGATCCAAATACTCTTTGAATACTCGGTTCATCATATCCATGAAAGCCGCAGGAGCATTAGTCAATCCGAAAGACATAACTAAGAATTCATAATGCCTGTCTCGAGTTCTAAAGGCGCCTTTGGAATATCCTCGGTTAAATCTTCAAATTGATGATATCCGAACGAAGATCGATTTTTGAAAAGAATTGTGCTCCTTGCAATCGGTCAAACAAGTCATCAATACGAGGTAGAGGATACCTATTCTTGATGGTGACATGGTTCAATTCCGATAGTCAATACAAAGTCGCATACTCCCGCCTTTTCTTCTTTACTTAATAAAACAGAGCACCCCAGGAGATGTACTTGGACGAGATGAAACCGATGTCCAACAATTCTCAGTAGTTGGACCTTTAACTCTGAAGTTCAATAGGAGCCATTCGATATGGGGATTTAGAAATGGGCTTTGTGCAGTGTTCAAGGTCAATAAAGAATTCAACTTCACGCTACGGGGTAGGCCAGGAAGTTCTTCAGAAATACGTCGGAAAGTCAATAACAACAGAATATTATTCAAATTTGACGTGTCTTTATTCAAATCCATAACATGGGCTAAGAAAGCTTGACATCCGCTTTTTAATAAACGAATAGCTTTATGATTAGATATGATGTTGATTGATTTTAATGGTTTAGTTGCTTGAATTAAATACAACGAAGTTGTTTAGGAATATGAAAGCTAACAACCTTACGAAAACAATCAATTTTGGCATGATAAGTAGTTAACCAATCCATCCCTAAAATCACATCAAAAGCAAGTATCTTTAAAGAGATAAAGGTCAACAGTAAGGTGATGGTGCCAACTTGAATCAAACAAGATTTATAAACAATGGATGTGATGAAAGTTTCTCCTAACGAGTTTCCACAGATAGGTCAAAGTCTAATTTCTCCTGAGTCAAGTTTAAACGTTGAGCACAAGCGGGAGAGATAAATGAATGGGTAAAGACCGATTCTAGTAAAGTATAAACTTCACAAGAATTTATAAATAGCTTACCGTGATCACCTCGCTTAGGTTCCTCGCATTTTGACCATCCACAACAAACGCTCTTCCAGAACCGCTGACTTTGACTTTTCTCGGATGATCTTTTGAGTCACCGTCCCCGCTGAACTAGGTTTCGCTACTTGCAATCTCGAGCGATATGTCCTCCCTTTCCACAATTATAACATACCGAACTGCTGTGGGGCGCTTTGACCGATATGTCCCTCTTTTCCGCATTTATAAGATATAACCGGTGGTGGTCGCTTCTCCTCCCTTGAACCAGATTCTTCTTTGGCACATCGCTGCCTTCACATGGTCGTTGTTGAATCTCCTCTTTTAAAATCTCCTCGACTCGCTTCTTCTATTTTCATGGCTATGATTACCACCAGAGTGGTTACCATTTTTTGTCCGCCTTTTTCTTTCTCCACCGGTTATTGTTGTTTTGTTGATCGCTATCTCCTAGATGATCCTCGATTGTGGTACCTCGGTTGACCGTACTTTCGTTATCTCGCTTCTAACAATTGAGCCACATTAACAACATCCGAATAGAGAGAAAATTTATGAGAGATGAGATCGACGTATCACAGGGTTTCAAACCTCTCGTAAACATCCGCGTCATCGTTCCTCATTCTCCACCAAATGAGGTGCAAACTTGATAACTCTGCGCAAACTTCGCCTCGTCTTCGAGACACCGCGCCATGTTGTTCTGCTCCGGTCTAATAAACTCCACTTCTTTCATATGATTTAACACTTTCGTGAAAGTATTTATCATTAAATAGTTTCAAAAGCGTCCCCAAGATACGCCTTTGAGTCTTGGTGGATGGAGTACGCTTCACGATCTCCCACTAGTAGTCCGCTTAGCCACGGAACATAAAGGTGGCGAATGGAACCTTCTGCTCCTCTGTGCATCCCAAAACATCGAATATCTTGGTAATTTGCTTGACCCATGTTTCGCCATGATCGGATCTGCTTTCCCTTAAATTCGTGGTCCCAACTCTTTGAATCGCTTCAATGGTGACAACCCGTGAATTGCTATCATTTCTCCTATGTTTTGAACACGAGTCTCCTCGTCTGCGATTTTGCATGAACTGCAAAAAGCTTCTAAATATCCCTCGCTCATCATCTCGCTTCGATTGGTGTTGTTCACGGGAGGAACATTGCCACTGTTGCACGCTTCTCCTCGTTGGTGAGTACAAAAAGTCTCCACTGGTCCTCCTTTCCATTGTTAATATTCTCGGTCGACATTCTCAAATCATCATATAAAAACAGGGTTAATTAAGGAAATCAATATATCACATAATATCCCTATATATCTTGACCAACTATCAAATAAGCTTAGTAGGACACACTAAGCAAGGATTTACTCGCCTCTCCTCCTAGTTCTATTCCCCGATCTCCGCTTGAGATCATATCCCTAAGCTCGATACCAACCGTGACACCCCCAAAATAGGTCTACTTTCCCATTCCGAGTTGTCAATACACTGCATGCGAAACAACTACAACTTTATTATTACAATAGTAAATCTGTGAGTTTAAATACGAGATATTGCCATCTGCATAATATCCACATACAAATAAATCCTCATCATAATTATTGATACATTATTTTACAACAATGGTGAGGACTACTAAACAACTCTCCCTAGAACTTTCATTCCATACCCCGACTGCGTCTTTGCTATATTCTCGCCTCACGAGAAGAAAAATGGAACAAAAAGGAAAAGGGTGAGCTCGACTAAATTTCAAGAAGAATATTATGACTAAGATAATATACAACAAAATTATCGTTAGTCTTCAACAGGGAAAATATATATAATAGAATACAATAGACAACAAGTTTTAAATCAATATTCGCAGCTGAAATAATAATTCATTAGAAGAGTTAAGTAGAGAATGCAAACTACTATCTTCTATGTATGAATTTTAAAGTTCATCGCCTATTTTATCCTCAGAACATCAATCAATATATATCCGGGATCAAATATTCATCCTTGCACTACAGGCCAAGGACATTCACCAGTTGGTCATGTTCATCTAAACACCTGTTCATCTTTGCACTACGGGCCAAAGATATTCATCAGAAATCATTCATCTTTGCACTACGAGCCAAAGATATTAATCGAAAATCATTCATCTTTGCACTCTCGGCCAAAGATATTCATCATAAATCATTCATCTTTGCACTACAGCCAAAGATATTCAATAATATCATCATTTAAGACTGAGGATGATGAAAAATATTTTTTAAAAAACGAATCCAGTGAATCAAAATGACAAGGATTAAGGATTAAGGATTCGTACTTTGTTTTATCCACGTCCAAAAATACCTCAAAAATAATCATAGTGGCGTAAAATTCAAGAATGATCAAAACATGGATACAATCAAAGCTAGTATCCACAATAGATATTTTGGACGAAAAGAAAAATTTTATTTTTCGATGAATAAAGGCCAGATTCGTGAATAAGACTCAGAGTATCGTGAATAAAGCTCGATATCGTGAATAAGAACCCCGACATCAAAAGTTCCAAATTTGATAAAAACTTCAGATCAATATTTCAAAGATAATGATATTGAAGAAATAATATCATTACGAAAAAAATAATATCCCTTACCTCGAAAGATCAAGATTTAACCTAATAATTGGATATAAAGCATATCTTGAACTTTCGGCCAGATAGCAATACTCAAAGTATACTCAAAATACTCACAAGAATACGCTCGATAATATAGAGAGAAAAACTTCATTTACGTGTGATTTTCAATTCTAACCCAAAGACCTATTTATAGAAATTCTTAGAACACCAAAGCAGAAAAAATTTAATAAAATATTAATATTTATAAAAATATTATACGTATTCTTTGAAATCTGAATCTCAAAGAATTCACACATGCCAACCTTCTAGAAGAAAATAAAAAAACGTTTTTCTAATTTAAAATAATTTAAACTTCCAAAATTAATTATTTGAAGCTTGAACTTCAATAATTCACAATAAATAGCCCTTTTATCAGAAAATTTGAATCTCATGAGTTTTTATAGGAAATCCAATTCTCTACAACTTTGCAGAAGAAAGTTTTTCTAAATTCCCAACAGAAATTGACCAAATCCACAAACGGGTGATTTTAGAGGCTATAATCAAATTTCACCGATAAATGGGGTCCACCGACATGTTTAACATGTTTTAAACATTTATTGCAACAAAAATACTCTTCCTCCTCGTATACTCATATATCCCACATTCTTTGTAAAAATATCACCATTATTATATTATTAAAATATAATATATATTTAAATGAATTATTTTATCGTAAAAAGATAAAATTTCAATTTTCAACAATTGTCACATTAAAATTTTCTCCATCTATATCCACATAAAATCAATATTTTTCTCATCATATGAATCAATAATTAATTATTCACAAATAATATTACGAGAATCACAATATTGACAACCGTGCGCTTCCCAAGAAAGAGGGGCTTTCCAATAAGAATTTCTCCTTACTTGGCCAAGCAATTAGGTGACCAAACCTCTCCTTAGATGTAACTTTCTAGACATTGCCAATAATGTTATCTAATAATATTATTCAGATAATATGAATTATTGCTTCGATAATGAAAAATCTTGTGTAATGACAATTATCAAAACAACAAAGAATATAAAATATCAATGCGTGAATTATTGAATCAATAAAATAAAATATCGAATAAAAGAATTATCAGTAACCATTATTGAGTAGTGCCTTCTTATGTAAGAGTCAATAATTGGTGCAATACCGTATCTACTTGGTCGCAACAACAACGCGTAGACATCGTGTTTTTAACCAATGGTATTCCAACAATGTAAATCGGTAATAACTACGCCAAGTTATTTTTAAACAACTTATATTTGTCGCTTTCTTCCTTCAATCGCTTTTCAGTTATGGGGCCCACACATGGTCATACTACGTCATTTAATATTCCCCAACAAGATTTAATATTCCACGACCAACGAATATTCCCCGACAACAATGAATATTTTATAACCACTTCTTTATTTTGAAATATTTATGTTTTTACCCGTAAATTATCCACGTTAATCACATCAACCCTTACTATTTCAAAATAATAATTAGAGGAAATTAAATTTCATTTATTAATTATTTGGGGTCTTACATCTTGTCCTAAACAAATATTATTAATAAGTCTATATAATACATATGGGGATTTGATATTTAGAAATAAGTTAATATCTATATTTATTAAGCGATGATTATTAGTAATGATTTTATATATTAAGCAATGATTTTATTATTAAGAAATGATTTTATACATTTGGATACATTTTTTGATACAATTTTGATACATTTGATACATTTGATACTTTTTTTGATATATTTGATACATTTTTGATACATTTGATATATATTTGATATATTTTTGATATATTTGATACATTTGATATATTTTTGATATATTTGATACATTTTGATACATTTGATACATTTTGATATATTTGATACATTTGATACATTTTTGATATATTTGATATTTTTGATACATTTGATATATTTTTGATATATTTGATACATTTTTGATACATTTGATACAATTTTGATATATTTGATACATTTTGATATATTTTTGATACATTTGATACATTTTGATATATCGATACATTTGATATATTTTTGATATATTTTTGATATATTTTTGATACATTTGATATATTTGATACATTTTGATACATTTGATATATTTGATACATTTGATACATTTTTGATATATTTGATACATTTTTGATACATTTGATATATTTTTGATATATTTGATACATTTTGATACATTTGATACATTTTTGATATATTTGATACATTTGATACATTTTGATATATTTTTGATACATTTTTGATATCAAATGTATCAAAAATATATTAAAATGTATCAAATGTATCAAATATATCAAAATATATAAAATATATAAAATATATCAAAATGTATCAAATGTATCAAAATATATCAATTATCAAAATGTATCAATTATCACAAATGTATCAAAAATATATCAAAAATGTATCAAATGTATAAAATCATTTCTTAATAATAAAATTATTGCTTAATATATAAAATTATTACTAATAATCATTGCTTAATAAATATAGATATTAACTTATTTCTAAATATCAAACCCCATATGTATTATATAGACTTATTAATAATATTTGTTTAAGTAATATAATAATAATGCAAGAATATAGATTTTGGGGATGGTGAAGTTTTAATATAAAGACATATCCTCAATTTGAAATTAATAAACTAGGGCCGTGGTGCTCGGGTGGTCATATATGACGTGTGTTTGGAGTTTGAGGTTACGAGTTCGAGTCTGCATAAAGCAGCAAAGTTGCTTGAATAAAATAAATTTTTTTAACAAATTCTATTAGTATACATTTAATTTGTTTTTAACACCAGAACAGCTTATACTACTACACCGTGGTATGTGCTCATACTACCGGTATTAAAAATTGAAAAAAAACTACCAAGATGCGAAATTTTGTCACTACTCATACTACCGGTATTTTATTCAAGCAACTTGTCGCTAAAATGACTCGAACTCGCAACCTCAAACTCCAAACACACGTCATACGACCACCCGAAAGACCACTGCCTACCGTTGCTAATTTTAGCTAAGGATATATCTTTATATTAAAACTTCACCATCCCCAAAATCTATATTCTTGCATTATTATTATATTACGTAACAAATATTATTAATAAGTCTATATAATACATATGGGGTTCGATATTTAGAAATAAGTTAATATCTATATTTATTAAGAATGATTATTAGTAATGATTTTATATATTAAGCAATGATTTTATTATTAATAAAACTAGTGAAGTATAATAATAATGTGATTATCGAATTTATAAAAGCGGTGAAGTATTATTATAATTATAATAATGCGATTATCAATATTAAAGTACAGATTATATCAATACTAAGATCGCATAACATTAAGAGGAATAAGACATATTACATGTTCATTTTCATAAGATAAAAAAAAAACATAGAATGATTAATACAACCGACGCCTATTTTTTTGGCTCAGGAATCCCTAGCACTCGATAGTGATTTCGCTTATCGTAGTCGGTTTCAAAGCCACAAATTGCACATTTTCGATGAGTCTTAGAAGGAATGATTTTCTCGAGTGCACTTCTTGAATCTAGATTGTTTTTTGCGGCCTTTGTTTGAGAAATATTAGGCGGCAAAAACACTTCTTATTCTTCCACCTCTGCATCTTCATCGTCATTATCGTATCCCATATCATGATTTGGATCTCCAACCGTGCAATCAATGTCGCCATCCGCCAGCTTCAAGAATATTCTCATCCGGATCATACCGTCAACCAACTCTTTTCCTCGTGCATTCGGTTTAAAAATAGCTTTGTAACCTCGAATCGAAAGCAAGCCGCTTTCTTCGCTAACTCCTAGTAATCACCCATCAAATGATTATAAATAAGATCTTGATTTTGTTCAAATCGCCAGATGTGGAGTTAAAGAGAAGTCTTCACCATTGCTTTTGTTCGCGTCTCTTGTCCACCGATGAAGGATCATCACGCTCACGGTATTTGTGAAATACTCTTTCTTTGTGAAATATCTCAAGATGTGCTGCGCATAATTCACCGTAGTGAGAAAACATTTGGCGCTTATATATTACTGATCCCAAATTGTCGATTGTTGACAACTTCTTTATATCTTCCACCACTTTCAACCAGATTCAGCATTATACAATTTGCATAAACCTTAGTATCGGTGACACACACATCTCACTAAGTTTATGAACATTGTATTTCATGGAATCGACGAATTGACGTTGAAAACGCCTAAACATCTCTTTGTGTACATTTCAGCAAAGATGAACTTCTAAAGATGAACCGAAAATTAATCCTTTTTACGATGTTTTGTTATGTAGTCGGCCTTCCTCCCCGATAAACCGTCTTTCTACGACCTTTTGACTCTGCAAGACAAAAACATAAGCATACCATGTTGATGCATTAACATACTCATCAAAAAAGGCATTCATGCTCTCGCTTCTTCCAAAGGTGGTAGTCATTCCCACAAGAAAATATCTCTTTGTATATCTTTGGAATCCATTTCATCGATACATCATACAAATAATTTTTTCAAGCTATTTTAAAATTATAAATAATTTTTTGTTTTAATATTATAAAATAGCATGATGTTTTTAATTTTCTATTGTCTAGTTAAACAATACGTCGTTGTTGTTAATTTTTTTTAATTAATATTATCGTGAAAAAGAGAATATCGCGACTTGTTATAGTTACGTAAATATATACATTCATTCATTAATAATATTTTGGTCTTTTCATTATTTTTTATTAATGACATTACAAATATTTTACCATTTCATAACTAAATATTGCATCATTTTATTCATGATTTATGTATAGTCAAACTTGATTATAACAAGTCATATATTTATTTTTTTCCAAAAAGTATCTTTAAGAAAATATATAATAGATAAATTGGGTACTCCTATTTTATAAGTTGCATGCTATAAATTTAAGAAAATAATATTTTCATACGAGTAGTAGGAGAAAGAGATCATGTTGAAATATCAATTTTTATGTAAAAAATTAAAATTTTAAATTTATTAAGACAAATGTCCACATTATTAATACCATACGTATCGCCGAAAACAACTTGCCCAATTATACTCCTATTCCTATGCTACCTAAGAGGCTAGTAGTACCCACCACAACTTCTTTGTGTATTCGATTACCTTCTACCAAAAACACTACTGAGCCATAAATGAAAGACGCTTTATCAAATACTCGAATCATTTCAATCTTTAAATTGAGTTTAAAAACATATCTAATTAATTTTCAAAAATCAATAATAAGAAGAATGCTTGCACGTTGATGATCAGAAAGTTGATTGGGTGGTTGATACTGGTGTATCGTATCATGCGACACCTAAGAGAGAATTTTTCACAACTTACAAAGCTGGAGACTTTGGGTACGTGAGAATGGGAAATCCGATCGACCCAAGATTATTAGAATTGGTGATGTTTGCATTGAGACAGTGTTGGTTGACCGTTACTACCTTGAGGATGTTAGACACGTTCCAGATTTGCGTCTCCTCAACTTGATTTTTGGCATGGCCTTAGATGCAGAAGGCTATGAGAATCACTTTTGGCAAAGGGAAAGTGGAAGCTTACCAAGGGCTCTATGGTGATTGCAAGAGGAGTCGCTTTGTTGTTCGTTGTCAAGACTCATGTGAAGATGTGTTCTAGTGAATTGAATGCAGTTGAGGATGACTCTTCACCAAACTTATGGCATAAGAGGCTTGGCCACATGAGTGAGAAAGGGTTGCAGTTATTAGCCAAAAGGTCACTCATTCCTTCTGCTAAAGGTACTATTTTAAGCCCTTGTGATTATTGTTTGTTTGGGAAACAACATAGAGTCTCTTTTAGTAGTTCAGCTAAAAGAAAATCAGAACTACTAGAGAGAGTATATTCCGATGTATGTGGACCCATTGAGGTTGAGTCTTTGGGTGGAAATAGTACTTCGCTACCTTTATTGATGATGCTCACACTAAGGTGTGGGTATTTTTGTTGAGAACAAAAGACCGTATTCAAGCATTTTCGAGTTTTCATGCTATGGTTGAAAGGAGATCGAAAATCGTTGAAGTTGTCTTCGTAATGGCAACGGAGGGAATACACTTCAAAAGAGTTTCTTTTAATACCGTAGTAAACATGGTATTCGGCATGAAAGCGGATCGTTCTGGTACCCCACAAAGATAATGGTGTGGTGATGAGAGAATGAACCGCACTATTATTGAGAGAGTGCGATGCATGTTGAGAATGGCTAAGTTGCTAAGTCATTCTTGGAGTGAAGTCGCTCAGACGCCTCGTTACTCGATTAATAGATCTCCATCAAGACCGTTGGATTTTCAGATTCCGTAAAAAGATTTGGAGTGGTAAGGATTTGTCTTATTCCTATTTGAGGGTATTTGGGTGCAAGGCTTTTGTACATATCCCCAAGAACAAAGATCGAAACTTGATGACAAATCTACTCCATGTATTTGTTGGCTATGGAGATGCAGAGTTTGGATACCTAAGTTATGGGATCCAATCTGAGAAATTATTCGAGAGCGAGAGATGTGGTGTTTCATGAGCACTGGAATTATGAGCATTCGATAATGCTACACGACCCCGAGATAATAGAGTTCCAGACCTCGGTGAAATTCCTCCTCCAAAGATGAAATGCCACAATTTGGAGAAGGAGGTCGAATGAAGATATGACTGATACAGACTTGCACGATGGTGATGGGTCAGATGCAGAGAGTGTTGATCAGGGGGAGCAACCTGATATTGAAGAACCTCAGCTAAGAAGATCCACTAGAGAACGTGTGTCATCAATCAGATATCCTTCATCTGAATATCTTTTAGTTGCTGAGGAGGGGGAGCCAGAGGATTTTCAAGAAGTCAAGACTCATAAGGACAAAGGCAATTGGCTGAGAGCTATGCAAGATGAGATGGATTCTTTGCACAAGAATCACACCTATGAGTTGACTACACTTCCGAAAGGCAAGAAAACATTGAAGAACAAATGGGTGTTTAAGCTTAAGAAGGATAAATATAAACTAGTAAAGTCTGAGGCTCGACTAGTTGTCAAGGGTTTTGCTCAAAAGCAAGGTATTGACTTCGATGAGATTTTTTCTCCAAATCGTAACGATGACTTCTATTCGAGTAGTCTTTGGGATTAGTTGCTTTAGTATGGATCTTGAGCTTGAGCAGTTGGATGTTAAGACTGCTTTTCTTCATGGTGATTTGAAGGAAGAAATCTACATGGAACAGCCAGAGGGATTTGAAGTTAAAGGGAAAGAACACTTGGTCTGCAAGTTGAAGAAAAGTTTGTACGGCCTGAAACAAGCCCCAAAGCGCAAAGGGTACATGAAATTTGATTCATTTATGGTGGATCAAGGTTATAGTAGAACAATTGCGCATCATTGTGTGTATGTCAAGAGGTTCCAGATGGTAACTTATTATTCATTGTTATATGTAGATGATATGTTGATAGTTAAGCGTGATGTTTGATATGATTCGCAGCTCAAGGGTGAGTTGTTCAAGTCCTTTGATATGAAGGACTTGGGTCCAAATTAAATGCATTTTGGGTATGAAGATTGTTCGTGACGGAAAGCCAAGAGGTTGTGGTTGTCCTGAGAGAAGTATGTTGAAATGGGTGTTTGCAAGATTCAACACGAGTGATGCTAAACCAGTTAACACACCACTAGCTAGTCATATTAAGTTGACAAAGTGCATGTGTCCTTCTACCAAGAAGGGAGAGATGATATGGAAACAGCCCTCTACTCCTCCCTGCTATAGGAGTCTTATGTATGCAATGGTTTATGTGACGCCGCCGAGATATTGCTCATGCAATTGGCGTTGTGAGCGGTATTTGTCAAATCTGGCGAGAGAACATTGGAAAGCGATTAAGTGGATTCTCGATACTTGAAAGCTACTTCCGCTTTATGTTTGGTTTTTGGTAGTACGAGTCCGGTCTTGGAGGGTTTTACGATCACGCAGACATGGCGAGTTACGAAGAAGAAAGTCTACTTGGGTATTTGTTTACTTTTGCGGGGGAGCGATGTCATGGCGTACCAAGTTACAAAAGTGTGTTTCTTTGTCTACAACTGAGTCAGAATACATCGCCGCTACTGAAGCAGGCAAGGAGATGTTGTGGTTAAAACGATTTCTCCAAGAGTTGGGATTAAAACAAGATGATGGTTTATTGTGATAGTCAGAGTGCAATTGACTTGACCAAGAATGCCACATATCATAATCGGACCAAGCATATTGATGTTCGTTATCACCGGCTTCAGAAGTGATGGAAAAGGAATTGATGAAAGTGAAGAAAGTTCATAATGACGAGAATCCCTCGACATGTTAACAAAAGTTGTTACTCGTGATGTTCGGGAATTTTGCAAGGAATTGGTCTGGGATGGACTCCAAGTGACGGGTCACGGAGATTGGGTTCTGAGGGGAGATTGTTAGTCAAAAGGTGTCCTCACCCACTCCCACTCATTATCAATTCCACCCACTACCACTCATTATGTTTCCTCACCCACCCACACCACCTTCTACTTTCCTACCTACCTCATAATTTAGCCAACCTCTCTCCCTCATTTGGCTATAAAAGGAGGCTAAGGAAGAAGGATTAAACACACCAAAACCAACTCTCTCTCAAGTCTCATCCCGAGAGAAATCCAAGAGTTGGAAGAAATAGAGAGTGAGAGAAAAGAAGCTTTTAAGCTTTAGAAAATAGAGAGGAGAAAGATAGTTCAAATAGAAGGGTGTTTTATTTGGGTTCCATCACATAGTTATTGTGGTGAAGTAATTTGAGTTTGTACTCAAATTAAGATATCTTTGTATTCTCTCATATTATTCTAGTGGATTTTTCGAAGATCGTCCCGTGGTTTTTACCTCTTAGTTTTAGAGGGTTTTCCACGTAAAATTCTTGGTGTCTCGTGGTTTGATAATCTTGGTGTCTCGTGGTTTGATAATCTTGGTGTCCCTTTGTTTGTTTTTCTTTCTTATTATTCATTTAATTTATCAACAACAATAGTCTTTGGATGGTGATTTTTCCCAACACGTACATGCATGTTAAATAAGAGGATTAGTGACACGGGCCCGTTATCTCGATTAATTAGCGTCCATATAAAAGAACTTGCAAAACTAAATACTGACACCTACCATTCCTATATATATATATAAAAGAACTTGCAAAACTAAATCCAGGCCGAGAAAAGCTTCTAATCAAACAAGTTAATGCACATATCATCATCACTCTCCTCATTTAGCTCTTCCTGCAATATTTAATTTGTCAAAATATCAATACATTAATAATGATCAATAAGCAGCCAAATCCAACATAACTAAAAGACAAGCATTCATATTTTCGATATTTACCTTCTCTACAGCTGCAGGTGCAGCAGCAGGGGCTGCATGCTGCCAGCAGAAGCAACAGCAACAGGTGCTCCACCACCACCACCAGAACCAACATTTACTATAAGGCCCTCAATGTTCTTCTTCTCGGCAAGCTTAGCAAACAGACTTGGCCAGTATGATTCTACACTCACATTGGCCTCTTTCACCAAGGTAGCAATCTTCTCTGCCTGATTTATAATAAATATTAAAGAAAACTCCTGCGTACAACACCCATGCACATGTATACTATTTCAACATATGGTACTACTTTCCGAGAATGAAGATATTCCACGTTTTTCATCAGTATCATCTGAAAATCAATACAGATCATAACAACATATACTACATGTATATATAGTAAAAACGAGTCACACTACGGAAATTATCACGTAAGAAAGTGAAATTGTAGCTAGAATAGCCAAAACATATTGCAACACTTACCAGTCCATGATTTTTATTAGTATATCTGGAATTCAATCCAGATCATACCAACATATAATATATTTATAGGCATAGCCATTAGCCATTAGCCACCCATCCACACACATATAAAAACAAGTAATGTTATGGAAAAATTATCACGTAAGAAATGAAAATGAAAATGTACAATAGCAAAAACATATGGTACCAGTTTACAGGTAATATTCCATGATTTTTATTAGTATTATTAAGAATTCAATCCAGATCATAACAACATATAACCGATCTATACGTACGTACAGTAGTCTTTTTCTTTTTAGTTTTTACTATTAGCAGCAAGGATGACCACCGCCAAAATTTTATGTCTAATAATTGTTCAAATTTTATAATATTTAAATATGTACTCCAATTAAACATATCAATTTTTTGTAAATATTATAGCAATTAATCTATTTATCAAAATAATAGTATGTATTGTCCAAACACATCATAATGAGAAAAAGTTTTAATCGAATTACCATTATTGATGTATGCATGTGTTTTATCGGTTAATAAACGGTTGTCGTTTTAATCTATTTTGGTCAATTTAGAACTGAGATGTATTTATAAAACTTGAAAAATTGAAAGACATTAACAATGTTAAAATTTTTACACCTCTCATTGATAATTAAAAAAAAAAAAATCAATTAAACATTTAATTTTATCGCGTCGACTCGGTTAGATAATATAAATCACTATCGACTTAATTATGTTGATTCACCAATGAATTAATTGAAAAGTAAACTCAATTTTATTTTTAAATATATGCATTGATTACAGAGAGATAATTAAAGATGCATTACTTGGGTATTAGATAGATCAATACTTTTAAAACTTACTGTTTTAAAAATACATTACTGTCTATCATTTGTTTTCCTTCGTGTAATTATTTATTTGTGTTTGTGAGTTTTGCAATAAAAATTTAACTCAAAATACTGTATGTGAGATTAAATTTGAGAACTATTATACGAATACTTTTGATATTTGAAAGAAAAAAATTAGTTTTGAGAGGGAATTTTAATAAAATCTATCTCCTCTCCTCTCCTCTCCTCTCTTAATTTCCCTCTTTCTTTTTTTACCTCTCCTTTTTAAAACTCAAACACAATATTACGACTAAAGAGGTAGTGACATTAAATTATAGACAATTTTATAATTAAAGATGATTTTTTCAAGCTATTTTAAAATTATAAATAATTTTTTGTTTTAATATTATAAAATAGCATGATGTTTTTAATTTTCTACTGTCTAGTTAAACAATACGTCGTTGTTGTTAATTTTTTTTTAATTAATATTATCGTGAAAAAGAGAATATGCGACTTGTTATAGTTCTGTAAATATATACATTCATTCATTAATAATATTTTGGTCTTTTCATTATTTTTTATTAATGACATTACAAATATTTTACCATTTCATAACTAAAAGTTGCATGCTATAAATTTAAGAAAATAATATTTTCATACGAGTAGTAGGAGAAAGAGATCATGTTGAAATATCAATTTTTTATGTAAAAAAATTAAAATTTTAAATTTATTAGTACAAATGTCCACATTATTAATACCATACAGACGTCAGAAAACAACTTGCCCAATTATACTCCTATTCCTATGCTACCTAGTAGGCTAGTAGTACCCACCACAACTTTGTGTATTCGATTACCTTCGCCCAAAAACACTACAGTTACAATGAAAGACGCTTATCAAATACTCGAATCATTTCAATCTTTAAATTGAGTTTAAAAACATATCTAATTAATTTTCAAAAATCAATAATAATGTTATAATTTAAAGTAGATAATATTCAATATTAACTTGATCTTATTCTTCGGGATGGTGAGTGTGCCAAGATTTAATAGTTTATTTTCTTTCTAGAATATTTTTTTTCAATTTATTATACATTCTTATTCGATTATAAAGGAGTAATCATAACCATCGAATTCAGACATTGCCAACGAAGAATAATCAAATATAGAGAGCAGAAAGTATGCAAGCAAAATGTATCAAGTATTTCGCAAAAATGATGCTAAAACTAACCGAACAAGGTGATTGTGAAAAATTAAGAGAGCAAATTTTAGTCTCAGCCTGCAATGAAGAGAATGGAGAATTTGGCACCTATTCCCAATAGAAGGGAAGCGTTTGAGGACTTGCGCTGCTGTTGCGAGATGCATGAGGCCCCATGTGGAACATGTCCAGACAATGGACATCATCATCACTGACATTAGGAACCAAAATCGACTCCATACTATTATAATTTAGGCCCGAATCTAAAGGATATGCTACAGGGATCGAGTTAGGCTGACTTAGACCGATATCAGATGTCTGCGTTGGTGATGATGACAGAAGAGAGAGAGCACAATCCGAGTGGAGGACTCGAGTTGAAAACCCATCACACAACATTTTGTTGCTGGCACCACCGCTTCCTGAAGAAGCAATGTTGTTGACAAGTGGTTGGCAGACAGTCGCTGCTTGAGCTGATTGGTTACTCAGCTCAAGGTTAGTGTTGTTCACAAAACTGAATTGCTTTCCCCTTTTGTCACTGCTCGAGGAGAATTCAGGAACTGCATTGTGTTTGTCAGGGAGGTGTGAATGTAAATGATGGCTATAAAGCTTAGCATCTTCCTCGGCTTTCACAATCCCTGCCCATATTGGATTTACCACAGCAGTGGTCGGATATACTTGTGGATTGTAGAATTGCATCAATCTGTTTCCTGAAACTAATAGATACATCATGAATACAAAATCTTGACATCATCTTTGTTCATTAAGTGAGACAAAACACTCTTCTCATCCAATCATCATCTCAACTAACCGTACACTGAAAGCTCCTAGCCTCCTACTGATATTATTTGATGTTGCAAGAAACGGCATGTAATAATAACTGGGAATTTAGAACTAACTGGGATAGGGCATGCATATGACAACATCGAAGAATAACTACTAAACATATAAAACATAATAATTTTGCTAAGACTTTTATCTGTTGTCAGATTATTTTCAAGTCAAAGGATTTTAAATGATTCAGTCTAACGTGACTGGGCTTAGTAGACACACGCGCGCACACCATAATCAAGAAACTCCAAAGAGCCATCACATAGTTGAAGAGAAAAATTCGGTTGAAGTTACAAACCAATAGGATTTTTCGTCGTTTGTCAACCTTGACTTTGGTAAATAAAACACAAATGACCATGTCCCCAACTGGAATTTGAATCCCACATCTCTCTTTTGTAGTAGCACAAGCAATCGAGCTACCAGCCAGTGAGGAATTATATAATAGTATCTCTTTTACTAGTCAAACTTTTCCTTCCAAAGGAATGAAGGATATATCATACTACAAAAAATGACCATGGTGGTGGCTATTAGAGTCATTCTTCCAAAACTTTTTTCAACCACACAACTCGTCATTTGCATCATCCCATTTGTCA
The DNA here is from genome assembly GCA_020205605.1 of Panax ginseng. Classification (NCBI taxonomy): domain Eukaryota; kingdom Viridiplantae; phylum Streptophyta; class Magnoliopsida; order Apiales; family Araliaceae; genus Panax; species Panax ginseng. Next base: position 5,426,413 of record CM035145.1, on the reverse strand, counting down.
ATAGATTTTCAAAGCAAGAGGAATTCTTAGAAAGCCAAATCAACCTTTGGTTATCTATCCCTATCATATTATTTCCCTTCATTATAACTTTATGTAGAATACTATGCCTCATTTTGGGTCCCAATAGATACCAGTCAAGCTAATTTCTGGTGTTAATTGTAAGGTCAGACACCAGAAAAGTTAATGAAGCGCTCTACTGATTAATATTTGTTCATCAAATTGCATATTTGCAGTACTATATGCCTAAATGCCTCAGAGCTGAAATTGAGTTTATTACTAGATGCATATCACAGTTAGAATCATTTAATTTCAGTCACAAAATATGTCCCAATGAAGAAATCAGTTATAATAGAAACCTTGATGACTAGGGAGAAAGTTTCCAGCACATGATAGAGGTTCTGGCTGAGGCTTCCTTCTGCGACGATTATGTCCATCAAGTCTTTTCCTGCAGCTTCTCTTTCCATCATCAAATTCCTCTAGTGAATGGAACCTACGAAGAGTGACACAACAATTGAGAGCCCTTAGGCTGATCAAAAATCATGCAGCAGAAGAAGAGGATTCAGTGCTAGAGAGAACAAACATTTCAACAATATTGAGACTAAGTTAAATAAACACTATAGAAAGATAAGTATGTTGGGACTAATGGATTTGGAGAAACAAGAGTTGATTCAATAGAAAAGGGCTTTATAAATATATTAAAAAAAAGACTGTTAGAGCCTTTTAAAAAATGGGTACATGGAAAGGGGACCAGAAATTTTTAAATACAATAAAATAAATGATTGCTGAAATGCTGATCCTTTACGGCCCGGCCCACATAGCTTTCAGCTCACAACAGGGACCCTTGTTTCCACATTAGGCATATATTCCTTTCTTATCCGTTAGAATCCACAAAAAGTTGAAAATAGATGCCCAATACATACATACACAAATCACATAATCAAATTGGTCTTAACAATTATCAAATTATTGTACCTTCTCAAGCCACTAACATAATTTGAAGACCACCAATATCAGCGTAGCAGCTTCAGTTTGTGATTAGTTATTTGCAAAACTCTTCACACACAAAAAAATGCAATGCTAACTACAGAATACAACAAGGATGAAATAATACAATCTAACTGGTTCAAAATAACTTCACGCAACAATTAAATTCAAACAAGGAAAACTAACTACCACTTAGACAAAGATAGAAAAACTTGTACATCTAAAAGCTCATACTAATCACTTGAACATAAGAATACAAGCTCACTGAAGGCACCAAAACATTCGTACCTGCTGCACTGCTGGCAAAACCGTTTCTTGTGACCATTGATTGTAACCTGTGGAGTCTTAGAGTGAAGTTCGCAGACCTTGTGGCGCCTATGGTACTCCCTGCAGTTGCTAAGGTCTGCATTGCACCCATCTACAAGGCAAGATGCTGTCTGAATTCCATTGTTAATTGCACGTGCCCTCTTTGATGAGCCTGAAGGTGATAGCGCCATTTTGGGTACATTTGGCACCTTAGAAGTTTCTCCCAACTCATTGCCCGAGTCGACCACATGGCCAAGCTTCAAATCAACTGAAAAATCCCCCTTAATACCCTGTCCACCAAAGCTGCTAGACCCACTAATTGGATTAATGTTAGGGATGGTTTCTTGTTCAAAATCAGTTAAATCCCAAGAACGAGTCTTCAAATTCCAGTCCATAATGCCTCTCAGTATAAATACTCCTTCCTCTATCTTTTTTCTTGTTTAACTTCCTCTTTACTCCAGACAGACTTATAGCCCCTACTTGGTAAAATGTTCATTCACTAGTTGTGTCAATCTTCATAAGAACACAAAGCATCAAAAAAAGAAGAAGCACAATTAGCCCGGACAAAAATTTGTAAATGAAACAATAAAAAGAAAAAGAAATTGACAGCCAGTTTACAGAAATTACCACTGGGTCGCATGAAAACAGTCGATTTATCAAGTTTCCCCAACAAAACAAGCTAAAGTAAAGAAACATAAAATTTCCAACAGAACAACTCAAAGTACACAAAAATATAAAAGCAAATCTACGAAATAAACAACAGCTAGGAACACAATAATACCCATCTAGAAAAGCACATTGCAGTCGACAAAAATTATCTTAAAACAGAAAATAAGACCCCCAATTTAGAAACATACTCAACTATTAAAGAGTGAAATAGCAGATATCATTCCCAAGGTAAGTGGAAGCCAATATGCTAATGGTACTACTGACAGCAAGCAAGTAAATATATTTAGAAAGAGAACTACAAACTTACAGACAAGTCACAAGTGCAGGTGCAGGACTGGTTTGAGCTTTCCAGCCATTCGTTCACTGACAGGGATTTCATTTTTGAAACAACAATTGAATAAAGAGGGTAGGTAGTTAAGGGCAAAATGGAAAGCATAAAGCTCAAGGGTGTAGGATAAGACGAATCACCACCTGTTTCCTTTAGAAAAAAAGAACATTCTGGAAATATAAATTACTACTATGGTCTATGAAGTAGTATGAACTATCCATTTTCTAATTTTTTTCGATTAAACCGAAATGAATAATATGAACTTGCGCGCATGATTTAAAAATAATAAGGGTAAAATTGTAAATTTCCTTTTACTATCATTTTATACAAATAACAAGGGTAAAATAGTAACTATACCGAGTTTCACTAAAAATAAAGTAAGAACTAAACAAAAAATAATACTCCCTCCGTTTCTAAAAGATTGTCATTTTAGAATAAAAAATTTATTCCAAAAATTTTATCGTTTATAACTTTCGAGGAAAATAAATTACTTTCCTATATTACCCCAATCTTCTCTCATTGTCCCAATAAATTTTCTCTCTTATATTAATAGTTTTCAATTTCCCATAAAGAGATAGTGATGAAATTTCAATCAAATTTTACTTGATAAATGATATTCTTAGTACTTTCTTAATTTATGTGCTAAAATCTTAAACGACAATGTTTTAAGAACCGAGGGAGTAATAATAATCAAAACACAATCCCTCTCTCTCCCCCTAATCTTCCGGTGAACCATTCCCCGTTTTCCCCGACCCCTGCCGTCCGCCGTTCCCCACCCGTCGTCGCTCTCTCTTTTTCACCGCTATCGTTTCTTCTTCCCCCTACTGTTATTGTTGTCTTTTCAAAAATGGTGGCCATAAATCTAAACCCTCCATTATCCTCAAAGAACCTAGATAGGTTCTCCCTCCACATTAGGTTCTCTTTCCCTCTTCTCCTTCTCTATCTTTTCACTCTCCTTCGATTGTCGGCAAGACTAAAATATTCAGATCCGGAAAGATTAGAAACCTTTTGGGTTAATGTCAACTAGTTGGGACTCAATTATCATAATATTCTCGCTTTTGAACGGAGACAGTAAGATTTTATTGGATTAATTTTCAGCATACATTTGTTCTTTTTGCTCAGCAAGAGTTGTTTTAGTATGTTTTTCGAAGAAGATTTGGGTGTGGATGAATGAGAATTTTGGATTTGGTGTGATGAAATAGATTTATAGGTTTGGTTATAAATTGGATTTCTGGGTTTGATAATTTGGTTTTGATAAAAGGATTTTGGGTTTGGTAATTTGATTTAATAAAAGGATTTTTGGTTTTATGATTTATTAAAATAATGAGTAGTTAAGAGAGATTGATAATAATGTACTATATTTATGTATTTACATTTTAACCCTTTATTTATTAAAATAATTATTTATTAATATTTTTTATTACACCTGCGTAGTAATTGATCACGAAAATGAAAAAAAAAATTAATTCAGAATAATAATTTATATTTAAACATTCAATTAATTATTATAAGATATTAAAAAAATGATTGAGGTATAGATAAGGAGGAGGTTATATATGTAAGTGATTAGAATGAAGTTTGTTTTGAAGTAAGTTGATCAATTGACCAATAGAATACTGACACGTAGACGAAGTTGTATTTGTTTTAGTATTCTATTGGTCAATTGACTAATTTATCAAAAAAATAATTCCATCCTAACCGGATCCGTGTATATATATTTATTTAGCTAGCGATACAACAAAGAGCAGCTCAAGAAAGTAGCATATAATTAGCTTAGATTTGTTGATGATTAGTTTTATATATAAACATTTAGAGCATTTTTAATGGTCTCTTCAATCACTCTAGAATAATTAAATAGGTGAGCCACACCAGAAAAATTATCTCTAACCTCTTCAACTTTAGTTATCAAATCTGTAACCTTATTCTCTCTCTTCTAAATATTTATTTTGTTTTTGGGATAATCAAAATCATATGAAAAAAGACTAAAAATATTTAATTTGCTTGATGAATTTGATGTACAGTTCATTGAATTGAAGAGATTGATAAAACATAAAATATTAAAATAACAAATAATACTTTTTAAATTATTACATATGTCAACAAACTTCAAATAATGTCCCTTTATTAGAGTTATGTTTCAAAAGTGTGGAGCTTTTCAAGAAATGATAACTCATAACAGGGACAGGCTGTTTTGTTGTGTTATTTGTATGAAAAAAATGAACCAAGTACAACAACGATGGATGCATGCCATGCCTAAGACAAAGCATGTGGCAATGGCGCACTGTCTCATATTTCAAGGCACATGTTAATTTATATTCATATCTTAATTTTATATGCTTTTTTTGTTTATTAATATAAAATTAATTTTGATTTTAAAATTATTTGATTTTTGACAATACAAATATGAAAATTGCAAGACTACTTTAAAATTCATGTTTTTATTTTTAAATTAAAATCAATTTAAAAATATTTCATATTACCTTTAAAAAGTGAAACATGGAGTATTTTATAAGTAAAGATTAGACAAAATTTCAAATTACGCAAAGCCTTAATTTATGTTCGAACATTCTGAGCTTTTTCCTTATTTACCCTAATTAATTCAAGTCAACTTGTCCGCAGATTGGGTCGCAAAATGGGCTCTTTATTCCTCAAATTTGTCAATATTCCATGACTAATGATTACTTTAAACTATATATATATATATATATATATATATATATATATATATATCTAATAAAATGAAAAGTATTTCCTTCATTCTAAAAAGAAAATTATTATTGATTTTTAAAAGTCAATATGAGATATTTTTATTTTAAAATTGAAATAATTCATTAAAAATAATGAAAGTAAATTTTATAACAAAATTTACAACATTACTCATTGTATTTGAGTAATAAATTATTTTTTTTTAAAAATATTAATAATTTTATAATCTAGAACGAATAACTCGGTACCTACCAACAAAATAATCCTAATCCTAATCCTAATCCTAATCCTAATCCTATTGATGGAAGAAATTACTACTCATAAAGTTGATGAACCACATCCACCAAATAAATAAAAACAGGTTTGATGTTGACTCTCGGATTTCATTTGTCAAAAAAGCACTACTACAAATTAATCATATATTCATTTCAAATAGTATTATTTTTAGATTATGTATTAAAAATGTCGTCATATTTATGTTTTAGCAGAAGGGAATGGACAAGCCATTAAATATGCAACAACCCAAAGTAGTCAGGACTCAGGGTGGTAGCTAGCCAGCTTGCTTGCTTGCTGAGTTGCTGTATTATTATTATTATTATTATTATTATTGTGACGTCCCCAAAATTAGGTATACATTATTTATCTTGGATCGTCAGATATATGATACAGAATTTAAATTTAACTTACTAATACAACTGTCGTGTACAATACGACAAACATAAATTGTGAGTTTTAATATAAATATTATCTACTAGAGATTATACAAACTCAAAAGGAGTCCTCATTACAATTATTATCACACTATTTCACAGAATAGTGAGGACTACTAATGTTATCCTCCGGACCATCACTCCGCTTTTCCCACTCGTCCCAAATATATTCTCATTTCATGAAGAGAACGATAAAAAAGAAAGGTGAGCTCAACTAGCCCAAAGAAGAAATATTATGACTAAGATAATGCGTAATAAATTATCATTAGTCTCCAACAATGTTAAACCGATAAAATATAATAGACATCAAGTTTAACTCATGCTGAACAAGCAATCCATTAAAAGAGTCAAATAGAAAATAAAATCTACTATCTTTTATGATTTAAAAGGTTTTTTCATCATCAATTATCGTTGAGACTCACTTTAATAAATATTCCACATCATCAAATCACCCCCACGCTACTAGCCAAGGATATTCTTTAGTATCACGACCACAATTATCCATGCACTACGGGCCAATAATATTTGTGTATTCATTAATGGTCAAGTGATCATGCCAACAATCGTCCATCAATGCACTACTGCCAATGAAAAACTTTTACCACATCATTTGTAACATTACGGTCATGATTACAAGAATAATCCTCATCATAATCATACCAAGTCCATCATACGCTACAGGTGCCACGTATGACTTTCAACAAAATATAAACATGAGGATGATGACAAATGATATAAGAATTCAATAAAACAAGTTCAAGAATTATTTTATCCGAAATTTTTAACGCTCAAATTGTCAACACGATCATCATTTTTGAGAGTAAAATTCAAGAATGATCGGAAGAATATTTCCATGAAAAGATCTTTGGATGAAGCCTTGAAATATCAAGGATATTCTACTAATTTCATGAAGTATAAAAAGTCGAAACTTTAACCCAACCGAGTATAATAAAGAATGGAATAACAAAAGAAATCACCACGCATGCCAGTACTTGCATGATGAGTTATTCCAATGAAATAATAATAATCTGAACCGTCAAAGCAAAATTTGCAACCGGCGGGATGTTCCAATGTAATAATAAAGATTTTAACCGTGTCCGTAAAAAACACGCATACGATGTTCCAACAAAATAATAATAAGATTTTAACCAAATCCTGTGTAAAACACACGCATAAGATGTTCCAACTAATAATAATAAAGATTTTAACCAGTCCTGCAAAACACACGTATGTAAATGTTCCAACAGAATAATAGAAGAATGTCACCAAGTATATGGTAGACCGCGTATACAGGTTATTCCAACAAAATAATAAGAATTGGAATAACAACAGTTCTCTTCATGAATAAGAAAGAATAACATTCCTTACGAGTACAACAAATAATATTCCCTACCTTAAGAAGAAGAGTATTGGATATATAAGTAGTGAAGTAGTAGCATACTTTCTTCTTTTTCTCTATAGTTTATCTCTCTAGAGTTTCAGTGAATTCGTAAGAAAATAATGAATGAATGAGCTTCATTTATAGAAAAATGAAATGCATAAGAATTAACTCATGAATCAATTAGAGATTGATTTACTTTAATCTGACTATCCATATTTAAAACAAAATAAAATATAATATATTCTATTTATAATCTAATAAACGAATAACTTTATAAAAGATTTTACTATGTAAACACTATGCAGACACTATGCAAATACTATGCGTAATAAAATATAATATATTCTAATTATTGTCTAATAAAATAGATAGCTTTATAAAAGTATTCATTTTTATATAAAAAGATTTTACTATGCAAAAATACTACGCAGATTTATTTATACATAATAGAATATAATATATTCTATTTATAGAATAACTTTATAAAAGTATTCTGCTTTATATAAAAAAGATTTTCTCAGATTATTACATTAATAATACCAACAAAAAACTGGGTGACTTATCACTTAAGCATCAATAATTAATACCGTAATGCTTACTACGCAACCACGCCAGATTATTATATTTTTAACACCGGTGTTTCAACAATTAACTGTAAAACTTCCACATTATTTTCATAAAGTATTTTTGTCATTTTTCAATCCGATGATAATTCCGTTTAATAGGGTCCACTGAATGATTGTCTTGTTGTACTTTAATATTCCTCGTTAAAACGAATATTCTCCACCAATCGAATATTATATAACAACTTGCGTACTTTGCAAAATTTATAAATATTACCCACAACTATTATATCAATTTCACTTCATAATATTCAAAAATAATATTTATAGAAAATTCATTTTTATTCTAAAAGTTGGGGTTTTACAATGATACTAGATGTGTCCCGTCCCTCCGGTACTGTATGGACAGTGTAATTTATCCCAAACTTTGGACGACCCAGATGATTTATTGAGTGAGTGAAAAATTCAAAATTATTTGTATTTTATTAGATAGATAGATAGATGTATGGTGGGATTTATCCCAAATTTTGGACGACCTAAATGATTTATTGAGTGAGCGAAAAATTCAAAATCATTTATATTTTATTAAATAGATTCAAAATCATTTGTATTTTATTAAATAGATTATTAGATAGATTTTATTAGATAGATAGATAGATGTATGGTGGGATTTATCCCAAATTTTAGACGGCCTAGATGATTTATTGAGTGAGCGAGAAATTCAAAATCATTTGTATTTTATTAGATAGACTAGCTATAGTCTCGTGCCTCCGGCACTATGGACGGTGGGATTTATTCCAAATTTTGGACGATTTAGATGACTTATTAGGATGAGTGAAAAATTCAAAATTATTTATATTTTGTTATATAGATTTGTGTATAATTCTTAACTACATTTGAATGTTTTTAATATTATGTAGTACTATAATACTTTACTCTTATCTCAAAACATGTAATATATATACATATAGGCAAAAGTTATTATATGACAAAAATGTTAATTGTGGTGATTAAGATGATTTAATAATGTCATGATTGAAAGTATGAAGTATATAATATAAATTATAAAATACTATAATTATTATTTACCTAGTTGATCAAACTCGATTAAATATATTTTATAAATTTAAACTATTATCCTCTTTTCACTTTGATAATTTACTTTTTAATTTATCAATTAGATGAGTAAATTAATATTGACTTTGAATAGAATAATTTTAAATTTAAAATTGATATAAACTAATTTAGTTTTAGTGTACTACTAATTTGAAGATTTATAGGCAAATTTTAAACGCCTGAAATTAATTGTGAAAAGAAAATTATTTTATAATAAAAAATAAAATTACAAAAGAGTCTTTCAACACTGCACTCAACTCAACATTCAAATGGGTTAAACGGCCGTGCCCCATCCTAGGATCGGATGTCTATGGTGTGACTTGTGAGTGAGTGTTGCCAAATGCCAAGGGAGGAATACTAGTACACGCGTGATTATGGGCCTTAGGAGTTTGGGCCTACACCCAAACATTTCTCATTTTCAATTACTATTCTAGTAGTAGTTAAGAAAAAAACATATGTTTTACGATGATATTGAACCAACGAAAATAACGGGGGAAATTATCAATTTTTGGAGCTGTTCATCCTTGTTGGGCTAACGATCCATAAGAACTGGGCCCTTGTTGCCCAATTAAATGTAGAATCAAAACTTTCAAAAGCAACCCCGAAGTCTATGTTCTTCCACCCCAGTCTTCTTTCAGCAAGAGCTCGAGTCGTCCCCTTCAGTTTGATTTCCTTCTAGGTCTAGGGTGTTCTCTCTATATACACATATATAATACACTAATACAGTTGATCTAATATAACAGTTGTAAATTTCAGGCTGAATTTGGGAATGAAGGGCGAGGAGTTAACAGAGCAGGAAACTGCTCTCTATGATCGTCAGATTAGGGTTTGGGGTGTTGATGCTCAACGAAGGTACGCTACTTGTATTAATTCTGCACCTAGTTTTAGTTAAAAGATCATGAGTTCTTAGGTTTAGCTAAAATGGCAACTCTGTTTTTGATGTGGGAAATATGAGCTTGTCCTTGCCGCAGCTATTCAATATGAATTTATATTTATGTGTGTGCTAACTATGAGCTTTCGCTGTTTCTTCCCAGACTAAGCAAATCTCATATATTAGTCAGTGGCCTCAAAGGGACTGCTATTGAGGTAATTTTAGAACTTGTTAAGAAATATCAAATATCATTTAATATATATATATATATTTAATATATATATATATATATATATATATATATATATATATAGAGCGGTTCTAAATCTGACCAAATAAGCGGACCAAGGCAAAAAAACACACGGGTTGGGTTTAACCACAAAAACACACCAGTTTAAACCCTACCCACGTTTTTTGCCTTGGTCCGCTTATTTTATTCCGTTGAGATCCTTCCGTAGATATATATATATATATATATATATATATATATATATATGGCACAACTGACAATTATGTATGTGCATTTTTATATAATTAGGTGCCATCATAGGTGCATATTGCATAAGACTATATTTTAGGTGGTTAATTTGAATATTATCATTAATAGCTTAACTTGTTAAGATGAACTTCAACAGTTTAACTTTCATTTTGGGGTGTCGCATAAAAGGAAGGGCTCTTAATTGAGATGGACAAAGTGTTGAATTTGTCATGATATGGTTCTTGTTATCTAATTTGACTAGGTCTCCCTGGATACAAATAAATTAGAATTTCCGTAGAAGTGCTCATTTGTTGTTGTCGATAGTAAAGCTGTAAAATTGTAACTTAGCTAGAATATATCACTGCAGTTTTGCAAGAACATCGTTCTAGCTGGAGTGGGCAGTGTGACGCTAAATGATGATCGCCCAGTGAATGAAGAAGCGTCAACGGCAAATTTCTTGATTCCTTTTGATTGCAATGAGTTTGGTGGGATATCTGTAGCTGAACTTTGTTCTGAATCATTGAAAAATTTCAATCCTATGGTTCGTGTTTCTGTAGAAAAAGGTTTGCTTCTTTTATACCTTGTTCTGTGATCTAGAAGTCAAAGTACATTAACTAATAGTACTCTAGATGGACTTCATCTTGAACCTAGCACTACAAATTGTCTTTCACATGCTTCTTTCTGTTTGATGTCTTCTAGTTTATACTCTGTCGCGTGCCAGTCTCGGATAAAGCTTGATAAAAAAATATATTCCAACAATAAACATATTGCAAAATAGACATGTAAAATTTCTGTCGAGCCAACTTAGAACTTGGTCACAATTATCCTGATGTGGTTTGGCTGCTAATTGCCAACATAATACAAGGTTTGAATTTATTATTTTTTATTTCTTTTTGATGAGTCCGTCCTGAATTTGTCTTACAGGTGACTTGTCTAGCTTCAGTGTGGATTTCTTCGAAAAGTTTGATGTCGTTGTTGTCTGTTGTTGCTCTCTTGTAACAAAAGTATAGTTCTTACTCTCACTTACCAGTACGAGGTTGCATGTTTTTTTTTGTGCGTGGCTAATGTAGATCTGTAGATCCACTCCTCTACTCGTAATTATTATTTTTTATTAATTTATATAAGCAATTATTTGGATCTATCTTGTTTTTGAATTTTAATATCTTTCTGTCTTTCTAATGCTTGTGCCTCAGAAATTGGTCAATGAAAAGTGCCGCAAGTTGTCAAAGCATGTTGCATTTTACTCAGTTGACTGTCGAGATTCTTGTGGTGAAATATTTGTTGATTTGCAGAACTATTCCTATACAAAGGTTATATTCGAACTCTCTTGATGCTTTGGCTTTTTTCTGGTGAGATGTGCTAAAACTAACAAAATCATGTTCTCTGGATGTATACTATATGATGTATCTACACTCAACATAAAGCTGTCCAGAAAATGATAAATTCTTAGAGACTTCATAATACAAAAAACAGGGGCACAGTAGGCATCTTTGCTGTAAATTCTTCTTCTTCTTGTTCTTTTATTTTGTTTTGAAATGAGCCAAAGCCCAAGTATTGACATTGACACAAATTAACATGCGTGCGTGCGCGCGCGCACACACACACACATATATATATGATTACAATTTCTGAATCCTCTCATCCTTTTATCGCGTTCCATGTATCACATTCTTCATCTGCTTGTTTTCTTCGGTCATGATTTATCTTGAATTACTAGTCAGGAATAGGCGCAATGTTTGTGGACTGTAAATTTAGATACTAAGTTTATTAGTTTTAGGTGGTAGTTAATTGTGATAGTGACTGGTTTGTTTCTTTTGACGTTCTTAGATTTTAATTTAAGGTCATTTCTTTTGTGCCAAGTTTCAGCTTGATAGGGCTGTTACACCAAAATATAATGTAGGCATACTAAACTTCACAATTACCTAAATAAGTAGTATATGTAAATAAACTAGATAGACACTTGAAGAATTAATATGTCCAGCTTTACAACAAATGAAGTTGGTCAATGGTGTACTTTTGTGAGCCCAGGCCAGAATTTCAATTAATTCTTGTGAGTACTCACACTAGGAAATTAAGAACATAAACTAGTAGCCGAAGCCCCAAATACGATGCCCAAATCATAGTTGTCACGGCGCAAAGACGGGATGCGGCGGTAGTTGACCGCCAGGACGCCTAGGTGATAAGGCGTCAGTATGGCGACAAATAGTTAACAATGTGCAATTTATATATTATTTATTTTATTTCAAAAGTATATTGCACAACAAAATTTTATATACACTAAAACTCAAAATATAATAACTAACCCTAGGAAAAAGGGTCCACTCTACTATGTTTCTAGTTATAGCTCAAGCAAATTCATCAACTACGAAGTCATTTCCGTCTCACGAGCATTACTCTCATTCAAAAGAGTTATTCAAAAGAGTAGGTCATAGGTTAGGTTTAGGGTTAGGTTAAAGTCATGAGTTGAGTTACTTGGGTAATTGAAAAGTCCATTGGTTATGATCGGTCATGGTTAAAAATGACTTCATCACTTAAACTTGAGCCCATTACCAATGTGTGAGCCTTGGCGGCTCGGCATGTCTTGACCTTCTCCAACACTAGGACGCCTAGGCGACACCATGACAACTATGGCCCAGATAAGATTACACATGTCCAGACCGATAAACTATTCATACCAAAAGGGCTAAATCTATTGATAAGTTTTGAAGAGTAAATTAATGATTGAGTATTGTTTAAAAGTGATGACATTCCATCGACTCTGTCCCAAAATTATATAAAAAAATCCATACCAATTAATACTGGTTGCACAATAAAGCTTAGTAACAATCCTTAATAATGTCCACTGAGGCAATGGCTGGTAAAGGCTATCACTAAATTGTGTTTAGAAAGTTGTATATGTTGCCTATCATTTAAAGCATAAGCATTTATGGATTTGGTATTATTTGGCTCTGGTGCAAGTCAGCTTTCACTAGCACACCTCTGTATGACCTGCCTCGTCATTCACCATGTTATCATGAACCTTTATGTTCATCTTCAAGGATTCTACTGAATTCTTGGTTCAGCTTGTGGATTAACTGATTACGTGCTCATATCTTGGCTCTTGCTAATGTTTTACTCAGAAACTTGCTTCATGAAGTTTGTTGATGAAGAATACTTGAGCACAAAAACGTCTATCTGGCATAATTAATGTTTTTTGCTTATAGCTATTTTTTTTCCTGTCGGCAGAAAAAACTTGATACCGCGACTGAATGCCAACTACAGTATCCCAGTTTTGAGGTATTATTTCATTGAAGTTAGCAAAATAATGTTCAGTATTGCTCTCTAGTAGGGGTTGTGCAACAGTAAAATACGTTCCGAACTGTTTTATTTTACTCAAAAATGAATATCGATACTAGTACCAAATTACCGGAATCCTGTACCGATTAATGCCAATTCGGTACATACCGTTATATACTGATTAATTAATTTATTTATTATTTTGGACATTTTTTTTATTTTTTTATATAAAATCCACTAACATTAAGTCTCTGGCACATAGTAGGAGGTCCATAAGCCCAAATTACAGTAGCCCAGTTGTTGGTTACTGGAGGAATAGAGATTAGGAGAGTTTTTTACTTTTACGTATCTACAACTATTATATAATATATTAGAAATATTCATTTGGGATAAGCTTGACTTCTTTAGTTATCCACTCATCCTCTCCATCGCACCTCAATTCTCACGAACTCACAGTGGGTAAGTGCTTTATCATTCAACCAAATAAAATTAAAACTAAAATACCCATAATTAAAATATTGAAGATGTCAGAGAGAGGACTTTACCTCACCATATGCCGGGTAGTTGAAATTGGGGTAGATCTGTTGAAATCCTGAAGATGATGATCGTCATTGAAGATGATGAAGGTATAAACATGCATGTGCGTATTGTTGAGACTGAGCGTCTGTGATTTGATTTCAAACTTCAATTCAAGTTTCTCTCTTCAGTTTCTTGTATTTGTTCGACACAAACAAAAAATATGATTTACTATATATATATATTAAACCGGTAAATAGGTCTGGATTACCGAATATGAGAAAGTGACTACCAATGCCAATCCGATGTACCGGAAAAATTTACCAATGCCGTACCGGTTAATAAATTTACCGAACTCACTGGTTCGGTATGGCTGGTTTTGGAAAACTATCGTTTTTACTGAATATTTTGCCCACCCTTACTCTCTAGTATCTTATTGACGCATGCAAGATGTTGTTAAACCATGTGGATATTTGATTATTCATTTCAAATTATCAATATGTGGCAAGTTAATTGATATCCCATAATAATCGAACAAGACTCAATACTCGATAAAGGCCAATGAAGGCTTACTAGTAAATACCACTAAAAGGAAGGAATTTCTTATAGAATTCTCTTTTGGAGCAGAGTCATAAAACTCATAACCATTGCCCCACTTTACCTGTCCTCTTTTTACTATCTTTTTACTATGATAGTGTAATATTTCGGTGGTCATTGTATTCAATTAAGGTCATTTCATTTATATATCATGATAATCAATTTTATGTTTTCTTTCAGGAAGCGATTGCAATACCTTGGAGATCTCTTCCTAAGAGAGTGGCGAAGCTGTACTTTGCTATGAGAGGTAATATTACTTGCTCCTTTTATTTATTTGCACTTTTATACTTATCATCCCCACCCTCTCATTGTGACTACTGGTGAGGATCTGGAGGTTGTTTGTAAGAAAAGAATAAAAATGGATAGGCAATACATGAGTTGCTTACAGAACACAAAGGGAGAGAAATCTTGTTAAGGGAAATGATAGACTCCACGCTTGAGGTAGTAGTCGTCCGCTTGCAACATATTCATGAACTTGATCCAACCTCATTCCAATCATCGTTAATAAGTCCCCATGATGAACGTCTTGCCGTGCAACTCAAATCCTCTCCTCGTGGTCCAATTGAGTTGAACTCTAAATGTAGCATTCTTGAATCAATTTCAACCCAATTACTTGCAACCATTCGTTGAGTCCCCAGAACTCGAATTGAGTCGTCGTTGTTTGACGCGAGCCTGGTCAGAATTGTATCAGGAAAATTCTTGGATACAGATAGGAGATTGGGTGCATTAGATGAGGAATATTGCACACAATTGCAAGTCCAAAAGATCTTTTAATCTATGGAATATTATTCTTCTGACATGGTGAGTTTGACCTTAAACCATAAGGTGAAGTTTTGTGAGACTATATCATTGTGTAAATAATGAGTGAGGTAGTACTTTGATGGTTTTGTGAAAGCTAAACAGCTGTTCCTTGCAGAACTCTATCTCATATTACACAACTATCTCTCATATGTTCCTTGCAAAACAATATCTTATATAGGTTGTCTAATTATGATGATAAGAAGCATGAAATCTAGACGGATCGTTATTCAATTGTTTAGAGAATTGGTTGTAAATATAGGAAAATGGGGTAGAACAATATTTATTCCCCTCCCCCAAAAAAATGAAAAAGAGTAAAAAAAATATCCAACACAATTAATAATATTATTGCTTTGAATTATCAAAAAAATATTATGATTCTCTTTTGAACCACACCTCTCTTTTTGGTTGCCATTATGCATATGTCATCATTAAATCCTGGAGGAAAATAATCCAACTTATTTTAGAGCAGTGATTGAAAGGTTTGAAGATGTTGAGGGTCGTTATCGTGGAGAAACATCGACTGCAGACCTTCCTAATCTTCTCAAGTTGAAGACGGAACTTTGCCAGGCACAAGTATGCAACTCAGGTTTCTGTTATTAAAAAATTAGTCTGTGGTTCTTACATAAGCTCTGGTTGCCCTTGCAGTCACTGAATGAATCTCAGATTCCCGAGTCTCTCCTAGAGAGATTGCTAGCGGGTACAAGTGAATTCCCTCCTGTATGTGCAATAATCGGGGGGATTCTTGGGCAGGTATTTGATCGGGACTGTAGTCTTCCTTACTTGGAAGTTCATATTTAGTAGTTAATTTGTTTTCACCTAATTTGAATCCATTACCTATTCTTGCAGGAAGTTATTAAAGCAATATCAGGGAAAGGGGATCCTATTAAAAGTTTCTTTTACTTTGATGCTTTGGATGGTAAAGGCGTAATAGAAGACATGTCAAACTCTTAAACAGTGGAGGCTTGCAGGTCTGCACAGGAAGGTTGTACACCAACCTGAGGCTAGAGTTTAGGAATTTAACTTGAGATTGTCAATGAATTCAAACTGTCCCAAGTAAATTGGTGATTGGTTTTGTAATGTCTGATACTGTTGTGAATCTTGGAACTGGTTCATCAAATGACTGCATCACCTGTCCCAACTGATATTACTTGGATTATGTTGATGCAGAAATTAACACTTGTTGCATCTATTGTCAGAATTGCAAGGAATGAAAAATTGATCATCTTAGCGACCCATTGTTTGCTTGGATATTTGAATGTAGCCATCCTTGAATCATAAGCTGGGCTCTAATCTATCAATATTTTTGCAGTCATTGTACGATGGGGTAGCCACTTGTTTTGTTAGGTAGATCAAATCTACTTGTTTACAAATTGTTCTGGTCTGAGCCAGCCAGCCAGCCAGGCTCGAGATGTAAAATAGACTAAAGAGCTTGAAAAAGAAGAGACACAATCATGAACTAGTAGTCTAGACTAGAGCAAATAATTAGCCGGGACTAAAAATGTTGGAAGCAAAGAGATGGAGATGAAAACCGTAAGGTGGTGGTCAAGGTAAATTAGAGTAAAAAGGAACTTTGTAAAAGATAAACGCAATAAACCGTTCAAATCTCAGTGTAACCCACCCAAAAAATCAAATTTGAAAAAGATGAGAACGTAAGTTGTGCATACCCCCTCCCCCTACCCCGCTATAATCTCATCCATCAAGGCACATTCACAACTAACCCACACACCACTAACCTTACCTTCATCGTCTTTCGTAATTCAAAATCTCCTTACCACTACAAAAAAGGAAAACAACCATCATTACTAGTACTTGAATACAAATAGAGAGAGATCGATGGGAAAAAGAAGAAGAGACCCCACGCAAGAAGGTGAAGAAAAAGAAGACCCATTACTAGAAGAAAAATATAAGCAGCTTGAAGAACATTGGAACATGAGTTGCAAACAATCAAATCCTTGTCGTCATGATAAAGTCTTGCGTCGATGTTCAAGCAGCAGCGTTAGTAGTGTTGATCAGTTATTTAACAAATACTCTCCAAGGGAGCTAATGTCCTCTCTGCAGGTAAAGCGTAGACCACCTTCCGAAGAAAATGATGATATGCTTGTTGAATTACTCAGAGACCGGTTGTCGGCTATTCAAAGCGGCAAGTTAAAAGGAAGGCGGCTTTTTCAAGACAGTGACGACGACGATGATGATGATGATGAAATATGCGGTGACTGCTTTGATTTGATTATTACTCAACAAAGTGAACAACTGAAATCATCTGTAGTATCCTCCTATGCTTCTGATCATGATGAGTTTTGTTCTCCTAGTAGTAGTAGTACTTCTTCTTCTTCTTCTTCTTCATCTTCACTCATTATATCTAATGAGAAATTAGTGGAGAGAGAAAAGGTAAAGGTGGTAGTAGCCGTGGAAAGGGAGAATAGTAGTGTGGCCGGAGAGAAGATAAATATTGGTAAAGGTGGAAGGGTGAAGAATAACAATATGCCTCATATAGCCATGGCTTGGTTGGGTATTGTTTTAATGTTGTTTGTTATGATCTGGATGAGTTGCAATCGCTGGTATGTGGGCACTGAAGATGATTTTGAGGTATTTCTAGTCCCAACGTGATGAATTGGACTACTTTTTTGGCTTAGCTAACTGTTATTATGATCAGATGTTTTGTTAATATTGTCCATTTTGTTTGTGTGTTTTGTGATGTTAAATCAATCCATGTTCGCTCGCTTTTATTTTGACTAAAAACTCATTCTGGTATATAGATCCTTAATTGAATATATATTAATTAATATATATATGATATATATTAATTTTGATTATACCTCATTCTCCCCGCTTAAGTAGTTGGGATGAATTCTTTACAATTTAGTTTTTTTATGATCTTATTGAAAAATCATATTTAGACAATTTTTATTTAATATATCTATTTATGCAGAAGCTAAATCTTGATCAAGTGTGGGATTAAAATTAAGATAATCAAATATTTTGTTAATTCTTACTTCAAATATAGATATAGCCACATATAGTATTATTGCCACAGTTGGCCCCAATCAAAAGATTTTTTTAGGTTATATAATTATTTTGCACCAAAATTACATAATTTAGGACATTTCTTTACTTCACAAATCTTATTGGGCTGGCAGAACTGAAGGCCGAAGTTCTATAGTATATTACTACTATATTTGCCAAAGTAGCCCATCTTAAGGAGAGCAGTGGGCTTTTTGCCTGAATAGTACCACCCCCCACCTCACTCGTCGTACGATGTTTAAACAGAGTTTTATTTGTGAGTACAAAAAATAGAGATTTTTCTTCTTTTAATTTTAATACAAAAAATATATAATATTTTTAGTATCATACTATTCGTACAATAAAATTAAACATAAAAAAATGTAAAATCTAACTTTTTATGGAAACTCTTTAAAGTATTACTAATTATTTTGTAATTTATTATATCTAATCGGATCCTCTGACTTGTTATGATTAAATGTTTTTCAATGGATGGAAAAGGCTACGACGGATGAATATAGATAAAAACTTTGTTCAGTTCAGTCTTGATCCAAATTATAATTAGCTCATGCATGCTCCTATTCTTTCCTACCCAATTTTGAATTTTACAAATCAACTCCAAAAAATTAAAATTAATAGAGACGTACGTAGCGATAGGGTGTTTGTTATAAACAAGCCTTAGTACCTAGGTATTGCATCTTGTGATCTATATATATATATATATACGGTAAGGATTAAGAGCATTCTCCTTAAATAGCATTTCGTCTTAAATAACATTCTTTTATTAAAACTACGTCGTTTTGGAGGGACGCGGTGACATTTTTTGTAAATACGCTATGGCATTGTATTTATAAAATACCACCGCGTCCCCTCCAAAACGCATTTAGTTTTAATAAAGGAAATGCTATTTAAGGCGTAATGCTATTTAAGAAAGAATCGCTTGATCCCGACTGTAGATATATATATATATATATATATATATATATATATATATATATATATATATATATATATATATATATATATGTATGTATAATAATAGTAGTTCAAAATTTTTAACATGCTACCCCATAAATTAAAATAGAATAAATTTTATTTTACAATAAAATTCAAATGAAAGATCAACTTAAAACACAATCGAATCTAGGTGGCTACTTGAAATTGAAGAATGATCACAAAAACCAAATTATTTATTTATCAAATTATTTTCTACAAATATTTAAATTTTTAAACATCATGAATTTACTTCAGAGACTCTCCCCTTTGTTGATTTTTTTTTTCTGGATTAATTTTCTTTGTTATATATAGAAAATTGATATTTTCATATAAAAAAAATAATATTTCTACATGAATCTCTCTAACGTATTTCTACATGAAATAAAAAAATAATATTTTTGCATAAATTTTGATATTGACCAAAATTTTGAGACGTTTTTAAATTATGCATAGTCGCAGGATACAGTTGTCTCATCTCAGTCGTACAATCGAAAAAAGCACTCTAAACGCTAATAAATAAATTTTTTTATTAATTTATTTTAATCATTCTTTAAAAACATTGCGGTTCCGTCACTGTATATATAATTGGGAATAATTAATTAGAAATTAGATCAAGGGGAAGGAAGGGGCATCACCATGCATGCATGTCCAAAAACAACCTCGAACGTACGTAAAATAAAATGTCTGCTTGACTACTTCTCATCTAAGAGAGACAACAGTAGCTAGTGTATTATAAACGGACATGCATGCATTCAGGTGTGAGTACGACCATGGACCTAGCGACTTAGCTAGCTAGCTACAAAGAAAGGATATATGGATGATTAATTAATGCATATGATATGATATGTTAGGACAGTCACTCTCTCTCTCTCTCTCTCTCTCTCTCTCTCTATATATATATATATATATATATGAAAATGACATCTATTTGCTATGAATTAAAAAGTAACATATGATAATTATTATTTTCAATTTGAGCCCTTTATTTTTTTAATGAAAGATATAGATGTTATATGCTATTTTTTGATTCATAACAAATAGATGCTATGAATTATTCTCATATATATATATATATATATATATATATATATATCGTCGTCTTCTTTTTATTGATTGATTGATGAACTTTCGGTACCCTTTTTGTTTGATCCTTTCCTTTCCGGTGAATCATTCACTCACTATATATATGATTGCTACTTACACTACACTGGGTATATCATATATATCTTAAAATATAATTAATTCCCTTTGTTTATAAATTAATTAAAGATACATTTTTAGTTGGTATATGGATATTTTATTTTAATTTCAGAAATTAAAATGATTTTTCTACAACTAATGTCATGTCTCATGTACATGGTATCAAAACGGGACTCCACCCGAAATCTGTACATACAGGCCAGGCCAATAAAATAATTTAAGCATAACATGTTGGGCTTTTCCCCTACACGATTTCACCTTTTTATTTTTTATGGTGTCAATATATTATACATTCATGTATTAACTGAATAAGCTCCTTTAATTTAATTTTTTCTCATCAAGAAAAGCTCCTTTAAATTTAATTATATAAGTTGTCAACACATGATAATACTTTCTTTCATTAACTAACATATAATATAAATTCCTTTAATTTTTAAACTTTTTCTTTTTGAAGAAAAGTTCTTTTAAGTTTAGTTATATAATTGTCAAAACAAGATAATTAATGCTTTCTTTATATTTTTATGTAATTTTTCCGAGTAAATAAGTTTTGAACCCACCCCCAACCCCAACCCCAACCCCAAAATATATAGTAACAATTTAAATTTAGAATGTGCACAAGAGCAAAAGTGATTGTTTTTCTTCTCTCTAATGTCCAATATTAATTAAATGAAATAAGGAAGAATCTCTCTCTCTCTCACACACACACACACACACACACACATAAGTGGGACATGCTAATTTGCATAATGCTTAAGCCAGAAGTTATTAAGTTTGTGGGTATATGCAAAAATGGGTGAGGTTGGATATTATTGGGGCACCCAACAATCCTAATTGTCTGTCAAAATCAGGCCGACTGTTGGCCCAAAATTGAGGCCCAGTTGTTTAATTGGGGAAGGATATTTGAACGATGTTTAACGTGGGGGCCGGGCCATCAACCTTTTCACCAGGTCCAGGACAGGTGTACAAAATCTATGCAAAATATGACTTGTCATAATGCCCTTCTAGGTGGACTCTCACGGAAGGAAGCATCTAGAAGACTATAACTATGGTTAATTAGTTATGATCATCCACACTCTCTTACTTCACAAGATTAGATTGGGTTTAAGTTTAACTTTTCCAACTCAATTTATAAATGTTAATTTTGAAAACAATTCAAATGATTATTAATAAATAATACAAATAATTATAACTGTATCTATAATAATTAAATATATTTTTATTTATTTTCAATTTTTAAAAAATTATAAATTGATCAAGACAAAAATAAAAATCTTTTTTGAGATTAAAGAGGTACGTAGATAGTGACTACTATTGGGACATGGAAGTAGATAGATAGATATACACTGCCAGTTGCCCTTGCCCACATGCAGAATAAGAAAGCCGAATGATACTGGGGCCTTATGGTAGGCCCAAATAGATTGGTCGAGGGCCGAAAAAAAAATGCAATGGCATGGGCCCTGGGCCATGCTATTGAGATTCTTTGGAATTAATCATCAAACACATATTTAATTGTAAGGGATTATAATCTCAAAATTACTAATCGTAATATTAAATAGTTGTAGTCACATATTTATTTAGCATAGAATTATTTATGCGATAATTTAAAATAATATCATGTTATGTGAAACGATCCGGGTCAAATCCAGAGTCCGGAACAAATCTTAATTCAAATCCCAAGTCCGAATTAAATCACCCCAAACAAAGACTTAAACCACTATCCCAAATCCCAATAGTATCTTCTTGAGTCATCTTACTCCACCATAGGCTCACCAAAAAATGTCATGATTGAAGGTGTTATTGTTATTGTTATCTTTTGGACTATTATTCTATCTGTAATAACAAAAATATCGTATTCTATATATAAATATAGTAGGATAAAATGGTCAATTGATCATTTCCAAAAAAGGTAAAAGTTAATTTTGTTCACAAAATTTTAATCAAAAGTGGTAAGAATTATAATAGTGAGTTGGACATATTATTAAATAGTATCCCATTCTAATTCCAAGTTATTTTTTATCCTTGAACTAATAATTTTAAATCCAGATTTAAAAATAAATAAGTTATTTGAAATTAATAGTCCAATCATAAATGTAATTTTTGCAAACGAACATGGCCCAATATTATACGGTAGGGTTATGTTTGTTTGTAATGATTATAATGTCATGAACTATAATTTTAAAACTATTAATCATGTGATTAAATAGTTCTGGTCACGCGTTTATTTTTAATAGAATTCTTTATGGGATACTTTAAAATAATCTTATATTATGTTTATTTTTTTCAAGATTAATTAAAGGATTGGATAAAAAGAATACCGTTTGGATGATTATACCCTTACCAAGAATAACATATTTTTAACTATAATTTAAATTTGTTTATATATAAAAAATGATAAACAATTAATTTTAAATTTTTAAATACTGCTGAAATAAATTGGTGAGTTCACATTGTTTCAACATACTCTTCTTGAATGGAATATTTGAGAATCAAATTATCATAAATTAATAAAAAAAATACAATGATATGTGAAATATTAAATTTCATTAGAAAAATAATATACAAGCAGCAACAGTATGTTGTCATCATCATCAACTTAAGGCCCTGTTTGTTTCGGTCTGAATAAGGCTGAATGGCTTTGAATCTGAGTGATTCAGCCATTCAGTCTGTTTGATTATTATTTTTTAACATCTGAATGGTTCAATTTTGATCGAATCAATAAGCAACTATTTTCTACCGAATAAACAAGCTTGTCATCTCTAATGAGTTTTTATTGTTGTTGCCCCAGATCCATAACCCAAAAACACCAACAAGATCGTGATCGAGTCCAATCTATGACCCCCTCAAAACTGCATATAATTTTTTCGACGACATCGCACTACTTGTCCATTGTTGCACAAAAATTACAAATGAGTTTATCGATCCAATAGTAGATGGATCAAAATTAAATCAAATACACAGATTTTATCCCCCAATCCAATAATTTTTTAGCCAAATATATTAGAGTGAAAAAGGGGGAAAAGAGCAGGAAGAAGTGTTTGGTGGAAGGAAAAAGAGAAAGAGAGAGGGGGAAGGGATGGGATGGCGAAGAGATGAATTAACCTCTCTTGGTGGAAGCGACGACGACGACGGAAATGGGTGGTTTAGAGGAGGCGGCAGGTATGGTGAGAGCGTGAAGTTGGTGACGGAGATAGGTGGATTTTGCGAATTGCAATACCTGTGTTTGGTGTAGCAAAGGGAAGAAGACAAATGTGATGTGATACCAGTGAGACGTGTAAAACCCCAATTTTTTGAATAAAGATGAATTTTCTATAAATATTATTTTTGAATATTATGGAGTGAAATTGATATAATAGTTGTGGGTAATATTTAGAAATTTTGTAAAAGTACGCAAGTTGTTATATAATATTCGATTGGTCTGAGAATATTCGCTTTTAACAGGAATATTAAGACAACTGGCACACAATCATTGGTGGACCCCCTACAACGGAATTATTGTGGAGATTGAGAAAACGACAAAAATACTTTTTATGAAAATAACGGCGGAAGTTTTACCGTTAATCGTTGAAACACCGGTGTTAAAAAATAAAGAATACTGGCATTAGTTGCATAGTAGCACACGGTATTGATTATTGATGCTTACGTGATAAGTCACCGCTTTTGTTCAATTATTGCTATAGTAATTGTTGTAAATTTTGTTTATTTTATGGACCCTATTTATCCATTTTTCAAAATAATCGGTAGAAGGTTATTCAAACAGTATATTTATATAATATTGGTGGGGGGCATTAGTAGAAAAATGTTGCCCACATGTTGGTGGGAATAATGAGGGGTTCACGGGAAATGAAAGGAATTGGATGGCTTGGATGGGAGGGTGTATTATTAAGGTTATTATATATATATATATATATATATATATATATATATAACTTTGTTGACATTTTGGTGAAGGAAGGAAATTTGATCACGGGAGTGTATCCCGTGATTTTTTTTGGCACATGTTATATATATATATATTTAATATATATAATATATATACAATATATTTTATTTAAAAGATTTTGTTTTATTAGAATATTTTATTAAACCAATCTGGACCGTTCGTTTAAAAGTAAATTAATCTGGACCGTTCATGGATTAGTTACTATGCAGTCCATTCTTCTATAAATAGAAGCTCATTCCTTCATAATTTCTTACGAATTCACTGAAACTCTAGAGAGGAAAATTATAGAGAAACTATAGAAAAGTATTCTGCTCCTTCCTTACTCTTATATTCAGTTTCTTTTACGGTAAGTGTGACGCCCCCAAAATAGGTATACATCACCCATTCTGAGTTGTCAATACATGGTACAGAAACAACTACAACTTTATTAATACAACCATAAAACTGTGAGTTTAAATACAAATATTATCTTCTAGACAATATCTATACCCAAATAAATCCCCATCATAATTATTGATACACTATTTTACAAAAATGGTGAGGACTACAAAACAACTCTCTCTAGAACCTTCATTCCATACCCCGACTAGTACTCGCTACATTCTCGCCTCCTGAGAAGAAAAATGGAACAAAAAGGAAAAGGGCGAGCTCAACTAGCCCAGTAAAGAATGTTATGACTAAAATAATGTACAACAAATTATCGTTAGTCTTCAACAGGGAAAAATCTGATAGAATACAATAGACAACAAGTTTCAGATCAATATTCGCAGCGGAAATAATAATTCATAGAAGAGTTACGTAGAGAAAGAAATCTACCATAATCTATGAACTTAACAGTCCATCATCAATATTTTATCCCTGTAACATCAATCAATATTTATCTCAAATCAAATATTCATCTTTGCACTACAGGCCAAAGATATTCATCAATCGGTCATGTTCATCTCAACACCTGTTCATCTTTGCACTAAAGGCCAAAGATATTCATCAGTCGGTCATGTTCATCTCAACACTTGTTCATCTTTGCACTACAGGCCAAAGATATTCATAAGAAAATCAACCATCTTTGCATTACGAGCCAAAGATATTCAGTTATATCATCATTTAGGACTGAGGATGATGAAAAATATTTTAAAGAAAATGAATCCAGTGAAACAAAAGAACAAGTATTATGGATTCGTACTTAAAACAATCCGAGTTCAAAAATACTTCATAAATAATCATACTGAAGTAAAATTCAAGAATGATCAAAATATGGATACAATCAAAGCTAGTATCCAGAATAGATATTTTGGACAAAAAGAAGAAATTTTATTTTTCTAATTGAATAAGACTGTGATTCGTGAATAGTCTTCAGATACGTGAATAAGTCTTGATATCGTGAATAAAGAACTTCGACACCAAAAGATAGAAATTTCACAAAAAACATCATCACGCTCGCGAATAAGACTTCGTGAATAAGACTTTCGTGAATAAGAATCGTGAATAAGAACTCATGAATAAAGAATCTCGAAGCATGAAAAAGTTTCAAATTTGATAAAAAATTCACACCAATATTTTGGCATAATGATATTGAAGAAATAATATCATTTACGAAGAAAATAACATCCCTTACCTCGAAAATACAAGATTTCTAATTGAAACACCTGGATATAAAGTATGACTTGAACTTGCACAGTATATCAACACTCAAAGTATACTCACAAGAATACGCTTCAAAATATCGAGAGAAATAGAGAGAAAACTTCAGTTTACGGTGTGATTTTCAATTCTAACCTAATCTCCCTATTTATAGGAAAATGCTTAGAACACCAAAGTAGAAAATTGAATATAATAATATTATTTATAAACAAAATTCCTTAGCCCACCTTTTAAAATCTGATTTCAAATTATAGCACATGTTAAACGAGGTTCACAAACTCACCAAAAACGTTTTCTCAAAATAATTAATTAAAACTCCCAAAAATCAATTATTTCGGAACTCTGAAACTTCAATAATTCATAATAAATAGCCCTTTTATCAGAAAATTCGAATCTCGCATTTTTTATTATAAGAAATTCAATTCTCTACAACTTTGCAGAAGAAAGTTTTTTCAAATTCCAAACAGAAATTGGCCAAAATCCACAACCAGGCGATTTTACGATCTATAATCAATTTTCACAAGAAATGGGTCCACCAACACACAAAATATGTGTTAAACATTTAATCCAACAAAATACTCTTCCTCCTCATTTATTCATATATCCCATATTCATTGTAAAAATATCACCATTAATATATTATTAAAATAATATATTTAAATGAATTATTTTATCGTAAAAAGATAAAATATTAATTTTCAACAATTGTCACATTAAAATTTTTCTCCATCTATATCCTCATAAAATCAATATTTTCTCATCATATAAATCAATAATTAGTTATTCACAAATAATATTACGTAATCACATTATTGACAACCAGCAGCTTCCCAAGAAAGAGGGGGCTTTCGATAAGAATTTCTCCTTCTTGGTGCCAAGCAATTAGGTGACCAAACCTCTCCTTAGATGTAACTTTCTAGACATTGCCCATAATGTTTTTAATAATATTATTCGTATAATATGAATTATTGCTTCGATAATGAAAAATATTGTGTAGTGATAATTATCAAACAACAAGAATATAAAATATCAATGCATCAATTATTGAATCAATAAAATAAAATAATCTTTGAAGAATTATCGTAACCATTATTGAGTGTCTTCTTCACGTAAGAATCAATAATGGTGCAATACCGCAATCTTCTTGTCAACAACGCGTATTATTGTTTTAACCACGGGTATTCCATAAGATTAATCTTGGTAATAACTACGCCGTTATTTATAAATAACTTATTCTTGTCGCTTTCTTCCTCCAATCGCTTTCCGCCATGGGGCCACACAAGGTTCTTGTCATATATGTCACATTTAATATTCCTCAACGATGCGAATATTCCACGACCAAACGAATATTCCCCGAATAATAATGAATATTTTATCACCACTTTAACTATTTAAAATATTTGCGATTTTACCCATAACTAACCACATTAATCAAATCCACCCTTACTATTTCAAAATAATAAATAAAGGAAATTCCATTTATTTAAAAAAAAAATTCGGGATCTTACAACCTCCCCTCCTTATGAAATTTAGTCCTCGAAATTGACGTACGTACCTGGTGTTTTGAAAAGGTGAGGATACCTCGCTTTCATTTCCGTTTCCAACTCTCAGGTCATTTCTTCAATAGCATGGTTCCTCCACAAAAATTTAACTTGTGGTATGATCTTTGTGCGTAGGACATGCTCCTTTCTATCCAAAATCTTGACAGGTACCTCTTCATACGTTAAGTCTTCGGCTATCTTGTCTGGTTCTAACTCAATAATATGGTTCGGGTCGTCCACATATATACGTAACATCGATACGTGAAAAACGTTATGAACACGCGTCATACTTGGCTGTAAAACGAGTCTATAGGCCATAGTTCCTATTCAATCTAGGATTTCAAATGGACTAATAAATCAAAGGTTGAGCTTGCCTCACCTCACCGATTCTCGCTTTTGAAATAACAACTTCTTGCATCTTCTTCTTCTTCATATTCATCAACTCCAAGTCTGTAGCTTGAGCAACTTTAAATTTATCGATTAAAATCGATTCTAATCGTATATTCGTTATCTTTACGCAGGTTCTTGGAATCTTGAACTCTATCTCCATCTTCTGTAAGTCATACGAAATGAGTCTTTGACAATATCGCATTCGTACTCGTATACAATCTTTTACTTAACACGTCAGCTACCACGTTCGCTTTTTCAAGGATGGTATGGTCAGAACATGTGCCGAAATGAGTCCCCTCTTGAGTTCTTCGATGCTCTTCCCACATTCCTTGCTCCATTCGATTTTGTATCTCTACGAGTCAGCTGAGTTAATGGAGTAGCGATTCGAGAAAATCTTTCCACAAAATCTTCGATAATAACCAACTAAGTATAGAAAGCTACGATTTCGATTCATCGACTTAAGTTGCTCTCAACCGCGACTCATATCCCAATCTTGGATAAAGACGTCACAATGACACCTATCAATTTACTACCGCGACGAATATAGCGTCCCCTACTTGAGAAATCGCGGTGCATCCCACAAAGAAGTCACCAGATAAAGGCTCGGTACCAAATTTATAGTTGAATTTTTAACTCCTGAAGTTTAATAGGAGCCATGAGCTTTAAAAATGGGTTTTGTACCGGGTTCAAAGTCGATACAAAATTCAATATCACACTTTGGGAGTAAGCCAAGAAATTCTTCAGGAAATACATCAGGAAATTTACTAACAATAGAAATATCATTCAAATCTAACATATTTTTGTTCAAGTCCATAACATGGGCTAAGAAAACTTAACATCCGTTTTTCAATAAACGAATGACTTTATGGCTTGATATGAAAGTGTTTGACTTCAATGGTTTGGTTGCTTGAATTCGAATAACAGGTTGCTTAGGAATATGAAAACTAACAACCTTACAAAATCAATCAATTTTAGCATGATGAATGGTTAACCAATCAATCCCTAAAATCACATCAAAAGCAAATATCTCTATAGAAATAAGGTTAACAGGTAATGTGATAGTGCCAACCTGAATCAAGCAAGATTTCTAAACAACGGATGTAATAAAAGTTTCTCCTAACGGAGTCTCCATAAATAGGTCAAAGTCTAATTTCTCCGTAGTCAAGTTCAAACGTTGAGCGCAAGCAAGAGAGATAAAAGAATGGGTAGAACCCAGATTCAAGTAAGGTATAAACTTCGCAAGAATTTATAATTAACTAACCCGCTCTAACTTCGCTCGTGTTCTCGTATTTTAACCGGGTCACGACAAACGCTTCTTCCAGAACCGCTTGACTTTGACTTTTCCGGACATCCTTTTGAGTCACCATTCCCGCCCGGACTTGGTTTTGATACCGCATAACTCGGCGATATGTCCTTCTTTTCTACAATTATAGCATACCTTAAACTGTCAGGGGCGCTTTGGGTGATATGTCCTCTTTCCCGCATTTGTAACATACGACCGGTGGTCGCTCCTCCTCGGAACCATTCTTCTTTGGTGCTTAGCGTTTTCACATTGTCGTTGTTGAATCTCCTTTTTAAAATCTCCTCCCGATTCGCTTTTTCTATTCTCATGGCCATGATTACCATCGAGTGGTTACCATTTTGTTCGTCTTTTTTCTTTCTCCGCCGGTTATCGTTGTTTTGTTGATCGCTATCCCCAGATGATCCTGGTTGTGGTCCTTCGATTGACCGTACTTCAAGTATCTCGCCTAATAATTGAGCCCTCATTTAAACATCCGAATATAAAGAAAATTTATGAGAGATAAGATATTAGAATCTCTGGGTTTTAAACCTCTCGTAAACATCCGCGTCATACGTTCCTCATTCTCCACTGAATGAGGTGCAAACTCGGATAGCTCTGCAAACTTTGCCTCGTACTGGGACACCGTCATGTTATTTTGTTTCAGTCTAATAAACTTTACCTCTTTTATATGGATAATACTTTCAGGAAAGTATTTTTCGTTGAAAAGTTTTTGAAACGTTTCCCAAGATACTGGAGTCACGGCGGAAAGCTTGGTCCGTTCACGACTCTCCACCATGATATCGCCTCGCCACGGAACATAAAGGTGGCGAATGGAACCTTCTGTCTCCGTGCATCCCAAGACATCGAATATCTTGGTAATTTGCTTGACCCATGTTTCCGCCATGATCGGATCCGGCTTTCCTTAAATTCGTGGTCCCAACTCTTTGAATCGCTCATTGGTGACAACCCGTGAATTGCTATCATTTCCTCCTCAGATTTTGAACACGAGTCTCCTCATTCGATTTTTGCATGAATCGCAAAAAAGTTTCTAAACATCCCTCTTTCATCATCTCTCGCCAGTGTTGTTTCACGGAGGAACATTGCCACTGTTGTGACGCTTCTCCTCAATGGTGAAAGACAGCGTTTCCACTGGCCTCATTTACTTCATCATTAACATTCTCAATCGACATTCTCAAATCGCCATAGAATAAGGGTTAATTAAGCAAATTAACATACCATATAATATTCCTATACTCTAACCAACCAACAAATAAGCTTAAAAGTAACACACTAAATAAGGATTTACTCGCCTCTCCTCCTAGTTCTATTCCCCAATCTCCGCCAGAAATCATATCCCTAAGCTCTGATACCAACTGTGACACCCCCAAAATAGGTATACATCACCCATTCTGAGTTGTCAATACATGGTACAGAAACAACTACAACTTTATTAATACAACCATAAAACTGTGAGTTTAAATACAAATATTATCTTCTGACAATATCTATACCCAAATAAATCCCCATCATAATTATTGATACACTATTTTACAAAATGGTGAGGACTACAAAACAACTCTCTCTGTAACCTTCATTTCATACCCCACTAAGTACTTCGCTACATTCTCGCCTCCCCGAGAAGAAAAAATGGAACAAAAAGGAAAAGGGCGAGAGCTCAACTCAACTAGCCCAAAAAGAATGTTATGACTAAAATAATGTACAACAAATTATCGTTAGTCTTCAACAGGAAAAATCGATAGAATACAATAGATAACAAGTTTCGGATCAATATTCGCAGTTGAAATAATAATTCATGTAAGAGTTACGTAGAAAAGAAATCTACCATAATCTATGAACTTAACGGTCCATCATCAATATTTTATCCTGTAACATCAATCAATATTCATCTCAAATCAAATATTCATCTTTGCACTACAAACCCAAAGATATTCATCGATCGATTAATTCATCTCAACACTGCTCATCTTTGCACTAAAGGCCAAAGATATTCATCATCAATCATGTTCATCTCAACACTTGTTCATCTTTTGCACTACAGGGCCAAAGATATTCATAAGAAAATCAACCATCTTTGCATTACGAGCCAAAGATATTCATTATATCATCATTTAGGATCGAGGATGATGAAAAATATTTTAAAGAAAATGAATCCAAAGAAGAAACAAAAGAACAAGTATTATGGATTCGTACTTAAAACAATCCGAGTTCAAAAATACTTCATAAATAATCATATCAAGTAAAATTCAAGAATGATCAAAATATGGATACAATCAAAGCTAGTATCCGCAATAGATATTTTGACAAAAAGAAGAAATTTTATTTTTCTAATTGAATAATCTCAGTATTCGTGAATAAAGTCAGATACGTGAATAAAGGCCGTATCGTGAATAAGAACTTCGACACCAAAAGATAGAAATTTCACAAAAACATCATCACGCTTCGTGAATAAGAACTCGTGAATAAGAACTCATGAATAAGAATCATGAATAGTATCTCAAACGTGAAAAAGTTTCAAATTTGATAAAAATTCACACCAATATTTTGGCATAATAATATTAAAGAAATAATATCATTTACGAAGAAAATAACATCCCTTACCTCGAAAGACATTTTTCTAAATGAACACCTGATATAAAGCATGACTTGAACTTGCACCGTATATCAACACTCAAAGTATACTTACAAGAATACGCTCAAAATATCGAGAGAGAAATAGAGAAAACTTCAGTTTACGGTGTGATTTTCAATTCTAACCTAAGCTCCCTATTTATAGGAAAATGCTTAGAAACACCAAAAGTAGGAAATTAAATATAATAATATTATTTATAAACAAAATTCCTTAGCCCACCTTTGAAATCTGATTTCAGCCATAGCACATGTTAAATGAGGTTCACAAACTCACCAAAAACGTTTTTCTCAAAATAATTAATTAAAACTCCCAAAAATCAATTATTTTGGAACTCCGAAACTTTAATAATTCATAATAAATAGCCCTTTTATCAGAAAATTCGAATCTCGCGTATTTTTATAGGAAATTCAATTCTCTACAACTTTGCAGAAGAAAATTTTTCCAAATTCCAAACAGAAATTGACCGAAATCCATAAACGGGAGATTTTACAGTCTATAATCAATTTTCGATCAAGAAATGGGTCCACCAACACACAAAACATGTGTTAAACATTTAATCCAACAAAAATACTCTTCCTCCTCATTTATTCATATATCCCATATTCATTATAAAAATATCACCATTAATATATTATTAAAATAATATATTTAAATGAATTATTTTATCAAAAAAGATAAAATATTAATTTTCAACAATTGTCACATTAAAATTTTCTCCATCTATATCCTCATAAATCAATATTTTTCTCATCATATAAATCAATAATTAATTATTCATAAATAATATTACAGAATCACATTATTAATGACCAAAGGCGCCTTCACAGGAAGAGGGCCTTTTCAATAAAAATTTCTCCTTCTTGGTAGCCTTGATTAGGTGACCAAACCTCCTTAGACATGAACTTTCTAGACATTGTCAATAATATTTTCTAATAATATTATTCGGATAATATGAATTATTAGCTTCGATAATGGAAAATCTTGTGTAGTGAAAATTATTGAAACAACAATGTCTAAAATATCAATCGTGAATTATTGAATCAATAAAATAAAATATTGAGCGATAATTTATCGTAACCATTATTGAGTAGTGTCTTCTACGTAAGAATAAATAATTGGTGCAATCTGGTAATGCACTTGTGCAACAACGTGTATTCTCGTGTTTTAACCCACCGGGTATTCCATAAGATAATATGATAATAACTAGTCATTATTTATAAACAACTTATTCTTGTCGCTTTCTTCCTCTAATCGCTTTTTCGTTATGGGGCCCACACAAGGTTGCTGCGAGTCGCATTTAATATTCCCAAACAAGTATGAATATTCCACGACCAAACGAATATTCTCCGGCAACAATGAATATTTTATCACCACTTTAACTTATTTAAAATATTTAGCATTTTACCTATAACTAACCACATTAATCAAATTCACCCTTACTATTTCAAAATAATAAATAAAGGAAATTCCATTTATTTAAAAAAAAAATCTAGGTCTTACAAAGAAGGGGTGTTATTCTTTCTTATTCACGAAGAGAATCATTGTTATTCCATTCTTTATTATTCATTGGAATAACTCAGATATCTGAAGTCTATGTAAGACCCCAAATAATTAATAAATGAAATTTAATTTCCTCTAATTATTATTTTGAAATAGTAAGGGTTGATGTGATTAATGTGGATAGTTATGGGTAAAATACGTAAATATTTCAAAATGCTAAAGTGGTTATAAAATATTAATTGTCATTTTGAATATTCGTCAATCGTGAATATTCGCATCGTTGTGAATATTCGCATTTACTCGCGAACCTCGTGGTGGCCCCACAGCGAAAAGAGATCGAGGAAGAAAAACGATGTTAATAAGTTGTTTATAAATAACGACGAAGTTGTTATCAAGTAATACTACGGAATACCCTGGGTGGTTAAAACATAATAATACGCTGTCATTGCACAAGAAGATACTGCAGATTGCACCAATTATCGACTTTTACGTAAGTATGCAACTACTCAATAATGGTTACAGAATTATCGCTCAAAGATTTTATCGGTTCAATAATTGTCATAAGCTATTATTTTATATCATTGTTGTTTCAATAATCATGCTTATTACACAAGATTTTTCATTATCGGGCAATAATTCATATTATCCGAATAATATTATTAGATAACATTATTGGCAATGTCTAGAAAGTTCTCGCTTCAAGGAGAGGTTCGGGTCACCTAATCATACCAAAGAAGTGAGAAATTTTATCGAAAGCCTCTTCCTTGAACCTGCCTGTCATATAATGTGATTCTGTAATATTATTTGTGAATAATTAATTATTGATTCATATGATGAGAAAAATATTGATTTTATGTGGATATAGATGGAGAAAATTTTAATGTGACAATTGTTGAAAATTGAAATTTTATCTTTTTCTCGATAAAATAATTCATTTAAATATATATATTATTATATTTTAATAATATAATAATGGTGATATTTTTACAACGAATGTGGAATATATGAGTATACGAGGAGGAAGAGTATTTTTGTTGCAATAAATATTTAAAACATGTTAAACATGTCGATGGACCCCATTTATTGACTGAAATTTGATTATAGCCTCTAAATCGCTTGTTGTGGATTTCGGCCAATTTCTGCTTGGAATTTAGAAAAACTTTCTTTTACAAAGTTGTAGATAATTGAATTTCCTATAAAAACTCAAAAGATTTGAATTTTCTGACAAAAGGGCTATATATTGTGAATTATTGAAGTTCAAGTTCAAAATAATTGATTTTTGGAAGTTTAAATTATTTTAAATAATAAAACATTTTTAACAAGGTAGGTGTGCCTACTAGCATGGAAAAAGAGCCGAGATCAGATTGTCCAAGGTGTACATGAAGATTATATATATATATATATATATATATATATATATTAATATTTTAATAAATTTTACGCTTTGGTGTTAAAGTATTTTTCTATAAATAGGGTCTTGGTTAGAATTGAAAATCACACCGTAAATCAAGTTTTCTCTCTCTATATTATCGAGCGTATTCTTGTGAGTATTTTGAGTATACTTTGAGTATTCTTTATCGGTGAAAGTTCAGTTATAGCTTTATATCCATATTCCAGCTTAAAAGATCATGTCTTTCCGAAGGTAAGGGATATTTTTTTTTCAAATAATGATATTATTTCTTCAATATCATTATCTTTGAAATATTGATCCTAAGTTGTTATCAAATTTAGAACTTTTGGTGTCGAAGTTACTATTCACGTATCTTGGTCTTATTCACGAATCTGAAGACTATTCATCGAAAATGAAAATTTTTCTTTTCGTCTAAAATATCTATTGTGGATACTAGCTTTGATTGTATCCATGTTTTGATCATTCTTGAATTTTACACCACTATGATTATTTTTGAGGTATTTTTTGACGTGGATAAAACAAAGTACAAATCCTTAATCCTTAATCCTTGTCATTTTGTTTCACCGATTCGCTTTTTTTTAAATATATATATATATATATATATATATATATATTTCATCATCCTCATTCTTAAATGATGATATTATGGAATATCTTTGGCCTGTAGTGCAAAGATGAATGATTTCTGATGAATATCTTTGGCCTGTAGTGCAAATGTGACACCCCCAAAATAGGTCTACATCCCCCATTCTGAGTTGTCAATACACGGTACAGAAACAACTACAACTTTATTATTACAATAGTAAAACTGTGAGTTTAAATACAGATATTGCCATCTAGACAATATCCACATACAAATAAATCCTCATCATAATTATTGATACATTATTTTACAACAATGGTGAGGACTACTAAACAACTCTCCCTAGAACTTTCATTCCATACCCCACTAAATACTTGCTATATTCTCGCCTCTCCTCGAGAAGAAAAATGGAACAAAAAGGAAAAGGGTGAGCTCGACTAAATTTCAAGAAAAGAATATTATGACTAAGATAATATACAACAAAATTATCGTTAGTCTTCAACAGGAAAAATATAATAGAATACAATAGACAACAAGTTTTAAATCAATATTCGCAGTGAAATAATAATTCATTAGAAGAGTTAAGTAGAGAATGCAAACTACTATCTTCTACATGTATGAATTTTAAAGTTCATCGCCTATTTTTATCCTCGTAACATCAATCAATATATATCTGGGATCAAATATTCATCCTTGCACTACGTGCCAAGGACATTCACGATTGGTCATGTTCATCTAAACACTGCTCATCTTTGCACTCTGGGCCAAAGATATTCATCAGAAATCATTCATCTTTGCACTACGGGCCAAAGATATTCATCAGAAATCATTCATCTTTGCACTACAGGCCAAAGATATTCATCATAAATCATTCATCTTTGCACTACAGGCCAAAGATATTCAATAATATCATCATTTAAGACTGAGGATGATGAAAAATATTTTTAAAAAAACGAATCCAGTGAATCAAAATGACAAGGATTAAGGATTAAGGATTCGTACTTTGTTTTATCCACGTCCAAAAATACCTCAAAAATAATCATAGTGGCGTAAAATTCAAGAATGATCAAAACATGGATACAATCAAAGCTAGTATCCACAATAGATATTTTGGACGAAAAGAAAATTTTTATTTTTCGATGAATAGTCACAGTATTCGTGAATAAGATCAGATATCGTGAATAAAGGCAGTATACGTGAATAAGAACCCCGACACCAAAAGTTCCAAATTTGATAAAAACTTCAGATCAATATTTCAAAGATAATGATATTGAAGAAATAATATCATTACTGAAAAAAATAATATCCTTTACCTCGAAAGATCAAGATTTAACCTAATCTTTGGATATAAAGCTATATCTTGAACTTTCGCCGTATAAAATACTCAAAGTATACTCAAAATACTCACAAGAATACTCGATAATATAGAGAGAGAAAACTTCAGTTTACGGTGTGATTTTCAATTCTAACCCAAGACCTATTTATAGGAAATTCGCTAGAACACC
Source organism: Panax ginseng (assembly GCA_020205605.1). NCBI lineage: Eukaryota > Viridiplantae > Streptophyta > Magnoliopsida > Apiales > Araliaceae > Panax > Panax ginseng. The sequence goes on along the minus strand of CM035145.1, from coordinate 5,389,472 downwards.
AAAAGCAAAAATTTAATAAAATATTAATATTTATAAAAATATTATACGTATTCTTTGAAATCTGAATCTCAAAGAATTCACACATGCCAAACTTCTAGAAGAAAATAAAAAAACGTTTTTCTAATTTAAAATAATTTAAACTTCCAAAATTAATTATTTGAGCTTGAACTTCAATAATTCACAATAAATAGCCCTTTTATCAGAAAATTCGAATCTCATGAGTTTTTATAGAAATCCAATTCTCTACAACTTTACAGAAGAAAGTTTTTCTAAATTCCCAACAGAAATTGACCGAAATCCACAAACGGGTGATTTTAGAAATTATAATCAAATTTCAAATCAATAAATGGGGTCCACCGACATGTTTAACATGTTTTAAACATTTATTGCAACAAAAATACTCTTCCTCCTCAGATACTCATATATCCCACATTCGTTGTAAAAATATCACCATTATTATATTATTAAAATATAATATTATATATATTTAAATGAATTATTTTATCGTAAAAAGATAAAATTTCAATTTTCAACAATTGTCACATTAAAATTTTTCTCCATCTATATCCACATAAAATCAATATTTTTCTCATCATATGAATCAATAATTAATTATTCACAAATAATATTACGTAATCACAATATTGACAACCGGCGGCTCCTCAGGAAAGAGGGCTTTCCAATAAGAATTTCTCCTTCTTGCGCGCAATTAGGTGACCAAACCTCTCCTTAGATGTAACTTTCTAGACATTGCCAATAATGTTATCTAATAATATTATTCGGATAATATGAATTATTGCTTCGATAATGAAAAATACTTGTGTAATGACAATTATTGAAACAACAAAATATAAAATATCAATCAAAGAATTATTGAATTAATAAAATAAAATCTTGAGCGGAATTATTCACGTAACCATTATTGAGTAGTGCCTTCTTATGTAAGAGTCAATAATTGGTGCAATCACAGTATCTTCTGCAACAACGCCAGACATATTCTTGTGTTTTAACCAATTTGGTATTCCAACAATGTAATATGAATAACAACTTCTGTAGATTATTTTTAAACAACTTATATTTGTCGCTTTTCTTCCTTCAATCGCTTTTTCGCTATGGGGCCCACACACGGTCGCTACTTGTATTTAATAATATTCCCGACAAAGATTTAATATTCCACGACCAACGAATATTCCCCGACAACAATGAATATTTTATAACCACTTTGCTTATTTTGAAATATTTCACGTATTTTACCCGTAGAATTATCCACGTTAATCACATCAACCCTTACTATTTCAAAATAATAATTAGAGGAAATTAAATTTCATTTATTAATTATTTGGGTCTTACAAATATCTTTGGCCCAGTAGTGCTGCAGATGAATGATTTCGATGAATATCTTTGGCCCGTAGTCAAAGATGAAGATGAATAGGTGTTTAGATGAACATGACCAATCGGTGAATGTCCTCGGCCTTTTGTAGTAAAAGGATGAATATATGATTCCGGATATATATTGATTGATGTTACAGGGGATAAAAATATTGATGACGGATCGTTAAATTCATAGATATTAGTAGATTTCATCCTCTACGTAACTCTTCTATGAATTAATATTTTCCGTCATGCAGTATTGATTTAAAACTTGTTGTCTATTGTATTCTATTAGATTTTTTTTTCTCATTAAAGACTAACGATAATTTGTTCGTATTATCTTAGTCATAATATTCTTTACCGGGCTAGTTAGTTGAGCTCATCTTTTTCCTTTTGTTCCATTTTTCTTCTCGGGAGGCGAGAATGTAATAGAAGCATTTGCAGTCGAGGTATGGAATGATGGTTTTAGAGAGTTGTTTAGTAGTCCTCACCATTTTTGTAAAATAATGTATCAATAATTAGGATGAGAATTTATTTGTATGTGGATATTGTTTAGATGGCAATATCTCAGATTTAAACTCACAGCTTTCTTTGTTGTAATAATAAAGTTGTAGTTATTTTTGTCTGTGTATTGACAACTCGTAATGGGTTATGTATACCTATTTTGGGGTGTCACGATCCCTATACTTGGTGACATTCTTCATTATTCCGCCTTTTTCTATTCTACATTTGGAATATCCTCGTTCATATGCGTTTCTGTACGGACTGATTCCGCCTTTATTATTCTCGTTAGAATATCATGCTCATGCGTTTTGTGGGACTGATTCCGCTCTTTATTATTATTACATTGGAATATCCTCGTCTGCGTGCGCTTTTATGCTTGGGACTGATTCCGCCCTTATTAGTATTCTCATTGGAATAACTTTGCTACATGTGAAAGTACCGCATGCACGGTGATTTACATTGTTAGTCCATTCTTTATTATTCTATTGGAACATCCCGTCGATGCGAATTTTGCACGACTGGTTTTACGTTATTTAGTATTCTATCGAATAACTCCGCTCATACAAGCAATCGCACGTATGGTGATTTCTTTTGTTATTCCATTCTTTATTATACTCAAATGGTTAAAGTTTTGACTTCTATACTCCATGAAATTAGTGGAATATCCTTGATATTTCGCGCTTTATCTAAAGATATCTTTTCATGAAAATATTCTTCCGATCATTCTTGAATTTTACTCTACAAAGCAAAGATTATCATGTTGACAATTTGGACATTAGTAGTTCTTGGACAAATTAATTCTTGAACTTGTTTTATTGAATTCTTATATCATTGTCATCATCCTCATGTTTATATTATGTTGAAAGTCATCTCGTGGCCCAGTAGTGCATAGATGGACTTGGTATGATTATGACCAGGGATTATTCGATTGTAATCATGACCGTAATGTTACAAATGATGCGGTAAAAGTCCTCATTGGCCCGTAGTGCATTGATGGACAGTTGTTGGCATGATCATGACCATTAATGAATACACAAATATTATTGGCCCGTCGTGCATGGATAATTATGGTCGTGATACTAAAGAATATCCTTGACCGTAATGCAGGTGTGATTCGATGATGTGGAATATTTATTAAGCTGAGTCTCAGCGATAACAGTGATGAAAAATATTTTAAATCATAAAAGATAGTAGATTTTATTCTCTACTTGACTCTTTTAATAGATTGCTTGTTCCGCTGCAGTTAAACTTGATGTCTATTATATTTATCAGTTTAACATTGTTGGAGACTAAGGATAATTTATTCTGTATTATCTTAGTCATAATATTTCTTACTGGGCTAGTTGAGCTCACCCTTTCTTTCACCGTTTTCTTCTTGAAATGAAAATATAAATTTGGGACGAGTCGAGGAACGGAGTGATGGTCCGAGAGGATAAAGCATTAGTAGTCCTCACTATTCTGTGAAATAGTGTGATAATAATTGTAATGAGGACTCCTTTTGAGTTTGTATAATCTCTAGTAGATAATATTTGTATTCAAACTCACAATTTATGTTTTGTCGTATTGTACACGATAGTTGTATTAGTAAGTTGTATTTGAATTCTGTACCATGTATCTGGCGACCCAAGATGAGTGATGTATACCTAATTTTGGGGGCGTCACAAGACGGTTTTGCCTATTTATCATATTAAATTGTCCCCTAAGCTTTTATCGTATTTATCATATTTATAAATATAAATATTTATTATATAAATAATATAAATATAAATATTTAAATAATATTATTATAATATTAATAAATAATATTATTATAATATTAATAAATAATATTATAAATAATAATAATAATAATAATATATTATTATTATTAATATTATATTAAATATTTAAATAATATTAAATATTTATCATATTTTATTAAATTATCCCTAAGCTTTTATTAATTTTTTTAAATACGTCCGCATACAAAATTATATATTTGTTCGAGAATAGTATAGAGGATAAAATAGTAAAATATCATTTATTCAGATATTTCGACATATCAATTATCAAACAACTTTTTCATTCAGATTCAGATTCATTCATTCAGATTCAAATTTCATTTAGATTCAGATTCATTCGCTTTTTATCAAATGTTCTTTCTATCATCGATAAACACATAACACACGCATCTATCGTAGACTTGACTTCAATCACCACCTTGTTGATGTAGTGAGCCACCAATTGAAATTTGAGGTGGGCTCCACCGGGGTGAAGTTTTTTAGTTATAGTATTAGTACTTATAAGTTATATACTTTCAATAGTCCAACTATCCCAACCCAACATTGAATACTAAATATATATTGCTTAGTTTTTTTGATTGAGTACATGTAAAAGCATTTATAGGATGCCCTAATTCCTAAATGAATGAAGAAAAAGAAGTGCATCAAAGAAAAGGAGTCGGGAGAAGATATCAAATGAAGATAAGCAAGAAAGGCGGATACTTTTGGAAGCTATCTATCTAGTTAAAAAGATAGCCTTGGGGCTTATAATTTGGAAATGTTATGTATTTGTAGGTGGGTTTTTGGTGGTTCATTTCATCTCCATTTTCTTATAATTCCCAATTTCCTATATTCAAATTGGGTTTGGCATTTCTGGACTATTTTTTAATTTTTTTTTAGTATTAGTTGATAAGAGGGTTTATCTAAATTGGTTTTTTTTTCTGTTTTGTTGATTAACTAGTTATGTCCCGTGACTCCGATACTATATGGATGGTGAGATTTATTCCAAACTTTGGACGGCCCAGATGATTTATTAGGGTGAGCGGGAAATTCAAAATCAGTTCTATTTTGTTAAATAGAAGATAGTTGTGGCTTTTTCTTTCTTTCTGTGACTTTGGCGGCTAAGTTGAGAGGGACTCTGTGAAATTTCGTATGAGGTCGGTGATGTATTGTTTTAATAATAAATATTAGTTGTATACTAGTTTATGGGTATTTTATTTCTTTTAGCAATTGATGAGCATCATTCTTTTATTCAATTTGTTCTTTATTTTTTTGAATGTTAAGGATATCATTGTTTCTTATTTAGAAATGTAACACTCTTGAATTTTGAAATTCGTAATTTATTTTATTTTCTTATTCAATTAATTGGTACATTGAAATAAATATTTTACTTATTTATGTATGCATTATTTAATTATGTTTTGTGTTCCAATTTCAAGCATGTTTGGCTAGAATATTTTATAGGGTTGAAGATGAGTATAATTGATTGATTCTATTGTACGTATTCATGCCAATTGATTCTACCAATTTAGTGTTTAACTTTAGAGAATTTCAATTTGAACTTTGAAGGTAATTTCTGAATTTTTAGGTTTTGGGAATTTTCAATTTGAACAAGTCATAATGGAAAGTCAAGGAGCAAGAGAGAAAAAACTTTATTTTTTTCTTCTTTAAAGCAAGAGAAAGTGTATCAACTAGTAAAGGACATTTTTCATCCATCTAATGTTGGTACTTGGTAGCCCGATAAAAAATAAATTCCTGGCTCCGCCCTTGCCACCGTTCGTTATGAATTATGATCCTCACATTTCTTTTTTCTTTTTCTATTTTTTTGATTGAACGAATCTATGAAATTAATGATTCGAGTGAATAGATTATTTAAGAGTGCATTTTAATTTAATTGATGGTGAGAATGATATTATAAAATTTTAATCTTAAATGGTAGCGATTATAATATTTAATTGAACATGATATATTAAACAATTTTAATTTTATTTTTAAAAATAAAAAAATATTTAAAATTAATAATATAATATTTGCAAATAAACATAGCCGTATTTCTGGCTATACACCTAAAGCGAAGACAATGACAAGTGAAAATAATAATTATGATTTGGACAATGATAATCAAATCAAGTGTCTCACTGAATTTAAACTTTTGCAAACTAGATCCTCACCGTCCATCACTAACTTAATTTTATAAAGATTGAGGGAGTGATATTGTAAATAGTTACTACATTTCAACTACCTGTGTCTGATTTTGATGAAATCCAGTTAAATAATAGGGAATATTACATTTCTAGATTTCGCAGTGGGAGCATCTAATCCATATTTAGCAATATGTAGTGTTTGGTGAATGCTAGTATTACTTCCAAGTTAATGTAATGCATGGTGAACTTTTTATCTTGGATATATAATTCTTACACCCAATAAAAAATACTACTACTACTGCTGCTGTACTAACAATCTTGATAAAGTGAAACTTTTAAGTTTGTATTTAAACAATCTATGTAGTGGAGTGGAGTGGAGTGGAGTGGAGTATTTTTTTTCTTACTGTCCGTCCTTAAATTAATTTGGAGTATCAAATATATAATTAATTCATATGCTCTTTATATATATATATATATATATATATATATATATATATATATATAGTCCGCTTCTCAACAAATTGAAAAAAGCGTCGATTTAAAAAAACCGTCATTATATCCTAAGTTCGCTTCTCTCAAATTCGCTAAAGAGAACTCGACTATATATATATATATATATATATATATATATATATATATATCCAACTACCATAATTTTTAAGCTCTATAATTTTTCAATGTTTCATAAAATCCAACTACCATATTATGTTTGAAAATCTAATCTTATAAAAACAAATTCGAAATTTAGTTATATATATATATATATATATATATATATATATATATATATATTTATATTCATGCTTAATTTCTTTAATTTGGAACCATATGCAGAGGCGGAACCAAGGGGGGCTAGGGGGGCACCTGTCCCCGGTAGGCTGGTACTAATATAAGGTTAAAGTTTGGAGGGAAAAAAAATGATATTTACATATATTTTATATCTTTTCTGTAAATTTTTTCTTATAGGTCCTACATCTCAATGCGAGTGAGAAACATAAATTTAAATTGTCTAAATAATGACAAAATGTTTGCAAATAAAAAACATAAAGAGGCAATTTTGTTTTGTTCAATATAAAATTATTATGAACGTTTTAAAATCAAATTAAGATATTTTTAAACTCTAAATTAATATAATTTTTTTAATTTTAAAAATTCTGAGGCACATGCTCTCAATAGTCAAAATCAATTAAAAGTCGCATGGAAACACAATTTATTTCTTATTTGATGCATTAGAAACTCCAAATTAGCTTTTAATTTAATTAATGTGTGATATAATAAGCATCTAAATTTTTAAATGCATTCTTAGCCGGAAAAACTCCAAATTAACCTTTAGTTAATATGTAATCAAGAAATCTTTGTGAAGAGATTCAATCAAATATGCTCATTTCTATATTCTCATAATTTTTACAAACAAATTGAATTATTATATTTTTCCAATAATTGTAAACGAGCAAATTTTGAGACGTTTTCAAACTATCTGACTTCGCGTAATCTGATTGATTCTCTCTTAATCGTATAAAATGAAAGAAGCACTTTAAATATCAATAAATAAAAAATTTTTATTGATGTATTTTGACCCCCTATAAAAACCTTCTGTTCCGCCACTGACCATATGAATAATTTGTTTTGACATATGCCCTCCAACAACAAAAAGTAGGCAAGTTTCACCATCCTATCCTAATAAGAGGTATAAATATGTACGTAATTACTAAAATTAAGAAAACAGATTTGCCGTGGAGAAAGAGTTTGCTCATCATGATTGCATCATACAGAAGAAATGTTATATCTAATGTCATTTTCCTAAAAAGATTAAAATTCCTTCAAATTTTCGCCTGCAATGGGGCCAATAAAAAGGATATGTTTTTTTTTTCTTGTTGAAGCAATTATATTCCATTTCGACCAATCTTAGAGCTTTAATAGACTCACTTTCCTTACTAGTAACGTCCAGCTAATTAATTCAAAAATAGAATATATACATGCATGCTAATGTCAGCTCTAAGTGGCGTTTGTTTATTTTTTAATTAATTACCACTTAACAATTTTACATTTGATTCGATAATAAAATAAAGTTATTTAATAAAATTTTGTTTGTCTCTTATCGTCTCTTAATATAAATATATAAATTCAAATTATTAACAATTGTCTCTTAATGAAAAAATTAAATCTATAGATCTTCTATAAATATTGTACTCTCTTCAATCTAAATTTTAAATTCATTATTGATTTTAAAAAAGTTAATTTGAGATATTATTAAATTTGAAAGTCATTCACATGTTTTATATTTTTTAATTATAAAATAATTTTTAAATTCAGATATTATTTCGCTCAAATAATTTAATTTATTAAAATAAACTAACTATTTATATTTTAGTTAATTTTATTAAGCACCACCAAACGAATTTCACCACCCTTTTGTAAATTTTGAATTTCTACGGCACGCTAGATTAATCCAAACATATATATATATATACACACACATTACGAGGATCACGAATAAATTGGTCCGATAACGGACCAGTCTTTAGCAACGGATCACATGTCCGTCGTTAAAAGCCCATAACATGCCTGTTATGAGATTTAGCGATGGATTGGTCCCTGAACGTGTATATATATATATATATATATATATGGGTTTTATGTATATACTGTACAGATAATATAAATGGATTTACGATATAATGACGAGTTTTTTTTTATATTATGGCGGCGGTTGTCGTCAAATAAATTATCGTAGACAGATGTCTACACAATTGTATATATATTTTTCTATATATATATTATATATATATATATATATATATATATATATATATATATTAATTTACTCATCTTCATTCCTCAACAAACAATTGTTAATCCTTAATCATCTCATCTGATTTGATTTTGATGTTGAATTTAATATTTTATTTGCCTACCAACAAAGAAATTCAGGACTTGGGTGGAGTGACTGTAACTCATCTTAATCTCCAGCAGTTGATCATGATGGTATCGACATCTAGTGAATGGTAGATTAATCATTACGTTATCTTGTTCTTAATCTCAATTCAACTAATCTATTTTGCTCATCAATTTGCCTTTCTTAATATGTGAAATATTTAAGACATGAATTATACAGGCATAAAGTATATGAAGAATAGATAGTAAAAAACGCACGATACAGTATACACTCATTTTACCTCTTATCGTTACTTACATGACTCGGAATTATATTTTTTATAACTGTTTTATACTCTACAATGATACTACAATAAATTATATGCTACAAGTTATATTTGACTGGAATTAAAATTAGTTTTATACTCCCTCCATCCCTTAATATCTATCCTTTTATAGTTGTACACAAAAATTAAGTATTAAATATAATATCAATTGTCTATAATACTTTTAAATTTTCATAATTATCATACTAATCTCATACTCTCTCTATCTCTATCTCTCATATGTAACATTTTCCCATCAGGGATAATTTTGGAAATATTTTAGTTAATTACCCTAAATTATATAAAATAATAAATAATTAGGCAAAAATGAAATAATCTAAAATGACATATATTAAGAGACAGAGGGAGTATATTGAAACTAGGAGATACCACTTTGGGTTTTTCATGACAATTCATAAATAATAAAATGTAATTTTCAAATATAATAAATATTAAAATTTGAAAGAAAAAAAAAACAAATGTAATAATAATAATATTATAAATACAATAATGTAGGGAATTCAAAATTTTACAAATAAAATTGTCGGATTCGGTTATCTTAATGATAAGTTGGTTGATTGATTAATACACATCTTGATACACGAGAGAGATCACATTCAGTCGTATTAGTCGACAATCATATTTGTTAATTGACTAAAATTAATTTCATATTAACCACTTCTAAAATTGACTGTTCAAAAAGATTCTTTTTCACATAGCTGTCTGAGAATAAAAAGTGTAGTTGACTTTTTTTGCATATTAATTAAAAAAGATAACACGATAAAATTATTCATATTTTAAATTTTAAATTTTAATTAATTGCAAAATTTTCTACACATGAATCATGATTAGTATTGTTCCATAAATATGCATATAGAATAAAAATAAGACAATTAATATTAGGGGCATTATAGACACATTATTGTAAGAATTAGATTATTTATGGTAAGTAAAAATTTAATTCAGTGCTACCTAAAATAGTAATTTAGACTTTTATCTTAGAGAAAATAATAAATAGTTCCCACACTAATGTAATCCAAATTTAATTGTGAAAATATTAATTTCCTAAATATACACCAACAACTAAATTAATTTTATTTTAAAAGAACATAATATTACATAGTTTCACACAGTAACTAATGAGCCAATTTTTTAAGAGTTAATATTTCCATAAGTGAAAATGATAATTTCACAAGTTTTTCTCACATAAATGATAAATGAGTCACTTGTGAAAGTTTGATTTTCGCTAATGAAAATATAAATTCTTATTTAATAAAAATAACTTTTATTTCCTTACTAAAATTAAATTTTAAATAAAAACAGATTAATTTATATTACTTTTAAATTTTAACTAAAAACAAAGTAATTTTTAATTTTAATATTTTATAAATTAATTTTGAATATCAAATTGTATATCTATTTTTTAAACAGAAGAAATAGTTAAATAGGTACTTAACAATGTATTCAAGTTATTTATTTATTTTATATTTTTGTGTTCAGTCATCTTAAACTCGTGTTATTTGTTTTTGACGATGTTAAAACCGTAAAAGAATAATATAGATTTTTAAATACTCTATCTATTTATCAAAAAGTGCTTAATTTGAATTTATTCTAATTAATGTGTGAAAGTCCTAAATTTAAATTGTGATGTATATAACTTTAGTTTTTAAATAACAAAATTTTACTTGGTAGTATTTTTTAAGGTATTTATAAGACTAACGGTTGCATTAGTAGAAATCAAACAACTTCACATTGATTTTGATTTTCAAAATTTATAATTTAATTTAAAATAAATAAATAATTTTTTATGGAAGATAGAGTGTCCGCTAAATAAAAACTTATTATTTAAAAGAAAATAGTAATATATATATTGTGAATGTTATATTTTTATTATTTTTTTGAAAAGATATGTAATAAGTGAAGGCGATGAAATTCTCTTATAATATTATCTAATTTCACATATTAATATGCTTTATAATTATAATTTAATACACATTTATCGCAGTATACAACAATAATTTTATTTAAAAGAGAGGTGGTAGTTTGACGAGTAACGGTTTTTTCTTCAAAAGATTATGTATGAGAGTTAGAAAGACGGTGAATAAATCAATTTAACTTATAAAAATATCGATCTTTATTTAAAATAAAAATCCTGTCCATAAATATTTTCAACATCAAATTACCGTTATCTAAAAACAAAAAACAAAGATGAAAGTTTCCACAAAATTGATACGAGAAGTTTATACATTCAAGGAAAATGATGTGTATTAGAATTTTTTTATTATTAATTGTAAGAAGAAATATTAATGATATTTTTTTAAAAAAGATATAATAAATAATATTTTTATTCTATTTTTATAAATTAATATATTTGATAATTATAAGTCGATACAAAAAAACTAAGCGGGACCCTACACATATACTCCCCCGAACAGAATTGTAGCGGTATAGATAGATGGTATATATAGCACATTGGTGTTGCACGTGCTAGCTATAAATTAGCCACGTCGGTTATGATGACGATAATGAATGCTGTAGATCTTACGGTCCTGAGTGTATAATCCTCATTACCGGTGATGTAAACTAGGGGCTCGAGTTTTGTTTTAGAGAGAGAAATACAGACTATCACAATTCACAACAAACAAAACAAAGTACTCCTAGTTTTAGAGGGGGAGAGAGAAGATAGAGTCCTCTATAGCTGCTGTGAGTCCAAAGCTTTATCAAACAAACAAAACCCAAATGGGGGAGGTCTGGAAATCCACTTCTCTCATAAAAAGATTCAATCTTTTTTTATTACTCTTGCAAATTTTAGTTTGTTTATGATACTTACTAATTAATTTGTGATTTATGGATGGTGTTTTTACAGGAAGAAAAGAAACCAGAGCAACCCAAAGTGGAGGAAAAGAAAACAGAGGAGCCCAAAAAAGCAGAGGAAGAAAAGAAAGAAGAAGCTAAACCCGGTAAACCAAGTGATGAGAAGAAAGCAGAGGAATCGAAAGAACCACCGCCCCCACAAGAGATTATTCTCAGAGTTTACATGCATTGCGAAGGTTGTGCTAGAAAAGTCCGTAGATGCCTCAAAGGCTTTCCAGGTAATTTTTCATTTATTTGTTTTTCTATCTATTTGATCTGTCTGTTTTGTTGATTTATTTGGGTGATTTGGCAGGAGTTGAAGATGTTCAGACGGATTGCAAGAGTCATAAGGTTGTGGTGAAGGGTGAAAAGGCAGATCCGGTCAAAGTTCATGAGAGGGTACAGAGGAAGAGCCACCGCAAGGTCGACCTTCTCACTCCGATCCCAAAACCACCGGTCGAGGACCTTAAAAAGCCCGATGAGAAAGATATTCCCAAACCCGAAGAGAAAAAAGAGGAGGTTATAATTAATTTCTTCTTTTATTAATTCTTAAATAAATGAAACAAACTTTTTATGATACGTACTGTTATTGAGTAGTTGTAATTCAAAGGAGGTGATTGAGGTCATGAATTTGTTGTTTTGCGGCGTCAGGTAATTACAGTGGTTTTGAAAGTACACATGCATTGTGAGGCCTGTGCTCAAGAAATTAAGAAACGTATACTGAGAATGAAAGGTAATTAATAATATCCTCTTCTCTTTTTCTTTTTTTTCTGCTCATTTTTATTAATTTGTTTTTGATTCTTTTGAAGGGTTTAATTTATTTATTTTTTTGCTTTTTAGCTGTATTTGCAAAGAAGTGTTTTTTTCTTCGCTTTTATCTTTTTTGAACCTAAAATATTTCTTATGATTCCATATTCCCAATCTGTACGTTCTCTAATTCGAATAAAATAATCTCTTCTTTAGATTCCATTGTACAATAATTATTATTTTTTCAACTTGAAGTCAAATTTGCACTATGTGATTGACATTAATGTCAAATTATATACATTTCAACCACACCCATCAACATTTAATTGCTTTGTAATTATTTTATTCATTTGGCAATTTAGGGGTTGAGAGTGCAGATCCAGATCTAAAGGGCTCACAAGTGACGGTAAAAGGAGTGTTTGAGGCACCAAAACTGGTAGAATATGTTTATAAGAGAACAGGGAAACATGCAGTGGTTGTGAAGCAAGAGCCTGAGAAGAAAGAAGAAGACAAGGTTAAAGATGAGAAAAAAGGCGAAGACGGCGGTGGTGACAAGGACGGAAAGAAAGCCGAGGAGGCGGCTGATGGTGGCGCTGGTGAGGGGAAAGACAAGAAGGAAGGTGGAGGTGAAGAGGAAGCAAAACCAGAGGCGGCTGCTGGTGCTGGTGCTGGTGCTGGTGAACTAGAAGAGACGAAAGTGGTAGAGCTGAAGAAGAATGAGTTCTACTATTACCACCCGCAGAATTACCAAATCTACCCTCCAAGGTTTGCCACTGAAATGTACTCGTACACTCCTGCACCTCAGATGTTCAGTGATGAGAACCCTAATGCATGCTTTGTTATGTGAATGTGAAAGTGAAATTGAAATTGAAATTAAGGAACGTGAATGAGGGGGGTAAGATGGGAAGAAGGGAAAACGCTGCAGCTTGGCTAGCACATGGCCACGAGGCCATGGCTCTTTCTTGATGTGGTCTGCATGTGGCCTTGTCGATCCTGTTTGTCTTGGTACAAGTCCTCTTGCGGGGAAGCGAAGATGTAGAATTTTGTGAGGCTTTGTACCTCTTTTTGTTTAGTTTTATTATAATGTTGTTATATAAAACTACAAATAATTTAGTATGATAATAATAATAATAATAATAATAAGTATAAATTAAAGTTCTTATACCTGGATTTTGTTTTGTTATGCAATTTTAATTCTGAGTTGAAATATTTAAGGTGGCTGAATATTTTGGGTTTAGTGGAAAGGGATAGTAGTAGTAGTATTAATTAATTTTGTTTGAATCAACAAGTGGGTACTGGGTGTGTTGGGTTGTGGAGTAAATGAGTGTATTTAAAAATGGAACTACAACAGGAGTAGAAAACTAGAGGATTTAAATGTCCAACGGAAGAAGAAGAAGGTTAAGAAAGATTAGATAAGAGAATTTCCAAGTCTGTTTGACCGTGGTCAAAATTTTAAGAAGATGGTTAAGATTAGATACGAGAATTTCAAAGTCTGTTTGACCGTGGTCAAAATTTTGTGATTATATGAGGGTGTGTTATTATTACTCATTCCTTTCCTTAATATAAGTTGTTTTAGAAAAATATTTTTATTCATTAATATAAATTATTTGAGAATTTCAAGTAATCATTAATTGCTTAGTTTTCATATAACTCCAAGTATAAAATGTAAATTTGGTTTTCTCACTCTTTTCTGTTCAATATATAACAATCTCTCTTATTCCAATACAAGGGCAATATTATAGACAATTGATAGTATAGTTAATATTATACAATCATGGCTTAAATATGAATTAGTATCCTAAACTATAGGCCATATTCCATTTCGGTGATCCACCTTTCAATTTTGTCAATTAGATGATTAAACTATTAAAATTTTTCAATTGTAAAAAATTGAACATATCACGTCAGAAATTGTTAACGTAGCAACTTGTGTGGGGCCATATGAAACTGATGTGGCAAAAAACAGAATTTTTTAATCATAATATTGTTTGTTTTGTATTAATTAGTTATGTTATATAATTTGTTGTTTGACCATTTTACTCCACACCAAATCAGATTTGTTTATTTTATGATTAAAAAACTCTTTTTCCCTCATTAGTTGTCACGTCGGCCAATTTCGACGCAGCATATTCAATTTTTGCGTATTGGAAAAATTAATAGTTTAATTATCTAATTGACAAAATTGAAAGGTGGATCACCGAAGTGGAATGTGGTCTATAGTTTAGGGTATTTGTATAACCTTCCATCTATAGTTTTCAATTTGGGTTTGATTTGAATTACATTGTATCCTTTATATTTGAGTTTGATTTGGCTATTTAGTTTAAATTTGGGTTAGATTTATGCAATGACAGGTAACATGTTGATTATATAATAACAGTGTGATATTTAGTTTCAATTTGGGTTAGATTTGTGCAATTAGGCTTTATTATATTAATGATGAATCTTAGAATTTGTAAGACCCCAACTTATTATAAATAAAATTGAATTTTCCTTTATTCATTATTATAAATTAATAAGGGTTAATTTGATATAATTCTTTGGTTATGGGTGAAATGTGCAAAGTTTACAAAATAAGCAAGTGGTTATAAAATATTCATTGTTATCGGGGAATATTCGTTTGGTCGTGGAATATTCTTACTGTCGGGGAATATTCGTATGCGGCCAGTACTTACCATTTCAGCGGCTTCATAACTGAAAAAAAAGCGATTGAATGAAAAAACGCGACAAAGATTGAGTTTTATAAATAACGACGTAGTTATTCTGACATTTATCGTTGGAATACCCTTGGTTAAAATACAATAATATGCGTGGTTTACAAAGAAGGCACCACGGTATTACACTGATATTGTTGAATTATTGATCCTTACGTAGAAAGCCTTTACTCAATAATTATTACGAAGCATTGCTCAATATTTTATTGATTCAATAATTGTTGCGTTCTTAGTTTTATATTATTATGCTTCAATAATTGTCACTTTGCGATTTTTTATTATCGGATCAATAATTCATATTATTTGAATAATATTATCGATAACATTATTGGCAATGTCTGTAAAGTTACATACAGGAGAGGTTTGGTCACCTAATCAATTGCATGAAGCGAGAAATCCTTATTGGAAAGCCCTATTTCTGGAACCTTTGGTTTGTTAGTAATGTGATTCTATAATATTATTTGTGAATAATTAATTATTGATTTATATGATATTGATTTTATGTGGATATAGATGGAGAAAATTTTTAATGTGACAATTGTTGAAAATTAATATTTTATCTTTTTCGATAAAATAATTTATTTAAATATATTATTTTAATAATATATTAACTATGATATTTTTATAATGAATGTGAGATATATGAGTATATGAGGAGGTAGAGTATTTTGTGGCATTAAATGTTTAACACATGTTTTGTGTGTCGGTTGGACCTGATTCTTGACCAAAATTTATTATGTATCATAAAATCGCCTGCTTATGGATTTTGGTCAATTTCGCTTGGAATTTGGAAAAACTTTCTTCTCGCAAAGTTGTAGAGAATGAAATTTCCATGGAAAGTTTTGAGTTTTGATTTTTTACGATAACCGAGCTATTTTCTACTTAATTGTTGAAGTTTCGGAAAATAAAATGATTTTATTAAATTTATGGGGACCCACTTTTTGGTTGGTGGATACAACATGTAGAATCGCTTGATTTTTGGGGTGGTCGGTCTTTGTTGGCAACTTAGGTTGCGTAGGAAGAAAATAAGAATATTATTATTATATTTATTTAGTCTAAGCTTTTGCGTTCTAACATTTTCCTATAAATAGAGGCTAAGTTAGAATTGAAAATCACACCGAAACTAAGTTTTCTCTCTCTCTCTCTAAATTATCGAGCGTATTCTTGTGAGTATACTTTGAGTGTTTCTTTATCTGGTCTTGGGTTTACATTAAGACTATACCTAAAAATTCAAATGATCGGAAATGCGGTTATTTTGAGGTAAGGGATGTTATTTCTTTCAAGCAAATGATATTATTTTCTTCAATATCATTATGCCAAAATCTTTGTTGAACTTTTTATCAAATTTGGAACTTTTTCATATAGGGTTCTTATTATGAGTTCTATTCACGATTCTTACTATTCATGAGTTCTTATTCACGATTCTTATTCATGAGTTTCTTATTCACGAGTTACTATTCACGAAGCGTGAAGATGTTTTTTTGAAATTTCTATCTTTTTTGTGTAGGGGTTAATATTCACGTATACAAGACTATTCACGAATCTGACACTATTCATTCATAAAAAATGAAAATTTTTCTTTTTGTTCAAGATGTCTATTTTGGCTACTATCTTTGATTGTATCCATGTTTTTATCGTTATTTTTGAGTTCGCTTCAAAATCGTTTATTATGAAGTATTATCGATCTTGGATAAACCGTTATACGAATCCACTAATATTTGTCCTTCTATCTCACCGGATTCGTTTCTTAAAAATATTTTCATCATCCTCATTCCTTAATGGTGATATTTGATGAATATCTTTGGCACATAGTGCAAAGATGAACGATTAATCGATGAATATCTTTGGCACATAGTGCAAAGATGAGCAGTGTTGAGATGAACATGACCAATTGGTGATACTGAAATGAATATCTTTGGCTGTCAGAAAGGCAAAGATGATTAAAGATGTATATTGATTGTTATTACGAGGAATGAAATATTGATGATGGACTTTTAAATCTTAGAAGACAGTAGAATTCATTCTCTACGTGACTCTTCTAATGGATTGTTGTTTCCGCTGCATTTGTTAATCTAAAATTTGTTGTCTATTGTATTCTATTAGATTTTTTCCTGTTGAAGACTAACGATAATTTGTTGTATATTATCTTAGTCATAATATTCTTTACTGGGCTAGTTGAGCTCACCCTTTTTCCTTGTTGTTCCATTTTCTTCTCAGGAGGTGAGAACATAACAGGATCGAGTCGGGGTATGGAGTGAATGTTCTAGAAAGAGTTGTTTAGTAGTCCTCACCATTTTTATAAAATAATGTATCAATAAATGTGATGAGGATTTATTTGAGTATAGATATTGTCTAGAAGATAATATTTGTATTCAAACTCACAGTTTTACTGTTGTAATAATAAAGTTGTAGTAATTTTTGTACCATATATTTGGCGACTTAGAATGGGTTGGGTGGAATGGACCTGTTTTGGGGGCGTCACAGAATTGCTTCAATTTGGATTTAATTTATGCAATTTCAGTGCATGTTCATAATTTAATATTGAGACTTATGGTAGTGTATTAAATCAGATAATTGCTTTAATTTGGGTTCTTTTTTGCGTCGTGTATAAATTTATGGTATAATTTATGTGTTGTTTATAGTGATTAGACTAGAATATAATAGTGTGAAATTTGCTATTTTCCACAAAATTTTTATCAGAAGTAGATAACATAAGAAAATAATATAATATAGTCTAATATAATGTAATAATGCTTAAAACAAAATTTAAAAATAAATAAATAAATATCCCTAGTTTACTTGATTTTCCCCTACTAAAAAATCATCCAAGTATCATTTACTTAGTTTTAACTACTAAATTTACATAAACTAATTAGTATTTACTTAGTTTCCCAATACTAAACTAAATTAAATAACATTTACTTAGTTTTACTCTAATAAATAAAATAATATAATAACATACACTAAACTAACTTAAATAATATAAGATAAGATAAATTAATATAAATTAAAATAATATATCATAACATAACATGACCTAACATAAACTATTAAATAATATAATAAAATAATATAATATATTACAAAATAAATAAATAAAAATAAATGAAATGAAATGAAATAAACCAAAGTATATTAAATTGATATAAAATATAAGAAATATAATATAATAAACCAAGTAACATTTATTTTGTTTCTCACTGGTAAAGAAGAATATGCCTTCAATTCTCAATATGCTTAAAATTGTCAAACAATCGAATGAATCACTAATTCTTAAAAATAACACTTTCCTCCTAAAACTAATAATTTCTCTTTATTTCACTTATGTAAACAAATGGACAATAGATATTGAGAGGACGAATAATAAAGGAAAAAATGTGGAAATAGTTAGGTAAGTTGTAGGGATTAAAAGGGATTGAGTTACATAGGCCAGAAACAAAGTAAATGGAAAAGAGGTACATATACATATACCAATATAATAGACAGCTTCTCACCATTGTGAATTCTTCATATAGTAGTTCTCACAGTAGGGATACTTTTCTTAAAAAAGAGAAGCGATGTCGACAACCAAGGTCATTGAATTAAATTTTTCTCTATCGGAAAGTTGCATAACCTAAAAAATAATTTGTTGAACTACATTATTGATAACAGAGTTACACTTACAGTTAATTAAAGTACCCATTGCAGATGACTTTAGAATGAAATTAGCAACTGGCATTTTCACATGCCTTAATTATATGTTTCTCCATTTGCAACTCTATCAGCTCATTGTAAGAAGACCGCAAATAATAGAGCGAAGAGGAAACATTCTAAATTTAGGTGTGAATACTGTCCAGAACCTCGTTGGAACCCTTCCTAAAGAAGGTAGAAGTGACAATATCATTAAGGATAGATGACATAACGACCCTGTTAAAATCAAGTTGCAAGATGTTACTTCCGTAGATGTTGTGTATCTCCCTAAAAAGTCAAATTTAGGTGGTAGAGCAGTTTGTGTTAATTGTAAAATAGTCCATAAGGGGCCATAATTTTGTGCTCTTAACAATGCAACACTAGGTAATAAACCACAAAAATATAATGACAATTGCTGAGCAGCTGCTCTATTAAAGAAGTAGTTCGTAAACATTAATAGATAATAACAAATCTCTTCCCCGTTAAAATTAGATCTAATCGGGGGATTGATATACCGTCATGAACATATACTGATAATGCTTGAATGCATACACATATCTTTGAGTATATAACCATATATATCTTTCAGTATTTTATATAAACGTCTTGGATGATATTATATTCTTTAAACAAACAGATTGCGACTTCTCATGCACTATAAATTCAAGACTAGCATGATAAACTTTCCCCCAGTACTTCTTGAGAAGTGTAAAAGTTGGTTTGTCCCACCTCTCTATGAAATTGGAAAACATCCTCGATTTTAAAGCCCTAGGCCTTTCAACTGGTGCTCCCATTTTTGCAAAATCAACTGCCAGTTGGCAACCCTTCACTCTATGATAGTTGATTTTGTAAAAATAAGAATAACAACTGAAATGTCTAGGACTATAAAATCGAGGATGCTTCCCGATTTCATAGAGAAGTGTGCCATAACTAGCTCACACTTCTAAAGTTGTATTGGGGACAAACTTTATCAATGAAGATCGACTATAAAAATCGTAATTTTCATAATTCTTACACTTGGCGAGTATTTGCAGTCTCCAAATTCTGAGGAGTTAGCTTATACAGTGGCGTGTGCATCACAGCAACAATATGATGATGCCGAGGTAATTTTGTCATCGTTTAGCTTTATGTAGTACTTTAATTTTCACCTTGAGATTTTTCAATTGTAAATTAAGTTTCCGATTGGATTGTTACACGTTGTAACTATTTTATGAGTATGTTGAAAGTTTAATTTGTGTATTAATTATGCATTCATTCAAAAACTTCATACCATTACTCTCTCCGTTCCTTAATATAAGTCGTTTTAGAGAATTGTTTTTGTTTCTTAATATAAGTCGTTTGAGAATTTTAAGTAAGTATTAATTGCTTAGTTTCTAATATTAATAATATATAACTTTGGTTCTCTCACTATTTTTTGTCTAATAAATAAATTTTTTTTTCAATACAAGGACAATATAGATATTGATATTGTATTTAATATTATATAATTATTTTCTTAATACTCGTACATAATTTTAAAACGATTTATATTAAATAACGAAAATTGTTCCTTATAGGACAAGTGAAATTGGAAATAATTGAGTCCTGGAAATTAAATGGGGTTGGGGGGCGGTTCGGTGCACCTATTGACTGGTACCGTCCGGTGCACCCTTTTTTTAATTCTTTTTATTCACAATTATGAGAATAATAAATAAAAAATAATATAACAATTACAATTTTTTTTTCAAATTTACTCTATTATTTTTTATTTATTATTCCCCCCCCCCCCCCACCCCCACCCCCACCCCAAAAAAAAAAAACTAATTAAATGATGGTATAACGTATGTAGTAGTATAATTTAAAGTAATTAATGTTGTCTGGGACCAAGCATATGAGTGTGTGTGGAATGACCTGACCTGATGAAATAATTTTAGAATGAATGAAGGCAAAAATGTGATTCGTGGGAGTGTACGTACGTTGTTATCAAAGATAAGATGCATTGCCATGCCAATCAAGAGGTAGTTGATGCATGCATGCATTATCATCTTCATCAACTGCCTGGCTGCCATTACTCAAGACCCACTATTGCCTATACGTTTTTCGTCGTCTTCTCTCTCTCTCTCTCTCTCTCTCTATGTACAATTAAGGTGGGATTGGATTGGATTGGATTATACTACTACATATTCATGTTACAAAAATCCAATAATGCCATGCACCTATTCCCTACCTGCGTGCCTAATTTTTTTTAGGGTACTTTACAATAATATATAATATTTAATAAATAATTATACTATTAATATATCATCAAAATAATTATAAAATAATAATTTTTTCATATTTATTTACAATATTAATGTCCTTAATTTAGGGAAATATTCATCCTCTCATTCTCTTTCTCTCCCCTACCGCCTCCTCTCTCCTCCCATTCGTCTTCCTCCTTTGCCGTCGTCGCCGTTTCAACACCTTAAAGATGTAGATCTTATAAGTCTTCTTATTCTTCTTCTTCTTCTTCTTCTTCTTCGTCCTCCTCCTTCGCCGTCGCCACCGCTTAAACACCTTGAAGATGTAGATCTGTAGATCTTGAAGATGTAAGCCATTAATGGACCGCCGTCAAATCGCTTAGTCTTTGTAGTTGTTAGTATTTTATCAGTATTGTAGAGGATGAGTATATTTAGCTCATTATTGTAGAAGTTATCTTTATCCAAAAATCTATGCAAATTTCCATTCTCTGTTAATTCCTTTTGCTCTTTCTTATGTTTTTCTTTGTGTTTTATTTTCATTATTAGCATTTACATAACTTCCATTATGACGAATGTTGATTTAGTCCATAAATTAAAAAGAGAAAAGATAAATTTTAGTGCAGTTGGTAGCCAAACATTTATATAAGGGTAACCATTTTAGTTTTTATGGGTAACCAAGAGAAATTTTAATGCAGTTGGTAGCCAAAACTATCATACAAATATAATCATTTTAGTTTTTGTTGGTTACATTTGTATTAAGAGTTGGCTACCAACTGCACTATGGGAAGAAAAAATTCTATAATTAATTTTTTATAATTAATTGGTAACCCAATAAAACTGAATTGGTTACCTTTGTATTAAGGTTTGGCTACCAACTCTATCATGAAAAAAATCTATAATAAATTTATTTTAATTAATTGGTAACCCAATAAAACTGAATTGGTTACATTTGTATAAAGGTTTGGCTACCAACTGCACTATGAAATAAAAAAATTTATAATAGATTTTTTGATATCTGTTTGTTGAGAAGATAGAAAAATATTAAAGCATTTAATGTTTTGGAAGATAAAATTCTAGAAAACTCTGTTGCCAGTTATGGATGGTTATGGAAAGGAGTTCGGCGGAGGGGGTTAGAATTGAGGAGAGAGAAAGTGCTGAATTGCAACCTATTAAAACACTCAACTAAATTAAAGGGATAAGAATGCACTAATTTTATAAATAAAATTTTAAATACATCAATTATGTAAATATTTTATGAGTGCACAATTGTTGTAATTATTTTTTAAAATATAATAGAAAATGTAATTGTCCCTTTTTTTTATTACTATTATGTTTGATGTTGAATTAAGGAATTAATTGTCTCGGGCACGTATACTGTCCGCTTTCATGCGTACCTACGTGAACGAGGAGAATGTTAACTCTCTCTAGCATTCCTCCTTAAATAGCATCTTTTTATTAAAATTACGTCGTTTTGAAGTTTCTTTTAAAAAAGGCTTAAATATGATTTACTATCATAAACTATAGGCCATATTCTACTTCGGTAATTCACCTTTCAATTTTGTCAATTAAATTATTAAAGTATTAATTTTTTTCACTTCGGTTCGATTTAAGTTGTCACGTCATAAATTGATGACGTGACCTGCTGACTAAGCAAACTAATGCTTATGTGTAACTAAAAAATATTGGGGGATGATTGTAGATTTAGGATTTTATTTTTGGGATAGATAGATGTTTAATATTGGGGGGAAAAAACAGCAATACATACATTTTCAGCTTGATTTGAAGGAGGAACAAGAATGATTTGAGTTTGATATTGGGGGAAGAAAGCAACATCACGTAGGTTTTATTAAAGAGAAAACAAAAATGTTTAATGATATAGGATTTAAGCTTGATTTTAGGTTTGGTTATATTTATTGATGATTTGACATATTTATCCTTGATGTTTAGAAAATAAAATTAAAATAATATTTTTTAATTACACATAAGCATTAGTTTGCTTAGTCAGCAGGTCACATCATCAATTTATGACGTGGTAACTTAAATTGAACCGAAATGGAAAAAATTAATACTTTAATAATCTAATTGACAAAATTGAAAGGTGAATCACCGAAGTGGAATATGGCCTATAGTTTAGGATAATAAATCATATTTAAGCCTTTAAAAAATAAGTAGAGTTGCGGGTGACATTTTTGTAAAAAAAAAAAACAAGTGGGACCACTCTCTTTTAAAAATCTCCAAAACGACGTAATTTTAATAAAAGAGTGCTATTTAAAGAGGAATGATAGATAAGAAAAATGCTCTTGATCCTTGTTAATATATATATTGTAAGACCCCAAATAATTAATAAATGAAATTTAATTTCCTCTAATTATTATTTTGAAATAAGTAAGCAGTTGATGTGATTAATGTTGATAGTTATGGGTAAAATAATGTAAATATTTCAAAATAAGCAAAGTGGTTATAAAATATTCATTGTTGTTTTGGAATATTCGTTTGGTTGTGGAATATTCAGATTATTGTCGAGGAATATTAAATGCGACCCATAGCGACCATATATGGGCCCCATAACGGAAAGCGATTGGAAGAAGAAAACGACAAATATAAGTTGTTTAAAAATAACTACAGTAGTTATTACTGATTAACAACATTAGAATACAAATTGGTTAAAAACACGATGTCTGGCGTTGTTGACAAAGCGATGGCCGCAGTATTGCACCAATTATTGACTCTTACATGAAGGCCTTTACTAAATAATGGTTACGTAATTCTTTCAAAGATTTTTTATTTTATTGGTTCAATAATGGTTGCGTTGATATTTTATCTTCTTTGTTGTTTGATAATTGTCATTACTGGCGATTTTTTTCATTATCGAAGCAATAATTCATATTATCTGAATAATATTATTAGATAACATTATTGGCAATGTCTAGAAAGTTACATCTAAGAAGAGGTTTGGTCACCTAATTGCGCGGCAAGAAGAGAAATTCTTATTGGAAAGCCCTCTTCCTTGAACCGCTGCAGGTTATCAATATTGTGATTCTCAGAATATTATTTATGAATAATTAATTATTGATTCATATGATGAGGAAAATATTGATTTTATGTGGATATAGATGGAGAAAATTTTTAATGTGATAATTGTTGAAAATTGAAATTTTATCTTTTTCTGATAAAATAATTCATTTAAATATATATTATTATATTTTAATAATATAATAATGGTGATATTTTTACAACGAATGTGGGATATATGAGTATACGAGGAGGAAGAGTATTTTTGTTGCAATAAATGTTTAAAACATGTTAAACATGTCGGTGGACCCCATTTATTGACTGAAATTTGATTATAGCCTCTAAAATCGCCCGTTTGTAGATTTCGATCAATTTCTGTTTGGAATTTGAAAAAACTTTCTTCTGCAAAGTTGTAGAGAATTGAATTTCCTATAAAAACTCGCGAGATTCAAATTTTATGATAAAAGGGCTATTTATTATGAATTATTGAAGTTCAAGTTAAAATAATTGATTTTGGAAGTTTAAAATATTTTTAAGTACAAAACGTTTTTTCATTTTTTTGAAACTCATTTAACATGTGGTTAGGAGGCTGAATTCAGATGGTAGTGTATGCGTAGAGATATTTAGAAAAATATAATATTAATTTATTAAATTTTCTGCTTTTGGTGTTAAAGCATTTTCCTATAAATAGGATCTTGGGTTAGAATTGAAAATCACACTTAAATCAAGTTTTCTCTCTATATTATCGAGCGTATTCTTGTGATTATTTTGAGTATACTTTAAGTATTGCTATACGGTGAAAGTTCAAGTTATAGCTTTATATCCAAAGATTCCAAATGTAAAATCTTGATCTTTCGAGGTAAGGGATATTATTTTTTTTCAGAATGATATTATTTCTTCAATATCATTATCTTTGAAATATTAATCTCAAGTTTTTATCAAATTTGAAACTTTTGGTGTCGAGATTCTTATTCACGATATCTGACTGATTATTCACGAATCTGGCCTTATTCATCGAAAAATGAAAATTTTTCTTTTAAGTCAAAATATCTATTGTGGATACTAGCTTTGATTGTATCCATGTTTTGATCATTCTTGAATTTTACACCACTATGATTATTTTTTTGAGGTATTTTTGGACGTGGATAAAACGAAGATACGAATCCTTAATCCTTAATCCTTGCCATTTTGTTTCAATTGGATTCGCTTTTTTTAAAATATATATATATTTTCATCATCCTCGATCTTAAATGATGATATTATTGAATATCTTTGGCAGTAGTGCAAAGATGAATGATTTCGATGAATATCTTTGGCTTGTAGTGCAAGATGAATAATTTCGATGAATATCTTTGGCCCGTAGTGCAAATTTGAGCAGTGTTTTAGATGAACATGACCCATTGGTGAATGTCCTTGGCTTTCATAGTCACGAGGATGAATATATGATTCCGGATATATATTGATTGATGTTACGAGGATAAAAATATTGATGATGGATTTGTTAAATTCATAGATATTAGCGATTTCATCCTCTACGTAACTCTTCATGAATTAATATTTTCATTGCAGTATTGATTTAAAACTTGTTATCTATTGTATTCTATTAAATTTTTTCTGTTGAAGACTAACGATAATTTGTTCATTATTATCTTAGTCATAATATTCTTTTTGGGCTTTAGTTGAGCTCACCCTTTTTTTTTTGTTCCATTTTTCTTCTCGGGAGGCGAGAATGTAGCGAAGTACAGTGCAAAATTATGGAATGATGATTTTAGAGAGTTGTTTAGTAGTCCTCACCATTTTTGTAAAATAATGTATCAATAATTATGATGAGGATTTATTTGTATGTGGATATTGTTTAGATGACAATATCTGTATTTAAACTCACAATTTTACTGTTGTAATAATAAAGTTGTAGATATATATATATATATATCTAATTTATGCGCAGTTTAGAAAATTAAAATTAATCACACTTCTGGCAGGAGTATATTATTCTCTCCGTTTTTTTAATATAAGACATTTTAGAGAAGTATAAAAAATCTATTAACTTTTCACGCAGGTTACATTTTTTAAAATAAAATTTGTTCGAGAGTAGATATATAATATCTCATATATCAGTCTTCACCACAACAAAAAAACGTAACAATTTTAATATTGCGTTTGTGAGATGAAGAGATAGAATTGAAAAAAATATATATAAGACAAAAAGAGATTTAAACGAATTATAATTTTTTTTTTGGAATTGTTAAATTCACGACAGAAAATATTATTTTTATAACAAAAGTATCGCTATAGATCCTATAGCGACGATTTTCACTGTCGATATACATCTACAGCGACACATTTATTGTAGAAATAATAAAAAGTGTTATGGATTTAATAATTCCATTTTTTTTTACATGTTCTAAAAAAGAAGGAAAGTGATGAGCTAACTTTTACAACCAAATATGGAGAATCCGGGGCGTCCGAATTACATCATTATCTTAGGACTAACGACAAATACAAGTGTTATTATTATTATTATTTTTAATTTTTTTTTCAATCACAATTATCAAAATAATAAATAAAAAATAATAGAGTAAGTTTGAACAAAAAATTGTAAAAAAAATATACTGTTTACAGTATTTTTACAATAAAAATATACTTTTTTTTACAATTTTTTATTTAAATTTGCTCTATTATTTTTTATTTATTATTTTGTTAATTGTGGTTGAAAAAATAAAAATAAAAATAAAAAATAACACTGTACCGGTTAACGACCGGTACAGCACCTCCCCCCAATTAGATATGGAGGCGCGTGAGGTACTAGTACTACATAAGTATCCTGAAACTGGTGGAAGGATGATTGGATTTTAATGACGGTTTGGGAAAGGGACAGGCCACAGCATGGGTCCAGAATATCGAGTCACGTGACATTGACTGGACTGTTCGCCTCATCATTTCCTGCTTTACGGCTTTTGTCTTTTTTTACTTGTAGTGCTGCTCCACCTCAACTTTAAAATTGACATGAATATAATTATTGTGTAATAACATAAATAACTATTATTATTATTATTATTATTATTATTATTACTAACTATTTGTACAACTTAATTAAAATTTAATTATTTTTAAAATAAAACGTATTTTATAAGACTATTAATTTTATATCGCATGTGAATTCTGACAAATGTAAAATTAAAATTGTTAAAACAAAATAATAAAATGCGAGTCTACGGGCATGTCTAGGATCTGGTCTCAACAGAGGCGTATTTTTTTAAGTTAAAAATTAAAATAAAAAGTTAAAATTTAACGAGTTAGAGAGCAAGAATTTAAATACATTATACATTCACGTATTTAGTTTTTTTAGCGTGGTAGTAGTTTAATTTTTTTTCCCTCTATAAGTTTATCAAATTTTATTTTTGCCATTATCCTTATACTTATAAAAAATTAAAAAAAATCTTAACATAAACACTCCCTACTCTTTCCTATTAATAGATTCGTCACTGGTCTCATTACCACTTTGAGTTTTGCTTGATTTATATACAAATATGGTTCTACAATTTTTCGTCTTTATCTATTTTTTTTTTTAAATTTAGTATTTTGATGTAGAAACAAACATTGCAATTGATTTACAGTAGCATGCACTTGATAACATATTAATTTATATAGCAATGTAAATTATTTAGTCACATAATTTTAATATGATTTAAAAACCAAAAGTTAATTAAATAAATGGAGGTAATATGCACACTATAAAAGTGAGAACTCAATGAGTTTAAAAACTAATCATAACAAGCATGTATAAATAGTTTAATTAACTTAAAAGATACAACTTGCATGACATTAATTTCAAATCATTACATTGCCATGAATCTTCAACGAGAATTTGTTAACCGATTTATAATTAGTCCTTAATTTCAAGTTGGTTACTTGTAGACGACAACTTTTAATCCACACAATTTATCATGGGGAGCCAACTAGTCAAGTGAATTATCGAAAAACTAATCAATTTAAAGGAATCTCTGCATTGCCACAATCTTCTTCTTTTCTTAATCCTATTAAACAAATTAACAAAAAAAAAAATTAAAAGAGAGGTCAATCACAAAATAACTAATGAATAATACAAATAATCTTCAAAACGATGATTGAAATGAAAAAAGTCCCAAAAATATCTAAACTAAATATATCAAAGTTATAAACTACTCTTTTCGCCCCAAAAATATAAATAAAATACAATTTGCACACTCATTGAGAAAAATAAAAGTAGAGGAAAAAGAATATTTTTTTTAAAATTTATCCTTAGTGACCCTACAAAATTACATAAAGTGATTATTATTTTTTATATATATTAATGGATTAACATATGTACCTTTCACTTTATATATTTTATCTCACTTTTTTTGAAACAAAAAAATTATATATTAACCATCCTTTATGGGGACTGTGACGCCCCCAAAATAGGTATACAACACCCATTCTGAGTCGTCAAAATACATGGTACAAAAACAACTACAACTTTATTAATACAACATAAAAACTGTGAGTTTAAATACAAATATTGTCATCTAGAAAATATCTACACTCAAATAAGTCCTCATTACAATTATTGATATATTATTTTATAAAAATGGTGAAGACTACTAAAACGACTTCTAGAACCATCATTCCACACCCCGAAGTAAGTACTACGCTACATTCTCGCCTCCCGAGAAGAAAAAATGAAACAACAAAAAAAAAGGAGCTCAACTAGCCCGAAGAAAGAACATTATGACTAAGATAATATAAAACAAATTATCGTTAGTCTTCAACAGGAAAAATCTAATAGAATACAATAGACAACAAATTTTAAATCAATATTCGCAGTGAAATAATAATTCATTAGAAGAGTTAAGTAGAGAATGCAAACTACTATCTTCTATATATGAATTTAAAAGTTCATCGCTCATCTTTTATCCTCGTAACATCAATCAATATATATCTCGAATCAAATATTCATCTTTGCACTACAGCCAAAGATATTCATCACCGTAATCATGTTCATCTAAACACTGCTCATCTTTGCACTACGGGCCAAAGATATTCATCGAAAATTATTCATCTTTGCACTACTGGGCCAAAGATATTCAATTATATCATCATTTAGAATCGAGAATGATGAAAAATATTTTAAAGAAAAGCGAATCCAAATGAAACAAAAGAATAAATATTAAGGATTCGTACTTTAAACAATCCAAGTTCAAAAATATTTCATAAATAACCAGTAGTGGAGTAAGATTCAAGAGTGATCAAAACATGGATAATTATGTGAATAGTGTCGTATTCGTGAATAGTGCCGTATACGTGAATAGTGTCGTATACGTAAATAGTAACTCCGACACCAAAAGATAGAAATTTCACAAAAAAAACATCATCATGCTTCGTGAATAGTACTCGTGAATAGTAACATCATCTGTGTTCTAGATTTCAAAGGAAGTTGGGATAAGTAATTGCCACTGGTGGAATTCTCTTACAACAACAGCTTATCGCCAGTATAGTAATGGCTCCATTTGAGGCGTTGTATGATTTAAAATGTCGTTCTCCAGATATCTTTGACGAAAGGTGGGAGAAGCAACATTGTTGGGACCGAGAATTAAATACGCATGACTACGAAAAAGATTCAAATGATTCGACAACGTATTCAAACTTCACAAGATCGACAAAAAAGAGTTATCTTGATCTTCATAGAAAGGGCGTGGAGTTTAATATTGGAGATCATGTATTGTTACGTATTGCTCCACGGAAAGGAGTTATAAGATTTGGGAAAAGAGGAAAGCTCAATCCAAGGTTTGTTGGTCCATTTGAGATTCTTGACCGAATAGGAAACGTAGCTTATAGACTCGCTGTTACCTCCAAGTATGTCTCGTGTTCACAATGTATTCCACATATCTATGCTTCAGTAAATATGTGAAAGACCCGAACCACATTATTGCATTAGAACCGAATTTGAGAGATAGTGAAGATTTAACCTACGAAAGAGAGATACTGTTGAGATTTTGGATAGAAATAGCATGTCTTACGCACGAAGGTTATACCACAAGTTAAGGTTTTGTGGAGAAACCATGCAATTGAGAAAATGACATGGGAGTTGGAATCGGAGATGAAAGCGAGGTACCCTCACCTTTTCGATACACCAGGTACGTACGTTAATTTCGAGGACGAAATTTCATAAGGAGGGGAGGTTGTAAGACCCCAACTTATTATAAATAAAATTGAATTTTCCTTTATTCATTATTCTAAATTAATAAGGGTTAATTTGATATAATTCTTTGGTTATGGATGAAATGTGCAAAGTTTACAAAATAAGCAAGTGGTTATAAAATATTCATTATTATCGGGGAATATTCATTTGGTAGTGGAATAATCTTTTTGTCGGGAATCTACGTACAACGGCGCAGTCATTGGTGGGCCCCATAATGGAAAACGGTTGGATGAAAGAAAACGACAAAGATTGAGTTTTATAAATAATCTACGTAAATTATTACCGAATTAACACATCGTTGGGTTACACGGTGGTTAAAATACGATAATATGCGTGGTTGCGATGTAGCACCTGGTATTACGCATATTGTTGAATTATTGATCCTTACGTAAGAAGACACTACTCAATAATTGTTACGGTGAGTTCTTTATTCAATATTATATTGATTCAATAATTCTTTGCGTTGATATTTAAGATCAATGTTGTTTCAATAATTGTCATTACACAATATTTTCCATTATCAAATCAATAATTCATATTATTTGAATAATATTATCGAGATAACATTATTGGCAATGTCTAGAAAGTTACATCTCAGGAGAGGTTTGGTCACCTAATTGCTAGCGCAGGTAGAAGGAGAAATCCTTATGGAAAGCCCCTCTTTCTGAGGAGCATGCGGTTGTTAGTAATGTGATTCTATAATATTATTTGTGAATAATTAATTATTGATTTATATGATATTGATTTTATGTGGATATAGATGGAGAAAATTTTAATGTGACAATTGTTGAAAATTAATATTTTATCTTTTCTCGATAAAATAATTTATTTAAATATATTATTTTAATAATATATTAATTATGATATTTTTATAATGAATGTGGGATATATGAGTATATGAGGAGGTAGAGTATTTTGTGGCATTAAATGTTTAACATATGTTTTGTGTGTCGGTGGACACAATTCTTGACCAAAAATTTATTATAGACTATAAAATCGTCCGTTTATGGATTTTGGTCAATTTCTGTTTGGAATTTGGAAAAACTTTCTTCTGCAAAGTTGTAGAGAATGAAATTTCCCATGGAAAGTTTTGAGTTTTGATTTTTTCTGATAACCGAGCTATTTTCTACGAATTGTTGAAGTTTCGAAAAATAAAATGATTTTTATTAAATTTATGGGGGGGCCCACTTTTTGGTTGGTGGATACAACATGTGAAATTTGCTGATTTTAAATTGGGTGGTTGGTCTTTGTTGGCAACTTAGGTTGCGTAGGGAAGAAAATAAGAATATTATTATTATATTTATTTAGTCTCTTCATGCGTTAAACATTTTCCTATAAATAGAGGCTAAGTTAGAATTGAAAATCACACCGAAACTAAGTTTTCTCTTTCTCTCTCTAAATTATCGAGCGTATTCTTGTGAGTATACTTTGAGTGTTCTTTATCTGGTCTGCGGGTTTACATCGAAGACTATCCGAAATTCAATCGGAAATGCGGTTATTTTGAGGTAAGGTATGTTATTTCTTTCATGAAATGATATTATTTTCTTCAATATCATTATGCCAAAATCTTTGTTGAACTTTTATCAAATTTGGAACTTTTTCATGTCGGGTTACTATTCATGAGTTCTTATTCACGAGTTCTTATTCATGAGTTATTATTCACGATTCTACTATTCACGAAGCGTGAAGATGTTTTTTGTGAAATTTCTATCTTTTTGTGTGGTGGTTACTTTTCACGTATACGGACTTATTCACGATATCTGACCTTTATTCACAAATCGGCCTTTATTCACCTAGAAAAATGAAAATTTTTCTTTTGTCCAAGATGTCTATTTCTTTTCTTATCTCTTTGATTGGATCCATGTTTTGATCGTTATTTTTGAGTTCTGCTTCAAAATCGTTTATTATGAAGTATTATTGATCTTGGATAAACCGTTGTGCGAATCCCTAATATTTGTCCTTACTATATCAATTGGATTCGTTTCTTAAAAATATTTTTCATCATCCTCGATCCTTAATGGTGATATTTGATGAATATCTTTGGCCTGTAGTGCAAAGATGAATGATTAAACTGATGAATCTCTTTGGCCCGTAGTGTAAAGATGAACAGGTATTGAGATGAACATGACCAACTGGTGATACAAATGAATATCTTTTGCCTGTAGTGTAAAGATGGATATTGATTGTTGTTACAGGGATAAAATATTGATGATGGACTTTTAAACCTTAGAAGACAGTAGAATTCTTTCTCTACGTGACTCTTCTAATGGATTGTTGTTCCGCTGCATTTATTGATCTAAAACTTGTTGTCTATTATAATTTATCAGATTTTTCCCTGTTGAAGACTAACGATAATTTGTTGTATATTATCTTAGTCATAATCTTCTTTACTGGGCTAGTTGAGCTCACCCTTTTCCTTTTTTTCCATTTTTCTTCTCAGGAGGTGAGAACATAGCAGGATCGAGTCGGGGTATGGAGTGATGGTTCTAGGAAGATGTTTTAGCTGTCCTCACTATTTTTGTAAAATAGTGTATGAATAATTAATGAGGACTTATTTGGGTGTGTATATTGTACAGAAGACAATATTTGTATTCAAACTCACAACAGTATTGTCATATTCTACACGACATCCAGATTGTCAAAGTTGTAATTTGCTTTCTATACCATGTATTTTGGCGACTTTCGAATGGGTGTTGTATACCTATTTTAGGGGCGTCACGGTTGGTATCGTTTATATAAGTAAAGAGCCCCGAGCCTCTCGGCATGACTTCCTTGATGGGGAATGCACCGCCGGACTCTCCGTAGGGGGCGCCTGCTTCTGCGGTGGCAAACCGATAGTATCAATGTGAGGTCTTGACACAAGTTGGTGTCTAAAGTTATAGTTGGTATCGAGCTTAGGGATATGATCTCCAGGCGAGATCGGGGAATAGAACTAGGAGGGAGAGAGAGTAAATCCTTCACTAGTGTGTCCTACCTAAGCTTATTTGTTGATCGGTCATAATATTTATGTGATATGTTAATTTGTTTAATTAACCCTTGTTTTATGGCGATGTTTAAGAATGGGCCGAGAACGTTAACAATGGAGTTTATGAGGCGTGGAACAACCTTTAGTCGCATGGCCGGGAGAACGCGTAACAGAAATCAATATTCCTCCCATAAACAACATTACCGAGCAAACGATGAGCGATGAAATGTTTAGGAGCTTTTTGCAGTTCATGCAAAATTAGACGAGGGAGACTCGTGTACAAAATACGGGTGGAAATGATGGCAACGCGCTGCATCACATGACCCAAGCGATTCAAGGAGTTGGGACCACCAGATTTTCATGGAAAACCGGATCCAATCAAAGCGCGAAAACGTGGGTCAAGCAAATTACCAAGATATTCGATGTCTTGGGGTGCACGGAGGAACAAAAGGTTCCATTCGCCACCTTTATGTTTAAATGGTGAAGCGATTCTTTGGTGGGAATCGTGAAGCGTACTGACCCGATGCACTTAACATGTCTTGGGAAAGATTTCAGAAAGCTGTTCAATGACAAGTACTTTCCGAAACTATTCGTCGTATACGAAGGAGGTAGAGTTTATTAGACTCGAGCGAACAACAACATGACGGTGTCTCAAAGATCTGAGGCAAGGTTCGCGAAATTATCCGAGTTTACCACCTCATTTGGTGGAGAATGAGGAGCGAATGACGTGTATGTTTTTGAGAGGTCTAAAACACGAGATTCGTCAATACCTTATCTCTCATAAGTCTTCTCGGTATTCGGGATGTTGTCAATGAGGCTCGCTTATTAGGCGAGATAGTGAGTATACTCAACCGAGGGGACCCTGATCGTGGTAGTCATCGAACGATGATAACCAAATGAGGAGGAAAAGAATACGGACAAAGGCGGTAACCACGCGGTGGTAATCGTGGATATGATAATAGGAGAGGTGACTCAAGTGGAAATTTCGAGAAAAGAGAAGATTCAACAATGACGGGGAAGATATCAACGGCAAAGACCAAAGACCAACAACAAATGCTTTGGGGAGGAGAACGACCGCCAGGTTAGATGTTACAAATGCGGGAAGGAGGGACATATCATTAAGCATCCCACAACAATCCAAGGTATGTTACAACTGTGGAAAGGAAGGCCACATCGCTCGAGATTGTCTTATCGCGAAACCAAGTTCAAGCAGGAGTGGTGATTCGAAATATCATCCGGATAAGTCGAAATCGGTTTCTGGAAGAAGCGTTTGTCGTGGCTCGGACAAAACGTGAGGAACCCAAACGAGGTGATCACGGGTAAGCTAATCTTGAATTCTTGCGAAGTTTATACCTTACTAGAATCTGGGTTCTATCCATTCTTTTATCTCTCCGCTTGTGCTTCAACGTTTAAACTTGACTCAGGAGAAATTAGATTTTGATTTATCTGTTGAAACTCCGTTGGGTGAAACCTTCGTTACATCTACGCTTTATAAATCTTGCATGATCCAAGTTGGCACTATCACATTACCTCGTTGATCTTATCTCTTTAAAGATACTTGCTTTTGATGTGATTTTAGGAATTGATTGGTTAACCACTCATCATGCCAAAATTGATTGTTTTAAATAAGGTTGTTAGTTTTCATATTCCTAACCAACTCCGTCATACTGATTCAAACCACTAAACCACTAAAATCGATCATCGCCATATCAAGCCACAAAAAGCTATTCGTTTATTGAAAAAGCGGATGTCGAAGCTTTCTTAGCCCATGTTATGGATTTGAATAAAGACAAATCGATTTGAATAATATTTACGTGGTTAAAGAATTCCCATGATGTATTTCTGAAGAGCTTCCTTCCTACCCCCGAACGTGATGTTGAATTCTTTATTGACCTTGAACCGCACAAAGCCCATTTCTAAAACCCCATATCGAATGGCTCTATTGAACTTCAGGAGTTAAAAGTCCAACTACGGGAGTAATTAGACATCGGTTTCATTAAATCTGCAAGACGTCTCCTTGGGGTGCTCTGTTTTATTCGTAGTAAGAAGAAAGACGGGGAGTATCGACTTTGTATTGACTATCGAGAATTGAACCATGTCACCATCAAGAATAGGTATCCGCTTACCTCGCATTGATGACCCGTTCGACCGATTACAATAAGGCCTTGATTCTTTTCAAAGATCGATCTTAGCTTACGGATATCATCAATTTGAAGATTAAAACGAGGATATTCCAAAGACGGCATTCGGGGACTCGATCTGGGCATTATGAATTCTTGGTCATGTCTTTTGGATTGACTAATGCTCCTCTTTGCTTTCATGGATATGATGAACCGTGTATTCAAGGAATATTTGGATCGGTTCGTTGTTGTCTTTATTGATGACATCCTCATCTATTCCAAAAGCCGTGAAGATCATGAGCACCATTTGAAATTCGGTACTACAAAGACTTCATGAACACAAGCTTTATGCCAAAATTTGAAGAAATCGAGTTACGGCGAGAGAAGTAGCATTCCTTGGGCACGTGGTGTCAAAATAAGAAGATCTCATGGACCCGTGAAGATTGAAGCAATACAAAGTTGGAGAGCAAATCAAGTCGGTGGCCAAGTCTGTGACTTTTTACGGGCTTAATTGGTTATTATCGGAGATTCGTGGAAGGATTTTCTCGAATCTCTACTCCATTAACTCAACTGACTCGGAAAGATACAAAATTCATATGGAGCGGAGAATGTTAGGAGGGTTTCCAAGACCTCAAGAGGAGACTCATTTCGGCACCTGTTCTAACA
Source organism: Panax ginseng (assembly GCA_020205605.1). Lineage (NCBI taxonomy): Eukaryota > Viridiplantae > Streptophyta > Magnoliopsida > Apiales > Araliaceae > Panax > Panax ginseng. Next base: position 5,353,311 of record CM035145.1, on the reverse strand, counting down.
ATACCATCTGGTTCGGATGGTTTTGTTATCTCTGCCGATCTTACAGCGAGGGGTTAGGATGTGTTCTCATGCAACATGGGAAAGTCATAGCCTATATGCCTCACGACAACTCAAAGAATATGAGAGGAATTATCCTACTCATGATCCGGGTTAGCGGCGATCGTGTTCGCGTTGAAGATATAGAGACACTTTACTTATGCGGGGGAGAAAGTAGAGATTTATACGGATCATAAAAGCCTCAAATATTTCTTCACCCAAAAAAGAACTCAACATGCGCAGGCAACGACGTTGGTGGAGCTTTTAAAGATTACGATCACACTATTCAATATCATCCTGGAAAAGCGAACGTAATAGTGGCGCGACAAGTAGAAGATCATATGCAAGTCACGAGTGCGATATTGTCAACGCATGAGGCCCATTTTGTATGACTTGCAAAGGATGGAGGTAGAATTAAAGACTCGTGGACCCACATAATGACGGCGAATATACAAGTAGAACAGACTTTAATCGATAAAGTTAAAGTTCGCCAAGCTACTGACACAAGGGCGATGCGTATGAAGAAGAAAGTCACGAAGGAGTTATTAGGAAGCAAGGATTGATGAGGAAGGAATACTTGAGTCAATTCTAGACTTTGTGTTCCTAACGATTCGACTTGAAGCATAAAATCATGATGGAGGCACACAACACCCCGTTTGCAATCCATCTCAGGAGTACCAAAATGTATCATGATATTCGACATACATTTTGGTGGAACAATATGAAGAGAGAGATTGCGGAGTTTATCTCAAGATGTTTAACTTTGTCGGCGTGTAAAGGCGGAACATCAAGTGCCAAAAGGTCCATTGGAACCACTTGAGATTCCTGGAATGGAAATGGGAACACATTACTATGGATTTTGTTACGTGTCTTCCCAAAGTTTCTCAAGGCGTAATGCAATTTGGGTTATTGTTGATAGATTAACCAAGTCCGCCCATTTCTTTGGATACGCCGCAGACTTATCCCTCGAACGTCTTGCTCAGATGTATATGCGTGAATGAGATTATGCGATTGCATGGCATGCCAAGATCCATAGTTTCGATCGTGACCGAGATTCACTTCAAGATTTTGGGTTAGCTTCGCGAAAAGCTATGGGCGCGGATTTACGATTGATTCAAAGATACCATCCTCAAACGGACGAAGACAATCGAGAGGACTATTCAAACCCTTGAAGATCTATTAAGACTACGTGTTCTAGATTTCAAAGGAAGTTGGGATAAGTACTTGCCAATTGGTGGAATTCTCTTACAACAACAGCTTATCGTTAAAGTATAAATGGCTCCATTTGAGGCGTTGTATGGATTTAATATGTCGTTCTCTCCAAAGATCTTTGGGACGAAAGTGGGAGAAACAACATTGTTGGGACCCGAGAATTAATTGCACGCATGACTACGTAAAAGATTCAAATGATTCGACAACGTATTCAAACTTCACAAGATCGACAAAAAGAGTTATCTTGATCTTCATAGAAAGGGCGTGGAGTTTAATATTGGAGATCATGTATTGTTACGTATTGCTCCATGGAAAAGAGTTACAAGATTTGGGAAAGAGGAAAGCTCAATCCAAGGTTTGTTGGTCCATTTGAGATTCTTGACCAAATAGGAAACGTAGCTTATAGACTCGCGTTACCTCCAAGTATGTCTCGTGTTCACAATGTATTCCACATATCTATACTTCAGTAAATATGTGAAAGACCTAAACCACATTATTGCATTAGAACCGGGCAGATAAATTAAGATTTAACCTACTGAAGAGATACTGTTGAGATTTTGGATAGGAAAGAGCATGTCTTACGCATACGAAGGTTATACCACAAGTTAAGGTTTTGTGGAGAAACCATGCAATTGAGAAAATGACATGGGAGTTGGAATCGGAGATGAAAGCGAGTACCTCACCTTTTCGATACACTGTGTACGTGACGTTAATTTCGAGGACGAAATTTCATAAGGAGGGAGGTTGTAAGACCCAACTTATTATAAATAAAATTGAATTTTCCTTTATTCATTATTCTAAATTAATAAGGGTTAATTTGATATAATTCTTTGGTTATGGGTGAAATGTGCAAAGTTTACAAAATAAGCAAAGTGGTTATAAAATATTCATTATTGTCGGGAATATTCATTTGGTAGTGGAATAATCTTTTTGTCGGGAATCTCCGTACAACTGGCCTTGATCATTAGTGGGCCCCATAATGGAAAAGCGGTGGATGAAAGAAAAGCGACAAAAGATTGAGTTTTATAAATAACACAGAAATTGTTACCGCTAACACTTTGTTGGGTTACCCGGTGGTTAAAATACTGATAATATGCGTTAGTTGCATAAGTAGCACTTTTACCAGTACAAATGTATTGTTGAATTATTGATCCTTACGTAAAGGCGCACTACTCAATAATTATTACGATGAATTCTTCGCTCAATATTATATTGATTCAATAATTGTTGCGTTGATATTTAAAGATCAATGTTGTTTCAATAATTGTCATTACACAATATTTTCCATTATCAAATCAATAATTCATATTATTTGAATAATATTGAGATAACATTATTGGCAATGTCTAGAAAGTTACATACAAGGAGGGTTTGGTCACCTAATTGCGGCTACCAAGAAGGAGAAATCCTTATTGGAAAGCCCCTCTTCCAGGAACCTATCTCGTTGTTAGTAATGTGATTACATAATATTATTTGTGAATAATTAATTATTGATTTATATGATATTGATTTTATGTGGATATAGATGGAGAAAATTTTTAATGTGACAATTGTTGAAAATTTATATTTTATCTTTTTCGATAAAATAATTTATTTAAATATATTATTTTAATAATATATTAACGGTGATATTTTTATAATGAATGTGGGATATATGAGTATATGAGGAGGTAGAGTATTTTGTGGCATTAAATGTTTAACATATGTTTTGTGTGTGTTGGACACAATTCTTGACCGAAAATTTATTATAGTATATAAAATCGCCTGCTTATGGATTTTGGTCAATTTACATTTGGAATTTGGAAAAACTTTCTTCTGTGAAAGTTGTAGAGAATGAAATTTCCCATGGAAAGTTTTGAGTTTTGATTTTTTCGATAACCGAGCTATTTTCTTTAATTGTTGAAGTTTCGAAAATAAAATGATTTTTATTAAATTTATGGGGGACCCACTTTTTGGTTAGTGGATACAACATGTGGGTCACGATTTTTAGGGGTGGTGGTCTTTGTTGGCAAACTTAGGTTGCGTGGGAAGAAAATAAGAATATTATTATTATATTCAAATCTCATGAGTTTTTATAGAAAATTCAATTCTCTACAACTTTACGTAAGAAAAAGTTTTTCAAATTCCAAATGTAAATTGACCAAAATCCACAAACGGGCAATTTTACGTACTATAATCAAATTTCGATCGAGAAATGGGGTCCATGTATTACATAAAATATGCTTTAAATATTTTGATAACAAAAATACTCCTCCTCCACATATACTCATAAATCCCACATTCATCATAAAAATATCATCATTATTATATTATTAAAATATAATTATATATTTAAATGAATTATTTTATCGAAAAAGATAAAATTTCAATTTTCAACAATTGTCACATTAAAAATTTTCTCCATCTATATCCATATAAAATCAATATTTTCCTCATCATATGAATTAATAATTAATTATTCACAAATAATATTACGTAATCACAATATTGACAACCAGTGCATCTCCTGTGAAGAGGGGGCTTTCCAATAAGAATTTCCCACTTCTGCCAAGCCTTAATTAGGTGACCAAACCTCTTCTTGATGTAACTTTCTAGACATTGCCAATAATGTTATCTAATAATATTATTCGGATAATATGAATTATTGCTTGATAATGAAAAATACTTGTGTAATGACAGTTTATTGAAACAACAAAGAATATAAAATATCAACGCAAAGAATTATTAAATCAATAAAATATCGAATAAAGAATTATCAGTAACCATTATCGGTAAGTGCCTTCTTACGTAAGAATCAATAATTGGTGTAATAATACCGCAAAGTCATCGTGTTTTAACCACCGAGTATTTTAACAAGATTAATTCAGAATAACTACGCCAAGTTATTTATAAACAACTTATTCTTGTCGCTTTTTCTTCCAATCGCTTTCAGTATGGGGCCCACACATGGTTCATACTTCATCGCATTTAATATTCCCCGACAATAATGAATAATATTTTATAACCACTTGTTTATTTTAAAATATTTGCGTATTTTACCCATAACTATCCACATTAATCAAATCAACCCTTACTATTTCAAAATAATAAATAGAGAAAATTAAATTTCATTAATAATAAGTTGGGGTCTTACAAAACCTCTCCTTAGACAGAACTTTCTAGACATTGCCAATAATATTTTCTAATAATATTATTCAGGATAATATGAATTATTGCTTCGATAATAGAAAATACGTGTGTAGTAGGACAATTATTGAAACAAAAGTAATATAAAATATCAACGCAAAGAATTATTGAATCAATAAAATAAAATACTAAACAATAATTCATCGTAACAATTATTGAGTAAAGCCTTCTTTACGTAAGAATCAATAATTGGTGCAATATCGTGCCTTCTTGTCTTGACAACGCGTACATCTTGTGTTTTAACCACCGGGGTATTCCAACAAAGTTAATTGGTAATAACTACGCCGTTATTTATAAACAACTTATTCTTGTCGCTTTCTTCCTCCAATCGCTTCACATGTTATGGGGCCCATACGGTTGTGGATTCTTGTGCATTTAATATTCCCAAGCGATAATGAATATTTTATAACCACTTGTTTATTTTGAAATATTTACGTATTTTACCCATAACTATCCATCCATTAATCAAATCAACCCTTACTATTTCAAAATAATAAATAGAAAATTAAATTTCATTAATAATAAGTTGGGGTCTTACAAAACCTCTCCTTGTATGTAACTTTCTAGACATTGCCAATAATATTTTCTAATAATATTATTCGGATAATATGAATTATTGCTTCGATAATAAAAAATACCGTGTAGTGACAATTATTGAAACAAAAGTAATATAAAATATCAACGCAAAGAATTATTGAATCAATAAAATAAAATACTAAATAAGAATTCATCATAATAATTATTGAGTAGTGCCTTCTTACGTAAGAATCAATAATTGGTGCAATACCGGTATCTTCTTGTCTGAACAACGCCGACATCGTGTTTTTTAACCAATTATTCCAACGATGTTAATTCAGAATAACTACGCCGATTATTTATAAACAACTTATTCTTGCTTTCTTTCTTCTCCAATCGCTTTTTCAGTTATGGGGCCCACATGGTTGCTTGTGGTCATTTAATATTCCCCGACAAAATGAATATTTTATAACCACTTGTTTATTTTAAAATATTTGCGTTTTACCCATAACTATCCACATTAATCAAATCAACCCTTACTATTTCAAAATAATAAATAGAAAATTAAATTTCATTAATAATAAGTTGGGGTCTTACAAAACCTCTCCTGAGCATGAACTTTCTAGACATTGCCAATAATATTTTCTAATAATATTATTCGGATAATATGAATTATTGCTTCGATAATAGAAAATACACGTAGTAGTGACAATTATTGAAACAAAAGTAATATAAAATATCAACGCAAGAATTATTGAATCAATAAAATAAAATACTAAACGAAGAATCATTGTGAACAATTATTGAGTAGTGCCTTACGTACGTAAAATCAATAATTGGTGCAATCTGGTGCGTATCATCTTGTCAACAACGCGTATTCTTCGTGTTTTAACCACCGGGGTATTCCAACGATTAATAACGGTAACAACTACGCCGTTATTTATAAACAACTTATTCTTGTCGTTTTCTTCCTCCAATCGCTTTCCGTTATGGGGCCCACACATGGTTGCGCCGTCGTACGAATATTCCCCGACAGTAATGAATATTTTATAACCACTTGTTTATTTTGAAATATTTACGTATTTTACCCATAACTATCCACATTAATCAAATCAACCCTTACTATTTCAAAATAATAAATAGAGAAAATTAAATTTCATTAATAATAAGTTGGGGTCTTACAAAACCTCTCCTTAGACAGAACTTTCTAGACATTGCCAATAATATTTTCTAATAATATTATTCAGATAATATGAATTATTGCTTCGATAATAAAAAATACCGTGTAGTGACAATTATTGAAACAAAAGTAATATAAAATATCAACGCAAAGAATTATTGAATCAATAAAATAAAATACTAAACGATAATTATCATGAATAATTATTGAAAGTAGCGCCTTCACGTAAGAATCAATAATTGGTGCAATACCGTATCTTCTTTGTCGCAAGCAACAACGCCGATATTCTTGTGTTTTAACCAACGGGTATTCCAACGATGTTAATTGATAATAACTACGCTATTATTTATAAACAACTTATTCTTTGCTGCGTTTTCTTCCTCGAATCGCTTTCCAGTTATGGGGCCCACACATGGTTTAGCGTAGTAAATGCGAATATTCCCCGACAGTAATGAATATTTTATAACCACTTGTTTATTTTAAAATATTTGCGTATTTTACCCATAACTATCCACATTAATCAAATCAACCCTTACTATTTCAAAATAATAAATAGAGAAAATTAAATTTCATTAATAATAAGTTGGGGTCTTACAAAACCTCTCCTTAGACAGAACTTTCTAGACATTGCCAATAATATTTTCTAATAATATTATTCAGATAATATGAATTATTGCTTCGATAATAGAAAATACCGTGTAGTGACAATTATTGAAACAAAAGTAATATAAAATATCAACGCAGCAATTATTGAATCAATAAAATAAAATACTAAACAAGAATCATCGTAACAATTATCGAGTAAAGGCCTTCTTTACGTAAGAAATCAATAATTGGTGCAATACTGGTGTCTTCTTTGTGCAACAACGCATACATCGTGTTTTTAACCAAAGGTATTCCAACAAATTAATTGTAATAACTACGCCTGTATTATTTATAAACAACTTATTCTTGTCGCTTTCTTCCTCCAATCGCTTTTCCGTTATGGGGCCCCACATGGTTCTTGTGGTCGCATTTAATATTCCCCGACGAAGAATGAATATTTTATAACCACTTGTTTATTTTGAAATATTTACGTATTTTACCCATAACTATCCACATTAATCAAATCAACCCTTACTATTTCAAAATAATAAATAGAAAATTAAATTTCATTAATAATAAGTTGGGGTCTTACAAAACCTCTCCTTGATGTAACTTTCTGAACATTGCTAATAATATTTTCTAATAATATTATTCGGATAATATGAATTATTGCTTCGATAATAAAAAATACCGTGTAGTGACAATTATTGAAACAAAAGTAATATAAAATATCAACGCAAAGAATTATTGAATCAATAAAATAAAATACTAAATATAGAATTCATCGTAATAATTATTGAGTAGTGCCTTCTTACGTAGAATCAATAATTGGTGCAATCTGATATCTTCTTGTCAACAACGCCAGACATTCGTGTTTTAACCACCGGGTATTCCAACAAATTAATCTAGAATAACTATGTCGTTATTTATAAACAACTTATACTTGTCGTTTTCTTCATCCATATCGCTTATCAGTTATGGGGCCCATGAAAGATCAAGGTCGTCGTATTTAATATTCCCAGACAACAAAAAAATATTCCACGACCAAACGAATATTCCCCGACAACAATGAATATTTTGTAACCATAACTAACCACATTAATCAAATCAACCCTTATTATTTCAAAATGATAAATAGAGGAAATTAAATTTTATTTATTAATAATTTGGGGTCTTACAACCTCCCCTCCTTATGAAATTTCGTCCTCGAAATTGACGTACGTACCTGGTGTTTCAAAAAGATGAGGATACCTCGCTTTCATTTTCGTTTCCAACTCCCAGGTCATTTCCTCAATAGCATGGTTTCTCCACAAAACCTTAACTTGTGGTATGACCTTCGTCACGTAGGGACATGCTTTCTTTCTATCCAAGATCTTGACAGTACCTCTTACGTTTAAGTCTTCGACTATCTCGTCTGGTTCTAACTCAATAACGTGGTTTGGGTCTTTCACATATTTACGTAGCACAGATATATGAAAAATATTATGAACACGAGACATACTCGGAGGTAACGCGAGTCTATAGGCCACATTTCCTACTCGCTAAAGAATATGAAATGGACCAATAAATCGTGGATTGAGCTTTCCTCTCTTCCAAAATCTTGTAACTCCCTTCCGTGGAGCCACACGCAACAATATATGATCCCCAATACTAAATTCCACGTCCTTTCGATGAAGATCCGCATAACTCTTTTGTCGATCATGTGCCTTTTGTATACGTTGTCGAATCGTTTGGATCTTCTCCGTAGTCATTCGTACCAACTCTAGTCCCAACAACGTTGCTTCTCCTACCTCATCCCAACATCTTTGGAAGCGACACTTTCGTCCATCTGATGCTTCAAATGGAGCCACACCTATACTTGCTCGATAAGCTGTTGTTGTTGTGGAGAATTCCACCAATGGTAAATACTTATCCTAATTGCCTTTGAAGTCGAGGACACAGAGTCTTAATAGATCTTCAAGAGTTTGAATAGTCCTCTCGATTATCCGTCTGCTTTGAGGATGGTATGCGAACTAAATCGTAAATCCGTCCCCATATCTTTTTTCGCAAGCTAACCCAAAATCTTGAAGTGAATCTTGGGTCACGATCCGAAACTATGGATCTTTGGCATGCCATGCAATCTCAAATCTCATCTACGTACATACGAAAGCAAGACGTTCAAGGAATAAGCCTCCGTGATCAAGAAATGAAGCGCGGAACTTGGTTAATCTATCAATAATAACCCAAATAGCATTTATGCCTTGAGAAACCGTGGGAAGACCCGTAACGAAATCCATGGTAATGTGTTTTCACTTCCATTTCGGAATCTCAAGTTGTTGCAATGGACCCTTAGGCACTTGATGCTCCGCCTTTACACGTTGACAAGTTAAACACATCAAGTAAACTTTGCAATCTCTCTCTTCATATTGTTCCACCAAAATGTATGTCGAAGATCACTATACATTTTGGTACTTCCATGATGGATTGCAAAAGGTGTGTTATGTGCCTCCATCATGATCTTGTACTTCAAATCAGAATCGTTAGGAACACAAAGTCTGGAGTGGACTCGAAGTATTCCTTCTTCATCGATTCTTGCTTCTGGAATAACACCTTCTTCTTGCACTTTCTTCTTCATACGCATCGGCTTTTCAAGATTGCGTGGCTTGAGCAACTTTAACTTTATCTATTAAAGTTGGTTCTACGCGATATCTTGACATCATCGCACTCGTTCGATGCATGTGATCTTCTACTCAACGCGTCGTCACCATTCTACGTTTGTTTTTTCGATTATGGTATTGAATAGTATGGTCGTAGTCTTTCAACGGCTCGAGCCAACGTCGTTGCCAGCGTGTTGAGTTCTTTTTAGGTGAAGAAATATTTAAGGCTTTTATGGTGCGAATATATCTCCACTTTCTTCCCATATAGATAGTGCCTCCGGATCTTTAATAAAAACGATCGCCGCTAACTCTAGATCATGAGTAGGATAATTCCTCTCATATTCTTTAAGTTGTCATGAGGCATAAAGGCTATGACTTTCCCACGTTGCATGAGAACACATCCTAACCCTTTGCACAAATATCATCAGAGATAATAAATCCATCCGAACCGGATGGTATTGTCAAAACAAGTCTTAGAAATGAGTCTCCTCTTGAGATCTTGGAAACTCTTCTCGCGTTCCTCGCCCATACTGAATTTTGTATCTTTACTGAGTCACCGAGTTAATCTGAGTAGCGATTCTAGAAAATCCTTCCACAAATCTCCGATAATAACCAATTTAAGCCCAAAAGCTATGTCTTGATCCACCGTCTTCTATTGTTCTCAACTTTGTATTGCTTGAATCTTCACGTCAACAGACACTCCATGTTTTGACACCACGTGCCCGAGGAATGCTACTTCCTCGAGCGAACTTCGCATTTTCTTGACAGCATATAGCTTGTTATCACGAAGCCTTTGCGATTACCGAACGAAATGGCGCCATGATCTTCACGACTTTTGGAATAGATGAGGATGTCATCAATAAAGACAACAACGAATCGATTCAAATATTCCTTGAATACTCGATTCATCATATCCATGAAAGCGGCGGGAGCATTAGTCAATCCAAAAGACATGACTAAGAATTCATAATGCCCGTCTTAGAGTTACGAAAGATCTTTGGAATATCCTCGCCTAACCTTCACCGATGATGATATCCGAACAAAGATCGATCTTTGAAAAGAATTGTGCTCCTTATCGGTCAAATAGGTCATCAATACGAGGTAGCGGATACCTATTCTTGATAGTGACATGGTTCAATTCCCGATAATCAATACAAATTCAACTACAAAAGTAGATTAGCAGATTCAACTCAAATGAAAACTACAAAACAGATTCATTTAAATTTTAAAATTAAAAGTAAAAATATATATATATCCTCCTCTAAATAAAACTCTTTCATTAATCTATCTCCTTTAAATATATTAAATTACATATTTACTCCTCCACTATATCTATAAAATAAATGTCGGCATAGTCAGGGGCCTATGCTTACCAAGCATAGGTCCGCCCCTGTGTGAGTCTATTTTTGATTAATTCATACTATATGTTGTATCCATTTAAGTCCGTATTAATATCAACATAAATTAATATTCTAAAAAGATTTTAAAATTGATTTTAAATATAGGTAACACAAATTTGATTTTCTACTCCTCTTTTGACATTTTGGCAAGATTTTCTCTCATTAGAATAAAATTTACAGAATTCCATTGGTTTTTGGGTATAAAAAATTTACTCTTTCTTGTGTTAGTAGATATTCCGCGAAAATATTAATATATATAGAAATGATTTTTATGTACGTCATTTCTTCAGGGTGTATGCGATGGCAAAAGCTTATTGGCTGGCTAAGTTGCTAAGCGATACGTGTCAGATTGTCCAAGTGGTCAATGCTGAGTTGATTTTGAATTTGTGTAAGGATACATATATATATATATATATATATATATATAGAGAGAGAGAGAGAGAGATTCCATCCGTGGTAACCGGTTGCCATAACACTGTTTTAACAATCCCTTTTCTCCCGATCGCTATAAGCTCTCCCGGCTGTTAATAAATTAATAAAAAAAATAAAAAAAACACCCAAATTTAAGACAAAGCTCAACTTCAAATTTGAAAGCAGACTTCATTTTGCAATGATACATACAATGTTACATAGACTTCATTTTACTTTTAAGTTTTTATATATACATGCATGCATGCATGGTAATTATTATAGTAATATTAATAATAATTTTACTATCATAAACCTATTGCAATGTTTTAGAATATTTATATTAATACAGTATTACTATATTAATATTTACATTAATACAATATTACTATAATATTATTATATTACTATAATAATATTTATTATTAATATTAATATTAATACAATATTATTATAGTAATATTAATAATACAATATTATTAATATTAATAATAATAACCGGTTTTAATATATATATATATATATATATATAATATTATTATTATTATTAATATTAATACAATATTATTATAGTAATATTAATAATACAATATTATTAATATTAATATTATTAATTTGTAAAGTGTAATAATAAATATATTTTCTCATTTTTAAGTAAAATAATAAATTCAATTTATAATTATATTTATTATAAAACTAGTTATTATGTGGAGACTCGAATTCGATCTTGAATTTGAAGCTCGTGAGTAGTTTGAATAAATATTCGAGTCGAGTCGGATCGAATTCGACTAATAAATATTCGAGTCGAATCTGAGTAGGATTTTTCAAATATAATTCGAATTCGAACCGAATTCGAGTACAAATTTATCATTTCAAGTCGAATTCGAGTAACTCTCTGTTCGCTCCGATTCGACTCGTTTACACCCTTATCTATATGGAATTAAATCTTGCGAGTTAAAATATATATATTATGAAAGCAAATATTTTTATATTTAATCATATTTTTAGATGTATAATTTAAATGGGGCTAAATACAGTTTACTACATGAAGTAACATCATATACATGATCAGGTCCACAAAAAATATGGGCTTACACTTTACTACATAAAGTGTCTAATTTGATACAATTTAGCCCTCAATTTCAGAATTCGGTCAAAATTGGCCGGAATACTTAATTTTCCAACCAGATAAGAATTGTATACGGTTTGACCGTATAAAGTACGGGTTAGTAACACTTAGATACATTAAATACCACTAAATTCATAATTTACTACATCAAATACCTAATTCATATAAAATTTGTATAAATACTTATTTTGACGTATTAAATTTTATAAATTCTTATAAATAATTATTATATGTTAAATTATTAAAATAAAATATTAATACAAATATTAATTTTTTATTTTAAAATTTTAAAAGAAACTTACTTACCAAAAAATTAATAAACTTTTAAACATACAAATTATATTTTTAACACAAATAACATTAAACTTTAATTTTAAACAAATGACATAAGTGCCCAAAATTTAATTAATTAAATAATACTCATTTTATATTGGAAGAACATACAAAAGGAGGAGGGAAAACAGTTGGAAAAAAAAAAGACCCATTTGTTCTCTCTCCTCTTTCCCTCGTTCCTGATCCTTCAAATAGTTTTGTTCCTTTAAATTTGGAAATTTTAACAAATTGTATGTATAAATTTTTACATCTTAAATCTTGCAAATTATAAATTATAAATTATAAATTTAACGTCTTAAATTTTACAAATTATATCACAACTTAAATTTCACAAATTGTATTTATAATTTTTATTATTTTATTTATAAATATTTATAATTTTAAATTATATAAATTGAAAAAGAAAAAGAAAAAAAATGATCCATTTACTCTCTCTCGTCTCCCCGTAATATTTCAAATTATTTTGTTCCTTCAAAATTGGAAATTTTAATATAAATTATAAATTTTACTACTTAGATCTTGTAAATTATAAATTTTATCATAAATTATAAATTTTACGTCTTAAATTTAACAAATTGTATGTATGAATTTTACAACTAAAATCTTGCAAATTATAAATTTTAAATTTTACGTCTTAAAATTAATAAATTGTATGTATAAATTTTACAACTTAAATCTTGCAAATTATAAATTAAAAATTTTACAAATCATATCACAAATTAAATTATACAAATTGTATTTATAACTTTTATAATTTTATTTATAATACTTTTAATTTTACTTTTTTTTTTTTGAGGGCCGAATCATGAGTATGGTTAAATACACAAAACTCCATTGAATTCTTATGTGGGTCGGGTATTTCAGTCAATTTTAATCGAATTTAGAAATTAGGGGCTAAATTGTATCAAATTAGATACTTGATATAGTAAATTGCAAATCCAAATTTTTTAAGTGCCGAATTATAAATTTGATAGTATTTCATGTAAAAAAAATTGTAATTACCCCATTTAAATGTGTTTGAGTGTGTATATATATCCTCATCATGTGGTGAAGCGAGAGTATGATATTCATCGTGTTCACGAGAGATCAGAGTCGGCTTTGTCAGTCTACTGGCGATGTCATGAAGGCCCAAAGCTAAGGAGGGCCCAAATTTTAAAAAAAATTATGTATACATGTATATAAAAAAATAAAAAAATAATTATAAAATATAATATAAAACAAATCAATAAATATGGAGAATCAAAATACACTCTTAGCTACAAAAGGAAGAAAAAATCCTTCGACCCTCTCAGTTCATAACGCAACGCAAGCAATTTTGTTTTCGATGATTCTCCTCTTCTCCAACAAAATTGAAAAATAAATCATCCGCTTAGTTAGATTCAAATACTTTCTTTGAAGGTAATTTTTTTAAAGATACATATAGAATCTAAATATATAAATTTTGTAAATTGTAATATATATTTTTGTTAATTTTTTCTTATTTATTATTTCATTCAACAGAAATTTTGGCTGGGATTCTTGTTCTTCGTTTTTAATGCAATGTTTACAATTCGGGGTACTCTTTTTTCTTCATTTGGGGTTTTGTCCCATTAGATTTTTTCCAAATAATTTTTTTAACGAGGTCCCAAAGTGTTCTTACTTATCTTTTGTAAATTCTTATAATTTTAATAAAATTAATTAGTTGATAATTTATTTTTATTTTTTATTTAATTTTTATAAAGGGGCACATTTGAAATTTTTTATCCTGGACCTTACAAAAATCAGGACCGGCTCTGATGAGGATGATAATGACGATGAAATTCAGTCGGTTTTTGGCTAGTGCGGGATGGTAGTGAATGTGAGTCAGTGAGGTTGTGGTCATCACGTGGCTACACTAATTCGTAACTTGTTCTGTTCCCCTCTTATGTGGGTCCCCCCCTCCCCTTTAACCAATTACTCAGCTTTTTTGCCTTTTTTTTTTTTCTTCCTTTTTTCAATATTAAATGAAAATCGAATTTACTATTGTTACTATTACAAATTATTGTTAATCTTTGAATTATTTATACATATTATTTACAAATTTTGCTTAAATTATTCAAATAATATGTATTATAATAATAATACATATTATTCAAATAATATATATTTGTATATATTAAATATAAAATATGTAAATACAAATACAAATAATAATATAAAATTTGTAAATACAAATAATTCTAAGCACAATTTATATATTTTATACATTTATATAAATAAAAATAATTCTAAGAAATGTTTGTAAATACAAAAACAATTTTATATTTTAAGCAAGTAACATTATTAGATGGATGAGAGGTGAATATTGAGTAGCAATTTTATATATAATTCTAATAATATGAATAAATATAAATTTAAATACAAATTTTATTTACATATTTTATATATATATATATATATATATATATATATAGAGAGAGAGAGAGAGAGAGAGATTATAGTGAAATGTTGAAAGGAAAAAGACACGACTGACAAAGTGATAATAATTGGAAATTGTAAGATTTGTAAGATGCATGAATATATTCATGATTGATAAAAAATATCGAATTATTCAGAATTTTAATTTTATTTTTGTAACTGATCATCTCTATGAATTATGTACATTAACCGACTTTTTTGAAAGCATAAATATATTTAATTAATCTAGCCACTTGTTGTACTGGATCACTTTGTCATGCATGCACAATCACTGACTAGATAAAACATTGGGCCCAAAGCGTCAGGAAGATTTATGACTTGTACGTAGCTAGCTATTTGAGGGATTCATCATGATAAGGTAAAGGTATGCATATCTTCTTCTTTTTTACCCTTTTTCCTACTATTTTTTGAAACGAATTGGCAAATTATAAAGGAATATATATATATATATATATATATATATATATATTGCAAAGCTAGTTACGTGGAAAATATTAGAAAATTCATAGCCAAAATAGTGGTTATTAATTAGTAAAGTGTGGAGGCTTAAAAGCAAATGTTTAAATTGATGCAAAGCAGAAGTTGGTAGGTAGCTAGTACACCTTGACCATCACAATATATATTAATCATAATTATAATACTATTAATTGTATATGGAAATTACAACGTACATTGTGTAGAAAATTGATTGATTAAAAAAGAAGAAAAACTATTTTATTTGATGTATAATAGTGAAATAAAAATGATATGATGGATCACGTGGCTTGTTTTTGTTTGTGTTGCCACACTGATCTTGCTCGGACTATCTCGGCGTCATCGGCTAGCATGCGAAGCAAGTGTGTACATTCTAAATGCTTAGCCATCTGATCAGGAGCAGTAGAAGTAATGATGTTTGGGTCTTGTTCATTCAATTTGATTCTTATACTTGTTAATGAGTCTAGCATGTTGGATTGCCTACATTCCCGCCTATACTCCAGAGTCAAGCTGCTGAGATTGTAATGTTCCAAAACATTTATCGGCACGCTCTGCAAATCAATTGTCTCTTAAAAATTAACTGTGTATATATTTGTACATATGTCAAGTCAAGACCAGAGACGTACATTTTAGTAAAAGTTGAAGAAGCATTTGCAAATTAAATAATATTAACTGGTTTCATTTTTATATAGTATCTAGCTAGTAAGCTGCAAGCTGAATTGACGTACGTACATATATAACGTGCATGACTCTATCTTTAAGTTGATTTGTATTTTGTCAAGTGTGTGTGTGTGTGTGTGTGTGAGAGAGAGAGAGAGAGAGAGACAGAGTGCACCTCAAGGATCCAGCCGATGTATTTAACATTATTCACATGTTGATTTGCATCCATGTCACTCCATCTTGGCTGGATGGATAAGGAAAAGAAATGAAAAGCATGCAAATGATTTTTTTAAAAAATATATATGTACAAGGAGCGTACTAGCTAGCTGCAGGTGATCCAAATTAAGTAAGAATTGGTATATACGTACAGCTAAACCTGATTTAATTCTGTCAGCGGTATCATCGGTGAGTTTTTCAATCTTTTCGGTGTCAATATCTTGAGCTGCAATTGCAACTCTGTTGAGGTGGAAGGGTTCAATTTCTCTCTTCACTTCTTCAGGAATTTTAGACAATCTTCTTGTTTCTCTATTCATTACCACCCACGTGCTGGATGCATGCCCAACCAATTTTAATGTAAAATTTGCATGTATCTATCTATCTATATATATATATATACACCTTAATTAATTTAATTACCTTGTTGCTCTGGTAATGATGTTTCGAGTGTTATAGTCTCGTATAATCCAGTCCCGACGCATACCAATTTTTCCTGCCGCATCAACCCATGTATCTATCTCAACAACATCTCCCCTGCCACAAATTTACCTTTCCCATATTAATTTAAGTCACTAAATTCATTCCAAAATTCACTTAATTAATTAGGCAATTGAGAAGAATGAGACATGAGAGGTACGTGGTGCATGCTAAATTAAGACATACACATATATACGTACCAGGAGCTATATTTCTCAACTTGAACGTTGATACGGGTGACAACCCATATGAGTTTCCTGAGGCTCATTTCATGGGTTGCCCCGAACCCATTCCCAGCAAGACCTGATCTGCTCACATGATTAAGCGCCGTTTCCTGCACTCTCACATCATCCATCATACTCATACACACCCATTAATTACTAGCTATTAATTTATATGATTAAGATAAGAGCCTATATATGTCTAAGGAAACATGCTTTATTAATCATTTATACTACTCCGTACGTATTTACTTCTACTGTCATTTTCATCCAGAAATTTAGATGTCGGGAAAGAAATAGCATGGAGAAATTGATATTAATTTTTGCATAGAAATATATACTAGCTAGGTACGTACGTCGGTACTTTCACATGAATAATGTGTAAAAGCTAGAGATTTATATATATAACTGCAAAACCAACCGACCAACCTGAAGTAGATTCATCAAAGTTTCCATGGTGGCAGTCTTGTCAGGACCAATTTCATAGGACCTAATAACAAAAGTTTGTCGGAAAACATAGCGATCCTCTACAAATCTCCCGGCTTCACATGTTTGCTCCTCCTCCTCCTCCTGCTGATCATTAATATTATTACTCTTCTTGTCTTTCAGAATTTCACAAGTAGTACTGTTTGTTTGTCCCATCCCAATCCCAATCCCATTCCCTCCACCAACATGAACCCCGTTCACTTTTTTTCCATTGATCATGTCCACGCTCTTTGAACTGCTACTGTTATTTGCTTTCATTGAATAGCATGGCCTCCACACATGATTAGGCTTGTTGGGGAACCTTCTGGAACATCCTACCTTCAGAACAACTTGCATGCCCATGCCCATGCCCATTCCCATATTCTTCTTCCTTTCTACCTTAACCAAATCCTCTGGATACCAAAATGTGGCATCATTTCTTGTTGATGCCATTGATTTCATTGTTAAAATCTCATTCATTTACACACAGGATTAAAAATATAAAATTAAAGTGACCCAATCTTTGTCTGATCGACAAATGAAAAGTTGCATGTGTATCTTCTAGCTAAGCTAATAGCTTTGTCATGTAATTTCTTGGTTAGAGGAAAAAAACAACAATTTATTTTCAGTAGGTATATCTACTAGACAAGAAATGGGCAAAATCTATACAAAAACGTGTGATTGGGAATTGAATTAGTAGAGGAGGAAATGGGAATTTTAGCTCAACCACCATTTTGGGTGGGGGAGAAAATGGGGACTTCTCCTTCATTAGCTAACACGCAAAATTAGATACGTTTTAGTGGTCTTCTTAGTCTCAATTTTCATGGATCAGATACGGGGAGACAAAAAATGATGATGTATAATGAGTTCTCATATTCATTATAATACTTTTTCCTTCCAATCAAATATATATTTATATTTTTGAATTATAAAGTGAAATAATGTTACTTATAATAGATATTAATTAGTTTAGGTGGTGTTTGATAAAATTGAGCAATTAAATAGTTAATATATATTAATAAATTAGATCATTTGAATAAAATAGTATCTGCATTTTAAAAAGTTGTTTAATAACTAAATAGTATAAAATAAATGAATGACTTTTAAATTTAAAAGGTCTAAATATGGATTAATAACTTGAACTTTTAAATTGATGACATGACTGCGACACGTGACGAAAAATATACTTATGTGTAATATTGAGTCTCATTTTAACATTTATTTAATTATTTTTTTGTACAAAAAATAGTAAATATAATACCATTATTAATTTTTTTTAAAGTAAATTTAATAACAATTTTACCTTTTTTGGTATAAAAATTAATTATATTGATGATTATGACATAAACTTAAAGTTGAGGGTATTAATATATTTAGGCCTTAATTTTTATACAAAAAGGTAAAATTGTCATTATATTGATTATTTATTATTATGAAAAACAAGATTTTAATTAATAGTACATTTATACATTTTAAAATATGTATCATTATATTAATTATTGATGTTTTTTTAAGTTGAGTTTGTAATGTATTAAATTTACTTTAAAAAATTAATAACGGTCTTATATTTACCCTTTTTGGTATAAAAATGAATGGAATGAATGTTAAAATGTGACTCAATATTATACATAAATATTTTTTAGTCACATGTCGATGTCATGTCATTAATTTCTGACGTAATAATATCAATTAGATGTAATAAAAAATTAAAAGTTTAATGCATAATTGAAAATTTTGTGAAGACAAAGGGAAAAAATTAAAATTTGAAAATATTTTGATATAGTTTAAATAAAATTAAGAAATCAGTTGCAAGGAAGAGCCAACTTAATATAATTATTAAAACATCAAGTACATAGGAGAGAAATTATGAGGACTGGAATTGTTTTAACCCTAATCTAAGTCTAAATTTTGGTTAACCCACATTAAAGAACGATTCGATCACTTAAAAAACCGTTTGATATCAAAATAAAAGGGTGGGGGCAATAATTAACTTAAAAATTATACAAGGAATTGAGGTCAAGGAGATTTCATCAAATAGTTTTCAGAGTTTAAAAACAAACAAAGATTAATGCATGCACGTAACGTAACCACTTGTTCTCATTCATAAATTTTCAAGGTGACCGCCATTATTAAATACTCATGTCCTGTATAGTGTAATGATGACATGACCCTACCCTACCCTACCCTACCCTAGTATATTTACAAGGCTGATGTCTCGGAGGTGAACAATGCCGGCGGGGAGGCATAGCTCCTCGATCTCTCCATGTTCAAGACCACACCAAATGTTATGTCGCTCATCAATGCCTGCCTGCCTCTGTTATGTTACTACATATTTATGATTCATATCTTCAAAGTAAAGCTGAATACAGAAATAAATAATACTCCCTCCATTATTAAGGTCGTTTTAGACATGTGCACAAAAATTAAAGAAATGATAAAAAAACATTAACTATATTATCAATTGTCTATAATACCCTTCACCTCACTTATCTCATAAATATGGATAAAAAATTAGGTAGAGTAATAAGAGACAATTTGGGAAAAATAGTGATAAATTCTCCTAGATAACCACAAACGATAAATAATTAAGAATAATAAAAAAAGTCTAAAACGACCTACATATAGGAACGGAGGGAGTACTAAAGTTTCAGCAATTCCACAAAATGACCGACACTCTTTTCTACACCATTGATATCTAACCAATTCCAAAGTTTTCAACAACAAAAAACTAGTATATCACCAGCAAACTACATCAACACTGACCGACTATATCACCTACTACTTACGAAGGAATAGGATTGTGCAAAACAGATCTAGCCACTGACATCTTTTCACACACGGTGGATCTCCAAGAAAGGCTGCTGCTGCTGCTGCTAATTTGGCTTGAAGCAACTTTTTCTGTATTCAAAAAACAATTCTACATGATATACATTTGAGTTTTGTTCTTCTTCAACATTCTCTGTTTCTCCATGCATAAAAGGAGTGTCAGAGAAGGCGCACTTCTTAATCAAAGTATAGGGGCAGCAGTATGATCCCTCCATCTTGATATTCCCGCACTGAATATCTTTTGTAACACCTTCATTCGCTCTGACATGACAGACTCTTCTAGCTCCTCCATTTGGGTGTATTCCTTTTCCATAATCAGCTCAAGATCTCCAATATACCTCATTTTGCATTGCAATTTCTTAGCCTATACAAACATTCATGCAAAGAACAAACATCAGGGTGACATGGCTACTTATTAGATACATTAAAGTAAACTATAAATCCCCAGGACAGGGAAACCTACCTAACAGTACTATAAAAGGCAAAAAGGGAATAACAAAAACACTTGTAGAGGATTATTATCTCACCTGCATCTCAATTATGGTTGCCACTAGATGTTCTATTTCTCTGTCTTCCTGATCAGCCAATAATTTGGCATGGGCAGCAGCAGCACCAAGAGCTGTTGCAGTTGCAGCTCTCATTTGTAGAGTTAGAGGTAGATTGTTCTTCATGGAGGATGTCTCTTGATCACCTGTAAGACAAATGTATTAATACGGGCAGATGAAAATTAACATCTCATTAAAAACAACAAACAATAAATGTCTGGTCACATAAGCAAACTCAGTAGCAGTAATTGAGTCTGAAATCGGGATGAAATGCACCAGAAGGTGTTTTTATGGATGCGGCACCTCTCTTAAATTTCCTCAATAACATCCTTGATGTTTGACACGTGGTAGATTATTTTAATGGCAATAGATTTTGCCAATTCAGTCGACCTATTATTTCATAGTTGCCCGTGATTACGTAAGGAAGACGTTGACCCAAAATGTCGCATAATTCTTATGTTCAATAACAATTAACAAGTACTACTACTGCAAATTCTATTGCACCATAACTATTCTATCTCAATTTCATCTTCTACCTTGGCTTCAACCAAAATAAGGTTCTAAACAATACTCATAAGTGCTGTACATGTTTTCCGGAATCATCACCAGCATAATCTTCTTGTATATTTATCAATAATCAATATGACTATATGATGGATCCAGAATGAACATGCTAGACAACAATCAAGTTTTCTGTAATTACTAATTACACTATAATTTGATAGCCGCAATTAATTAAATGAATTCTTCTCAAAGATTACCCATGTGTCTATGGGTATACACGTTTCTTCTGCAACAGAATTTCAAAATCAATTTTTTTATTAAAATCTTTGTTTGTGGATTTAGATCGACTTAGATTCTTGATGTTTTTGTAATTGAAATTCTAAGATGAGTTTTGTTACAGTTTATAATGATTCTTATGAGAAGTTCCTGAGGTTCATTAGAGGTTGTGGTCATGATTGTAGTGCTCCATTGAGGGAAGGTGAAATGGAGGGAACCAGAACCATGATTCATTAATAACACATTCATATTGTATACTGTAAAGAAAAACAAATATGTTTTTTATGGGAAATACCTGAAGTATGTCTTTCTTCCATATCTGAGTCTTTGGCTAGAGAGGCTCTGAAACAATCCATGTATAATTCACTCTGAACTTTAGTACTTGAACAAAAGCTAAAATAAATTTGAGGAATCTCAATCTTATCGGGGAAAATTAAATGACGAACTTCAGAGTGAAAAATTAGATAATAGATTGATACCTTTCTATCTCGTTGTTTTGTGGATAATATCCAAACTCGTGACTGCCATTGTCATTGACCTCGAATATTTCCCTTGGACATAGGTTTTCATAGCAAAGGGCTGCAACAGCGGCCTCGGATGCAGAAGATGTAACATGTGAGCCAACCAACATAGAGATACGAGCTACCTGAAGGGGAATAATTCAATAATACAATGTGCAGGAACTCTCTTTCTTATCCAAACTAAATAAATAACAATTATCAGGGTGCATAATTTTCACTTCCCCAAGAATTTGGTGCATTACTATTTCAATTTAAAACTCCCAAATAACTTCCTCTTTATTTTCTATGTACATGTATATCTAAATATATCAATTTTTCATGATGGCTCCTTGATGAAAGTCTAAAGTATACAAAGTGTCAATAATTTTACCTGCTTCATCAATGAACTACTTGCATCTGCAACTGGCGCAGGGCATAGCCTCTTCTGAGGAGGACCTAGATCCTCAGCATCTCCATTTTGCTGACTCTCATTCTTAAGCTCATGAAGCTGGTTCATTGTTATTGTAGTCTCTAGAGACTCGGTTGAATCTAATTGTACTTGTTTGACGCTGATTACTCTGTCATTGGCCTCCCAGAATCTATTTTTACCATTGGCAGATCCCAACATAAGCTCCCCAAAAGGCATCTGTATAAGCTTTGAAATACAATCCAGTTTACTTTTTGTTTGGACATTTTGAGCAACAAGCTCCCAGTCATCTCCATGCTTCAAAACGGATTCTAAAAGAAGTAAAGTTTCTGCTTCAGTCCAGGTAGACGCAAGATTCCCATTGCTAGGAGTGCAATCATTAAACTTGAAATCTTCCACAGACTTGTTCTCCCCATAATTTTCATTTTTGAAACACTTCAGACAAATTATGTTGCCCTTCTCCTGATGAAATAATACATAAGACTTTATCAAGAAAAAGGAAATAATACATCAAAACTTAATTTAAAAAACAAAATAATACACTTAAGATACCATAACAGATTTAATAGTTGATCAATAGATATAGTGCTTGAAACGAGTAAAAAAACTACTCAAAATTATTTCAAAAAGATAATATTAAAGCAAGTGATAAATTCCTAGTATTGCTCAGAGATGTATAAGACGAGCTTCAATTTTTAGCATCTACATCCCAAGGCAAGTGTGTAAACAGATCCCATAATGGTTTCTGGTGAAGTGTAATCATAGTTGTGGCGACGACTAGGCGTCCTGGCGTTGGAGAATGGCAAGGCAAAGCCTTAGACGCCAAGCCAAGGCTCACGCATTAATAGCAGACCCAAGTTAAGTGATTAAGTCATTTTTTACCATGACCCATCATAACTCATGGACTTTTTCAATTACCCAAGTAACTCAACCTATGACCTTGACCTAACTCATCACCCTACTCTATTAAATGAGAGTAATGGTCGTGAGGGAGACGGAAATGACTTCGTAGTTAATGCCTTTGCTTGAACTATGACTAAAAACAGGTAGAGAGTACACTTTTTCATAGTATTAGTTATTATGTTTTGAAATTTTGTATATAAAATTTATTGTGCAATATACTTTTGAAATAAAATAAATAATGTATAAATTGCACATTGTTAACGACTTGTCGCCATAAGGACGCCATGGCAGGCGCCTTATCGCCTAGGCGTCTTGGCGGTCAACTACCGTCGTGTCCCGACTTGGCGCCGTGACAACTATGACTGTAATATTAACCAACTTCAAAAGCTGGATCTTTAAATACACAGTTTAAAAAAAATAAACCAACATGACAGGCTGACAGCATCAAATGAGTGTAAATATACACCATTATTTTGCCCCTGTAAACACTGTAAATAGATTCAAGAAGATTATTGTAGACTAAAAAGAAGGGAAAAGCCTTAAAAATAATCATTTCCCGGGGGGAAAAACAAAGAACAAATTTTACCATGAAGGCTAGGTAAGATGCGATGAGCAGAAATTTTTTAAAAAAATTGGGGTTGTGTCTAGAAATATCTGAACTCAAGACAAAAGGCAACAATCACAAATAACTATTCCAGTATGCAATCTAAAACTGAAACATGTGGTGATGCTGAAGTGCTCATGATATATTGCTCAAAATGTAAGTACTGAAAAAGTCACTGCTATTAAATTTAGATAATATATGAATATTTTGTTTAGATAAAGGAAAAGTGGGACTACAATATTTAGTACTACAGACAATCTAGTCAGTGTAACAAAGCATATATCTTAGTTTCTCAGTCAAAAGATGAATAGAAAACCCTTCACCATATGATAAGTACTACGGTTGATTTCTCAATTAAAATGGAGAGGAAAAATAATTTATATATGATAGATGCGGCTAGTTGCCAGTACCATAGCTCATCATATTTAAACCACCAACAGCAAACCTCAAGGCCCTAGTTAATCTACATATAATTAATGGCTATACAAGAAAGGATACACCCAGCTACATACATGGACATGTTATATATCCATCACCTAACCACAGTAGTCATTTACGTATCACGTTCCATCCCAAGAGGTCCAAGACCATCAAACGGTCAAGTAAGAACATCCAGAATCAACATAAACATTGATCTGCATAACTGGCCAATATTTACTACCACGCATTTGAGCTATAATTCAGTACAGGGTACTACTATGATGGCCCAAAAGCAGCCACCATTATGAGAACATATATCGAATAGCATGTGCGACAGAGTGACAATGACACTACAATACAGAAAATAAAAAGGAGAACCAAAAACTTGTAGAGAAACTATGAACTCAAATAAGGAATTTGACAAACAAAATAATCCGTGAATTTATAATTAGAAACATTTGATCACCCAACCCATAGATCCAAATGTTTACTAATGTAAACAATACACAATTGCTCATGTAAGTGACTTCATGACTTAAATAATACCCAGTTGTAATAGTTCAACTATTAATTTTTGGTGAGAGCTTTCTGTAGAGGAGGGTTTTAAGGTTAAAATCTACACTTATAACATACTTTGGTCCAACTTCACCCTTCTTTTATAAAATATTCTTTGTAAAGGATGAAAAAAAAAACTAATAGCCATAATTAAATACACTAGCAAGTAGTAACACAACAAAGTTTGCCAATTATCATTTTTTCTGATTATGAAAACAACACTGCAGCTAGATAAAACTATTTCCAGTTACAACAACACAAAATCAAATGCTATATAACAATAAAAAAGAACTGAACATGATAAATTGCACCACCAATATACCTTTGTATACTCGTAGTGTCCCGAATCGCAGCTCCCTTTACAATTAACACAAACCAGTTTCTTTAGCTGCATTAACTCATTATACATATCAGAATAGGACGCCAAAGGGGGCAACTTGAATCCGTTCTCGGAGGCAGCATTTGAAAACACAAGAGGCGCAGAAACGGGTTTCAATGAATTTGGATTTGCCACAACCTTAACCCCATGTGGAGCCCCTTCCTCAACCCTAATTTTCCACTTATCTTCTTCCCCAACCAAATCATCGTCACCCTCTGGTTTAGGTGCGGTAAAATTGATCAAATTCCATGTCTCGAGAAACAAGAAAACCTTGTAGAGCAAAGTAAGGTCACCGACTAGTGATTTACGGATCTCCGTAAACGTGAGCCTCCTGGAAGGCTCTTCTCTGTACTTGGAAATAATAAAATCCCTGTACTCTTTGTATATTTTGGGAGTTCTTGTAATGGAAGTTCCATCGAAGAATTCCTTGAGTGAATATCTTTCGACTTGGTGGATATCGTGCCAGGAAAACCAACCTAGAGAGAAAACAAGGGTTAGGGTTCACAGGGAGAGTTATGGAGGATGGGATGGAGAAAGAGGAGAGAGAAAAGAGACTTACTCGAGTAACTGGGGATGGTGTAGAGGTCGAGCTCTTTAAAATTCGGGTCCTGTGAGCTCTCCATTTCGGGCCAAAGACGAGCGAGTTGAGTACTGAGTCAAGAGTTGAGCTGAGTTAGTCGTTAATCGTTATGCCTCGCTTTTTTCTCTCTCTCTCCCTTGTTCCCAATTTATGGTCATGGTTACTGGTGAGACTCCACTGTAAGTAAGTTAGGTCAATGACGAAGCGGATTTTGGCACGTTGCACTATTTATTTACTCCACTTTTCCTTCCGGCTGCTGAAAACTATGAACGGCCGATTGGGCCTTGGCAGCCCAAACAAATCCAATCAATCCAATTTTACTTTTTGTTTTTTAATAGACTACTAATGTTTTTTTTAATAGACTCAAAAAAACAGGACGCTTTTGTTTTGTTTCCAACACGTGAAGGAAGGAGTCATGGTTAAATGAGATTTGGACATCAAACCTTGTTAATAACAAAAATTTATTTATTAGAGATTATTTTTGAAATAAAAAATTTGAGGCAACCAAAATAAAATATGAAGAGAGAGAGGACAAAGCCACGCCCGCACGAAAAATTTTGAACCCCAAAATTAGCCCGCCCGCCCGCCCGCCCGCCCTTTAACCAAATTTACCCAACTTTTGGACTCCGCTACCGTCTAGTTCTACAAATCAAGACGCTCTCCCGCCGACAATCCCAACTCTCTGTCAACATTTCAGGCATCACCTCCGACTACTCTCATCATTACTCAAAATCACCATCTTCAATCCCGCATCTTTATTCTTGATTGTGCATTTTTTATGGCGTCCGAAAACGAAACCCTAGAGGAGGAGAACAAACACGAAGACGTTGCTAATATTGATGAAGATAAAACGAAAGAGGAAAACGAAGCCCAGGAGAAAAATCAAGAAGAAGCTGACAACGAAGGAGAGGACAAAGAAGAAGAGGATTCGGAAAAGGTAGACAAGGAGAAAGAAGTCTCGGAAGAAAAGGAAAAAAGTGAATTGGATAGTAAAAAAGTAGAGACTAGCAGGAAATCGAAGAAAGTGCCTAAGAAGGGTGAACCAAAGAAATCAGCAGCAATAGAGCCAAAGAAAACAAAAGGCGAATCAACCTCGAAAGAGTCCCCTGTTACTCCGATTGAGAGACCAACTAGAGAGAGAAAGACAGTTGAGAGGTACTCTGAAACTTTGGCTGGGAGCGCTTCTGCCATTAAATCTTTGTCAATTGAGAAGGTATTTTTTTCTTTTAATTAAAAAATCACTTTAGATTTTTTACGTTACCGTTCTTACACGAGGTTTTGTGTCAATACAGGGTAAAGGCACTCAGCTTAAGGATATACCAAATGGTACGTTTTACTTTAATTATTTACACTTCTGCTTCATTTTATGAAACTGTTGTATCTATCGATTGTTGGATGCTGAATTTATCCAACAAAAAATAAAAAAGCAAAAATTGTTAGATGCTGAAAACTGCAAAACACACAATTCACTACAATTGTTCTGCCATTACTCTTCTGAAAGCAAGATGAAATAGTGTTTGAAACCTAGAATTTAATCTTCCGGTCCAGATTGACACCTTTTCTATTTTCTGTAGTTTGAAATTTTGTGGTCATGCATTGCAAGGAGCAATCTTGTTTGTTACTAGTTGTTACCCACCAAAAAGAATTGTTTTCTTTTGGTATTCTAAATTATCGGCTTCATACATATTAGACCAGCATAAACTTAATTGAATACTCAGCAGACATTACATGCCCTTACCCAGAATTTATATAAATGTAATATATAGAGGGCCAACAAAAACCATGACCTTTTACATTAATTATGGACCTAAGTTTACCAAGCATAATTGGTGTTTATCTAAATATTCTGTTCATCTGATTCTTTCATTCCTCATAACAGAATTACAGAAAAAGTTGAGAATGCTATAGCATTTCACTTCTACTGATTATTTTAACAGGGTTCCACTGTAGCAGATCATAAATGTTTAACACCAAGTAGATAATTGATCTCTGTTTACTTATACAAGGAAAATGTTCATTTTAGTGGTCCATATGTGTTGCATTTATACTGCTGTTTTGGACATAAAATGATTTAATGTGTTAAGGTGGTAGCCTGTATTGATAATTAATTTTATGGTCCTTGCTATGCTTTCAGAAAGATTATCTTTTATAATATTTAGAGGCCTCAAAGCTTCCCCACAAAAATCTTTCAGTTATGATGATTGAGCTTATCTGGCTTTCTTGTCTGAACAGATCCGAGTTGTTTTTACTCTGATATTGTTAAACTATTTCAGTGGCCTTTAAGTTGTCCAAGAGAAAACCTGATGATAACCTGCAGCTACTTCATGGCATTCTTTTTGGGAAGAGAACAAAGGTTATGTTTAATGCAATGCATCAGTTTTTCATTATTGAGCCAATTCATTTTTTTAGTTGCGCTAATAGACAACGTTTTCCACCAGAACCCCTTTTATAATCTGTATGCATTCTCCATATATCAAATTATTTGAGCTTATTTTTGCAGCCGCACACTTTGAAGAAGAACATAGGCTTGTTTTCTGGCTTTGTGTGGGTTGAGAATGAGGTATGTTCTAGAGAGGTTCTACTTTTTAATTAATAACCATAATAATTATGTGATTTTGCATCTGTGTATGAAGTATTTTTTATTATCAATATGCATAAATACATACATCTGCACTATTGTGTTGAAATTTCGGTTCTACTCATGTTGTATAAATGGAGCACATGGTCATGTATATAGTAATTCCTATATTTAGCAGCTTTTTGTATCTCTTCAGCAGGAAAAGCAGAGGACAAGAGTTAAGGAAAAGATTGACAAATGTGTTAGACATAAGTTACTGGATTTTTTTGATATCCTCAATATACCAATCCTCAGAGCTTCTGCAAAGAAGGTTGGTCTTAAAAAAAGATATACTCTGACGCTGTCACTTGAAATGTGTAATATTTTTATTTCTGAATTATGTTTCAGGAAGATCTTTCAGCAAAAATATTGGAGTTCTTGGAATCTCCGCATGCTACAACCGAAGTATTGCTCGCTGACAATGCAGTGGTCTCTCTCTCCCTCCCTCTTTCCAGTCTCCACCCCCAACCCTATGTATAGGTTCCTCGTATGTATGTAGTTTGAACTTTTCCCTATAAGTATAAAGTTATGTAGAAAAAGAGTTATGGCTTTAGAAATATTGTGTAGTCAGAAATAAACTCCAACTTATGTTCAAGGGATTTATTGGTGAATAATGTTTCTGATCACTGTTGTAATGTGGCTTGGAAATAGTTGAAGCAATATGCTCATGATTCTTCCTTCAACAAATTACCAAAGAATCTGTAAATTTGTTCTTTAATTCTCGATTATATGCAAACAGTACGTGGAAAGAAAGTAAAACACACTTTCGTTACCTTTTTCTGTTTTCTTAGAGGACTGTATATTATTATCTTCATGGTATGTGGTTAACCAGCCCATTCACTTTCTTCTTATATGTTTTCTTCTACTACAGTGTTAAGTTGTTATATAAATACTAAAATTATTTTTGCTTTATGCTGTTCATTGTAAACCCAGAAAGGTAAAAAGCGAAAGGGGAAGGCTATATCTCATAAATCCCAAAGTTCTGTAGAGGCAGCTTCAGAAACACCAGCCAAGGTTTGTGTTCTTTGGTGCCATTGGCAAACTAGTAATAACTTCAATTTTAGAGCAGATACTTTTGTAGTTGATTTTTAATATGATTAAATTATGTTATAGCAATTATATATTTTATGATTAAATTATGTTGTACCAATTATATATTTTTGTAAGTTATGACATTAACTCTATTTAAGTATTATTCTTTTTAGGTAGTAGTTCCTTTTGTTTTCTCCATAACTTAAAGTATGCTAGAGTAGTTCATTGGCTGTTCAATGAAGAAATGCACCTTGGTTGCACTGGTGTACAATTGATTTTTATTCAGCTTATATTTGAGTTTCCAAATGTAATGGAACATTATTACATATTAGTACATATTATTAATTGATTTTTATGGTTCTTTTAACTGATGTTATAGGGATGATAGGTGTTATGCACAAGAATCTTTTAAGTTAGAATGTCACTTTTTTTCTTTCCTTTGTGTATTTTGAACCTAAGATAGTCACATTGTAAGGTGTTGGATGTAGCAAAAATCCATTGAGAGGAACATTGTAAGGTTGTTGGCAGATGCACTAGCGACAAAGCTATATAAAATCTTTTGTGTTTTGTCCAAGGATTGTTAAGATTTTTTATTGACTAATGCATTGGGTGTAATATAGTAATGCAAACTCGAGCATGGTTACTTCTCACGAAGGTTTAATATCCTGTCTTAGAAGTAAGCTTTGCTGACATTCTCATTGGATGCTAAATACCTGGTCTGCATTATTTTTATTCCTGCATATCGTTTTTAACATATTACTTTTGAGAACAATATAGGAGCTTTTAAAGTTTTATCCAAATTCAAAGAAATATACATGGAACTGGACTACTTGACTATTGGAGATGCTAAATTTAAAAGCTTGTATATGTCAATGAGCTTGAGAAACGCTATCAAACCCATCCAAAAGGGGGGGGAAGAAAAAGAAAAAAGGGATGCACCTCTTAGATGCACTTGGAGCTTTCTTTGTTCATTTGTTTAACTATTTCTCAGAAACAAAAGCTGACCTCTCAATCTGGGGAGAAGCGCAAGCGCTCCTCCAAAAGTGTTGTTGAAGAAGATGAAGTTGATGATAAAGTTGAACCCTCAGAAAGTGAAGATGATTCTCCAGAGGATGACAGTGATGCAGTTTCAAAAGAAGAGAGTGATCAGGAGAGTACGTCAGAAGAAGAGGTTGAGGAAGTTGAACCAAAAAAGCAGGTGCCAAGTGTAAAGAGTTCTTCTAAGAAGATTGTAAAGGAGGATTCCGGGGACAAATCCAAACCTGTAAAAAAGGTCAGCCCTGCAAAATTAGCCAAAACAACTCCAAAATTTACCAAAAAATCTTCCACTTCTGCAATGAAGATAAACGTTGATGAGGCCAACACCAGTGGAGCTTCTGGCTCAACTTCAAAATCCAAGGCATCTTCTACCCAGAAACAAAAGGTTGAAAAGGAACGTGAGAAGGACCAAGGTTCGTCTGCCAAGGAGAAAACCTCTAGCAAGAAACAGTCAATCAAGCCTTCCACAAAGGTTTTAGCTAAGGATCAAGGTGCGTCATCTGTAATTTTGTTCTTCAGCCTTGGTATGACATTTGTTTTGATTAAACAAGGGTTATTTTTCCTTCCCTTGACTAGTTATGCTTCATAAATATTTAACGTGGAAGTTTCAATTATCATAAATAATGCTTCTAATGCTACACATCCTTGAACTTTTGGTCTTTTAGGACTTCAAATTTGTTGTGTTCATTTACTCTTAATAATATTATTCCTCTACTGTGAAAGTCGCAGATTTGAATCCTGCTGCAGTGCTGCACCATATAATTTTGCAATGTTTCTACATCTTTAAGCATGCTACTGAGGAAAAAGCAATTTGCTAATGTTATATTTCAGGCAAAATATATGCCCCATATATCTAGCTTTATTTTTTGTGGGATAGTGAGAACCAGATATCTCCAACAAGGCTATAAGTGGATAAATAGTTAAAAAAGTAAATGAGACTAAAATTTTCTGTTTCTTGTTCAAAACTTTGCCATATTTGCTTGCTTTCTATAATGTGGTATTTCAATTTATTTGGCAATAGGAAAAGGAAAAGCTAGCAAAAAGACTAAGCCCACACCTAGCAAAGAAGAGATGCATGCAGTTGTTGTAGATATTCTCAAGGAAGTTGATTTCAACACTGTAAGTAATGCGTATTATTGACCATTGCATGATGAGTGGTTAAAAATTTTCATAGGTTGTCCCTAACAACATAGTTGTATCTATTATCATCATGCAGGCAACTTTATCGGATATACTCAGGCAGCTTGGTATGCTAAATGTATACAAGTACATGCTACATTAGTACTTTATACATAGTCCCAATTAGCTAACTTTGTCGGTTTTATTGTATTAGGTGACCACTTTGATGTGGATCTGATGCACAGAAAAGCTGAGGTGAAGTCTATAATTACTGATGTCATAAGCAACATGACTGATGAGGATGATGAAGGGGAAGAAGAAGAGACTGGAGAAGATGGGGCAGGAGACGGAGAAGATGACGATGATGCTTAGTTCACTCGGAGAAAATTTAGGAACCATTTTGGTGGTGCATACAAGGTTATGTAATTCAGTCAGCAGAGTAGGCCATAAATGTACAGTGGTTTCTGTCAGCTGTTTCTTTTTTGATTTCATGTCCTCTCTAGGTGAAGGCCCTTCCTCTAGGTACTTCATTGTTGATGTTACTTTAGTTATTCCGCCCTCTTTTGTCTTGATAGCTATTTTTTTTTCCCTTATATATATTTAGTTGATATATTAGTTTGACATGAAACTCCTTGATTTTTCTGGAGCTTATATTAATTTTGATTGGGGTTAATGAATAACAATAGTATTTTGCCTGTTTTACCAATTGATTTGGTTAGAATTGCATTTTTGTAAGCCCCTGGTTTCATATTACCTTTCAAAAATATGACTGCTTCAATGAAAATGACCCCAACAGGTTCTGAAATGACAAGTTATTCCTTCTCATCCTTTTCTTTTGATGGTAGGAAGAAGATAAAAGAGGAGGATGGGAGAAAGAATGATGTTTAACTCACTAGAGCTTACTCCCCTGCTTTTTTTAGAGGTTGTTTCATTTCTGTTCTGTTTCTGTAGAAATAGGGAGAGAACTCCTATTGTAGTTATATGTGACTTCATTTGATTTTCCTCCACAATTGTAATTCTAGTTATTTACAAAAAGATATAAATGCATGAATCTCTTAGCATTTTTTATAGACCCCACCCGAGTTTTTATAGAGGGATGCTGGTGGAATTTGAGGCCAGGTTCACTGATTTAATTTATGTATAAAAACAAGTTTGTAATTAATATTTTAAAAGTATTTGTTTTTTTATTTTAATAAAAATCACTATTCATTAATCAAAATCAGCTTAAATTATTTGAACACGAGAAAATATCAAGTAGTAATAAATAAATGAATTTTAGAGAAAATGTAATCTAGAAAGTTGAGAAAATCACATAGTGGCGGCGTAATGCATATTCTGTACTATTCCTTTTCGCAGTGACATCTTAAATTTATTACTCATTATTATTTGGTGATTGAAAAAAATATTCCCTTGGTTCAGTATAATTTTGAAATTATGAGATAAATTTCAAAATTCAATATTAATGTGCATTAATTTGATAAGTATTAACCAATACAATCATAATACTGTAAAATATTAAATACTTCAATCATTCAACTAATATATCACTAAACTCGATTGAGTTATGACTAAATTTAATCTTCGTTATCATAAATACTTTTTTTGCTGTTTTAGTAGATCTCCTACATCTTCTCTCCTCTCTTTCGTTTGTGATTTTCGGTTATAATTTATTATTATTATTGTTGTAGTAATAATAGTAGTAATCGGGTTGGATCGGTCGGGTCATATATTTATGGGTTTAATAAGTACTATATTTTTATGAGTGACTTTTAGATGACATGTAAAACATTATTAAAAGAACATCCCAATTAGAATTTGGTACATATGTGGCACTGTTATGTCACACTTCCGTTACAAAACTTAATCCTGCTAACGAAAATTCAACTTTGTGTTAGAAAAATTGAGTACAATTAATTAACTGTAACAAAAAAAAGTTCAGTTATCTATTTGTAAATCAACCTAAAGTATAGTGACCAAAAATTTTTTTAACCCGGAGACGGTATTGTGACGC
The DNA here is from genome assembly GCA_020205605.1 of Panax ginseng. Lineage (NCBI taxonomy): Eukaryota > Viridiplantae > Streptophyta > Magnoliopsida > Apiales > Araliaceae > Panax > Panax ginseng. The sequence goes on along the minus strand of CM035145.1, from coordinate 5,319,405 downwards.
CCAAAATAGGTCCACATAACCCATTCTGAGTCGCAAAATACATGATACAACTATTAACCGTCGTGTAAAATACGACAAAACATAAGTTGTGAGTTTTAATACAAATATTGTCTCGTAAATAATATCCAAACTCAAATAAAGTCCTTATTACATTTATTATCACACTATTTTATAAAATAGTGATGACTATTATAGCAACCATCTTGGACCATCACTCCATTCCCCGACTAGTCATAGCTATATTCTTATTTTCTGAATAGAACAATGAAAGAAAAATGTGAGCTCGACTTGCCTAGTAAAAAATATTATGACTAAGATAATGCAAAATAAATTATCTTTAGTCCTCAATAGTGAAAAATCTGATATAATACAATAAATAACAAGTTTTAGATCAACAACTGTAGCGGAAATAGCAATTCATTAGAAGAGTTAAGTAAAGCATGATATCTACTATCTTCTATGATTTAAAAGTTCATCATCAATATTTTATCTCTGTAACACTAATCAATAAATATTTCAAATCAATGAATTATCCATGCACTACGGGACAAATATATTCGTTAGTATCACCAGTGGTCATGATCATATCAAACAATTGTCCATCTATGCACTACGGGCCAAAGAGGACTTTCACCATATCATTTGTCTGTAATATTACAAGTCATGATTATATTATACTAATACATGATTTCTGATCATAATCATACCAATCAACAGTCCATCTATGCACTATGGGCCAAAGATGACTTTCACAACAATATAAGCATGAGGATGATAACAATGATATAATGAATCAATCAAGTGAGATCAAGGATAAATATTAGAGATTTATAATTCAATCTATACACAGTTCAAGAATGTCTAAATTATCAACATGATAACTAATTGTGGAGTAAAATTCAAGAATGATATTCACGTATCAAAAATAATTTGGACAAAAATGAAATCAATTTTATCGTGAATAGTGTGACGCCCCCAAAATTAGGTATACATCACCCATCTTGGATCGCCAAATACATGGTACAGAATTCAAATACAACTTACTAATACAACTGTCGTATACAATACGACAAAACATAAACTGTGAGTTTGAATACAAATATTATCTACTAGAGATTATACAAACTCAAAAGGAGTCCTCATTACAATTATTATCACACTATTTCACAGAATAGTGAGGACTACTAATGTTATCCTTTGGACCATCACTCCGTTCCCCGACTCGTCCCACCTATATTCTCATCTTCTGAAGAGAACAGTGAAAGGAAGGGTGAGCTCAACTAGCCTAGTAAGAAGTATTATGACTAAGATAATGCAGAATAAATTATCATTAGTCTCCAACAATGTTAAACTAATAAAATATAATAAACATCAAGTTTAACTGCAGCGAAACAAGCAATCCATTAAAAGAGTCAAGTAGAAAATACAATCTACTATCTTTTATGATTAAAAAGGTTTTTCATCAAGTATCGCCGAGACTCGAAACAATAAATATTCCACATCATCGAATCACCCTCGCACTACTGACCAAGGATATTCTTTTTAGTATCACGGCCATAATTATCCATGCACTACGGGCCAAGAATATTTGTGTATTCATTAATGGTCATGATCATGCCAACAACTCATCCATCAATGCACGACGGGCCAATGAGAACTTTTACCACATCATTTGTAACATTACTACCCATGATTACACCGAATAATCCCTCGGTCATAATCATACCAAGTCCATCTATGCACTTTACAAAAGCCACGAGATGACTTTCAACAAAATATAAACATGAGGATGATGACAATGATATAAGAATTCAATAAAACAAGTTCAAGAATTATTTTATCCAGAATTTTAACGTCCAAATTGTCAACATGATATCTTGTTTTGTAGAGTAAAATTCAAGAATGATCGGAAGAATATTTTCATGAAAAGATCTTGGATGAAGCGCAAATATCAAGGATATTCTACTAATTTCATGGAGTATAAAGTCAAAACTTTAACCAATTGAGTATAATAAAGAATGGAATAACAAAAGAAATCACCATGCATGTGGTACTTCGCGACAGACAAAGTTATTTCAATAGAATAATAATAATGAACCAGTGTCGCAAAATTTGCAAGACAGATGTTCCAACGAATAATAATAAGACGGAACCGGTCCTGTGTAAAACACACATGATGGATGTTCCAATGTAATAATAATAAGATTTAAACCAGTCCGGTGTAAAACACACGAATACAAGATGTTCCAACGGAATAATAATAAAGATTTTAACCAGGTCAGTCCTGTAAAACACACGCATGGATGTTCCAATGTAATAATAGAAGAATGTCACCAAGTATAGGTAGGTGAGGCCACAGATACAAAGTTATTCCAATGTAATAATAAGAAATATAATAACAACAGCTTCTCTTCATGAATAAGAAAGAATAACACCCACTACCGTAAAAAAAAACCTGAATATAAAAGTAGTTAAGTAGCGAATACTTTTCTTCTATCTCTCTATAGTCTCTTTCTATAGTTCAGTGAATTCGTAAGAAAATAATGAAGGAATGCGCTTCTATTTATAGGAAAATGGAATGCATAGTAACTAATCCATGAACGGTCCAGATTGATTTACTTTAATCTGACGGTCCATATTTAAAGCAAAATCTTTTAAATAAAATATAATATATTCTATTTATAATCTAATAAAACGAATAACTTTATAAAAGATTTTACTATGCAAACACTATGCAGGCACTATGCAAACACTATGCATAATAAAATATAATATATTTTAATTATTGTCTAATAAAATAGATAGCTTTATAAAAGTATTCTGTTTTATATAAAAAAAATTTACTATGCAAACCACTATGCAACACTATGCATAATATAATATAATATATTTTATTTATAGAATAACTTTATAAAAGTATTCATTTTTTATATAAAAGATTTTCTCATATTATTACATTAATAATACCAACAAAAAATCGAGTGACTTATAACGTAAGCATCAATAATCAATACCGTGTGTCTTTCTTATCGCAACCACGCCAGACATCGCATTTTTTAACACCGGGTGTTTCAACAAATTAATCAGTAAAACTTTCGTAGTTATTTTCATAAAGTATTTTTGTCGTTTTCTCAATCCGACAATAATTTCGTTGTGGAGTCCACCAATGATTGTGTCGTTGTACTAATATTCCCTATTAAAACGAATATTCCCCGACCAATCAAATATTATATAACAACTTGCGTACTTTGCAAAATTTATAAATATTACCCACAACTATTATATCAATTTCACTCCATAATATTCAAAAATAATATTTATAGAAAATTCATCTTTATTCAAAAAGTTGGGGTTTTACAATCTCCCCTTCTTATGAAATTTTGCCCTCGAAATTAGAGTACGTACCTGGTATGTCGAAGAGGTAAGGATACCTTGATTTTATTTCAGATTCTAACTCCCAAGTCATTTCCTCAACATCGTGGTTTCTCCACAAAATTTTGACTTGAGGTATAAGCTCGTTTATGTACATACGAGCAAGACTTTCAAGTGTATAAGTTTCTCGTATCGGTAAGAAATGAGCAAACTTGGTCAATCTATCAACAATGACCCAAATCGCAACTATGCCTTGAGAAACTTTGGGAAGACCAGTAACGAAATCCATGGTAATGTGCTCCCACTTCCATTCTGGAATTTCAAGTGGTTGCAATGGACCTTTTGGTACTTGATGCTTCGCCTTGACTCGTTGACATGTTAGACACCTTGAGATAAACAAATATTATCTCTCTCTTCATATTGCCCCACCAAAATGTATGTCAAGATCATGATACATTTTGGTACTCCCGTGATGGATTCTAAACGGTGTGTTGTGCGACTCCATCATGATTTTATACTTTAAATCGTGGTCGTTAGAACACAAAGTCCGGAGTTGACTCAAGTATTCCTTCTTCATTGATTCTTGCTTCCCAGATCGCACCTTCTTGCACTTTCTTCCTCATACGCATCATTTCCGGATCTCAGAACTTGAAGCGAACTTTAATTTTATCAATTAAAGTCGGTTCTACTCAGATATTTTCCATCATCACGTGGGTCCCTCAAGTCTTTATCTCTATCTTTATCCTTTGCAAGTCATACAAAATGGGCCTTTGTGTTGACAATATTGCACTTTCATGCAAGATATGATCTTTTACTCAATCGTCACCACCACGCTCTTTTTTTCCGAGGATGGTATTGGATAGTATGATCATAATCTTTCAACAGTTCAAGCCAACGTCGTTGTCGCATGTTGAGTTCCTTTTGAGCAGTGGCGGAGCCAGGATCCCCCAAAGGGGGGGCGAACAATTACATTAAAAAAAGTTTACTATGAAAAAAAACTAGAAATCAAGCTACATCATGTACTAGTTTTAATTTGTTGAACTAGATAATTGAATTCTACGAGTATCCATGTTCTGAAAACGTTTCAAAATAGCTTCGTTGTCAATAGCTGCAAATATCTCTCTCTCGATAAACACCACCAAGCTATCATTCAACCATTCATCTCCCATTCTGATTCTCAAATCAGTCTTCACATATTTCATAGCAGAAAATACCCTCTCAACAGACGCAGTCGCAACTGGTAGGAGTAAAACCAATTCAACCAGCTTATAGACCAACGAAAAAACTCTATCTTTTCCAGTTTCCTTCATCTTCTTTGCAAGACTTCCCAAGCTCTCCACATCAGAAAACCGTTTATCTTCTGTCACATCACTTAGAAAAGTTTTAAGTTCTTGAGGCATGTATGAGCAGTCCGTTTTTAAGAAGTCACTTGGATAAAGATAAGTAAGATGACAAAGCTTATCCACATTGAAATTAAAAAATTCATTCTTTCGATCAAGACATGCAAAACAATCAAGTAACTATGTGCTTGCTTCAGAGAAACGATGATTCATCTCTTGTAGAATTGAATCAAGAACCTAGCATTTCAACAAGAGTTATTAAATTAATTAATACATAATTTTAATTCTGAAATAAAGATTAAAACTAAAACTTTTTACATTACCTCAGAAAAAATTTCAACGCGAATGGTGATAGTTGGTGATGTTTCTTCCGTCCCTCTTCACACGAAACAAACCTTGGAACTATATCTTCCATATTGATTATCTAATGTCATTAGCTAGACAAAATGTCTCCACTTCTTTCATTAAATTATCCCATCCGAGAATCTCTATATTTTTGCAAATCTTTCTTTACACATCTAATTTGATTGATAGCATTTAAAATGTTTTGATCTCCTTCTTGCAAAACCATAGATAATTTGTTTGTTAAACCCAACAAACTCTCCATCAAAAGCATAGGAAAGACAAACTCAAAGTTCTGCATTTGTTTAAGCAAACCCCTGACCTGGGCACTTGATTCATGTTCAATGCCATCTGCAAACACATTTTCAAGCACTCCTACAACTGAGGGCCACATATCTTTGAGGCGAATTATGGTTAGGTAGTGTGATCCCCATCGAGTATCACCTGGTCTCTTCAAATAAGTTTCTTGATTCTTTCCAGTACCAGAAGTTCTTTCTCCAGCCTCAAGCTCTGCTACCTTTCTAGTATGCTCCAAGTGTCGAAGGCTATCTGCTCTTTTACAAGAAGATCCACATACATTCACAATCATTGCAAGGTAATTAAAAAAGTCATAAGTGTATCGATTCACCTTACATACAAAGAATAATTACTAATTGGAGTTGATGTCTTAAACAATGCACATACCAAGCACTAGGATTTTTCCTCAAAATTAGTGCCTTCAAGCCATTAAACTCGCCTCGCATATTTGATGCACCGTCATATCCCTGACCTCTCAATCTCGACAAAGATAAACCATGTTTGGTAAACAAAGAATCAATACCCTCCTTCAAATATTTTGTCGATGTCTCCTTTTACACGTAGACCAAACCTAAAAACCGCTCAACTACTTGTCCAATCGATATTTACATATCTAATAAGAACAGCCATCTGTTCCTTTACACAACAATCACGAGCCTCATCAACTAGAATAGAAAACAACCTATCACCAAGATCAGCTAATATAGCAAGAGTGGTTTCAGCTGCACATGAGTTAACAATATCTTTTTGTATTTGTGGAGATGTCATTTGATTGTTCCCGGGTGCATTCTCCAAAACTACACTGCCAATCTCTTCCTTTCGTAGGCTATACCACTTCAACAACTCCAAAAAATTACCCATATTATATGAAGTAGATGACTCATCATGCCCCCTCATAGGCAAACCTTGTTGTAAAAGAAATCGAATGACAACAAGAGTTGCCATCAAACAAAGCCGATAAGCTTCTTCTCTTTTCAGATTGCTTCCTTGGACAATGTTACTCAAACTTTGTTTTTGATTTTTGAAATTCTCAAGTTCAATCCTTGCTTTGTTATGTGGACTATTAACTGAACCAACATGAGCTTTAAATTTTTCTATTGTATCTTTCCAATTATTCATCCCAATTTTTGTAAACGCATCATTCATATCACGCTTAAAAAGAAAACAACAGAAGCAAAAAGCAGCATCCTTCGATACACTATACTCCAACCAATCAAATTTATCAAACCAAGCATCCCTAAATCCCCTCATATATTTTCCCGAATACAATTTTTTGGATAATTGTGCCCTTTGGTTTGACAAGACCTCTCGTTACGTATTCTTCTTCAGATACGGTCTTCCATATTAACATCAAAACTAAGAATAGGCTTGCGTAATCCAGGATCGACAACTATAGCATTCGGTTAAACTCCAAAATATTAGCATTTGAAGTTTGTGGTGGTTGTTCAACACTACCGTAAGATTCATTGGGACCTCTAGCCTTTTTTGGTGCGAAATATCTAAACATTTCAATTTTATACTGAACAACCTATAAAATAGAACATAAATATACCATTTGTTATTTTTAATTTTAATGCCCCACAAATCACAATTACTTAAAGGCTTGAAGTAAAACCCAAAATGAAGCAAGTCATCAAGAATGCGAAACTTAACTTACCTTGGCTAATTGGGCTTGGTGGGTGGTGGTGATGTATTGTGGACGGCAATGACGTCGCGTCGAGGCGAAGAAGAAAGCGGCGGACGGCGTCATCAATGAGCAACAATCGCAAAGAAGTGACGGAATGACGACGAGAATGTCACAATTTCTTGCTTCTATTTCCTTTCTCTCACTCCAAATCCCTAATTGGCTAATTCTAATTTGCAATCGTGAATTTGTGATGTTTTCTCATTACTACATCTGAGTACGACGTCGTTTTGGACCTGGGTTTAAAAAAGAACATATATTATATATACATACTGAGAGAACCTGGAGAAGAGAAGGGCGGGAGACTACCGAGTCCGAATTGGGAGAGCGCAGAGAGGGCGAACGGGGAAGGAGGTGGTTGGTTTATCGTGAGGGGTAAAAAATTTCATGGCGGCGGGGGTGGTGCCCCTCTTCCCCTTCCCTCCGCCAACGATTTTGAGTGAAGAAATATTTGAGGCTTTTATGATCCAGAAGATCTCCACTTTCTCCCCATACAAGTAATGCCTCCAAATCTTTAGTGCGAAGAAGACAACATCTCGCCAACTCTAGATCATGAGTAGGATAATTCCTCTTATATTCTTTGAGTTGTCGTGAGGCATAAGCTATGACTTTCCCATGTTGCATGAGAACACATCCTAACCCTTAGCAGAAGAATCACTTTGTAGATGACAAATCCTCCGAACCCGGATGGTATTGTCGTAACAGTCTTTGAAATGAGTCTCTCTTGAGTTCTTGAAAACTCTTCTCACATTCATCGCCTCCAATGGAACTTTGTATCTTTCCGAGTCAAATTGAGTTAGTGGAGTAGCGATTCGAGAAAACCTTCTACGAATCTCCGATAATAACCAAATGTTTCTAAGAAAGCTATGTACTTGATCATTTGATTTAGAGGTTGCTCCCGACTTTGAATAGCTTCAATCTTTGTTGGGTCAACGGATATTCCATGACTTGATACCACATGCCCAAGGAATGCTACTTCCTCGCCGCGAACTCGTATTTCTTGAACTTGGCATAAAGCTTATATTCCGTTTTTCAATAAACGAATAGCTTTATGGCATGAGATAACGATGATTGATTTTAATGGTTTGGTTGCTTGAATTCGCATAATAGGTCGATTAGAATATGAAAGCTAACAACAACCTACGAAAATAATCAATTTTTGCATGATGAGTAGTTAACCAATCAATCCACAGAATTACATCAAATGCAAGTATTTTTAATGCAATAAGATCGACAGTAATGTATGGGTACCAACTTGAACCAAACAAGACTTATAAACCGTGGATGTAATGAAGGTTTCTCCCAACGGAGTTTCCACAGATAAGTCAAAGTCTAATTTCTCCTAGAGTCAAATTTAATCGTTGAAAAGTAAGTAGGAAAATAAAAGAATGGGTAGAACCAGGATAAAATAAAGTGTAGACTTCATTTAGAGTTTATGATAAGCTTAGTCGTGATGACCTCATTCGGGTTCCTTGCTTTTTGGGAGGTCACAACAAACGCCTTCTCCTCTTACTTCTGCCAAACTTTGACTTTTCCCGGAACAACCTTTGGTGCCTCATCCTAGCTGAATTTGTCTTCGATGAACGACAAAATCGGGCTAAGTGACCTTCTCTTCCACAATTATAACATGCTTTGGACGGCATCGCGCAATTTGGACTGATGTGTCCTTCCCCTCCGCATTTGAAGCATATGATAAGTGGTCTTTCTCCTTCCTTAACAACGGGTCTTTGGTCTTTGATGTCTTTCCATCATTGTTGAATCTCCTCTTCTTGAAATGTCCATTCTTATTGTTTTGGCCCTGATTACCACCGAAGTGGTTACCATTTCGCCCGTTGATTCCTCCACGATTGTTGTCACCGCTCAATGATCGCTTCTCACTCGGTTAGTATTATCATTTTGTCACCGCTTCTTTTTTGTTGCGTTGACTGCTTATCGCGCTCCACCAATCGAGCCCTATTTACAACATCTGAATACAAACACATTTTATGAGAAATAAGATGTTGACGTATCTCCGACTTCAAACCTCTTAAAAACATTCGCTACCATTCTCTCTTCATTATCCACCAAGTGGGGACGAAACCGGATAACTCGCAAATTTTGCCTCATATTGCGACACCTGGTCCATATTGTTTTGCTCCAATTTGATAAACTCCACCTCTTTCATGTGACGAATACTTTCGGGAAAGTATTTATCGTTGAATGACTCTTGGAACTTCTCCCAAGACATCTTCAAGATCAGGCAGTCGAGTCACGCTTTGGACCGATTCCCACTAGTAATCACTTCCCGCAAGAACATAAAGGCGGCAAAGGAACCTTTGCTCTCTGGAGCATCCCAAGACATCAAATATCTTGGTGATATGCTTTATCCATGCTTCCGCCATAAGTGGTTTTGGCTCTCCTTAAACTCCGGTGGTCCCAAATTCCTTGAATCGCTTTTAATGGTGACCACTTGAGAGTTTCCACTTCTTTCTACCTACATTTTGGATAGGAGCGGCTCTCTCACATTGTTGCATGAATTGCATAAAAGCCTCCGAACAATCCATCATTCATCATTTGGTCGGTGTTGTTGTTTGCATGAGGATTGTCGCCTTCGATGCACATTCTCCTCGATTATTGATATGTGGAGACTCAATGGTCTCTTGTGCTCCATTGCTATTCTCAACATTTTTGGATGTCATTTTCAGATCTTGCCATAAAACAAAGATTAATTGACATATAACATAATATCTTTAAACTTTGACCAACCAATTTAAATACAAAATAAATTTAAGTAGGTCCTACTAGCGAAGGAATTCTCCGTCTCTCCCCTCCTAGTTCTAGTTTCACATCTTAGCTAGGGATCATATCCTAAGCTTTGATACTTAAACCGTGACGCCCCAAAATTAGGTATACATCACCCATCTTGGGTCGCCAAATACATGGTATGGAATTCAAATACAACTGTCGTGTACAATACGACAAAACATAAACTGTGAGTTTGAATACAAATATTATCTACTAAAGATTATACAAACTTAAAAGGAGTCCTCATTACAATTATTATCACACTATTTCACGTAATAGTGAGGACTACTAATGCTATCCTCTGGACCATCACTCCGCTCCCGACTCGTCCCAAATTTATATTCTCATTTCTTGAAGAGAAAATGAAAAGGAAGGGTGAGTTCAACTAGCCAAATGAAGTATTATGACTAAGATAATGCGAGAATAAATTATCATTAGTCTCCAACAATGCTAAACCGATAAAATATAATAGACATCAAGTTTAATCGCAATGAACAAGCAATACATTAAAAGAGTCAAGTAGAAAATAAAATCTACTATCTTTTATGATTTAAAAGGTTTTCATCATCATTATCGCCGAGACTCGACAATAAATATTCCATATCATCAAATCACCCCCTCGCACTACTACGGCCAGGATATTCTTTAGTATCACGACCACAATTATCCATGCACTACGGGCCAAGAATATTTGTGTATTCATTAATGGTCATGATCATGCCAACAATCATCCCATCAATGCACTACGGGCCAATGAAAACTTTTACCACATCATTTGTAACATTACTACCATGATTACATTCGAATAATCCCTCGTCATAATTATACCAAGTCCATCTATGCACTACAGCCACAAAATGACTTTCAACAAAATATAAACATGAGGATGATGACAATGATATAAGAATTCAATAAAACAAGTTCAAGAATTATTTTATCCAGAATTTTTAACGTCCAAATTGTCAACATGATCTTTGCTTTTGTAGAGTAAAATTCAAGAATGATCGTAAGAATATTTCCATGAAAAGATACTAGATGAAGCGCAAAATATTAAGGATATTCTACTAATTTCATGGAGTATAGAAGTTTAAACTTTAACCAACCGAGTATAATAAAGAATGGAATAACAAAAGAAATCACCATGCATGCGATTGCATTGCATACGAGTTATTCCAATGTAATAATAATAACGAAACCAGTCGAGGCAAAATTTGCAAGCGGGATGTTATGTTCCAACAGAATAATAAAGACGGAACCAGTCCTGTAAAAACACATGCATGTGGATGTTCCAACGGGATAATAATAAAAATTTTAACCGTGCGGTGTAAAACACACATGCATGGATGTTCCAATGAATAATAGAAGAATGTCACCAAGTATAGGGTAGGCCAGGTATATACGAGTTATTCCAATGAATAATAAGAAATGGAATAACAACAGCTTCTATTCATGAATAAGAAAGAATAACACCCTTACCGTAAAAAGAAACCGAATATAAAAATAGTTAAGTAGCGAATACTTTTCTTCTATCTCTATATAGTTTCTCTACTCAGAGTTCAAAGAATTAAGTAAAAAAATAATGAAGGAATGAGCTTCATTTATAGGAAAATAGAATGCATAAGAATTAATCCATGAACGGTCCAGTTGATTTACTTTAATCGATTATCCATATTTAAAGCAAAATCTTTTAAATAAAATATAATATATTCTATTTATAATCTAATAAAACGAATAACTTTATAAAAGATTTTACTACGCAAATACTATCACGGCACTATGCAAAACACTATGCATAATAAAATATAATATATTCTAATTATTGTCTAATAAAATGATAGCTTTATAAAAGTATTCTGCTTTTATATAAAAAAGATTTTACTATGCAAAATACTATGCATACACTATGCAACACTATGCATAATAGAATATAATATATTCTATTTATAGAATAACTTTATAAAAGTATTCATTTTTATATAAAGATTTTCTCGTATTATTACATTAATAATACCAACAAAATCGAGTGACTTATCACGTAAACATGAATAATCAATACTGTAATACTACTTTATCACGACCAGACATCGCATTTTTTTCTTTCACCGGGTGTTTCAATCAGTTAACAGTAAAACTTCCGCCGTTATTTTTATAAAGTATTTTGTCTTTTCTCAATCCGACAATAATTCCGTTTGTAGGGTCCAAAGAATGATTGTGTCATTGTACTAATATTCCTCGTTAAAACGAATATTCCCCGACCAATCGAATATTATAAAACAACTTGCGTACTTTGCAAAATTTATAAATATTACCCACAACTATTATATCAATTTCACTCCATAATATTCAAAAATAATATTTATAGAAAATTCATCTTTATTCAAAAAGTTGGGGTTTTACAAATAGTATCAGAATGAATAGTACCCCGAGCGAATAAAACCCCGTGAATTATACCCCGAATGAAAATATTAAAATTTAATAAGAAAGTTCATACCAATATTCTAATAAAATGATATTAGATGAAACGCAACCCTCAATGAATTTCTAATCATTTTAGAAATTATAGAAGTAATACTTACCATAGTAAGTTTAGATTTATAAATATTAAAATAAATAATATACGAAACTGCAAATGAATTTTCACCCGTCATGCGGTAATCCGCGTAGACAAGTCTTTTCCACAATTAAAGAATGAGTATGAAAGTTTATTCACCATGCATACGGTAATTTGCGTAGACAGGTTGTAAGACCCCAACTTTTATAAATAAAGATGAATTTTTTATAAATATTATTTTTGAATATTATGGAGTAAAATTGATATAATAGTTGTGGGTAATATTTATAAATTTTGCAAAATAAGCAAGTTGTTATAAAATATTCGTTTGGTCGGAGAATATTCTTTTTGTGGGAATATTCGTATCGACTTTCAATCATTAGTGGACCCCATTAATCGGAAGTATTGTCGTAGTTAAAAACGACAAAATTATCTTTCTATAAAAATAACTACGGAGGTGTTACCGTTAAAAGCGTTGAACTACCCGGTAGTAAAAAAGACGAAGAATACGTGGTTGTCATAGAAGACACTAAGTATTGATTATTGATGCTTACGTGAGAAGTCACTCAAATTTATACCCAATTATTGCTACAAGAATTCTTTGATCATATCTCTTATATTATTGATTCAATTATTGTCACAAGATCATCATCAGATAATATGTTATATTATTAAATCAATAATTGAGACGACAAGTTATAAATGATTAATAATTATTGAAAGATTAAAAATGTGTTGATTAAAAATAAAATAATTTGTGGTAATATTTATTCAAACCTTGATGTATATAAAGAGTCTGTTATGAGACGTTTGTGGTAAGTTTGGTTATTTTATGGGGGGGCATATGTCATCATCTAATAGTCTCTTTCATCGATAGTAATTACCTTCACAATAGTAATTACCTTCATCAATGGTAATTACCTTCGTCAATAGTAATTACTTTTATCAGTCGTCAAACCACTTGCCGTTTCATATTACAGGCGTCGAATCACTTGCCGTTTTATATTACAGGAGTCGAACCAATTGTCGTTTCATATTACAGGCGTCAAACCACTTTTCTTTTCACATCACTGGGGTCGTCAAGCCACTTGCCTTTTCACATGGCAAGTGCTTGCTAGAAATCTTCTATAAATAGGCGCCTAGTGCTTCATTATTTTCACGATTTCATTCAAGTTATAGAGAGAAAGTATAGAGAGAAAGAGAAAGAAGAAGAGTATTCATTACTACACTTCTGCGGTATTCAATCTCCTACTAAAGTAAGGGGTGTTATTCTTTCTTATTCATGAAGAGAACTGTTGTTATTCCATTGCTTATTATTCTCGTTGGAATAACTCAGTATCTGCTGGCTTACCTATACTTGGTGACATTCTTCTATTATTCTCATTGGAACATCCGCTCACATGTGTTTTGCATGGGACTGGTTCCATCTTTATTATTATTCTGTTGGAACATCCTGTCGTGTGTTTTTACACCTTACCGGTTCCGCCTTTTTATTATTATTCGTTGGAACATCCTCTCTGTGTGTTTTACGCTGGACCTGGTTCCATTCTTTATTATTCTGTTGGAATATCCTGTCTGTACATTTTACGCCGGACGTGGTTCCGTTATTTATTATTCTGTTGGAATAACACAACATCTTGATTTCATCGCATTTACGGTGATTTCTTTTGTTATTCCATTCTTTATTATACTCAATTGGTTAAAACTTTGACTTATATACTCCATGAAATTAGTGGAATATCCTTGATATTTAAGGCTTCATCCAAAGATCCTTTCATGAAAATATTCTTCTAAGTATTCTTGAATTTTACTCTACAAAGCAAAGATCATGTTGATGGCTTTTGATGTTATTGGTTCTGGATAAATTAATTCTTGAACTTATTTTATTGAATTCTTATATCATTGTCATCATCCTCATATTTATATTTTTTGAAAGTCATATGTGGCAGAGAAGGCATAGATGAACTTGGTATGATTATGACCAGGGATTTTCGGTGTAATCATAACCGTAATGTTACAAATGATGTGATAAAAATCCTCATTGGCCCGTAGTGCATTGATGGACAGTTGTTGGCATGATCATGACCATTAATGAATACACAAATATTCTTGGCCCGTAGTGCATGGATAATTATGGTCGTGATACTAAAGAATATCCTTGGCCGTAGTGCAGGGGTGATTCGATGATGTGGAATATTTATTGTCGAGTCTCAAATAACAATGATGAAAAAAACTTTTTAATCATAAAAGATATTAGATTGTATTTTCTACTTGACTCTTTTAATGGATTGCTTGTTTCGCTGCAGTTAAACTTGATGTTTATTATATTTTATCAGTTTAACATTGTTGGAGACTAATGATAATTTATTCTGCATTATCTTAGTCATAATACTTCTTACTAGGCTAGTTGAGCTCACCCTTCCTTTCACTGTTCTCTTCAGGAAATGAAAATATAGCTGGGACAAGTCGGGGAACGGAGTAATGGTCCAGAGGATAGCATTAGTTGTCCTCACTATTCTGTGAAATAGTGTGATAATAATTGTGACGAGGACTCCTTTTGAGTTTGTATAATCTCTAGTAGACAATATTTGTATTCAAACTCATAGTTTATGTTTTGTCGTATTGTACACGACAGTTGTATTTGTAAGTTGTATTTGAATTCTGTACCATGTATTTGGCGACCTAAGATGGGTGATGTATACCTAATTTTGGGGGCGTCACACAGGTTATTCCCACAAATTAAATAATGAATACAACAGGTTATTCACCAGACATGCGGTAATCTGCGTAGACAGGTTATACCCAAAAATTAATAAGGAATAGAATGATAACTCTTACGAGTATGAAGTAATATCACGAACAAATACGGAACATCATTTACTTTAATATGAGACTAAATCTGACTAGTACGACGTAGATTATCTTGAGGAAATCTTGCACTATTTGCAACACTCAAAATATCCTTATACTCAAAAGAAATACGCACAATATTATAGAAAAAGAATTATCTAATTCTGGTGTGATTTTCATTTCTTAACGAAAACATCTTATTTATAGGATAATGGCAGGACACTATTTAAATAGTAAACAATCACGGACTCAATAGTGAATTTTTCAAAATTTCGTTTGATTTCACTATTCACCTAAATTATTCTAATAAAACAAATAATTTTATATATAATATAATGTATTCTAATTATAGTCTAGTAAAACAAATAACTTTATATATATATATATATTATAAAAAGTATTATGTTTTATATAAAAAGTTTTATGTTTTATTACTATTATAATAATAATAAAACAAAACTAAGACAACTTTCTACCGATGATTTTGAAAAAAGAGTAAGTGGATGTACATGTAATAAGCCAAATTTACAATAAATACTTCATAGCAAACCCCTATATTTATATCAAAAATTGAATAAATATTTACCACAAATCACTTATCTTCAATAAACACATTTTTAATCTTTCAACAATAATTTATCATTAATATTATAACTCACAATATTGACAACCAGATCGTTCTCAGAAAAAAGGGACTTTTCGATAAGGATTTATCCTTATTGGTGCGCAATTAAATAATATAACTCATTTCCTCGACAGAACTTTATAAACATTATCAATAATGCAAATAATAATATGAATAACTGTATCGTCACAATTATTGATTTAATAATATAAAATATTATACAGATAATACTGTGACAATAATTTAATCAATAATATGAGATACTATGCAGCAACTACTGTAGCAATTATTGAATAAAATTGAGTGACTTCTTACGTAAGCATCAATAATCAGAGAGATACTATGTAATACCGTGTACTTTTATCACCGAGTATTTCAATAGTTTAACGGTAAAAGGCTTGCCGTTATTTTTATAAAAATCTTATTTCTGTCGCTTTTCTATATTCGACCGTCATTCTGTTGTGGGGTCCACCAATGATTGTGCCGTCGTACGAATATTCCCCGACATAAATAATATTTTCCGACCAAACGAATATTTTATGACAACTTGCTTACTTTGCAAAATTTGCACATATCACCCATAACTATAACATTATATCAAATAAACGTCTTATTATTCAAAATAACATTTAAAAAAAATTAAATTTTTATTCATAAAAAGTTGGGGTCGGGTCTTACAGGTATGAAATGATAAGATCGTAAGCAATAGTATACTTTTTTGAGAAAAAAATTTTATTAATTTATTTTTTGTTTATAATTTTTTAAAATAATATTTTTTTATATCACCCATAATTTCTTTTATTATCGTAACAAATTATCTGTAAGACCCCGAATTTTATGAAATAAAAGTATTCAATTTTCTTATAATTATTATTTTATTTCATAAATGGTTAAATTGATAAAAGTTTAAAGTTAAGGGTGATATGTGAATAAATTTTGCAAAGTAAGCAAGTGGTTATAAAATATTCGTTTGGTCGGGGAATATTCTTTTTGTCGGAGAATATCCGTACGATGACAAAATTATTGGTTGTGACACCCCCAAAATAGGTATACATCACCCATTCTGAGTTGTCAAATACAAGGTACAGAAATAACTACAACTTTATTGTTACAACATATAAACTATGAGTTTAAATACAGATATTGCCATCTAGACAATATCCACATACAAATAAATCCTCATCATAATTATTGATACATTATTTTACAAAAATGGTGAGAACTACTAAACAACTCTCTAAAACCATCATTCCATACCCCGACTGCGTCTTCGCTTATATTCTCGCCTCCCGAGAAGAAAAAAATTGAACAAAAGGAAAAGGGTGAGCTCAACTAGCAGGTAAAGAATATTATGACTAAAGATAATATACAACAAATTATCGTTAGTCTTCAACAGAAAAATTTAATAGAATACAATAGATGACAAGTTTTAAATCAATACTGCAATGGAAAATATTAATTCATAGAAGAGTTACGTAGGGGATGAAATCTACTAATATCTATGAATTTAACGATCCATCATCAATATTTTTATCCTCGTAACATCAATCAATATATATCTCGAATCATATATTCATCCTTGCACTACAAAGCCAAGGATATTCATCATTGGTCATGTTCATCTAAACACTGCTCATCTTTGCACTACGGGCCAAAGATATTCATCGAAAATCATTCATCTTTGCACTACAAAGCAAAGATATTCAATAATATCATCATTTAAGACCAAGATAATTAAAAATATTTTTTAAAGAAACGAATCCAAAGAAATAAAATGACAAGGATTAAGGATTAAGGATTCAGTACTTTGTTTTATCCATGTCCAAAAATACCTCAAAAATAATCATAGTGGTGTAAAATTCAAGAATGATCAAAACATGGATACAATCAAAGCTAGTATCCACAATAGATATTTTGACGAAAAAGAAAAATTTTCATTTTTCGATGAATAAAGTCGATGATTCAGTGAATAAGACAGATATCGTGAATAGTTCCGTATACGTGAATAAGAATCTCGACACCAAAAGTTTCAAATTTGATAAAAACTTCAAATCAATATTTCAAAGATAATGATATTGAAGAAGTAATATCATTACGAAAAAAAATAATATCCCTTACTCTGGAAAGAGACAAGATTTAATCGAATATCGGATATAAAGCTATAACTTGAACTTTCACCGTATAAAGAATACTCAAAATACTCACAAGAATACGCCGATAATATAGAGAGAAAAAACTTCATTTAAATTGTGATTTTCAATTCTAACCCAAGACCCTATTTATAGAAAATGCTTAGAACACCAAAGCGTAAAATTTAATAAAATATTAATATTTATAAAATATTATACGTATTCCTTGAAATCTGAATTTCAAAGAATTCACACATGCCAACCTTCTAGAAAAAATAAGAAAAACGTTTTTCTTATTTAAAATAATTAAAACTTCCAAAAATCAATTATTTTGAGCTTGAAACTTCAATAATTCACAATAAATAGCCTTTTATCGTAAATTCAATCTCACGAATTTTTATAGAAATTCAATTCTCTACAACTTTGCGTAAAAAGTTTTTTCAAATTCCAAATAGAAATTGACCAAATCCACAAACCAAGCGATTTTACGAAAGTATAATCAAATTTCAAATAATAAATGGGGTCCACCGACATGTTTAACATGTTTTAAATATTTATTGTAACAAAAATACTCTTCCTCCTCGTATACTCATATATCCCACATTCGTTGTAAAAATATCACCATTATTATATTATTAAAATATAATATATATATATATATATATTTAAATGAATTATTTTATTAGAAAAAGATAAAATTTCAATTTTCAACAATTGTCACATTAAAAATTTTTTCCATCTATATCCACATAAAATCAATATTTTCCTCATCATAGGAATCAATAATTAATTATTCACAAATAATATTACAGAATCACAATATTGACAACCATGCGCTCCTTAGGAAAGAGGGGGCTTTCCAATAAGAATTTCTCCTCTTCTTGCCGCAAGCAATTAGGTGACCAAACCTCTCTTTAGATGAACTTTCTAGACATTACCAATAATGTTATCCAATAATATTATTCAGATAATATGAATTATTGCTTCGATAATGAAAAATATTGTGTAGTAACAATTATCAAAACAACAAAGAATATAAAATATCAACACAACAATTATTGAATCAATAAAATAAAATAATGAATAGTAATTACTGTAACCATTATTGAGTAGTGCCTTCTTTACGTAAGAATCAATAATTGGTGCAATCCGCCAAATCATCGTGTTTTAACCAATTTAGTATTTTAACAAGATAATAATGAGAATAACTACGTTGTTATTTTTAAACAACTTGTATTTGTCGCTTTCTTCATCCAATCGCTTTTCATGGGGCCCACATTATCGTGTCATTGCTTGCCGTCATTTAATATTCCCCACAAAGATTTAATTTTCCACGACCAAACGAATATTCCCAAACAACAATAAATATTATATAACCACTTGCTTATTTTGAAATATTTATGTATTTTACCCATAACTATCCACATTAATCACATCAACCCTTACTATTTTAAAATAATAAATGAGAAAATAAATTTCATTTATTAATTATTTTGGGTCTTACAACCTCCCTCCTTATGAAATTTCGTCCTCGAAATTGACATACGTACACTGTGTTTTTCAAAAGTGAGGATACCTCGCTTTCATTTCCGCTTCCAACTCCTGGGTCATTTCTCTATAAGATGGTTCCTCCACAAGACTTTAACTTGTGGTATGACCTTTTCATCGTAGGGACATGCTCCTTCCTATCTAAGATCTTGACAGTACCTCCTCATACGTTAAGTCTTCAAATATCTCTCGTCCTGGTTCTAACTCAATAACGTGGTTCGGGTCTTTCACATATTTACGAAGTACGATATATGAAACACATTATGAACACGAGACATACTTTCGAGGTAAAGCGAGTCTATAAAGCTACATTTCCTACTCGGTCAAGAATTTGAAATGGACCAATAAATCGTGGATTGAGCTTTCCTCTCTTCCCAAATCTTGTAACTCCTTCCATGGAGCAACTCGCAACAATACATGATCCCCTATACTAAATTCCACGTCCTTTCGATGAAGATCCGCATAACTCTTTTGTCGATCCTGTGCCGCTTGTATATCGTTGTCTAATCATTTGGATCTTTTCTCGGTCATACGTATCAACTTCGTGTCCCAACAATGTTGCTTCACCCACCTCGTCCCCAACATATCTTTGAGAAATACATTTTCGTCCGTATAATGCTTCGAATGGGGCCACACCTATATCTTGCTCGATAATCGCTGTTGTAGGAGTATTCCACCAATGGTAAATACTTATCCTAATCGCCTCAAAGTCTGTGACACGAGTCTTAATAAATCTTCAAGAGTTTGAATAGTCCTCTCGATTGTCCGTCTGCTTGAGGATGGTATGCTGAAATCAATCGTGAATCTTGGGTCACGATCCAAACTATAGATATTGGCATGCCATGCAACCTCATAATCTCATTTACATACATACTAAAGAAGACGTTCAAGAGAATAAGTCTCCGTCGGCGGCAAGAAATGTGCGAGACTTGGTTAATCTATCAACAATAACCCAAATAGCATTTATGCCTTGAGAAACCGTGGGAAGACCCGTGTGAAATCCATGGTAATGTGTTCCCACTTCCATTTCGGAATCTCAAGTGGTTGCAATGGTCCCTTAGGCACTTTGATGCTCCGCTTTTTACACGTTGACAAGTTAAACATATTGAGATAAACTTTGCAATCTCTCTCTTCATATTGTTCCACCAAAATATATGTCAAGATCACGATACATTTTAGTACTTCCAGGATGGATTGCAAATGGTGTATTGTGTGCCTCCATCATGATCTTGTACTTCAAATCGTAATCGTTAGAACACAAAAGTCCGGAGTGGACTCAAGTATTCCTTCTTCATCAATTCTCGCTTAATAATAATAGCACCTTCTTGTACTTTCTTCTTCATATACATCATTTCCGCCTTGGGTTGGCTTGCAACCTTAACTTTTTCTATTAAAGTTGGCTCTATCGCAGATATCTTGACATCATCGCACTCGTTCCTCGTGCATATGATCTTCTACTCAACGCGTCACCTACCACGCTCGCTTTTCGGGATGGTATTGAATAGTGTGGTCGTAGTCTTTCAATAGCTCGAGCCAACGTCATTTGTCGCGATGTTGAGTTCTTTTTGAGTGAAGAAATATTTAAGACTTTTATGGTCCGAATATATCTCCACTTTCTCCCCATATAGATAGTGCCTCCATATCTTTAAGCAAGAAAAGATTCACGCTAACTCTAGATCATGAGTAGGATAATTCCTCTCATACTCTTTAAGTTGTCACGAGGCATAAAGCTATGACTTTCCCATGTTGCATGAGAACACATCCTAACCCTTTGCTCAAGCATCGTCATTGTAGATAACAAATCCATCCGCATCGGATGGTATTGTTAGAAAGTGTCAAAATAAGTCTCTCTTAAGCTCTTGGAAACTCTTCTCGCATTCTTCACTCCAAACGAATTTTGTATCCTTCCGAGTTAAGCGAGTTAGCAGATAGCGATTCGAGAAAACCCTTCCACGAATCTCCGATAATAACCAATTAGACCCCGAGCTACGTCTTTCAATCCACCGCCTTCTGTTGCTCCTAACTTTATATTGCTTCAATCTTCAATTCAACGAGATACTCCATGTTTTGACACCACGTGCCCAAGAAATGCTACTTCCTCGAGCGAACTCGCATTTCTTTAACTTGGCATATAACTTATTTTCACGAAGCCTTTATAGTACCAGCTTTAAATGGTGCTCATGATCTACATGACTTTTGGAATATATGAGGATGTCATCAATAAAGACAACAACGAACTGATCCAAATATTCCTTGAATACTCGGTTCATCATATCCATGAAAGCCGCAGGGGCATTAGTCAATCCAAAAGACATGACTAGAAATTCATAATGCCTCGCATCGAAGTTCTTACGAAGCGGTCTTTGGAATATCCTCGGTTCTAATTTTCACCGATGATGATATCGAATCGAAGATCGATTTTTGAAAAGAATTGTGCTCCTTTTAGTAATCGGTCAAACAAGTCATCAATCACGAGGTAGAGGATACCTATTCTTGATAGTGACATGGTTCAATTCCCGATAGTCAATACAAAAGTCGCATACTCCCCGTCTTTCTTCTTTACGAATAAAAGCAGGAGCACCCCAAGGAGATGTACTAGAAACGAATGAAACCGGTGACCAACAACTCCCCAGTAGTTGGACCTTTAACTCCTGAAGTTCAATAGGAGTCATTCGATATGGGGTTTAGAAATGGGCTTTGTACGTGTTCAAGGTCAATAAAGAATTCAACTTCACGTTACGGGGGTAGGCCGGAAGTTCTTCAGAAATACGTCGGAAAGTTAATAACAACAGAATATTATTCAAATTTGACGTGTCTTTATTCAAATCCAAAACATGGGCTAAGAAAGCTTGACATCCGCTTTTTAATAAACGAATAGCTTTATGATTAGATATAGCGGTGATTGATTTTAATGGTTTAGTTGTTGAATTAAATACAACGGGTTGTTTAGGAATATGAATGCTAACAACCTTACGAAAACAATCAATTTTGGCATGATGAGTAGTTAACCAATCAATCCCAAAATCACATCAAAAGCAAAGTATCTTTAAAGAGATAAGGTCAACGGTGTAAGGTGATGGTGCCAACTTGAATCAAACAAGATTTATAAACAGTGGATGTGATGAAAGTTTCTCCTAACGGAGTTTCCACAGATAGGTCAAAGTCTAATTTCTCCTGAGTCAAGTTTAAACGTTGAGCACAAGCGGAGAGATAAATGAATGGGTATGACCGGTATCTAGTAAAGTATAAACTTCACAAGAATTTATAAATAGCTTACCCGTGATCACCTCGTTTGGGTTCCTCGCATTTTGACCAAATCCACAACAAACGCCTTCTTCCGAGAATCGTTGACTTTGACTTTTCTCGGGACGATCTTTTGAGTTACCGAATCCCATTGAACTAGGTTTTATTCTGGTGCAATCTCGCCTAACAATTGAGCCTCATTAACAACATCCGAATAGAGAAAAATTTATGAGAGATGAGATCTTGACGTATGTCGGGTTTGAAACCTCTCGAAACATCCGCGTCATCGTTCCTCATTCTCCACCAAATGAGGTGCAAACCGGATAACTCTGCAAACTTCGCCAGTCTTTGAGACACCGTCATGTTGATCTGCTCCCAGTCTAATAAACTCCACTTCCTTCATATGATGAACACTTTCGGAAAGTATTTGTCATTAAATAGTTTCTGAAATGTCTCCCAAGACATCTTGAAAGTGCAATTTGGATGAAAACGCTTCACAGACTCCCACCAGTAGTCTGCCTCGCCACGGAACATAAAGGTGGCGAATGGAACCTTCTGTTCCTCCGTGCATCCCAAGACATCGAATATCTTAGTAATTTGCTTGACCCACGTCTCCGCCATGATCGGATCTGGCTTTCCCTTAAATTTTGGTGGTCCCAACTCTTTAAACTGCTTGGCTGTGACAACCCGTGAATTGCTATCATTTCTCCTCAGATTTTGAACACGAGTCTCCTCGTCGATTTTGCATGAATGCAAAAGCTTCTAAACATCCCCTCGCTCATCATCTCGCTTTCAAAGGTGTTGTTCACAAGAGGAACATTGCCCGACATTGTTGCGTTCTCCTCGTTGGTGAGTACAGCGTCTCCACGGTCTCATTTCCATTGTTAATATTCTCAATCGACATTCTCAAATCTTCCATAAAACAAGGGTTAATTAAGCAAATCAATATATCACATAATATCCCTATATCTTGACCAACTAACAAATAAGCTTAGGTAGGACACCTTTAACGAAGGATTTACTCGTCTCTCCCTCTAGTTCTATTCCCCGATCTCCGCCAGAGATCATATCCTAAGCTCGATACTAAATTGTGACCCCCCAAAATAGGTATACATCACCCATTCGAGTTGTCAAATACAAGGTACGAAATAACTACAACTTTATTGTTACAACATATAAATCATGAGTTTAAATACGAGATATTGCCATCTGAGACAATATCCACATACAAATAAATCCTCATCATAATTATTGATACATTATTTTACAAAAATAGTGAGGACTACTAAACAACTCTTTAAAACCATCATTCCATACCCCACTGCATCTTTCATTACATTCTCGCCTCCCGAGAAGAAAAAATAGAACAAAAGGAAAAGAGTGAGCTCAACTAGCCCAATAAAGAATATTATGACTAAGATAATATACAACAAATTATCGTTAGTCTTCAACAACAAAAAAATTTAATAGAATACAATAGATAACAAGTTTTAAATCAATACTGCAGCTGAAAATATTAATTCATATAAGAGTTACGTAGAGGATGAAATCTACTAATATCTATGAATTTAACAGTCCATCATCAATATTTTTATCCCTGTAACATCAATCAATATATATCTTGAATCATATATTCATCCTTGCACTACAGGCCAAGGATATTCATCAGTTGGTCATGTTCATATAAACACATGTTCATCTTTGCACTACGGGCCAAAGATATTCATCAGAAATCATTCATCTTTGCACTACAGGCCAAAGATATTCAATAATATCATCATTTAAGACTGAAGATGTTGAAAAATATTTTTAAAGAAACTAATTCAGTGAAACAAAATGACAAGGATTAAGGATTAAGGATTCGTACTTTGTTTTATCCATGTCCAAAAATACCTCAAAAATAATCATAGTGGTGTAAAATTTAAGAATGATCAAAACATGGATACAATCAAAGCTAGTATCCACAATAGATATTTTGGACGAAAAGGAAAATTTTCATTTTTCGATGAATAATGGTCGTGATTCGTGAATAAGATCAAGATATCGTGAATAGTCTTGGTATCGTGAATAAGTAACTCAGACACCAAAAGTTCCAAATTTGATAAAAACTTCAGATCAATATTTCAAAGATAATGATATTGAAGAAGTAATATCATTACTGAAAAAATAATATCCCTTACCTCGAAAAGACAAAGATTTAAATTGGAATCTTTGGATATAAAGCTATAACTTGAACTTTCACCGTAGTATAGCAATACTCAAAATACTCATAAGAATACGCTCGATAATATAAAGAGAGAAAACTTCAGTTTCTAGTGTGATTTTCAATTCTAACCTAAGCACCCTATTTATAGGAAAATGCTTAGAACACCAAAGCAGAAAATTTAATAAAATATTAATATTTATAAAAATATTATACGTATTCCTTGAAATCTGAATTTCAGCAATTCACACATGCCAACCTTCTAGAAAAAATAAGAAAAAACATTTTTCTTATTTAAAATAATTAAAACTTCCAAAAATCAATTATTTCGGAGCTTCGAAACTTCAATAATTCACAATAAATAGCCCTTTTATCAGAAAATTCGAATCTCGCGACTTTTTATAGAAAATTCAATTCTCTACAACTTTGCAGAAGAAAGTTTTTTCAAATTCCAAACAGAAATTAACCGAAATCCACAAACGGGCGATTTTACAGGCTATAATCAAATTTTAGTCAATAAATGGGGTCCACCGACATGTTTAACATGTTTTAAACATTTATTGCAACAAAAATACTCTTCCTCCTCGTATACTCATATATCCTACATTCGTTGTAAAAATATCATCATTATTATATTATTAAAATATAATAATATATATATATATTTAAATGAATTATTTTATCAAAAAAAGATAAAATTTCAATTTTCAACAATTGTCACATTAAAAATTTTCTCCATCTATATCCACATAAAATTAATATTTTCCTCATCATAGGAATCAATAATTAATTATTCACAAATAATATTATAGAATCACAATATTGACAACCAGGCAGTTCCCAGGAAAGAGGGGGCTTTCCAATAAGAATATCTCCTTATTGGCGCGCAATTAGGTGACCAAACCTCTCATTTAGACAGAACTTTCTAGACATTGCCAATAATGTTATCCAATAATATTATTCAGATAATATGAATTATTGCTTCGATAATGAAAAATACTGTGTAGTGACAATTATTGAAACAACAGTAATATAAAATATCAACACAACAATTATTGAATCAATAAAATAAAATAATTGAATAAAGAATTACTATAACCATTATTGAGTAGTGTGCATTCTTACGTAAGAATCAATAATTGGTGCAATCTGAGTGTCTTCTTGTGTTTTAACCAATTTAGTATTTTAACAGTATTAACGGTAACAATTACGCCATTATTTTTAAATAACTTGTATTTGTCGTTTTCTTCATCCAATCGCTTTCTGTTATGGGGCCCACACATGGCTGCGCCGTCGTACGAATATTCCCCGACAGTACGAATATTCCACGACCAAACAAATATTCTCCGACAACAATGAATATTTTATAACCACTTGCTTATTTTGAAATATTTGCATATTTTACCCATAACTATCCACATTAATCACATCAACCCTTACTATTTCAAAATAATAAATAGAGAAAAATAAATTTTATTTATTAATTATTTGGGGTCTTACATTGGTGGACCCACAACGGAAGTATTGCCATAGTAAGAAAACGACAAAATTATCATTTTATAAAAATAACGGCGAAAGTTTTACCGTTAAAACTGTTGAACTACTTTGAAGTAAAAAAAAGAATGTCTGCGTGGTTGCATAAGTAGCACACCAGTATTGATTATTGATGCTTACGTGAAAGTCACTCGGTTTTGTTCAATTATTGCTACAGTAATTATTGCATAGTATCTCACGTTATTTTATTCAATTATTATCGATATTTTATATATTATTAAATCAATAATTGAGATGACAGAGTTATTAATATTATTATTTGCAATATTAACAATGTCTAGAAGTTCTGTCAAGGAGAGATTTGGTCACCTAATTGCGCGTCAATAGGGAGAAATCCTTATTGAAAAGCCCTCTCTTTTCTGGGAACGAGCTAGTTGTTAATATTGTGAGTTATAATAATATTAATAAATGTTGTTAAAAATATTGAGGTGATTTTTATGAGGTATTTGTTGTATTTTTGGTCCCCCCATTTATCCATTTTCAAAATAATCGATAAAAAAAAATTCAATATTTTAGTGGGGCCCATATGTGGGGCCCACGTATGACTTTGGAAATATGATCATTTAGGGGGAGTCACGGGAAAGTTTATATATATATATATATTATATATATAATTTTTTTTTTTATTATTATTATAAATGTAATAAAATAGAAATTTTTTATATAAAATGCGAAATACTTTTTATAAAAATTTATTTTATTTGATTATAAATATAATATATTATATTTTTTTATGCGTAGTGTTTGCATAATGCGTGCATAGTATTTGCATAGTAAAATCTTTTTATATAAAACAGAATACTTTTTATAAAGTTTTGTTTTATTTGATTATAAATAGAATATATTATATTTTATTCTGCATAGTGTTTGCGTAGTAAAATCTTTTTATATAAAATGTAATACTTTTTATAAAGTTTTGTTTTATTTGATTATAAATAGAATATATTATATTTTATTATGCATAGTAAAATCTTTTTTATATAAAATGTAATACTTTTATAAAGTTATTTGTTTTATTAGATTTTAAATAAAAAATATATATATTTTATAAATTTTGTTTTATTATATAATTATAAATAGAATATATTATATTTTATTATATAAGTATCCTTTCCATTATCCTATAAATAAGATCCTTAGTTAGAATTGAAAAACACATCAGAAAAAAATACAGGTACGATAAGACCGTAAGCAATAGTAGATTTTTTTGAGAAAAAAAATTATATTAATTTATTTTTTGTTTATAATTTTTTAAAATAATATTTTTTTTATATCACCCTTAATTTTTTTTATTATCGTAACAAATTCTCTCTTATATCAATAATTTTTAACTTTACAGAGATAATAATGAAATTTTATACCAATTTTAATTGTTAAATAGTAATATTAAATGATTTATATATATGAAGCAAAAAATATTACTACTATTAGTCATTAATTTTTTCAACACCTCAGTCTCTCCCGCACAGGCACACAGTGAATTAAAATTAACGTCTTTATTTACGTGAACGAAAATTACTTATTAATGTCTTTACGCCACCCAACGATGTCGTTTCCCTTGAGGGAGATCAGAATCAACACGTATATTAATTGACGTTGTGCACGAAGACAACACACGATCCTATTCTGGAAAAAGTAATATCTCTTTCGTCTCTCGTTAAAAAATTTCTTTGTAAATCCGAAACCCTTGAATGAAACCCATGGAAAATTCCAAACAAGTGAAGAAAGAATTAATCGAACCTTCTTCGCAAAATAAATTACAAGATGTTTTGGAGCCTGTGTTAATCGATCTCGGTAGCACCGATTCCGACTCCGATTCCGACTCGGATTCCTCCTCCTCTGGCGAAGAAGATGTCTCCGGCATTAAGAGGTATAGGGGTTCTAATGGAAACCAAGGATTTTTGTTGAAGAAGAGGAAAAAATTGGACGGTTCTGGCGTGGTTTTGCCAGCGGGTTTTCTTGATCCTTTGCCGCCCAAAGAGGTAGTGCGGCCACCGCTTCCGCTTGTTCCATCGTCGGCTGCGGCAGTGGTAAATGGGAATGGGACTGTGGTCGCGGAGGTTGGGAAGGTTAAGCAGTTTTGGAAGGCTGGAGATTATGAAGGAGGAGCCGTGGTTGGTGATTGGGAAAAATCTACGGGTACTGTGATTCTTAATTGGTGATTTAGGTTTGATTACTTGGAGTTATTGCATTATATCATTAGTTTAGGTGGTTAATGATATTGGATTCTCACACTTAATCTAATATTCTTTAACATAAAAACTATAGTACCTGGTCCATTGTATTTTATTCAATTTTTTTAATGCTCCTATCCGTTCCACAATAAAGAGTCCCATTTGATTTTTTTCCCCTGGTCAATTTGAAAAATCATAGCTTTCAAGATCTTCAACTTAAATTTGATTTATGCAATAGCTAATTTTCGAAACTACTTCTATAAGTACTGTCTCAAATTAACCGGGTTCTAAGGGAAGTGGGACTCTTTTTGTGGAAGAACACTTTTATCATTTTATGTCATAGCTTATGATTGTGGTTTTGAAGATAATCTTTATATGAAGAAACATCAATTTAAAATCTTAATTTATTAAGTAAGGTGGCTATGGACCTATGCAAAGTGTATGCTGCAAAATAGCAGTTGGAGTGAAGTAAGATTTTTACAATAAATGGCTTGGGGTCAACACTGAACTCTATAGCAATCACATGAAAAATGGGCTTCCAAAAGGAAGTTATAATAGATTTATTCAATTCTAGATACATGGCAGTTGTGTGGTACTTTTCTTCTGACATATATATGTACATGGAAATCATTCTATGCCGTTTTCTTGGGTGAAAATGGGAATAAATCGTATCATTTAACAATTTGCAAGTAGTTAAATGTTTATTCCATTATTCCGAGCTTAAAGTATCATCTTACGTCAACTTGCTAAAGCAACTTTATACTTATCTTCTGCCATATTATCAGGTGGTATGGACCATGTCCGTGTTCATCCCAGGTTCTTACATTCCAACGCAACCAGTCATAAATGGGTCCTTGGCGGTAAAGTTGCCTAAGCTCTCCATTGACTTTGACCGTGTCTCTGTTTTTTGTTTTGTAAGAACTATGCTTTATTTGGTTTACTACCTTAGTTAACGTACTTGATTTGCGTAAAACTTCTGCAGCTTTTGCAGAACTTTTGGACAACTCACTGGATGAGGTATTTACATGCCTTTCTCTCTCCTGATCACGCATGCAATACATGTTTCCTTCTTTAGTTATTGTAGTTTTTTGTATTTTTATCAGGCTGTCAATGGAGCTACTTGTGTTAACATTGATATGATTAAAAGCAAGAAAGATGAGAGCAGAATGTTGCTGATTGAGGGTACTCAGCTTTATATATCGCGTGATTTCATTTTTTTTAATCAAGTTATTATGTTTCATATGTTCCTAACATTATTTATTCCCTAGTTTTGCTCAAGGAGTTGTTTATGTATGTACGCAACTAAGAAAAAAAGTTAACGTATGTGCATAATGTATAATTGTTGATTATTTGTACAATATATACTATAGACAACGGGGGAGGAATGAATCCGGATAAAATGAGACAATGCATGTCCCTGGGATATTCCTTAAAAAGTAAAGTGGCAAACACCATCGGACAATGTAAGTCAAAATCTAATTGCCAAGATGGATTCTAAACTAATAGTTGCATGTGATTTTAGTTTGATATAAATGTATGAATTGGTAATAATTCTTTCATATACTGCCGTGCTCTTTCTACCAGATGGAAATGGTTTTAAGACAAGTACCATGAGGCTTGGGGCTGATGTAATTGTATTCTCACGATGTTTTGGGAAAGACGGAAAGAGGTTGCCATTATGGTTTATTTACATTTTCTACTTCTCTTTTCTATGTAACTTTTGCTTAAAGGTATTTGATTTTAATGTTTCTTAACATTAATTCAATCGTTTAACTCAATTGTTTTGATGATGCTTCTTAGACCCACACAAAGCATTGGGTTGCTGTCCTACACATTTTTGAGGAGCACAGGAAAGGAAGATATTGTTGTTCCCATGGTAATGATGCTAGATATGTACATAACTCTTGTTTAGTCAATTAGTGTAACATTATATAATGCTAGAGATAAATGGCAGGATACCTCAATTTTTTGGCAGAAGTATGTATTTAAAGGCATTCACTTGCAATTGACTAGATAAAAGTTTCAAGCCTGTTAATTTATTGATATTTTTCTGGAGTTGCACTAACAAAATGTATACTTGATACAAGTTAGTCTTTTTACATCCTAATGGAATTTGTGAATTTTCCCTAGTGAATCTTCTGCTTTTTGTTGCAACCTTTCTGTCCTTGTTCCCTAAACAAGAGCAAGTCCATATTTATTGGAAGAAATTTCCAGACACTGTTTTCTTGTCAGAATTATGACCCATACTACTTTTTTCGCATTTGGCTTAGGGGAAATGGTTTGACATGTTGCACAACTAAATTTTGTTTTGATGAGGATATGTTTCGAGTAAAAGTAGAGGTTGGGTTAGAGTTTTTTGAATTCCATTGTTTTGTTGTTATTATTTTGATGAATCGGTTTATATAAATGGATTGGTTGCTCTTCAATCACATTCTCAATTTCTCTTTGATTGTTGATTGAAACTTGTCTAGTTCTTGTATTTTGGACTTGGATAGCCTGTATGGTGTTGCTTGTGATGTTTAAAATTAGACCGTCACTTGCTGCTTCATGCATCCATTTGTTGACGTGGCATGCTGAGATCTTCTGATCAACTTTTTCTCATTACGTGTTGCATTTGGTTCTCTATAGTCGTTGATTTTTCACAGGAAAAGAATTAACATTTGTTAATTTGTGTTTCTGATTAAAATTTTATAGTGATTGTTTGCATTAGATGACCACCATCTATTGTAATTATATAATGCTAAGAATAGTTTGCTTAGAGAATAGACTAAGGATTACTTTTTATCTTCTCACTAGGATATTATACTGTATCCTTTAATACTGTTGTGTCGTGTTTGCTGCCATGTATATATATGCCTATAGTTGGCTAATTGTGTATCTTCTTCATTGTTAAGTTTACTTTGAATACTATTGTGAAATGTGTTCCATGCAGATGGGCAGTTATGATAGAATATATGTTCTATTTATGGTCTGACTCCCCCCCCCCCTTCCTTTTTGAAAATGAAAAGCTTGATTATGAAAGAGATGGTCTGGACTGGAGCAAGATTATACGATCGTCTGCTGCTGATTGGAATACGAATGTTGAAACCATCGTGCAGTGGTCTCCATTTTCTAGTGAAGTGGAACTTTTTCGACAGGTACTTTCTTCTTTTTGTTGTGGTTCTTTACGATTCTGGAATGTATGGATGGCGTTGAGGCAAAATTGTTTTTGGTCAAAAGTTGTATAAATTATTTGATTATATTGGTTTTTATAACCTAGGCGATTTCTGCTGGAAAATAATTAATTCTCTTATTGTAACAAAATACTATTTTATTTTTCTCTATTTGTATCTTATTTTCTCGAATATGTAGTTCTAATCTGTCTAATAATAGCTTCAGGTGTATGAAATTGTTGAGAAGGATGGATTATGCAGCATTTTTATAGGAGCTATTTAATTTATTTTAGAGACTTCTGATGATTAAAATAAACTAGTATCACCAACATGAAGTATGTGAAGATATTATCTTGGCTGCTAAAGAAACTTTTCATGTTTAACTTCCTCCTTTTTGGTTCGCTCAATTCATATTATAAATGTTTGTTCATGTGGTTTTCACTTGGTAAATTGACCCTGATCTATGTGGTTGCTCATCCCGAGGTTTTTTTCCTTTCATAACCTTGCCTTATAATTTTCCTATATCTCGAGCCACATGATTGGTAGTGTTACTGCTGCTAGTTTTTTTTTATTAATAAATATATTATAATAACGTCATCCTTTTTTTTTCTCTCAATGTAGTTTAATCAGATGAAAGATCATGGTACACGAATAATAATATACAATCTTTGGGAGGATGATCAAGGACTTTTGGAACTTGATTTTGATAGCGAGAAACATGTATGTTTCTGTTGTCTTACTGATGGTGAACTGTTACCTTTTTGGTCGGTGTCGTGGATATGCCATTAGACTGAGTTTATTCCTGCCATAAGTTCAACTTTTTGAGATATATTTTTGCAGGACATCCAAATTAGAGGTGTCAATCGAGATGATAAGAATATACAGATGGCACAACAGTATCCCAACTCGAGGCACTTCTTGACATATAGACATTCATTAAGGGTAAGTCTTGCCAGTTGACCATTTCCATTTTGTATGGCAGAGATGATAAACTCTCGAGCTTTGTTCAATAATTGCTAGACACAATTGACTGTTAGCCTTGACAGAATTTTACAGAGCTTTTCTATATTTGGTTAAGGTTTCCAGTTTGCCAATTCAAATATTTGTAGTGGTCTTACTTTACAGTCTATAATTATAATTAGCTTTTGGCTTCGTCCGCTTTTGACACTTCTAATAAATTATGTACTTGTTTATAAAATTACTAGTAATGCCTGTGCCTGAAGGCACGATGTAACAAAAAATTAGATTAAAATTCGAAAAATATTACATCTTTGTAACCTAAAATAACTTACAATCAGACATAATAATTATCATAATTCACCATAACACCACAATAATTAATACATACTCAAAAATAGATATCTACAAAAATCTAAATTTGTCTACAAAATTTGCAATCATCAATACATTCAAACCACCAAAACAACCATCATTCTATACTCAAAATCATCATAACCATGTATAATTAGTTAATATTACAAAATACAGAACACACAAAATACACACAATCATCAACACATATCTAACCATCAAAACATCAAGCTAGTCGCTACTAATTTTAAAAAAATTCGACAGAGTTTCTTTTAAAAATAGATATCCAGACAAATATAAACCTGTCTATAAAACTTATAATCATCCATACATATCCAAACCACCAAAAAAATCATCATTCCATACCCAAAATCATCATAACTATGTATAATTAGTTAACTTTACAAAATATGGAATAGAAAAAATACATACATGAAGAAATTAATACATACTCAATCATCAACGCATCCAACCACCAAAACATCAAACTAGTCGCTACTAATTTCAAGAAATTTCGGCAGTTTCCTTTAAAAATAGATATCCAAAAAAAATCTAAACCTGTTTACAAAACTTATAATCAGTGTTCTAAAAGTCGCTAGTCGGTCCCAAGTCGGTTGGCTACCGACTAGAGACTAGGGGATTAGTCAGGGATTAATCGGCTAGTCGAATTTTCAATTATTTAAAAAATATATATATTATCCTTCCTCCTTCATAAGTTATAAGTAAGTAGAATAACATAAGTAACAAAATCATCAAATAAAAACATGGAAACTAAGTAAAACCAAATAGTTTGACACTCTTAAGTTCAAAACCAATTAACCAAATGAAACTAAGTAGTACAAAATCAATAGTCAATCACTCCTCCTCTTCTCCATATCACTCCAAGACTTGCTCTCCATCGGACTCAAACTCATAATCCTTATCTTCCTTTTCGTTGTCATCATCTTCCGACATAAACTCGTCTTCATCTAGTTCTCGCACATTTATATCACTTCTTCTAGGTAGAAGGACCTCATCCGCTCCCATTTTTTCCGATTTTTCCCGACTTTTTCAGATTTTTCTCGACTTGTTCCGATATTTCCCGACTTGTTCCGATTTTTCCCGACTTGTTCCAATTTTTTGTTTTACTCCGACTGGGCGACTTACCCGACTGAGCAACTTTTCCGACTAGTCGCCGACTAGAGCCCGACTAAGTCGGCCAGCGACTAAATCAAAGGACTAGGCCCTAGTCGAATCGTTGAGGCTCCGATCCCGACTTAGTCGCCGACTAGTCGGTCGACTAGGCCGACTTTTAGTACACTGCTTACAATCATCCATACGTATCCAAACTACCAAAAAAACCATCATTCCATACCCAAAATCATCATAACCATGTATAATTAGCTAACTTTACAAAAGACGGAACACAAAGAATATATACATGCAGAAAATAGAGAAACAACATGTTGAGCATAAGACCCTTTACTTTACAGCTTACACCAAGTATATTCTTTTACTGACTTACACCATGTATCCTTGATATATACCGAAAATATTTGAAATTTAAAATTATCGAAATATGTGAGTCAAAATAAAACAATTGTAAATCCGAAACATAAGACCCCTTACTTTACCCTGAATTATCTAAAAAACAAATGAGCACACATATTTGTATGTAGGGGGGGAATGATTTAGATTGATAGAAGTAAGAATTTAGAGGGATTGTAACAAATAATCAATTTATTTAAGAAAAGATATGGACTTACAATCAAATAAAGTTTTCTTAGTACCATTTCAACAAACGGTTCATTTGCTTAATGTTTTAAATCATAAATCTGTATTGGTGGCAGTATAATGGTGTGTGAGTTTGATTTGCGAGTGTTTGATTGGTTACAGTTATGTGTGTGTGTTTGTGCATGTATTATGTGTGTTGTGTGTCTGCATGAGAAGTAGAGAAATATAGTCTTAGTAAGAGAGACTTTCACACCTAGACAATTGTTTGGTCAGTGGTGGGTTAGTAATCGTCAGAGGTGGACATGTCGGTACTGGATTGTATATCATTTAACTCTCTTAAATGTCCTCTTCATCCCTTTAAACCTTCTCTTCATCAATATCCTTAATGTCCTCGTATCAATACGAACGCACTTTACCCAATGAGGAGAGTGCACAACCACCTATATTATTTACATAAACAATAAAATTAACACTATTTATATTATAGGAATAGTAAAGCTATTTTGATGCAGTGACATAAAAGTAGATTTACCTTATTATGTCGGCCCCATCCACAGAGGTCTATTGTATATCACTGTTTCTCTCTCTCAATCATCCATTAGTTCTCAATCATCCATAAGTTTGATTATCACTGTTTCTCTCTCTCAATCATCCATAAGTTTGTTAGATATTAGAGGTTGAGTGTTTTGTTGAAAGATTAATTTGGTCTGCAAAAGTTAATGAGTGGATTTTAGTAGATTAACTAACGAATCGAACCTATTACCGACCAAGTATACTCATTGAACTCTTCTTGTAATATACTACTCAAACATCAAACATGTAATGGTAATTAGTGAAGAAACAGAATCAAACATCATATATCATTGAAAATCAATTAATTAGTGAATTCCATGTAATGGTATTTCCCTCAACCATTTCATCAAACACACATTCTGCATAATCCATTCCACTAAAATTTGCATAAGTCGATGAATTTATTACCTGGGAAGGCGTCAATTTGAATACCAAATTAGGCTAAGAACCCATGGACTGACAAATCATTATATCTTCAGAAATCTTGAAATGCTCCATGTCCAGCAGCTTGGGAACTGAGCAATATTTATCAAAATGCAAAGTTTGTAAATTCTTAAGGCTTGTCAATAAATACAAATAGCAATCAAAACAAAGAAAAAGGTGTCATCCCTAAATGAGGAAAACTATTTTCTAGTAAATTTTTCCTTCGGCCAAATTGAAAAAGACAACATGGAAAAGTTATTTCCAGAATCACATTTGTTAATAACAGAATCATAAGTTTACAAAGTTGATTTAGCAATCACAATGATAACACTTTCCTAAGAAAATCAAATTCTCCTCCTTAGCTGGAGTTATAAACATCTAGGGCAAAAATACAAAATTTGCTCAAGTCACTAAAATCATACCTTAATAAACTATTTAATCATCATAAATAAATAAATAAAGGGAAATAAATCAAAGCATTACTGACAAAACCTAAACAATTAGAGACAATTAAACTACTTACAACACTTGAACCATGTATACAAACAATAAACAAATTAAACATCTTTGATTACCTTTTGATAATTATTCTCGCAAAGAGATGAGAGCTGTTCAAGAGAGCTATTGGATAAACTCCACGGCTTCCTCTCAAGCGACGTTGCCGTTATCGCACCAGCGAATTGTTGCTACGTCGGCGGGAGAGTAGAAGAGAGAGAGATGACTGCGACCTTTGCTACTTCTCACAAAGGTGTTTGCTTCTAAATCTAACAGTACCACTCAGTTTTTACAAAGGGATTTGGAGGTGGAGAAGAGTACAAAGGAAGGAGAAGGCGAAAGGAGAAGGGGGCAGAGGCAGGATTTGGGTAGCGTGTAGGGGAAGATTGATTTGGGCGGTTCTTTTTTTTTGTGAAATGAAATGTTAGCCTTTGGATTAAGTTGTAAAAACTGAGATACAATCTAAACCGTTATTGTGCTTTAGATTCAAATTTGGTTCTATTTTATTATATAGATTTCTAGCTGTTGAGCGCATTTCGTTTTAAAATAAATATATGGTAGATGAAGATATTGTAATAACTGACAGAAGAAAGATAAAGTTTAAGAACAATTATTTACTACCGTCTGGAAAAGAGTGTCATCCATTTCTTTTTCACCTTTTTTTCCGTTCTAAGGTCTGTATAAGGCACACTTGGACATAATTTTTAGGATGAAATTGATAAAATGCTTGCTCATACTCAGGAGTCAGGAATGATATCGACTTCAGGAATAATATTGAAACCGCATGGACAT
Source organism: Panax ginseng (assembly GCA_020205605.1). NCBI lineage: Eukaryota > Viridiplantae > Streptophyta > Magnoliopsida > Apiales > Araliaceae > Panax > Panax ginseng. Next base: position 5,282,250 of record CM035145.1, on the reverse strand, counting down.
CTATGAGATGATTAATTCTATTCATGGATTTGTTTCCCTTGGAAATGTCTGTATTTATTGCAAAAAGTAACAAATATGAGCACAAGATATAAACCCGTGCATGATGTGTACACATGTACTTCTTGGCTGACATTGTTCAGTTAACGAATAAATTACTTGAATCTTCCATAAAGTCAATTATTAGTCCAAGTCTGTACAAACCTTTAATGAGGAGTTTGTATAATGATTAAACATTATAGTGTTACATTATAATGATTAAACATTATAGTGTTAGATGATTAAACATTTAATGAGCAGTTTGTGCTTATTAAGCTTGTTTGTTTAATTCGGCAGAGTTATGCGTCAATTCTCTATCTCAGAATTCCTCCTGGCTTCCGTATTATTCTTCGCGGGAAAGATGTTGTGCACCATAACATAGTGAATGATATGATGATGACTCAGGAGGTTACATATCGCCCACATCCTGGTGCTGATGGCATCCCAAAGGATTTAAATGTAATGCTTCACTGCATGGAAGTATCTTTATCCATTGTCTGCTAAATTCTCCTTATTGTACTGAGTTTCTACCTTGGTGTTTTTCAGATGCTTGCTGTTGTAACTATGGGTTTTGTGAAGGATGCAAAGTTTCATATTGATGTTCAAGGATTCAATGTTTATCATAAAAATCGACTCATTAAGGTTTTCCTTTTCTATTAAATGTGTTATACATAATTGTGTATGACGTGTTTTCTTTAATACCACATTCACTTTCATTATGTGTAAGATATTTATTGTAAGTTGAATGCTTGGATCTATTACAACTTTACACGATAATATGTTATGAAAAGGAGAGCACCAAATCGTGTTGCATGGTTCATTGCATTTTTGTATTTTCTTTCTGATTCTTTGTAGGACTGTAAACGAGTGAGTCAAGTCGAGTTTCTAACTAACCTAGATGTGGTGTTCAAGCTTGACCCATTTAATAATCAAGTAGTTTGCTGAGCTTTGTAATTAAGTTGAGCTTGAGTTTTTATTTTATTTATAGAACAAATTATTATGATAGTTATTAGAATTATAAAATAAAAATATTACTCCCTCCGTCCCATGATAAAAGTCCGTATTACTATTTTGGTTAGTCCCATGTTAAATGTCCATTTTCCTTTAATAACCAAACTTTTACACATATTTTTCTATTATACCCGTAACATTAAATATCTCATTTTTCTTATTCTAATTCTCTCTGCATATTTAATGACATTATTATGGGCAATTTTGTCATTTCATTCATCTTCTTAATATGCGTGAAATCCTGGGACGGAGGGAGTATAATTATTATAATTTAATAATATTATTATTGTTATTATTCAAGATTAGTCGAGCTCTATTTGGACAAGACATAACTCGTTTACATTCACAAACAAAACAGACTTGTTTGAGCTCGACTCCTTAAATGAACTCAAGTTGAGTCGTGTCGAGCTTAATAGAGTTCGTTTACAGCTGTAATTCTTCATTGTGGTCATCTTTATGTTTGTTTGTGCGACTTGGAATTATTAAATATAAGCTTATATATGTAATCATAATCATTTGCCAATTTGCCAATGTTGTAACATGCCCATATATGCTATAACACAACACGAGCATAATGCACTTTTCCATGGAAAGACATCACTGACCTCTGAAGTTATTCTTATACGGAATTTTACTGGATTACAGCCATTTTGGAGGGTTTGGAATGCATCAGGAAGCGATGGCCGTGGAGTTATAGGTGTTGGTTTATGTTAAGAAAATTTTAAATTACTTTTTATTTGGTTGTCACGAGTTCAGTATCAGCTCACTATTTTTTTCTGTAGGTGTGTTGGAAGCTAATTTTGTTGAACCAGCTCATGATAAACAAGGTTTTGAGCGAACAATAGTTCTTTCTAGACTTGAGACAAAATTAGTTCAAATACAAAAGACGTACTGGTATGTTCTTGTTTCTGTGCTTTAGGTTTTCTGTATTACAATCCTTTATAAATTATCTAACGATTGCTTCATCCAGGTCAACGAACTGTCACAAAATTGGATATGCTGCACGACGTAACAAGAAATTATTGGATGACAGAGGTAATCGGAGGAACCTTTGTTGTTTTTGTTCTTCCTCCAAATTCGAAAAGACAAGTGAATCATGGCTATTAATTGTTAAAGTTGGAATAAACTTGAGAGTTCATACTACTTCTCTCTGACAATTTTTAACTTTGTAGAGACTTCTCCTGAGTATCTTCCTCGAATGTCTTCTATACATCCAAGGAACAATACTCTATCAAGTAGTAAAACACCCTTTTCGGGATCAGGTAAATACTCCTTGCATAAAAGTCAGAAGCATGGAGGAAAAGATGCAGAAAATTTTCCAAAAACAGTGGACAAGAGTTATGGTAGTGGAAATCATATGTACAGTAACGGAGAAAGTGGAGCGAGGATTGCCACGAAATCTGGAAAAGAATGGAGTTATGTAGAACCAACATCACCTTATATGGAGGACATCAGTGCTGATAACTTGCAAAATGCCACACCTGAGAGACGAGCAAATGGTGGTTCTCAGAAGAAATTGTCATCGAAAAAGTCTTTTAGGAGTGATGGCTCCACCAGAGTCCTGCCACCTACGCATTTGGAACATACTGAGACTGAGCAAATTATCTCTTCAGGTGGAAGAGTTCAAATTAACACGCCTTTGCAATCTAAGGTTATTCTTATTTTCCCATATCCACCTTCCTCCACTTGAATTGTACATCTTTGTTGACTTTTTTTGGATAAGATATTTGGTATGTATTTGAATTCACCCGATCTGTGCACAATATGTTTTAGCTTTCCAGGAAGTAATGGTGTGTACATTTAACAAATGTACTAAATTTACTCTATTGGACCTTGCGATAGGCTCATATTCGAACCTTGTATGCAAACTTGGGACAAAAGCATTTGTGCTTAAGGAAGTTTAGTCATTAAAAGTAAAGATTAAGGTGAGGATTAAAAACCTTGGAAAACAAGATGTACCAACTAACTGTTGATTGGTACTCTTCAAATTTACATGCATTATGCTAATTAGAATCACCTCATTGAGCGGAGAAAGGTCATTAAGCATTGTGAACCGCCGGAGTATGGGTAGCTAGAAGTGTAGATCAACAGAAGGGCACACTTTTGTGCACGGACCATTTTTTGAGTGCTAGGATAAGAACAAGAAACATGGAGAGAGAGAGAGAGGAGATAGGTGTATCGGAGGCTTCCTTGGTGCCCTAACCTAGGGTTGCATGAGGGTGCGTTGAGCCATCATTCTGGATCACAATCCTCCTATGTGAATGATACACTAGTGTGGTTCATGGAGCAAGTTCTTGGTACTGTGGTGGGATTGTTGGTCGCCGGTTTGGTTCATGGTGTGCAGCAGCCACTATGTTAATATGTTTTACTGACATGGTTTTACATCTATAAACATATTTGTTAAAATACACGTGTCTGTCTTTAGGCATCTAAGTTTTAGCATGCTTTTGTGTAAACATAGATTGTGTTGAAACAAACTCGAGCGACAAATATTAAAAGCAAGTCCTGCTGCTTTTGTACTTCTCAAACGGGAAGTTGTTAGTTGGATGGAGGTCAATGTAATGATATATATAAAAAACAGGTGTGTATGAATGTGCACACGCGTCTTTACGTGTATTTTGTTCTATTTAGTTTCTTTTAGCTTAAAAGTAAAAAGAAATACCATATGGATTGATCTGCATTTCTATGAAGGATAGTTAAACTTGTTTAAGATTAATTCCTGCATCAGTGTTATTAATAGCATTTTTCAAGTGGCAGGGAGACGATGTAAATGGAAATGGGGTTTCCCCTTCAAATTACAATTCTCGCATTTTAGATCAGTTGAAAGAAGAGAATTGTGAATTAAAGGACAGGTGCTGACCTCCTCCTCAAAATATGATTTTTGTGCAACATGCCTGCTCAAATTATTTCTGATGTCATTCTCAAGGTTAGGTTTTATCTATTTTTTTCTTCTTCTTTAGATTAAAAGAAAAGGAGGAAGAGATTTCAGGGAATATGCGTGAGCTACAGAGTGAAAGAGATCGGTGCACATCACTTGAAGCAAAGGCAAGTGTTGCAAAACTTATCTTATCATGACTGATTTAGGAATTCTTTATTGTACATGTCAAAAATCATTAGGTCAAAAGCTCTCGGTGCACATCACTTTTTCACCCCCTGGTACCGCTAAGGATAACTTGGGGAAAGGGGGTATTGAACACTTGGCCTGATTTTTATTTATTTTTTTGGATTGGGGGTGACCAACTGATAGAAATGTGGCTCTTGTTGGTGCCGAGTAGAGATATCTTATTGTTTTTACAATGCATGCTGTTTCATCAGCTCCAGGAGGCAACGGGAAGAATTGAGGATATGAACAAGGAACAAGAAAGTTTGATAGATATATTCTCGGAGGAGAGGGAGCGTCGTGATATTGAGGAGGATAATTTGAGAAAGAAACTGAAGGTTATTTTTTATAACTACATATTTGTTTTTTTGTTAGGACCAACTTTTTTATTTTATTGCTTGTGAATTACTTTTGGTGTTTCCTTTTGTAGGACGCATCAAATACCATCCAAGAGTTGCTTGATAAGGTGAGGCTATTGGAAAGGGCAACTTGAATCACTAAGAGAAGAAGTAGTAACATTATCTACAATATTTAGTTTCTAAAACCTCCTTCAGTAAAGATGTATGTTGTCAGCCTGACGGTGTTTCTAACGTAGAAAAGCATCACTTACCTTTCATTGGTCTGTTGCTGCCTGGGCTGGGATGGGTAGCTTGTGAAGAATAATTTTAAACTTTTTAGTAAGGGAGGGAGAACATGAGATGTGATTGTTCAGTTCAGTTCCAAATTTTGATTGTATATATAGATGTAACTGTGTTTCAAGAATTGTTGACAACTTTAATGGTGGAATTTAGTATTTATTTATTTTGGATTGATTAAACCCGACTGTCCTCTGCTTATTTGCAAAGTTTACGAATATCTTTTTACTAGTGCTATGTAATTTTCACAAATATTGTTTTCCTAAAACTTTCCTTCGAATTTTGACTTAAACATTTAGAATTATTTCCCTTAACAATAAGTTCCAACAGGTAAAAATAAAACAGTAAATTAAGCATTCTTGTATTTACTGCATATATTGTATAAAATAAAAAATAATAAACGCATCTTTGTGTTTAAAATCATAAGTATAGTAAAAAATAGCGGGGTGGGAGGAATTAGAATAGTAATGGTTTGAAGAGAAAAAGAAGAAATAGGAAGTAAAATAATTTTTGGTTTGTGATTTAATTGATTATTGATATTGTAATAATGATTATGAAAATATATTTTGAGATTTAAAAAAATAAAATAGTATCTTGTTCTCCCCACATAAAATGAATGTTATAGTGATAAAAAATGTTTTAAAAAATTCAATAATAATTTAATAGATTGACATGTTACTTTTTTTAAATAAGAACTACTTTTATAATATTGCTTTTTTTTTTTTTAAGAGTATTTTATATAAGATTAATAGATAGACTCTTAAATGTACAATTTATGATGACAGTACAGTGTACATTTGAAATATACCTCTAATTTTTCCATCTTATATTTATTGTTGTAAAAGAGGTGAAATAGTAGTAGTGTAGTATTTTTGTTTAGAGTAAAAAACTGTGCGCTCTTATCTTCAACAAGTTCAGCTACCTCTACATCTACATTAGGTAGTTAAGATCAAAGATAAAGAAGGGGGCGGGGGTCCATCTGACTTTCTTATCTTCAACAAGTTCAGCTACTGCTTTTGAGAGAGAGAGAGAGATGGCAGGAGTAACAAAGTTTGAGCTATCGTGGCTGGCGGCTAAGCTCACCGACCGCCCTTATTTATCGTCACCGTCTTCTCGTTATTCTTCCAGCCGCCATGTTTCGATTAAAATGGCGGTCTCACTCGACGATAAAAAGAAGACTTTTACTCTCGACAAGTCTGAACACGCTTTCAACGCCGCCAAGGTCTCTGTCTTTCTATTTTCCTGTATTTATAGTTCCCATGGTCAATTGAGGGCGCTTTGTGTTCAATGCTTTTGTTTTGCTGTTCCTCTTTTCTCCCCTGCTTTTGATATTTAAATGGATTTGAAGTTTGCTCTTAATCAACCCCTATTGAGAAAATACCATCTATAAAGAATGTTGTTGTGGTCTGTTAATCAATGTCAAAATTTTAAATATGTGAAAAAGTGTGTTCATCTGTAGAATATGGGACTTTCATTATGCTGCGTCATATTTTTATATGATATGAGTGCTAGAAGTAGGTCCTTACTCCTTTGTGGTATTACAGAAGTACCTAAATCTCATGGAACATGTATTTTTTTTTTTTGATTTGGGAGCTTAGGATAGCTAGGGCTAATTACTTTAACTACATACTCCTCTCTCAAGGTACCAAAACAAGAATTGCTAATGTGTTACTTTATGACATATAAAATTACGTTTTAAGAATCATATGCTCTCCAGATAAGAAATAAAAGACTTTTTTTAATACTCCCTATGTTCCAAATTGTAAGATACTTTTGAAAGTCAAATTGACATATTTTTAAACCAAAAAAATGATATCATTCATTAACCATTACGAAACAATAAATCTGATAATTAGTAGTACTTTTTCCATAGTTTTCAATATTCATCATTGTGTGGACTAAAATTAAATGAATCTGTCAATTTTGAGTTTCAAAATGTGTCCAATACTTCAAAAAGTCAATAATAATCTTATATTTTGCAATGGAGGGAGTATTATGCATATACGATCTGCATATATTTTTTTCTAAGCGAGCAGAGATAAAAATCGTTCTAGACTTGGATTTATCTTCACTTGTGAACTATTTACATTACTGTCTGCTGAAATAATCAATAGGTATGATGGTTAGGTCCATAAACAAGACTTTGATTCAAACATAATTGACTACCCCATCTTTAATCAGAGCATGTATTTTCCTGGTCCTGAATGAACATGTGCAGGAGCTATTTTTACATATGTAGTGACTAATGACCGCTACTATACATAATGAAAACAGATACTAGAAAGGAGAGGTAGGGATTTGGTGGTTTTATTTGTTATTATGACTCTTTACTTGATATTAACACATTAAAAAAGAACCTAATCATTATTTTTAGTCTAAAGGAAGGCAAGAAGTCAGTTAAGTGGATGGGAGTGGGTGGTAAACCTAAATGGTTGACTGGTGTGGTTTTGATTTTTCACTGGCATACTCCACTGAAACATGTTTATGATCGTTAGACATGGAAAAAGTAGTTATTTTGAACCTTCAAATTGGATAATACTCCTTTTATTCCACAAAAGAGTCTCATTTGCCAAAATACAAAATATTTGTGTCGCAAAAGTGTCCTCTTTTTATGGATAGCAGTTTAAAATGACACGGTGTTCTCTCAAGTTTGCAATCACAAATTCATTATCATGTCACCACTGCTAAACTAATAACTTGTTACTTTTAGGGGTAAATACGCAACAAAATTACATCCTTAATAACTGCAAGTATGGTAAATGAGACTCTTTTTTTAGAATGGAGGGAGTAATATATGTGTGTGTGGATTCTAATTTGTCTGGTCTTCTGTTTAGGTTTATAGAGTGAAACTATATCTGCCAAATTCAACCTTCCATTATCTGTTATTGATTTTTTCCTCATTAAAGGTGTTGTAAATTTTGTTTAGTTTATCTACTCATGTTACGTTGTTGGCAGGAACTGATGCCTGGAGGTGTAAATTCTCCTGTACGTGCTTTTAAATCAGTTGGTGGGCAGCCTATTGTAATTGATTCAGTCAAGGGCTCTCACATGTGGGACATAGATGGGAATGAGTACATTGACTATGTTGGTTCGTGGGGACCAGCAATCATTGGTCATGCAGACGATGAGGTTCATTTCTTTCTCATTTTTTCCAGTTTTGAATTTGGCATTGGAAGTCTACAGATTTGTGCAGCCACCAGCAATATTTGATATCAGGACACACATTCTATGTTTTGCATGGCTAATAATTTCAGTTATGACGCTTTTTCTGATTCTTTCTATTTTTTTTTTCATTCATCACTGAAAGGATCGTTTACATAAGGGTGGTGCTTTTTAAAATAAGATTTTTTAACCTCTGGATCTGGAGATGTTTTTACTGATTTTACAAGCATTCCAAATATTAAACTCCCTGCCATTACATTGGGCTTTTTGGACGGATGCTATCCTTGACCTGTTGACATATCTTCTGGGATGTAGGTTCTTGAATCTGGTCTTAAAAGCCAAAATAACATACCAATTATGATGCACAATAACGCTTTTCAGTCCTGCTTGGGGGCTCAGATGCATTAGAGAATTAAAGTTATCAGATTTTTCTGGCCAATGGTCAAAATAGAGTGCTCTATAGTGATGGGTTCAACCTTCACTCGACTGGATTGTGAATAATTTGTTTTCTGCTATTATTTTAATTCCAATATCCTGAACTTATATATTACCTACATACAGGTTCTCAAAGCTTTGGCTGAAACAATGAAAAAGGAACTAGTTTTGGTGCTCCATGTCTTCTAGAGAATGAATTGGCTGAGATGGTCATCTCGGCTGTTCCTAGTATAGAAATGGTTAGGTTTTGTTAATTCAGGCACAGAAGCATGTATGGGAGTACTACGTCTGGCTCGTGCTTTTCACTGGCCGACAGAAAAATCATCAAGTTTGAGGGTAATTACCATGGCCATGCTGATCCATTTCTTGTTAAGGCTGGCAGCGGTGTTGCTACTCTGGGACTCCCAGACTCCCCTGGTGTTCCTGGTGCTGCTACCTTTGATACACTAACATCCCCATACAATGATATCACTACTGTGGAGAATCAATTTCAGGCACACCAAGGAGAAATTGCTGCAGTTATTCTTGAGCCTGTCGTAGGAAACTCTGGCTTCATTACACCTACACCTGATTTCTTAAATGCTCTCTGTAGGATCACCAAAGAAAACGATGCTCTGCTTATCTTTGATGAAGTTATGACTGGGTTCCGGTTGTCTTATGGTGGAGCTCAAGAATATTTTGGATTAATTCCCGACTTAACAACACTCGGGAAGATCATAGGTGGTGGCCTGCCAGTTGGTCGTATGGAGGAAGGATGGAGATTATGGAGATGGTGGCACCTGCAGGACCAATGTACCAAGCTGGGACCCTTAGTGGTAACCCATTGGCCATGACGGCAGGAATCCACACTCTTAAGCGGTTGAAGGAGCCAGGGACCTATGACTACTTAAATAAAATCACAAGTGAACTTATTCAGGGCATTTTGGATGCCGGAAAGAATGCTGGGCATGCAATGTGCGGTGGGTATATAAGCGGGATGTTTGGCTTTTTCTTTACAGAAGGGCCTGTGTATAACTTTGAGGATGCTAAGAAGAGTGACTCGGCCAAGTTTGGAAGGTTTCACAGAGGGATGCTGGAGGAAGGAGTTTACCTCGCGCCTTCACAGTTCGAGGCTGGTTTTACTAGCTTAGCACACACTGCTGAAGATATTCAACGGACAATAGCTGCAGCTGATAAGGTTTTACGACAACTTTAAACGGTTGATCTCTGACTTTTGCTCCTCCTTTTTGTAGGCATTTGGGTATTCATCCAATAGAACTATATGCTTTGTAACTTTATTTAATTTTTGTGTAACATGTGCCGTTATTTAACATTTTGTACCATGTTTATTGATGTTTAAAGGGCCTAAAAACTAGGCGACTAGGATTTAGACGCGTGCAGTCATGTCTGATTAAAAAAACAAATTGACATCTCCGCCAAATGGGGGATGGAAATAGCAAGTCTTCTATAACTCAGAACTCGTGAATAATTTGTTTCTTTTTTTAACTGAGATGTGATTATGTTTTTTTATTACTATTATCCTGATCTCTCGAAATTACGATATGAGTAATTGATTTTTCCTCCTAGCTAGAAAGATATTGGTCATGTGAATAACTATGAGTTTTGTAAAATTGAGAGAGTAATCTTCACAATACAAACCCATCACTTTGTTCAGTCGCTAAAACTTATTTTCAATATAATTGGAATCTTCTAATTCGGATTTAAGTTATAGTTCAACGTCCCAATGTAAAGGTTATATATATATATATATATATATATATATATATATATATATATCAATTACTGTTGGTTCACACCCACATACGTACGATGTAGGCGCTGCTTGTTGTTAGAATTCCCTCAAAAACCATTACGTCGTAATTTGCAGTCAATTATAGCTATAGCTAGAGCGATAATGCTCTTTCTCACTCTCTCAAGTCAAGTAGTGAGGTCTGTTTTTATATATGTCAAATCCTCACCACTTGTTCTTTCTTATTCGGCCCTACTTTTAGCCTTTTCCAGTTGACTGATTTGATGTTTATATACTAACTTATCTGTACTAGTTTCACTTGGCTATAGCGATAGCATAAAAAAATTGACTTTTTATGCTATGGCGACAAAAAAAATCGTCGCTAAAATCGGTTCGTTCTTCGTTCGTCGAAGAAGCAGACTATATATATATATATGTCTAGCTTATTTAGCCCCCTTTTTTGATGCAGAGGTCACCTCATTTCTTCTTTCCTCGTCAAAGATCGTACATGTTTCCCTCCGTCTAATTTAGATCTGACAATTTAAATTGAAAATTATATAATTAATCAAAATTATTTGGATTTATTGAGTTGGTTAACTAATTTTTAGGTGATGGATTAGTTTGGTTTTGAATCCATATTATTATTACAAATATGAGTTGAATAGTTTAATTACTTTTGACCCATATTAGTCTATAATAATTTTTTACACTTTGTAAAATTAACAAAGAACACACTCCACCCTCCACCCCCCAGCCCCCAGCCCCCACCCCCACACACCCGCCCCACAGTCCCTCACCCTCTTCTCCCCCACCAAAAAAATAATATTTATTAATTTACATTTGCCTTAATTTTTTTCATTATTTATGAGGATGTTAGATTTACAAGTAAAACTTAATATTTTCATAAAGAAATATATTCAATTAACTCTGTAATTTTTTATATAGTTACTCTACTGTCTAATCCATTATCAGTTGTATCTCAAACTTTCACAAATCGGCGTATGGATTTTGGCCGAGCGATAACTTTTACCTTATAATTTTCATGAGGTTAATGGTTCGATTTTTAGATGTACCGAGTGTGGTGTGTATGTAAAAAAAAATAACTTTCTATAGATCACTGAAACATACCGGATTATAACAAATATCTTATCAGTTTTTTGGGAAAAGTGGATCTGTGGTTTGTTATAATCAAGCTTGACTATATATATATATATATATATATATATATATATATATATATATATATATATATGGCAAAAAGCACCTTTTGTCCACTGTGGTTAATGTGTTTTAACGATTTAGTCATTGTGCTTTTAATTTATTCAATTAGCCCATTATACTATTAAAAAATATGCAATTAGCCCATTCCGTCCAATTTTGCAGACGGACGTTAAAAAATTGGCCTTATTTTTCTACGTGGCTTTTACAAAATAAATGATAATGATGTGTATTTCTTTGATCGGGACAATATAAGCGAAAACCATTGCACAAAGAAACCATTGTTGCTTTTTATCGGACACTTTCGAACTCGATTGTGTTGAATGAGAGAGAGAATACATGGGGACGATCTTGATCGTATGTGAAGCGAAAGTGAGTGGGTCGATTGAAGAATCAAGATCGAGTGAAATCGAGTGGGTCGAGTGAAGAATCAAGAATCAAAGAACTAGGGTTCCCAATTTTTAAGTAAAAGTGCACGAAAATTAGGGCTTTTGCTTGAAAATTGGTTTCCGAATAAGTCTGAATGTATTGTACATCCGATATGGCTTCATCCCGAACTAGCTCAATGTCAACCATCGCTTCCGTAATCGCACAAGTGTTTTTGTGATGTACCAAATTCGAATATGTATTTCAAGAAAGATAGGTCAAAAGGAAAAAGATTTTATGGGCCGCCACTGACTATGGGGTTAGTTTACTCTGTCATATTTGTAATCTGCATTTCATTCCTATCTTTGTGTAATATGGCATGTGGCTCTGTTTTCCCATCTCTCGTTAAATAATGTTTGGTTAATTATATATATTTGATAGGAATCTGGGAGATATTGTGGATATTTTCAATGGATTGAATCGCTTTCTAATGTCGATGAAGCAACTTGTGTGATGAAGCGAAGCCAGTTGAAGAGGTGAGCTTGGTGATGGAAAAAATGCTAAAAAGCAAGCGAAGTTGAAAATTCGAAGAAGGAAACACCGATAAAGGAAATGGAAGTTGATAGACTTAAGGAGGCAAACTCAAAACTTAGATGTATCTGTAGTATTTTCATGGATTGTCACTACAATTCTAATCTTGACATGGATTCTGAGGAAAAATTGTAATGAACTTGGTTATCGGTTGTAATGGATGTGGTGTTTTGTAATGGTGTTGTATTGATTGTAATGAACTTGGTTATCGATTGTTAAAAATTATTGCCAACAACAATTGCCATTTTCGATTGACAAATATAGAGCCAAAACCATAATTAAAAAACAGAGCCAACACTAATTGTTAAAAAAAACAGCCCAACATCCTAACTTTAACTTGAACATATCGGACAATTAATGTCACAACAAACCATTGCACGCAAGAAACCATAATCCTAACCTAACTTGAACACAACCAACAACAAATGTGAAGAACAACAATTGCCAAAACCATAATTAAAAAAGTGAGTCAATCCATATAAAGTATATAACCAGTCAACTTATAAGCATAACCATAATTATATTAAGCATAGCCAACTGATAAAGTATATTAAGCCAATACATAATTTGGTGTTCAACCACAAAACATAACCATATCAAGAGACCAATTCAATACATATAACTGGTTACCAAAATATTACATCCTTATGGTCCCTTTGATCAAGTCAGAACAACAAAGTACAAAATAATGAACCATAACTGCTGCTCAATCTAGTACAAAATATTCTTTTAGCCCTTTGTTCAGTCTAGTCTTTTTTTAGCCCTTATTTTCCACCTGGTTGATGGTCCTGGTCCACTTGCTTTGCTTCTTCAGGCGCAAATGGTCACTTTTTCGCTTTCCCCATTACATGCTCCAGGTCTCACTCTGGCCGGTCTTGGGCTTTTCTTACCTACACGGACAAAACCAATTAATGTTTGGCTGCCAACAAGTATTGACATAAGTTTATAATTCCTTACTTCTTTTTGCCCAGTTTGATTTCCATTTCTAGAATTCAGTCCTTGACCCTTTTCTTTTCTCTTCACCTGTAGAATAGAACCACATGTGAAATAATATACAAGTAAATATTAAAAACTGGTTTTAAAAATTGGTTTGAAAAAAACCTTACCCCAACTTATCGTGCCTGGGCACCTCCAGGATTAATGGGGTAGCTTGAATAGGTTGAGTAGGTTGTTCACTGGTTGGTTGTGTCGGCTTTCATGCCTTGGTTGTGTCCACTTACAACCTAACTTGTTGTGCCCATACTCCTTGCACCTAGAGCACCTAACAGAATCCCTTCCTAGATGACTTGGTTTTGCTTTTGGGCTCTTCATGAGGATCCTTCCTCCTAATTTTCTTTAGTCCACTTTCTTATTCTCTTTGTGGATGGAGGCAACAATGTTGTCATGTTGGATGGAGGCCATTCATTTGAACCCCCATTGGATTTAACAAGTGGTTATATGATTTCGTGTAAAGTATCCACATAATAACAGAGGAATCAACATAGTTCTCAACCTGGTTGTTCCATGTGGAGAATTCCAATTACTCCATTGGGGCAAGGAATACCGGATAACCGCCATACCCCACATGAACAACTCATAATCTCCAAGTCTACCTTGTATTTTCCACTCTATCGACACTTCAAAACTTGTGCCCCCATCCCGGTCATACTCACAATGCTTGGATAGCTCAATGGCCTTATTGACCTTTGTCATAATCCTGTGGACATAACTTTGCCTCTATTTTTGCATCTCATCCCTCTTTGTATGGATTCTACCCATGACTTGTGTTTTTATATCTTCAAACATAGTTAGTAATGGTTTATATCTAGCCTCTAAGATCCAACTATTAAAACATTCAGACATGTTATTAGTCACAACATCACATTTTGTTTCACAGGAAAAAAAGGCAAAAATTGGTGGAACCCAAACCGTATACCTTCGCTTTTAAGAGAAAACAAAGATGAAAAGAGTTCATTATTTTATTTTTCAGACAAAAATTGGTGGAACCCAAACCACACTTACATGGTAGGCGATTGAAACCTAAATCATGGTAAACGATTGTTGGTGAGCGATCGTTTCGAAGACGATTATTCGGTGAGCGATTATGCATGCGTCTAGACGCTTATATGGTGAGGCGATTAGAACCCTAACCTTGTTCGTTTGTTTGTGTCGCCAGAGACCACCACCTCCTTCCTCGATTTCTTCCGAGACAAAGAATTGCTTTTGAGCCCTGTATTTAATGTTTGTTTGTTCATCGATTTGGGCCTTTGTTTTTCTTTTTGTTTGCTATGATTTCCTCCCGCCCATTCCACGAGCTTAATCGATTGGTCTTCTTTGTCCCGATCGTAAATACACATCATTATCATTTATTTTGTAAAAGCCACGTGAGAAAAATAAGGCCAATTTTTTAACGCTCATTGCGCAAAATTGACCTTTAATGGGCTAATTGCATATTTTTAATAAAGATAATGGGCTAATTGAATAAATTAAAAGCACAATGGCTAAATCGTTAAAACACATTAACCACAGTGGGCAAAAGGTGCTTTTTGCCATATATATATATATATGGGAATCCATCCATGGCAACCGGTTGTTATTGGAACTGTGCAACAACCTTTTTTGTATCGTTGATAAATTGATTTGAAGGCTGAGATTAGAAGTTATACTTGATCAGCCGACACAAGTTGTTGTGCCCAAATATTTACTTGTGCCATCTTCTATTTTAATAAAAGAGGCCCACGTAAAATATTCTTGTCAGTATATGTGACACCCCCAAAATAGGTCTACATCACCCATTCTGAGTTGTCAATACACGATGCATGTAAAACAACTACAACTTTATTATTACAATAAGAAAGCGTGAGTTTAAATACGAGATATTGTCATCTAGACAATATCCACATACAAATAAATCCTCATCATAATTATTGATACATTATTTTACAACAATGGTGAGGACTACTAAACAACTCTCCCTAGAACTTTCATTCCATACCCAGGCTACTGCATCGCTTATATTCTCGCCTCCGAGAAAAAAATGGAACAAAAAGGAAAAGGGTGAGCTCAACTAGCCCAATAAAGAATATTATGACTAAGATAATATACAACAAATTATCGTTAGTCTTCAACAGGAAAAAATTTAATAGAATACAATAGACAACAAGTTTTAAATCAATACTGCATGATGAAAAATATTAATTCATAGAAGAGTTACGTAGAGGATGAAATCTACTAATATCTATGAATTTAACAGATCCATCATCAATATTTTTATCCTCAGTAACATCAATCAATATATATTTGGGATCAAATATTCATCCTTTACTACCTGGCCAAGGACATTCACCATTAATCATGTTCATCTAAACACTTGTTCATCTTTTGCACTACGGGCCAAAGATATTCATCGAAATCATTCATCTTTTGCACTACAGGCCAAAGATATTCATCATAAATCATTCATCTTTGCACTACAAAACAAAGATATTCAATATTATCATCATTTAAGATCGAGGATGATGAAAATATTTTTAAAAAGAAACGAATCCAATGAAACAAAATGACAAGGATTAAGGATTAAGGATTCGTACTTTATTTTATCTATATCCAAAATACCTCAAAATAATCATAGTGGTGTAAAATTCAAGAATGATCAAAACATGGATACAATCAAAGCTAGTATCCGAATAGATATTTTTGACGAAAATAAGAAATTTCATTTTTCATGAATAAAGTGTCGATTCGGGAATAAAGTGTCGATATCGTGAATAAAGTCTTGATATCGTGCCGCGATAACTCAAACACCAAAAGATAGAAATTTCACAAAAAAAAAAATCTTCACGCTTACGTGAATAATAGTACTTCATGAATAATAGAACTTTCGTGAATAAGAACTCATGAATAAGAACTCGTGAATAAGAACTCATGAATAAGTAACCCCAACATGAAAAAGTTCCAAATTTGATAAAAAGTTTCAACCAATATTTTGGCATAATGATATTGAAGAAATAATATCATTTTAAAAAAATAATATCTCTTACCTCGGAAGAGCAAGATTTAACCGAATCTTTGGATATATCTTTATATCTTGAACTTTCACCGTATAACAATACTCAAAGTATACTCAAAATACTCACAAGAATACGCTCGATAATATAGAGAGAAAACTTGATTTACGGTGTGATTTTCAATTCTAACCCAAGCACCTATTTATAGAAATTGCTTAGAACACAAAAGCGAAAATTTATTATAATAATAATATATATAAAAATTTTCTCGCCCATTCTTAGAATCTGAAAATCTGAATACAAACCACACGCCCCCTTCTAGAAGAAGTAAAAAAAAAACGTTTTTCATAAAATAAATAATTAAAACTTCCAAAAATCAATTATTTGAGACTTGAACTTCAATAATTCATAATAAATAGCCCTTTTGTCGGAAAAATTCAATCTCTCGAGTTTTTATAGAAAATTCAATTCTCTACAACTTTGCGGAAGAAAGTTTTTCCAAATTCCAAATAGAAATTGACCAAAAATCCACAAACCAAAGCGATTTTAGAGGCTATAATCAAATTTCAAATAATAAATGGGGTCCACCAACATGTTTAACATGTTTTAAACATTTATTGCAACAAAAATACTCCTCCTCCACATATACTCATATATCCCACATTCACCGTAAAAAATATCATCATTATTATATTATTAAAATATAATAATATATTTAAATGAATTATTTTATTAGAAAAGATAAAATTTCAATTTTCAACAATTGTCACTATAAAAATTTTCTCCATCTATATCCACATAAAATTAATATTTTCCTCATCATATGAATCAATAATTAATTATTCACAAATAATATTACGAGAATCACAATATTGACAACCAGTGCGGTTCAGGAAAGAGGGACTTTCCAATAAGAATTTCTCACTTCTTGGCCAGCAATTAGGTGACCAAACCTCTCCTTGAATGTAGAACTTTCTAGACATTGCCAATAATGTTATCTAATAATATTATTCGGATAATATGAATTATTGCTTCGATAAAGAAAAATATCTTGTGTAATGACAATTATTGAAACAACGAGAAGAATATATAAAATATCAACGCAAAGAATTATTGAATCAATAAAATAAAACACCGAATAAAGAATTATCAGTAACCATTATTGAGTAGTGCCTTCTTACGTAAGAGTTAATAATTGGTGCAATACTGGTACTTCTGCACCGCAACAACAACGCGACATTCGTGTTTTTTAACCACCGGGTATTCCAACAATTAGTAAATTCAGAACAACTACGCCGTTTATTTTTAAACAACTTATATTTGTCGTTTTCTTCCTCCAATCGCTTTTTAGTTATGGGGCCCACACACATTTGCGTCGTCGTCTAATATTCCCAAAGCGTCTTAATATTCCACGACCAAACGAATATTCCCAACAACAATGAATATTTTATAACCACTTGCTTATTTTGAAATATTTGCGTATTTTACCCATAACTATCTACATTAATCACATCAACCCTTACTATTTCAAAATAATAATTAGAGGAAATTAAATTTCATTTATTAATTATTTGGGGTCTTACAAGATAGTTATACAATATGAATATTTATTATTAAAATAATCCTAGGAAGAGTTTATGCTTATTATCATCCTTTTTTTTTTTTTTTTTCTCCATTATATGTCATGACTCGTGAAGTATAACTTCTAATCTCGACCTTCAAATCAATTTATCAATGATAAAAAAGAGGTTGTTGCCTGATTCCCATGGCAACCGGTTGCATGGATGGATTCCATATATATATATATATATATATATATATATATATATATATATAGATTCCATCCACAATGAACCTATTTGTTGAGGAGCAACTCATTTTGGCCACCGGCATTACTGTCTTCTGTTTATATATAAAAAAAAATTTATCAAAAGTAGAGTGCAGTTAGTAGTAATGGCCAAAATGGGTTGCTCCCCAACAACCTAATGTTCTTTGTGGATGGAATCCCTATATATATATTATTAAAAATCTGGCGGTGGCATTGTATTTACAAAAATACCACCGCGTCCCTCCAAAACTACGTCGTTTTGATAAAAGAATGTTATTTAAGGCGGAATGTTATTTAAGGAGAATGCTCTTGATCCTTACCGTATATATATATATATATATATATATATATATATATATATATATATAGGGAAATGGGTATGCATAGTTGTGTAATTTTTTTTTACATAGTCACCAAAACGACGTCGTTTTGGCCGAAACTTGTTTTAAAAAAAAAAAAAGAAAAATTGCAACCTTCTCCCAATCGCGCTTTCATCCTCCCAAATCAAAAATCGCATACGAGGGCTTCTTTTCTCCCAGGATCCGCTTACATCACTACTCTCTTTCCTTTTCACGATGAGAGCATCATCGGATTATTGGCCTTCAACGAGTGTCGTTCTTGCCATCCTCTCTATGAAGTTCACCATGAGGCTTTCAAATTTCTGATTTGATAGATTTTTGTTTTAGGTATGATTTTTGCTTATAATCTCAAACTACCGCTTTAGATTTTTGTTTTCATATGAATCTAATGTTTATAGCATGTTTACGATTTTTATTTAAGCTTAAAGGGTTTTACATTTTCTGTTATTGAAATTTAGGCGATTAGGGCTCAATGTTTAAGGGATTTAGCCTTGAATCTGAGAATTTGGTAGCTTTTTGCTTTCTCTGATAATTTTTTTTTATAACATTTGGGATTGTTTCATTTTAGCTATATTATTCATGGGTTTAAAATTTAAGGCTGTGTTTTCTGGATTTATAACGGACCATGTAATTTAATTTACTTGTTCTGTCTCAAAAATCATATCCAAGAGCTTTTCAAGGTTATGTTTTTATCGAATGATGTTTCAATTAATTTTAGAGTTTGGGATTTTATATATAAATTTGGAATGTAGAGTAAGTTTTTGTGTTGAAAAAGGTTTATTTGGGCCCAATCATTGAGGCTATGATGTAATTTCTTTGTTGAAACAGTTGATTATTGATTTTTTATTTTTCTATGAACAATTTGGAATCCAAAGATTGTTGAAGTCATTCGTTTTATCGGAGATATCTTGAGTGCGAGGTTTGAAAAGGGTATTGCTATGTTTTATTTAAAATAAAGGTACAATCTGAAATTTGTAATTTCAATGCACATATTTTCTTACTTCATAGGTTTTCCTTATAGCTATGGTATTTGATTTCAATATAATTCCTTACTGTCCCTTTTTATCTACATTTTTACAGGCTGGAATAACTCTTGGTGAGTTGTGCTCCATGGGTGATCTTTACGACGTCCGCTCAATAGCCACCTTGTTTCTTATAGGAAATTAGGAATTGTATCAGTTACCCCAACATTATTGAGCAACAAATCATAGCATTCTATTGGCTTCATGAATATGTTGGTTAGTCATGCCTCCAACTTCAATCAACCCCCTAGATGTAGCTTCTGTACAGTTATCATCAAATAAATGGAGCAAGGTTACTCTGATCCAGCTTTACAGATCTTTCATTTGATGTTGCCGACTGTTGAAGAGGGTATGAAAGGTGGCGTTGAGCCTTTTTTGGAGTCTCTGCTTCTGTAGCTTGTGTAGTATGGGTTGGGAAAGTTATTTTTTCAATGCAAATTTCATAAACTGTAAGCCAATTTATCATTGTTTAGTTTAGAAATTTGGCATGTAACAAACTTCAAATTCGAGGTTTATCATGCTTTAGTGCTACAATGTAAAAATCATTTAGACATAAACATCGTTGTTTTACGTAAAAAGTGTTTAATATTTACTTTCCAAGTAGACAACATATTAAAATGGTATGCACCAAGCAGCTTGTTTCTTTTTGGATTGTGGCATATGAATTTGGGTTCCTTCAAAATAGCAGTAGCAAGCAAAGGCACAAAAACAAAGTGGTGGAAATAAAATTTCATAAGCCTATAAAGTTATTCTTAATTAGCCCGTCATTTAAGGCTAAAAAAAACAGAGCCATAAATTAGATATTTCTTAATATTTGGACAAAATTTGAATTTCAATACTGTGAAAGCTTATCCAAAACAAAAATAGCTAGTAAAAAAAATAGCTCATCTGAAGGGAAATAATCCAATGAAGCAGAAATGGATCCAAAATCACCAAGCTGAGTACAAACAATTACCTTCTATAAATCCTAGTAGGAACTCTTTCGGGTTACAATAAAAATTCAACACTGAAAAGGAAGTACTCGACTATAAAAATAGAATCTATTCATGTCACATACTGCTATTATTATTAAATGCAGTACATAATGATTTATGTTTTTCTTGGAAATAACAGTTGACAATTGAAAGTTTTCCTATCATCATACATAAGAAATCGGCTATGTTATGTTCTTATTGTAGCTTTTACTTCAAAGATAGTCCTACCGAATTTCCTAACTTTCTTGTTTGATTGGGAGCTATTTGGTTTCTGCCCTCCATTTTACGCTTTTTCGACTTATTTGAACTACCGCTAACACTACCCTTGAATGTATTTGCCTTTCTAATGGCGGAATCGATGGCCTCTTTCTAGTTTGTTCCTTTGGTTTCGAGCTTTACGAGTACTAGACTTAAACTTCAATTTGTTCGAGACTTCTCTACACTTAAATTTCACTGGTTCAGACTTTTTTGTAGAACCTTCTTTTGTACGTTTGATTTGCTTGCCCGCAGCCCGCAGGCCCTGATAAGACATCGTTTTCACCTTATTATCTAGAGTTATGGAACCTGCTACAAACTTCTTTGCAAGAGAACTTTTTTGCTCAGCAAGTGATAAGTTTTTCCTCTTAGATGGTGTGGAGTTCGATTTTGAACAATAGAGCCTCAAGTCCCGATCTTAGATCTTCAAGTTACACTTCTTAACTACTAGGTTTGCAGCATCCTGCATCTCAACTATCACAAAGTTAGGACGATGCTTTGGTCTAAATCACGAGATAAAAGATTAAATGTAACAAGCCGTTGAAAATCAAATGCAGAGTATAAAGCTTATAGCAAAATAGTTTCTACCTTGACCATTTTCAGACGACCTTCTTTTTTAGATTAAATTCAGGCGGCCTTCTTCAATCAATATAACTCTAGCTCTACAAATTTCATTACCATTGACCCAAATATGTTAGAAACAAAAACATACAAAGCTAAACTTGTTCGTCATTTTTTATTCTTTGATTAATGTATCAGGTGAGCACTAATATAATTTTCATAGATTTAATTTAAGTGAGTCATATCTTAATCTTAAAACAATGGAAGAAGACCCCAAACAAAAACCCAACTTTTGCTATCGGCCGATCACCCAATACCAACCATATATTGAAATCACATTTCCATAGCTATAAGTATTCATAATACCAAATTATACCCAATACCCCTTGTAAATCACATATTCCCAGGGGCTTAAGTATTATTGTAAGACCCCGAATTTTATGAAATAAAATTATTCAATTTTTTCTTATAATTATTATTCAGTAAATGGTTAAATTGATAAAAGTTTAAAGTTATGGGTGAATTATGCAAATTTTACAAAATACGCAAGTGGCTATAAAATATTCATTGTTGTTTGGGAATATTCGTTTGGTTGTGGAATATTCTTTCATTGGGGAATATTAAATGCAACCAGTAGCGATCGATCATTTGTGGGCCCCATAACGAATAATAATTGTCGGATGAAGAAAAAGACAAATTTAAGTTTTTATAAATAACAGCGTAGTGGGTTTCTGAGTTAACACTTTGTTGGAATACTCGGTTGGGTAAAGTAAAATGTCTGGCGTTGTTGCGAAAGAAAGATACTCAGATATTACCTGATTTTTGAATTATTGATTGATTCTTACGTGAAGAAGACACTACTCAATAATTGTTACGATAATTCTTGCTTAAATATTTTATTTTATTGATTCAATAATTCTTGCATTGATATTTTATATTCTTTGTTGTTTCAATAATTGTCACTACACGGTATTTCCCATTATCTGACAAATAATTCATATTATTTGAATAATATTATTAGATAGCATTATTGGCAATGTCTAGAAAGTTACATCAAGGAGAGGTTTGGTCACCTAATTGCACTGCCAAGAAGAGAGAAATTCTTATTGAAAGCCCTCTTTCCTGTGAACTGCACTGTTGTCAATATTGTGATTATGTAATATTATTTGTGAATAATTAATTATTAATTTTATGATGAGAAAAATATTGATTTTATGTGGATATAGATGGAAAAATTTTTAAAGTGACAATTGTTGAAAATTGATATTTTATCTTTTTCTGATAAAATAATTTATTTAAATATATTATTATATTTTAATAATATAATAATGGTGATATTTTTATAATGAATGTGGGATATATGAGTATATGAGAAAAAAGAGTATTTTTGTTGCAATAAATATTAAAAACAGGTTTTGTGTGTCGGTAGACCTATTTCTTGACTGAAAATTGATTATAGCCTGTAAAACTATCCGTTTATGGATTTCGGTCAATTTCTATTTGGAATTTGGAAAAACTTCCTTCTGCAAAGTTGTAGATAATGGAATTTTCTATAGAAATTCGCGAGTTTTGAATTTTTCTGATAAAAGGACTATTTATTATGAATTATTGAAGTTTTGTAGTTCCGAAATAATTGATTTTTGGAGTTTAAAATGTTTTTTATAAGAAAAATGTTTTTTTGTTGAAATTGAGTGGCTCACATGTGTTTTTAATGATCTAAAATCAGTTGGTAAAAGTGGGCTTGACAATTATATATATATATTAATATTTTTATTAAAATTTCTGCTTTGGTGTTCTAAGCATTTTTTACATAAATAGGGTCTTGGGTTAGAATTGAAAATCACACTAAAACTGAAGTTTTCTCTCTCTATATTATCGGCGTATTTTTGTGAGTATTTTGAGTATACTTTGAGTATTGCTATCTGATTGCAAGTTAGATTCAAATATATTCTAGTCGGAAATCTTTTTCTTTTGAGGTAAGGGATAATAAAGGGATTTTAAGGGTTATTATTTCGAAATTCTTCTGAACCTTCAAAAATTCTGAAAAAATTTGAAATGATAATTTGATGAGTTTTGTTGATTGTGTCCAAAATGACGATTTTTGGATGTATAGATTAAGAGTTATGAATTTTATGAGGAAAAGACTATTTTAAAAGAAAACCCTTATAACTCCTTGTGATTAACTCCAAAATTGATGAAATTTTTATTGGGAGTACATCTATATAATAGCGATATACCATTTTAAATTTCAGAATTTTTGGATAAAAGTACAATTTATGATAAATGTCCGAATATTCTATGGTTTTTGGCCATATTAGTAAATGAATTTTAAAAATTTTGAGAAAAATATATATTCAATATGGGACTATATTCTTCTAAATCCTAGAAAAGAAATATTTTTAAAAGCTGATTTGGTATTTTTTCATGAAAATGTTCTAGTTATGAGTAAATGAATTAAATATGTTATGTGAATTAAGAAAATTGGAAAATATGATTTTATGGCTTGAGAATTATATATGAGATATATCGCATTTTTGATGAGGGTTTTGGCTATTGGTGATGAGATCTTATGAGGTTGGCATTTTAAGATGATTAAATGCATTTATTAAGTAAAGTGTAAACAATTAAAATAAATTGTTTATAAGTTTAAGAAATGATTAAAATATTGTGGTAGTATTAATAATATTAGATTATGAGATTATTAAGTGATTTATAATATTTTGATTAAGTTGTTATGAAATCATTGATTTATGAATCTTACTCTTGAGATTAAATCTATATGTTGATTATATTATTTTTATATAACATTCTTATAACCCTAATGATGATATTTCTCTTTGACTTGAGTGTAAAGATGGATAGATTATTGGTATGATCGTGACTATAGGTTCTCTTTGGCCATGAGTGCAAAAGTTGAATTGTTGGTAGGTATGATCATGACCATTGAATTTATAATTGAATATCTTTAGCTTAAGTGCAAAAGTGAATTGATCAACATATATGGTTATAATTATGGTTTATATAAATTCTAAAATGATTATGTATTTCTTTGAGATATGAATATCTTTGGTCCGTAGTGCAAAGATGACTTGTTGATGAATATCTTTGGCCCGTAGTGCAAAGATGAATTGTTGATGAATATCTTTGGGTCGTATAGTGCAAAAGATGACTTTTGTAGTTGAATATCTTTGGCACAGTAGTGCAAAGATGAATCTGTTGATGAATATCTTTGGCCCGTAGTGCAAAGATGAATTTATTAGTATGATTATGAACAGGAACTGTGATTTGGTATAACCATGATCTTTGATATTTCAGGTAAAGACAAGTGATGAAAATTATCTTCATTCTGAATGAGAAAAGGAATTTAGAACAACAATTACGATTATGAGTTATACATGTGATTGTGGACAGGAATTGTTGATTGATGTTACAGGGATAAAACATTGTTGGTGGACTTTTAACATGAAGAAGATAATAGACTTTATAGTCTATTTGACTCTTCTAATGGATTGCTTCGTTCACTATGACTATGGTTGAAATTTTTTTATCATCTACCATATGTTCTAAATCTCGATTTATTATTGATGAAGGCTATTGATAGTTTAATTATCTTTAGTCATGATATTTTTATCGAGCTAGTTGTCTTTTCCCTTTTTTGCTTCACAATTCCTTTCAAGTAATAAAAGTGTAGGCATTTGGACAAGCGAGGAATAACGAGGGGAATAGAATCTTGAATTCATAGATGTTGAGGTGAGGTGAATTCAACTTTGGAAGGGTGTTTTGTCACTATTATACAAGATGTTTAATGACATACAACCTCGAGTCATCATAAGACAGATTGTCTTTCATCCACTTCTTTGAGTATATCTACCAAAGACTACCTATATGATCTTGGAGTCTATTTGAAATTTAACTCTCAATTAGAGACAGTAGAGATAATGATATGTCAAGAGAAAACTCACCACTGGGAAAAATATGATAGTAATCTTCTCATTTTTCTTTGGGGTCTATTGGGTCAACCAAGGATAATTTTGTGACCATATGATATCTATCATAACCTAGAAGCATGGCCTTCCATGTACGAAGGTTTCCTTGAGCACTTTCCAAAGATTTTAATTTCTAAAACAATTTTTGACTATACCTTTATGTAAGGTGTCATTATGAGCTGCTGTCCACGGTTGGGACATGAGTCACAGTTGATATATATTTGTATCCAAACTCACAACATATGTGTTGTTGTATTTTGCAAGACAATTGTTGTAATAAAGTTGTAGTTGTTTTCTGTACCATGTATTTGGCGACTCAAAATGGGTTGGATGGAATGGACCTATTTTGGGGTCGTTACAATTATATTGAAATCAAATACCATAGCTATAAGGAAAACCTATAAAGCAAGAAAATATGTGCATTGAAACTACAAATTTCCAGATTGTACCTTTGTTTAAAATAAAACATAGGCAATACCCTTGCTCAAACCTGTACCAGTATCTCTGATAACACGATTGGCTTCAATGCTGGATTCCAAATTGTTCATAGAAAAATAAAAAATCAATAATCAATATGTTTCAACAGTAAATTACATCATAGCCTCAATAATTCAGTTCCAAATAAACCTTTTTCAACACAAAAACTTACTCTACATTCCAAATTTATATATAAAATCCCAAACTCTAAAACTAATTGAAACATCATTCGATAAAAACGTAGCCTTGAAAAGCTCCACGGATATGGTTTTGAGACGAGTAACAAATAAATTAAATTACATGGTCCGTTATAAATCCGTAAAATACAAACCTTAAATTTTAAACCCATGAATAATATAGCTAAAATGAAACAATCCCAAATGTTAAAAAAAATTATCAAAGAAAGGAAAAAGCTACCAAATTCTCAGATTCAAGGCTAAATCCCTTATACACCGAGCCCTAATAATCGCCTAAATTTCAATAACGAGAAAATGTAAAACCCTTTAAGCGAAATAAAAGCGTAAACATCTATAAACATTAGATTCATATGAAAAACAAAAATCTAAATCGGTAGTTTGAGATTATAAGCAAAAAATCATACACAAACAAAAATCTATCAAATCGGTTTGAAAGCCTCGTGGGTGAACTTCATAGGGGGATGGCGAAGAACGACACTGGTTGAAGGCCGATGAATCCGATAATGTTCTCATCGTGAAGTGAAGGAGTAGAAATGTGAAGCGGATCTGGGAGAAAAGAAGCCCTCGTGCGATTTTTGATTTGGGAGGATGAAAGCGCGATTTGGGAGAGAAGCCGTGCAAATTTTCTTTTTTTTTAAACAAGTCGGCCAAAACGACGTCGTTTTGGCTGACTGTGTAAAAAATAATAATTCAAAACTGTGTATACCCATTTTCCCCTTATATATATATATATTAATTTATTAATAATATTTTTATTAATGTTTGCTTTTTTATTACTAAACCAACTATAAATCACATTTATTATTTTTTTCTTTTTTTTTTGATTGCCTTCATCTAATTACACTATGTCCCAAGTTATAAGATTAATATTGACTTTTGAAAGTTAATTTTAAACATTTTCAAGCTTAAAATTGAGATAAATTCATTTAGTTTATATCAATACAATTATGAACATCATAAACTACTTAAAAAAATACTATTAGTTGTAAGATTTATTATTTTGAAAACTTAAATAAATCATGTCAATTTTAAATTTGAAAATATTTTAAATTAAATTTAAGAAAATTAATAATAATCTTATAATTTGTAACGAAAGAAGTACTGTTTATGGTTGATATAAATGAAATCTAAGATGTCAAACTGCACGCCTTTCCAATAGAATAATACTTTATCCGTTCTATATTTTTTGATGATTATTGATTTTTAATATCAATTTAATAGTAGATTTTTAAACTCAAAATTGATTTTTTTTAATTTTAATTAATATAATAATAAATATGGTAAACTATTTAAAAAGTATTATCCATAGTAGATTTATTGTTTTATAATTTTTAATAAATCATTGAGTTTGAAAATGCCTTAAAATAAAATTTAAAAATTAATAATGTCATATAATTTAAAACTGGGGAGTACTTAAAAAAGAACCAACCCAAGGGTCTGGGCTGACGGCCCAATAGGCCCAACAAATATGGAACACGCGTGGCGTAGTAGCAGACTAGCAGTGAACAGACCTACAGTAAGTTACACTAGACAACGTTGTATCTGAAAAAGAGGATGAAGCGGAGGAGAGAAGATATGGAGATCGTATGGCAAACCCCTGCGAACCCACCGGAGCGCCACGATTATATCTTCCGCAACGGTAAACACAGTAACTCAAATTCCAAAATTTGAATAAAAACTTTTCCCGCCTCTTCATGTTTTTTCTCCAAGCTGTAACACTAAAATTGCTTCTTGCACTATTTTTTATTTCAGGTGTTCGTTATGTGAGACCATATTACTTTGAGTTCATTTCCCATGTATGTATACCGATATTTATAATTGGTTTAGTAACCACATAAATTTTCCCATTTGTAAATTTATTTAAAACCCTAACTGAATCGGTCCACAGGCTAAAAATAGGTGGGCGGGAAAGACCATTGTTGATCTTTTTGCTGAAGAATTTAAAGGGCGACCTCGTGATTACTATGTAGGTTGCTATATGATGTTCATTCAAGTTCTTCAAATTACTAATTGAGCTAATTTTTTAACTTGAAAAAATTGAGCTATTTTTCTCTACCAATTTGATATATGGGAATCACTATTACTTAATTTTGGGTTAATATATGATTATCTACACTTTACACAGAACACATCTGACGTTTAATTTGTGTTTATTTGATTTACAAGAACCCTCCCACTCTTTTCCTTCTTAAAGTATTATTGTGAGTTGTTGTAAGACCGTGCAGATGATGAATTAATTGCCATAACAGAATCATAGTTACTGAACTTGTGGAAAATTTATGATAGACATCCTTCAAGGTTAATTAAAGGAATAGGAATCCAATATTTAATGCATCATGTATGTATTGACAGATGGGTATTTGTGTGAAGTGACAAGCACATTGTTATTTTTTCTCCAGATTTTACTATTGTCCTGGGACCAATTCAACACTGCATTACAGTGGAAGATGTATGATTATTACCTTTCCACAGTAATATTTTCCTTTTTCCCTCTCCTAGTGTGTGCTTGTGTATTGATTTCTAAGTATGTGGATTATGTTATTTGCTTTATCAAATGTTGAATGCAACTCAATACTATTGGATGCTCTCAAATAGCTTTGGAAGCATAAACATTGGCTGACATGACCATCTAATTGTATATGTGGTACTTATTTTCTCTTGTTTCATCTTCTTCTAGTGTTACCCGAGTTTAAAAGTCTTGTGTTGTGTATTGTAGGTTTCTGCTGTTAAATCTGGTCGTATACAGGTTGATGGAGAGATTGTGCCCATCTCATATATAGTTCAGCCATCACAAAAGATCAGCCACTTCTTACACAGGTTGTGGTTCTCAATGTTTCACTTGCAGTGTGTTAAAGAGCAACAATGTTTTTATACTGCTTGACTTTTCTACTGTGAATTTTAAGCTTGTTATTCATATAAATTGATGTAGGCATGAACCACCAGTGATGGCCTGGGATGTTTCAATTCTGCAGAAAGAACCAGATGTGGTGACTGTTTGTAAGCCTGCATCAGTCCCAGTGAGTCAACATATATGAAATATGTTGTTGTACTTATCTACTACTTTTCTAGCACCATGAAAATTTTCTGTTCGTCATATCAGTATTTTCAGTTTCTTGTTTTAACTCCTCTTGCTACCTTTATGTTTGGATAAAAGATAGCTTATTCTAATTATGCATCTTTTCCTTTGTTTCATTGCATATACGTATATATGTTAAAGATAACTTCATGAAAGCAAATTTTATCCACATTTGAGATTGAAAGTCGTTCATCTTCAAATTTTCAATTGGAACTTTGTATGCGTCTTCATAAAATCTAGAACCTTTTTGGCTACGAAGAAACAATCTGCTGCCTTTTATTAGTTATCAACATGATAACAGTGAATAGTGATCACTGATCAGTCTATCTTTCATATGCTTTCTCTTAAGTTCCTTTCTGACCGAACTTTCTTTGATTATCGAGAATGAGTTTCTTGTCCATAAGAAATACTCACCATTAAGGTTTACATGAAAATTTCACATGAATAATATTAAATTTTGCCTGTGAAAGCTTTCGGTTTAAAAGGTCGTGAGATTGGGAGCAATCATTTCTGCTACATATTTCCACTGGACTGGGCACATTTTTAGCTGTAGAACCTAGGAGGTGTTAAGAGTGTTCTCCAAAATCAAATTCCTCTCCAAGTAAAATACATATATCCTCTTCCATTTCCTTCGCCCTCCCTTTTTATTATTTAGTATCCCCTCTTATTACTTTAAGATCGTGTCTTGTCATGTGAGGCTCAATGGTTCCTTACAATTAGTTTCAACTATTGACTTGTGAAAAAGCCAACCCACAAGTGCTTTTGATTGTGATGCTTTCCATCACTAGTTTCAAAAATGGGAATTGTTCTGTGGAAGTTAGCACACAAGTTCTCGTGTAAAGATAATTACTCAACTTTATCATTTATGGATTATGTTATGCCTTGCGTGAAGTGGGATGAGAAAAATTTGTAATAACATTAAATTCCCTCTGCCTATTTGTTGTGAGGTCCTAACAACCTAGCATGTGTGCCTTGTATAAACAACACCCAATTTTCAGTGTTTTTCATCATTCACTTTGTCACTTTTCTGATCTTATCTAGGTGCATCCTTGTGGTCAATACCGTAAGAACACTATTGTTGGCATTCTTCAGGCAGAGCATGACTTAGCACCTCTATTTCGTATCCATTTTTTTGGGCATTTCATTCAATATTTATACGGTTCTGTTATGTGTCCTTTGTAATATATTCCCTGCTCCTGGTAAAGTTTTCAAATATGGATTTCCTGTTTTTTTCCGTTACATTACCATATCAGCTATTCATCGACTCGATCGCTTGGTCTCAGGACTGCTTATCTTGGCCAGAAGTGCTTCCAAGGCTGATCTCTTTAGGCAACAGGTAAGTTCTATGTTACTGGCTTTATTTCTAACTTGGTAGATTGTGAGTTCCTTAAAGCTAACTTCAGCATGATAACTGGGAATGATAGTGGTATGTTGCATCATATGTATGTTAAATTATATTCTAGATTAGATGTCTTTGTCAATATTATGCAGTTTATCTATAAAACATAAAAGGAAATATAATTCTACTTGCTTCTGCCTGTGATCAACTCATCATCTTTCTCCGACTTATTTCATGTTCCAGTGATGTCGTAAATAGACATAATTTTACATTGTGAATTTGTTTGTTTGAGTTTAGTGTCTATATACAATGCCATTGACTTTATACTTCAGCCAAAGGGTGTATGAGAATTCTTTTCTAGTCTTTTATTTTTTTCTTTCCTATATAGTTACCTGGAAAAAAGGTGTTAAATCTAAAAAACTAAAGAGTATGTTCTTTGTATGAGGAAAAAGAAAGTTCATTGCTGTTGAAATTGTATAATATATTTTATTTTGATTAAAATTATTAAATTTGTTTTCTGTTATGAATGAATGCCTAAAAGAATCCAAGCTTTCAGAATCCGCATGCCATATGTATCATGTGTTGTGTTTCTATTTTCTGACAAGTCAAGATGATTTATTTTAAATTTGATCTCTAACTTCTATTCTGTTATATCTATGCACCTACGTGTATCATCAGATTCTGACATCTACCACTCATTTATATTGAACCAGAAGGCACAATTTTATATTAGTATTTTATCAGCTAAATTTCAAATTCCACTTTTAATACTTAACTCAGCACTTAACCTCAACAACTCTACTTTATCCGCATGAGATGCTTTTAGTAGTTACACCTTCGATGTCATCTCCCCTGCTATGATGTTCTTGGTAACTTCCCTTGCTGGATCAGTCTGCACAACCAATTCCAACCACCATAACCACTGCAGAATTATGACTACCTACTTAGCTATTTTTGCTGGCTCATTTGTTGTAACAAATTATAGTCTGTGGATAATGCAATATCTGTTGTACTAAATGTTGTTTTAACCCACAAAACATAAGGTAATAAGTAGAATTTGATGTTGCCTGCTGTGACATTCATCCTCGTATGGATAATTCTTACTGAAACAAAATCAGATAGTAGGACCTATCATTTTCTAGATTTCTCTAGGTTATGATGGAATATTCACATTAATTTTTGTAGGCCTATGTATTATATGTTGTCGGATCTTGTAACAAAGCATAATACAACACAATTTTAGGATTTTCTGTTTGAATTGTAGAGTTGTATATTTGAAGCAGTTGATATTCATAAAGGGTAAAAGGTTGAGGTTTTGTCAGTTGGTTTCAACTTTATTCATGTTAATTTGTGGTGGCCAGAATATATTTCCCTGGCTGTGCTGCAATTCAAGAAAAAGAGTATATTCAAATTCTTATAGTAAGCTGTTATTGTTTCAGATTGAATCAGGGATGGTAGAGAAGAAATATATTGCAAAGGTCATTGGAGTATTTCCTGAGGATGAGGTATGCTGTTCTTCATGTCTGAACAATTCATGCAATTTGCATCCCGAATAAGCAGCTGTTTTGTAAAATTGCTCCCCTGGTTAAGAATATATTTTCTCCTTTGGCGTTTATTTCACGATTCCCCCAGCAAATTGTCAATGCAAATGTAAATTACAATGCTCGAGAAGGGAGAAGCACAGTGGAGGTATAGATTTCTAATCCCAACTATAGTTTTTTTAGATGATTAGTGCAATTATGTGGCCTATGGCATATTATGGACGTTTATCTATTGTTCTATTTTTATGTTGTAAAGAAAACTCCAATATTGTCAATTAATAGGAAAAGTTCATTTACACTAAGTGAGGTGAATACCAATTCAGGGCTATGTAATATGTACTAGTAGATGATTCAACAATAATGGAGATTGACATACTCTGCAGAAAGGGCTGTTTTGGAATATTCCAAAGTGCTCGTTTTCTCGTCAGATTGGTTTGTTATTAGCATTATTGATCCTCATGTGTCATTGCATGGCTAATAATTATATTCTTCTTCTGGACATCAGTTAGCTTTTCTGACATACAGATCTTGCTTAGAAATGTTGGTTTTCCATAAACTTGTTCTGTGGCTTGAGATATCATTAACTTAATTTTGGATATCTTCTTGATTGTGTATATCAGTGATCATTATGTTAGTCTAGAAATTGAAGGGATTTAAAGATGTTATTGAATGGAAACTGTAGTGCATCTCATGCTTAATTTTAGGTGATGGTGTTGGAGAAGATTTTGAATAGACCGCTGAAAAGACATTTGATAAGTAGGCTTTAGTTTAGGTCTAAAATGGTGTTTAAAAGATGAAGAGCATGTCTGTGTGTTTCTTTACTTTGGAGTTAAACCGCAGAATGTGTAATCTTTGAACCCTCTGTTTCTCAGCCCAATTCAACTACTACTTCATAGCTCATACTGGTGAATCTCTGAATATATATCCTCTCTTCTCTGTCTCTCTGCTAATACACACGCACATGTATATCTTTTCTAGCCAAGAGCTTGACCGGTTGAGCCAGCTCAAGGCATTTACAATATTATTCTTTCTCTTTTCTGGTTTGATCTAATATGTAGCCCATAGATCCTAAACTAGAATTGTTTCTCTGTTGCTCACTTTGGGAAGTGCACCACAGTAACAGTAGTTATAGGGGAATGTATTTTACTTATAATATACAGAAGTACCCATCATATGGCACAGTTTTGATGCATTATCCTCGTCACTTTATGGCTATGGCATGTAAGATATTCTATAACATTTTCTGAAAATTATTTGTGCAAATGATTTTTCTTCGTACCGGCCTTACTAATTGTAGCCAAACTGTGTTGCATGTTCCATTATCAAGTGTTTTGTGGTTTCTCAAGGCATAACAAGCAGTTTTATTTATTAAGAAGCATCTTTTACTTGTTCAGGTGGTTGATGATTGTGGCAATGGCAACACTCTCCTAAAGGGGAAGGCTGCATGCACAAAATTTAATAGGATTAGTACTAATGGTACTCATAGTATTATTTCATGTCAACCAATCACTGGGAGAACCCATCAAGTAAGGAAGAGTAACATGTTTCCATTGCCACTTTTATCAAGTTATGAATTGCTTTTCATTAACAAGAAAATGTCTGTACCTCCCTCAACATCTCCTTTTCCTTCGTCATTTCTTCATTAATTTTCCAATAGGATTGCATGTATACACACACCTGTCCACGAACTTATATACAATATATATATATATATATATATATATATATATATATATATATATATATATATATATATATGTGCATCTTCCTTTTCTATTTTTGCATTCCAGAAATGGACTCTTCCAATCTTCAATATCCACCTAAAACACTTTTCACAGTTTTTTCCTAATATATAATTCAACAATGCTTTTATAGATTATAATGATTTGAAGCGGAGCTTGTTTTCTATAGCTATTATCTGGATATCTAAATATACAGATAGACCAATATTTGAATTTGATTATATATATTTATTTTTTATTGCATTTGGAATAATTTAACAGGAATTTTTATGAACAAATAAAGGCCTAGCGTTGTATTTAGTGTGATTTGGCCTAAGAATCAACGGATTCCTATTTTTGTTTCAACTGTAGTTGATCAAAAGCAGTTTTGATTTTAATCATCTTCTTCCTTGTGTAGATACGCGTCCACCTGCAATATACTGGTCATCCAATAGCCAATGATATGCTTTACCTCTCTAAATCTGTTGCTGATGTATCAACTGATGGGATTAGTGCTGATAATAGAGCAGTGTTTAGGTCGGGCATGTCTGATTCAAATGAAGATTCTGGTGGCACATTTGTAGATAATTCCAACAAAGATTTCACCATCGATCCAATGTGCACAAATTGTCCAAATTTGGCACCTAACGGGTAAGATTTCACGGTATCATATATGGAATGCTCTTTTTTCCTCTTTCAAAATGAATTCTTCATCTGGCAAATGGATGAGCTATCTATTTCACATTCGTTGCTCTTTTATGTGATGAAACATTACTTGGTTGTACGGATTCAAAATTTGGTAATTCATTTTTGGAAGGTGATTGAGCAGCAATTAAAACCTGAAATCTGTTTCATCAGGTTTAGGTATTTTAGGTTTTTGTATTTCGAGGACATTGTATTTTACACTGATGAATGATGTTGATATCATTTTATTAATAGGGGTGGGGTGTAAGCATATGTTATGTCTTTCCTGATAAAAGAGGCGTAGCGTAGCGCATTACAAGTATCGTTGAAATTAAAGCAATTAATGACTTTCTTTTCTTCCAGTTTCTCTTGCTATTATTTATGTATAGTATAGATAAGGTGGTGAATGGGGATTTTGTGTGTATTTCATTTTTCTTTCAGCATGATTAGCCAAGGATTGT